>JACDQD010000009.1:14821030-16230177 GCA_019843655.1 Lethocerus indicus | reverse complement strand
CAACATTACCATCGGGTATTAGTATAATAATACCGGGATCAAATTTCGTCACTTTGCTTATCAAATAAATTTCTGAAATAAATTATGACAGATTTTTACAAACGAAAACTAAAGGCACGTGGATTTTCTTCCATGCCCGCAAATACGAGGCCAAATTTAGGGCCAGTAGCAATCCGTTATTAGTATTATAAGTTTCTTAGGTACGTTGGCTACCGTTGAAGTATCCTTGGGTTGTCAGAATTATATATCATTCGCACACGTCTAACCATTAATAGGTCTGGATAATAAAATACAGTGAGAATCGTATGTCTAACGCTCCTCGTGAGATACTACGTGAAAGGCAATATGGCCGAATATCACATGGTTCCGTAGATCTTTGCGGTTTTTTGAGCTTGAAATTTCAAAATTTACCGAAGTGCCACTTGCGAAAAACCGGTCTAGAATAAGACCAGATCGGTGGGAAGAGACCGAATATCGTGACAAACCCTCGCGTACCACCAAACAGGTACCGTACTCAGAATGCTCAGCTCCAGTGGAACCACCGTTAAATAAATACGGTCTCATAATGTTGCAATTTTTCGGCCGAAGCCAACTTTGAGGAGCCAGTCTCGTTGCGGCGCGTCGGTTGTGATTAATGACCTCTCATTAGAGTTTACCGGAGCGTTATTTTACGGTCGCCTTCACTATTGATTCGTTGCCTTCGGATAGAGAGAGCGAGAGAGAGGATATATATGGTTTGCCAATTAGGTTCGTTTGGCAACGGTTCCTTCCCAGCTCCATCCGACGCACTAAACCTTCTAATCCACAATCCAATATATTTGCCTGCTGGAATCCGCCTATTGCGGCCGACAGTTGGCAACGATGTAATTTTATCACGGTTAATAAATTCCGCATGAAATTGTAAACTCTAGATGCTGTTTTCAATTTATATATGTAATCTAGTGAAAATGCAGATAAAATAGTTTAATCTGTTCACAAGGTATTGAATTACAGTGCCCAGAAATTTTTTTTCTATGAATTACTGATATTATGCTCGTTAACCTTAGCTCGTTACCTAGATTGACCAAATTCTTAACCAAACTATAGCCTGGGTTCCGAAAATCGAACTCTGAACTACGTACGGGTACTAATTGTTCAATAGTACGGGATATTGAAACTCCGGCTCCAATGATGCTATATCACTATAACCACCGAAAATTTTCTTTTAATCACAAATTTTAATTATTTTTCTATAGAATATTCATTCAGAAGTTCTTCAAATCTAAGCAGTGCATTTCTTTATCCTCGTCTTAAATTTAGGACTGCTATTTCTATTATCCCTATACAAATTCATACGAACAGCCAAACTCTTGACAAGAAGGTGTCAAACATAATTGCCGATAAATTAATAAAACAGGATTACCGGTAAACAATTAAAATCCGACTTATAAGGGGCCGTCCAAAACGCGGTGGGTTTCAATAGCTCACTCTTACTGTCCCGGAGCTTTATATAATCCGATGATATGAGAGGCGGCTGGGGCCGTTCGTAATTACGCGAGCGGCGGTGCAAGCAATAAAAGAGAGAGAGAGAGAGTGCACTCACTACACTCTTATATTGCATACTTGCTCCTCCTCTCATATTGGTCCAGGTACTCACTCTCCGATATCATCATCTCTGAAACAAATCAGTCTACCGGTATGCGAGCGGCAGGTCCCTCCCTCTTTTGATATGAGACTACGTCTTTGTTCCAGGCTGTGGATGTAACTCGACCGGCGGGAGAGTCGCGAAATTACGACAGGCAGTAACACCGTAGAAATGATTGGCGTACAACACGAACGAAGAAAATTTGTAAATTTAGTTCGGTGTTTCGCCCCGAACTAACCCCCGTAAAGTGAAAATATGAAGGCGCCATTTCCTGAACAGAGAACGAGCTTGGAAAATCAAGCCATGTCTCAGGTTCCATTTCAGGCAACTGTTTCAAAACTAATTGTCATTCTGCGTACTAACTAATTAAATTGGAAGTAATGCAGTAACATGTACGGAGCACCGGCCGGGGCCTTTAGCTTAAATATATTCAACGAAGGGTTCACAGATACTGAATTTTTGATTAATAGGATAAAATATGTGGTAGTAGAAGGCGCGAGAAAACAAAATACAGCTCCTCCCGTTGTTTCGTAATAGGGAATCGGATACAGAGGCCGTACAATAGAGCCGGATAACAACGAATAACCGTGGATATCGATGTAGAGGGCCGCATTAAGTGGAGGGCCATTATACAAGCGGGGTGTTTCCTTCCCATGCTTCCCTCCTTTGAAAGGGGAGACCCGAATCAAAGAACGCCCCGGTATAACGTGGTTATCGAACCCCAAACGGCCGCCAATATGTGGAAGAGATAACAGAAATCCAATCCCGAACGGGATGTGCAGTCCCCGGGGAACACCGGTGGCCAGACATTACATTGAGAGCCTCGCTGCCGTTCAAATTAAATTCTTCCTAACGGGCTAATAAACTACAAGTTAAAGGGGGCCGGGATGAATTAAACATTTGTTTTCATTGTGTTCCGTCCAGTGGAGTATTTTGGATCGCACGACTGGATACGAAAGATTTCAAGATATTCCAAAGTCTCGTGGAACCCCGGAGACTTACACTAGTTCTTGCAGCTAAGAGTTAGCTAAGATCAAGTCAGTGAGTGAAGAAAATCTTAGGAATAATGGTACAGTACACTTAAAGGGAGCATATAATCTAAATATTTTTATTTAGAGCTGGGATGTTGAAAAATCCCGTTAGCACTGTTAGTTGGGATCATTTTTAGTCTACGAGTGTGGCTAAAATGTCGGAGGAGCTTAACATTCCGTTTATTATTAAGGCGTGAATACGGCGTCGTTACGCGGCAAACCCGCAACACTCAACTGAAGTTAGTTTAGTATCAGCGCCGTTGAACTGTTCCTTAATTCATTTTCATTATTACACAGTCGACGAAAATAGCATTTATTTTCAGGAAATATTGTTATATATGAAATAATGCGATGTAATAACGACATACATCTGTTGGTGGACGGAAACAAATGTATCAAGTTTTACAAAGTGTTTCTTCAACGATACACAGATGCATATATGCGAGTTATAGTGCACAAAAACAAGGTGAAATAAATATAATAGCGGAAAATTATTTTCTTCTTTTTTCTTTTATAATTTCTCAATAAAAGAGTGTTTAAAGGATCCAATTGAACGACAACAAAAACTCACTTCTTCCAGATGCTGCTCAGACAAAACTGACGGCTACGATGGACACAGTTGTTAAGAAACCTGATTGAATTCTGCGTCTGACGTTCCCCCGAACAAATCATTTGACATTTCCAAACTTGACTTGTTTCTTCTTCCCTCTTCACCGTCCGATCTATAAAAACAAGCTTAAAATGATAAAGCAAGAAAATGTTAGTCACGAGCATACTACCGATCAGGAATATTATAATATGTGCTGTGGAAAACTGTAACTATTTTCAGTTTCAGCCGGAGAAATAAGAGCCACCTATTTATCGTAGATCCATTCTTGCCATCGGTTCCTCCCTTTATGCTACCGATGGTGGGAGAAGCCTCACAGGGAAACCCTTACCTTAATCCACCTGTCTGGAGATAGCGGATCGCTGGGAAAAAACCCTTTTCTACTTATTTACAGTATCTCAATCTACAGTGTTGGTACTGCACTACCCTTCCAGGAATTATCAAACATTGCATCTATTATCAGAGCCAGAACGTCTCAACCAATTGAAAGTTCTAGAAGAAACTATTCCCAGGAAATTGTTCTGAACGATTTCATCAATAATCTATTTATAAATATTTCTTTGGATATATAACAACAGCTCCGGAAGTGTATTATAATCATTTAACTCTCAGAACGGATGATGATTGAATGCTGAGATTGATGATTGATTATTGCAGCATAATATCACCGATGATAATGAGATTATTACTGCTTTATAGCGCCAACATTTGATCTCTTTTCACGCTTATTTTCCCTTTCGTCAACGCTTTCTTGTTCTTGATAGTTAAAAAAATTTCCTTGGAATATAGAATCGGTAAGTTCCAGTATCATTTATTTGATTCAATAGCGACAACAAATTTAAATTAATTTGCATTTAATTAATTTCGGTTTCAATAAATCATTAACCACAACTCACTTTAGTGTTTAAACTGTAAGTGCAAAATTGAAGATGCGAAACCGATATTTCTCTATATTCCAATTCTATTCTCGCCCGAGCCGAGGGCAATTGCTTAATCAGGAAAAAAAATCAGAACGAGGAGAAATAAGTCAGCGAGTGTATTCAATGAATAAATTAGAATATATATGAGACCATTGGCACCGCCTGATCAATATTTTAAGAGCTAGACCGATTTCTAGTACTGCGACATTCCTTATTAGGTCAAATCGATCTGAAAGCTGCCGAGAATCTCGTGGCTCCCGCAAATAGAATTCAGTTGAGAAGTTGAGATTTAACCCATGAACATTCCACAGAATAATCGAATATATATATTTTTTTAAAGTAAATCCCCAATTTCATAAAAACATATTCACTTTTTAATCATGCAAGAGTTTATAATAAATTTATAGGGTAATCGATTGAAACATAAGAAAACAACAGGTTTGAATCGATTTAAAGTAAATGTCCCAGGTGGTATTTTGTAAGCCCGAGTTAGTGGGGCACCTGCCCACCTACAGCTTTTTTGAAATTGCGGACATTTTAATAATCGGATTTTGATTCTACGATCAAGTATATACGAGATATATGTTTCGGATTAGTTTGAAAACATAATTTTGAACCATTAATTGTCCCTTCGACTTACACTGAGCGCTAACATGTGGACCGTTTCAAGTCGACTTTTCCTTATATACGACCGAATGTAATAATGAGGGAGGTCTAAAGTGGGAGCCCTCCAGCCGGACCTATAGCCGGTAGGCAGTAATGCCGGTACAATGGCAGCCCATAAGGGCGATATATGAACTCGGGACGGACAATGGGGCCCATTGTCCCGGCCAGAGAGTTTCCCGAATTTTCCCCCGCCAAGTCCAAACACGGCCGGCGACACCGTTCCATCTGTCCAGGACGGAACGTTGCCCTTTATAGGGTCGCTAAGTAAACTGGAACCTTGTATGAGCCCTAGCACGCCAACGCAATTATAACGCCGCGTACAGAATGACGCGCCGTAAATTTACGCCATCCGGAGTTTCCTTGAATCCAAAATTCAAATTGATTAAAAAGGGTCTCACTAACCCAAAAGTTTTAAAAAAGGGATTATCGGTCACATATATATTTGATCACAGAACTGGTAACAACTATTAGGTTCTGACTTCCTAATATATGACAGGAAACCTATCTGGTATTGTGTATTTAACAAACCTATCTGGTATTGTGTATAAAAGTTTTCCTGTTGATCCAAAATTTATTGAAAGAAACTGAACTCCGAGAAAGTGAACTCAACGAACTTTAGTTCAGTACATTTCCGCACCACACTCAGGGGGCACTAGTTTATCGGTGCAACTGCACCCAACGAACTTTAGTTAAGTACATTTCCGCACCACCCTCAGGGGGCGCTAGTTTACTGGTACAAGTACGCCCAACGATCTTAGAGTTCAGTACATTTCCGCTCCACCCTCAGGGGCGCTAGTTTATTATAAATCGTTCGTTGACAGTACAAGTGACAGTGACAGTGCAGTGAGGATGCCCGAGAAACATCCAAAGTGACTAACACCGCAACTGGAGATGGGGGAGCAG
This sequence comes from Lethocerus indicus, assembly GCA_019843655.1. Taxonomy (NCBI): domain Eukaryota; kingdom Metazoa; phylum Arthropoda; class Insecta; order Hemiptera; family Belostomatidae; genus Lethocerus; species Lethocerus indicus. The sequence continues at coordinate 16,224,426 of JACDQD010000009.1, read as the reverse complement.
CCGAAACCGGTCTGGCGAAAGACCGAGACAGCGAGAGGAGACAGAAACACACAAAATGTACGATATTCCAACCCCTCGCAGACCACAAAACAGGTATTCTAAAATAATACTAGCAGTACTAGCGGCGAATAGATCGCAATAGATATTTGAAAGTATATTCAGAATTGAACTTTAAAGATCCCTAAGGAAGAAATTTCAGTTGTATTCATACAATCGTAATATCGATATCTTGATTTCTGTATGGTCATGAATGTTATTATACTTTGTAAACGATAATTCTTATAATCTTTTGAATAAGAATATTATTTAAGTAACAAAACATTTTCTAAAAACCACTCAATTCCAGTGGGTGAGCACCGGCCATATCATCTCCCTCTGGGCTGTTTCCCCTGTTCGAGTAATCCCCGGGTCGGATGTTGGTCCGGGCTGGGGGGGGAATAATATTCGGGTCGATTCACTTGACCGAATACCGGTTAATTCAATGTTAACCGATTTGAATCTCGCGCTCCAATTACGGTTGAAATTCAGGTGCTCCTCTGGGCGACCTCGGCCACCCATACCCCCAACTGTCCGACCCTCACTTTATCGCCGTTCATTATTTTCAACTAATTTCAGCAATATGTACCCCAATATTCTTCGATCTTTAATCCTTTGTACGTAAAATTACGCCGGTGAAGAGTCGGGGCAGAGAGCATTACCGCTATTCGCGCTAAATTGGAAGGAGTTTTATACTTGTTCAAAAAAAAAAATTCCTTCGGTATGGCACGCCGGCATAAAAGCTAAGAGACTATTAATGAACTAAAGAATTATTAATGAACGTCTTGAGCGAGGAATATTGCTTTGCTTACTAATAATAATATATGGAACTCTGATGTTAATCTATTTTACTTCTTGTGCTGCCCACTCGCTGTAATTGTGTCTGACAAATCGATAACTATATTATATAATATAGTTAGATGGGATCAAGGTATAAGTGGATTTGGCTAGTTGGATTTGGGAGGATTGTGTTAATTGGTGGGAGGCCCTGGCCCCTGGCACTGATTGTCCCTCGTTAACCGGGTCTTCATCATCCTCTGTACCGTAACCCAATTGCTATTTCCCACCGCCGTTACCCTCTCTCCCTTCCAGGTGCGGAGAGAATCTTAAATAGAAATTTGCTTTAACGCCACTTTTCCTTTGATCCGCCCTATTTTACCCCGGGTAGTGACATCCATCCCATTAAAGGACAATTTACAACCGGACTCGTATTATGAAAGGTAGTTTTTTTAGCTGAAAACTTTTTCAGGCCCGCGGCGTATATGTATGCGAGAAGAGTCAGAAGAAACATTTTTAGGTCAACTGCACAGTAAAATTTATCTGTCCGCCTCTTCCGAGCCAATAAATTTCTTGGGCTACTTTGGGCAAATGTAACTGCTGGCGTGATTTAAGTGATTTCCCGTAGGAAGATAAATATTATAATCGTACGCGGCCCAACTTGAAATCATAAAATAGGCAAATAATTTCGAACTAGGACAGCGATATTTGAACTTCAAATGCATGAAGATGTTTTGAACGTGGACCCTTCGCATTTTACGAAAGCAACATTTCTCACGCTTCGTTTTACATTGAAAATCGACGGAACCCGGAAGTGAAAACGGTGTTCAACTACTCGTGTAAGTGTCACCGGAGCATTGCTACTAATGTCGATAGAGGACCCGCCGCATGAGAGGAGACCGGATAGCTCGACGGGAGCGATGCAAATTTTTGTTTCGCGGTTCAACTTGATCCTTCAAGCGGAGCGTAAATAAAACATGGGGAATAACAGCGGAAGAAAGAGTACGTGCTTGCAATATATCAAGCTTCAAAGTGTGTTATCTGGAGCGGTGGAGAACTTTTGCACGGTGTCAGTGGTCGGTGGCGGTGGTTCGGCGAAGGAATAACGCCGGCTGAGGAGATTGAATAACGTCCCTTTGTATTGTATCTGGGTCAGATATAACAAGCGGTAGGACTTCGGGATTCAAAGAATATCCCGACCCGCAGTCAACTGTTTTTATCCCGAATAAACGAACTCCCCAGGTGGGGGCGCGATAATCTTCGAGCGCCCAAAGAAAAACTATAATCATTATAATCATTTTGTACGTATTGTTTTCATTAAAAACGTTTTCTCGGCTTAATTTTAAGGCACCCAGAAGAGATAACAGGTTCCTGTCATTACTGCCCAATAAAAAACAAACATCAGTTACCGGTGCTATTAACTTTTTCGTCACAGATACCATCTATTCTAAAAATATCTACCAAGTAAGAAATTTAAAAGAAAATTATTTTAAGTAACCTAATTTTAAGTACATACTTTGGTGCCTCCGAAACCGAAGATGGTCTCGAATATGATTAAACATTCTTTATAACGCATCAGTTCGATGACAATTTCCTATCTTATTTCGAAGTTTTCAATTCGTCCCTCTTTTAAGAAATATAATTAACAACTATGATATTATTCGCGCAACAAGGCGTGAATACGGCGTTGTTACGCGGCAAACCCGCAACACCTAACTGAAGTGAGTTTAGTATCAGCGCCGTTGAACTGTTCCTTATTTCATAATTCATTTTCGTGATTACGGAGTCGACGAAAATAGCATTTATTTTCAGGAAATATTGTTATATATGAGATAATGCGATGTAATAACGAAATACATCTGTCTGGTGGACGGAAACAAATGTATCAAGTTTTACAAAGTGTTTCTTCAACGATACACAGATGCATGTATGCGAGTTATAGTTCACAAAAACAAGTTTGATGACAATTTCCTATCTTATTCCGAAGTGTTCAATTGGTCTCTCTTTTAAGAAGGAAGAATTAACAACTATGATATTTAAGTCTTATGATATAATTGTCAACTATGATCTCAGTGTCAAAATAGGCCCTTGACACAGAGGCCTTACATCCAATCATGATACCATTCGTGTCAAAGTTGTGTCAGAGCTTGTTCTTGAAAATGAATTTATTCGTGTTTCAATTAAGAATTCAAATTAATCCGCTTTATGTTGGTCCTACTGCCGAAAACCCATCGTTTGCTACAACCGACAACCGTCCAATCGATGATTCAACCGGCGATGAGCGATAGTGAAAGCCATAGTGTCGCCAGTGTATATGGGTCGGCGGTGGGTCGTAAAGCCGGCCGAACGCTCGGGCATCGGTGGCTGCGGCCCGGATGGAATGGATCACAACTCCCTCGGGCGCCCATTAATTTGGTCTTGATTGGTTCCTGTTCACAGATCAGCTTAACTCCGCCCAAACTCCGCAAACGCCAGGGCCCGAATTGGCGAAACAAAGCCGGATCACATCGCCTCCGATTATATACAGCCATTATATAGCGGAAGGGATATTCCAGTCAAAAGTCCTTGGTACCATCCTTAATGCTCCCCGGTATGTTTCTAACCACGCAATCCATCATGACCTCAACACACCGACAGTCGACGAAGTCGCAAAATCCCGGTTCCTGAAGTTACGCTCCCGTCTTTCTCCTCATTCCGATCCACTCGTTCAGATCTTTCCTCTCTTACCCATCCATTATCCCCCCCGCGTCGGCTTAACCCTTTCGCTAGGCGGTCCTCGCCGCGGAGTGGCTTGCGTGGAACGGAGCACCGTGCCGAAAGTGCGAACATTAAGCGCGCACAGTCTTTAACATTCGGAGCCAAGACTTTTGTCTCAAAAACGACTTTGTAACATTATAATTTTACTTCGTAATTTAAAATGATTATACCACAATTTACAATATATATATATATACAATTATATACAATCACAATTCATATAAATTTAATGCAGTTTTATCACGTATAGGTTTCGTTCCTATCTTCTGACGCATTCAAATTACATCTAACTATTATTATACATTCGAGTGCCAGAGGCCAATGACAAAGCACTGTCGAAAGAAATAAACATTGCAATAGCGCTTGCAATTGTTTGCGAACTGAAAAAATCGAGTTGATAGCATCTGCCTTGATTTTTGGCTCCATTTCTGTAAGAGATGCGGCGTTAGTGTATAAGCGGCGTTTCTGGCGGGTGACTATAGTCACCCGTAGTAGCGAAAGGGTTGAACGCCACTGGCCTGTAGATCTACTTGGTCCGAAGCCGTAAACTGTTCACTGTTGTGAAAAGTGCCGTCATTGGGTGGTTTCTTTGACCGAGTCCCGGTCCAAGTATATCAGGTGGACCATTTCACCCCGACTTGATAACACCATCGTTATCAGTCAGCGATACTGTGCGCTAGACGCCATAAAGTGTCAATGATAACAAGATATGGACACCCCCCCCCATGTGTTATAGTGTGCACAGGTCTTTTTATAATTTCCTTGGCCTAATAACAATATTTTTATAATTTCCCAGTTCAATTTTTCTGTTTCATTTCTTACAGAACTATATATAATTATTGCATAATGCAGTTTCCATTAAGAGACATATAATTTAACATACATCCTGGGAAATATATTGGAAAACTGAATCCGGCCAGGCACGGGTCTAAAACAGCGAGTGAACGAGGAATATTTCAAGAATGATGAATGTAAACCTATCCAAATGAGGAATGCGCTATTGTTAGTACCGCTGCCGCCGGTTATTTTGCTCTATATTTAAGTTTGAACAATATTTATTATTACCCGGTTTTCGGTATGTTAAAGAAAACGTGGACGGAGGTAGGGTTGATGGGGTCGGTATCGGCGGTGTAACAATGGGCCCCGGCTGGCGGGGTTGGGTTCCCGGGGGAGGCCGGTTCTAAATCAACCCTCCCGCCCCCCTCGCCATCCCTCTTCTGGACCGCAATTAATCCAACCATATTAATTAACTTAGCCCCCAGTTATTTTCCTCAATTCAACAACCGAACCCACCGTCATCATCACAACATAGGACTCAGGACAATGGGAATTCCCGCTATTATTCTCCAAGCGGAAGAATGAGAACGTACCCTGTTCGATCGGGGATTTCGAACGCACGACATTTAAATAAAACAAAAGTATCGACGCAGTGTATTATAACGCAACTATAAACCCCATATATGAAATACATAGAAATAAATTGCACGAATTGAATTAAAAGAAAAGTAAAGCTATTTGTGTAATTATGTTATAGTGTGCGTTGGTCTTTTTTAAATGTCCCCAGTTCAATTTATGTATTTATATTTATTCAAAATGACAGGTAATTATTATTAATTCGTAATACGATTACCATTAATTTAAACACTATTTTTCTGTTGAATTAACAGCGTACCCTGGTAACTATTTTATATATAGTGAAGACGTGGTCTATGTTATTTTATTATAGTAAATCTGTATAATTGATAGAAGAGTAATAATTTTTAAATTTAATTTAAAGTAATTTTGAGAATTTTATTACTAGTACGGCGTTTCTAATGCTATGACCGGTTACACCAAGGCGATGTGCGGGTCTAGTATCAAACAGCGCCGGCTCAGCCCAACTAACACGGACTGAACGTGAACATCTGAGCGATTAACCAGTTTCAGCCTTCTTGTCTAATTATTTGCACATATATCCGAGACAAACTCAAATCTTATAAAAGTCGATACACTGACACTACGGCAGAATTATAAAAATCCCAGAATATGACGAGAAACCGGTCTAGTCTAGGACCACATTGGAGAGAGTAGGGTTGGACAGGTGATCATTTTCAACCCATCCTCACAAATATTGTGTCCTAATAAACTTATAATACTTTAACTAAACCTTATTAACCTTGTAATGTTGAAGTTAGCATATCCTGAGAACAGTACCGATCATGTTTAACAAGCATTAAGCATAACGGTATTTAATGTTTAGTGAGAATAAGTTTAGAGCCGATTTTATACCGTGTAACAATATTTATGGTGGTTATATTTATATAACCGTATCACCATTCAATATGAAATATTGTTTCATCAATGCCGTGATAACGATTCACTTGTATTCACCATTCTATTTATGTACACTGGCGGTGAAATTCCTGAGTGAACGGAAACAAACTTCAGATTGATTTGCTTTGTGGCGAAATCGCTTTTGTACCGGGCAGTTTTCGGGGGGTGAAATTTGTGAGCGGCTTTTTATCAGGGAGAGGTCCCGCTGATAACTGGGCAGATATCAGGCGCAGGAATACGGGCGCAGACAAATAGAATCGTCTGCGTTTAATATCCCGATTAATAGTACCTCATACGTTTGTTTAACGATCGGCCATATCGCGAATTTGAACGGTGCCTAACCGAAAAGACATTCACCGATTCGCCTGCTCTCAATCGTTTTCGGGCCGAAATGTAAAGCTCAAGCCAAAAAGGATATATTTTGAATATTACTATTCCCAAGAAGGAAGTAGTCAACGTTTTCAGTTGGAGAAATATTTTCCCCAATATTCAATAACTTGTGTTCATCCGAAGTCCCTTATTAGCATATTTAATTAATTCATCATTCTCTGATTCCTCTGGTCAATAATTGTTGATAATAGTTGAGAGAATCACAAATTTTCATATTACTTGTTCCGTGTTTGACGTTGTTCCGATTTTAGTGCCATATTCAGAAGGTTTATATTCATTTAGTATTGATCTGTACTGTATCCTGTAATGGTTTAAGTAATATCGTTTGTAATGTTGCATGTTTTTGGTATGTTGAGTGAGTGTGGTGGGTGGTAGGGTTGGGGGCTCCTAATACCAACTGCTCAGCTATTGGCCGTTCAAATCCTCTGTAAATCTCTTGTTTTATGCATTAGAGGGAGAGTAAGCTCGAACCCGCATTTCCATGAGGATTCGGATTCAACTCCGCCGCATCACCCCCGGCCTAGGAGGAGCGAGATCGGTGAAATAAATTTTAAAATATCTCGCCCCCCACCCCTAAAATATTCACCCCCTTTTTTCCTTTATCAATTTATCTCCGGTGTAAATAAATGCACGAAGGTGGCCTAAATAAGAGAGGCGACCGCCCCGCGTTTCTATTTTAAGGTTTTCTTGGTTTGAGAAATACGGCGATGAAAATATTCTTCGGAAGACTTCTGAAAGCCTGTCGGTCTTAACCTAGCCCGGGGGACACAAAATTCTCTCCTACTTATTCATATATTATTCACAAGGAATTTTTGATTTCGTCATTTCCATTTCCTGATTTTTACTCAATCGATTAAAGTCGTACCGAAATTAATATCTAATTTGAATAATTTAATTGTGCGGAATTGTTTCTTTCTTCAGAATCTCAGATCGACCACTAGAGTAATTCGGTAGAATAAGAATAACCAAATTCAAACTTCCTTTTTTAGTCCGAGACTAACACTTTTTCTTATCGAATTAATTTAGCTTTTCAATTCGGGCACGAATATTATTGGTTGATGGATTCCTGAGTATTCCGTGGTGGAGAATGGACAATTAACCAGTTAGTTATTTCAAGCCTTCAAAATTTCAGAAATCCAGCTATACATCGTCCGGTTACTGATACGTTGTATTTTTCTTAAATTTAATTTTTCTGTGTATCCGTTACGTTTAAATTACACGGCCACTTCGTTTTGAGGCAACTGTAGGTGTGTATGGTTATTAGAATTGTAACCATAAAATTAGGATGGTGATTTACATTTTTGTTTATAGAATTTACGGTTACCAAGATGATTTATAATAAAATGTGAGGCCTCCTACTAGGCCTACACCTGCTCACGTAGTTTTCGGACGGATGAAAATTAAAAATAAATGCCTTTATCCTGATATAGAACTTTAGTTAAGTCCATTTCCGCGCCACCCTCAGGGGGCGCTAGAGTGGCGGTGCTCGTTTCCCCAACGAACTTTAGTAGAGTGCATCCGCGCGCCACCCTTAGGGGGCGCTAGTTTATCGGTGCAAGTGCATCCAACGAACTTTAGTTAAGTACATTTCCGCACCACACTCAGGCGGGCGCTAGTTTATCGGTGCAAGTGGACTCAATGATAGTTGGTTAAGTAGATTTCCGCACCACCCTCAGGGGGCGCTAGTTTATCAGTGCAAGTGCATCCAACGAACTTTAGTTAAGTACGTTTCCGCACCACACTCAGGTGTGCGCTATTTATACACACATATATATACACACGGAAAACAGACAACCACCGCAGTACAAGTGACAGTGACAGTGCAGTGAGGATGCCTAAAAAACATCCAAAATAACACCGGTCTAGCAAAAGACCAAACCAGCGAGAGGAAACATAAATACACGAAATCTACGGTATTCCAAAGCTCTCGCAGACCACAAAACAGGTATGTTAAAGTAGAAGACTAGAAGTAGGCCCGTATGCCGGTGTGAATACTGGGGGGGATGGGGGTGGAGACCGAAGCTGGTGGCTTTCTTCCCCTAATTAGTTTTGTTGGGTTCAGGCCCCAGTAACTGGTGCCCGGCGGTTACCCTTCAATCGGGCAACTCTTGTGTGGGGGAGAGCCAGGTCGGAGGGAGCCACTTAGGCCGACCCCTCGCCCCATTTAAATACCGCCCCGCAATAGACCGACAGCCCTCGCCGCCGCCGACTGTGGAGACTGCACGCGCCGGGAGACTGCATGAATTTTTAAAAACTCCCGTTCCCCTCATCCCGAGGCACGAGGGGTGAGCCTCCCCGCCCTCATTGTACCCTCCCTTCAATCCCGTATCCTCGGGCTATTCCCTCAACCTGGTTAATTCAGGTAGCCCTTCACTGCTCGCAATCCGACCGTGGTAAGAATACACGCTAACTTCCCCCCGGCTCGAAGTTGCGAGATAATTTGGCAACTGTACGGATACATTGCGGTATTTTATTGTCTCAATTAGTTACTAGTTTTTAATGCAGTCTATTTAATTCATTTCTGCTGTTAGTGGACCCGAAACAATCAATTCAGGTCCCAGTATCAGTAGCGAGATATGAGTACCAACCAAGAGATTATTTGACCTCTCCAATTTGGCCACCCATTAGGTGAACATATTTCCCACACAAATGTCGCGTTACATTTTTTAAATACAAAATTTTAGACACAATTCTGAATATCCTTTCGTTTCGAGTTGTTCGTGCCAGTGACTGTGCCTGCTGGTGTTCTTTGACGATTCAGACCAACCTCTTGAGCCGGCGTGCTAATACTAAACCCGCACGACGCTCAAGAATAACCGGTCGTGCATCAATAGCGCCTTGCTTCACGAAAATATTAATTGAAAATGTATTGAAATAGGACATTCCCGTATGAAACTACATATTAATCTTTTTTATTTACTCGTAATGTATTAAATTACACACATTAAATCTTTATTTTTCGTATATTACGTTTGAACCGTGGATATAAAATTATAAACGTCAGGGTAACAGTATACATTACATGTAGTAACGTAAATTAAACTTATTAAATTATGTTTTATATTAAAATTGTCTTATGAAATAAAATAGAAACAATTTAAAATTATAGCCTGTTCGGGTGGCTCTCTTTTCGACTCCAGTCCTTAAGCGAAATTTTCAACGAATTTCAACATAAATATCGACACTACAAAATAGAAAATCCAAATAATTGTTTCGCTTGATTGCTTATTCGGTAAAAGGTGGCTAAATAAGTTTATTATATCACTCAAGTGCCTCCTGCCCACCAGTTGTTTTGGGTACCTAGCTAAGTGTATAATTGAAGGGAGGGTCGGGGCGGGATTTTTTAAAAAATAAACAACCCTCCTTAAACCCAGGCCGTTGTGGCCTCAATTTGAAGTAAATGTGTTTGCACAACACAAGGGCGGGAGTGTGCAATCCTCTGACAAACAAGGGCGGCAACCCTTCCCCTCTTTCCCCAGCCGAAACAACCATCGCCAATCGTTTACTGAGGCGAAGCTCCCTTCACACCTTTCTTGTCTCTCAGCGGCGCCCATTTTAGCAAAACAAGAAGTCCAGAGCCGTTAGGGAACTCTGAGAATGTTTTTCCTGTTTTCCTCACCCGTTTTGTTGTTTCAACCGTATCGCGTGGGCTCCCCAGCCGCCTCACTCTTCGGAGAGAAATACACTCCTATTTCCAAATATTCAGTGATCCCCGTAACAATACACTACGAGTGGTGAGAGTGTAATCAAAAGACACCATACATAATCGAAATAATGCAAACATAATCAGTTGCTCGTTGAAAGTTTGTGTAAATGATTATCCCGGAACCTATTCTGGAAAAAAAGAAAATATCTACAATAAAGAATTTAATAGCATCGTGATGCTATCGGCACAGTGATCGTGATGCCGAATTATTAAAAGAGAAATATCTCTCTGGCAGATAAACACCTCGCGAAGAAAAATAAAATACGAATGGCCCTACTAAGAGGTTTTTTACGGAATTACCTGGTAAGCGGGTGATCTAAATCCCCGTCTTCCTTATTCATTTCGCAGCTACTTTTGGCCAAAAGATTCGCTAATTTAATAAACTGAAATACTTTTCAAAACACATTGAAAATATATATTACTCTGCATTATATATCGCAATTAACCCCGTATTATGACAAGTTAAATTTTGCATTTATACTGACTGCGGAAAAGTTGAATGGAAAAAACGTAATTTAACTTGGAATGAGTTGCTTATTTTTCTTTAATTTGATTCCTAAAGTGCTATATACAGTCGGTGGTTTTATGTTTCAGTTTCAGTTTGTTTATTACCGAACAATTAACCCGAACAATTCCAGGCTATTATGGAAAAACTCCCGACGACGGCCTCGTTCCTGCCCTGGGAGTCTCCAATGAACGGGCCTAATGGAAGGGAGACCGCCGCCCTTCCAACCGATCTCTGAAGAGAAAGTTTTGACGAGAAATTAAAAGGAATCGAATTTTAGCAAAGGGCAGGGGCGACTCGAAAGTTTGTCTATTCATAATTATACCCCCCCCCCATACTACCATCTCACCGCTGCTATCCACTCAAACTCCGAGGTTTTAACTACCCACTTCGCTCCTCCTATTTCGAGTAATGACCCAGATTTTCGCCGAATAGCCGTGGAAAGGGGTAGGGGTGGCTGAGGGGGGGGTGGGTTGAAGGGGATGAGACGGGGAAAGGTCCCTTTTGTAATTTAAGCCGCATTATAAATCCTCAGGATCGTTCATTCATTACTGGCGCGCTCCGGACCGAAAGTACAGGGCTCCATTGTCCCACGTGCGGGGACCGAACCCGCCCCGGCCCTCCGCCGCCTATTTCAAAAAAGAAAACCTCCGTCATCACTAGATTTTCTGTTTCCGTTCCAGTTCCAGGGGCTTCATGTTCCAGAAACATTCCAGTGATGCTCTTGCGCCGACAGGATACATTATCTCCAGTCAGAGAAATGTACCGGGGATGATATAACAAATCCTTGCAGACAATCAAACAAATAACTCTTTTCGCAGCATTTTTCGACAGAAACTTTAAGGCAGAAGGAATTTCGAAATTCGGGGAATTTTACTGGAGATTCCAAACGTTAAAATTTATAAAATGTTGCACCAAAAATATTCTGTTACTGATTATAAATTATGTTTATTAGGTGCAATTTAATACTGGAATAACATTTTGTGAATATCGTCGCCCTCCTTCGACTCTCACCTCTTCCCTGTTCGGTATTGAAATATACTCAGCGACATTCCGTTATTAGTAGACTTTTAGACGACTCATAACACCCCAGAGAGGAAAGTACCATAAGCATACACACGCTGTGCTATAAGTATGGGAATGGATCGATTGCAAATTGGGACTCACGAATTTGTACGCGATACGAGAGGTGACATAGAAGTTGCGATAACACCCCCTTTGCCCGGTCCCTCCCCCCATAAATACGACAAACGCAATTTTCGGAATATGTTAATCCGCCGTCGCATTCCGCCCCACGATCCCGCGCATTTCCAAGCTCGTAATTCGTCGCATAATTTAAACGTAAACTCAATTTTCCTTCCCCCCGGCCCGAGCTTTTCCCACTTCCACGAGGGCGTGACAAACAATCGCAACTTCACAATTAAATTGCCCCGTTATAATCAATGATATTAAAGGGTTTCTCCTTTCTCGGAGGGTTCGGCTGGAGGGCGCGAAGAGATATATGTATATTCTACCATATATATGTTATATATAATAGCCGTATAATTGCTCCGAGATGCATGCAGGGGACGGGAAAATCAACGAGCCATTAATCACACCTGAGCCGCACCCCCGCCCCGCCGGTGAAGGTGCAACCCCCTCGGTGACTTATAGCACCCCCTCGGCATTTACCGAGAAATTTGTACGGCTGACGCAATCGGCGTAACGTTTCCGAAATTTTACCCACACACTCGTGCAGACCCGTGCTGGGGAATCGTTGAAATTATGGAGGCAATTATCGCGTTTTCCCCAAGCCCAGAAGGGCGAATATTATTAATCGGTAGGGGACGTTTATATTCCCGTTTAATATATTAAATATTTTAATATAATATTAAACGGAATACATTACCGTGTTTAATATATTACATCTCTTTACTACTTACCCTGTAGGCTCGCCGCAGTTTTTTCGTTTTATCTCGCTTTTTATGTTTGTTCTCAAACCTCATAACTGGGATTAAAAATATAACCAGGTTTAATTTTCACCTTGGTAATTGATTTTCATACAAAGTTTTGAATGTCCCGAAACATTATTGACGCACGAACGGTTCGTGAGCGAAATTGTTTTCCATTATGAGTCAATATGATCAATGGGCGCTGCGCATAATGTACCCCGCGCGTCGCCTATTCCTTTATTTCCGACGAAACGGAGATATTTCAACTGATATTATGCGAAGAAAACAAACGACCGGCCTGGCAATAGCCCGAAATAGAAATGGGTGCGGATGAGTGGAGAGCTCCGGCAATAATTCACCAGCGGGGGATGAAGAGGTGACCCCCCCTCACCACCGCCACTCATAAATCCCGCACTCACACTCCACGAACAAAGACAATCCCACCCTATTAGGTCATAGTACATTTTTACATTTATTCGAAACTTTATCTCTTATTATGAAGTCTGCCCCCCTTTCATAAAGCCGGACCGAGTTTCGGAGCAAAAAGCGACGAAAGAAGTGTCCCTTTCACGAAATCTGTTATCCCTGTAAATTGTGTTTACAGCGTACTGAAAATTGCGACAATTTTGAAAACGATATTGAGAAAATATTACTAATTTTGGCACCGATAAACTAGTGCCTCCTGAGGCTGGTGCGGAAATGTACTTAACTAAAGTTCGTTGTGTTCACTTGCACCGATAAACTAGCGCCCCCTGAGGGTGGTGCGCAAATGTACTTAACTAAAGTTCGTTGAGTTCACGTGGACCGATAAACTAGCGCCCACCTGAGTGTGGTGCGGAAATGTACTTAACTAAAGTTCGTTGAGTTCACTTGCACCGATAAACTAGCGCCCCCTGAGAGTGGTGCGGAAATGTACTTAACTAAAAGTTGCACCGATAAACTAGTGCCCCCTGAGTGTGGTGCGGAAATGTACTTAACTAAAGTTCGTTGAGTTCACTTGCACCGATAAACTAGCGCCCCCTGAGGGTGGTGCGGAAATGTACTTAACTAAAGTTCGTTGAGTTCACTTGCACCGATAAACTAGCGCCCCTGAGTGTGGTGCGGAAATGTACTTAACTAAAGTTCGTTGAGTTCACTTGCACCGATAAACTAGCGCCCCCTGAGAGTGGTGCGGAAATGTACTTAACTAAAGTTCGTTGGGTGCAGTTGCACCGGTAAACTAGTGCCCCCTGAGTGTGGTGCGGAAATGTACTGAACTAAAGTTCGTTGAGTTCACTTTCTCGGATAAACTAGCGCCCGGTGAGGGTGGTGCGGAAATGTACTTAACTAAAGTTCGTTGAGTTCACTTGCACCGATAAACTAGCGCCCCCCTGAGGGTGGTGCGGAAATGTACTTAACTAAAGTTCGTTGAGTTCACTTGCACCGATAAACTATCGCCCACCTGAGTGTGGTGCGGAAATGTACTTAACTAAAGTTCGTTGAGTTCACTTGCACCGATAAACTAGCGCCCCCTGAGGGTGGTGCGGAAATGTACTTAACTAAAGTTCGTTGAGTTCACTTGCACCGATAAACTAGCGCCCACCTGAGGGTGGTGCGGAAATGTACTTAACTAAAGTTCGTTGAGTTCACTTGCACCGATAAACTAGCGCCCCCTGAGGGTGGTGCGGAAATGTACTTAACTAAAGTTCGTTGAGTTCACTTGCACCGATAAACTAGCGCCCCCTGAGGGTGGTGCGGAAATGTACTTAACTAAAGTTCGTTGAGTTCACTTGCACCGATAAACTAGCGCCCCCCTGAGGGTGGTGCGGAAATGTACTTAACTAAAGTTTGTTGAGTTCACTTGCCAAAACAGGTATTCTAAACTAATTAAATAAAATATATTTTTCTTCTCACATCACATATTCGCTACTTTCTATTAAGATAAGAAAAAACGGAAAGCGTTTAAAATTCGAAAAGCGTTTTGAATCCTCGGCCCGAGATAAGATTTAACGTCGGTATAAGATTGTTGGAAGGTGGATCACATTTAGGCAGCGATAAAATTTACGGTGGCCGCCCCGGGGAGGCCTGTTTTATTTTCAGGTTTACAGGGCCCCACTCGGGTTTTACGGGTAGAGAACCCCCTTCCCTTTCCTTTTAACGCGCTCCGTTATTTTAATTTAAGACACACAAATTAGGCCGGCGTTACATAAATTAGGAAGTTTCTTATATAACCAACTAGCCGGAGGGACCCTGCCGCGTTAAGCTTTTTATAACGCACTGAAAACATAATGAAACGGGCTCTGTAGAAATTAGTTATTACAGGGCGTATTGCCAGTAGTTAATTTATCGTTAATATATCCTTTGCTATATTATTAAATATTACAACAATTTTTGTGCTTTACGAATAATACAATAATAATTAGACATGTTAATGTATTAAAATGTATACAAGTGGCCCCACAAGCATCCCGAGTGCCAGAGTGACTCATCACCATAACGACAAAGACCAAACCACCCAGAGGACACAGAAGATCAAGAAAACTATTCCAAACACTCGTAGACAACATAATATATATCAGGTATAAAAAATCCTTATTATATAATTATTCAAAAATTAAATATTAAATATTAAATTTAAATTGACTCAAAGTCCTATTGTTATCATTCCTATTTTACATACCTCAATCGTTCATTACATATAGATTTTCATAGCTTAGTAGTTAGATGAGCCCCTGCTTATGTGTTATTTTCCCATCGAATGAATGCAATTACTCCAGACCTCTTTATTCCTGACTTTCCCGCAATATGCGGGTGTGTGCGTCCGTGAGGTAGGGGGAAAAAAGTAAATAAACAATCGAGGGTAGTCGGTGTCGACGTGGGGTGACCGGGAGGATGACGAGAGGGCGACGGCGACACGTGGGGGACGGAGTCGGGCGTGCGTGCGAGCTCCACGTGGCCCCCACCGAACACAATACCGCGCCGAGCAAACAACCTGTAGAGAAGCGTACCCCATCATGGATGGGGGGTGGATGAAGGGAGGAGGGGGCGTAAGGCCGGAAGCCCGCAGGAGCGAGAAGAATAAGTAGGAGCCGGAGGAGAGAGACTGATGAAAGGGTACGGATTTTATGTGCGGGTCCTTCAAACAAATGCGGCTCGGCCCTTCAAACCGTCCCTTTTTCACTGCCACCCTTCCCCTCCCGATACCCTCCCTATTCCGATGGTAAACCCAATATACAAACTGGCTCGGACTCCTGAGATAATACGTATCCTCCCAGTAAGCCAATTTCCAAAGGTCGGCCGTCCATGTTGTTTGCACACTTTGGATTTTTTCGGTACTGCAGTCGTAGCTGCAGGTATTACAGATAATATCAAGAAGAGGATATCGTTCAGGAGTTATATTTCTTAAACTTTGGGGAGGACTCAATGAGTGACACCACGTTTTATTATCTTTGAAATAATAGCAAACGGCTTTTAAAATGCGTGGGAGGACCTTCGATTGTAACGTTTGAATATTAAGGATTTTGGAATTTCTCCCCAATTTCATACGCATTATAATCAGTTTGTCAGATTAACAGATACCCTCGATAACATCGTTTTCAGGTTTTTAATAAAAATTACACAAGGCACTGTACCAATTCGTATTACATAAAGCGTAATCGCGCCCGAATTTATTCTCGCGTGATGCTTCGCCCGCTTGAATAATCATGAATTCAAAAATCGTGAATACTCATCTTGAAAACCATTCGACTGTAACGAGTCCTTCCCGGATTCGTTATCTCTAACGATTTTACGCATTAGCAGTGTCGGACGCCACAGGTTTTTAATGCACACAGAGTATACTGTTTAAAACTACTATATTTGTCACTAACACAAGGGGAATTATCATATAGTTTCCTTGTCATCTCATTCTCCCAAAAAAGCGGATATAATATATATATTTATGGTATTTTAGTTTGTGCGTGGACGAGAAAAGAGAAATCATGGATATATTAAATTATATTAATTTCATGTTTGAAACAGCTTAATATGGTTGGCACAAATTGCGAAAAAAAAGTGTTTTTTGGCTAGTGAAATTGACCTAAAAGTGTCGGTCCGATACAATTTCGACGGACTATGATTGAATTATACAGCCAATTAGCGGGTGGCACTTGGTAATTATCCCTTGTCCAGTGAAAATCCTATGGATTCCCGATTGTTGTATGAGCCGACAAACACTGCCAAAGTTCATTATCCCGATAGCTGGATGTCATTAGGGGAGAGGTGGCCCGGAGAAAGCGGGAGGCCATTAATCATAGTCTAAGTCGTACTCCATCGACAGCCAATGGACGGACGATAAGCGTCCTCCCTCGCCCTCACCCATATACCCATATCGAACCTGCTGCAGCTTATTACCAGCCTACAATAATAACATTGTATTGCTATTGTACGTCAGGTCACGAATCGTGGAAATAGATTGAAAAAATGGAATTATATCAGAGAGGATTTGTATCAATTTAAGATACCTGTCTAAGGGTAAGCTCCCGGGTCCCTACTAGTTTATCTGGACCGTAGTGTTCCCACAGCGAATTGGCGTAATACTGATTACGTATTGAGTATGATTGTGTATTTATATTTCAACGGCGTAAATGATCCAATGTAATCCAGATGACAGTTCAAAAAGGAGGAAAGAGCTTTTTTAGGTATATAATATTTGAAATTATCAATTGTTATTCATAAAAGGGTTTAAACCGTGGCGAATGGGGATTATTGTTTGGGCCCCCTCAATTCCGATATGCATATCGCTCTCGTTCAATTTCGAAGCTCAATTGGGTCCATAAATTGTAATCAATTGAATTCATTTCAGAATTATACCCTTGATCGAGTCCACTATTTGATTGGGAGTGTTGGTTTAATACGCATAATTTATTTTGGCGGATAAAGCGGATAGCCACATTGAATCGTTCAGAAATACAGACCTCGCTTAAAATACGGAAATTAATAGCGGGAATTGTTTGAATAAAATAGGCATAGGATGCGATACTGAATCGCAGTTGAATTCATCATTTGTTATTAGTAAAACACCGATTATTGTAAGTACTAAAAAATAATTCCGAACCTAATTTCTCAATTAGGAAATATCATTTCAGTGAACTATATAAAAAATATAGGGTATTAAATTATTATGTTCTTCCTACTGTTAAAATTATCGTAAATCTGTTCAGATATAGTATGGGGACAAAAGGGTGGCTTCTTTATCAAGACAAACAAGCGACTTAATAACATTCCACAATTTTACTTACAACAATAGAGGTTTAAAAAAATTTTACAACGATATGTTGAAATTAAAAAAAAATTTCAAAACCTAATTATTTATTAGTACTGCTCAAATAGTATTAAGTTTAAAACGCAGAAATTTCTGATACACGACAAAATTTTTCCCGCCATCAACTTCATAGATTTCTTCCAAACAATTTCCACGATCACCAAAACGAGGTTGTCCATACATCGTGACGCTAAATCAGTATGGCGGCCTCCGGCTTTCGGATCGGAAGTCGAGGGATTATCGCTCATTATGTAGATTGGGTCGCTTCGGAAAGCCGAAGAAGGAAGGGACGGCTCGTTAGCCTAATAAGAGACAAGTTGGTCCACAGGCCATTAATCATCCAGCACGCCCCCGGCTTCCACTTATATTTTATCCCGATTGACAAGAGATAAGAGAGCCGAGCAATGAAAATAAGGAGGAGGAGGAGGAGGAGGCAGAGGAGCCCTCTGCTATATTTGCAACCGCCGCTCAATGCGTCGCAAAATAAATGCAAGGAATACAGTATCGGTATTGCTGTACTATAAAGTGAGGTCGCATACACTTTTTCTTCCATGAATATAGACTCCATACATATCATATTGATTCAATTTTTGCTCTCGCAAACGTGCTCATGCCTGATTTTTATTTATTTGAAACCTTTATGTAGTTGGTAGGACAAAAATTTCCAACGATATAATTCCCTGCTTGCAACGACCGCGAAATAATCTTATTGAGACTTTATTGAAATCATAGATTTTGATTCTGATGTCGGCACCAATTTTCACAATCCATTCAATTCAATTATAATTCAGATATAAAAAAATTTTGTTGTACTTGGTACTTATTATATTATATATTGATCTCATTTGCTACCGATTAAAATTATATAGCCAGTGGATTATCTGTATTTGTTATCCGTACATTTTTCTATGTACAAAATCGAATATTGTCGTATAACTGTATTTTTCAATGGCTGAAATATTTTTTGCGACAATAGTCGGTCCCCGATTCAGTTATTATTGGAGCTTCGTTTCGCGGCGACTGAAATCGTTCGACCGGAATGTTTTCGTTTTGCTCTTTTTTCAATTAAAAACATCCCCAATATGAAGTATTCCGCAAAGGGTGTGTTATTTAAATTTCAAATTAGTTTTACCGTTGTACCGATTACAGCAGACAATGGAGGGGAATTCAATTAAGTTCTTTTTTTTATATTTTCGGATTTATAGTTGCACGCTATCGGGTTATTAATCAGGTGGCAATGCAATTACTGTCTAGTTTTCATTAGATTTTCAATTAAAACTTTTTCCATTATCACTATTTGAATGTACCGTTCTGTCTCTATTCAGGGCACCGATAATTGATAACTTCATATTCAGCCCCCGCGAGCATTTATGAGATAGTTTTACTGGATAGATAATAAATATTCTCCTATCTTATTATATATATTATAATAAATATATGTTGTTTCCTATTATTTTAATTTAATTTCTGAACCACACACAATACAATCATGAAATTAGTTTCATCGAATGGAACCATTTTTTTTACATTAGATCTTATATAAAATGAAACATTTTTAATGATAATCATAATTGCAGCTGGGAAATGATTTGTTATAGTTTCGTACGTGAACATTAATATTTATATAACTCATTATATTTATTTCAGTTTGAAATACCTATTTGATGGTTGCTATGTTAGACATCGGGTAAGATAGCGTGATGGTTTGGGGGAAACTTGGGTAGCAGGTGTTCAACCCCTTATCTGTCCGAGATTCATCCTGTTTTTCAAGAACACTCGAGTGAATTCCCCCACTTGAGTGTTCCCCGGGTGTGGTCTGCTTCTGACGTTTCGGAACTCTCACTGGCTCCATCATCAGGGTCCCACCAAGTCGCACTGAACAATAGGAATAATGAATTTTTTGCGTATATTATTCCGCGTAAATTTCTTTTCATATTTTATAATTTTCTTTATGCCAAGATCTATTTTCTGTAACATCCAAATTGATATATGCAAATCGGGCGAATTTACTTTCAAGTATAAATTAATTTTACCTCGCTCATATTAATCACGTAATCTATCCGGTGTCTAATTAACGCTTAGCCGAACTCAGTCGGATTGAATTTCAACAGGTATTGAAGGGGTGTTAAATTGGTGGTTTAACCCTTGAAATTGCCCTTTTCGCTTGACTGGAAGAGCCGCCCCTAGGGCCTCTAGACCTCTGTTAATTCTAAGCTCTGTACAGGAATTCTCAGTACACCTTTTAATCAAATTACAGTTTCCGGTGTGCGACAAATACTGGTCTCCTTTTATAATTATACTGAACGTAGTTACTGCTTCCGTTTTCTGTCTGCACTCGCCCATTGTGTCGCTTGGTAGACACTTTCCTATATATATTTCCTATCAACCCGAAAATTAGAATCATTCCAAGAGATTTTATTTCCAAGAGTGATAATCAGGTAATGAAAGGATTAAATCAATATTGGTATTGAGGATCAATTGAAACTGGTAGTCAATTTAATATTTTCTCAGAGAAAACATCGCCAACGTTACAATGATTCGGACAATATTTTTAATTACATATCAAAATATCAACTTAATACTTAATTATGATGGTCTCATATAACTCATCTTATTACGAACCTGTGGAAATAAGGAACAGGCGGTAAAGGCGTCGTTGCATCATCCATTCTAGAACAATCGGTGTGTGAGTGATGAAAGCTACTCTAATGCATTTACTTGTACGATCATAGAGCAATTCGGTGTCGTCGCGTACCAATATACGCGTGGCGGTGGATAGCGTAAATCAATTGTTAAGAGTAGAAAGGTCCCCTTGGCTAACCTTTGAAGTAGGCACTGAAGCCCGAATAATCCAATGGACGGCACATCAGCCCGCTTACTCCATCAGGAGGACCATTTCATAGCCAATAGCTCCCCCAAATTCATTAATACTCAGCCTACTGGTTGTTACAATGGGGCGAGCATGGGGACAACCTAAAATGTTTATAACAAGGAATTTTCATTATTAATGTTCGCTTACAACCGTATAAGTCATAAAATCCCTGTTTCCCTAATTTCCTTTATGTCTTTATGCTCATCCCAATCCTCTCGTCGAATCCTTTCCCTGCGTTACCCATACATTATCCCCCCCTCGGCGGCTTAAACGCCACTGGACCAGAGATCAATTGCGCCTGTAGCACGTAAGTTTGTTGATTGTCCAAATAAAAAATGTTTTGAAAAATTCGCCATTTACTTGTTTCCCAATTTATTATTTTTATTTTCGGTCAGAGGGTCAAGTATTGTGGAAAAAGTGTAGTTATGCCATCTTTCATTTCTGATGTGCCGCCCCCCACCTTCTCAAATAAACCACGAATAAAAACCGTTCCGGCATAAAATACGGTTGATAAAGATTAATCGGAAAAAGAGGTCGGCCAACCGACCGTAAAGCGTGACAGGGACTTTCACAGTTGATTTGTTTCACTTAGTATAAAAAA
Organism: Lethocerus indicus; assembly: GCA_019843655.1. Lineage (NCBI taxonomy): Eukaryota > Metazoa > Arthropoda > Insecta > Hemiptera > Belostomatidae > Lethocerus > Lethocerus indicus. Next base: position 16,203,257 of record JACDQD010000009.1, on the reverse strand, counting down.
AGGGGAAAATACTACAAAGAGATCAAAAACGGAAAGTGACAGGCAAAATCTCTCCTTTATTTAGTAAAACATTAATTATCTTCGGTTTAATTATTTTCATAAATGGTTAAAATGCATTAAAAGCGTGTTGTTATAATTATATTAAGCATTAATTGTTATCATCAGAGATTTATAATATTTTACTGGAAGTGGCATATTGAATTTGATCTAGGTAGTTGGAAATTTTATTTTGTACAGGTGCAATATAAAAAGCCATTCCATTTAATGAAATGGTATGGAAATATTTTAATACAGAGAGTTATTAAATATCTTATTGTGGTTGACATTTATTCAAGTAAAACAGAAATCAGATACAAAATATATAACTTTGAAGGGAGGTAAAAATAACCTCACTCTAGGTCTAAAATTCTATAAACGTATTTCTTTTGTCTCAGTGGCAGTCTCTTTTCGAATCCATTTCGCCGTGCAGGTATAAATAAGGAGGGTGAGCGAGGTCCGGGCCCCCTCTATTTAATATGTCCCTCACTCTACCCGTTACAGGCCGTCCTCGTCCCTCCCCTCCCGAACGAAATCTGTATGCAATTTCATTTACCCAGACAAAAAGGGATAGAGGGAAAAGTATAAAAACCCTCCGCGATTCGGCTGGCTGCTTAATGAAACCGAAGAGCCGACCCTCCCCCTAAAACCGAGAATAAGAAAAACCTCCATGTATTGAAGCGTTCATTTATTAATAACGCGGCGCCCGTCCCCAATGCCACCACCACCTCCTCTAACATGCAGCAATCTAATCTAAACTTTAAAATTTATATTCTCCTTCGCCGGTAGGAGTGAACTTTTTAACCGAGTTTATTTTAAATGCGTATTTTGTTTGTGCACGCCGGAGGATAATATTTCACCGGCATTTCCTGAGGCTGGGGTGAGAGGCATAAAGCGGAAGAATTCTGAAAAATCCGTACAAGAGTGCATTCGTCGTTGGAAATTCGTTAGTGGTGATATTAATATAAGGATTATTTTATAACGCAATGGTGAATAATCCAAAGATGACAATCGTGAAGTCACATTAAAAAATAGATTTCTCCCGAACCCAATTTGGAACTGTCCAGACAAAGTTTCAGGCTACAATCTAGTATTTGTGTTTGTAAAAAATAATATTTTGAGCGCGGCCATTTCGCCCACCGAACTCATAACGGGGTGGGCGAACTGGCAAACACGTCTCGAAATTAGTTTAAGTGATGTACTTTAATGGACGGGCCGGGTGGTGTTTCCGTATAACGGCTTTCCAAACCATAAATTCGAGAAATCCGGCCGTGAACGACTAACATTCCCGGCTCTCGACCAACTCCACTAGTAATTTGCATGCGGAGTTCAGATAAATTGAAATTCAGACGGTCATTTGCCTATCTGGTAAACTGTTTCCTACGGGGGATAGCTTAAATGTTACATTTCATAGTGGATTTTGTTAGACTTTGTAATTCAAAGAAAAAAATAACCGGGACATTTTTGTCTCGCGTGCTAGAGTTTCCCCTAGTTATCCCGTTATCCCTTATCTGCTAATAGTTCTCATCTAAGAATATTATTAGAATAGGAGTCCAATATGTTCTATTGCTTTATATATATATATATATATATATATATATATATATATATATATATATATATATAAGTAATTAATTTAAAATATTGTTCACCCAGATATTGCGGATCTTTTAACGGCATTCAATCATATTAATCACCACAATACAAGTGGCGACAATACATCAAGTTGATTAAAAGAGATTATATTGTGGCATAATACAAAAATAGAAAACAGCGTTTCTTTTAAAGTCAGTTTAAATTTAGGGATCGAAATAAATATTCTGGATTCAAATAGATAGATTTGACGTATACATATATTAGTTATATTAATTCCGATATATTTATTTTTACAGATTTACAGATACGGGGTGAAAAAAGTAATCGAATATTATTTTTCCTCTGTCAACCATCGTAACATGCAAAGGTCTATTTTGTGCAGTTTTTCCCGTTTGGTCGCAGTCCCGGGAAATGCATGTATAAGCCGACTGACGGAAGCCGCTCCCCAGGATTCCCCACAATCGAATTTGCCCCCCCCCCGTGGACAATAGGCGTAATTAAATCAATGGACCGGGTTGGGGGTTGTGGAGCCGGGGCGTGTACGGCGGACGCCATTTAGCCGCCCCTTGGACCCAAACCGCCGGCACCGACCTTTCGTTAATTGCATTCGGCCCTCGGTACACACGCGGCTAAGAACAGTCGCAAGGGCAAAACCGTATTATGCATTCATCCGCCTCGGCTCTGTTCAGCTCGATTTCGCTCAACATACTGCCAACCCAGTTCGCCCCTGTGTGTGTGTGTGTATGAGCAAAACAATAGTCCTAAGTAAACTTCAACGAGATGCTACGCATAAAAAAGAGACATGAAAACCTCCAAGCTTAATTTATTAAGACTAGGTTAATAAATTGCAAAACAGAAATTATTCAAATTATTGTCGAAAGTACGAAAGTATACTTTTACTACGGACGGATCCCTGATTTTTTCCTAGCTCTTAAGAACTGATTTATACCTGCGAAGCACTTTCCCTGGGCTGAAAACAAAGCCATATCCTTCGAGTGGGTGAGGTAGGGATGATTTCAATTTATAGGCTTCAACTCGCCCCGAAGAAAACTGGGACTTTTAGGTTGTTTCTTGGGAGGAGTTTGGGTCGGCGTGGGGTGGCGATGGGCCCAATCGATGGCCCGATGGCCCTGTTTGTGCGAACCGCCCCGCAGTAATATCAGTACCGATATTAAGGTCAGGCTCCCTGTTGATGACGTCAATCCCAGTATTGATGGTCAGTTATTTGAGACTTTATTTATCTATTTGTGATCTTCTACCCGCGTCTGCGCTTCCCTTCGGACTCCGTACGTTCGGAATATTGCGCGCTGGCATTTTTGAAAGTTTTAATAACGCAGTTTATATTGAACATTAGATTACGAGACATTTTTTTAATATACCATATTGTAGGTTGTAGGCTGAAAAGGAAGGAAATGAAAGCACAAAATAGTGGTAAATTTAAATTTAAGAAAATAAAGAAACTTCGAGGAATAAACCCAACAATATTCAAGATTTTTGCTAGAGATGTTATTACTCATATTTTTTTATTAAATTGGATTATTATATTACTACACTGACGCTACTATTTTCAGGCAGCTTGCTGGATATTGCTGGGAGGATTGTTGATAGTCTGTGGACCTACTGTAGAGCACCGCTTATGTTTCTATCCAGACAGTAATTGGAAGCGCAAGCACAAATACACACACGGTTCGCATCAACCCATTAGAATCATCTCGGGCCGATATAATTTCCCCGGCCGGAGAGTGGCGGTGAAATTCTCCGGTTTCACGGTAGTTGATCACATTTAGCCGAACTCTAATGATGACATCGCACCTTGGCAGAGACACAGGGGAGTTGCGATAACTCAGTTAGCCCCCCACCCCCCACCCTCTCTTTCTCCGGCATTATTCAAAGGTCACAATAACTTAAATCAATCGACGTTGGCAATTTCTCGGTACCGGGTTCAAGACCTCTGTGAGCCGACGTCTCTAAACCCGAACAGTGCCCCCAATTAACAAAGTTAACCAAATAACAGCGAGATCTATAGACGCTGAGAATCGGTCCAGAGCTCCTGTTTCCCTCCGAGCCCCTCTCTATATCTCCACCAGGCTAATTTAATGACAAAACGCCGTACAATGAATTCTCCGACTGTTGGCTTTGACAAATACGTCCCTTCCGAGTACGCTTCGCCTGACTCCATTTCTACACCTGAAAATAACTTTCCCAGGAATCTACCTGTATATATGTAGGGCTTGGGGGTCTTGTATACTATAGCATCCGAATACTTTCTTAAAACTTTTTCGAAATAATTTTTAGAAAATATTACTCAATATTTAATGTATTTTTGGGAATTTAACGAGTTTAATCTAGGGCCGTGTTGCTTGCAACAATTGGCAAACGGCTAAAGTTAAAGGAAGAAAAATGTCAATTCCATAACCGGTTAGACATGTTTGACGACAATTTGACGATATTTTTCCGACAAATATTGACGCCGGTCGGTTGGTAGAAATGTCTGGGTCGTAGGAAAACCGGGCGGGGATGTTTGTGCCGATCTATTTGCGGGTCTGGAGCCTGGACGGGGGTTGGGAGGGGGTTGACGCCCGGCGTCTCCCAGTCTGGTCACCATGGCGACACTTCCTATCATCCTCCGCCTCTATCTTTATATCTTTGCCCTGGATTTATTCCCCCATCCCCGCGGCCGACCCGATACCAGTCTTGCGGGCAAATCGCATATTATATTACGCAATATCCGTTGAAAATCGTGTTTAAATTTGAAATCGGCGTACAGGTCCAATAACGATTTCAGGAATTTTCCTCCAATCAATAACCTAACTTAGGAAGTAGTATCTTGTAACTAGAATAGAACGGTTTTAAAACATCTTTACGGGAAAAAGTTTTTCTGGAACTATAACAAAAGTTGACAACAGCATAAGTGCGTTAACATTACAAGGATAATAAATAAGGACAGAAAATCACAGAATTCGTTATATCCCTTTTTTTTATATACCCCCGTTATGTATATATATATATATATATATATACATACATACACACACAATTGTTCGGCGGAGATAATGTTTATGAATTAAAAATTGATTAAATCATAATTGGTTAAATCCTTTGCCCCCAAAATAAGTTGTAGTATTAGTAAATGTCGAGAAATGTGTTCATACGGTGTCAACTGCTCGTAGCTTCTATTTATACGGAAAGAAGACAGGGCGCCGTATTCGTGCGTCCGGATAATCGCGCCGGTAGAGAAGCCCCCACCCTTCCATTTGATGAACAGTAGGGTCGGTCTGCAGGGCCTACGGTAGGGGGGTTCGGTCGCCCCCCGTCCCAACAAGGGATGGAAAATAATTAATTCCCGTCGGCAAAAATTACTGGTCCGCCCTGTCAACGACAATACCCTCCACTCGCTTGTCATTCTTCCCCCGCCGCCCCTATCATTCACTCCCGGCAAACTGTTACCAGTAAAAAAAAAAAATCATTCCATCAATTTCTGAGGAAAATATGTTATCAACATCATATATATATATATATATATATATATATATATATATATATATATATATATATGTGTGTGTAATTAAATTGTCACTCGCCGTGATATTCCATCTAAAGGGGTAATACTGTAGATATTAAAAATTAATTTACTATGTTAAGCCTATATGAAAGTTGAAGATATGTATCTAAACTAGAATGTCTAGGTTCTATCCTAGATCCTAGCTCTAAACATAGAACGTTTGTTCTGTTGTTTGTTCAGCTGCGTTTTTGCAACTGTACGTCGAAAGGTGTTCATCTTTCTAAATGGAAAATTAATTAATTTAATTATATATATATTTATATAAGAACTGGCAACAATAAGTTGGACTATAATAAAAGTTTCTTTTGTGCCACGTTTTAACCAGGAGGGTTAAGAAAAAATAATCTAATTTTTATTAAACCCCGAGGAGGTGATCCGGAACGTAAATTCAAAAGCGCCCGACCTCCTCTTCGAGTTATCTCCATTGTCTGAGCGGAAGACTATAAATCTTCAATATATAGGCCCAAAGCTCATTTCTGTAGCGTCGGAGGCTGTTAGTCATTCCTCTCCTTGTGAATAAGTTAAAGAGCTTTCTAGCTTTTCTCTTATCATGACTCCACCACCCCGCTCCCGTTCTTGGCCCGGTCGGCCCCGCTCCCAACTACCAACCCCACTTATACAAAATACCGAAACAAAGTAACCCCCACCCCGGTCCTCTCTATCTTCTCATCCCTTAAGGAAATCCTCCTTTACTCCAAACCTCCTCCCTCTCTCCCTCTCTTCATCAATATATATATATAAAAATTTATAATCATATCAGAAATATGTTATTAGTACTAATTATTTGAATTTATAAAACACATCACATGTTTATAAACAGATACAAGAAATATGTATATATTATTAGTAAGTCATTACTAAGTTATTGTTATAACTTTTTTATAAATATTTTGAGGAGCCGATATAGGTGAAAGCTCAGGGTGCAGTGTGGATATTCGTCGGGAATCTGAAGATATATTATATTTCGCTAATATTGGACCTGGGTACAGGACGGACGTCCAGGACATATTCCAATATCCGACAGTTATATACTGCCAATAGGTAGTATATAAGTTAGCGGGGGAAAGCCGGGAAAGCAGCTACTGATGAAGGCTTTTATAAATTAGCCCTTAAAAGGGGGAAAAGCCAATTGGAAATTGGGGCTGATTGGCGCCGCCCCGTTGGCCTCAGCCGAGTCTCAGTTTCTCTCTCTCCCTCTCTCTCTCTCTCTCTCTCTCTCTCTCTCTCTCTCTCTCTCTCTCTCTCTCTCTCTCCTTCCCCCCCTCCGCTAATTCCGACTAATGTCAAGAAGATAGGACACAGAAATTCGATAAGAAGGAGGCAACATTGGAGTGAAGAAAATTGCGAGGGGGCGGAGTATGGGATTGGTTTCAGAATTTCGCCAGGGCGTGTACACAGATAAAGGCGAAGCAGAACACACAACAGACGTTAACCTCTCACCCCCTCCGCCACAGCTTACTTTTCTAACTAACTTTGGAACATATTTCTAAATAAATTTCAATATTCAGGAGATAATTTGGAAATCTAATTAGTCCAAGTAATATTTTATTCGCAATTGATAACTTAGTGTAAAATTCATGGACGCGCCTGAGTTTTAATAGGACTCGACATCAAGCTTTTACCTAGCAAATATTATTTTAATTCATATTAGTACTGGAATGAAAATTTGGTCCACCACCGGAATTCAGAGCCGGTTCAATCCGTTTATGCCGCACCGTAGATGGCGAGGTGCCAAAACCAGTCTGGCATTAAATTAAATAAACGACTAGAAGGAGAAGATTACAGGAACGATCGTAATAGTAGGTTATTCCTAGTATTATTTATTTCAATGTATTATTTGTGTTAAATATGCCATACTTTAATACTTTATTATCGAGAAAACGCTGTGCTCATGAGATTTAAATTTCATTTATGGCAAAGCTTACTGAAACAATTTACAATAACTTGTAGCCCGGTGCATGATGCAGTATTTCATCAATTGCATTTGTACCTTAAACTTTATCAGCATATTCTATTTTAAATCAAACAATAAATTCATTTTTTTACCGTATTATTTCCGATAAAGGGGTTTCAGATGATTAGAAGTGGGCTTCTAATCGCATGAATGACCTTCCCCATTCTTCTCGCCGCCCTTGATCATCCCTTTACCTTTCTGGTCCCCTTTCAGGATGAAAGTCACGTACGTCATTGTCCATTTTCGGGACCCGGAGCGAATCCTATCCCTTCGGAAGGGGGAGAAAAATGTGAACGAATCGCACTTCTAACCTAATCCTTCGCCATATAGTATTGACCCACGTTGAAGAAAAATAGTTACCAAATTAATAAAAAGTCGTGACATATTGATGCCGGAATTATCATGCTCGTAGTTTTAATACGACGATTGTCCCTAATACATTATAGTATTCACTTAAAAACATTAAAACGGTATTTAAACGGCATGAATGAGCCCAGAATGAGTAGCAATAAATAATTTCAGAAAATAATGTTAACAAATTGCCTGGCAACGAATCGGACGATAGCACATGCCATCTAGACGAGAAAATTAACTATAAAAGCATATAATAAAAATTGGGGTAATTCTAATAAAACTAAAAGAATAAACTTGAGAATTTTGTTACAAGATCAATTATAAAAGGACTGGCCGAAGGACAAACCTGAAAATTGCACATATGAAGGTTGGAACTGGAGTAAGGGAGAATTGACTTGGTTGAAAGGGTGACTGGATTTTGTTTGGTAAGGAGAACTCGAGTTGATCGAATCCAAGTTCGATTCCCAATTTCGTGCGGCCGAACACCAATATGTGTGTAGGCGGTGGGAGAGGGAAGAAGCACCTATTAGCGGGGGTGGAACTTATACCGGTATTAGGATCGTGGCGGGGGGACGTGCACTCGAACATTCAGGTAACGTGCAGCCCTGAGCCCTCGTTTATCGAACCCGAGTTCATTACTGCGAACTCCCCCATGTGCACATGCTTCAGTAACCGACAACTTGCTACACCAGATATCTTAGAATGATACTTTATCGTAAAAACACCTCAAACTGTCACAAAAATGTAGAGTCAATCAATAAGCTTTGTAAACTGCAGGAAGGTATCCAAAAATTTTGTTTATTTAATGCATATGTGTTCATATCCTGTTCGGGAACGTTCAAGAAAGGAAGCTTCTTGAAGTTGACTAAAAAAATAGTCTCCAGATCCCCTTAAGGTTCAGCCAATCAGTTTACAATATTAGTGTGTTTTTCTTACTCCCTCAACCCCTTAGATCCGGCGACTGGACCCTGAAATTTCTTTTTCCTCGTTTTTATACTCAGCACCTATACCTGGGCGGTTTCCCCACGAGAATCTTTGTCGGGGACTCTTTTTTCCACATTCCCAATCAAGAGAACCCTGTTCCTGTCCCGCCTGATTGAGGATCGAAAGCACACTAGCCTACGACCTACCTTAAAGTAAAATAGCCTTTTCGGGTTCTCGAGGGAAATTGTTATTCTTAATATTTTTCTTCGATCGGTCGACTATTTCAGTAGCGAATGAAGAGCGATGCCAGGGGAGTGGTGAAGCGCGAAGATCGGCTTCGATGAGCCAGATATGTTCTAGCTGGACGCAAGACAAAAAATGGTGGGCCCAGATACAAAAGAATCCATTAGGCTTTTAAAGTGGCTTGGGGCCCTGAGAGCCACCCCTTTCATTCCGACTGGTAGATTTTAATGGAGCCTTCTTACAGTTTAATTATATTCCCCTAGCGTATTGCCCCTTCCTGTCCACCTTTCGAGAATCAATTAGCGCCCAGCCATGCGGGATACTCTTCAAAAAAACCGAATTCCCAAATCGCGTTTCTGTTCTTGGCCGTAAGTAAGGGAAGCAAGGGAATGTCTCACAGTTACTGAAATAATTAACTATTACAATTGCGCTCAGACAGTTCGTGTGGAAGATTGCCTTACTCGGAGACGAAGAAAAGTATCCCTAACAAAAATTCACGGGGAGAAAACAACGGCAAGAATATACGCAGGTACTACAGGTTCAAATACAAAAAAAATCTAGGACCAACAATTTTTTGGGTACAGAAAATCATAAGAGTTATGACGACACCATAAGCAAAAAATATGTTTTCAAAATCCTCCTCCTATTAATGGTAAAGTAATACAAATCGAGTCCGGGTTGGTTTCTAATTAATCACAAGGATTGAAAGGAGAACTCGGAGGAGGTGGTGGACGGGGTTTCCTTATAAAATCTATTAAGGAAAGCAATATAAAGTTTTATGACTTTGGGTCTCTCTCTCTCACTCTGAAAGCGTTCCCTTGTCCTAATTACGCCTAGCGTAATCAGTCAGTTTATTACTTCATTTGCAGCTCGCCTTCCTAATGCCGGTTTGGCCACTGTTCAAATTAAATCGTGGGGGGGGGGGGCGGAGGAAGAATCCGAACCCCGCCCATCCTACTAGCGCAGTTTTCTCCATTTAACTGAGCCCCGACGTTTCCTCAATTTGCGGTAAATTATATTAATTTGCGAGAGGGCTGCAGTGGAGGAGGGGGAGGAGGTTTCGGTTAGCGGAAAATTTCGCTTGTCAGCTAATACAACTCGGTGGAATGTGAGCGAGTATTCGGGGAAACTGGACTGCGGATTGGTCCAGACAGTTTCGATTGGTTTCTTATTATTCACTCCACTCTGTTGTCGCTTCCTAGGATTCTTCAGCGTTATTAAAATATCTTTTTCTATGTGTTTTATCACACATAAGTTAATTATTATTGTTATGAAAGGCGGGAGTGGAGCTTCAGGAACCGGGATTTTGCGACTTCGTCGACTGTCGGTAAGTTGAGGTCGTGGTGGATTGTGTGGTTAGAAACATACCAGGGACCATTAAGGAATCAAGGACTTTTGACTGAAATTTCTGAATGCGAGCGATGTATGATGTCTTGGTGGAACCCCATAGCTCTATACCGCATGTTCATGTCGTTTTAAGTATCGCTTTGTATAGTGTCATTTTGTTACTTAAGGTCCGTTGTTTTATGTCCGTTTTAGTAGTCTTAAAACTCCAAATTTTCGGTTTAATTCGATTCTTTAGAGTCGGGTATGGGGACTCCACTTGAGTCGTTTGTCCAAATGGAGCCCAAGATAGCGAATCTTCTGTTGGGTGGAAATCAATAACTAATATCGAATTGTTGTTGGGGTGGTGACACATTAATAATAAAACGCCTTCTTCGTATTTGAATTTTATCACATTTTTGGTCGTAGATTTATGATATTAATAATTGTGGAAATTGAAATAAAGCGGCGCCTTGTATAGTGGAATATAAGGTAAAGGAGCTGAGGGTTCGCTGACCTGAGCCTGGTAACAGTAGAGACACTATCCTATATAATTTAGACGGAGGAATAATTTGACAGGATTGTTTGTCGTAAGGAAGAGCGAACTAAAAGCCGTGCCTGGATGTGCGGCTGTTCCCGCCGGTATTGACTTTTAATTGAGGCCCTTGTTTACAGGAGCGGAGCAACAGCGCTATTAAGTTTATTGAGTGGTGGGTGAGGAGGCGGCGCTCTGGCGAGCCCAACCGGCGCCTAACCCACCCCCTCCAACAACTCCACCGGCGGTTCGGATTTCAGCCAGCATCTTCCACCATGACGCAACCAACCACAATGGGAGGATGAATAAATAAAATTTATTTATCCACAATCTACAGTTATATACATACTACAGGCCTAATAAGCTTATTATTATTAGTAACTAGTTATAATACTTATAATTCTGTACACGACCATATTTTAAATCGTTGCATTATAGGGTAATTTGTGATAATAATATTATTATGTCATTATTATAAATATTTTAATGACAGTTATGACGAGCCGACATAGGCGTCATAACACATCCTAGTGTTAAATCATAGTGAATTGCCATATAAATTCTGAAAGAGGGAATGTAAAGCTGTGTAAGAATGAAATGAGGTTCAAGCATATGCAAGACAGTTTCTCATTCCGATTGACGTTAGGGAGTTTAAATTAAAGAGTGTACAATTTACCTATTTACACATTATACTAACAATGACCGCTACAATTCCTCAAGTTTAAGCTTGCAACAGGAGGAAATACACACCCCTCTGGGTGAATCTTCAGCGTGTACCATTAACGCACTGTATTATAGACCGCGCAATAAAAAAATGACAAGCGATAAACGCTTCCCTCCAACTAGTCGACATAAAAGCCGACGAGTCGTAAAACGCTGTGGCAATACAAAAGGGTGATAGGGGGGAATCCGCTCCCGATGTCCCCCAATGTCCTGAATTACCCCGAAAATTATGTGAAGGAGGGGGAGGCGGCAGCCCACAACAAGTGATATAGTGAGAAACGGCGCCGGCAGAGTCATGATGAGTCAATACCGATTCAACGTTCTCAAACTATTTCTCAGTATCCCTAACTTAACTATGCTACAGTAAGGTTTCTGGTGGTAACCCTAACGGAAAGGCGAAAACGGTCTATTAAATATCCATTACTTATTTTTGATCAAATCTTTTATGTTTCTACTAGATTACATTTGCGCCGAACTGATTGGTAATGTTTAGTGTGTTGAAAAATTAATTAACAATGGACATTTGAAAAACTCTTCACACCGTCATTTGTATCCCCCTTGGAGATATAAATGCATTATTTTATAGACCTGTTATTGTACACAGTGGTGGGGTAGAAAGTAATTCAAATGTCTGGGCCGTGTTCCGCTGCCCCGTACATCACCCCTTCCGACGTTATATCCTAGGCAACCATTTCTCTCATCTCTCGACACTCATCTCTCTGTATTTCACGTTATGAAGGCCTGCTGGGTTCAACTTTTCTTTCAGGGGCTTCATATCCAACGGATACCGACTTTGTTGTCAATTCCGATCGTCCGCAAAGCACTGAACACACATAATTTTGCAAAATCGAATTCTTCTAATACCGTACTGAAAAATAAGACTTGGCGAACAGATCAAAGCTAATGTCAAATTACATCACAAAACCCAATAATTTACAATTCCATGGTTATTAATGCAGGACTATACTCTTGCTATTTAAAATTGTGTCATCAGATACTAAAATCAAATTGGGTCCTTACGGGTTTTAATTCTCACTCCTGATTACTGTTATCTTTCGTAATTTTCTCTTGTTTCATATTTTTCTTGGAGTCAGTATTGTTATGGCTTGAATTCAAAATAACAAACGCTTTATTTAACTAGAATAAAATCCGTATACCGTCACAGAAATAGGTAATAAACCTACTGGGGACTCTGTCCAGAACAGCGGTTTTACAGGATGCTTATAAGTTGCCCGCACATATATTGCTAACGGAATGTGTCTGAAGATGGCATGAAGCCAAAACCAAACAGAAGAGCGGAAACAGAATATTACAGAAGTAATGGTATTCAACATCCCCTTGCGAACATTACCACAAATTGCTTAAGCAGTATATACCACTTCCTGCTCGAAACAAATTAAAAATATTATAAAATTAAAATTGATATAATGTATATACGAAATTTGTTTCAATGTGTGAATAAAATTCGCACAACTTTGAATGGGGATTCCAATTTATTTATAACAGCCGCGGTTATAATGGATTCGGGCGATCGAATTCCGGGTAAATTGTTTGCCAACTAAACTATATCCGACCGACCGATAGAAATGGGTTAAACTGGAACTAAACTGTTTTGTCGTCCTATTTGGGAGGCATTTGGAATTTCAATTAAACTCTGTCGCTAATAAACTGGCAGGGATGCAATTCAAAATGGCCGTTTCTACCTTTCAGCGATAGACTGGGAGGGACGGGCACCGGCTCGAGGAAATTGTCAATGACGAGAGAGTTTTAGGCCCAGCATTAGAACCGTACTGTTATTAACAATATTTGTCAGAGATATTCGAAGAAGGTTTCTTGTTTTATGCCCACGTTCAAATAGAAATAGACCTAGAAAAATAATTGAACCGCCTATAATTTATTACTAGACGAACTACTTGAACATTGATCTGCACGAGCCCTAGCATTTCTTCAGTGAGGCGCAATATGTACACATTACAGTTAAAGTTTGTTAATGATTCTCACAATTAATGGTACATGGTTTCTTATTTTCGTGAAACAAATAGGGTGTATTAAAGATATAATATTTATTTGGTCTTCCATTTCTCGCCACCCTCAGTAGTATAGTAGTGCTAGTGTTGCCACAGTAGAATTGCACTTTGAATAGTGCTGACGCGATTCTCCATTAGAATGCCGATATGAGTCCAATCTATTGGTGAATTACAGTTGCGCGAGCGCAGAGTTTAAAATAGTTGTTGACTATTAAGTTCGGAAATTCGGTCTCCTCCTGGAGCAACAACAGGTAGGGTGGCGCAACATCGGCCGCGGCGAACCTCCGCCCACTGAGAGCAGAAAGTGCATGAATAATTTAAACAAATGATAATTGGGCCCCGCTCCAGTATCGGAACCAACAGCCAGTTAGTTTCCACCAAACACAAATGTCGACCGTGCAATTCCTATTTGCCAACAGTCTAGCGCAATTCAAACACGGACTCGCTCGAGAACCGGCATTTACATGAGACAAACTTTTTCGATTTGTATATTTAAAGATAGTCCATCGTGTTGGGATAATATCTCAAACTCCTACCTTGGTCCCATCTTCAATACATTTTAAAATCTACTATTGACACTCGTTTATTTTAATTTAATATCGGGAAAGAAAATTGAATCCTATGCATTGGTTTTTGGGACATTTCGCGATCTGCTGTCTTCGCACGCTGATTTTGTATTGTGACAGAAGAGTTTTGTCTTTATTAATTAGGAAATATTAATTGTGATTACTCGGTCAATTTTTTACATTTTTGCCCGCAAAAATGATATTTGTTATATCCCAAAAGTCCTAGACACAACAAATACCTTAACCGAACTTGCATTAGGACAGAGATTATAATTTCGCGGGAATTTCAGCAATTACCCGCATAAAAAATAGCCCACCAATAATAGAAACAATTTATTTGAAGCGGAATCCGTGAAAATAAATGTGTCCATGGAATAAGCCCCGAAACTGCGACAGAGGAAGAAAAACTTTGCTCCTATATAGCGGCGACCGGCTTAAACTAAGTTAGCTCTGTGTAGGTCCAACTCAGTAAGAGGATTTGGCATGAATAAGTTTTTCCCTCTTCTTATAAGATGATATCCTCGGCCCCTTACTTCTCTGGGACCAGTGACGATCCTCTTGCACAAGTATTGCCGCCGCTACTCGGAGACGACCCCGGAGCAGACAACGCCGCTCCGGGTCTCTTATAGGCTTTTGATTTATACACACGTGTTCGGAGTGGACAAGCTTAAAACTGAAACAAACATTTATTGTTTATAACTTGGCAAATATAGATTAGGCAATAATCCAGCAAATAATGATAAAATAACTAGATGATAATAATAATTAAAAGAGTTTTACATTGTTTTACAACTATACGAGTGAATAGTGAGAGTAAAAGCCGAAAGAAAAACTCGTTGTTACGAGGTGCTTAATTGATTTTTAAAGCAAAATCACTATCGAATATTAATAAATAAGTTGTCGCCTTAAGGTAAGTTATGATTTGGGAACTGAAACCGGTTCATCTTCCACTGGGGTTCAAATGTAATAAAGGAAACCGGATTTCAATTAATGTTACTGAAAAACTGCGGCCGCTGCTAATGCGGCCCAAACTACACTGCCAGTTGGCTCCTCTTCTAAAGACCTTCCTTTTTTAACCTTTTCTTTCGAAACCGTCCTTTCTTTTTTATTCGTCTATATAATCCGGATGCGATCCCCTGGGGCAACAGATTTCCAATTTTATTCTCGACCTCGTCCGTGAAAGAGATTATTATCGATATTCTACCCCAATTCTGGTGACGTTCGTTCAAGCTGAGTAGTGTCGTCTGTACAGGAACTGACACAATTGGTAAGGGGTTTTAACAGTTGTCAACGTACAAAATACGAAAATCGTCACGCAATATATAATAAGAATAGGTAAGATATAAGTTTACTGTGTGGTAAATCCATTCACTGCCCATCGCATAATTCCATATTTGGACAGTAGATCTTTTGGTCGGGGTGTTTGGCAACTCCCCGATTCTCAAGCGAGAAAATCCCACGAGTTTCAGGCAGCCTAAGAATGTTATCAGCTTAGGGCCCATTAGCACTGATCGCACAACCAAGAAGATCGCGACAACAAGCTTGTAACCCGGAGGCCAGAAAATTTAGGGCACTCTTCCGCTGCCTAGGGTCCCCCCTCCTTATGCATTATGCAACAGGTGATTTGGCTGCGACACCGGCGCCGGGTTGAGCACGGAGCGGGCAATTCGATCCGCAATTAATCGAAAACCGAATTACTCCGGTCTTCACGGGAGGAGGAAGTGTCCGGGCCCCAAGATAGGACACGTCCGCAAATTGAAGGGTTGGCGCGGGCCGGGGTGAAGGTACCCCCACATGCAAATGAGCAGTCGTACACCCCTACACTCGTACAGGTTTACATTCGGTGCATTATTTAGCACCCCCCGCCCCCACCCGACCCGCGAGCAACCGAAATGAACATACGAAAGGGGAAGGGGCGGTTCGAGGAGGGGGCGAATTAATGCATTTATAATTGGCGGTGACGAGCGCGGCAGTGACCCCCCCAAGGCATCCAGATTCATAATACATTCCTGAATGTTCACCGTGCCTTTGAATTTCGAAAGTGCCGGCCCCTCTCACTCGGCCCTCGGTCCAGTCCACCTTCCCCCAATTACAACCGACGCTAATATCAGAGACGACGCCTTTCCTGTATTACGCCAGTGTCCCTTTGATCAACATTTACTCGCCGGGGGAGACTACAGGGCCGAAGCTACTGTTTTATTGAACGTGAGAGGGAGCCGCTGATTTATAAGCAGCTTTATGGAAATGGGCTCATTGAAATAGGCATTGGCCACAAAAAAATCTGCTAAAGTTATTTACGCGGCCGAGGGTTGGTGCCTATCGCGACTCGTGTACTTATTCGGCTTTACCGGTTTGCGTTTCTGGCCTAATGAAGTCCGTCAATAATACTTTGTTGAAAATAATTTTGTCTGTAAATTTGTTCGGTATTGGGGCAAAACGCTTATAATTCGTACGTTTACTATAATTAATTTCCATAAACGGGTTTTTGCAGAACCAAAAAATTTTTGCCCTGACCAGTTATTGATAATGCACATCTGCATTATAAAATACATTCCAGGTCACTAATTTGCGAGTTCAAGTAAAAGTTTACAATGTAATATAAGAGTTATATAACTACATTAAACCATGGAAATTTGTTGACTCAGGAAACCATGTATTAGACAGCGAAATGGTTACGGAGGCCAATGTTTAAGCGCACACGATTATGTTACGGGACAGTGTATCCCTTTCATCAACAATTATCCTGCCGATCCTCGTGGGCTAGTTATAGACCATTAGGCTTTGGGGGGAGTCGAATCTCTGATAACTTGGGGCAGCCGCCATGACCCGGGGGCAACTGGCTTGCTCCGCTTTTCCAAACACACGGTGAGTTTCAGCGCCTACACGCTACTACTTGGTAATGATGATGATGATGATAGCGATGATGGAGCGAGCTTTGAACCCCCCCGCGCCCACCAATGAGCCTAAACCTCTGCCCGCTGCCAGGTGTACATAATTTGAGGTCGATTTCAGAATAAACAACTTCCTTATTAAACATAGATCTGTGTTTTCTGGCGAGTGAAAATCAAACTGGGTTCGGGTGACAACTACCCAACTTATGTGACATCGCTAGGTTGAAATAATAGGTCTAACAAAAAGGGTATATGAGCAGTCGTTAGATCTATCCATAACAGCTTAGTTTTTATCAGCCACTGATCGTCGTCGGGTACTGTCTATAATTAACTGATTATAATTGTTATAAAAATACATTAAAAGCTTAATAACATCAATCGCACACTTAAATAACAAAGAGTCAAACTATTGAGAATATACTATAGACATTTTAATATTTAATTATAGTGCGGTTCTGAAATTGTCTGTAAAATAGTTTCCGCCCTACCGCCACCAAAGTAGTAGTATGTATACAGTACAGAGAATGTATAATCAGACATGCCTAGACGGGGGGTCTATAGATGAAATTGGTAGCAGGTCTGGTTACAAGGGTGTACAGTGATAGTGGTGGGTCAGGGGAGCCTTTATGGCATTAGGGGGGGCGCTGGGTCTCATCTCTGTCTGGCAGCGGGTGACATGTCACCGATTGATTGGCGTCCACGGCTGACTCACGCCCTCCGCAGTCCCCGGCTTCCGGATTCATTCCGGCGGCTTGTTTCGCCGGAAAACAGCCGGAAACCCTGTTCTCACACGTACGCCGTTCCCTAACTTAATATAACTGGTGTGGCCGTACGGGGACGGGGTATTTCCACTAGGAAACGAAGGGATTACGCGTCCGTGATGGAGTTTCGAGGGGACAACCAATCGTGGTCCGAGTAACTTTAGTCTCCAGACAGTCCAGAGCGAAATCAATAAAACCGATTAAATAATTAAAAACTTAAATACAATCCTGCCTCTTTGTTTCTTTGATTGATAAAAATATAACGTTCATCGACGTGATACTGTAGAGAGTAGCGGGCAGCAAGACCTGTTCCCCGACTGTCCTCATTCATCGAAAACGGAGCTTTATATTCCTATAGTATAATTAATAGTTTATAATGTCTAAGACTTAGATTTAATGTACTTAGATTCTAGCAAAGCAAAGTTTTTCATATGCGGGATTTTAGACGTGGGGTTCATCTATGTAGCCAGATGTCCCCGCCAATTCAGATAGGAGAGATTTATTTCAGATAAGAATGTGTAAATCATGCTGGCGCCATAAAAATTCCCCCATTCCCGTTTGGGATCTCATCTTTTGGAAAGAGGGTAGATCTCATAGATGGTGTCCGTCTAGGTTATGGCCCGATTGACTTTATCAGTTTCAGTGTATCATATAATAAGCCGATACAACACAATTTACCGAAGAGCGATTGCATAAGCTTCATTTTTTCTTTATCACCCTTATTATGATTGATATAAATAAAATGTCTCCTCTACTCGTTAATAGTGTTACAAGAACGTTAATAGTGTTGTAGATTGTATTTTCCAGTTGTGACGATAAAACAAAAAATATAATAAAAATAATAAATAAGAGAAAAACGGTAAAAATCATTGAGTTGATTCTCAAAATTACAATCAATCAACTTGTTTGTAACTATGCTCACGAACGTACGTTTCTTTAGCGTTCCAGACGAAAATTTGGCCGTCGTGGAATTTTGAAAACTCGCCCTTAAGCCGCTGTCTAGCTAGGAAGGAATCCTTGAAATTCTTCTTGCTCCCGGCGTCGCCTAATATTGCTCCATAAATTTCTCTCCCAAATTCTGAGTTTATGTTGTCCGTGGGAAGGAGTTTATTTAAATGAAAAACGCGTTCCGTCACGCTCTACCGAAGGAAAAGGACGGCCTATACCCTCCTCTTCATCCTCCTTAATATAACAGGGCGTGGGGGTGTCGTCTCCTCGGCCTCTGCCGTTTCCCAAGGAGTCCCGAATTCCCGGCGTCCTTTCCGACTGGTAATTGATTTTAATTCGGGCTCGGGTTTTAATTAAATTCGGCGGTTACGTCTCAATAGTGGGCCCGAACAGGGGCCGAAACAAGAGGGTAGTCGCTCAAACGGTCATTAGCGCCGACGCATGAAGGCCATATTTGAACATTAGAGCCGTTTCCGTTCGGAATTTATTCTACCCCCAGCGCGATACGGCTTGCATTTCTAAACGCCATGAAAGTGCACTTCCATACTTTAATGCCCCGCTCTGTAAGCGTCTAAAATGCCCGAACGGCGTTTCAGAGAATAATTACAGCCGTAAACGACCGTATATTTCTCGGACTGAAAAATTCGTGAAATTCTTGCCCGCCGTCATCGGAATTTCGCAGTACTCGGAAATTGCAGTAAACAATTCTAACCCTTTAACAGTTGGAAACTGAAATGCATTTGCCGCGCAAATCAAGAGCAACAGTAACAGTGTTTACATGAGCTACATAGACAGCTGTTTTTCTTGTTCACCTCGCATATTCGGTCCCATGTTAGTTCATTTTTCCAAAATTTAATTATTAATATAGCGTACATATGAACGTTAGCACCGATGAGCTTTCGCTTAGTATCACACCCCAATATATACCAAAGGGATATAAGAACTGTAATTAGAAAAATTATTAGTAATATCCCTAGTATTCCTAGTATACTACGTCTGTCTGGAAGACAGATATTTTTCCAAATTGCCATTACTGATTGCTTATATTTTTTCTTCAATGAGTGTTACTTTACCTCTTACTTCTTCTTGGTGTATTTTACATTTACGTTTCCTCATTTATTCGTTAGAACGGAATTAAATTATTTAAATACAAAATCCGTTTCATTAAGAGTGGAATGGTTAAGTCGTGGCCCGGGGATTCAGAGGTAGTCAGTTTATATTGCGCTTAAAAATTCCATATACTTTGGCCTCTCCAGTAGCTTGGATATTGCACCGGGGGAGGTGTTCCATTAGAAGGATAATACCGAGGTATGATGTTGGCCGCGTTTCGGTACACAACACGGCCGCATTTCCACCAGAAGGAAATGAGACTCTCAATTCATCCCCTTCCGCCCCTATAAGGGCCGAGATAACGGGATATGATGAACTAATTTAATACATTAGTGAGTCACTAAAGCTGAATTGAAAATACTGCAAGTGGAAGCGCACTATTTCCTAATGCGCCTAAATAGACCTAATGAATTTGCACCGCTATGCATTCTTCGTTTACTTTCTCAATAGAAAGTGATTTTCTTCCAAATTGAGAAATTATATTGTGATTTATAATAACATTACAATTTTCAACTTACCGTGACATTGTATACAAGGCGAGTGTATCGGGGAAGAATATTGAATTCTGGTTAATATTTGAACCTCGTTGTACCGAATAAAAATGTTTCATATTCAACATCGACACTCTATTGTGAGTTTGGAGAAGTTACTGTGAATAAAAATTTGGATCACCCTTTACATTGCCGGCCTCTCCTTTTGTGCTCGAAATGAAGATAAACCGCCGTTTCATTTGGGTTTAATTCGGAATGAAAGATAAAACTGCCGGAGGAAGGGTCGCAGATAAAATAAAAGGGTCGCCGGGTAAAAGGCAACAATAGAAAGAGAGAAACCTTTATGGATTGGCGCCGAGAGCTGTGGCCATTGGGCAACCGACGACAGCGGCGGCGGAGGTCCCCCCGTGTTATTGGCCCGGCCTATTCAACGGCTCTGTCCTTTTAAGAGAAGGGACCGCCGCCCCCACGTGGACCATTGTTGAACCTACAATATAACACTAGTTCATACTGTATTGCAAAAACCCCGTCCACCGGAACCCGTACAGTCATCTTATGCTTTTTTTCCAACCCGTCCTCCATTTTATAGGACGAACCAATTGTTGAAAATCCCGCAAACGGTCCCGAGTTTTATCCAATACCAGTACGATTGAAGAGAGAAAATAGGGTCAAAGGGACCGATTTAATTCCGATTTATAATTCGAATATTAATTTCACTTCGGTCAAGAATTTCGCGATTTTAGTTCTGTATTTCAAGGACACTGATTCTGCGCGTACAATAGTGTTTGTGCGAGTGCACGATAAGCAATATTTCCAGGCCGGTGGCCGGAGATAACTAGGTAAGACCCCCGGCGGTGTGAGCGGGTGTGAGTGATCCATGTGACTCACCTACGCTCACCCTCTCCGCCCAACCCCAATTATACGTGATCCGATAATACTTGCGGAGGATGCGGGAACGGAAGCGCCGAACGGGCGGGCGGCGGGAGGCGGGGGCCCGGGGTTATATCGGGGAGGAAGCCAGTCGTGAAACTCGCGTTGACAGTCGCATTGTCAACGTGAGTTGGGGTTTGGGGCCGGCGACGGGAAAACTCGTCGATAACTTGGAAGGACACGCCATTATGAAGGACGAACTCGCTCTTCTAGTATTTCCTGTACGGCTGTCTCCTCCTCTCACCACTAATGGGTACGGCCCGATTGTCGCTACAGACAAAATCGATGTTGCACCCCGGGCTACAAACCAGCATACAAGCAATGGACCGTGATACGGTGAATTAATCATTTTCCGGTTTAAAACGGTGTATTGACAATTTAGCCCTATAATTAAAGTAAGAGTTTTGTGTGTTTAAAACTGTTAGTTGGTTGAAACAACCTCTCAACATTGATACTGGACCAAATGGGCCAAAAATTGATTATTAGTATTCTCTGATTAATATTATCATGAATTATTCCTCATTAGTGGTTTTCCCTAAATAACGAGTAATCAAATTTAGAACAAAACGTGCGTTATGCCTAACGTAGTATACGAAAATTGTTTATCGGCATTCAATTTTAAGATCCAGACGAGTGAATTCCCAATGGTGAAATGGCCTCGAAAAATTGTTATTTCCAACTCGGTGCAAGTTGATTGCGGCTAATTTTGTTAGAAAAACCGGGGGGAAACAAAAATAAAATGAAAAAAGAAAAAACTGGAACGGAAGGAAAAGAAGTTTGGATCGATGCGGTGGGCGCCGCCGGTGTACCGCTCTGGAATTGATATGCTGTTATTACTGAGAAGGCATCCCCGCATCGGGGGATTTTCCTCTTGGCTCCTGGCAGACGGAGCATTTTCTGAAAAATACTCCAGCCGCCATTTAATAGGAGGGACGGCTCATTTAAGGGGAACAAGTTACAACTAAGCCATGACGAAAATTTTCCCGTATTATATTACCCCGCGTCCTTCGTCCGGGTTTCTCTGTTTTTCAACTTTTCAGAGCGTGACACACAGAGATGTGAACCTTGTTCCGCGCCGGCTGTAATAACTAATCATACAATCATATCGATATATCGAGTGTCATAAATGTAGAACGTAGAGTTAATGGTAAATCGATGATCAAAATACAATGCAATTAATTTTAAGAGAGATTAGGAGTTAGGTGTGCTCAGAAGATTTGTTAGATCGAAATGTGGAAAGTAGTCGACTAGCCTCTATGAATTCTGATCCCACACATAGTGCAATAGTTACAAGAAATTCAATCTACAAGATGCGCAATTATGAATACCCTGGAGTTAAATTATCCCGTACATCTTTTCTAAAATAACTAAAAATCTGTCGGTACCTTCAGTCCAGATGTTGAAAAATTCTATAGAAAACTGAGATTTGGCTCCGAAAGAGATATTAGAAACAATTATAGGATTTAAAAAACGTAAATAAGACGACAGACGTTATGATTTCATTAATATTTGGAAAATATTTTCAGAAATTCGGCCGACGTAAAGTCGGCACTGTCCGTGCAAGCGTCGACGACGTGCTTAATCGGCACATATATCGCTATAGACTAGTAACGGAATGTGCCAAATAGGCGACGGCATGTTCGAAACCCTATGAACGAAATATTATATCGAAATATGATAAGGAAACGGCCAGATTATCCTGCAGTCTATCTGAGTTATGTCCCAGATGCAATCGTTTTATTACGTTACAGGGACGAATGTTGGCGGGAGCCGAAACGAATTTATTGGAATGTGTTTCGGGCTCCAGAAAACGGCCGACAGCCAGGAGACGGGGGTTCACTGTTTTGTCGGAACGCAGTTTTCAGCCGTGAGATGGAGCGCCGAGATAGTAATTCTTCGGGGATAGCCTTGCCCAGATCCTCCGGATCTTAGCGCTAAGCAGTCGATCTGGCGATCGGCCAACTCCGGTCGGCTGGAGGGAGCGGGCACTCTGCCGCCAACCTCCCTTACTTACTGGGCCCTGACCTGTTAACCCGCCCACTCTCCGCCCTATTTCAATTATCACTCTGTAATATTTTCTTGCTTAGCCTGCACCAGATATTCTTTTATCATTTCGGACGAAAAAATACAAGATAAATATGAATTTTTACTTAGTAATTTATCGCTTACTTTTGGTTGGGGTTCGTTCACCGAATTTGTTAAGTAAGTACTTCTGCCGTCCTAACTCCCGTCATAACACAGTCTCCTATCTCCACTCTTCGATTTTGCCCTAACCTAGACCAGTTCTGGCCTCTCACCATCGACCTAATTTAGCGCCTACACGCGCACGTTCGTCGTAAATAATTCGCAAAATCTTTTCCAAATCCCAATACCCGTATTTATGAAAAGTGCCGAGGATTTTACCGGTACAAATTTAAGGGGTTTATTTTAATGGGGTAAATTTCAGAATGAAGGGAACGAAGCCCAACCCCCGCCGAGCAGTTTGTATGAAGTTGTGCGAAAGTTCACGAAATTGCCCGCCCAAAACGTTTTTGGGGGTTTGACGTAGTGGGCCCCATTATGGGCTTTAATTGCTCTGTTCTTGTTGTTCTCCTCCGGAATCCTCTTCTTCCTTTCCCCCTTATAAATAATTCACGTCCTCCTTTGCCCCGTTTCTATTATATCAGTTGTCGTCGTTTATTAACGCAATTCTAAAATCTCCACTGAGGGACAAATTGGTCTGAACTAGTTTTATCTGGCGTATCCGACTCGAAAGTGCCAAGTGTTGTTGAGATATTGGATGAACGGTACTTTAAGTAAAGTAAACTAAAGAACTAGTAAAGATGTCCATTATTGTTGGAATATGAGGAAAAAATGTAAATTTAAAAATTCACTATATTGTGTTTGATAAATTACGGTCACTTCGTTTCTTGTTCTTGCCAGATACGAAATTTTCCCCGAGCGGTGATGGCCGGTTGGGAACGTTTTTTTTTATTTGCATGAAACTTCTCCTAGAAGAAAAATACCTAGTCCGGCTCCGGAGTATAAAATTGAGGCTTCGTACTGATTTATATGTTTTCAACCTCTGGCTCCGAAAAGATTTTTTCGCCAGAAGAAACTGGGGTGACTGAAATCTTTAAGTTGAAAGTATCTTGAAACAAATTCTTTTGGATGCGAAATATTTGCAGAAAAATTTAAATTACTGTTCAGATAGATTGGAGAACGACACGTTCTGCCTTTTAATTCTCGAAAAACAAAAGTTGTTTTATATCATTTTCATTTTTTATTTCTGCTCTGATTATCTTCAGGTTTTATTTCCCGCCAGTAAAATAATGATGCATCATTATTGAATATTAGCATTTGCGATATGCGTTGAGTTAAATTATAAGTAATTTGGCTATAGCTAATTAAACCGTCTTCATTGACCGACTTCTGTTATACATGTTAGGCATTGATTACATGCAACTCATGGAGCTCAAATAAATGCACAAACAATATTAATAATCCGTTGTACCTTCCTAAAATACTGCTTTTAAAGGTCTTCCAATAATACAGTAAGAAGCATAATTAATTTTTATAAATATTACACGACGGTGATGATTCGTTAAAAAATAATTTAGTTGATTTCTTCATTTTACAACTTTTAATGCTCATGCCCGTAGAACTACTTTAATTTCTTTTTACTACATACTTATTGTCCTGTTTTCCCACTTGCTATTGCGGCCAGTTTCTTGGAACAAAGACGGAGCCAGCAGCTTGACTCATGAGGCTAACCCGAATTCCGCTGCCCAATCACGAGGGGATGAGTCACACCCCGAAAGGAAATATTATATCGCCTCATCCCACAGAGCGAGGGCGGCGCCGGGTGAATCCTAACCAGCCACCAGACAACCCCTATAGGTCGCAGATATCGATTGAGGAATTTGATACAACTTCGAATCAGTTCACGGCCGGATCGAGGGAGGGGGTCTTTCATTTGAAAATTGAAAATATTTCGCATTCCATTGTTTTATTAAAGCTTAAAAATAATAATTAAGGAACTTATCATATTAGTCACATCAATCTGGCGACTGCAGTTAATAACGACCGATCAGCTTTAAATTTTTCAATAAGCTGGCTACACCAGCTAAATTAAATACAATACGTATTCTTTTGCTTCGGTGGTTTGGAAGCTGACCCCGTACTATGTAGTACTATCATGGTACCGTTCGGGTATTATATTTATTTCATTCGTGCATAAAATCCGAGCCTTCTTACTCTTGAATTAAGTTCAAAGGAACGTTCGAAACCGGGAGAATCTAGAGTCCGGCCATTGAATTAGAAGGCGGTAAATTGTCTGGGTTTTAGCGAAATGCAAAAAAAAATCGGTGCCTACCTGAGAAGGGAGGGAGGACAGTTTGCGGCGTTGGCGGGTGGCACTAAATCAACGCTATCAGTTCACACGTGGCCAGTCACCGGCCCATAACATAATCGCGACCGCTCACCGGTAAAATGTCCCCTGTTGATACCACTTTCTCCTTACCACTTTCTCTCCAACCCCATAACGGAGGGGGAAATGTTCGAAAACGCCCTGAACTTAATGCATTTCGGACTACCGGTTCGGCATTTTATATATACGGCGGTTTAACACGATAGAGTTGAACGTGAAAACGTTTGTTTTCTTTTAACACGAAACAAAAGTCAATTAACAAAAGTCCTGAATGTTGTACACATTTCGAATGTAGATGCCACTGTTGGTCATGATTCTTTAAATTTATTAAATATAGGTAATACTGTACTTAATGCTATCTTTTTGACAATGTATAGACCGCTATTAGGGCATGAAAGACGTAGGCGATTGTTTTGCACAATCCCGTTGGTTATGTGTTAAACGATTTCGATTGTATATATATCCTTGCTCTGAATATTAGATCACCGAATTTAACGTATACAGCGTATTTTCTGTGTTTTCAAACAGAAGCTTGAGCAGGTTACGATCCTCCCGTATTACGGGGCGCGTTCTTTATCTGGCTGCAGATTTGAAACCGGTAATTAGAGCTGGCTAATTACAACACTTTATACACTAAGACCGGTACCGGTTGTTAGGCTAACGACTTACACATGTCAGCCATTAGGACAAAGCGAGAAGGAGATTAGCGGAGGCCCCGCGCTGGGACGTGCCCCGAGCCAACAATACAAAGGGAGGGATGACGTTTTTTTTCATTAAGCCGTCTTTAATAGGAAAGTGGGCCACTTTACAGATTTAACACCAAAAAAATGAGACACATAGAAGGGATACGATCAAAGACCATAGTTTGTAGTCAAAGATCACAGGACCGGATAGTTCTGGGAAATGGCTGTATTAGACGTAACTTCTAAATTAATTCATTGCGCCTTTCATCTAAACGATTATTCATTTTCAGATCACATTATAGCGTACGCATTCCTGTTTTTCAATTAAAATTTAATGCGACCACATTTGTTTGATATCGGTTAATTCTGGTTCGTTGCTCTCTAATACTGGGATATCCCTAAATGTAGCTACCATAGCTGTTGGGTGTCAATTAAAAAATACAAATTGATATTTGTTCATATTTAATTCATTTTTCGTACCCGAAATTGCGTACCCGGAAATATCAACTCACCGGGGGATAGTCCCAGCCCGTCCGGAGACAACTGAGTTATGGAGTTGAACTTGTACCGTACTGAGTATCCGAAATGATCATTACGAAGCTCCATACAGTATGAACAACTTGATGTAAGCACAAGCGAGTATAATAAGATCATTGAATTTAACATAACTTGATTAGCGAAATGAGGACAGAATCTTTTGCACATTCAATTTTGACATCGAAATTTCAATCTGGAGTTTAGAACATATTCATCTCACGACGTACATATCGGCTAATCCTTTACTGCAATGAGGAACAAGACACTAATATCAAGCGAGTTAGGTCTGGCATTCTTTCTACAGGCGTCTGTAAAATTACATAAACGGCATAAATTTACCGAATACATAGTATTCTTTATGTAAAACAAGAATATAATAATATTAACGCGCGTTTATATGGAAAAAGAAGAAGACAAATACAGACTGACCCCGATGCAAAAGAAATATGACGACCATTTTATGAATGTGGACGTACGGCCGCAGTTCTGGTTTGCATAACCCTAGTAGAAGTAAGTTATACCAACATTCCACCCCCGAATATTAATATGGTCCACCTGGTACGTTTCTATGTTTTAACAGTGACCAGTTTTCCATTACGTAAGAACCATTTGTGCTCATTATCATAATATGTTCTCTACGAGTCTCAGGAATTTCATTGTAAGATGGGTAAATTTTTTAGATAATAATTGGACAGAAAATTTAATTAATGTATAACACAGGGTATCTTCCATCCATTCATCACACACAAATTGCATTCCTGTTAATGATAAATTATACATACGCAAGTAATATATAACTATTCAATATTCAATACATTCACAACAACAATAGATATATGTATACATATTTGGCATGCCGGCCCAGTGGATCGTCCGCTAGAGTTTCATAACAATGTACATCACCGGTAATAATTATCAGTTATATTGTAATTTTATTAGACAAATAATTAATAATAGTAACTAAAATAAAACAATGGATTATAAATACAATATATAATATACAATGGATAAACTAAATCAGCTCTGGACCGTTTTTAAGCAGTCTCGTTGTTTGTTATTGTCGTTAGTTATTGTATTATTGGACCTTGTTTGTTGCGCCCCTCCACGCCAGTGCTAATGTCGGCTAATAAGCCGTGAGCTCAGCACTTAGGGACGGCTTTGATCTGCGATGGACTTTCCTTGGCTCGGCAGAGAGCCACTTCTACGGCTGGTTGCCTCAGCTATCACTTAAATCATACCGCCCGCCTGTACACCGCCTGTTATAAATTGTAATTTATTAAACACTTACATACCTGTACGTGTATCCATACTTATTATAATAACAAAATAATTAAGTCAACAATTTTGATCGATATATGTTCGACAACAAAATATTGGGCGCCTCATCGGAAACGATGTACAGTAATTCAGTGAGTGTAGAAAGAAGATGACAATCTGTAGTAATAAAATTTCAATCTTTGAAAACATACTACTGGTAAATGTATTTTCCTTTTTATATTTAATTCATAAATATCTAATTTTAATGCTCGTTTTTTTATCATAGAACTGGTAATAGAGAATGTCGACTGGATTAACCCAGACACGCCGCTGTCATACCCAATTGGGCAGCAATCAATATCAAGGGAGATGACTCATTACTTAACACTTACCAATTTATGTTGTTATTTTCACCCCCCCCCCCCTCCGGCTTTTAATGCCCCGGGCAGGTGATCGCCGGCAATTTCCAATATCCTTTTTACGCCGTAAAACTGTTTTTATAACTACGTCCTGACGGCCGCCACCCCACACGGCGCTAGGGGGTTTAAAAAAAAGTACACATAAAAACAGGAATAACATAAAATATTGGTTCGTTTGCCGGTTACACGCGATTCATATCCCAATATCCCGGTGGGAAACCAATTTGTAACGACAACTATCAAAGTCTCCCTTTCCCTGTGTTGTTACACTTTGTAGAATAAAAAGAATTGAAACATTTTTTTAACTATCCTATTGTATCTTCGATTTTCTCTTTGTGTGGGAGATAAGGTATTTGATAAGGTATTTTGGAAAAATTTGGTGATATGTGATTGTTTTTTGGTCTAATATGGAAACTGTGATCGTTTCCTTCAATTTTCTCGTTATCCATTTTTGTTTTGTCACACGTGGAAATTGACTAAAAGAAGGACCTCCCAACATGATATTCTTAACCTATTCCTTATTCCGACTTATTCCTAACTATGTTCTGTCAGAAAATCTCTCCTGATGATTTCCCCCGCCGAGTAAACGCATCACTGGTCGTCCTCAGTATGGTCTAAATAAATACCATGCATATATAATAAATGTATACCAAATTATGTATATCACCTGGCTAGATTGGCTCTGATGAGTTCGCTTATTGATCTTTGGATTGGTTTCCAATCTGTCGGCGGATCCTCCTAGTAATGTACTTTCCCTATCGAGCGCGTGTAGGCCTGCCAAAAGAGCCTTGTCCCATAAGGTAGTTAACAATTAAGTCTCTCTTTTACCAGGAAGTCAGTGTATATAGGCCGGTCACAAAGGGTGCGGGGCGGGGGCGGGGTGAGATAAAACATTTTGTGCGGGGGCTGTGCGCGACCCTCGGGAGAACATTTATCAGGGAGGCCTGGCCCCCTCCCAAAAAATATGAAATCCCTCCCTTCATCCCTCCCTCCCTCCCTCGCTCCCTCGCCCCTCGGTTTCTTTCGGCCGAGGTGTAACTCGGCCCGAGGAGGAAGAAAGAAAAGGAGCGCCCACGCACCGGCAAAAAAAGGCGGCAATCGATCTCCCATCTCTGCGCCTCCTGCTACATTTCTGCCCCCTTCCCCACCGCCAGTTACACCGCACGTACGGGCCATCGCTTATTTTCCGCTGACACAGCGGCCCCAAGCTGTAAAATACTGGAAAATACAGTCATACAAACAGCGAATGAATGTTTTGAAAAACACCACAGAAAGTACTACTATTCTATTTTAATTATCACGTTCACCGCTGTACCTTCGGCAGCGGTGCCAATAGCGAACTATCTAGCCGTTATTTTACAAGTAAACCCTCCCACCAACTATTTCGCGACGCCTTTAAAGGTGAAAAGCGGAACGAAGTGACAAACCCGATTAGCAGCTCCGGCCGTGTCTATCTATTGCCGGCTGTTGCTAACTGGCGGCGACAACTCATTAGAGCTGTTCCCAGTTGTGAACCGGCTTAAGTGTTTCTCGCTCCAACTAGTCGGAAGATAGTGGCACCGGACTGAAGCCGGGCGAAATTCAATATTCCCAGTTTCTACCGCTTCCAGTTTTATCTACAGTCCAGAAATTGCTGCCTGGAGAGAATTTTCGATTCTGCGTCGAACACTGACAAATCATTTTGGGAATTATACTATATATATATACTGACTAAATACTAATGAATATTAGTAAAAAACGGTCAGGTGTAGGACAAAATGAGAGAATGAACATTGAAAGTATGACATAGGTCAAATTGTAAACTATTCGACCGACCTTATGTGTATTTTACTACACAAGGAACAAAAACAGAGATAATTTTTGAGAATCCCTAATAAAGGCGATAAGCCCCCCCCCCACCAATGAAAAAAAATCCCCAATGGAAATTTTTTTCTCTAATTGATTGAAAATATTCCTTGCTGTTAATAATGTTATTTATGACGAATAAACGATGCCCTACAATCTGGGTATGAACAAAATTAATTGTGAACCTATTGCGAAATCTGCCTGGTTTAAAATTGCGCCTACACAACCTGCGCTGCAGACGCTATACCCGCGGAAAAACCCAATAGTGTTTTCCGGTAATGTCCTGCATATTTTAAAGGGAACTATGTCTCCTGACGGCATTATGCTAACGGTTTCGATCAAACGCCCCCCCCCCCCCCCCCCCCAAAACCAACCACTAGCCCCCTCGTTTCCCCCGCTCAGTCAACCAGCAATTACAATTTAATTTCGGACCGGCCAATTACATCCTCCGGAGAGTAATTACTTCCCGGTCGGATGGGCAACAATTAGAGTTCGGCCTGCCGAACTGACTGACAACTTATAAATCATGCTATAAATCGACTCGAGATAGAATTGACTATAAATTGCTATGAATATTAAACGGGGAAGAATTAGACGTCCAGCGAAGCCTCGTTGCGCGCTCTATGCAAAGTACTGTATGGTCAAATCGAAAATTATTTAACGGCAATATTGAATAACGGGAACACAGTGAGGAACAATTTGCAGGAACTTAGTAAAGATTTTGTACAGCCATTAAAATTGAACAAATACATTTGACATCAAAACGTGATACAATATTTTAGTTATCCATCCGTGAAATATGGGTGTTGCCGACCATTTTCTGGATGCAGTTAATGTTCTGAGTATACTATCCCTCAATACATCAAATGCCTTCCTTTGGCTGAGTTGTACTATCCCTCAATACACCCGTGTTTTGTCGGCCCGAAATCGACAATGGTTTCCGTTCAAATATTTTATTATTTTTATAGATCTATCATACTCAAAATGTTGTGTAAGAAAGATAAGATAGTTAATTCATTTTCATAGCTATAAACAATGAATTTAAGGCCACTTATGTATTGTTTTTTTTATTTACCAGTGCCTGGGCCTCAATTGTCACCAACTACCAAGTCTATTACTCAGCGCACGTTTCTAAAATTTTAGATTTATTTGAAAAATTTCTGACATAGTTGGAGAGAAAACAGCGGACGCCCTTGTGTTATTCAACTAATAGAAAACTCCCCGTAAAGAAAGCTTACCATCAACGCTGTACCGTTAGGAAACAATTCGAGAGAAGGTTTTTTCCTAGCTGGCCACTATCTCTGGATAAGTGGATTAAGATATTACTTATGCGATGTTTCTCCAACCATCAGAAGACAATTTTAATGATTTTTGTCAATTTTCCATTTACAGTCAGAGAACGTTCGTCCGTCAGCATACAAAATTGCATTTGACCTACACGTTTCGGTGACGTTATGCATCCACCATTCATTAGGGCCTTCCATAAACCAGGGTCGCTCTTGGTCGCCACCAATTATAAAGGCAATCATTCTTGAAGTATTGGCATTGTCAGTTCCAGTCGTGACCCTAGCCGGGGGGATGATGTCGCGCCAAACCAGACAAAGTCATTTGCATTCTAATTACCGGCCACCAATCTATCCTATGCTCGATGTAGCGCCATATCTTGAACAAAACGATTTCCGCAAGCCTCAATTCTCGTTCATGCGGAAGCTTGGAAAATTCTTCCGCCCTAACTTCGACTGTCCTTCCTGCCTCGAGCGATAGGATATAACAAAACTAAAAGAAACTCGCATACTGTGAGCATTTGAGGCGTTAATATGTACTGTGGATTGGAGGACCCATACATCAATGCCCTTGGTGTCTGCTGCGCTAAGAGAGCTTCCGCTGTAAATTATCTTTTTCTTTGACACAAATCGTTATTAAAAATCCGCACACGAAAATGTATATTCTGTCGAGAAGGCCGTAAAATAGCAAAACACATGTTAGTGAGCTTGCAGTTTTAAAATAAATATGTTTATAGCCTGATTATTTATAGAAACATTCTAGGTTACCACGTATAATTGTCAGTTTACACATTTAAATCCGTAACCTGCAATATTTTTGAGTACAGTACTGGATAAAATACAAAAAAAAGCGATTCATGAATTTTGCAATAGGTCTACAACCCGCAGTGGGAGAATACGAAATAAAAAATGTCGAGTAAACGAAAAAACGCGGATTGTTCATCGTCCATCGGCTTCGAGTTGGGAAGGAACTCCCCGGCGGTTGACGTTTCGAGATGATGTACGGTTCGTGACGGACTGCGGCCACCGCCAAACAAATATCGACGACAACAACAACAGACCTGAAATATTGTTCGCTTTACCGGGACCGAAAGCTCACCCGACAACGGGGCTCGATTCACAAACAGGTCTGGAAAATAAAAGAACTTGAAAAGGACGAAAAAACCGTATCATTCATTATTCTAATCGGCTCGCATCAAATTTTGTGAAAAGGCAGTTTTATGCTAAAATAAGCGATTTTTAATCTTGTATCGCACAGAATATGAAGCTCCAGTATTCGTCCTTCCTTTCTTTTTTACTATTTACTTCCTATAAGTTTGCCATCGTAAATATGCACTCACTACTTGATAATACCCGAAAAAATTAAAGAGTGCTTGTGGAATTCACCCTATTATACCTACATTCCTATATGTATAACTCGGGATTTTCACAACGAACGGTTTGACGGTTTTCAGATGGAATTCTCCGCGTGTTTTGTCTGATATCACTGAAAAGCAGAATGAAAAAGAATTGAATTGTTCTCCTTATATTAATCTCCTAATGAAGAAGCCTTCAAGAGAAGATCGACGATTAGCACACGACAATATTCAGTATCGCTTTATATTTTGCCTTATTTCTTATACACCGTCCTTACTTATAGTTGGGGCATTAGATGGTAAATTAAATATGCCAAGCTGCTGAGTCTATAAATAGTAATTATATCTTCTACTGAGTAGTAAAATGTAATATATTTATTTAATGTATTTTCGTTGGGAAGACTTGGATTATTACTATGGGCAGTACCAATCCGTTAGTATCTGATTCCTTAGTGTATGTCCTGGCAACAATAGTACTACTAGCACCGTCACTACAGAAAATCATAAGGGTGACGGTTTCTGCTATTTCAAGCAGAATTCTTCCTGAAAAGAATTCCGAGTATGTTGTCGGTCAGTTCTTCCTCGCGGGGTTGTTTTCAGGGCGTTTAGATAAGAATAAAAAATACAAGTTTACGCTTTGAATATCTC
The DNA here is from genome assembly GCA_019843655.1 of Lethocerus indicus. Taxonomy (NCBI): domain Eukaryota; kingdom Metazoa; phylum Arthropoda; class Insecta; order Hemiptera; family Belostomatidae; genus Lethocerus; species Lethocerus indicus. Next base: position 16,169,848 of record JACDQD010000009.1, on the reverse strand, counting down.
GGATGATGATCTATGGTTCGGAAAAGGCGCTTTTAAAGCCCGAGTACGAGTACGAAGGCCCATGTTTTGAAGGCCTCCCCCACTCTCGTTATGGCCGGCGGTTGAGCGGCTAAGAGAAGTGGAGTTTGACAGAGTATCGTTTATCACTTTTATAAATATCAGCCAACCGAGACAGCCACAACAGCCGCCCGCTCAGGATCACTCAGACGGATGGCTCCCCCTCGGAGACGTATAGCAAATCGGTGGTGGATATGCACGCCGATATAAATATCACATCCACTGTAACACGTCTAAACTCGACGCCCCGATTATTAATACTTCTCCGTTTTGTTCATCATTTAAAACAATCAGTCCATATCGCGTACGATATATGCTAGTGGAGACGGTTATGTGGGATGTGTTCCACTATATTAAATAGTTTATTTCGGTATTACTGAAATTGCTTGAGATAATGCGCTGGTAGTTGGTATTTGGGACGCTGCATCGCGCCAAACACATTAGAACTATAGAACGGTTCGGCAAGGCATCGTTCGTCGTTCACATGGGAGTTATAAATATGAGGCCGTTTTCGGCTTTTAACAGCTATTAGTCGTCCGTTCAGCCCCCACTGAGATGGGATTGCTGGGGCAGAGTGGGCGGGCCCAAGTGACAAATGAACCCATCATCATTCCGCTATCGGTCATCCGATTGATTCCGAACCTTGCGCAACGGATATTATAACTCAGGGATGTTGAGTTTTTAACTTATAACTAATTATATAAGTTTTATATGATTAATAAAATAAATCTACACAATATACATTGGCATAGTAAACTGGCTACAAATGCTCTATGAAATGACTAAATTACATCTATAAGAAACATACTTGACTGGCCATCCTGGACGCTTGGAATTCATATCTGGAGCCCTGAAACATTGTTCCTATCCAGAGATTCCGATGCAAATTCCACCGTCGAATCCTCAATGATCCCCGGTATGTACTCGACCTTAACTTCCAAAAATACCTACATATTCCTACAGTTAATATGTGTACACACAGGGACACATCTCGTATGTGGATCAAGCATATGAATTTTACTACTGATGCGACATTAGGTAAATGATTGAGCAGCCTACTGGACAAATACAAATGGATGATAGTGAATCGCGCGAATTAGTAATAAAGGCATACTAAAATACGCTCTCATGTTTATTAATCTTCATATGTTCTGTTCGATATATGTGAATATATGTACGAGGGACGGCCGGCTCACTTGAGACAACAGTCATTGAAGGCGTGTCTATTTTGACCCCTTCCCGAATCAAAATACAAGGTCCCATGAAACCTATTTGCAATTCCGAATCATTTCGCCTCCATATTCAAAGGTTGCGGACGTCATTTACTATATTCTATTGGGGACACTAACAGTGTGTACCTGATGAATATAACCCAGCGCTATAAATAATTTGTTATGCTGTTCTCAACGATATTCTTAATCATTACATTTTGTAAGATTCCGAGACAATAACCTCCCATAAGGGAAATAATATCTAATCGAGAATGTCTGAGTGCAATAACGTTTTATTAATAATTTCTAAACCATACACATAAATAATTATAGCAAAATGCAATCCCGGTTCCGATTCCGGCGGGGAACCCAATTTTTTTTCAAACTCAAATTTGAATATAAAGCTGAATTAACTCCAGAACGCTAATTAGAATTCAAACCTTTAGTTCTGTATGCTCAGGGTATTAACATGGGACACAAAAGTTCCCTTGTGGGGGCGGGATAGGGGGGTCTTCCGGGTAGAGAGAATACTTTAGGTGCTGAAGGTAGATTTAGGTGCTGAAGGTAGATGAAACCGCAGGATTAAGCCAGTTGAGGAAGAGACTTAGCCCCGGGTCTGACAATGCCGGGCAAGTCCCTGCCACTTGCTGATATGAAGGTACACGCCTGCCCCCCCCCCAGCACAATAGCATCATGCACGCCCTCCGGCCAACACGCTGCCGCTTCTCCTCGAATACGGCTATAAAAACTAATTGAAATTATAAAATACTTAAACAATATACTGCTATTGACGTAGAAAGACGCCAGAAACGGTTTCAGAAACGCAAAGGTTAACTGCTTTCACTTTTTGATACCCGCAAGCGTTCCATTTCAAAAATAATTATCCAGATATTGATTTCTTGAAAGGACAAGAATAGACAAAGATTCGGAATGGAAAATTCCATGCCACCGGAATCGCACAAAAATACGATTTTGTTCTACCAGAAGTGATAACATTAAAACGCTAGATTAAATTGCATTAACCCTCCCTGTACACAGATGCCCTACATCTCGGGAGGTGTTTAAAATTTACGCTGTTTCGAGTTTATATTACTCCGAGGATATTATTATCGTAAATAAAACGGAACAAGGATTAAACCATCGAGAATTATTGCTGGCGAAGGGTGGAAATGTAAATTTATAAGAGTTAGGGGTTGTTGTTTTCACTTTAAACCAGGTTACTGTTATAAAACAGTTCTTGATTTATCAAGAATCGTTTGGAAAAGTATAATACTAAGTACAAGGAGAGTATTTCGTGGCTGTTCTCATCTTATCCTTTCCAGCTACGGATTGTTCAAACTGTACGAACAACTCTACCCAGGTTGATACATTCGTAAACTGCTTATTTGTTCATATGCCACATTCAGGTTTCTTAACTATCGAGGTAGTAACGAATGTCGGCTGCATTCGAAGTGCGAATTTGTCAATGTTTTTGTCACCTAATTTCCGGAACGCCAAAAAAAGTGCGAAACGTCATATACAATAGGAGCCGAGACCGTCCCAAAATTCTGTATCTTCCATTGTTCTTCGTGCGTTATGCATGGTTTGCGTAAAGAATGCGTAAAAAATTAATTGCTTTTGCATCACAACAAAGTGACGAAAGTATTAGTTAATTGGCTGTAATTTCAATTTTCACATATTCTTAAGAGAAAGTATGAAATGACACGCAATGTAACGCAGGTTTTTTTTTGCTCTCAAGGTACTTATGCGTGTCCGATTTCGGCTTAGAATGATATATCGGCTGAGAAATATCTAAAATTAAGTCAAGCCCATTTCCCGCTTCCTCGTCCGAAATCCCATCGCATGCTTTCCTCCAAACTGGGCCTAATTGCTGGCCTAACGTCTCCGCTGCCACTAGCTCCGTCTTACTTTGGCCGGCTACTTAGCCGGGATCAACTCCAGCCGCTGTCGCTCTGACACGGCCACGCCCCAATCCTCTCCCGGAAATGTTTTCGGTTTTCTGCTGGATTTTCCCAGATTTCCCAGCTTAGGGTTAAAAGGCCCTCTAAGTCTTGAATTCGAGTTCGTCCCGAGACATTTTTATAAATATCGGGGACAGCGGTTCTATATCACCAATTTATTGTTTAGCTACATTTAAAGAATTCATATTCTCAAATAAAGGAAAGGAGAAGATTTGATTTATTTAGTCTTAACATAAATTATATAGGGAACGTACGTTTCCTGTTTTAGTAAGCCGAACTTTTATAAAGTGAGATTCTTAGTGGATGTTTATCAATATAAATACTTAGTTGCTGCAATAGATAGCATACAGGAGAATAAGAATGATACGATTTCTTAATATGTACTTAGGAAAAAAAAAGTTTCACTACTGACTAGTTGGGGCGGCCCGGAACTCTGTCTGGTTAGGTCAACAGCGCTCCCGCCCACAGCTCAGAATGGCCAACTTCGGCGACCCACCGTTGACAGCACCCCTTAGCCTGCTTCAGCACTCAAGGCCGCCGAAAGGGGAACTCCCAGAGGGCTACTCCAGCCCTTGGCCAGTACTCTTTTTACCTAATGCCATCCCTGAAGACCCGGAAGCCATCCGTCATTTCCACTCGTTTCAGGCGAAGTCCCCGCTCCGAAACATTTAATGTAACTGCTCCTAGATTGACTATTTTTTTTCCTGTATCGTTATAAGTACAATTGTGAAATGTTATTATTGCTTGAATTCTTTATAATGAAATTCAAGCGATAATAACATTTCACAATTGTACTTATAACGATACAGGAAAAAATAGTCAATCTAGGAGCAGTTACATTAAATGTTTCGGAGCGCCTTCTTTATAATGAAAGGCACCCAATAATGACACATTTGACTATTCACGCCGCTGTTTGCTTAACATGGAAAACAATTTTGCAATTACACTGCCTCTGACGATGTAATATACAGTGCATAGGTATATTTGCCAATTGTACCATTAAAATTCCGGATTATATATACATAAATTTATTTAGATGTACTATGATTTTTTATTCGCGATTAATATTAATAAAGTACATATTTTTTATATATATCTCACTGCTATCGTAGCCTTACTATTTTTCGAATATCTTGAACCGTGAATTTCCGTACATTTGTTTTCACTTCTCCCTTACACAAACAGAAAGGACTCGGACATTAAATGGAGTGGAAGCATGCCAGTTCACCAGTCAAGGAAAAAACCGGTTAAGGTGATTCTGACAAAGGCTCAACATTCTGTTTCGTTTGAAGTAAGTGGTTGGAGCTACAGAGACGCGCTCGAAAACCAAGTGGTGCTTGAGACACTCAAAAAAACTGTACGGGGTACAGGTATATGAATTGTTTATGATAAAATATTTCAGTATCCCGGTGATTGGAACATACATTCAGAAATTCATTTTGTGGGATATTGAATAATTAATAAATCATTGCGATGTAGAGGCGAAGATCTACGGCCGAACAATTATTTCAGGAAATTTCCAATTATCTTGAGAAAAATATTCGAATTAATTCGGTCGGTTTGGTCGGTCTTTGGTGCAGGGTAGCAGCTCCTACCAACCAAATTCCGGTCCGGGGATGGCCAAACTAATTTCTCACCCGACAAACCCGAAACCCACATTTCTGCCCTACTGTCTTGAAAATTCATGGCCGAATTATACCTCGAATAATATTACCGTTTGTACATATCTTTAATTGTTTTCAGGAAGGGACAACCGACGGCGCCATAATTTCGGGTTGATATTAACTTAACACCGCCGACTGGGACAATGCCAGGCAGTACCGTCCCAGTTTCGCAACTTGGGGGCTGCAAAATGCCTCGTTCTTACCCGATCGCAATGTGCAATTGAATGATGTGCGTACGGGAATTCTGATGCAAAAATATGTCAAATTTAATCATAATTTCATCGTAATTATTTCACTCAAATAATAAAATATTTTTAAAATAAATATTTTTTTGGGTAAAACTGAATCCCATAACAGGTGAGTTAGCGAAACGGGGTAATCTCAGGGAAATCTAGAACCAGCGCACAATCGGGTATTCCTTAACGTGAATAGGCAAAAAACTAAGAAGTCAACAATGACTTGGCCGACAAGGGAGACTCCATTAAAACCCATTTAAATACAATGAGTCTCGTCCTTGTGATGACGGTGGTTTGTCGTCACTCTCCCACCTATAAATTATAGTTTGGCCCCTATATGAATTTCACCTATTTTTCCTTGAAATTTACGGTATACATGAACCTAGGCCGTGATGAACATGCTGAATGACCGGTAAATGATCATTCTTTTGTGAATTTGTTGCAATGGAAATAAAAGGCGATAATTTGTCGATACTAATTTAAAATAGAATGGCACTCAGATTCTACTATAGTATTTCCTAAAACACTAATTTCTCTAGTAGTGGACAGGCTGGTATAGAATACATCACAACTATAATGTCTACTCCGCGGTAGAACATGTTAAATTCCCATAGGAAGAGCTAGCACAAATATTAGATATTCATCCCCCACTTTCATGACCCATCTCATCCTCTTAGAGTTCACGATGTAACTTTAGAAGTCTAAGAAGTTTAAAATGTTTAATTAATCGAGCATTACTCTTGCAAGTAGTTAATTTTACGACGATTTTATTACTCCATTATAATGCCCGGATTTGTTCGAAGATTCAAATTTATTATTTATTGTGACTGTATTGTCTCAGACACCTTGCACCAACAAATATTATGTCTACAAGAAAGGTACAAGATACGATTTTCTTTTTTATGACTCCAGTAATAATGGCCGAGAATGAAACCATATGTAGGTCCACGGACGAACAGAATTGAATCGTTTTTCGAGGTTCTGTCATAATTACGCCCAGGGAAGTTAAGAGTAAACGGTCGATAAATACAGCGATCGGACCGGGATTGATGAACTCGTTCCCCGGCTGTATTTCATCAACGCAAACGTTCGATTACGCCCAGCGTCGAAGTTAGTGTCGTTCGGCAAGTGTCAGCAAATTTGACCGAAGTTACGGCCGTGGATTACACGGTTGGAAAGGCACTTGGAGTGGTTGATCGGGAGGATTTAGAGTGATCAATATTCAAATGAGATGTTGGTTCGCCGCCTAAACTCCGGGCCCAATGCCTTCTCGCCCGTTATCGCTCCAATCACCGAGCATGTGACACATCGTGAAGCGTTTGCCGCATTTGTAATTTTCATCAATTTCTCGTTAGTGATGCCCTTAGTAGTCCTACTTTACGGCCTAAGCCGATTCTTTTGAGTCGGAGAGGATTGAAATTCTCCATACTCAAAAATCTCAGGTGATTTAACTTCTTGTAGCACACTAATTCAGTAACTACCTGAAGAATCATTAGATTCCAATCGGTATCTTCTGGACTAACACCTATCCTGGAAAGCATTATTTCTGCTTTTTGACTGACAGACGGAATCGAACCACCGACACCATTGTTAATATTTTACAAGCAATTCCGGAAGAGGCCGTGGGTCCTTCCGTCCCGTCTCATTGTCCCCGGCGTTAGTTATTTCGGCTGGAGGGGGGTACCAACCCGGTCGCGGCGGAACACTTTCAAATGCCCGGCTGATAGAGGTGGCAGTGAAGCGCCCGCTGAGATCTCACTCGGCTCCGGCACTATCGCTCCGGCGGATCCCTCACTTCTCACTACATCTAACCTGACAGTTTTGATCCGTTGTTGAAACCACAAGTATTCAGGTGAGTACTGCAAGCAGTAGATCGATACAAAATTCAATAACGCGCAGAATTTTCAATAAAAACCAATTTTTTACGGAGTAATTGCGTTAAAGTACCTGGTCACAGTAACACGGTTATTTACTGCCATCAATTTCTCAGTGGCCATTTAAAAGTTAAATAGAAACTGATACCTTTTTTGGCACCCTATTCAACAGCTCCAACACGTCCATAAATAATCAGGCTAGTACGACAATTCGAGAAATCTCATAGCAACGTACGTTGAATTTTAACATTCTGGTGTAGTTGTATTGAATTTATTGTATATTATATTGATTGTAGTGAGAGTACAGGATGACAGTACTCATCCGGTACAAACATGCTGCCTCGAATTGTGCTGTCGCTCAATACTACTTAAGCTAAGAAAAATTCAAACAATAAAATGGTAATGTTTATGAAATCTAATGAAGAGTCTCCTATTTGCAAACTACTATTCTCTGCATTGAAAATTGGTTAAATAGGAAACCCCCGATGTCCTGAGAACTAGTCCGAATAAATTATTAAGCTTCCGTTGTGTTTTCTTTTCAGATAACTATGACAAATAAAACTCAAGAAGAGACCGTGGGCCCGAGGCGGAGGGATATATTGGATAAAGAGAAAAATTACAACAAACGTTTCCGGTCACCGTTCAAGTTCTTCTTGGGCGTCCTCTGGGTCCTCCTGCTCAGCATACAATACTACCTCTGCGACCTCGTCAAATGTCTCCTCAGAGAAAAGAAGTCAATCCGCGACAAACTATGCGTGGTAACGACCAGTCTCTCGTTCGGTCCATTATTAAACCGGTTGTGCGACATTATCAACATTCTTGGTATCTACCGGTTTCGGCTTCTCGCCACCGTCAATCCCATGCCATTAGTCAATTAGTAACGTTTGAGTATGGGCGAGGAATTTACGTGTTTTATCACAGCAACGGACACGCAATGACGCAAGGAATGAATGATAACTGATGAATGAATGAGACGTTAAATTAAGTTCCTCAGTTCAATCGTTGTCCTTTGGTTCAGATCACGGGTACCGGTCGAGGTCTGGGCCGCGAGATGGCGCTGAGGTTCGGCCAGGGCGGTGCCAAAGTGGTCTGTTTGGACATCAACGAGGCGAGCAACGACGAGACAGTGCGGATGATCAAGTCGAACGGGGGCTACGCCCGGGGCTACACGTTGAACGTGGCCAAGCCGGAAGACGTGAACGCCATGGCCGAGAGGATACAGGAGGAGTTGGGTCCCGTCGACATATTGGTCAATAACGCGGGCCTTGTCATGGCCTTCACAATAGACCAGTGGAACAAAGAGGAGGTCACGGCAATGTTCAACGTCAACACACTCAGTCATTATTGGGTAACCTAGTTAGGCATGTTTAGACGCAATATTGAGATGTCAGTCGCAGGCGTCGTTTCTATTGCAGAAGCCATAACAAAGGCTTTAATTAAAATTGATACCACTCTTAAATTCCTAAAATATAGCCCACCTCCGTCTGAATAATTTTTCGTTTCGAACCCTTTCGATACCCCCACATCCTTTACCTTTACGGGTCCCCCACTTGTCTGTACGCATCTGTGCTCTGGTTTCAGATGCTTCAAGCTTTCCTGCCCAAGATGAGAGAAAGAAACGAAGGGCACATCGTTGCCATGTCCTCCATATCGGCCCTGGTACCCTCGGTGGGCCTTACCGTCTACGGTGCCGCTAAAGCTGCGCTCGTGCGTAAGTATCTGCTCTATCCTCTAGTACGAGTCAGACATGACTAACATTTATAAAACAATTATAGACTGCATACCGGCAAAACAGGGAAATTACGGTGAATACAGTCGGTTTACAAAGTGACCGATTTTGAAAATTACAACTTGATGTATTAATCCAAATCATTGACTGACCTTAGGAATTATCAGTTTTTTTGATATTGTACCTTTCTACCTTCGGCTGAGTAAATACATATGTAAATTACGCTTAACATATCGAGCGGTCGTTATTTATTACCTATGGTTTTTTATTATTACTTCAGTTACCGGATTTCCTTTTCAGGCATGATGGACCTAGTGAAGATCGAGACAACATACTTGAATAGGGACAACAAAATCAAGTTCACCACAATATGCCCCTTCTTGATCAACACCAGTGCCGATTACAACAATTGGTATAAAGCTAGGTCAGTTTTTCACATAATATCTCATTTTTCCGGAGTCAATGCGTTCGTCGCTTGTAACCTGAGAAATGCGCTTTCATTAATAAGCGTTGGAGGTTCTCTTTACCCCTTTGCATTGTTCTACTTGTTCATCTCCCTATGAAACGGTTTAGGTAACGTTCGCAGCAATTTGAATGTCAATATTTTTCCCTTCCATGATTTAGCCCCTTCGTAGTACATACTTAGTACTCGAAGTATTATTAAAGAAGAAATCGCCGTGCAAATTCGTCGAAACCTACACTGCGATAAAATATTTTTACGAGCATAACTTAGTGTGGTGACGAACTATAAAAAATAACCCACCCACCCCCGCCACCCACTTTTAGGGCGTGCCATAAAATTTTTACGCCATAGCAAATATGAGTCGAGAGAACCGGAAAGATTTATGTTGGAAGGGAATACGCGGGCCGGAAATGTGTACTCTCCCCAGAGTGCCGTAAAATGCTCGAACCGAATCCTATATATTAGCATCCGTCTATCTCCAGACTGGACCCTGAGCCCCATCTGGAATTCCAGTCATAATTCGTCAAGTCGAACGGAAGCAAATTCTCGGTTCCCTTTTTGTTTTCAATGTTACACAGAATCGAATTACATATTCCTAGCCAAGGAAACTCCTAGAATTTTAGTCGAAGGCAACTGACTGGGAAACAATAATATATCAAACACAAAGTAGTGTAAATATAAAGAATGTAATGTAAATTTAAAGAATTGTCAATGACAACAAATTCAAAATTTCCTGCTTATTGAAGAAACTTTAGTGCTGAGGAATGCGTTAAAGCATTAAAATACAAAACTTGGACAGAAATTGAGGGAATAATACTTATAAATAAACTGAATAATAGGCTATAATATTAAGTTACTTTTTCTATAATTACAGTTTAGTCTATATAGATTAATTTGTTTTGATTAGCTCGAATTTTGCAATACAGTGGAGTCTATTTCATTTAAAAGGGTACTACAGAAATTATGTCCTGAAACACCGCACCATTATGCGATACTTATTTGGGAAGAAAATATGTCTATTTTCATATGGTTCACATGTGACACCATTCACTCAACAGCCGTAGCCAGGGCGACACACAAACGGATTTGTCACATTTCAGGACTTCGAAGCGCGAAACAGGACATCATACATACGCAAACCAAGACATATTTGAGGACATTTTGCACCATATCTTGAGTAGGTGAGGTACTAGGAGGCTTTGCTAACTGTTTGTAAATTTTTCTGCCCGCCAAAAAATAGTCTCGAGATATTAAATCCTCGTACTATTTACTTATACATCTGTACTAAATTATAACATCTGTAAGAAGGAAACTTTTTCTTATTTAACAGTGGAATGTATCAGTATTTTCCAAGGCTAGAAGCGAAATAATTAAGGATTGGGGTTCGAAATTGTGACTTCCATAAGTTTCTCTGCCATCATCACACGTATAATAATTTGTGCGATCATCTGTCTCCACTGATTTGGTCCTGTGTCTCGCCATCTTCAGTAGCATCCCGTCGGTAGGCTATTGAGACGCCAACAAGTGAAAAATACACTTAAAGCATAAGACGCGAAAGCACTGAAGACGGCGAGAAGTCGAAACGTATTTTAAGTGGGTACTCAACGGGGCACACTGTAAACATGCAATAACTTAGTCTCACCAACAATAATCCCACGTGGAATCCCCACACCCGACTCAAAAGAATCGACTTAAACCGAAAATTTGGACTCTTAAGGCCATTACTAAAACGGACATCGAAATTGAATTTAAGTAACAAACTAACAATATACAAAGCAATACTCAAACCGACATGGACATATGGTATTGAGCTATGGGGTTCCACCAAGACATCCAACATCGCTCGCATCCAGATATTCCAATCAAACGTCCTTCGCACATCCTTAATGCTCCCTAGTATGTTTCTAACCACACAATCCACCATGACCTCAACATACCGACAGTCGACGAAGTAGCAGAATCTCGGTTCCTAAAGTTCCACTCCCGCCTTTCTCCGCATCCTAATCCACTCGTTCAGTCCCTTTCCTCCTTTACCCATCCAATATCCCCGCCACGACAGCTTAAACGCCACTGGCCCAGAGATCATCTCGGACGGTAGTTAAATCATGTCAAAAGCGCCATCACTGGGTGGTTTCATTTTCGAGGCAAACATGTGAAAATATACTTCTATCAATTGCACCTATAACTGTTAAAGTTGATTGTGCAAAATAAAAAAGTTAAAAAAACCTACAATAATCCAATAAAGAAAAATAATTAATGCGTTAGTTTTTTATGTATTCCGTTCAGATTTTTGTTAAGGTAAAATTACTTCGTATATAGTAATCGTACCAGGGTGACACATCAATCCTCAATTAACTTCAGCGCTTATGCTTCATGATGACTTAAAGGGTTTTGCGATGGATTCGGGCGAAGGACTGTCTTTCTCTCCTGCCCTGTGTGGCAGTGTGACAGCTCGGCAAAGGACCTGCCGGACAGTGCACACGGAGAGGCCGCCGCGGGCCCCAGCCACGGGCCGCAAGAGGCCGAAGCCGTCCAAGCTGGCCGGGAAAAAGTCCGCCTTCAGACCGAACCCGCCCTTCGAGTGCACCGACGACATGATGTTCTTCAGGAGCCTCGAACCCTACTTGGCCAACTTTGCTGCACCGAGGAAACTCTGGCTGAGGAACAAGATCACAAAGATGATAATCACCGAGCTCAGGGACCAGAGGCAGCAAAAAGTGTACTCTTCGTCGCAAGAATCCGTCCGTTAGAACGAGACCGACAACTGTGAAATAAAGTCAAATTATTCCCTGAAAGAGTTTTTTCAGTGTATTATAATTAGAAATATTACTATTCATAGAAAATATTGAAATATTTATTTCAACAAAATGTTTATTCACCCACCGGTTAAACGCGTGGATTTCCATTCATCATCTGAGCAAATTTATTGAACCTATTTTTGTATGTAATGCATATAATGTTTCTATTTCACTCGGATGGTCCGAAACAAGTGTCCCCAAACTTTTCAACAGGCCCGCATTAAATATTCTGTCAACGGCAGGGAACCAATAAAATAACTCAAACTCTCAACTCAAATTCTGGGCGTTACAAATGTTTTTAAATGCAATTAATCATGTATAGTTAATATTCAGGCGACAAGATCCAATTTCGATATTTTCAGTTTTCCTCACATCATTTCACAATCGTGTTGACGATATTACGTTTGTTGCTATATATATTTTCAATAGCGAATGGCAGATAAATACGTTCAGAATATAATTTTAAACCGCTTTATTTGTTAATAGATTCCCGATCGTGGGCATGAGGAAAGCCATAGATGAAATAATGGACTCAATCCTGTACGAAAAGAGTCTGACTACCGTACCTGGAATGATGATTCACTTGAGCCGAATTTTGAGGTATGATAAATTTAAACTTTCATAACTGTTTTCACTATAATATTTAAATATAGTTATTTACACATTGTTTTTAGACAAACAACTAGACACGGATATAAGTACAAAATTGAAATATAAATTTCAGTTGTAATGAGGTTCGTGTCTGAATAAGTGGCGAATGAAGCACGGTCGTAATTAATTGAAAATGTGTTGAAATAGAAAACCAGACAATTGATGAAGTCATATTTCCACCGTTATTGTTTTTACCACTTTCAAACTCTGTAGCTTACCTAGCCCAGGTATTGTGGGCAAGGAAATTAGTTACAAATATTGACTGAAAATAAATTACGTTCCATTCGGCGTTATTAACGTTACAGTATAAATTACACTTATAGTGATTGGTCGGCGGTCCCAATAGCGGGTTATGACCGATAATCACTGCCACTGATTTAGTGTTTGGCTTGAGTCCTGCCCGAGGAGGTCGGGCAGGGTCGCCACCCAAATCGGCCTTACGTTACATTTATAGGCCTCTAACTTTTTTTTTGCCCTTTGTTACAACTTTGGCACAGTTTCAAGTCTTTTTCTCCGCCGCGCTTTTGTTGTCCCAAGGCCTCTGGGCCGGCTTCCATGCCAGAATTATGGCACGGAATAGGGCCCACCGACTTAATAGTTCTCGCGGCATCTAAATGCATCATCATATCGCTGTTTCACTTCTAAATTGAATTAACGCTGTTGCCTGGATATTTCGCAGTACGCTCCTCGATTTGATACCCACTGTGAATTAAAGCCATAAGTAGGTGTGATAGCACTAGGAGAGTGCTTAAGGTCCTCTTCCTGGGAAGGGCTTAGCCGGTATGATGGCTGAAAGTACTTCAGGGAATAAATCCCGTTTAATCGCACTCAGAGAGTGCCTAGTGAGGTTGCCAGCACTGTTTTAATCTCAGCGAAAGTCTAGGGATTGAATACAGGACGAAAGTTCAACAACAAGTGAATGGGTTCGAGAGGGAATTTATTTTTTGAAGAAAGCTTACTTTCCAAACATATCTAGAGCCATATTTCCTACTATGTTTTGAAATCTCAGAATTCAATTTATATACAGGAAGAATGCCTAAAACTTGGCCACGGTCAACAAAATTAAAATCTTCGCTCGCTCGTAAACGGCCGGAGTTCAATCGGCAGTCGAACTGAACACAATGTGGACACAAGGCACACTGGGAATGGTCCACAGTCATTAGGCGTTGTTGGTAACATCAACAATGTGTTGAAACGCAACACGCTCAACTGCCTACAGATTGATTAACAATAATGAGACAAGAGCCGACTGTACTTAAAACAATCAAGAAAGCTTCCAATAACATTTAGATTATAACTAATAGTATTAAAAACTTTGGTGCCGAATGTTCTGATTACATAGATATAAAAAATATAATATTGCTTTTCAACATTCAGATCATCAATGTCCAGTTTCCAAATTATACATACAGATAATGAATACGGACTAAATATATTATGTAGTATCCATGTACCTATATGTACAATGAGGTATATTATGTTTATTTCTTCTGGTTAATCACTGTTTGTGTTTTTTCTGGCAGGATGCTCCCCTTCGAGTCTCTCATGATGGTCCTGGACCTTGTCGGTTTGGAGATTTCGACCCCAGACAAAGCGGAAAGAAATGAACTAATTTATCACGATATCGTCGACCAATGCCAGTGAATTATAATTGTTTTCACTCTATTTCTAAAATCGTTTATTATAGGAATGCAATGAACGAAAAATCGAAATGTTTTTGTTAAATAAAGTCTACGTAAGATATGCTTTGAGAACTTATTAACACTTATTAACTTATCAACATATATATTAATAAGATTTGCGAAGCACTGAGAATATCAATAATATACATTTCTACAGTGCACAATGTTCTTAAAATAATTTCTCACTATCATGTTTTATTACTGCTATTATGGCAAGTATTATCAAATTTTTTAGTATATTTGTGCAAAATATTATGGCACATGTTAATTTATGAAATTTAACGGGTTAGTGAACTCCACATTTCAAAATTTCTAATTGAAAGAAAATTCGATCCAAAGCCGAAATAATATGCAAAATTTCGGCGAATAACGTATCCGTGATTTCGGTGATGTACCATTGACCATATTCCATAAAATCGTGGATCTACAGTTGAGTATTTATTCAACTACTTATTCTCGGAGTTTATCTGCTGAATAACAGCTTTGTTTTCGAGTTTTCGAGCAGGGTTTCCAGCAAAATAGGGAGCAAAACCTAGAGACAGGATTACAAAACTGGGATAAACACGCTTCACAAGTTTAGTCCTGGGCATCTCACTGTACTGGACCGATGGAATTTTGTACCATCCAGGAGGGGATTAAAGTCGGAGCTTTATCATTATCCTCGAAATTTTATTAATTCAGGCAAGCACTCAACGCATTTGTAAACTGAAATTTCTGTTATAATTGTGTGTTTGAAATGTTCAGTGTAGTTACAAACAAGCATTAGCTTGTCATTTAAGTATTTTGAATCCGATTGTTGTACAGATTCCACAGTTGAAGTACTTTTCTTGATGAATTAGGTTTCAATTTAAAAAATATTTTATAAAGCTCAGTATTTTACGCATTAAATGGATATGTGAAGATTGATTTTATTATACTGAATCCAAACAAGTGTAACATTTTTGAAATGTATGGAGAGTCTATTGTTTGAACCTGATGAGGTTTATGGCTTCTCGATAAATTAAGAATTTGTAATTTTAGAGAGAATAGGATATGAAGAAACTATCCTTCGATCGCTGAGTGAAAAATATCATTCATTATCTTCAAACTTTGCAATAATCCATACTGAATTACCTTTACCTAGAGATAAATTGATTCCTGATATATAAATTACTGGTCAAATACTAATTCCATCAAACAGGGATTTCAATTCGTAATTTTTATGGTAAAATCCAAAGCTTTGCAGTTGGACATGAGTTAATTTCAGGTTTCTAGACTATTTCAGGTTGTTGCAGACTGGGATTTAGATTGTGAAACACTATTGTTCCGTTCACTGCGTGAAACCGTCAAAGTTGATCTCGGTGCGGCCGCCGACTGAGGTCCGTTGATTAAACCCCAGTGCCCGAATAACAGCTCTTCCTTATTGGTTCAACCGACGGCCTGAACGAACAACACGAACCCAATGAAAACCGGAAACCGGGACGGACATTTTACAATTGACCCTACGCCCCAAAGTTTCACAAATTCAATTAGGCAAATTCGGAGTGAAATATAATAATTAAAGTGGAGTAAGTTTGCCCGACAGCGGCGTTGGCTCTAGATAAGAATACGAAGGCGATATTCAGCCCCATGAGTTTTTTAAAATCTTACATACTTAGTTAAATCTTAAATCTTAGCTACTCTACTTTTCGGTATATGAGATTTCATACCTATCAGTAAGCATAACTACTGCAATTTTTCAGACTGCTCACACTATGAATTGGTACTAACGTTGATGAAAAACTTGTACAGTTTCGAACCGAACAGTGGAAACAGTCGTACTACATTATTAAGAACCTTAATATAGTACGTCTCTTCTATTAGATTGAAAATTTAAAATCGCAGAAAGGTCCAGAATTTTACTGTCCTACTTGACCTATCTAAAGTTCTGCAACTTACATTGGAAAAACATTCTTATCGAGACCCAGTTAGTTGAATGCGGATCCCAGAAAAATAAGTTGGGAGGGTATAAATGCACGCTATTTAAATACGAGTTTCACATATTACATAAATTTTGTAGACAATTTGAAATTAGTTAATATAATTTAGATTCTAGAAAGTATTTACGAAAGAATCATTTCGACTATCTTAAAACGATTATTTAAAGAATTAATTGATAGTTGCTAAAATAATTGAGCTAACTAAATCTCTATAGTATAGGGTATTCGATTGAAATTTATCTATGGTGAAGTACTCACATAGTATTTGTATTTTCTGGACACATGGGAACATTTTATTATGTCGGCCCTCCATTTCCGAAATAATTCAATCGAATCAGACCGATAAAAATATTTACGATCATTATTAAGTTACAAAAACTAACCGGATCCGTCCCGATCTTTTATTGCATCATTTTTTATCTTGTTCGAACCCGAAACGAATAACACAGACAGTAATAAAACAACGGCGCGTCCTCCAGACACGTACGTATTTAGGAAGGGCCGTCATAAAGTCGGCCTTTCTCGGCCATTCCGACCCAACCAGCCATTTATTTGTTATCGATTAGGCACTGTTAAAACCGTTTATAGCGCTCGATATTGAATACAGCCGGCCCGCGGTCGTCCTCATTATATCCATTTTATATAATTTACCATTAATCCAACCGAGCGAAACTATAAACTGTTCAGGAATATAAACCGGAATGGGCATAAAGGTCTGATGACCACTCTGTTAATCAATTGAAAATTTTAAGGTTTTTGCAATTATTATTTGTCTGGGGGAGAGGAATGATCCCAGTATAAATTTTCTGGGAGATATTTTTTATTAACTTAAAGAGGTTACACATTCTATACTGAATGTGGCACCGAAGAATGGAATTCCAGGACCAATGATTTAATAACGATTTCATTTTACAATAAACTTTATTACGATAAATTATTATATTCGTTTTTATGAAATACATAGTAGTTTTACATAATCTGACCCGTATTTCTATGTTTATATGCGTATACATACATATCTAAGCATGTATATTCGTGTAATCTTTAGTCAGTAAAATACCCGCTCATAATCTCGCATACACTGTACGTACACACAACACTTGAGCCCGTCATACCAAGTCTAGAAGTATGTCAGTACTTGTACTACGCGGGTTTACACTGCCCCCTCCTTCAAACCGCCTTTGTTGTTCATCATTAAACACGGCGCTGTCACATTCTGAAAATTCGCCCTACTCCAGACTCAAGGGGGCACTCCTGTAGACTATTTCTTCTGTCATCTCTCGCGACGTTTCTCTTTCGAGTTTTCGCACTAATTGAATTCTGAAAACCTCAGTTTTGTCGGCAATAAGACAACAGAAAATAGGATAGAAAAATAGCAGAGTTATCGTGACAATTTCACGTATCTTTTACAATTTCTAGAATGTCGTAGATTTCGTGTGTTTCTGTCTCCTCTCGCTGGTTTCGGTCTTTTTCTGAGAGAAACACACGAAATCGACGGTATTCCAACCCCTCGCAGACCACAAAACAGGTATTCTAAACTAATTTTTAGAATAGTACTGCCACAACAATATGTTGAATTAGTAACATTTTTTGTAAGATATAAACAATTCTAGTTAACATAAACATTTTTATGTCTCCTCACAAAATTAATTTCTACTCGTTAGAACGAAATAGTTCCATTTTTACGAGTGTTGTAAAATCATAATCCGTTTAAACGAATAGAAGTATTTTTATGAGAAAATTTTCTCAGTCACAAATGAGTTTTCACCATAAAATGCTTTGGGGTCGTACTCCACCCCCTGGCGGGGTCAAATAATTAAGTGCCCCTGAATCCCCCAGCCCGATCGGCGACACTTTATCGACTGGAGTCTGCCCTGGCAGCCATCCCAATGGAGGAAACCGGGCAAACCCCGAAAGGGTCACACGCCCTCTTTTAACACACAAACGCTCCGTCATCCCGACTCTAGGTTAGTTATGATTTCATTGCACCATTTAATCAATTTTTTATAAATCCATCTCGAGTGAAGACAATTTCATTCATTAATACGGCTGTCTTCTCATTAAAAACGTTAACGATTAGTTTGTTATTATTAATGAAAATATCGGAAGAACAATATTGAAGATTCCCATTTATGTAAGCGCAAAGTATGCCCACCGTAAGTAAAGTGTTCTAGGGTTGATAAAAATGTTAATCAGAAACGCTTGAGAGTTAACAGGGGGGATCTAAGGTTTGTCGCCTCCACCCCGCGTAAGATGAGCGGGCCACAGCCCAAACCTAGATTGTTAATCCCTTAGAATAATCCTTGGTGGGCGAGGGGGCGGGGGGACGTCGCTACATCCCCAGCCGAGGGCTAATCCTCGCAAGTTATAGTCCGGCATGGCCTCCCTATTTGTTCAGATGATGCTCTCGCTCCGCCTCCCTCCCTACTACTTAACATCGAATAATTCAATAATCCCATATCCGAGTAATCCGTCGCCGTACGTGCCCCAACAACTCGACCGCAACTAACGATATGGGCTGGTGGGGACGAAAAAGCACCGCGGCCCTATAAATATTAAATTCAATATCAATTATATTTTCCGAATTGTTGGTATTTCATCCTGTGTACCTTTTTAATACATTTAATTTCCTACTGTATTCTCCATTAAAATAATAATAAAACAGAATTTTTGATTGTAATTTAAATCATGATTACAGTGTAGGCCTAAAATAAAATTCTGTTAACACATTTCAATTATATATACATAAACTGCACTTAGCAATCATAATTTACGGATACAAGTCCACTACTAATGAATAAAAAAATTATGAAAGAAAAGAAACGCGTGAGTTTTATAGTGCGAAATTCCGGAGGATAGTAGGTCGAAAACTGTTAGCGATATAAATTTTTAATTTGGATTAAAGTGAAAAACCGAAGTGATGCCGTTCATTTTGGCTTGAAGAACATTTTTCTCATTTTATTTGTTTCCACAAATTTAAAGAGAAATTTGTTCTTCGCCCGACCGATGAGCTAAGAAAATTGTAGAAGAAAATAAGTCCCTTCTGCCGTTCGTCTGGAAATGGGTCATGGAGGCGGGCTGCTTTCCAAGATTTTTTTTCTAGATAATGCTAGACAAATACGTATTCCCATATTTTATTTTTCAAACATTAAAATAGACCGTCTGAGTATTGAAACAATTACTTTATAATTCATTTGTATTTAAAGAATTAAATTTAAATAAATGTTAATGATTTACGCCGTCCCGCTCAGGTAGGCGCAATACAAATATGCGCCGTATAAGTTTGCGATAGGCATATCCCGCAATGCTCTGTCAAATTTTTTCCGCAGAATAATGACAAATGCTGTTAATTCTTTTAAAAAAGTATCCGAATTGGGGTTTATATTTTTTTCATATTTTATTGATTTCGTATTAATTATAATCGTTATTAAAAGTTAATCTCCAGGTATATATTTCTACCCCATATAATGAAGGTTAAATCACACGGTTAAAAGGCGCTTAATAGGCGCTGGGCAAGGGTTCAAATAAATATTCAACAATAGCCAGAATTCTAGTTATAATTTCTGCCGGGAAATCAATAATGCGACACATTTTCCAAGAAAACCAGAACTTATAAAACCAGGCCAGACTGTTAACGATACATGGAGTGTTCACGGACATAGCCCGTGTGATTAGTGAAAAGATCAAAACTCAAATCTTTTTAAAGTTTACATTAGTATAAAGAAAGTTAAATCAAAATGTACATTTTAACGCCTTGTTGAACGATCCAAATCACAACTTTTGAACAGTGCAGATCTCAAAACAAACAGCGTCCTACTGAAACATTTCTTCAGTTTGATGGATCTTGTTCTCCTGCGTAGTTGATTCTGCTATTTGTAATAAATTTCTTGCGTATGTGCATTTCTAAAAGCGGAATCGGTAGCAATATTCATTACAATAAATCCATTACGTGGTAGTATAGATACCTCAAATCGGATAAAATAAAATACGAGCCTTAATACATTCGTGCAATAAATCGTCCGAGAGCTCTTACTAGCATTCCTAGTTTCCTGTTTTCTTATTCCGGACCATTGAAAAACACTAGAGCCAAGCTGATGACAAGATGAAAAAAACATTCATACTATGAATTATTACGGCCCTTTTACTATAATTAAAATTTATCAAGACCCCCCTTCCGATTTCGGAATTTGATTAATATAATATATTCATTACTAAACTTGGTTGAGAGTTAACTCGGCAAGATCAAACTTCCGAATCCATTACGCCTGAAAGAAACTTTTCCCCTTTTTAATATTCTTTCCGCGAATCATTAGAGGGAAAAACAAGAAGAAAACGAAATCCAAGGGCTGTAGAAGAAATGACGGAAAATAATATGAAACCGAGTAAGGGAGGAGTCGGAGGAGGGGTCCCTGGCCGCGCAAATTATGCTAATCCTGTATGTTTTGGGAAAAAACATTATGCGAACTTTATTGTCGTATTATTGTAGACAGAGTCGGAATTAAGTACCGAGTAAACTGATATAGGAAAACGCCCTAGACCCAACACTATATAAAATATTTATAAACTAAATCTACTGCTGATAAACCAGATTTATCCAGCAACTTGTTTTCGGAGATCTTGTTCGACACTGCGTTTCCTTATTGTTACTATATCTAGCCGAAATCTACCCCGTACAAACCCCTAACAAGTGCTAAAATGTCAATAGTAAAGTAAGAATTATCAGCATAATTTTGTAACTCTGAGGAGACGGTAATACGGGAATGCCTACGAATTTTATCAGAAATCGTAGACCGGTGTATTTTCCGCTAGGTTGTAATTTGATCAACTGATTCTAAACGAGCAACAGTCTATTTGAGTTTCCTGTCGGTGTTCGAATTCAAGACTTGTTTATTCGTATTTAAAATTTTAAACAACTGCACCACTTAGATGCCATATCGTTGCATAATTGCAAAACACGACTGCGAATTCAAACCGATAATAAGCAAACAACGCGTGACTGAGAATAGATTGCAGTGTTCGTTGTTAATCCTTAATTAACCGGATGACAAACGGTATTTAACAGTACAGGATATTAACAAGGAACCATTCGGAGGATGCTTGAATGGATTGTGACCAATTGCTACAAAGAACATTTTTTGGTACGTTTCGTAACAGCTTCCGATTCTTGCAACCTTTATTAGAAGCATTAGACTTCGGTTTCTCGCAATCTTCAGTCGCTTTTATTGAGAACAAGGAACACAATCCCTTTGTAATGGAAATTGTGCATAATATACGTCAATATGTTTGTTGGGTACGCGCGTGTATATTCCAGTGGCATGTGAAATGTGCAATCTATGTGAACAATGCCACTGTGGGTAGACGACCGCATTCTACATCCAGTAATTGTATATTGAATTGGCGTCAAATTGGATTACTGAGAACTCAAATATAAGTTTACGAGGATATAATTCAAGAATGTGAAAATAATAGGTACATAATGAAAATATTTTATGAGGTTAACCATTAGAGTTTTGGATTCAACCACAATTCAATGCCAATTTTAGTTGAATAGTATTTATAAGTGGCGAAAAGCCAAAAACCGGTCTAAAATTAGACTGTATGAGATATTGTGAGAACTTTCAATCAGTATGGTTTTTGGCCTTCTGAATTATATACTTTTTCGAATGATTTCCATAGATATTTGTCAGCTTCTTGACAGTATATTGATATTACAATGTACTGCCCCTGAAAAATTACTTGAATTGTAACTTTAGATTGCCGCTTTTTGAATTAAAAAATTTTTTTTTATTATACTAAAACGAAAACAGAAACTGTATATATAACAATACGACATATAACATATGTCGTAACATGTAATAATATAAATATAAAATATAATATATAACATATATAAAACAAAGAATGGTATTATATCCAAAGGAGTCTGGATAATAGTAAAAACAGTATGGAATAATTAATATAAAAAATATATATAAAAACTACATGTATATATTTTAATATATACATATTTTATATATATATATATATATATATATATATATATATATATATATATATATATATATATAAAATAACATTAACGGAATGCGAGATGTGTCGAAATTACCATTGATCGATAGAGATCAGTTAAGCTAGTTGAAGGGGACAGATATAATGAGTTAAAAGGTGGCCTACGTGACCGGGCGACCTTCAAATTACCTCTGCGGTTTCCTGAAAAATTCCACCCCCTTCAGATAATACGGCCCCAGTTCAGATCATGCTGAAAGTACTATTGACAGCGGTTACTCCAGATAGTCTTGGCATAACCAGAGCTTCTATAACATGACACCCTCGTGTCTTAGCACTCTCCCCACGACCAGTAGACCACCGCTAGATATCCGTACGGTAATAATGACAGCGGTTACTCCAGGTAGACTTGGCATAACCAGGGCTTCTACTGTATGACTCCCTGGTGTAGTTTATTCTCTTATCATATAGTAGCACCGATATTTCAAACTGTTTTTATTGCATATCTGATTGGTAATTTAGAGCTAACGTCGCAATCCTCGGTGTATTAGACATCCTTATGTGGCCAGAGACGTGAGCAGGCCGTGGTTCAACACTTGGGCGCTAGATGGCGCAACAGTTGTCTCCTGATGAGACTGAGGAAAATACAATTTCACGTTCACGTTTCACATTTTATATAATGTATGTTCTTATATTTAATTACAAGAACAAAAAAAATGTGAATGGTATTTGTTTGCGGGTCCGCGAATTTTAATCAACTCTTCAACATAACTACACCTACATACAGAACAAATACACGACTAAATTAAGTTAACAGAAAATAATTACCCACTGTTGCCAACTATTTTCACGTTATTAATATGTAATTTGATTTTAAATACATTTTTCACTTAAATAGAGAAACAAATGCCAGGGCGATAAAACTCACCCAGAGAATGTGGCTGCCCGACTGGTGATAATGTGTTATAAGTGTGTTTATATGACGGCGACATATACACAAAGAAGGATTAGTGCTGTGCCCTGAAAGGTAAACGTGACCCGTTACGAAATTACCAAATAAGGCTGCTAAAAGCGTCTGTTTGTTAAGATACTCATCGTCTTCTATACGGTTCCCTCTTATCGGCGCTAGGCAATGTCGAGATAAAGGTCAAAGCACATATTTAAGATCGCGTATAAACTTCATCTCTTTTAAATTCATCAAACCTACCGTCTTGACGGATAAATTAATTGTAAACAATGTACTATTATTTTAAAAAAGAATCCATAAAAGAATCTGGAGAAGATGGACCGATTTCCATCCAATAGAAGAAGCGGCAACCTTATAATGATTCTAGACCAGTTCTAATGAGTTTCTTAACTCGCTATTCTGTCATGAAAGGCCTAAATATATTTATAGCGTACAAACCGGTTTAGGCTTCTTACCATCGTCAATAGTTTATTAGTATAAAGTGTTATTTAAGGATTTGTAATCACCTGATATCGTAGATGCCTGACTATTTTACCAGTCGACAGTTGGCAAAACGCTGTAATTTTTCTAGGCTAGGGCCGGATAGGTGAGTAGTGGCTGAATAATATATGTAATACATATTATAATTATACAGATATATAATTTCAATAATATCACTTAGAAATTTTATTCAGTGTATTTTGAAATATTATATGTTACTACTGTGAGTTTGCCATGTAATTAAATCTGCGGGAACTCGGGCAAACACAATTACCATAGGGCTATTATTTCCGATCTCTAGTAGCGTGGATCGTTTATTAGTGAATTTAAATAACTGCTTGGAGACAAACAAGCGACACGGCGGATCGTCAATTAATTTCATCTGTAAATGGAAAACTTGTTGAGGATTGGAAACACCAAAACATTCGGCCGTGATTGAAGTGGCCCGTTTCGCCGCTCTCCATTTTAAATTAACGATTTGTCATTAACGCAAGCACAACACGACAATTAACGGTACAAGTAACGGCAAAAATAACGCGGCAAATTAGAATTTATACAAAATCCGCTTCAATCGTCCCAAATCAGTCGATCAATATTATTGATTAAATCAATCAATGATCAGAAGAAAATGAATTTTTTATTAAATCTCAAATGTTCGTAATGGCACAAAATTTCATTGCACACGATCAGAAATGTTCCCATTATCAGCGATGATTATGCACTTTTCCAAGTACCCGAGGTAACCCAGGTAGATGCACATCAATACGCTATCCAGTTACACGGCCTTTCAACAAGGGCTCGTGTATAACTCATCACCTCTAAATATAATTATTTCAAGTTAAATGTACGAATAACAAATGTGTAATTTAATCTATTACAATACGTTTATTATCCGGTTTATTTCAGGTAATTGTAATGGGTTGTCCGGAAAGTTCGTGCCGATTTTCGATAGGTGGTATTAGGACAGGTCTGAATATATCGGAATGATTGAAAATAAATGACACGCATACATATTCTAAAAGTCTGTACTTCGGGCATATTTGGAAAAGAGTTTGGTTACGATAAATTAATTTTCCTCGGTTTTATACGCCTTAGAATATGGTAGCGAACAAAGCGCATTATAGGCATTTAATGCTTTACTTTTTCCGAAAAGGCAAAAATGCCACACAAGCAGCAAACAAGATATGCGCTGTTTATGGCGGAGGTGCTGTGGCCGAAAGAACTGTGCGGAAGTGGTTTGCTCGGTTTAAAGCTGGAGATTTCGATCTCGAAGATCAAGAACGCCCGGGTAGGCCTTCCACCAGAGACGAAGATCCGATTAAAACAGTAATCAATTAGCGGAAATGCTAAATCGACCATACTCTGAAGCTTGGCTACATAAGCCGTCTCGATGTATGGGTTCCCCACGATTTAACGGAGAAAAATCGGCTGGATCGCATTTCCATTTGCGACTTTTTCGCCGAAAAACCTGAGAGGTTCTGGAAGGACGGAATTTTCAAGTTGCATGAAAGATGGAGAAAGGTTGTGGAACAGAATGGTGCCCATATAAGTTAATAAATTTGTACAAAAATTTAAATGAGTTGCGTTTCAATTTTCCTTCAAAATCGGCACGAACTTTCGGGACAACCCAGTACATAATATCAATGTCACTAAATGGTAAATATATGATGGGCAATCCAGTTAAAAAAGTCTTTATTTAAAAAAATGAATACAACGTATGTAATTTGATATATAGTACATAATAGTTGCACTTATTCCGGTTTTTTCCTCTTGGTATAAGTAGTGAATACAACTTTGTTATTTCAAAAGGCGTTTAAGTCTCCGCCGGCGACCCCTCCTAATTATAAGATCGGCTCCAGTTTCACTCTGAATAAAATTCCCTTTCAAAAGTGCCGGATCTATTTCGGGCGGCTACCTGAATAGTTTTGGGTTAAGTCGAGTGTTGCCAGGTAGAAGGAGGTCCTTTTCTACCTGTGGAGTTGGCAGCTATGTCTTCCTCCCACCACCGGCCCGAGTCAGTGGCCGCCATTGTACCGTCCGTTATACGCGCTGACTTCAGTTTTTCATCGTTAAACTGTAATTAAAAGGTGAAAAATTGTCCGATCGGCCGTCGCGAACGGTAGCGCGAGCTTTTCGGGTCGTTCGGCTGTTTCGGGGCAATTGAAACTGCGCGAAACAAAGTTTCAATTGCACATTTACTGATACATAACCTGACTCCGGAGAAACGCCCACATTTGTTAAGACCAAAGGACAAACTTAGAGACTTGAGGTTTTTCACACTCGGTTTTCTCCTTCTGTAGGTTTATTTAGAACGACTATAGTTACTATTTAACTTCACTCAGGTCATAAACTGTAACTGGACAGAAATAGAAGTGAACTTTTGCACAATTGAAAGGTTAGTAGTACATTTCTCATTCCAAAGGAAACATTATCAATGTATTGGATACATTGATGCGCCCTCTATAAACATTGTAAATTCACCTTCTCTAATTCACCTCCTATTATATTTCATGGCATGTTTTAATACTAGGCCATTTCAGGAGGGATTCCTGCTGAAATCCACTTGCCTATTGCATCATAAATGGAGTTTCCTATCTCAGACCAGTTTCAGATTATCTGTTTAGAAACTTTTGTTCTTAGAAAGCTGAAATTTGTGGAATTAGAAAATACTTATAATTGTGATTTGCAGAGCATATAATCTGCATATAATCTTCATTAAAACTGAAGGAAACTTGTCCCAGGCTTATTCAATAAAACTTTCATTTTAGTGTAATTTAGGTCATTTCTTTGAAGTATTTGAAAGTAAGTTAGTACATCCAGTTAAGCCTCATCATCAAGATAATTTTGCAGGGTTTGTTATTAGTCTTATCATACATTGGTAAATTCAACATTAAGCCTAGCATTTGAGATTACTAAAGAGCTTTTTAATATAGAATATAGATTTAGAGGCTTCTCCTCTAATGAAGCAAAAATGATTTTCTATATATTAGGTGATTTGAAAAAGAAAACAAGTGAATCTATTTATGAGTACTACAGAATATTAAAAATTTAGATATTGTATTAATACTGTAAGAGGAAATTGGAAAGTGTTCCCCCTTAATCAACTGTTCTTCCATTGAGTTTCAGCAAAATTAATTTGTAGGTGTATTCCTTGAATTCTGTTACTAAATCTAACAGTAGTTTTTTGAAAGGGATTTAACCAAAATTTACTAATAGTCACTAAGTCTTATCAGTATGCCCACCACAGATTTACTTGAGCTTTGGTTATGTCCTAGCAATAAATTTACTGCCTAATATGTTTAACAACACCGAATTTAACGAATGTCCCCGTAAGTGAGTCCGAATTTACCTCAGTTCTTAGTAGAAGTGGCAGTTTTCAGAGTCTGAAACGGATACAACAGAGGCCGATATTGGCTCGCTACAATTTGGATTGACTTCTCGATTCGGCCGTGCTCTATTCCGAACCGTTGTCGGGTGCGCGTGCGCACTCCCGGCCAGCGAGTTGCCGGGCCGAAGCGCCACCGTCGGCCGTCCCACTTCCCCGTTTTTGAATCCCGGCCTCGTAGTCTACAACCGTCTCAGTCCGTTCTAGACCTCCACCGGTCTTCGACATCTAGTCTTCTGCCAGTCTTCAGTAGTCGCAGCACTCTTCCTCCTCCCCCTCCGCCCACGACCCGATATTCGATCGTACAAGACAACGACGACGATACCACCGGTGACACAAACCCGAAGTGCACCCGACCGGATTATGTGTGCCCGATTGTGTTGATTTTTTACCGGAGAAAACTGTTAATTTTTTTAACGTTATAGTTTTTTTATTTTTTTTTATTTTTATTTTCGAACGGACATCATATCGCAGTGTTATCAGGACAGTTGACAAAATGAAAACGGGTTCAACGAAGATGAGAGGCGTCCAACTGCAGCTGTGTATTTTACTGAGCTTCTTCTTTATATCAGGTATGTAACACAAATTTATTTTTATATAGTCGTAGGTACGTATAAATTTAGTTGGGTTAAAAAAATTAGAACGAATATGCTTTTCCATTAGGTGATTAGGTTGAAAACATAAAATTGGTCTATAAGATCTACGTCGCTTTAGAAGAAAGGGTCTTCACGAATGCCGGATATTAATGTCATTTTTAACCTTTCTAATCCTTACGTTCCTTAAAAAAATATCAGGACCGTTGTGACATATTTTAGGGTAAAACACAACAGTTTTCAGTTGTATAATTTTCAAATGAAATTCTCCGGGTACCGGTTCGCCGGACCAAGGTCGCTGCTAATCAAGGTCGACTCTGGGCCCTCATCTTCTTCATAAGAGGTTAAAGTTATTCCATTCATCCCCCTAAAATTGTTATATATTCAGAAAATTCAAAGCATCAATAAGGGAAAAAAAAGATATTGCCGGTTCGGGTCCGGTCAGTTTCGTCTTTGAAGACTGCATTTTCGCAAGCGCTTGAAAGTTCCTGAGGCCGTGAGGTCAAGGAATACTCCGCGACACGCTCACGGGACTTCAATATTATTCTTAATTTTTTCTAAAGAAAGGTATACTGAAATTAATTTTTTTCTATGAATCTAATAAAAGTCTATCTCGATGGCCTATTTATGAATATTTGAATTAATTCTTTCAGTAATCGTTGTATAAGAAGTTTTATTTAGTAGAAATTAGCACTTTTTAATATCAGGTTAAGCCCACTCTGGACTAGTGCTGTAAAAATAAAATTTTTACAACCTCAATTTCGTTGGGGATCGTAATTTCCAAGGATACTATTCCTACTACATATATTTCTGGAATATTTAACATTAAAGCAGTCGAATAATAATATTGCTTATTAAAAAAATCCGGGAATCGTCTGTTGGCAGTATTTTGTTTTAAATCAGATTTTTCCTGCTCTTTGGTTATTCCTTAAAAAATTCCTATACCTTAGCCTCCCACATTCTTTGATAGTCCCGTAGCGCTTCTTAATTATTTTTAATTTCTGCAAATTATATATTCCGAAAGCCATTTTATTAGTTTAAGCCTTCATTTCATTATTAGTTAATCAAAATTAATTATATATTGCTAACTTGATTCTTATATTTAAGGAATTAGAGTATCGTTTATGAATTTGTTTCACTTTTCGGCTTGCCTGGAATTATTGAAAATGTCTGTGGAATTTACAGGCGTGTACTATTAAAATTACAAACACAAATTATTTCGTTCCCTATATTAGGCATTGTAGGCATTTCGGCAATTATTTAATCTCCAAAATCGTCTGTTGTCGGTTCTGCATGTGTTCCTGTTTAAAAATATGATATAATTTTAAGGTCATGCATTTTCTTATGTACTGTATATAATTGATGAAGTGATATATAATCCTAAATCCTGTTTAGGATATACAGAGATATACTTGAGATATGTTTAGGATATACTTAATTTCCAGCGCTTTTGTTAATCGGTATTTCCCGGATTATAGTTGTAATTTCTCAAAAGTTTTATAATATTATTATAAAACTTATTATTAGATATTTCAATATCCCTTCAATATCGCTTCCATTTGCCTTACTCCAGGATTCAGAAATAATTTATTTTCAAGGAAAAATCGTTTAGTGGTTATCCCAGGAATGAACCCCTATAGGGGACTGGATATTCTCTTAATTTGAAATATGAATATATTTAAATTTTATGACAGTCTTCTGTAAGTAATAGTTCTTGTACCAGTTTTAAAAATATCCTGTTTTTTAATCCTATTTGTGTTCGATCTCTTGCTCCATTAAGGCTAATCTGGGGCTCTGGTTTTTCCTGCAGGAGAAATTCCTGTCGTAATTCTGCTCTCTTCTCCACCCTTTCCACCTATTATCCTCCTTTTACTTGTTTTTCTGCCTGCCGGACTCTCCGATGCGGTTCATTGGAATCGAAATTTGTGCGCCCACCATTTTCCCCTTTGTCACAATCTAATTCTAATTTCTTGAATTCTGAAACCGGGTGAGGATTTGAAAAAAACAGGGTGGAAGGAATTATCTTCTTTTTAGCTAGGCCGTTGAAAAGGAAGAGTAAAGGTCTTTGGCCAACTCTACATTGGGTAATTTATCATTGGGTATTCGTCGCTCTAGGGCGACTCTGGGGCGCCACCCTAACCTAATTATGATTAATGATTTTCAGGGCCTAATTGCGTCACGTTGTGTCACTTGTTTTTCTATATCCTCTCCAGTAATTTTTCTATTACAATTCTTTCTGTCCACTAATATTTTTCTTCAGACAATTCCTGACGATCGCAAATGTCCAACCGCATTTTTAAAAATCTTATTTTTTCATTTTTTAAAAATGATATTGAAAATTGCGAAACCGATAATATCTGTTAATCAATATTAAAATTATTGCGCAACAGTTGCGCAATGCTATATAATATAAAGTGGGTGTAGTACGATATTTCTGAGGTCCGTAAAATTGTTTTTATCCCACTAATGATTTAATTGTAAAACGAAATAATATCGCTTTTCATTATAGGCCAAAGTGTCTTGCCGCGTTTAATTATGGATTCCCAATTCCCTTATTGTTCCAATATAATATTCTTCGCAGTCCCCCGTGTCGTTTGTACACCAATGTAAATTATATATCCATATTTATATCTGTGTTTGCACAGATATGCAGATATTGTTTTATATGAAACTGCCAATTTCCCTTTACGATTAACTTTGTCTTTTAGAAGTTTTGACTATTTTTGTCCTGCAGTAAATCCATTAGATTTATTTATGCCTACATAAAAAAACATTGTTCAAGTGCAAAAGATGAATTTAGTTAAATTTATAATGCGTTTGAGTTTATCCGGAGAAATTAAAATACTGACGAAAATCGAATCTTCGAAGGGTTCTGTTACTACTGTGATTCTGGCGTTGCTGCATCAGGGGACCATATCGACGGTCAGTTCATCTTTTTGCGTGCGGACTTCTGGCAGCCGGGATATCCAATTTGAATAAATGAACTTACATAAGAAGGATACCTTTCCAGTATGAATTCATATATTGGATATAGTGCCTTAGCGGGGGTGCCATATTCTTTATAATGGCTGAACACCTAAAGCTTTGACCCACTTATAGTGCAGTTTTTCATTCCACTCTCTCTCTTTCCAAATCGATTTCAGTGAGCTTTATTTTCCCCCTACCCATATTTTTACTGTCCCGTTATATTAAATCAATTTATTTCGACCTTGGAATTTATTTGTAACTATTTGTCCGCGGTATCATCTTTATCTGGATACGATTTTTATTTACGCCCCTAATTATTGTCGTTGCTAATTCGCAGGAGGAACGGTACAAATATTTATGTAGTTCTACTGCTCCAACGTTGCAGTTCGTCTTATCGATGGTTTCTTATCAGGGCCAAGAACGCATTAAAAATGTCTGTGTAAATATATTTAGCAAACAGTATTTCGAGATTTTTACTTTATAAACAGAATGTAGGTTCTACGGACCGGCCGGGATAGATTGTAGGTTTGGTGAAATTATGATTCTTCATAAAATAGTAACTGAAAACCACTGCAAGTAAATAGTTTAGAAGCCATGTATTGAAACGTTAATATCTTTATTGGGTTTCGCATCAAATTAGGTTTTGAGCCGATTGTGTGCTATACTTAAACTTAAAAACTTAAAATAGTAACTAGTGCCCTCCTGTTCGATTTGCGACTGTTTGCGTAGTATCCCTTCCCACAACCCTTCCTCCTTTCGCAGTCCTAATTATACTTAATGCACCCGAGCGTGCGCTTGTTCTTAATTCGTTAAATTAAAGTTTTAATTACAGTAATGAGAAACAAGTTTGTAGTAACGCTCGTTTAGCGCTCAAGAGGGGAAGGTGATACCTAACCCGCGCCTGTTTTATTTACACCGTCTCTTTTCTTTTTTTTTTCTCTCTCTCTCTCTCTTCCTCTTATCAGCTTAGCAAGGTTATCGGTCATTTATCCCCCACTGATAAAACCAGTGTTACTGTCTATTGCCAACCAGCAGACAGTTTTTTTACTCTTCCATTCAAATTCATGCACAAGTTTATACCTGCCAAATGTGTAAAGTGGAATTGTGTTATGAAATGTTTGGACTGTTGCAGTCGGTTATAATTCTTGTTTCAAATTTTGATAATAAAACTCCGTTCCTGTGCATATTACGCCATTATGTACGTATTACCAAATCATCCATCCATTTTATTTTACTTATAAATTTTCTATATTGTATTATCCATGTCAGTGTAAATGCCCTTCTGTTGTTTAAACAAGAGAGTCGGAGGACTGTTTATTATTGGCGGGAAAGAAGGCCGTATCCAAGTCGCAGCTTCCGTGGTCCCATCCACTTGTTGCAGCATATCACAGGGCCATGGCTGAATTTACCTTTTCAGTTCTGTAATAATCGCTCACTTTTGAACGGCAAAAATATTAAGTAAAATAAAATGCAATTGCGGCACGCATAATGTAAAAAAATACTCTGTAAAATTAATTGAATACATTTTGATATCTGGATTAGGCGTTACCCTAACGCCTAGATTACCCAATCTTCGAAACTTGCAAATAGAAATTATTCTAATCTGAATCGTAATAATTTCAAATAGTGACAATATTTTCGTCTCAACACAAATATTGTATTCATAAAGGATGCACGAATAAGCATGAATTTTCTTTACTCTTCACATTACGCTTTACATTGTGAATCTACCAGGAATAACAGGATGAAGAAAAGAAGGAAAAATATTAGAATTTACGTACTCCGTTTTTCCATTTGTGGATGTTTTTTGTTTCGCCACGCTAAGCTCTGCTTGACCTCAATTACCGGTGATTTTCGGTATTCACCCTTGGTTACCTATAACCTCATTCGGAACTTCTTAGGTTATGTTCGTTTTCTTTCTTAATTTCCTATTTAGTTACCTATTTTATTTTCAATTTATTGACACTTTCGAATCTATTAATATCGTTTTTAAGCTGGGCGGCGGTAAGGTCGAACCTCGCTGTTAACCAAGATACCTCTTTTACTTTTTACCTCTAGCGCTCGCGGAGCCGGTAGTTATGATCATGGAGGTAAAATTACGCCTGACTGGGGCTAAAAGAAATTTAATTTAAGAATATACCCGGGTCGGAAAAGTGGACGGCCAGAGGGCCTAGTGGGGTTCAGACCGCTTCACTGCCGAGTTTTTTTGCCTTGCTGTCCTTTCACCCTTGGCAGCCCTTTAATAGCCCCCGACCTCTTTGTAATTAGGCAACCCGCAATTTATACTCGGACCGACGATGGGCGAGTGAGGGCATTGGTGGGCGGCGGGCGGCGTGAAAAAAAGACGTTTTAGTGTCCTGTTTTTCCCATGTTTCTACGCGCCCTTGAATTTTATGGCTGCGCCATAAATTCTTAAATTTTTCTTAGGAACAAAAACTTTTTTCAGTAAGCTCTCCAGCTGGTATTTGATAGGCCTTTTACTCTCCTTTCCAAAACTACATCTACTAAAATATAATAACTAATATATAGAACGGTGATTTTACATCAATATCGGGTTTTATGCGTCCTGTAATAGACTTCCTAGTCCAACAATTTGTTTAGGCAATTGTTTATTTAACAGGTTCAATCAGTCAACATCACGTAACTTCAATACGTGTTAATATATCACGTGGTAGTGCAATGAGGCGGAGAGTATTTCGTCCCGTTTAGAGGCTGTCTCTTTTTGAGAGAGATATCTTATGCTAGAATTATAATTCTTTGTGATATATATTTATATAAAAGTGGAAGTGACTTCGGCGAGAAAAAAACTGTTTTCCTCGGGATTCTCGGAGTTTTGATAAATTCAGAGTTAATTATTTTTTAGTGATTCATTGCCAAAACCAAGTAGAGCGCTGATGGGAGAGCGAGAGAGAGTGGATGCCTCCCCCCGGTCCAGTGATCGATGGTGATTGAAGAGTTGGTCAGTCGGGTAGAGCTTACCTCGAGGAGTTGGCCACTCGTGCTTTTGCCTTAATTATCTCCCCCTTTTTTTATCCATTCATTATTTACCTTATCTTTTTAATTAAGAACTGGACAGAAAAACTGACTTCCAGAGCTGTAACGGGACGGAGTTCTGAATCCCTTGTCCAGGAGTCAGTTGATGTGCGATTGAAATCTACAGTTTAAGACAGTTAGACAATTAAAACATAAAAACTTAGCTCTGATCAAATATTTTTACTAACGTCATCCTACCCCAGTCAGTGGGGATCGACGTAAGCTGGGATCCAAAGCGCATTCTCTCAACGGTGGATTTGGTGTAATCCAAACAGACACTGGATGAATGGGGTGCCACGCGGTCTGATTTTCATATTCCCCGGAATATAATTTCCCCCAACACTACTACTACAACTCGGAGTTGTTGTTCGACTCCGAGAGGCATTTATTAATTGTTGAGCGTTCGCCCGAGGTATTTTGCCGGGCCGACTGGTTAAAACGGGCCCAGATATAAATCTTCAGAACTGGCTCGGGGGATGAGAGAGTATTATTAAAGTTCGCTTGTGTCGCTCCAAGTTACGCCCTGTTGTTGAGCCGCTGTGTAAGATTATCAAGTTGGAATTAAGCGGTTGCGAAAGTGGAAAGAGAGCGAGCCTTCGCCTTCCGCCCCCACCTCAGCCTGAATTCCTACCTGTTTTGTTTCCTTTATTACAAACTCCGAAACCCGGCCCGAAGTTGTGACCTTATTCAGTTAACTCCGTTTAATATTTGATTCTTTTCGATGTAATGATTTGATAAGCCGAACAAACCGATATTTTCAGTGGAATCTACAAAGGAATTTTTTTTCGACCTCCTCATGGGGTTTCATATTGTTGTTAAAACTGTTTCTGTTACTTTATTAACACTCGCGTAGGTTATCTTATACTGTATTAAAAATGTTGTCGCCAGTCGTCGGTTTTGTTCTTTGTGTGCACAAACCCATTAATACGTTTGAGTATGGTAGTAGAAACGTTGGTTTCATTACGTGCTTCACTTCAATTTCCTGACTACATACATAAAAAAGTAATAATCGAACAATCTCCGATTAATTTGATATGTAATTAAGCGTTTGATGATGTGGTCGTGGCCTCGCCGAAATGGCCACTTAGGAGTTAAGTCCGATATTGGTTAGAGCTGGGACGTTGCCGACCGCTCCGCAGCTTCAATAAGAATTTTACGACTCCGCCATTCCCCATCCTCCCGGTCCAGCTCCTCCTCCTGCTACCGCTGATTGAATATTTATTGGTCCTTTCTTCTTTTTTTTCTGCTCAATAGCATCGGCGAAAAAATAAGTAGCGTCGAGTTCAGAAATGCAAAGTCGAAGCCAGTTCCTTTTAAAGGGAGGGGTATTATTACCTTGTTCTCTAAAACCGGCTTTACTACGGGCAGACTTCCTTTCTCAGTTGTTCTAACTTTAATTTTTATTTTAATATTTTATTTTTAAGGTGGATATTCAGTCTTAGAAATTTTCGGATTGTGCTTTGGATATTGCGTTATTTTATGATGGGGGACATACAGATCTCGGCTACCGATGAAGCGTCATGTCTGTAAATGCGAAACGATTTATTTAAGTCCGTACCAGTGTCCTTGACGAGAGACTTTTAATTTATCTATTTTATCGAAAGTTAGTAATCATTCGAACTATGTTTATTCGGCCTTTCGTCAATATACACCTTTTTTTGGCGGAGGACAAAAAAAATATAGCGACGAACCGTTGAAAATATTGCAACCAGGCTCGGTTACGAAGGTCGTAAATGATAGGTTCGAGAGGAACGTATTTTTCCGTTTTTCCTTCATTTATGAGGACGAAAACTGGAGATGCACAGTCCTGGCATAGTCGTGAATTTCACAGCTTGAATCGATCCGGATCCACTTCGATAATGATAGACCACTGTTCGGTTGGGAATGAGTAATTGCGAGACGGGTCGGTTCCGGCGGTGAAACTCAGCCTGGTATAAATGATAGACGGGTTTCACCCAAAGTTTCACCTGCCTGGGTGAGTGGCCCGTCAACTGTCTGGAGACACTTGTTATAATTAATTCACTTGTCTATCAGTGTCAACGTCGGTACAACTCTGTCCA
This sequence comes from Lethocerus indicus, assembly GCA_019843655.1. Lineage (NCBI taxonomy): Eukaryota > Metazoa > Arthropoda > Insecta > Hemiptera > Belostomatidae > Lethocerus > Lethocerus indicus. Next base: position 16,134,073 of record JACDQD010000009.1, on the reverse strand, counting down.
AACTCAATACCGTATGTATCCGATGTCATATATATTTAATCATATGGCCAGAATCCCACATTCATGATGACTCAAACCCACGTTGTCTACTAGGAATCCGTTAGAATTTCAGTTAAAATATCTTAGCTTGACATTTTTAAAGCTTCTTGTCTCAATTCCTTATTAGTTACTGACCTTTTAGTTACTGAATTTTCCTTACAAACAGAAATCATGCGTATTGTCTCGATTCGAGTACGTTACACCAACTTGGAGAAGGTTTCCTCTGTTATCTGGGAAACACTCTTGAAGTTTAGGATATAAATAAACTGAGTATTTTGGATTTAATACAGATCCTTTCGACATAGATTCCCAATCGGTGGTGAAATTCAGCGGCAGAGCAGAAACTTGAATTCGAATCGTTACCGCGTAGTTCCAATAGAACACACATTCAGCGGGCTCCTAACTTCCTGAGGATCTAGATCCCGATAAATTGTCCCGTGTGTTGAATCCCATGCGTTACTCATATGTGAAACTTAAATTAGTTTAATATTAACATTTGCAATCTAAGTATGCAAATAACCAAGTGAAATGAGACGTTGTCGAAAGCTATATATTTGATACTAGTTTTTATCGTTTCTCGGTTATTACTGATATTCATTCTGATATTAATGGTTTAAATGAATTCTGACAGAACGACAGTTTGTCCAATAAGATACGTTTTTCTTCAAACACCATTTCTTCAGGCTGTTATGTTGTGACAAACTCGTTTCAGTGGCTCATAACAATGTTTTTAAATTCGTAGCGGTGACATTATCTTGATGGTAATAACTGTCAACGAATCTCATTCGTATATTTGCTTGAAAGTTTTGATACAATTCTGCGATTATAAGCCATTAGTAGATTACGCGCGATAGACAATCTGCATTGACTTTGGCTAATTTATTTTGAGATTAATTTTGAATTCGGTCTGTATCAATTCAAATTCTCCAATTGACAAAATTCGGTTATAATCCCTTTACGCTCAATTATGAAAACGCGTTATTTGTCCTGCGCATTATTATCTGGTCGAGTGCGCTTTAAACTCGAAAGTTCATCCTCGGGGTTGTGGCGTCTTCGGGGGTGGGGGCGTTCAGAGTTCAGAGACGCCCCCGGCAGTATCACCCCACTCCACTCAATCCCGAGCTCGTAAATCAGCAGTTTATCTCGTAATATTTTTCCCCCCAGCGTTCCCAACCCCCTTCCTTTTGTTCACAATATTTGCCTCCCCCCCGGCCCGTTTTCTTGAATAAGGACGGATGAATTACTACCGTTCCTCAGGATAAGTCCCTACCCTCCCACGCTTCCTTTGAGTTATTCTGTTTTGAATGTAAACTACCTAAGCGTTTAATGGGACATTTAACTCGTTTAAACAAAATTGAACTTTTGCCTTCTAATTACTGTTTTATATAAAAGTTCTGGAATTCCATCCGATTAGTGATTATTATAATCCTCTACTTCACCTATCCAATTATATTTCATGTTCAGTTATTATTTCATCTTAAAGCTTTGTACAACTATCATTTATAAGATAATCTCAATAATATCGGGATATGACTTGATTACGGGACTAGTTGTAATATTAACTGAGTACCTTTTAAATTTTAGATAAAAACTGATATGTTTCATTTTTTTGTTGATAATTGTATCGCAGCGCGATCGACGATAATAAAGAAAACCGTATGAATTTTTTTTAACCTTTTTTAATTTGTAAAATCAACTACATAAAGTTATTGTTACAAGTTTTGTAGAGAGATCGTTGGACCATATTTTGAAAAATGGAGCATATTTTTCAAAGATGGGGGACATTCGTTGCAGGAATTTCAGGCCTTGTTTTCCCCGATCCGTGGTTTCTGAATTTAGCCCCCTGCCAGCCCTCCCTATAATGTAACCTTGATATGCGAGACTGGCAAAACTTTTTGGACAGTTTTCTTTTTTTTGTCTACTTTTTTGGGAACCAATTCCGTTTTCTCTCTGCTTCTCCCCTCTACATACGTACGCAGCATGGGGTGGAAATCATGTAGAGTTTTTGACGCGTGGCCCTCGGCGCTCAATTTTTCCCCATTGTGAAGTCGGGCTCTGTGTTTGTTGGCTGAGGTGGCTGGAGGGTAATTTAATTTTCCCTTCTTCCCAGCCCTGGCCAGAGACGCGTAAGGCGGAATGGTCCTCACCAACAGCCGTTTTCCCCAAAAGCGACTTTACCCGCCGGATTCGCTTCAACATATCAACTCCGAGTTGCCTCTCGCCGAAGCGAAATTGAATTTTTCGGGTATTCCGTAATGGAATTGAGATTAATTCCGTTATCTCTTAAATGAAATGTGTAATCCCACAATATGGGTTTTTGCATCGTGAAGCCGCAGAGTACGCAGTGTTACTGAATATTATTTGCACGACCAATCTCCAGTGGAATTGTTGTTTTCGATAAGCCGAATTATTTCCGCGGTGTAGAACACATTTTTGGAGCCGCGATGGCTCAGTGCTTAAAGGCATAGCCCTGAACCATCACTGCGAACGTATAAAATCCATATTCAGGTGAGAACCAAATAAGCAATATGGAACTTAAAATCGCGTGCTTGATTATGTTCCAAATCCTCCTTGTAAAAGCTTCTGAACAGCTGAAGAAGGATCAAGGCCACTAAAAATGATTTTTTTGCTACGAATGAGTTAATGCAGCATTAAGCTTCTTTTAATTTAGCTTGGCCTAAATCTTGATCTAATAGGCTGAACTCGAGGGTCGGACTTTGTGGACGATTCGGAATATTTTCTCTCTCACTCTTCTGGTCCTAAAATTTTGATCAGTAACAATGTATACTTACTTCTCTCAATAAGAGTGCTTTCGATGGCGAGAAGCCGGACGTATTGAATTTGGATCTTAACAATACCTCCACGTATGCGAAATACTGCTTCCCTCTTTAGGTTGTAGAAAGTAAAAAACATTTTCAAGCAGTTGCTGAAGTGTGTTCCAAGTGAACTCGAATTTTGAATTTGTTCTTATTTTCTTAATTCTTCGTGGAATCATCTTATGAGAAGCGTATACGTTTTAAAAAACATCCTTATCAAAGGCGCTATTGAAACATCGACACGAGAAAGGCTATTATCAGATATTCAGTAAACCGTAGCTTCTGTGTGCTCCACCGCAAGAAGTTGACACAGTAAAAAAGTACCCGGAGACTCGCGGGTTCTTCTCTTATTTTTTGTCCGTGTGTTATGTGTCCTTAAAACTCGTTTGTTAGTGGGGCGGGGGCAGGGGGGTGGCTATTATAGTGGTCAGAGACGACCTTCTAAAAGCAGACAGGTAAGAAAAAGCCCCTCCCTCTCTCTCTCACCCCGGCCAGCCACAGCTCAACTCCCAACGGCCGACAACATTTTAACTTATTCCTCTCCAAGATGCAGATATTCGAATACATTATATTGTAAAATAGATTCGAGAAAAATTTAGTACTGGTTTTAATAAAGATTTTTTTTTGTTGTGATGTGTTATCGGTCCCGGTAGAAAGAGTGGAAAAAGCGGTCCGGAAATAGACCTACAGGGAATGACCGATGATCAAATCGAATCCCGTTCAAAAATCAGCCTCCGTGTGTGTGGGTTGTGTGCGTGGTATGCGGGTTGCGTGGAGGGCGCCGTCTCGCCTTGGAATGAAGTTCTTTCCGGCGTCAATGTGTGTGTGTGTGTGTGTGTGTGGGTGTGTATGAAATCGTGTGGAGTGGAGGTTTCTATCAGGGCTGCGGCAATCTGGAGCCTGACCCCGCTCGGGCTCCTCCGGGCCGCATATTGGGCATGGACCGAATAGAAATGTCCCGTACCACCCACCCGCCAACGTGGTTATTGGCGGGGGCGTCTCTCTCAAGGCCCCCCCTCCGGGGTTACCCCTTCTAATAACCATACCTGCTGTGAGCCGATCGGAGTTTTCCTTCAATCTGAAGCCCCGAGAGGTCAAAATTGAGAATTATTGGCCCGACCAGTCTCGGCACACGAGTTCAGTGTTCCGTGAACAATATATAATACAAGGCGGTTAATAACAGCGTGTCGCTTTTGTTGTGGCATCTACCAATATACTATTAGGAAATATATATCGTCTCTCTATGCCGGACCTTTATTACACGCTGCTGCGAAATTTCTATTCATTTACCCCTTATCCCGAATTCAATAAAATTAGACGTGTAGTAGTGTCATTTCGCCACTTATTGACGCCTAGGGCGTCATCCTAGGGATGTATATGATTCTGAGAAATGGCTCCTTGAAATTAATTTTCGCCAGTGTGGTGCGGGTGCATTCCCATCGAAATTGGTGAAATTGCGCGGTAACTATTTTGTATATATATATATATATATATATATATATATATATATATATATATATATATATATATAATTACATTAGTTACACGAATCTGCTGAAACAGTATAGTGATTCAACGCGCAGGTATTCCGAAGGGATGAATTACTGACGTCACACTGTCCCGTCTGACATTACTAAATATCGTGTGAACTGTCCGCCCCATCTAGGTCCTAAGACGTGAACACTGGACATGAATTGAAACCTGTCGCGAATTCATAATAAACTGGATATCTTGCATTTAAATTGACAGCGCATAAATAGTTCGACGAAAAGTCGTGGATAATCGCGGTGTCCCATCTTCTCCGTGGCGTGACCTGATGTTTCCAATTCAGAAAAGTTCTCTTTTGTGACCGGTCAGAAAAATATATAAGTGCGTATTATAATATGTTTCAAAACCGACGCAAAAATGACGATAGCCTTGTACACTATCTGGATTTCTTGAGCTCAATTTTATTCATTACTTTAAGAAATCCTTAATGTATTTGCTTCATTCAGTTGCGGCTGAAAATCCGGTTTACTTCTAATGGTGGTGGTATTTCATAAATGTAAATTTGTTTTCTCGATTAGAACTGCTTCTCCATAATTCATACCTGGTAATATTTCTAGTACGCAGCACGTTTATCTGCACCCCGGTGTTTCCGAATTGGAGGAGCGGATTGGTCGTGCGGAGGGCGCGTACCGGTTGTAACTGGGACATATATACGTCCAACCCGAGATCTCCGAACCGGAATGATAATAATACGATGGGGGCGAGGTAGAGAGACACAGAGGTTCAGGGGATTATCTATTGTGGGACGGTAGAATTATACGAGGGGTTGTTGGTGGTTGAGGGGAGGGGGTATAGCGGTGTGGCTATGATACGATGAAAATTTAGATGCAATAGGAGAACCGAGCCAGACCGACGGGCTCCTCTCCTATAGAGGGCTCAATCTCTCTCGCTCCAGTTGTCCACACACGCGCACAAACAGCGGGCTAAGTCCCCGTCCTCGCGCTTTGTGTCCCAAGTTCCTCATCATAGTCTACAACCACCGTATCTCTGTGCACGACACATACCACTCACTGTACGTTTTATACCGCAGGCAGAAAATTCCATCTCCGAGAATTACTGAACCGAATAATAGACATCATTCAACGCCTAGGGATTTACCATAACAACTACTAATTTACGGATTCATTACAATTACGATGCGACCAATTGGTGCGTGGTTGATTGGTACTGTTGGGAATAGTGTGAAGATCAAATGACTTCTTCCTATGCCTTAAACTGCGAAGGAGGTTTGAAATTGTATATGTTGTTAATTTGTTTTTCATGCCTCAGAAGATCAATTAAAAATATTATGTCTTATATTCGTAGGAAATAAAAATAAAATAACAACAGTTTGTATAATATCTCATTGAATAATAATTTGTTTGCCTATACTCGGACACGCTTAAAATTTATTACAAATGTCTAATGACTCGTAATTAACAGTAGTAGTTTTAGTAATAACTGAATTTTAGCCCATTAAATTCTAACTGCATTACTGCTCCGCGTGAATTTCCCCTGCCGGTAACATGATTCAGTCGAAAGGTCGTTCGCATGATTCAGACAGAGGGGTCGGACTACTTTCCCGTAAATTAGTCATCTATTCGAAGATACAGTTGAGTATATCAGCTTAAGTGACGAAATTAGGATACACTCAAGCCGGATGTGTGTATGTGTTTCGTATAATGCTAGACGACCGGTTTCGAATTTTCGCTCACCTGGAGTCGTTGGAACTGACGAGCGTTCTTTCAGTGTTATTGAGATTCAGACTCTACTATCTTGATTCTGTCTAAGGTCTTGTTTCTAACGAACAAGCGGGTTTGTTGGGTTCGTTTCAAGTAACTTCTACAACCAAATAGTCCGTTCCACATACTGGTTCGGCCATCTCTTGTGGAACGTGCTGTGACGTTACAGCTGTACCGCTGCAGTTTGAGAATTACTATCCCGGTGTTATTCCCCCAGCCGCCGCGTTATTTGTTATTAGTTGTTGGGTTTGAAATCGGCGGCTTATGAATATTCATACGTATGGCATGCTTCGTGACCAGTGTTAAACCGGGGTCTCTTCTCTCTGCGGCCTCTCGCAATTGGATTTTCGACAGATGTCGCATCCGACTCGCCTTCTTAATGGGACCGTCTGCGTTTTCTCGCCGTAATATCTTCTCGGTTCGTTCTCGGCACTGTACTGTCCTACCTCCTCCTGTAGTGGACTTTCAAAACTATATTCTGTCGTAGATCGGAAAAATCAGGCACTAATTTCGGCCGTGCAGACAACATTCAAATATCTTTTAATTAAAATGTGTCTCGTTATTATTCAGGCATAGCCTCCTCTCTCTTGGCCGCGGACGCCAATTGAATATCGGATTCTAGCTAAGTTAAAATGCTCCAGAATTAAATCCTGCCGCCCCTCTCAAGGTAATAGTCCCGTGCTAATAATATTTCCTCTGACAAAACTCGGATTTGCGTTAAAATAGAATCTCGAATCTCCTTAAAGTTTAGGGATTGGTGTGGTTATTATTTTTAATATCGACCTGGCCATGTTTTTAACTTGAAGGGACTTGGAATGCGGAACTCAATTTAGCAGATTAAGTGACGACGACCCTACTGTGAAGTCACGCGAGGCCCCTATTCGTGATGCATCACCAACTGCTCTATGGAAACGTTATTTTTATAAATAAGGTCATTAAGGTTTTTAAATTATATTTGCTATAATAACGGATGCTGCTGATAAAGAAGTTTATTTTTTGCGGTGCGTTGAATTTACGCCGGGATTAAATAGGCCAAGGTGTGGATTTAATTTGTCGACACCTCAGTTATTCCGTTGTTTTGCATTGGATTGCAAAACATTTGTCCCTCCGCAAATATTGGAATCCGAACGGTGGTTCACCTCATTAATCACTGCACATATCTCTCTACCTGGGAAATTCCCTTCTGTCGAATTTTTGTATGGCATGGTTTAGCCCCCATTTCAGTAAACGGTTTAACCCACAACTCCATGACGAATTGGATTATTTTGTATCGCATTCAGCCTCTTACCGGCGTTAGTAGAATTCGGTCAGTATTATATAACTTAAACTTAAGAGAATATTTGTTCCATTGTGACTCTGAATTCATTTGGTCTAGTTTGAGGAGATAAATCGAATAAACGATTCTTATTAGTTTTCCTACCGGTGCAATATTAGTGGTGTTGTAGGCGCATTTTTAATAGGATAACTATGCAGAATAAGTAACCGGAAATAAATGTTGGCCAAAATATATAAATTACTCAGCCGACCTCTCCCTGTTTTACAAACTCCCATTAAAATCCAAGAATACTAAAAAAAAAATAGAAAGCGTACAATATATGTTTTTGCTGCACGTTTTACTGTCCGGGAATACATTACTCAATTTAAATAAAATTTAAATATATTTTGACATCCACTTTTTTTTTCTCTAACTACGACCCTCCGAGGATACGCAATACTCTACAGTCTCTCGCTCTCTCTCTCCTGTTAATGCAAATGATGCCTCCCCACCCTCCTATGCTCTCTGCCCTTTATGCATTTAAACGAATCTGGCAGAGGAGTAAAAACAAGTTAAAAAGAAATGAGAATAGTCGGTTAAAATAACTTTAGTCAGTCTTATCTTCTCTATCGTCGGCCTAAATTTGTACCGGTTGTTTAATTTTTATCGTTTAACGTATCACGGAAGGTATCCATTTTAATTTGACATTTTACCTACGGCCCAGTCCCAGTTTTCAAGTAGCAATAATTCCAATGTTACACTTTTGAACGGTGTAGAACAGTAAGGATTTGTAAGTTCCACTGACGCCGTGTTCTCGTTTCTCTTCGTCCTTTGATTTACAGAGGTCGTTGGAATTCATTACGGCGGTTGTTTGGCCGTAACTGTGGCTTAATGAGGAGCCGGAGCAGAGAGCCCACACCAGTCTGGTTTAAACCCCCATTGAAACTTAATGTGTGGTACGGTTGTACGACGGACACCGAGCGAAGAAATACCGACGCGGGTCGTCCTCTCAGATTTGCACTGCAACACCGGTCCCCATTCGGTGCACTTGTGTCCCACTATTGTCTCCAGAAAATTGCTCTGAATCTAATGCTGCAATTTATATCTTCCAAGAGTTTCCATCTACTTTAACTCTCCTTGTTGATAGAGTCTTCAGTGGATAAATAACGGTATAAGCTACATGATAATTATGTATTGTATCTAGTTATAAAATTCATTAATCAATAGTGTACTCTCTATAAAGTTTCATATAAAATACGTCCCAACGGGAATAAATGTCGACCTCCATTTTTTCATCACATTCGGAAGAGGTCGCCATTAAATATTAAATTTAATAATGGACCGGACCAAGGCCGAATTGAAGTTTCTTCTGGCCCAACGTCGCGAGTTTACCTGTTGATCTCTCCCAGGGCTTTTCATTGTCCCGTCCAGTTTTTCCTCTTTCCAGTCAACTTCACTCATTTTTATTTCTATATTATATTCTTACTATATTTATTATTTCGTACACAATGGTGGAATACTTTCCTTTGGTTTTGATCAGTGGTCAAACTATGACCTGCCTTGCTATAGAATCAGTGTGGTAACGAGATTCTTAAGAGTGGCAATATTCTAAAACTTCCTTTACGAAATCTATCTATCACTCGTGATATCTGTTATCCCAATATATTGGTTGTAATTTTTATTCATAGTTCTTTTACGGAATTTTCCGAGCTGGCATAAAATTAGTACGTCATCCCATCTTCGCCCATGCGCTCTGGATTGATTCGCTGTTATTGCATGATACCGAACACCTGTATTTACCGGCCGAGATACGCGTGACTAATAAACTGCACCTGTCTGTTTTCACTTCATTACGCACAGATTAAATTTCGCTATAATCATGGATTTCCAGTTTTCATGTGATTAAACAAACGTAATAAGTTCCGTGTTTAATGTGTGGACTTCGTCAACATGCATTAACACTACATAATGCGTAAATTATGTTGTAGGCTGTGTACGGTCAAATCAAATGTATTTTATACAACAAGTATTTTATTTGCCAACAAATTTGAAAAAGGTTTTTCGATATTATTATGTTTTTACTATTATGTTTACTATTATGTTTTTATGTATTGTTACGAAATATGATCCATATATTCGGTATCCACTAAAACGACCCAGTGCTAACGCAGTGCTCATATTATTACACCTAACTTCACAATATTTAGTTTTAATCCAAATAAAAGTAGAATTTTTGTCGTAACCATATATGGACTCTCGGCTACCTAGAAAGTTCGGATGACTTGAAACAGGTCTTCATCTGCCCACCCTCCCCGTTGTCCGTCCACGACGTCTCGCAATTTGTCCGCGTCCTTTCCGCCGGCCTTTTGTCTTAGACACGCTTTTCTCTGTTCCAAATAAAAGAAAAACCCGGGGAAAAACTGTAGCGGGAAAACTGTAGCCGCGAAGGCGGACTGACAGCCGGGTACGCGTATAAAACGGATAGGAGCCAGGAGGCAGCACCACTCACCCAAATTGTGTTCCCCCCACCCCTAGTCCATTGTCATCGGACTCCGTCAAACGAAACAGTGAAGAAGGGTGAGAAAAATATTGTCTCGGAACGAAAATCTTTCAACGAAAATATATTTGATACAATACAGCTCTATTTATAATGATGTCTTCTATGGCCTTGCGTTTTGTAGCATTCAGTGTCTATGTAAAGTATAATACAGTGCTTAACAATATTGATTAGATATTGTTCGCTTAATATTGTACATTTCGCATGATAGAAGCTAGAGAACGGAAGCCAGCTCGAACATTTCATAGTAAATATATGGCGGCAGGATAACCTACGATAAATCCGCTAACATTCGACTTACTGTAGCGGAATCACAATTATTGAATAGTTGAATGGGATTGGTCAAGACCAGTAACCAAACTTGTCTTGATTAAGGTATGAAGCGTGTGTTACATGCGCCAAGAAAAGCACGCAATTTTTTCCAACACCAGAGGAGTTCCATTAAAAAAAATCATGTAATCTGGAATAACTATATCGATGGACAGAAAACTGAACAGTTTAGAAGAATTTGTTTATTCGAGCGTGTTGGAAGTTCGGGTTGAGTTTTTCTTGGCTTTCATCCAACCGTGTTGCAAAACCGCTTTTCTAATCCAGTCCTATTCGCTGTACAGCCCATTAGTTACCGAAAATTTTACACATTTTCACCTTGACCGGAAACTCGCGATTGGTCGTCCAATTAATCGATACGATGCGTTCCACTAACCTGTTCTGATTGGAGCGGTTATTGTTCCACCGATATTATCCCGTGAAACTTATTGTTGCCGCTAATGCGGAAGGATAATTTTATACCCGCCGGTCGTAATTTATGCAAAACGTTTGCAGCCGCCTATGAGTAAACTGCATCCGTAATGAGCTATAAATAGCGGCCGCGAATCTAATGTCTCCCCACGAATCTATAAGCCAATAAATAAACCTGCCCTCTTATAAGTTAAATAAATTATAAGCAAATTTAAATAAAGTCTGCAAGAATAAAATATTTTCTTCTTATTCTTAAGCTACTCTCATTATACATTGTATATGGGCTTCCCGCAACTAGTGTTGAAAGCGAGTAACTGCAATTTTGATAGGAAGATGTTGAATACAGTACATATACTGCCTCACACTAAATTCCAGTTTTCTCGTTATATTTTGCTTATTATTACCTTATTCTATGTAGGCATTCAACGCTCGAGAGCTATGTAGAAACAAAACCAAGGTTTCGGGTCGAATACGATTTGCGCTAATACAATTCAATTTTTATTTAGTGGAACATACTTTTGGTGACTACGTTCCAGTAAAAGTAGTCCCCTTCCTTCGGTCGATTTTATATCTTTCACAGTCTTTCGAGTTTTGGTTTGAAACCGGAGACGGCCAACAGTTTTTTTGTTTTATAAATTGAGGTTGCATTCCCACCACCCGCCAGGGAGCGGCTTCACGCCGGTTAAACGGTCTAATTACACTGGAGGGAGGGGGGGGCGATGCCGCATTACGTCAGCCCTGAAAATGATATTAATAGCAACGCGGTTCAAGTTCCCAGAATAATTGCGCGTTTTTTAAATTCAATTTGCACACCATTTCTGTAGGTTTTAACTCTAGTCAACTCCCACTTGCGTCTGGAACTGGCATTAGAGGCGGTTTTCGAGCGGGAAATTAATTCCCTATTTTGCGGTCCTATGATAGAAATCCCCCCTAGTACCTACGTCTCGACATATCATCACGGTGCATCACATCAGGCAAAACGGGGCCTTTCATGTATGAAAGTTTAAATTTGCTATTTAATGGGAATTGAACTGATTAAACCATATGAACTAGTAATCAATTCAGCATTAGAATGTATGAATATTTCGTGCTGAAATTCGAGGCTAGTTGGCAAGTCGGAAGTACGACCGTTGGGAATAAACGTGTCCCAGGGACTTTCTCTTTGGTGCAAGGGGGTCATTTCTATAAGGGGTTGGAGGTTGAGCCGAAGCGCCGAGATGGTTGGCGGCGGTCGGTTTGGCCAGGGGCCGTCCCTAAGCGCGCCCCTTTACCGGCGCTAAGATAAACGCAACCCTTACCCCTTCCCCACCGCCCCTTGGGTATACCCCTTTCTGGACCTGTCCGATTTCCTCACTGTAATCCCTCTTCCGAGATGGAGTCCGTACACTCGACCGCCGACCGGCAGATTTCAGGTGAAACTGTATTATACATATTACCCAATTTTCCTTAAGCTCCATTCCACCCTTCATTTTTATACTTGAGAAGGCACTAAATTACTACAGAACCGGTACTGAAAATTACAGTAAAAAATGTGAAAGCTGTTCCTATCTTTCGAATTTGTAATGATCCACAACACTATAGAATTCAATTTTGTGATTCCATAACCGTTTCACGATAGTGAGCTTATTTTAATATTTTTTATATTGGGGGCAATCAATATCTGTGAGTTGTTCGATGGAATACGCTTAAACATGTGTTCCTAAGGTGCATATGCCTAAGTGTCTATAATTGCATGTGAGGGTATTAGTTTCAGTATACTGGAGGTCTTAGTCCTCACAATTTAAAGTATCCCGTTTTCTGTGACCTTCCAAAGTTTGGTCGCAAATTCGAACAGGGCCGCCGTCTGCTGCGGCGAAACTTAAAGCTCTCATTGGCCGTGTTCTTCATTGGATTGGCGGGGCCGGTATGTCCCCTCTTTAGAACCGGTTTCTTGTTCACTGGGGGAAGGCAGTGAGTGAGTGAGTGAGAGCTAAATCGGGTGCGGGGCGGGGTTAAATTTCAACTGGGACTGTAACATGGGAGACTCCCGCAAATAGGATTGTTTAACTGTGGGGCTTCCGTCCACCCAGAAGTGGTGGTGGTGGTGAAGGAGGAGGGACTTTACTGATAGGATTCGCTTTTACAGAGAGAGCTTCGGTCTCCCACTTACATTCCCCCCGGCCCTATCCCCTCTTTGCCCCCTACTGAGTAATTCAAACTCCAAATCCGATTACAGTTTGCCTTTCTTTCCTTTAATTCTTCCTGTTTGAAAGTTTGTCCAACTATCGATCCCCCTTAGTCTGAGGTGGAGGTTCGACATTCTGATTCTATAGTTGTCTGGTACTATCATGACAGACAGCTTCGCTGATGATGTGGTGGATAATAAGATCTATGAAACTTTAACATTACAGTATGTCGACTATATTGGGATAAAAACGCTTTGTTTAGGCACGTTTTTTATTTTTATTATATGTTATCTTACTTTTATAGCTTTTATATTAACAAAATGTTGAAACCACCCAATTTCAGCATTATTTATTCGTTTATCTAATAACATTGATGTATTGATGCACTCACGAACTGAAAAGGTTCGTTAATTACAACAACTTTCCGGGGTCATCGTCCCGGTCAGTCCACAGGACCGGATTGTATTTTATAGGTCATTGTATAATGGAAGAATTGTTTCCGGAAAATTTACTCCAGAGGCGATTTAGTTTTTATGAATTCCGAAGAAACAGTTTCTGTCAAGCCATTGTGTTGTTTTTCATCAGAAAACGCTGACCGACGCCCAGCGTGAAATTCGGCGTCTCTAATCCGTTCTGATTGCTAAAAAACATTCAAATTTTCTGAAACGTTCGGTGTTTTTACTCTCTCTTTTTGTCGAAGCGAGTCGAATCTGACCGAGATTATCCGACCGGCCGATGGACACAGGTCGATTAGATGTGTAATTTTGTTTCTCTCGGATTATTTGATTATAAATAATTGTTTTCTTTATTTGTCCATACAAGAACTTCAACTGGATCTTGTAAGATACAGACCTCAACAATGTTCGTGTATTTATGTATTCTGTATGGCTTCCTAAACATTTTAATAGCGGTATTATAAGTTATAAAGCTGTCTACATTATTAATTTGTTAATATTTTTATAAATATCTATTAAACAAACTTGTCAATGACGAACAGTGACACTATTTTACGATTTCAAGCTGTTTGGGGTTTTATATACTCTGCTGAGTACATACACCTTATTGTTATTGGCTCCTGTACGTTTTCATGTTAGCATAGACCGTTTCGAAGGCAATTTTGTTTTTAACTCAGCCTATTGTTCACCGTTTTAGGTTATATAAATGGGTTGGACGGGTTGTGTTGTATTGAAAGGCTGATCCCCCCGGTCTTGTTCGGTTAAAAGGGAAAGCTCGTATCTTACGGTGCGGTCTAAACGAGAACAAATTATATACGCGCTGCAGTCTCTCTTCTATAGACTCTATATTATTCTAGGCCATCCATAACGTAAAAAGCTCTTGTTGAATATTAAAACAAGAGCCGCCTTCGGCCCGTGTGCGCGTTATCATCCTGCCATTTTCTCATCTGCCCCGCCTCCACCCCCCCGATTGCCCCCGAAAGATATTTCAACGCTAAAAGGTTTTTAATCAAAGAGAAAGAGAAAGAGGTGCATTTTACATGGCTGATATTTCTTTTTATTCGGGGTGAAGAAAAAGAAAGAATATTAAAAATTCTTTATTAATATCCCTCCTGAAGCAGCAGAAAAATATTCGAAATGTCAGGATTAAGCAAAAAAATGTACGAACTTAATTATTACGTTTGAACAAAATTCATTCGAATAGTGACTAATTTGAGACTTTTTATTCTTATTTGGTATGTACCTGTATGGGAATATATGTCAATTTTTTGCCTTCAAATGTTATAATTCAATCTCTATTTCCAGGTAAGGGAATGCTGCAATTTAGACAAAGTGTCATTCACCCTGTGCCATAAGGTAAACTCTCTTTTAAATTATCATCTAAACTAAATCTCTTTGGTTATATATATTCAAATTCATTCACCTGAGAATGTTATCGTTTGAGCATTAATATGATGAATGCGGTGATATAGCGTTAATGTGTGTGGGGTGCGGGTGTGAAATTAACACGTATGACTTTATGTTAATGACTGGGTGGCGATGGGACCAACTAATGTTTCACAGAATATGTAATGTCAACATGGCCTGAATTAACAATTGCAATTTTTTAAAAATATCTAGTTATCAATGTTCTGACCCCTCTCGCTGAATTGCTCTATTTCTACGAATATCATATATAACTACTATAATGAAATTTCATTGAAATCGATCCAAACCAACCTGATTGATCTATATGTAGATGATGTTAAATGACCGTCTTTCATTCTGGCGTATTCATTAAATGACGATTTCATATTGATTAATTCTCACTTTCCGCCACGCACTTCGTGCGCGTTTAATTTTAGAGAAACCATTAGCCTTATCTGTAGCGGATGAGGCGGCGGCCAACTGACTAACGATAAATCAATTTCCCGGTTTCGATGATTGGTTTTCGTTCCGAGCCCTCCTCACGTGTGCCCTCGTCGGTACATAACAATTGTTCCAAACACGTTCCCTATTTTCTTTTGAGTGTTCCTTCAGCGGTAACCTCTCCTTGAATAAAATATTTGTATATTGACAAATCATGTTCATATTTGAGGGTACGTTTCTTAATGTTAGTAAAAAACTGCACAGATATTGGTGTCACTACATTCCAAGTGTTCGGCCAGTATTTTGTTAAAATGTTATCATTACTTTCCCAGAAAATTACCGGTTGGCCATAATTTTATTCACGAATAAATTGCCTTAGCGGAGACAATGTATAAATGAGAGGCGTATTATTTTAAAGGCCGTATCCTTTCTTTTTCTTGTGGATTAAAACCAAAGAAAGGGGGCGGAGGCGGTTGGATGTTGTTAACGCACTTGGTGAACCCTGTAAAAGCTCTGTTGGAAACCCTTCAACAAAAGGGAAAGTTTAAAAAAAGGAAGGGAGAAAAAAGGTTGACTTTTGAACGCCTGTTTCCACACAAGAGAACAATATAACAAAAAAAAATAAAAGGAGCGGTCTCGATTCAACGTCATTTCAAGAAGAACCACTTCTATTGGTCCAGAAAACAAAAATAGGGTTCTTTGTGTTACAACACCTCCCGTCCCTGGGTCACTACCGTAGGAAGAGCTCACTGCGAAAAACAAATTAGTCTATGAATACCGTTTAATATTAAAATTTAAAGTACTTGAATTTGCTTACCTGCCGATGAAGTATCCTGTGGACCCTCATGCATGTGTCTGAAATAGATTACGGCGTCCTTTTTAGTTGAGAATCTAAACTAATCGGGTTGGCTTCATCAGTAGGCGACGACAGAATGTGGGGTCCGATGCGGGGATGATCCATAATCAAACTTTATGCATTAATCAACGTTGTACATTATTAATAGAATTTGTATAGCTTTGACGTTAGTTTAAATTGAGTCCAGTGTCTTGGACATGCACAGGGTAACATATCCGATTGATTGGGCTACCTAGTTCTCTCTTACGAACAGTTGTCATATATAGTTTCCGAAAAACACGCTAACATTTTATTTGGTATGGAGCCTTTAAACTGAGAGAATATTATAAAGTCTTATCGTGTTCAACTTTTAAATTTTTAAAATTTACTATTATTTAAATTGATATAAAAAGTCCGTTTTGTATTGTCTCGTTGAATACAATTTCGTGAATATCCGTGATTTCCATTTATCTAATAGCGTTCCATTAATATACTGTATATATAAATGTATATTTTATTATAGCGATAAAAGTAAATATACATTTACGTATGTCTTAATAGTTAACGTCATAATGTACGTCATCGTTTTCTAAACTTCTTTCGTCATATATTATGTATTTAA
The DNA here is from genome assembly GCA_019843655.1 of Lethocerus indicus. Classification (NCBI taxonomy): domain Eukaryota; kingdom Metazoa; phylum Arthropoda; class Insecta; order Hemiptera; family Belostomatidae; genus Lethocerus; species Lethocerus indicus. Next base: position 16,117,474 of record JACDQD010000009.1, on the reverse strand, counting down.
AAATAGATATAACTTTATACGAAAACAATTTTGTTCTAGTTATGAATATATACATATTTCGGATGGAATTTAATCTCTGGATTGTTCACATATATGTGCATTTTAAAATTGTAAATTAGATTTGCAGTTTAATCTGTACAGAATTTAATTATGTTACTGGAATTAAAATGTCACACCTTTAGACCACTCTCCAGTGGTAGAAAACGGGTAGTTTTTCTCTCTGGACGGCTTTAGAATTTAATTTAAAATATTTATTTTTTAATATCCCTGAAACAATTTATTTTGCTTTTGGGGGCGGAGGGACAATCTTGATTGTATATGTGGCGAATAGGAAATACAATGAAAACGGACAGGATGGCCCAACTTTTTTTTGTTTGTTGGTGGGAGGGGGGGGAATCTGGCAGAGATATAGGTACAATGGCGGCGGCAATGTTGAACCCGGTTATTGCGGTTGAAATGTAGGGCCGTTCAGATAATTGAATTCTGATGGAATACCTTTCTGTGTCTTTTAACTTTTCAATTTGATCGCATTTTATAAATCCGCCGATGGCTTTGACGCGGTGTTCAGGGGGTTGGTTGGTCCGGGGGGGGGGTCGGTGGGAAGGGGGTACGTGCCATAAAAGCTCCAGCTGACCCCACATGATTAAAAAACGATCCGCCCGCTTTGCTCTGCAATATTGATATCCCTTTTCTTTCTATTTAACCCTCAGAAGTACTCGAAAATTTAAAATCTTGATGGCGTATGGTGATTTGAAACGTATTCATTCACTCGAGGCTGCCAACATTTATTACCAAGGGATAGTTTACAAATTGAAGTTTTTCAGTTTTTATAGTGAGGAATTCTCTGTCATACTGCTAGATATTGGTAAATTGAAGAAATGCGGAGACAGAGAGTCACATGACCTAATACATAAGCTGTTTCGGGTGAATCAAATTTTAGTCTTCCTATATATGTTTTTCTAAATCGCAGTTGAATTGTTATACGCCGTAAATGCATCGTAAAACTGTAGCGCATATTTGAATACACGCCAGATCGGTACTTTCTGTAGTATCATTCACCGGCGTACTTGTATCGGACAACCTGAAATACTACTTCTAAATTTACAAGCTCTTCTCGCCGGCGACGGCCTTTCTTAAATCTATTTGCTTGCGGCCGGTAACGCGCTCGCTCTCTGCGAGCGTCGTAAAATTAGAAACTTGGAGCTTTATATTAACAGCTGTTTATGATGTGCACCTGCTCTCTGTAAGCGTAACGCATTCGGCGGTGTTAAAAATAGCACGAGGAAAAGGTCACGGAATGGCGGGCCAGCTGGAATATTAAGGAGGATGCAAATGGCCCTGGAGAGCCGTGGGGCTACTGTTTGAGTAGAAGCTTTCAGTCTCGGTCTTTCAGTCGACACCATTTCGTATTGATAAGCGGGCCGGAAATTGTTACTTATACTTGAAATATAGCTAAAATATGTTCCGAATCACCGCTTTGCTTTCGCCCGACTCTACCCAAATGAAGGTTTCCAGTGAAGTGATTTTTCGCCCTCATCGATAACATCCTTTAGGTTATTATAGTGGACTGCTGTAATGATAGCACTCTGGCATTACATCCACTGTAAATCCTTCTGTCATGATTCCACGTTACATTCGCTGAGTAATTATGCAGTAACAGTGCTAACTATACCACTTATAAAGCACCTGGACTACGTACCTCACAGTATCACGCTTCCAGAATTACTTTCTAATAGTTACTTAGGTTTTATTGTACATATCGTTAGTAATTACAGAACAAAATACAGGGGTTTTTAATGGGTTAAATCATACAGATATTATTATTTTCTACTAAAATACCTGTGCATCACAATATGCACAAGTATTTTGTCAGTCTACTGAGGAAACTGTCTTGTGATGATAGCCTAATGAGAGGGGGAAAAAAATTACCCGTTTTCAAAATTCAAATTGAATTTAATTGCAATTAATTCGCTGCGCGTCGTCGCCCCGTTGGGTTTATTGTTCGCTGGCCGGGACCGGTTTCTGATTCACAAATAAACCAACTTAACTTCTCTTCAATCATTTCATTGTTCCGAATTAGGGAGAGGGGCAGCGTCGCCAGCCCCGTCTAATTTGGTGTAGCCCACGCGTTCGTCACTCTTAGATCTAATAAGGGGGGACATTAGTCGTCTTCTTGACAGACAGTCGAGGCATATTCTTATTTAGCCGGCTGCAGGTTATTTGGAAACCAAAAAAAAATTACTTTGCCGTTCTCCGCGCGTTTTTATCTCCACCTTTATGTTTGTTAACCGGAATATGAATGAATCTCAATATATGATTTGATGCGAAACTATTCTCTTTCGCTCGAGATCCATTCTCACTTCCAAATTACAGACGCCTGAAAATGTAGTGTCACATGATATAAGCATACTAAAAACTACTATTTATAAAATCTAGTCTTGTAACCGTTTGCAGCGCCCAAATTTTAGTAGATATATGTGGATAATCAGGTGATGGAGTCTTATATCCACAAAGTTATATATGGGGCAAACAACGTAACTGAATTCAATTTGGGGCACACTGAAGTTATATTTATTATGTATGGCGCACATGTTTCGACCACGAATTGGGCGCATCTTTTATGTCCGTTCTTGCATATTTTTTTTTACATCGAACTACCTGCTTTTTATCGTTTTTTGCAATATTGCCAATCGGGATTCAGTACATTTTCTATCCCGCGTCGGGTAGATTAGAGAGCGGTCCAATGTTGAGAGAGCTAACGAGGGCGGGACAATATGGGGCGGGCTGTTCCGGCGGCCGGCTTCCATCGCGCTCTGCGGTCGTGTCCGACACAGTGCACCGCTCAATTTGTGTTTTGCCCGCTACATTGCACTCCAATCTGTTGCATCGGACCCGACACAACCCCCGGCTCAAATACATTTATGCAATGACTACACCCGTGCAACGTGGGCCCACCCCTGGTAACTTATAGTCGAAATATGAAAAGGGCCAACTGCCCGAGAGAAGAAAAAAGGCGTTATCGAATTTGTTGTATTTAAATTTAAAAGGATACACTCGCTTTATATCGAATTTTGAATTGGACCCTTTGGTCCAACGCTACCGTTAGGGTGTGCCTCTGAAAATTTACGAACCTCTCTATTCCCATTTCCTCTCGTCTCATAAATGAATCCCTCCCCATTTTCGGACCGACATATATGAAAACGAGGCCGACGGCCGGCGGTTCTTTTGATCTCGACCGCACGCATATATCCCCTTATGTTGGCAACTGTTTAAGGTTGGGTGGGGGGACGCGATAGGGAGGTGCTCCTTCGGTGTCGTCACAGCGCCGCGAATACATCAAAGACGCCGTTCGCGTACGGGTCCGCCCTGTGTGATCTATATCTGGAAATCCTGATGCGGGACTTTATTTTCTACGCCGGGGGACGGAAACATCGGTCATCTCTATCTTCGTTTGAAAACAGTACCGCTTTTGATTCGGATAGTGCCCGGTCATGAATTTTATAATAGCTTTGTGGTATAGTCATATTACGCGCCGTAATAAAGCTTACGCGAGATAGAAAATTCCATGAGGGATGATATTTTCAAATCGTAGAGGTTTACAGATAAATTCTTGGTGTATCCTGCGTAATCTCAGAATTGTATCAAATTTGAAGGTCATAAATTTCGTTTAGAAGTTGCATACGAGGTTTTATTTTAACCATTAACCTCACTAATCAAGGGGGTACAGTATTTTTATTTGGAGGTATCAGAGAATAATAGTTTAGTGTTGTTCGTAATTGTGGTGGACTAATATTTGTGTAGACTTTAGTTTAGTAAAACGGGGTTGTGTAGAGGGCTGGCTAGCTCGGCCGGGTGCGCTATCTCCCCCAGGGTGTGTCCACACCGTTCACTTTTCGATTTTACGGTCCTTCTCAGCGTTCGGCGGTTTTGCTCCGCCGAGCACTAGCGTTGTCGTTCTTGTCTGTTCCGTTTTCACATAAAATACCAACTTCATATTTCGTTTACCCTATCTCTCGCTTTCTCCGCCTCGTTTGCTTTCCGACGATACGTTCCACTTTCCCTTCGTTGATCTTAGACAATTTATTAATCACAAACGCTTCCAAATTCGGTGATCTGATGATGGAGACGCGCTTTGGGCTCATGGCCGATCGACGATAATTTTACAGTGATATCTCGGCTAGGATTTGATTCAAATATCCCGAGGTAGTATTATAATAATAAATATATAAATGCCAACAAAACAACAGGAAAGCGCGGGAAGATAAACTTTCCAAAATTAAATGTTCGGAGAGTAATTTGCACTTTGAATGGGAAGCAGTTGTTAAGGAACCGACTACTACCGAACTGAATTCTAATGAGTATACCGGAGGAGTTCACGAGCTGTTCTCGTGATCAAGTCAAATTAGTAATTGAATGGATATTCAGTCCTCCCCCGGGATATACATAATGAGCGTAGGCTACTGGAAAAGGGGTAAGTGAAGCGGAATTCCGGAGTCTCAGGCGATTGGGGGTCCGGCGTGGTTAAGCGGTCAGAGCGACGGGGTGTAAACGCGACGACTGGATTCGAATTCACGCACTAATATAATTCTATATTATGTCATATTCCATATTACGTATTATAAAGTTGAAAATAAAACTTAATTCGAAGAGTGGGTCAATGTAGAAACAATAAAAATACTAATGCCACAAACTTAAACATTTTACATAATCTCTGGGGGCCATCGGTGATCATAATTTTCTGTTTAATGTAGCATTTATTTATTGCCAACAGTCTCTGCCTCTGTGAATCTTCTATCGAGGTTATCGAGAGTTCGGCTTCTCGCCATCGCCAGTAGCTTTACGTTAGCCAAATAGTGGAGTTTTGAATATACACACTGCGGGGGTTGGTTGTTATTGAACATAATATTATTCCTGGTTATTTTTTTTTAACTTTTCCTTTTCTTTGAGGTCCATAACGTGTGATTTTTATGGCTCGTTTCGTGTCCCATTACCTGGATCTAGCGTAGGATCGAAAAGGCGAACATTGAGAACGAGTCCCGACACGCCATTTCCTTATTTGGCGCAAAAAGGTTTTCAGGGGAATTTGAAATAGGCGGCGGTAAAATTTTTAATAGCGGAACGGTGGAATCGATAACCGTCGGAAAAATGGGTTTGAGTCAGTCTCGGCCATCCAATAAATATAATAAAATGTAAGTAGCGAATGTCGGTTATGCAAATAGAAGAGAGGCCATTAGGCCATGGCAGAGTGTGGGGGTGTCGGTTCGTTTAACTCAAGTGGAGGGCCGGGTTGGTGGAACTGCAACACGCATTTCGCCGTAGCAAAAAATTAACTTTTATCCCAGGTCAACTGTTAAATTTCCATTTTCCAGTGTTCTGGATATAGATTTTCAGTTACTTTATTGTTTTAAATGGCACTAATACTGAAAAGGACAGTTAAGGCAAAGAAAAAGGTTATCCTACAATTCAGGAATAGGGGATCTGGAGTAATATCCCGATCCTGTCTAACTTTTATGTAGTTCTAGAAATTGTAAATAGAGGATTTTGTTTATTAATAAAAAAATAATGTATGTTCTGAAGAGGCTACGGAATAATATTTGACGTGCCTTTCTTAATGTTTAATGATAATCTTTCCCGGCTGTAACAAAAAAAGAACGTAAAAATGTTGGAAGTATTTTTAATTAATATTCTGACACTAAACATTACGGCGGATACTTTTTATAGGGGAATCCTCGAACTTTTGGTTCCTATATTAAATTGACGATAGCGATAGTTGTGATGTCCTACCAATAGGAGACATATCACAGTTCAAATTGGGCGAATTGAAGAAAGAAATGTGGAATTTGATTCCAATTTTCCAGCTCGGATTTAATCACAGGCAAGGCAGCGAAAACATGGGAAATTCTCGAACGCCCCCCGGTTTCGTGGTATATATGGAAATTTTCATGGATTCCCGGATGGAGTTAAAATTTCTGCAGGCCTAAAATTATCCAGGGCACGTCCCCGGTGTAGACCTTGGAGTATTTTAGGTCTAATCTGGGGACCGGTAGCGCCGGCCCAGAGCCGGAGAATTAAACAGTTTCGCCCCCTCTCCCCTCTGGACCTACAGATAAGCCCCCCCACCCCCAACGACTTATGGATAAGGTTATCTTTTTTAGTCGGAGAGCTTGGCCTAATGGAAATTTCGCCTCCGGTCTGTCGCCGCCGTACACTTTTCCAGGTTTGCCCGTGGAGAGAGGTCTGTACGGGGAGAGAGCCTATTATTTTCTCATCTTTCCTCATAATACCGGTTATTTTGAAAACACGGGCGCCGTCTGTATTATCTTGAATTAAATTTCACGCCGTACCGGAATTTTACATTAATAACGGGTTAGGGTTTAATAAAGAATGTCTCTTATATCTGCAACGTAACTTTGATATTTGAGCGCCTTTACCTTAGGAATACAAAATGTATACGTTTAGTGTTCGGGTTATTAAAATACGAAAAATCGCTAAAGGTTGTTTATAATAATTACGCGAGTGCTCACGAGGCAGACAATGTTTCACCTCGAGACGTCCAACGTGCTCTTGGGTGGTTAGCCGCTTCGGTGGATGATGTTCCCGCGGCCGAGAGGAGAGGTCGTGTGTCCGTTGTTCAGAGGAGCCTGAAGGGGGGAACACTGTTCAGGAAGGCGGTAAAGAACACGGAAAGATACGTGCAGCGAGTGGGACGGGTTTAATTACGAGCGCGTGGGGTATCTGGCGGGGGAGGTGGAGGCGCGAACAATAGCAGAGAAGAGCAACAGGAACCTACAAATGCCTCCTGGCCACTCATTGTTCCCGCTGTAACCTAAATACCCGCCAGACACCCGAGACCCCCTCGGACCTTGGACAACATCCAACATTTTATGATATCTCCATTTTTCTAGCTTTTTTTCTCAGAGTCACAGGTCATAAACAACAATGGCGCTTAACAGGCCTTCTCTTTAAATGTGCGTTTAATCGTTCCCAACCCCGCTAATTTCCACTGCATTATCATATCATAAAGCTTGGCCGTTCAGATTCTCAGATTCAAAACTAATGAACTAACTGTAAAACCTAAGCCTTAAATCATTATAAGTTCACATTTTATATAATGTAATTTGATCATCATATTACACTATTTATTTGAAATTTTAATTCTAATTCTGCATGCTTATTGTGAACTTTATTGGCATGATTAGTCTTTATTAGTACACTAATGACGACGACGACAAGTCGAAACAAACCAAGCTTAGGGTCAAATTACTGAGAAGATGCATAAATCTAACTCATCCCTTATGAGAGTGATTATGTGTCAGAGATCGTATTAGGCCTAGTTTTCGATTATTCCTATAACACATTATACTGTAAGAAAACTCGGTAACTGGCACAATCGTAGCTTACTTTGGTAAGAGAAAATGGGGCCGGGAATGACCTTATATATAACTACTGCTGTTGAACAAGAAAAGCGGGACATTATGCTGGGCCCCTGCCCGCCACCTCCCATTAGTAGGCCCGCCCAGGCCACCCCTAAAGAAAGATAATTTCCCACCAAAGAGGATTTCTTTCACCTTTCCTCACGGCCCGCATCATCACTTTCAAATAGAGCCAACTCGTAGAGCGAGCCCGCCTTTTAGCGAAACAATTTCACCGTTCCACCTCTGCGAGCGCCGCCCGAGACCCGTTAAATTCGGATGACTCCTTACGCCTTTGAAATGCGCGCTTTTATCACTCCTGTCCTCGGGTTCCCACATTGTCGACAATGAGGGCACAACAGTATCTTTTTATACTGATTTGAACCAGGTATTATTCCTCTCAGTGGAAAAATATATGGCACTAAACCTGTAATTGTCATATCCTTCTAATTAAATGCGTATTTCTTATGAAAGACTTCGAAATTCATGAGGTCAGACTCGATTTCAAATGTTAGTTATAGTTTAGGAATAAAAGAAGATATTATATGATTATGTTATGTTGAGACTTGGGCAGACAATCATTTTCAAATTTTCTCCTCCTCCATATTGTTTAATGGGAATAATTTACCTATTTAAAATATACTATTTATACATTTTTTGTCCGCTATAAGGACACCTTATTGTCGCGATCTGTCCATAATTGTAAGACACGGAAGTAAAAAGAAACAAAACCAGCTCTAATGGCTTTGTCTTTGGCTCGCGACAAGAAACTTACACAGCTCCGGCGGGTGTTCGGTTCGTTTCCACGGTGTATGATGTTACAACGTACGGTTGAAGTGGAGCCGAGATGTGGCGCTCGTATGTCCGTACCCAACGAACCATTGCGGACGGTTAACAGGTCCGCCATTGTTCCACTCGCTGTCTTCTATTTATTCCTCCGGTGCAGTTTATATTCTCCGTTTCCCTTCGCTTGTGTAACGCCTTTTATACTGGCACTTTTATTTTGTACCAGTCGAGGTTTATTGAACGCCGATAAAACAAGATTTACACGAACTATTTATATGCTGATCCTATTCAAATTGTTTTCCCTTCATTAAATGGTTTGGAAATCTGCAAAAAAATATGGCAAACAACCATTATAGCGGTAGTTTTATTGTAAACGAGTCATTGCTTATAATTATATGTATATATAATTATGTATGTATACAAATATGATTCATCTTTTTTGTTGTCTTTGACTAAAAAATACTAGAAAACGGGTCCACTCTCTCTATGTGGCGTTTAATGTGGTGTTTTAAAAAGTGTGGTTTATTATTGGTGCTATTATTTTTTTCCAATCCAAATGTTGCTATATTTTCGTGTTCACCGCCTGTTTTGTGCTGAGAACTGAACCCTGCGGTAGGGGGGTTGTGATGACTGCTGTCGTTGTGGTGACGCATGATGACGTTTGGCCGTGATGAATAACTGCTACTCATTAATTTGAGGTTATTAATATCCGCCGGGGCGCGGGGGTGGTCCATACGGCCCTATTGTCCACTCCATTGTACACAATTCGCGTAATTAATGACGAAATCTGTAATTAGCGGCGTCTCCCGCTGCCCAACCACTGGTTCGCTGGCTCCGCAGCTTTCGCTCTCTCATATATCAAATTTTGATACGCTGTTCGGCATTACCTAAAACATCCCCGATAGTCTTTAGCAGCATTGGTCACGTCAATATTGTTCTTTGGAAGGTTTGTAATACGCATAAAATTCGATACAAATAAATAAATTTAATAAAAGAATAAAAGTTCTCCAATCGTTTTCACTTAATCTTTTGCAGGATGAGTTTAACCATCAACCCCCGTAAATTTCCTCGCCCTTTTATCAACCGGTAATTCCAATTTTCCCTCTGCTCTAATACCGCAGCGAAATATTTTCACTGAAAATATTACCTAGTATGCATTAGTTTGTTTTAAGCCGAAGCGGAATAACATTTATTATTAATTATTCTCGCGGCATAAGACATAGGGCCGCGCTTGTAAGGTTGTAATCGCGTTTCTAGGTCAAAGTATCAACCAATGTTAGGATTAAGGGATATACGGTAATATCGCCGCCGTTAGCGGATACAGCTCCTGTCCCGTGAGCCCAACGATTATGCCAGTGTAAGACCCTGTAATAAACACTTGCAGTCCCACTATAGTGTTGTAGTAGTCGGAAAATTTATGGGATAAGCAGGATAGTTTCGAGCCCGACGCTCGGAGGACGGGGCTAAGTGCTGGCGCGTCTATTTTTAGCGCAACAAATTGAGGATCGAACCGAGTAATGAACGGGTCTTGAATATTCATTTTACGGTTAGGTAGGTGAACACCGCACCCGCCACGGTGTGGTCTGGTCTTAACCGCCCCCATTACCCATCCAACCGACGTCGTTAGGACACAGAACATAATAGCGCCCATAAGTCTCCGCTTTGGAACGCATCCTTTTAAAATAATCTACGTAATAGGTCTGAAATTATTAAATGAACCGAATAGTTTGCAAATATTCTTGTTATTATAAGATCACTATCATTTTATATTTATATTGGGTATAATATAAACGAACGTCAATTCTGCATAATATAAATTCATGTGTTTATCCTCAAACCGAAGGCGATTTATAATCATTGTTCGTACGCAGAGAAAATAATACAGCTAAATTGTAACAGCATTTTCGTTCATTACGTTGACACAATAGGTACAATTGAACCGGTGTTGTAGATTAGATAATGTCTATCTGACTCTCTCGCTCTCTCTCGTTCTGCAAAGGTTTGTTGGTCTCTCTCGCTCCCTCTCTCTCACCCTCTCTCCATACAGAGATAGTGGACGGAGTTGTGTCCCCTCTGTCCTCCTCCGAATGTTTCCAAACTTTCGGGTTGAAATACACGTCGGGGATGGCGGGGCAGGGGTGGAATACGGCCGGTTTCAACCCTCCCCCCCCCCTTGCTTCGGGCCCGGACAAACGTTTTATTAACTCCTGACGCACACAAACAAGCACAGCCGTTCGCACACACTGTCCGATTCGCGCATGTTGGTTAACATCCGAGAGTTGGTCCCGATTTCTGACCGGGTTTTCCACTTAAAAGGAACATTTGCCCCCCCTCACCCCCGGTTTCCACAAACCACGTCCCCTGTCACATCAATCCACTTCACGGATAGCGGGGCCTTCAAAGCGACACAACAACAAACCCGGCGTTCTCGAACCAACTAATTATATGCATGCAACGAGCCGAACTCGGCTGACAGTTTATCCTTACTAATAAAACCCAAATTCTGCTTCAGTAAATTATTCCTAGAATTCCCAAAATATAATCATTTTTCAGCTAAACGGCGATAAACAATTCATCAATGTTAGTTTTCGTTAGGTGTCATAAAGTGTTTCTAATGCTTTAACGATAAGGTATGTTCAGAAGAACGCTGTTCCAAGAGTCTTGAGAGTGTTATGAATATAATTTTATTTATATAATGTCAGATTATTTTGAGATATAGACTCGGTAAGTGGGAAGGGAAATTCAAAGGAATTTAAGGAATGAACTTTATTACCTAGTAAGCTACACACCTTCAGTTACCTTTAGAAATGAAGCAGTTACTGGGATATTATTAATGATAACGTTAAAAGCCTAATTTCGATATACTAATGAGGCTATCCGATGCTGGTTTTTTTTTTAAACGGGGACATTTGGTGATGCTCCGGATTATCCCTTTCAGTGCTTGGGGGGGCACATGTGAGCAGCGCCCCCGCCGCCCCCTTTCAGTGTTTTTACGCTTTGCCGCCTCTCAATTCTTAAATACAAATTAAGTACAGGTTTACCGCTGAGAGGGTGTCATCCCCGGGTGCTTCACACGATCCACTGACAGATGGGCCGACTGTCACACGGCATCTGTTCCGAAAAAACCGGGTGAAATGATTAATGCCTCTTGGATCGCGCTTGAACCTAGCGCAACGTCTGCACTATTTAGTGAAATAAAGTGGCAGAGTGCGAATAGCGTCACTCTGACGATATTCTGTCAATCAAGGCGGTTTGAGAAGAAAACTTTCTTTAGTGTGAGCCAGACGAGATAATGATAGTAAAGAAAAGCTTCTAGTGTTAATTTCGTTATCGTTACCAGCTGTATTTTCAGTTTATTCTCAGGTTTTGGTAGTAGGAGGTTTGGTTCTGGAAGGAGAAATCCTGCCAGAAATTTGTTGGAAGGGTTCTATAGATAGAGATATCCGCCGTATCTCCGATGTGACCATTTGAAGTAACAGCATCCCTACCACTTCCCTATAATGGGGCATGTTCGCAAATCCCTTTTATCCGGTATCGCAGTACTCTGTTACATTCACTGGTATTGCGGTGCTATTGACGGTCTAGCACAGCGCGCTACTCTCTCCCACAGATTATGCCAGTTTTCCCCCAATTGGCTTGGCTGCATACTATGTATTTTAACAAAGTTAAACCTAGGCTAGACTTGTGTCCGTAACGAACTTGACCTGAATTTATAAATAGAGTTCTAGCCACGGAACGACGGCAGCTGCCGTATTTGACTAAATAATCTATTTATGAGTAGAAAAATTGCTGTAATATAATATATGTATCAGTGTACAGTAATACTGGAAGGGTAGAGAGCAAAAGGTGTATAACTGTAATGTCTATATTTGATCATCAACTCAACTTTCTGATAAAGAGAGATCGAATTTTCTGTAAAGTTTAAATTAAGTCAGGCGAGTCTCTCTGAAACTCTTTGCATCAGTTATGCAGTATTATGCTTTTTTCTTTTCTAAATGCGGTAGTCCAATATGAAAGTACGCCAGGGCGGAGCACTCCACTGCGGACCAGTGCGCTTAGGGCCGTGTTACTCCACTGTGCTGCCTTGTTTCTTGAAATTTGTTTGGTCGCTAAAGAATAGTACCATTCATATACGCTTGAATGCTGCAATACTAAATGTAGTAGACTGCCGGCGAGGCTATAAGACATATTATAAGATAATCTATTTAATCATCCTTAAACTTTAAATCTATGCTGCGAATTCTATTGTGTTATTATACAGTTATATGTTGACACATTCTAGAGGTTGCAACATCGGAATGATTATTGATTGATACGCTCCCAACGTGTTTTAATTATGGCCTCTGTGACTTAGACGGATGTGGGACTTCACACTCGTTGGAGGGAGTGGGACCTGTCCCACTGATTCGCACCCTCGTCATCCCCCGTCTGCGGTCGCCCGGGGCAAAAACCTGGAACAGGGTCGGTTTTTACAACCCCCGGCGTCACAGAAGAGGGCGACGACCCATCGCGCCCGACAACAAAAAAACCCCGGCCCCGCGGGCTTCAATTAGCCAGGCTTGGAGCTCAAATTAGAATTTGTCCCCATCGGTTGTACTTCATTAGCCGAGCCATCCCTTTACTTATTAATACTGGCCCGACTCTTAGTACCTTCCACCCCTTCAACCTTAAGTCGTCAAAAAAAGAATTGATTTGGCAGTAAAGTTCTAAGAGTGAGACCTTAGTATAATAATAATATAATTTTGGTTTCGTGTCATCTTATACAAAGGTTTTGGTCCTGACGAAAACTATCTCCTTATATTAAAATGTATTCAGGTGGCCTACACAAAATCTAAAACTTCAATAAATAATTTGGATACTTTGGACAGAATAATACCGACTTTAAGCAACTTAAAAATGCAAGGTAGTCTAAGTACTAATTTTCTCGTGGTTAATAAATGTTTAAATCATGTCTCATCAGTTTGACTACAATCCTACAGTTCAGTAGCTTATTGATGCGTAGAATGCTTAATCTCGAGTACTTCGCACTATTACTTAAGGAATGCCGCTGACAAATTAAAAGAGATGAGAGAATGTGACAGGGAACATGATCCAACACCCTGCGTACCATGCAATGCTGACAAGACAAATACCTTAATGTAATATTCGCTCGGATAAAAGAACACACAGAGGGACATTGGCTTTAAATAGAAACTGGTGTAAGACCAGGAGAATTAATTTACGGTGTAAGGACCGTCCTGGATATTGAATATTCCTAAAACAAATCGGCTTCTTTCCCGACTTGCTTTCCGCTCGTGTATGATCCAAAATGAGACCGGATGCCTCGCGTTATTCTACGGCATAATTAGGGGTTTAAAGGATATAACGCAAGTTCTGTCTGGGGATGACCATTCCTTGTATATATTGGGATTTGGCAGTCTATAAACTATCGGATTTTTAGTCGTGATTCCGTGGAATATGGATGTGGGAGAGAATTAAAGCGGCGTTTAAGCGTAATTTTTTCAATCCTCCTCATAATTTCCTTTGTTGATCTAACCGAGTCGGACGGACGGGAAACGTGAAGTTCCCACGGTTTTAAAGTCGGCTCAGGTGGAAATTACATCTTGATTGGTGGGGGCAGGGACCGAGACGCGTAGAGCCGGCCGGCTCCACTGCTTCGGCACGGTTCTACGCACGAAGAAATTTTTCTTCCCCCTTTCCCCCCTCCACCTCCTCCCGGCACCCTCTAGGTAGGGCCGCCGGGCCAATCTAGCGGAAGGACACGATTTCGTGATCGAAAAACCGATATCGGTGTCCCGAAGGGAACGGTTGGCGGCCCCCTCCCTCGCTCTAATCAAGAGGTTATGAACCAATAAATCATGAACAGTGTTCCTTCGCAGCGTTTAGGACCTCCTCCTCCTCTATATCGGTAATTCAGGGCGCGCTCTCCCGAAACGCTCGAACGACCGGGTATTGGGCATTGGCCAATTTTATTCTTACAATTTTTCGATACGGCTTGTTTATTGAACGCGATAAACTCTGCGTTTTAACCGTTTGCAATAATCGCACTGTCGCAACACGTAAATCGGATTCGGATGCGTCGTAACTGATTTTCGCCCCGGAAGGTAGAAAAATATATGGCGGCAGTAGCGGGGCTAGCGGGGAGGCTGTACTAAGTTCACGGGGGCGGGCGGCTTGACGGAAGGTGAGAAGTCGCTAATTAAACTTGGAGAGTTGACTGTGAAGTGGAAGCAGCCGAGGTAAGTCGCAGCGAGGAGTTAGTTCTGCAGTTGTTTAACCTGCCTGCCTGCCTGCAGCACTGAGCAGACCATTTGTCAAACTAATTAGGCCGCATCTGAATAATGAATTCCAAGCAAAGACCTACCGGTATCTACATCAGGTTAACTCAGTTTTTTTTATATATGTCAAGGAAAAAAATATAATTTACGGTTTATTTACGCCAGGATGCGTAACCTATCTATTACTCACGAAAAATTTACACGTACTTAGTTCTCGCGTTGAATATCATTGTACGTAAATGATCCCTTGTTGACCCGTATGGCGGAAATGTTGACCGGCGTTTGCCGTACGTCGCCGTGCTATGAATACGGACCTACAGGGGAGTGTGATGTGGGTGGCGACGCTCCGGTGTAGGAATAAATTGGATGATTAAACCGGGAGACCAGTGACGCCGGGCCTAATGATATCCAGGCCCCGAATTCTCGACAATTCTATTCACCCCTGGGCTAGTAGTGAATTTTTTTTTCCATTCCCCACCCCGGTTCCCCGTGTCGTCCCTCCGCGGGGGTGATTAATGCACGTTTTAAATTCTGAACTGATGTGTTTGTTCTTAACTTTCTTCCCCCGTTCCTCCTCCCTTTTATTTGTTTCCGCTTAATTATCCCGGCTGAAATAGAAAAAAAAAACAACTGGGCGCGGCGGCACATCGCAAATAATACGGTTCATTTTTCCTGATGTTGACGCTCATGATTAATTCACTTTTAATTTCGCAGCAGTACTCGGCCAAATGACTGTTTTTGGTTCTATTTGAGTTGTTTCTTTGGCCTCTCTTCATGCAATAAGGCCATTTGTTGTATTAACAACATCTATGCTATGAATCCATTTACAATATAATACAAAACTTAAATAGTTTAAATTCTTGAGAAAATCGGGACTTACTATAAATTAGTCATTATTGTCCGAAGTTAGTTAATTAATAAATGAATTGTGTATTTTGTACCTACAGTTTTATTTATTGTCGCTCATTGAGACCTTTGGTTTCTTTGCACATTTTAATATTAGAAGAAAACAATATTGTATTGAAATCAATATTAATATTGATATCATCACTAGTAATATCGGTAGATATATCGTATATCATACGGTAACATTTAACTATAAATAAACTTCGAGACCTAAATTTACTCACGTTCTGTTTTTTTTTGTTCCAGGTGAGACTGTTTTTTTACCCTGTCTACCATCGGCCTGTCCCAAGGGTTGAAGGTAATTTTCTGAAATTAACGAAAGTATCGGCATAATTAGTGAAATTGCGAACAGTGCGGACGATTAAATATATATGATATTAATAAACCGCGGTATTCCCAAAGTTAAAAGTTATCCCCGGTTGTATGAAATTTTCAGAAGTTTACAAGCGATATTATAAACCTTTCCCGGGTCCTTACTGCGAAAAAAATCGACTGAACTCAACATAACAATTAAGACTTATTTGGCGAAATTTGTACCCATTTTTTTCTATTTCCTCAAAAAATTTCGGTTATTTTCGTTAATGTATTAAAATTGAAATCCTGGTTGTGTACAGCTTACCAATCCCTGTCATCTAATGGATTGAATTATTCGCATTGACGAACTTTCCAGATTACTTTTCCTATTTTAGAAGATTACGGTAAGCCATTACTTTTCTAGTCGACCGTATTCAATTATTTATAAAGGGGAAGAAGGAAAAGACCCCCTCCGGGTTGGTGTCATTCCTTCTCTTGGATTTCTTAAGTCAGAAGGGGTGAGAGGGGCGTGAAGCTTAACGACGCGTAAGGAAGGCCCTCGTCCTCTCTCAGAAAGGGGTCCCTTCCCTTATTTTTGCCGCCCTTACCGCCCCCACCAAGTAAAGGGTTAACTCCAGTGGGGCTATGTTAAAAGTCAGCGGGGCTATTAGTTTTTTCCCTATTGTTTTTATCCCTATCAATTCCCGCTCGGGCTCACCTCCGACGATGAATCATCCTGATAAGTTGAGAGGCTGATTACTCGATCGGACAAATTTCGATTCATCGTTAATCCTCAGTAACTTGTGGATGTCATAATTACCTTTTAAGGTTTATATATTCCAGAAATTGTTGAGGTTAATATTGTTAGTTAATCGTTAAAAATATATGTGATGAATTCCGCGTTCTTAGACTGTTATTGCATTCTCAACGTCAACTACGGAATGATATGGTTTTATCATCAACCTAATCGTGTCTTATCTTGCCTTATCGAAGTAATGTGTTATCAGAAGGTATTTACAAATATCATTTTTTTAAGGTGACTTTAGTATGAATGTAAATAAATGTTTAAAGGGAATGAAATTTCGAACTAAAAACAAAATCTTGTAGGTTTCTGGTTTAATCTGTTAATCTGTTAGTTTAATCCATACATGTATGGAGAACAATGGATAACCTTTATAGTTTTATTTTATTACGTGTCCCTTGAGTCGTGTACGAATCTAAAAGCAAGGTTCGAGATTGGTTTGGCGAATCGGGTAAAGGTCGATTGTTCTTATGAAATTTTAAGTCGTGTAGGGCTTCTTATCCAATGATTAGGACCTGAGTTTACATTATTGTTGGTTCTCTCTCGTTTGTACCCCCTGGAGTACTCCAGAAGCCCGGTCCTAGGACCCCCCTCCCGCCTCTCTGTATATAATAATGCGGCTGTTGTAGCGTGGAGCCTCCACATAATGTACGAAATAATAGCCAAGTCTCAAATTGGATCCTGGAGCAGGATGGGAAGGCGCCAAAACAGTACAACTGTCTGCTTAGCTATTTATGAGTTTAATTTCTCTACTCCCCCGGCTCTATACCGCCGATATCTCCTTGTACAAATTGCGGCCGTACACAACATCGGCGGCTGTTTAATATGTACAATATTGTTTCTTCAATACAATATCAGTTGTGCATTTTGTCTTTGTGTGTGCGTTTAAAATATCACCGCTTATTTAATTTGAAATTATAGAGTCACATATTCATGACACTCCTCGTTTTAATTTACTCAATGACTCTCCTGTTTACTGTAATTAGTGTTATCAGTCAATTCCGTATAGTGGATGGTTGCTAAAACCCAGACATCTACAGTTATAAAATGACAGTAGAAGTAGTGAGTACACCACTTTTCATACTAAATCGCATACTGTTTTATAGTTATATTATTGGCAATATTTAATCCTTTTTTTTATACCCTTTCATGAGAAATTCCTCTTGCAAGAACTGCAAGTTTTTTGTTTTTCTTCTACACTTCTGCGTTTATTATAAATTGGAATTGATCCAGATAATTTTCTCATTAATCACTGCTGCTGTAAATCTAAATAATCTCAGGTACCCTTAATTTCTACATCTCCTGATTCTTAATATTTTTGCATCAGTCCATTTTCATAATTCATTACTCGTTTTGCATATTAGATATATATTTATCCGCCCGAAGAATAAATCTTTCGACGTATTTAGCGTGAATTTATAATTGTCCCAACTTGCTGTTAGTTCAGATAAACTCTGTTCCGGAATTTATATTCAGCCGTTGTTGTGTCCCCTGTCCCGTATCCCGCGTAATGTATAGCTTTCTGTTGTTAACTTTACACCACAGTTTCACCGTAATAATTGTTCTTATTATTCGAATGATACAATGGATAGTCTTTTTCAATTTCCCGACTCTGAATTCGTTCATTATCAGGTTCCTGCCATGACGCATGAATTTATCTTGCCGCTGTGTGTTAAATGCACTTGGATCAACTGATCCAAGATTCAGTATTATTTAGGTATTGCTTGTGGGCTTCAAGAAACTGAGACCCCTCACGCCAGCGTCCACTCTAATGTTTGTAATTCCAGATTAGAGGGCGTAGCAACGCATTGTAGGTTTTTCAGATCGTTGTTCACGAATATGTGGGAAATGAAACGCGCTGTCGATCACACGCTTCGCTGTCGCCATAACTAAATCGGTTCTACTTCGGGTCCCGCTTCGAGAGAAAAGAAACAAACAAGAAAACTGACACGGCACTAAATAGAAGTCTACGCTTGTCAAACTGTCTAACGCGCGCGCTACGCTCGTCCCCCGAGCGTCCGTTCCTCGAGACTGCGTTTTCTCGGCCGTTCGGTGGGAAGCACAAAGGGAATCTTCGATTACTCGCCCGGCTCTGCATCTGACGGCATTATCGTATCTTTTATTGCTGAACGAAGGTATTGTGCCTCTGGCCGCTGTAAAGCGTTTTTGCATGCGGTCATTGTGTATTCAGCGCGAACTGCAGTTGAACCCCGGTCATTGCCAAGAGAACGAACTGTGGCGACGGTGACTCATAGGTCAGCGATTCCGTGTATGAAATGCAACCCGAGTATCCTGAGCGCATAAGGCGAAGGAATGTTATACGCAATTTATTAATAGCCTATTTAATTATAACACGCTTTTTTATATATTCTTTTGAGTCCCGGGCTGAACAATGCGGTGAATTTTTATTTCTAAAATTTCGGCCGATTTTCGCATCAGTACTTTGTGCATCGTTTAAAAAAAAGCAGAGCCTTATTTAACCTTATATTTCACAAAGAATATGATTTAAACGAAATGCAGGAATAACGAGATTAAATAGGTTAAATTGGGAGCAGGTTCAGCAATTTTTTCATCAAAATATTTAAATGTGTCTTATTCATTAAGTCCGATCTAGAAACTTCACAATTATTACACAGATTTTTATATTCCGCTTCCCAATATTTCGCGTTTTCATAGAATTTCGCCAGAGAAGATATCCAGCGAGCTTCTTGTCTTGTATTCGTGATCCGGATTTCATGATTCACCGTAACAAATACATGACCTACCCCCACTGATTTATTTCGAACCAAAGTTTGTTTTGTTTAATACTGAATGCTTTCGTCAGCTAGCGGGTTATTCGAATTACTCCTCGTACATTAAACTATGTAAGAAAATACCTGAAATCATTTCAGGCCGTACGTGTACAGGCATATTACTGGAAAGTAGTGTCGGAAAATTACGCAGAGCAAGTATCGCTGTGCTCACCCGTCGGAAGTAATGCGGTTTGATGGTGACCGAGCGTTCAGGTGGTGGTTACCCCCGCCTTTGGCTTGTCGGGGTTCGGCACTTGCGCCAGCCCTCCCAATAACAATAATAACACTGGGGGTTAGGGTGGCCACGCTGTTGTCGCTCGGAGGGTTGTTTTGCCGCTCATCAGCCCATGCAAATGCGCTGTGTCATTTCACGGTTGGGCTGCTGGATGCCCCCCCCCCAGGCCCATGCCCTCCGCAGACGCCCTCTCAAAACAGCCACCGCCTGTCCAATTCAACATCCTCCACCGATACACTAGACCACCAGAAGTCATAAACATGCCCGGCTGATTTATGCAGCTAGACCCGATCTTGATATCTGGCCACTGTAACGCCGCTATTAGTTAACGGTCCCTATTGACTGTGGGCAATGCATAGTTTAGTTGATCATTCAAAAAGCGTAGACAGTTTTCAAAGTTACAGGAGTAAAAGTTTTATTATTACAGTTTCGACACACCGTCAGACAAACAAATTAATCAGCCTTAAAATATTTTTCTCATTCCTCCTTTTGCAGTTGGTGTACTTTCTAAATAATGTCATACGTTCATTTTAATAAACTAAAGACCCAGTAGGCGGGTGGAATCATAAAATTCCATAGTATTAGCTCGCTTGATGTCCAAACTATTATAAATTCTTTTCCAGAGATCCGATTTAGTCAATCGGAACTATTGTTGTTCCTGATCTTCTGATCAAGCGACTATTTGGTTATAGCTGTGGCATGTTCAGACTGGATGTGAAAGTCGAGAGGGTAATAGACGACCCGTCATAAAATATTTCCTAAAAATATTTCTTTATTCAAGACAATGGGGCACAGTTATGAATTTATTAGTACGCAGTTTCATATTTCGCTGTTGAATTTCGACGAATGCCTAATCTACCTGTGAAATAATTTTTTTTTCCTTTTCGACTCCGAAACTTTCCGTTCCGGATTATTACAGCCATTTGTTGGTTAGGCCATTCAGGGGAAGGTCCGAATTTCAGGCGGGCCATGGGCCCTCGTGGTCACCGTTAGTAAGGGAGTTTAGTAACGCTTATCTCTACCCGCATCCCCACCGTCGCTGACTTATGCCCCGGCACGTATACGACGCGGTTCCACATCTCCCCATTCTATTGTAATGTAACAACGGCGTTGACCATCATGTGCACACTCACACACGCAATTATATATATTACATGAAGTGATAATAAAACGTTCGAACTGTGTTCTCAATGAATGGCCGCAGTTAGCTCCGCTTCCTGAAATTGTATGCCGTGGAGAACTCCGGGTCTGGTCGTGACTGAATATTGGACCCCGGGTTTTCGGTCAGATTTATAGTTTTCACAGGGGTCTTTCCACGGCTCACAAAAACGCCGCCCCATCCCCATTGTCGCGACGGCATAAATTTACAGACATTTACCGCCACAGCCGTGTGTTTCCTGTATAGAAATATACCGTAGGCATAATTGACGTTGCGAATTGAACGGGGGAAATATTTTGAGTTTTGCGGCAAGGAAAAGAGGATCACTGGCAGCTGCTTGATAAAGCAGCGTTGTGTTCCCAGGGAAGATAAAAGAATCGTCTGTTCGATCTGACCTAATTGAAATTTCTTGCTTATTAAACAGTAGTTGCACTTTTGTAAATTATTTTAAATAATCAAACTCGTAGACAATTTTCTCTGTCATCAATGTTTTCCGATTTTCAAGCCAATTCATTAATTGAAACGCACGTGTAAATGTATAACATGTAACTACATTAGCACAGTAACGGCCGATCGTGCCCGAAATATAGCAATAATGGAATATTTTATTCGATTGTATTAATTTGAGAGATATTTGAAAAATTCTCCGACTGCCCAAATTCCCCCTGTTCCTCTCTGTTGAACATTTTTCGAATCGTCCAACCGACAGAAAATATGTTGCGGTGTGAGACGAAGGAGGGGGAAATTGAAAAACGTCGCGTCTCCACCATGAAAAATCTCCCAACTCTGGTTTCCCGGGAAGAAAGATGCAGGAATTATTTTATATTCCGGGCTAAGCTCCGAAGGAAATCGCTTCTTGCGGTTTACCTCCAGCCAAGTCAAAAACATTTCTGTCGTACACGGGGCGTACGTGCTTTTACTATCGATGCGTTCAGACTTTTCTGTCGGTGAGTTGCTTGAATTTTAATAGTATGACATCCACTGCATTTAGTGCTAGCAGATTTTACACCTGAAATTTTTCATACTGACACGTGGATAAATAAAAATTTGATTTGGACTACTTCCGAATTTCATAGCTCGCTGCACTATGTACGTTAGTTAGTAATGAATATTTTATTACAAAAAATGTTGAGAACCCGAAACTGATATATCCTACGAGGGGTGTAAAATTGAGTACGAACGAATACAGATGTTATACTATAGAATTCTACATAGTATATTGGTCCAGGAGGGTGTTTCCTTTATTTATTTGTAGCTAAGAGTTTATAAAATTCATTCCATTCATTCAGAATGAACAGAATGACACATGATTGACATCTAGTTCTTTATCTATCAGAAAGTGTCTAAAGTTATGAATTTATTATTGTAACTTCAAACAGAAACCGTCGTTATATAACACCTTATATGGGTTATATGCTAATGCCCTCTGGAATAAAGTAAAATTAAGAAGACGAGGGGCAATATACGCTTTGGGGAAATAAAATTAAGTTTCTTCAGAAATCGTCATCACCGGATTGTTGCCCAATTTGTCTCGCATTCTCTCCCTCGGGGACCAATTTGTCGCCGCTTGTGTCCCTCCGCCCTTTATTAATACCCCAATAAACTTTGTCCGAATCGAGTTTCCGAAATTCCGAACAATTTCGCAAGGAAGAGGAAATTATATGGGAAAGTGCACGAAATAAACAAGAAATAAAGTTCACAAAGGTGCCCTGGTTTTCAAGAATATCGTGCCCCTATGATTTTACTATATTTTGTCCATTAAGTATTTGTTCAGCGCATATTAAATAAACGGAAAACAATAGTGTTGTTACCGCTGGAAACATATACGTGATATGCATTGAGTAATTTTATAGTGAGTATAGTAGCATCAGTCGCTAAGGGATTAGTTATCCCCGGGGCGGACTTAGCCATATTTCGGACTTTGATAACGTAAGCTCCCCCCTCCCCCTTCAAGTTACTTGGTTCCCCAGAGTACGTTACAAGTAGTCTAATGCCTGGGCGGAGATAGAGAAGAAGGTGAAGGTAGTTAGCAATAAACAAGAATTCAGGCAAGATATATGCTGAGCCGCATACCCCCCCTTCTCCCACTCACTCTTCCCACTGCAGTTATACATTTCACACCTTATTTAAATGTCCCCCCCCCCTTCGAGAGGAGATTTACAGACTTTCTCCCCATTTTAAAACTTGAACATACTCTACGACATTATGTTCTTACGGGTACGATCAAAACGACGTTATACAGGCTGGTTTTTCCGGCTGATATTTTTCCGGCCGATCATCAATCTGGGATGACGCTAATAGCGTTGTAATGTGCCCTGCTCCATGTTATATATAGTATGGGGCGATTGGTACACTCTGTACCAACACGCTACGTGTACGGCATAAGAAATTACTAATTTTTTATCATATTCTACAGAACCAGAATAGAATGTCAGTAGCATGCCCTTAGTAATGCAGTTAGGATGTAATTTCAGCTGATGAATCATCCGTTAGCAATTTCATTACGTACCGCACGGTCGCGTAATACAGTTGGGAAGAAAATATATACAGCATACTGTAGCGTAATTATTCTTTGGTCTTTACAATGCAGGTGCTACTCTGAAATTTTCTGCGCGTAAATTTGGAATCTTAAACAAGCAATTTGCTTGTAAAATCATAAACGATATGAGAGGCCGTTTAAATGATATTAAGCATTTATTAACGATTTTGTAAAGTTTAAACCGCTCTTTCATATCGCGGATAATTATGAAAAGGGTATAGTGTTGCGAATTAAAATTATTCAATTACTGTGCCGACCTAATTATTAATTTGACCGAACCGACATTGCTTTTTCACAATTTCAGAATCTCATTTATTGTTCAATTTCGTCGAAATTGAACAACTTTTTCTTTACTTTTTTTTTAATTCGGTACAGCGTTTATAAACAGCCCCGTGTTGATTTGCATCCGGTCAAACGCTGTTTTGTTAACAAAATTCACCCCTTTATCTCCCCTTTTACCTGTTTTTTTTTATCCCCGGTTGTACCGTGAACGAAACTCGAGAGGGGAAGTAAGTTAACGAGGATTCCCGTGGGCGATCTGTTCGCTGGACGGCCGGTCTCCCATTATGGTTTTATATCCCGGCGGACTGTGAGAGGGAGGGAGCCGTTTGGCTACAGACAACTGTTAATTGCTCCAATAAGTTGGTACTGGGAGGTGGTAGCCCCAGCCTCGGGCTTTAATGAACGAATGCCGGAACAGGGCGGGAGGGAGGAACACGGCAAGCAACCCGATAAAGCCCAGAGGCGTGTCCCGGACAAAAAGCTCAAACAAGCTTTTACCGAAACCAATATCGGCGATCATCCCTTACAACTGGGGGTCTTGCATCTGGGCCTCCAGTAAATCTAATATATTTCTGATGCCTTACCACTTTGAAAAGTGAGTTAAACCGGATCACAATTGCCAGTGTTGATTGG
Source organism: Lethocerus indicus (assembly GCA_019843655.1). Taxonomy (NCBI): domain Eukaryota; kingdom Metazoa; phylum Arthropoda; class Insecta; order Hemiptera; family Belostomatidae; genus Lethocerus; species Lethocerus indicus. The sequence continues at coordinate 16,093,356 of JACDQD010000009.1, read as the reverse complement.
ACATCGACTTCTCCAATATCCCTGCACCTCGATCTACAACACTTTTATCTTGTTAAATAATGCTTTAGATTCTGCTCAAATGATTTATTTTTATTGTTAAATTCCAAATAGTGGACTGGCTCCTTTCCTTTACTTTGTTTTAATTAGATATTCAAAAAAATTATTAGTTTTAAATATTAGGGGTTTATCTCATTCAAGGCACACGACAACCCTCCAAGTGCTCTCCCCGGTTATCTTATTTATTAGACACGCATTGCAACTGGGGAACCACAAAATGAACCCCAATTTTAAACTACTCGCGACGGTCCGAAACCAGAAGCTGCCAGAGTGGTATATTTAAGTATAGAAAAAAGTCGGCAGTTCGAGTACCGCATACATTAAGATAGAACAAAGAGTTTGATATGTTGATTTGTGCTTAAAAATAAATTTGTTGTGAATCGCTCTTCTGTACGGCGTGAATCACGATCGGTTTATCTCAAGTCACGTTGACTTCAGTCCAGATACTGTTGAACCAATTACGACGATATGTGTACTTTTATTTTATGAAAATATATTTTGACTGTCGGTTATTATATAGAAAGAAATCTAACAAAACGTGGCCAAGTTCAATTTGTCCGCGAGTTCGCAGTTCCTCTTTTTCCCGAACAAAACTGAATTACCTACCCCCGTCCGCAGCGGTGTTACTCTGTGTGATTACCGCGACGGAGGTAGAAATAAGGGCCTCGTGCATGGCAAAAGAGACAAACCGTCGGCCGGTTGTCACGTGGGCCGCGACGAATTGTGTCTCCTCTCTGTAAGGCGCCTCCGGCAGCTGAGTACGTGATCGGGCATTCATCACGTAGCGCCGGCGGATTGAGCCGCTTTTCAGGTTCAAGTCAGGTAGTGGAGAGGCCCTGCCTCGGGGTTCCCTGCCAATTTACACACTACACGCGTTTATTTACTCAGCACCGGGCTAAGAATGCGAGGCGAGCGCTGACAAATAAAGGCATAACTCTTAAATTAATCCGTATCAATACTTTGTGGAAATGTATTCCATATACTTGACATACATGTGGAGCAAAACGACATTTCCACGATGTGCAAGCAGTGCAGTAATATATTAGTATTACGCTATAGTTTAATATACCTGTTTTGGGGTTTTATATATACCGGTTTCGGCTGCTCGCCATCTTCAGTAGCTAGCACTTTGATGTTTTGGGCATCTGCGTACTGTCTGGACAGTACAAGGGAAAGTAACAGTGCAGTGAGGATGCCCAAAAAACATCCAAAGTGCTAACAGTGACTAACACCGCCACTGAAGATGGCGAGCAGCCGAAACCGGTCTAGCAAAAGACCAAACTAGCGAGAGGAGACAGAAACATCACGAACCTACAATATTACGCTATAATTAATACCACGTTTTTTTTTAGTTCTACTGTTCTTTAAGAGACCCTCTGTTTCGACAACGGATTTATACATGTTGACACTAAATTCTGGCTATCTGAACCGAGCGGATGTTTAGAAAGCTACATCCTCAATTGGTTCTCGAGGTATTTATTCTCTGTCTCAATGTCTCTTTGTTTTCACTGAAATGAGGTCATCCGATCCTATCTCTTGATTAAATATAAGTACTCTTCTGTCTGTGACTTACCAGCGATAAAACAGTGTAACGGCCGTTATGGCGTAATTGTGATTTCACTAAATGAATACTTTTGCCTTGTTTAAGCGATTCGCACTGTTGGCTGCATAGGATTAAATTATTGTTGCTGCATTAAGTTCACACGAAACCCCCCCCTTGTACTTGATTCTCACAACAGTCAAACTAAAATTCTTTGCATACAAAATGACTGCAGCATTTGAAATTAATATCATTATTAATCGCCATCAACAATTCGAATCTTACTGTTTTGAATTTTGGACCTCCGGGACGGTTTATCGCATCGTTTTTAAATGCCGTTAATTTCGTTTCTTTATCGATTGGAGTATGAAGTGGCTTCGGATTTATAAAAACCCCCGGTGCTCGCGAAGCACGTGACTCCGAAAACGGATATCCCTGCTGGGTTTCAGTCTCCCCCAATTACTGCAGTTGTGGTTACCAGCCGAGCCGACCCGGCCCGCAAAGAAGGTCAACGTAAATTGAGCTTTAAATTATAGCGCAGACAATTGACCCTCTCTATACCACGGCTTAATGCATACAATATACGATTACTTAATTTTAAATTTGTTATCCCTCTTAGAATAAGAAATCCGACCATTTCCGACTTCATATTTGTCTTGAAAACTTAAGTGTAGGTTATTTGGAAAATTAAAACATTCCATGTATCCAAAAAAGCGGATGAAAAGCATCATCAAAATGCACTCAAACAAATCCCGAAGTTGCTTTCTATTAGATTCATTAAATTGCTATTATTATTAGAAAATCCTCTAAAAGTCTTTCTGGGGTCGGTCTACACAGACTTAACGAATGCATCCGCCGTCACACTTTGTTTCACCCATAATTAAGAAAAGGATAACAAAAAACAAGCGGAATGGATCCACTTCCGGCAATTGTTCTTCCCGTGCTTTCTAACGAAGATTAATCCAGATCTTATTTCTTGTTAACTACAATTTTCGAAGGTTATGACAGTCATCTCAGTAAGACCCACTTCGTGTTTACGACGGTTATCACTAGGAATCGGTCAGTAACGAACTTCCGTATGTCGTCTGCCAGGAGGGATATCATATATTCAGAAAATGATCAGTTTATTAATTATGGAGTGGATAAACTACACAGCTCGTTATTTTTTAGACAAACTTTACCGTATCAGGTAAATTTCAAGTTACATCATACATTGTAAAAGGCTATGAATATAAATTAATTTTAAATTACGCGCTCAATTATAAATGTTCAATTTTGGATATCATGATTAATAACTGCAGTTCACTAATTTAATAAATACCCGTATCCATTTAAAAATTATCAATTTCATTCATTAATAAACCTATCATTAATTTAATTATTGACTGCATAACCGCATTTCTGAACGAAATCTTTGGTTGTATATATCCTTACTCATTCCACACGGTACATTATCCGCGATTTATTTGGTAATTAAAATGTGTTATTGAAAGAAGATTATTGCTGTTCGTTTCTGTACAGTTGTTTGTACAAAATATCTGTGTTCGTTTCTGTAAAGCAACCGTTGTTGTTTGGTACTGCGATGAACTGGACAGTAATTTTATTCCTTCTTAAAAAAAAGAAAAAATCAGAAGTATGATTCAGGTCAAAGATGATAGATGTTCACTTTCGGAAAATAAATTTTTGATTTGTGTTCATACATAAGTTGTGCCGGGGGGAAGGAATTGGAAGTTTGTATTTCGCTGCAGCGTGCCGCCGTTTCGGCCCCGGCGGACTTTTCATATTTCATTTGGCAATTTTCGTTATAGATTCTTAGCCTGGACGTTTTTCTCACTTTTCCCGGGCTTATTACTTATTCAAGTGTCTTTTGCTAACCCACTTTTTCCGGTTTTCTGTTTCAGGTGAGACTTCGTTCCCGTACGGTGTTCTAATAATGTAAGGTAGGATTCTCCCGTTAATATTGAAAATTATCTTTCGATTTTCAGATAAAAACTAGGGAACTAGGGAACAAATGTACATTTTTTTTACTGCGAATCTAGTTCACAGTATAATCAGAGCAGTGCTTTAGTACTACCGACTAATGATAGGTCGTGTATATCCACTCATCCAAGTGATTACTGGATAATCACCTATTGGTAAAATCCTGATTTATAATACTCATCTATAACTACGCAATGAATGTTGGCCTAAATAATTAAATCAAGCTATTTTAATTAATCAGTTTTAAACAATTTTCGATTAATAATCATATTCGTGTTTCACAAATTGTGCTAGCTGTTACTTCTTGTAATAATTTTATAAATTGATCGTTAATCATTAAAGAGAAAAATATTGGTGTATACGTGATAAAATATTTCTTCATAAACTTTAAACGTTGGTTATACATATATAGGTCCCATTAATGTAATTAGGTACCATGGATGTTGTCGATATTTTGGCGTTATTTCATATATAATAGTCTTAGTTAAGGCACATTTAATTGTTTAATAAAAATGCCTCAGTATTACGGATTATCCTGTATTATGTCCAATTTACGTTCAGATTTGGAGTCGGGCAAACGAATATTTAACAATTAATATATGCAATACATTAGCGGGCTACGGATTGTGTAATTAATTTTCGAATGGTCCCCCGATTCCCAAGAGCTTATTGTAAGTTGTATTGTACGGTACACACCGGCGCACGGATGCCGCGCGACGTGATAATGAATATATTAGTGGGCGATACAAATTAAATTGCCGGTTGGGAAAATAATTTTGAATTCCAGCTCCCCTGACCGGTTTTTGTTTCTTCCTTTGTTTACAAATCTGGCAATTCACGCTTAAATATGAATGGCGAAATAGAAATCAGTTTTATTCCGGAGGTCGGAATTATAATACAAATTACCTCTGGTAATACATACGCGTAATACATACGCTCTGGTGGTATGATCTGGTTTACAAAGCTTTGACATTTATATAGTAGTGTACATTGACTTTGTGTAGTTTAGCGTTCCCGCACTGGCGTACAGTATTCCGAATTGATTCACGTTGGTTGTTTGTTTTAAAGTGGATGATATTATTCTATTTTGTACCAAGTTAAATAGTTTGGTCAGATTATTAGAATTATATTTGTTTCTTTAATTTTGAGGATTAATCCTGGAATTTTCTTATGATCTCAGTTGAACTGTCATCATAGCTAATAATCATTTTATTATTTAAACAAAACTAATAATCATTTTATTATTTAAACAATAATACATTGAACATTTTGTATATGACGATACATGTGGGAGGACGTAGTACCCATTAAGGATGGCATTGTTTCGTTTCATTGTACCCCTCATCGGTCCCCTTGGTTACAAAATAATGTTCGACGACAACGTACAGAGAGATGTTAACCCGAAAGGAGAACTGATTTGTACATATCAATGTAATTGATTGTTCTTTACTCTGACTGACGTTTCCTCCGCCCCGCCCCCTTCTCGTTACATAAAAGGCCATTGTGTCCGTGAATACAGCAGCCACCGTAATTAGGCTTTAATTAATATCACTCTTCGTATTCAGTGACCGGCGGTCAGTAGTTCGGACTCCGAGGAAATCATTTATAAAACGTTACACAACATGGTAACTTTCATGAAAATTGGAATATATTTGAGGTTCGTGTTAACAAGCGGACAGAATTCGTAACGGTGTATTATATTTTATTTTTATGGCAGTAATAGTAAACCTAATCGGTGGTTGGACAATAAATGGTGGCCAAATCCGTGTTATCGATCTACGAACGGTTTATGGATACTTTAGACTTCGGATTGCTTCTCGGCGCTTATAACGTTGGAAAATATGAAAGAAGTTTCTCACTCTTCTGTAGGTTGTCTGAACCATACCGGGTTATATAGGCATTATGTGGCTTGTGGGGCGACTGGCGTCCATTACATTGAACGACATTGACCCCAGGTTTGGCCCCCCGCGTCACCACCGCCAACAATTTTCATCTCTCTTCTTAACTACACACCACAGTCCCGAGTGGGGGCACTGTCTCCCAAATGCCAAACCGATTAGTGAAGGTCTTACGTTGTTCAAGAGGTATAACAACCCTTCAATGATAACGAACAACTACTGGGCAGCCCCCAAATCCGTCGCAAATATAAGAAAAAATGATTTTTAGTCATGAATCCTATATTTTGTTCTTCTCTAACATAACGTAATTCGCCCGTGTTATGTTAAATCTTAGATTTAATCAGATTTTTTTCAGATTATTGATGCTTCAACGCAATAATTGTCACATAAATTGTCGTGTTTCCATCTCTTAAACATTTCATTATTTTTAACGATTAAAAATTTTCAATGTTAATCGACAGTTTCTATTTACTGTTACAAAGTGAAGAGAACCGAGCGCTCAGCGTTCGTTTTCATTTCGGTTCCAATTTTCAGGCGTCTAGTCCCCCTTCTGCCCGGTTTTGCAGACGGGACAAGAAGAAAATGTAATTTTCCCAGTTTTAGAATTCGTAATGAAAGCCAAACAGAGGGCACAGGAAGCGGGAATTGACTCCTATTCATCTCGGTCCTCGTGTCGGCCGCGTCGAAGAAATTATATTTAATTTCCGACTCTGCGACATCGGATCATACGATAATAATTCGGCGAATATCCGGTCTAGTATCATATATCATATCGAATTATCCTATTTATAAGTCTCTGTTTTTAAGGTCTCCAAAAGATTTAGATAATCTGACTAAAATCCTCGTCAGCATGACCTCTAGTTGTAACATATTCAAAAATATATCGTTGCGATTTCGTGACTTGGCGATAACTCAGCGTTCAAACTCCAAGATCCTTCTAATAATTTAAGTCAACCATTATAAAAGTGAATAATTTGAATAATTGTGGTTTCCGATTTATTTCTCGGTTGCCCAACAAGGTGGTATAAAGAATTGTCACTCTTTAACTTTGTTGTGAAACAGTTTCTTTTTCCTGTTATTTCCCCGACTGAGAAAATTTCCGGTCCCTTAAATAATGCATATTTTCTCAAACTGAAGACGATACCTCCGGGTATAATTGAGTAGTTTGCGCGAAAGGCACTTTGTGTTGTGCAACTGAATCACGCGGTTCTACACACGCAGTACTGCAGGCCGATTAAGCTTTCAGAGACGTCCCACCCGAGTGACCCACAATGGGGACACCACCGGTACCCTCCAGGCCCATGCTGCTCTTGCACTATCAGCAGAACACCTTCCTAGTGTCCCTCTACAACCTCCCAAGTCCATCAGTACATGAAATTAAATTATTGAAGCCCATTCATTATTAGAACGCCGAATTAAGAAAATATATCGCCACAGAATTAGGGTAACACAAACTATTTTTTTAAAGCGCCAGTTCTTTAGTCTCATATTTATGATTATAACTCGATATATACAAAGTACAAAAATATAAAAATAACTCCATCATAGTATTATTCTTCCGAGGTGGTAATGTGATGGTTGAACTTTGATTAAAATGTCGGCAAGAAGGAGAATGCCAGTGCAGTGGTTTGCGCTGGACATCCTTGGGGCTGTTTCGCAACTCGGTTGACCGCACGCCCTCCTTCAGGACACTAATAACACAGTTTAATTTACTGCCGGAATCCTGTTGCGAGGCTCTTTTATTTTATTTTTTTTTAAAGTAACATAAACCGCAGCCGAGTTGATACAATTTTTATCGTTATTTGATTAACCGGCTCTCGTCGCCAGGATTAAATGAAGAACCTTTTCCTTTTGATCGAAATTAATAATTTTCGTTCTTCCTTTTTTGCTTCTCCAACTCGGTCCTCTCCTGTTCTTAATGCAAGAGTTGCAGGAGGGGAGGCGGGGCAAAATTAATATTAAAAGCGGTTCTAAGAGCCTCGAAAGGAAACTTAGGACCTTGAGTGGACTGGGGGAGGTACCAAACTTTAACTTTTAATCTTGTGCCGCGATTTTTTTTTCCTTTTGAGATTAATAGTCGCGGCCTGTTATATATATATATATATATATATATATATATATATATATATATATATATATATTTGGGGGTGGACAAGAAAATTTAGAATAGTTGTTTAGTCTTTAACAGTTTAAGTGATTTAAGAATCGATGGCTGAGTTATGTTTATTTTTCATTCTTAAAATATGAAACCTAATTTATATGATAATGATCACAGTACACTAGCTAGTTGAACATGATCAACATTTCACTGCCATTAGTACCATTCTGCTGTTAACATCGCCAGCTAGGTATGTATGTGTTTTCAATACCGAATAACTGTCCTGCAAGGCTTCGCATTAATTGGCATTATACTCGACATATTTGAGTCTTTACTACGCATCATTTGTGAGAGTAAAAAACGTGGAATGTTATTTCTTGTTGTAATCGGTTTGAGGATAACCACACTTTTAAAAGAAGGACAAAACGGGCTGGTTAATTGTTATTGTAGACCGCCCGCGTCGAAGGGGTGCGAACCTCTACCAGCTGGACAAACACAATGTCCATATGTTTTATGTCGTGGACCGATGAAACCCGGCATCCCGAAACCGGCTTTTATTGAGTCTTTTTGAACACCACAAACGCACACGCACGCATTCCTACACCTGTTGTTTCCCACTTTCAAAACTCAGACAACAAGTTTGTCTTTACGGCGTAAACAGTTAACAGGGCATAGTCGATACACATAACTTTTACTGATCGGCCCCCATGAGCGCGTTCTATACCACTTTGATACAGAATTGATCAAACTATACTTTCGCAGTATCTACGGAATTTATTCAATTGAAGACTCAATTATCCTTGTAATTCTTGAGCCTTAATTCTGCGATTTAATTACAAATGAATTTTGTAGGAGTTAAGATGGTTTTGACGGTTAGGATCCCTGAACTCAATTTCGTACGCCCAGTTCTGTCCCAAAATGCAGTTTTAAATTATAAATTTATTTGGATTTTTAACGTCGGTTTATTTCTGTACATTTTAATTGGAATTTCAGCCAAATTTTACGATAGGGTAATCGGATGGACTTGGAAATGAAAAACCTGAACCGTGTTTGAAATAATTTCATGGAAAAAATCGTCACGTTTGCTGAAGAGTACATTAGGAATGCATATAACTTGATTCTTGATGTATCCATTTTTTTCACCTTTTATTTCTTGTACAATCATTTACAATGTAATCATGGGTACAAGTGTTGAATGAATATTTCTGGCGTGAATGACTCGATAACAGAGACCACCCAATGACGGCACTTTTGACACATGAACAATTTACAACTTCGGACTAAGGAGATCTCTTGGCCAGTGGCGTTTAAGCCGACGCGGGGGGATAATGGGTGGGTAAGAGAGGAAAGGGACTGAACGAGTGGATTGGGTTGAGGAGAAAGTCGGGAAAGGAACCTGAGGAACTGGGATTTTGCGACTTCGTCGACTGTCGGTATGTTGAGGTCATTGCGGATTGTTCGGTTAGAAGCATACCAGGGAGCATTAAGGATGGTACGAAGGACTTTCGACTGGATGCGGGCGATGTTGGATTTCTTGGCGGAACCCCATAGTTCTATTCCGTAAGTCCATGTCGGTTTTAATATATGTATTGTCAGTTTGTTGGCTATTGTAAGGTTTGATGTCCTTTTCAAGAGTGGTCTCAACAGTCCAAATTTACGATTTAGATCTGTTCCTTTCAGTCGCGTATGGGTTGATGTAGCCAAGGGTAAAATGCATGTTGTACTGCGTATATCGTCTCAGCGTTACTGAAGACGATAAAGTCTGAAAGTGTGGACCTGTTTCCTTGTATATTTTTAACTGAAGATGGTATCGAACTATGGTGGTGTGGCAGGTGGTCGACCATATGGCCCCGCCGGGGTGCAGTCTAAACACCCCCGCCTATTTGGGGCTCCACACACTTGACATGCGTTGCAGCAGCCACTCAGACCGCACTTCACCATGCCCGCGGTGGGCCTGGTCAGTTTATCTCGCCCCGGGCACACGACTACAACTGCCCGCCTTCCCATCGGTTATCTTATTTATTACAGACCCGCACTGCGCCCGGGGATCGTAAACTGTAGACCAATTATAAACCACTCGCGCCGTTCCGAAACCAGACACCGATTTCGTTTAGAGCGGCGGTCCTGTATTCGGGGTAAAAGTGTAACAAACGCGGCCACTCGAGTACACCCCTACTTAAAAGGACTTAAGTGAAGACTCTTGTCGGCCGATTGAAGGCAAAGCTCCGTGATATGTAAACTGGAGCCTGGAAATAAACTTGTGAATCGTTCTACAGTGTGGGAGGGACTGGAATAAATCTAATACTTAATTACAATGTGTATCCTCGAGTTAATAACCTCCTCTCGTTTAATCAGTTTAAATTCTCTTCATATCCCAGTGGTGGAATTTCAAATTACAATCTGTTATTTATTAGGCCTATTTTAAAACTGCAGCTATTTAACTACTTCCTGAACAATTACTGTTCTTTTAAAGGTGTTCTATTTAACCCGATTTTTCGAATCTAGTCCTGGGCAATTTTGTTTTTCTAAAGTGCTTACAGTTTGAATTCAATGTAGCATGTATTGAGTTGGGGGTGAAATTCGGCCGTGTAAGTGGAACAGCTCTCGGGGATGTGTGTGGTATGGGGCGGCTGATATTCAATAGATAGCAAAGCTCCGCCCATTTTACTTCCCTCTCAATATATATGCATATACAACCTGATTTTTTTTCCTCTCCAACCCCGCCTTACAATCCTTTCCGACCCTAGTCCCGCACAACAAACATATAATTCCCGAGGAGCACTTTGAGTTAAACGCACTTGGAGGACGTCGTTTTTATCGCTTGTTTATTCATTATTCCTGTTTATTTATTTTTTCCTTAAATAAGTGGTAATGTTTATTCCTTATTTTCCGGTTCAACGGTATACGCCTTCGTTATACCACAATATTACAATATTCTGAAAAAAAACCAGTACCAGTGCCAGAAATTAATTTATAAATATTTTGTCTTCTGAAAATCATTATACGGCGGAAATTAAGAATTCAGTAGAGGGCATTTAACATATTAATGATGGAAAAGAAGATTTAACGTATTAAAATAGCCAATACATATCTCCTTCAAATTGATTATGACAAAACCCACGCCACCTTTTGTTAACGTTCCGAGTAATTTCTGGAGGCTTAGTGTTTTACAATTGGTGTTCCCCTGTTCCAGCGCCATTCTACGCATTTATGCCTGGGGACGTGTAAGCAGCTTTCTTCTGTCTCGCCTTTTCATTCTCCTTTTGTTCCGTTCGTTTGTTTTTTCTGCTGTCCCCGTTTCAAAAAGACGCAGGAAAAATATCTGTGTTTGCGAGGCGGGCAGTTCATTTGTTAGGCTTCGCTCAGACTTCGTGTCGCAGTCCCCGGTGAGAGACAGCTCCGGCCGGCCGGCCCTAAATCCTCGTCAAACCTATCACATCTTCGTGCATTTGCGCATTGTCTGAATGGGAGAGCGCCCGTTCTGTAGACGCTTCTGCATTGTCGTTTGCGAAACGTTAGTTATTCTTCCGTCTTATGCATCCTATTGTTAACGGGGAACCCGAAGAACAGTTGTTTCCTTTTTTGCAACATATTTTTTGGAACATGGATGTATCGCATATGTTTTAATTTTCTTTAAAAACCCCAGAGTGTATTTGACGACTAGATCAGTAGTTGAAAAGGTAATTTTCTATTCTACCATTTTCTGTTATCGCTTTGACCCCCAAGCTGAACCGGTTTCGGCTACCAGGCAACGCAGGTCATAAAGCTGGCGATAAAGCATCCTTTCAACACTGTATTCAGTATTTAGCCTACATTGTACCTTCCTACGAATTATGGCTTACTGTAGTTGTTTCCTGTGGATTTATTGTGGCGTGTGTTAAATTGCTCTAAATTTCGGCCGCATTTCTTGACTTTTTGTCAAGCTATTGTTTGTCTCCCGAGTTAGTAGGAAGAATTAATTTCATCTCCGGAAGTTTTTATCTCCGTTTGCACGTTCAATTTAACCCGGTGCAGTTTTATGTTGGCCCAGGGATTGGAACCTCATTTAGAACCCGCGCTGAAAACTGCTGATCGTAAAAGAACAATTTACTTTTTTATTCGTCCGCGAACACAACGCTCGTAGAGACGCCGCATTTGAATTCCGATTGAATTCCTTTATTGCCCCCCCCCCTGGTGCAGTATAAATTGGGCCCAGAATTGGTTGTATATATTCAACCGTTAGAAAGAAACTTAATTTATATCTTTTGTATTTTTCCAAACTGTCACTTGCACAGACTATTACGCGATTCATGAAATGGCTGCATTGGGCGTTTTTTCACTTCTGAGACAAACCTAAGCACTTAAAACAATACCAATAGGAAAATGAAGATAAAATATTTCGTACCCTTTTTTTCGGCACGGATTAGCCGTTGGAATATAATTGCAGTAATTAACGTATTAAATTTACGGTTGCATGAAATTACGATATGTAAACTTCTTGTTTATTAGGATTCATTCGAGTACTTTCGCCTAGATACTTTCTCCAAAGAATACTTCATATTAATTCACTGTTATTATCGAAAGTTTGTTTTCTAGTTGGGTTGAGTTTAAATGAACTTCCCTATTTAGAATTTGACTTGGCTCAGATGGGGCACCAATAAGAAGCGGCTTCTCGCTTGGTTCGCCCTTTTTTCACGAAATGACTTTCCTTAATCCATTACAATGAAATTTACTTTCCATTCCTCTGGCTCCTCTTTCCTTCTATCTCCTCCGTCCTTTTTTATTTGTCGCTTCGTCCCCGCCGTTGTTTGTCCCTTCCCCCCTCGCTTGGAATTTCCCCCGTTTAGCCTCTGTCTTTTATTCCTTGTCGGGGAATATAAAAAAAGGATGGCGGGTGTGGGGGGGGGGTCCTGTAGAAACCTTACTACTTCTTATTATTCTTCTTTTACTTCTATTTCTACTTCTGCCGCTGCGGCTCGAATAAAGAAAGGTCGCCGGGTACCGCTTTATTTTAAGAGCCTGTCTTCAAGCCGAGAGCAGGAGGAAGAAGATGCCCTCCACTAGTCCTCAATTTTCTCTTTTAAAAAGTCCCGTTCAAAGGTAAAGTGAGAGTTTTCTTTATTCCACGGATTTGTCCAAAATATAAGATTGTATTCGTGTACTTTTTGGCAATTTAACACCCTGGGGAAAATAATATATCAAAACACTACCATTCTACCGCTTTAGAACAGTACCTTGAAATTGTTTCATCATAACATATCTCAGTTCTAATATATGTAAAACGTATTATATAAAGTATTGTAAAGTATTGTATATGATCAAATACAATATACGAAACCTGGATCAGTAAGATCGTGAGGACAAAAAGTGTTGAAAAAATGTTCCTACCTACGGAACATTTTTGAGTTGTTTTAGTTGGTATATCTCAGGTAACTCCACGTCACTCCGTAGAAATAATTGAAGTATAAAAAAATGTATTTAGAAAAATAACCAACTTATATAAAGTTGTTAGTTCTAGTCTAAATGAATGTTTAAACAGCACTTTTTTAAAAATAAGATAAAATCTTTCTAACTTGGAGGGGGTGGCCTGATGTTTTTTTTATCGAGCTATTATTTTCCCGGTTTCATTCCGCACATTTCCAATTCGGTGTCGAAACCGCTAACACCTCTCATTAACGGTTGAAATTTTTTGTGGCCCCCACCCCTATTTCATCAGGGGTAGCTCCCCCCCCACCGCGTTCAGTACCCCAATTTTTTTTTTACCCCGTCCTTTAAATTGAATTAGGATATAGCTGATTTTAAATCGCGGCTCCGAATGGGAGAGCGGGCAAACAGGGACTGCGGATAATTATGGGTATTGGATTCTGTCCGACCGTATTCGTTCGGTAGTGGGGGCGGGGGTGGCGATTCCGGATTCCCCTGTAACTAGGACAAATAAAAGGTTGGAAGCGTTAATTTACGCTCCAGTTAGTCCGCGGGACTAACGCACGCGCGCGAGTTCCCGGATTAAAGTAGAATTGGTAACCTGACCGATTGCTTTATTTATATTCTAATTTTATGTCGGAAAAAACCACCAAATCTGGAGTCAGGTTTCTTGTCCTGCTCAAAAAAAAAGAGAGAAAGACATACGAGAAATATTAGGCATGTTGTGCATCAGCTGTAATGCACCAGTCTTGTGTGTAACTGTTTACGGTGTATGTTATCAGTAATTATTATTATTTAATACATAATTTTTTTTATCTGAATCCTGTTAACATCCGGACACATGCTGCAGCGACAGGTCGTACAGGAGTCGCGCTCTATTTCTGAACTGCTGAGGTTGACCACAGTTATGACCACAAAAGCCGGGTGGGACCAGGAATTTTGCATTAGTTCATTATATTTCCGAAATCCGCCGCTTGATGAAACCACCATTTGCATCTCATTTGTATACGTGCAGTTTAAATAGAGATAATTGCGCCTGTTATGCGACGAATGTGAGGTATCGTTTTAGGATTGTGGATATAATTAAACCTGGTACATAGAATGCGCGAGAATTACTAGTCAAATGTAAATCCATCAATTCTACTTTACTCTCTAATTTTGAGTATCAACTTATTTTAAAAGTTTATATGCCCTCGTCGACTGTTCGCTCAGGGTCTCCCCATTAATAAATGATTGTGAGACTTTTCAGCGTACTATTATAATACGAACGTTGGCCAAGCTTTATCTTTTATTTAACATTAATAAAATAACAGGATAACTTCAACACCGGCAAGATCGAATGGTATTCCTTTGGGTAGAGATGACAATAAAAATGCCGAAGAGTTTCCGGTCCCTTGGAATATGCCGGACGTTTCATGAATTCCATCCTGCCCTCCTGGGGTTTCCTGAGACACCACACTACAAACTGTATGAATACCGTACGCATTTCTAAGCTGTCTTTTATTATATTGTGCAGAGTTATTATAATAAATATATAAGATATTTCGTACATCATCATGTATTCTCTCGGTGTGTTTCATCACAATTTAATCGGGAAGATTTTGTAACAGAAAAGAATGAAAGGGGAAAAAAGAAGACCGGCAGTTTAATACGTCTTGTAATCCAGCTTGTTCCTTGGAAATTCAAGCTGGACAAATGGGTGTCATTCAACTGGGGCCCCGCTTTCGCGGAGGCTTTCAGTCCACCATTTTACTTGGCCCAAATTAAATTCAACCGCAGAAACAAGTCTATTACTCTCGTGCATGCAATTTCTCTAAGTGCCCTAGCAGTTAACTTTATTATTACATTAAGTGTGAATTATTACTGTTGGCCCTCCTGATTAGGTTTCCGACACGCTGGCGTATACAATTTCAAATTCAAGGAGTTAATATTTTTTTACATATTTACAATTATTTTTGTCATACATTATCATCGTATTTTTAGCCGAGTGCTATTAGTTTTGCAAACCCCACCGTCACATTGAAATGTCCGAATTATTTCCGGAAAATCAATTCGAACCCGTTAACTCCATTGTGTCTGTCGAATCCTGTAAATTCGATTCGCGGAAAACGAATTAACGGTGCCGGTTCGATTCTAAGAATCGATACTTTTCGGCGATTTCGCGACGCCCGAATTGCGTTTGACGGGAGTGCTTTTTTTCACTTCACCCCTATAGCGCCTCTGTTTTTATCGCTCACTAGTGAACTGAAATTCGAACCCTCGGTTGTAGAAACACAACCGGCCGAATCTATTTCACTCGCCATCAACTCCGACTTTATAGCATTGAACACTTCGGTCCCGGTCTAAAAATCTAATTTCCCCACTCTAAAGGAGCTAGGAGAGTAGTGGGATGGCGGTAGTGCGGCAGAATGCTATTTTACATGCAAATAGGTCCTCGGTATCGAACAACGCTGTTGCCTTGCACCTATTTTGCCGATCCTATTTATTGTCTACCCTACACGTTTAAATCTGGTTTTAAGTCTTTGAAAAACTAAAGAAAAAAAAGAGGAAAACCTATTTATTAGAATTGGATTAGTGAGACATGTACGATTCAAGTGGAAGCTTGAAGTAGCGAAATTTTAAGAAAACATTTAATATTTGCCCCATTAACACATTATTTGTTTTAACGAACGTTTATTGTCACATAAATTTCGTATACATAAATGCATTTACTCTTGCATACACAGGTTCGTTAATGGCAGTAAAGCCTAAACGATATCTGTTTATTGCATTACTTGTTCTTTATTTTTCCCCTTCTGCTCGTTAGCTCAAGTAATTAGGCCATTGAATGATGTTTTCGGATTCCGGCTTAATGTGCTATTCAGTGCGCCCGTTCCGGCTTCCCCCCACCCACTTTGATTCAATTACAAGCAAACCGGATTATCTCATTTCCACTGTGCATTTTTCGTACGCTTTTTGTCGCCTATTGCGGCCGCATTTCTGCCGCAAATCTTCTCCGCCTAGTATTTGCACTTTTCTGTGAATTAATGGCGCGCAGCTGTTTTGTCCGCGTATCTTTTTTTATTATAATTTGGGACGGTTTCTAAATAAAGTACAGCGCGTATAAAACACAGTGACGGCACCGGAAAAACGTATTTCTGGATAGAAGAAAAAATTCTAAATGGTGAATAGTTTCAAATCTTTTATGTATTTTATAAATGCGAAGTACTTTACACCCTTCGGTTAATGGGATGAAAATGATGAATAGCCTGATGATGTTCCATACTCCCGCAAACTCCGTAATTATATGAAAATATTGACTAAATATTAATTGGTCCCTACTTGTTTATAATAAAGGTAACATCGTTCATCAAAGTGCGTACGCATTTCTTTTGAAATTGCTGCCCCAAGAGGGCTTAGCCTTATCTGCAGCCTAGCACTAGAAGCAGTTACCACCGTTAATGGTCTCGACCGCAGTTGAATGCTAGTTCCGGCGGTAATGGTTCCGGTAATTATTGAAGGAATACCTTGCGTGGGCGAGTGTGAGTAGGCCGGGTGTAGTTGTATCATTAGTAGTTTGTTTGTGCACCTGGCAGTCCCGAAGTTGTAAGTGGCGGCGCTCGCGCCTGCCCCTAATGGCAAAGTCACCCGCCATTTAACACGAGATCGCCTACCTGTACCTGCCTGCTGGGCCCTACCCCCGAACCTAGGGGCTTTGTATACCTGACCGCGTTTTTATCACTCTACCGGACCCAGAAATGTTGATTACGGAACTGTTACGGGTTGTTGAACAACCCGTGTTCGTTTCACGGAGTGTTCCATCGCGTTATATGCTTTATCGATGGTGCTGGTTTCATCCTTCTCGGTTTTATATTGCCGAAGTGATGTGCAAAGAATACTACTCGTATAAGCGATATGCTCCTCGGACCGGCCGGCAAGATGTGGTGGAACGAAAACGCGGCTTCTCCTGTTTGTAATTTCATGACTGATATCGTATTGGGCTCAAGCTCAGTTCGTTCCCTCGCCGATGGAGGGGCCGTGTTTAAAATTTTAAAATAGCTCCGTGCCAAACTCCGGTCAGCCCATCGCCGTCGATAATATCCGTCTGGGCGAATGTAGTTGGGCGGTGGAAGCGCGTGGGTTTTACGACGCCGGGGCTGTTGTAGGCCTCAGGTGGTTCAGGCCGTATAAACCGCCTCCCCTAATGGCGCCTTTCCTTACGCTTAACCGACTGCCACCGGTCTATAATCATACTGCCATGAGCCAGCCGATTAAGGGGACGAGGCGTAGTCTGTGTCAAAGACCAAAGACCGTGTCAAATTGACTAAATTTTGGAGCAATTGTGGCCGCCTACGCCGACAAGGCCTTGTTTTGTAACCTTCAGGCTTCTTCCTATCTTAATACTTGATTCAAATACGAACGAACGTTCAAATACGAATTATTTTTCATTTTCTTATTTTTAATATATATAACGGTGAGAATTGGATTACGTGATTTACTAGTTTTAAAAAAAATGGTTCATACCACCCAAAGGATTAAGGGATTTGTGTGTGCGCGAAACATACAAATATTGATATATCCCCTATATTGAAAGCACCGGTGTATTTGCGATTGCAGTAGATCAAAAGATCAAATACATTTTATACGACGGAATAACACTAGCCAACGTTAAATGTTTTGAAATCGTTATAAATACTAAAGAATTATTTTTATTTGTGCAAGTAAAACTGTGTTTTGATAGTTGTGTTTTATTAATAATCGAAAGGGATAGGAATATTTTATTTAGAAATCAATTTAGGATGTTATATCACCGATTTAGATTTCTTACGAGACTCCCGTTGAGCTTGTATGATATTATCCAATGTGACAGTAGTAGGGGTTTGGTGTAAATGGACGGGATATGAATCGAGCAGTCCAACACCGTTCCGTCCATTCCGAAGCGATTACTGTACGATTGCCACGCCATTTGAAATAAACTGTAGAAAATATGATATTTCACGGCCATGAAAGGGGCCTGTGGCGTTGGTCACGGTGTCTGCCCAACTATTACACAACCTGCAGTCCCGACCTGACTTCGTTGCGCCACCGATATCCCAATAAACTCGTTTGAAATGCATATTTAAAGTTACTACCTACGATTGCATTATTGCGGTTCAGTACGGTTACTTCGTGCACACGAATCCCGTAGCGTAAATTATCAGTTTGTGTCAGATACTAGTCTTTGTACATAATAGCTTATTAACTACTAAAATCTGGAATACATATTAGGGATATTTTCAGAGTCCAATTTCAACGTGAACTCTGTTCCGCTTTTCCATAATATATATTTTAATTTAGGGATCTTTCTCTCCCTTTGCCAGCTATTTCGGTCGGTGGTAAGAGATCTCTCGCTGACCCTGCACCCGGCTACATTATTCAGCGACGCTGAGTCGCTCTCATCCGGCAAAGCGTGGGCCAAGTGAGGTACGTGATGAAAAAAAAATTGGGATGTTGACGCAGTCCGTTTTATCGGTTCGTAAACAGCAACGTCATCTGTTCATACGCTACTTCGGCTATTCGCTAAGTCCCTTGTGGTTCCCGACCGTCCCTGCCGAGTCTGAATAGTCCGTTAATGTGTCAAAAAAATGAAATATTTGCGTTTGAGGCAAGAAAAAGCTATTTGATTTCGCTGCGACTCTCCGAAGTTAACCCTCGCCCTGTTTTTTGTCGCCACTAGCCTGTTTAGTTTGGTTTTTTTGCTGATTCCAGCTTATCACCAACAAACGTTTCGGTAGTGATAGTGAATTTTGTCACCATGTCAAGTGCACCACCTAAGCAACATTTGTGGGTAGTTACTGATGTGTTTATTGGTGTATTTGATAGGCATACAATTTAAGGAATTTATGGTGAAGGACAGTCAATTTGCATAAGTAGCATTGCCTAGGTAATAATTATTTCTATATTGAATAATTTAGTTGAACATTAATAAACATTGTGTCTATGACTAGTTTACTGTATATTATTGGAGTTTTGTTACACCGATGATTGCGTTACCTCTCTTGGCTTAGGATCAAATAGGGGAATGGTGAATAGAAAGTGGCCTCGATTCATATTGTTGCATCCGAAGATCACATTTCCTCATCGGATAAGTCTGTTTTATGAATGAATAGCGTCCTCTGGATTAGATCATTGACGTCGGCAATGAATAAATAAACAGCGATAGGCCGTTCGTGCTACAATTTCGCTGAGTTCAGAATCTGTGTCCACGGCATTCTGCTTCGGCCGGCACTCTCATCGGGTCCCCTCCCCGTCTGTAAACAAACACCTTCTATGGCCTCCAACAAGAGTACTTCTCTAAGCGGTTCGGTACCGTTGAATAATAATAAACGGTGTTATCAAGTGTCTGGGCTCGCTGCCCTATCGCTAAGTTCTTATGCCAACGTACAAACTTTGTTATTTTAAAGGGTATATATATATATATATATATTTTTCTCTGCTCAGCCAAGAACCCAACTCAAGATCGCAGTAGTATAACTATATTGTAGACTCCTACACTTTTATTTCCTGACCCACGTATTTGGTTTCTGACGGTGGCGTCAACCAGAAACCGGTTTACCAATAGACCGCAAACGGGAGTGTTGATAGTGATATTTTTTATATTACAACATTTTTGCACTACCTCTACGACCGTATACTAGAGGTTCTATAAACTGAAAACATCTAACAAAGAACTAAAATTATATTCCAAATAGTATTTATAATTTCGTACCGTCATATTTCTGAATACGCACTATTTGGTGCTTGAAATATAAATGTGTTGTAATTTAAACTACAAATTAAAGATACTTGTTTGCGGGTGTACATTTTATAGGGCGTCTCATTTAAATCCATACAGATTACTATATTTTAGTTATTCATATCCAAAATTTGGTTTCATATCGCCTGGGAATTGTTTAATAACTGCATTTGGAAGCGGGAATGGTGATTCCAGAGCTGGCGCTTCCCCGAACAATGCATCGTTTAAATGCAGCCCTTCCGGGCGGATTGTCTCATTGGCAATTCCGGAATGCATAATGCATAGGGCGGACGTGTCGAACGGCTAGGCGAAATGGATTCATTTTTCTTGTTTGTTTTGTTGTGTATTTCTTCTTTTGGGTGTTAAAAACTTAGAGTTGACTCTCGACGCGATAAATGCACCATAATAATTGCTGTAAAAGCAACTCGAAAATATGTGCTCCATTAACGCCGCCCGATTTCAAAGAGTCCTGGGAAAAAAGAAAACTTGCTTTATATTTCATATTATGACTCAGAATGCGTTTAAAAACATTTATAAACGCCGTTGTAGATGCTGAAAACGTCTCGTATAAATAATACAGCATTGGTTTTTTTTAATGTCTCCTGGAATGTCACTATTACAAATAGACCGTGAAGAATCGGAACAATTTGTATTTGAGATACCCCGGATTTTCAGCTTGTCCCTCTCCATGATGACAAGTTTAACATGGATCAAAATCTAAATATTTTGCTCCATATTCTCCATATTAAATATCCTGGGCACTTTAATGTTATTTTGCATTAACCGATTTTTCACGTTAAACGTTTTCAGCTGTATTTCAGTTGGTAATAGGCGACGAGTATATCATCCTGTTTTTGTGACCTCGTGTTGAGGTCTGAGTTGCGGCCTACAAATTTAAGGCAATGTTGACTTGCCACACGCCAGCAATGTCGCGGCTCTATTTAAACGGCGTTTGGACAACATTGGCGAAATTGTCGGGGAGGTTGAACAGAGAAAGCCGCAACGGAGAAAGAGGAAGAGCGCTGGCCACTTTAATTGGCCCGCGACAGGACTCGACCGCAAAGCGGATTTACGGCCAGCCCATTGCGTTTTATAACCTCGTTAGAGTCGTCACAATTGCATCCATCCATCTGGCGAAACACTTTAGCTGTTCTCCAGAGAGTGGGAGGGAGAGGGAGAGAGAGAGAGAGAGAGAGAGAAGAGTGATAGCGAACCTGCGACAGACAACTCCATACAATTCCATACCCGAAATTGCACTGATTTCGTCATAACTCCAACAGCCGTTCGTACAATTTCGTTGTACAATTTATACAAACATTTTTTCTGAGATTCATAAAAATTACGTACCCGAACTACGAGTTCCGCGAAAGTTTATGTAGCGTGGTAACGTTTTGGAAATGTAAAATATTTCGCAGTTTACTGGTACAAATATTTGAATCGAATTGTTGCATTATTTTTGGGTAGCTAAGAGGCCATAATGTGAAAATTCGGCAACTCATCGAAGAGGGAACCACAACAATGTGCCCACTCCATGGAGAGAGTACATAATTAACTGAAAAATTATGAATGAATTTGCACAAATATAGGGTTAAAAAACATACATGTTTTAATTATTATGTTGGTATACTATACTGTTAGTTATACCCCTCTGGCAAATTTGATCTGGTATAGATTTAATGTACCATGATTCGATTCTCATTAAGGTTTGTTTTACCATATCAATTATAGTTTACTTCGTTTACACTTAGTTAATGTTCATCCTCTGAATGTGATCCTGATCTGAGTGGTCTAATGCCTGTTTTATTTCATGGTATTAAAACATGGTACGATTTCGTGAGGGATTTCACGCGTTCCAATATGCCCGCATTACATAAATTCAACCCCCTCGGGGAGGAAAACCCCGGCATTATCTTTTGTATAGACTTTCCCCGCCCGGAGCCCGCTATTTAAATATAGTTTCCTCCTTTTTCCCAGCACGGTGGGGGGGAGAAAAGTTGAACTGGAAAAGTCTCGGGTCCCCAGCCCGTGAGGGAACTTCTTTCCCGACCGAATGTCGCGTAGTCCCGCCCCCTTCGATTCTACTCGGTCTGCAGAAAAGCTCAAACTCTGTTTATATATTTCATTTTATTCCGCGTCCACGCCCTTCACCTAGAGCCCCGAGAGGGTGCATGAATTTCCACGCCCATTTACATGTCTCCTACAATATCGTTCTCACAGCATACATTCGCCACTTTTATTCCGCAACAAAGTGAATATTAAACTTCTTGTTAAAAACGATTTGTGGAAATCGCACATGAGCAATTCTTGCCGGATTTACTTTGGCGCTTTATATTGTTGTTGTCAGTCATTATTGCACAATTTATTTGAAACCCGTTGCGTACTCAATACATGTATCCAATTAATAAGAAGCCTCTCTGGTCAACGGCGTAAAATATTAGCTTCCATTCGGTACGTAAAATTTTATTTTCGAATTCGCCTCTGACACACTGGAACCTCCCGAAGCGTAGCACGATTGGACATAATAGGAAAACGCGCTCTTCGGCATTGGAGACAATTTATAAATTTATTCCCGACCATGTGGCGGACCATTGAATTCGACTCGGAAGAGTTTTCCAAAAAAAATTTTTATTCCGAGAAAAATATCCGTCCTAATTATTTTCCGATGCTCTGTCACCAGCTTCTCGGGCGTGTCCCGGAAAAGCTCCGTGCCCGTTTTTATTTGAGGAAAAAAAGAGCGGACCCCGCAGATTTTTCACACGCACACACTTGACCGGCCGGCACAAACGGCAAAAAGCGTGCGGCAATTAGCGATGGGGTTGTTGTGGACCCGAGAACTGACTAATAAGAGTACCACTGTTGCCCGGGTCCGGGGTGCAATTAACCGCCAGCTTTCCTCCTACCCCCTTTCTTCCACTTCTTCTTCCGCTCGCCGCTAACACCGTTTTTGTTTCGGCCGACCTTTCGTTATTTCTCGCGGAAGAGTGTAGCGAAAATGTTTGCCAACGCCCAACACTCGGCTCCAGCACAAGGCGTTTCTGATATCGCGGAAACTCCCCAAGAACCTTTATACCGCAACAAGTATAGTTACTATAGCTTGTTGTTTGCTCCCGGGCTACAATTCCCACCCATTTTGCCTTATACTGGCGTCGGCATTCATTTGTCGAAAGTGTTTTGTAGAATAATTTTTTAATTCGGGATTATAAGCCCACAGTTAGATGCATTGTTTAAAAATATTGTGTGATTTGTGCCATTTTTAAAAAATCTCCTCTCACAATGCAAATTTGCGTCAAAGTTGAGCCTTGATATGTTCATGGGCTGGCATTGTTCGCCCGTAAACAGAAACTCTCTTCTCTCGATATTTAGACATGATTAATGAAATATTAACCTGGCGAGACTGTGCTTTGTTGAATCTGCTGGGTCTTATTTCAGATTTTATCCTTCCCACTTATATGTTGTTTCCTTCCCTTACGAAATATAGTTGTGCGTCTGCAAACAGTATGACTCGGTGAATTAGATTGGGCGACCGCAATTAAACTCCGAGATGTCTAAATGAGAGAGGAGCTGTGTGCTAATGTTGGCGAGTGGCGGCGGCCCCTTCTCAAGTTGTTTGTTTGCTCCACTTATCCCTACTTCTCCGCTCGCTTCTCCTTCTTCTTCTTCTTATTTCGCTTCCCCCTTTTTTGTGATCTCGCCGCCAGCCCTTTGGCCCTCCCCCCCGCCGGCTTCCACACTGTTTGCCCTGTCCGGTCGAGTGGCCTCGTCGTCGCTTTCAAGTGGTACCGACGACAGTCGCGTCCATTCATTCGCGACGGTTTCGATCAAAGTCATTTTCAGTCTCGTACCGAAGACTTCGCAGAATTACCTTTTATTACTCTATAAAATCGAATATACTGAATTTAAAAAATTACAATATCGGATACTCGAACTCCGGCGACTTCCACACTTCATGGTTGGGACTAACAATTTTATACCTGAGTCAGTATTTATATGTGCATACAGTTAAATTGTTATAGCAAAATACGGAGGACAAAAGTCTACGAGTCTACAAGTGGTGTGTCTGCCATTCTACAAACTGTGATCACCACTAGTGGTGGTGTGGTCCCTTTATCTTAACAGATCTGTGTTTGTAAGAGGACACGTGTTCATTGGCGTCAATTACGGTTCGAGACACGTTCTCTTCTTCGTGTAATCTGTACGTCTGTGTGCGCGTGTGCGTCGAGTTTCTTCCTGCTGTCTCTAGTGGCTTCAACTGTTTCAATTTACATTTACTAGCGGGGCCCCGAATACTCAACGAGTCTTCCGACCAGACTATTTATCAGAGGTCCCCTCCTCCCCTCCCGCCGTCTCTCTCTCTCTCTCTCTCTCTCTCTCTCTCTCTCTCTCTCTCTCTCTCTCTCTCTCTCTCTCTCTCTCCCGTATTTGACCGTGTTTACTCGGTTCAGAATCAGGGAACTTGTGGTGGTGGCGGGGGATCACCTCGACGCCGGTCGAACTTAGAAACGCAGGAAACTTTTGAGTAGACAGAAAATGAGACAGGTAACCAACAGTCGGTAACTTTCGGGACACGGTCGGAGTTGTCGTAAGGTTACTGAAATAGTCGGTATTTTAAAGGTACAGACAATAAAAAAAAATGTTTGTTTTATGTATTACTCAGTTGTCTCTTAAAGGAAATTATTCCTGTTTAAACGCATGAGGTGTACGGAATTGTTCAGTTTATGCACAGTGTTGATATTAATTCGGGAGTTGAGAAGCCAAACGGATTTATGGCAAACAATGGTATTCCAATCGGTTTTGAGAATTTGAAGTTTTGAATTTCAATATATGTTTTCAATTCCTGCATGGAGATAATATATTTTTGAGAGCTGTTCTAAAGGAACGTTTAAAAAATGGAGAAAAAATAAACAACAAGCTTAATAGTGAAGCAGTACTTAATATCCACAAGAGTTACGGAGTTGGAAATTTAATTCCACGCGTCTGCAGTTAAAAATAGACTGAGATACAACTTTCCTTAACTGACTAAATTCAGTCTAATATTTCTGGAATTACACCGAGGGGCTTGCCGTTGAAGGATTAGCTTTGTATTTTTCTAGGCGGGGTCGTGTCGGGTCGGCTTGGCCGGGATTTATCCGTTTCAATTAGGGGCGATGGAAGGATTGGCGGCCGGACACGCTCCCGGAGAGTATTACCGGCCCCGCTGATAAAGTGGACCGTATTTATTTTGAAACCCTTCCCATTCCCGTTCTCTCATCCCCCGCCGTTCCGGACACAATACAGCTCCGGGCCCCACTCCATTTACCCCTGAGGCCTGGCCGGCGGGTTGACCGACTCGTCGCATCTTATCTTCACCGCCAGGTGGGACGTCCCATTCGGGCGCCCTTTTTGTTTTTTCCGTAAGTAGGATATTTTATAGGGCGGTGTCTCTTGTACAATATGACTAGTCGGTCCAAAAATCATTTTCATTTCGATCTCCGTTATAACTCTATTCGATGACAGAGTTGTATAAATAAGAAATCAGGATACTCGCGTGTACATATGGAGCCACCTAGGGGTACAACTAATACTGGCCATCCCCAGCTTGGCTAAGTTAAATAAAGCGGGGATTTCCCCTCGTCCTCAGGGGTTGAAATAGTGCGGTGATTGAGTTAATGC
This sequence comes from Lethocerus indicus, assembly GCA_019843655.1. NCBI lineage: Eukaryota > Metazoa > Arthropoda > Insecta > Hemiptera > Belostomatidae > Lethocerus > Lethocerus indicus. The sequence continues at coordinate 16,067,977 of JACDQD010000009.1, read as the reverse complement.
CTTGTTGTCTCTCTCTTCCTCCCTAGAGCACAACTATACATGTATATTTTCTCCGACTTCGTATATTTTCTCTTGTTCCGTGGATATATCCTGTAATTGGATAATGTATAGAAGGATCATCTCGTTAAGCAGGAATCGCGGTCGACATCATTTTCATGCCAGCATTTTTATCTATTTGAGAGATAAACCTCTGGTAAATTCAACGAACAAAAAGCGAGGGATTGTGTTCCGAACTATAAAAATTGTTCTTTGCGACTGCAATGTCGTAGAAACATAACAAATACGTTATAGAACTCCGTGTAATGTTTTATTTTTTCAGTTTCATTGGTCTCATTTCATTCATTAAATTCATTATATAGCAAATGTACAATTTTTGTTGCTTTTTTTTAACCGTTCAGCCAATTTCGTTCTGTCAAGACGTTTTACCTACGCTCATGGCTCGCATAATCAAACTTTGGTCATTTCACAAGTTCGATTGCAAATATTCGTTTTAAGCAACATATATCGTCCACGTCAATAGCGTTTATATATTGAAGTCTCAACGTGACAGTACTGTCACTAAATTGCCTTTCCGGTGTGGCTTCGGGTGAGGACCGCGCGATATCCTCGACCTGTCAGCCGCCCGTCTGCATCAGTCAGTATCGAAATTAGCTCGCCGAGACCGGTTTATATTGGCCCTCCAAATAGGGCCATTTCAACAGAATTAATGATGCCGATTCCCCGATATTATCGATATCGTCGTTAATAACCCCGTTTAATCGGGACCTAGTCGGCCATTCATCTGTCCCCGCCCCCCTTGTGCCCTTGTGCCTAACACTTTCCGCGCCATTTGTCCGTTCAATATCCCTTTGAAAACGATAAATTAATATTATTATATTACTAGGCAATTAAGATAGGGAATATTGAATTTCATGATGTCTGCAGTAGCACCGGTTTCTTCTTTACCGGCTGTTGTTAATAAATAGTCGAATGTGACCGAAGTGACATTGTAAATTTTAATTAATTCAGTTTAAAATTTCTGTACAGATAACATAGTTAGCCTGTCTCAATTCTGTGTAAGCATTCTTTCGAACAAAGGGACGCACAAAAAGTTAAGTGTGCTGCTTTTGCAGAGGTCAAACTGGTCAAAAATACTCTTACAATACAAGGAAGGTCCGAAATTAAGTACTACTTGATACATTTATTAAAATTTAATTAACGGTCCCAAATCGTCTTTTTGACCGCTCTCAAGTCGGGTCGTTTTCGGTCCCGCCTCATCCTCATAAAGACGACATGGCATGTCGCTTGATAAGCTACCGGCTGGCTCCCAAGTTTCCATTCATACCCTGTTCCTCCCTCCCATAATTTGAAACCCGCACTATTTCTTCTTTCTATGGCGGTATTTCTGTTTTGCGTTTACACTTTAAGTTGGCCCCCGTCATAACAGTTGTGTGGGAACGAGTCAAGAGCGCAGTGTGTTGCAGTTTAGCAGGAGCTGGTTGGAGAGCGGCCTAGAGGGAGGTTCGTTGACTCCACCTTTAGCCTTGAGGTGGTCTCCGTTGCGTCACAGGAATGCACTTTTCTGCCCGTTCATATCAGATATTACAATTGACGTTATAAGTTTTTTCCATATTTCCCTTTGTTCCATATTTTTATTTTATTGAAGAACATAAATAATCATGTTTTAATTGTCAGTATCGGTTATATTTTGTTTTTTTTTTGTTAGCGGAAAATAATTTATTAACTGTTGGTGCCTCATACACTGTGTTAATTTGAGTTGACAGACCTACTTTGAACATTCTACAGGCTACATATTACATTAAAAGATCAAACGGGGCTCTAATTTTATTATGACAATAAATCGAATCTTGTAATTATATTAAATTATATACAAAGTAATTGTGTTATATGGTACGTGGCCTAATTGTATCTGTTTTCACTTATAACCGTTTACACTTAAGTGAGAATACACTTTTAAATTTAATACTGTTGTGAGAGTGATAAAGTTGATATTTCAAACTTTAACTGTTATAATTTGTATTACTTTACTCAGCTTGATCCATTAGATGTGCGTAGCTCGTTAACAGCTTAAGAAACAAAAAAAAATTTCAGTCATTTGAAATATTTTATAAAATGCCCACAGACGCGCGCGGTTGTTTGTGTTAGTGGAATATAAAAGTCAGTCAGGCGGGTGTTTCGAATGGGCTAGTCGTTTACATTCTTTTTTGGGCCCGAATCTGGGCCAACGGTTTCCGAATTGTCTACTCTGGTCAGAACAAATTATTAATCGACTGTCATCGAGGTTCCGACAATGGTTGGTGGCGGCGGGGGGTATCGGGCTTACGCTGTTCTTCCATTGACGTCGTGCCAATATTCAATATTCTCTGACCTATTCACAATTCAACAGTTTGGGAATACGGCATAAAACGTATTCGCGAAAGAGTCGCTGACCAACCCCCCCCCCCGGCTATTGATTAATCAGTCGGTTAAAAAAAGGTAACTCACGAGAGTGAGAGAGTTTTCCACATGTTTTTATGATATTGGCAAACCGCGCTTGACAAAAATGGGGCAATGTTACCGCATAGAGGTGGAGAGATTTAAACTGAAAATAGCTCATCGAAATGGTCAAAAGATTTTTTTGAACTTACTCGTGGATACATGGAATATAAATATAAAAATATTGCCAAATCCCGTAAATTATCTTATTTTATAAGATACCACTAATTGTAGCTCATAATGGATTATGTATTACCGAACAAAAGTAGAGCTTTTTCCCGGCAGGATTGTACAGTAATTTTAACTACCTCTGTTCCCGAATTGTTTGGTGCAATTGTGGAAAGCGCAATTATCAAGAATCAAATTCAGTTTGCCAGCGGACAATGAAACAAGATAAGTGGTTCGCTGTGTGACATTATGTCGGCTATCAGATTTAATGTTCTACGGTAGTGTACAGCTGTCGTTTTTCATTATTTGCCCGTGTATTATTACAGCGCAAAGCGGTTGCCGGATTGGAAAACGGGTAGAGTTGAGTCTGTCTCGGATCAGGTGGGGCTAATGAGTTAATTAAACAGATAGGAGAAACGTGTTAAACTGCCGTTGTCTATATGCGGACTGTGGTATGGTTGGAGGGGTTGGTCGGGATCGATGCCCGCCCGCGTCATGCCCCCGAGTCATGCGGCCTATTCGCCCGCGGGGACAGCTCTATCCCGCTAAACTACCCGGGGAAAATCCCATCCCTTGACCAAACTGTTTACTCCCGGTTCCACAAGTTGACACACCTCCAGCAAATGTCATAAAGAAAACAAATTTACGTCCCATTTCTGTGCAATTTTCTAATTAAAGATCAACAAATTCAACTTTATTTCTTTTATTTGTATTCAAATCCATTTTATTCGCGACGGTTTCGAAAGTCAGAAATAAAAATATTGCGATTAGGCCAAATTAGAAGATATGGCAAGATCAGAGGTTACATAGGGAACTTCATCCGTCATGAAATTTTCAGTCCAAAATTCCCGTCACTTTGATAATTACAATGTTACTGTTTTTGTCTAAATTCTGTTCAGATCTCTCTACCACTGTAATGCGTATGATCCTCAGTACAATTTCAGTTTCATCGCCCCCAAGGAACGGTTAAACATTCCAATGCTTCCATGCGTTCGGACGTAATGGGCTCGGGACTCGTACACGCCCACATTCTTTATCTGTTTGAAATTTAATGATGGCGAAAGTAGACCGGTTGAGCAACAGAAATGTGCACAAATAAAACCGCTCTCGGCGTGGTGAAAATGGGTTAGATAGATATGGAATCGAGTCTGACTCGAAGCATTCTGCATGCATTGTCACTAACTCCACATTCATTATTTAATTACCCTTGCTTAGAAACTTAGTTTTCTGGATTCGCCTCGCAATAAGTTACAGTGAAGCATTTAAACTTACTGCCTTTGTTCACATTGGTTATTCTTAGGGTCGCTTGAAGAAGGTGGGCGAACTCGGTACGAAATCCGTTTAGACGCCGAACACGAAAGGGTGAAAGATTTACATGACTAACTCACCCTTGTTTGTCAGCTCCCATCCCGCCCCCACCACCCCTAAACCCTATAAAGGTAACGAGTTTCTTATTCAGTAACGCAGTGTCTTTCTAGACTTCGCCAAGTGGCTCACGGAGCGTGGGCACTTGTTCCAGTCGGGGAAAACAAACCGACTTAACATTCAAAGCGTTCGCTGTTCGCTTTTTGCCGCCGCCGTTGATCCGTCAACGTCCCAAATTCACAGATATGAACCACACCCAGCAGTATAACCAACTATATAAGATGGCCACAATTTGAAATGTAACGTCATGTGGCATCTGTTTTCCGTTACATTATTTCCAATAATAAATGTAAGGTAAATAATACTGCAGATAATTACAAAATTATCTCACGTTGTTTCATATAAATTCATTTGTGATAGTAGCAACACAATATTTTATTCGTTTTGCGTTTTATAATGTCATTTTTATTGAATAGCAATGCAAAATGAATTGTGCCGACTTATAAAGTGACACACCTCCGTACCGTTCAGGCACTAGTGCATGTCAGCGTGGAATCCTTTCTAATGACAAATAGTGTCATCTCGCCTTGTACGGATGTTCCCCCGGGTGCTGTCCACTGTTCACCCTCTTGGTGGCGTGTGTGGGCTGGAGGGATGAATACTTTAGGCGGGCTATAGTCAATTAAATGCCGGCCCAGGTTGGGATTGAGTTTTGGACAGTTCAAACAGAGCCAACTGGGTGTCATTCAATATCCCCCGTCCCTCCCACACCTCCACGCCAGCCTCCGGCCTAGCTGTCCCTTAAATATCCGCCCTTTCCCGTAGTTTACCTTTGTCCTCGCCAGTCAATAGGAACAGAGAACTGCGGTGTTTTGACACCGACTGTCATCCGAAGGGCGATAATTAATTAACTATTGTTGGACAGTGACTTTGTAATATATATATATATATATATATATATATATATATATATATATATATATATATATATGTAGAGTCACTGAAGAATGGTTTAGTACCATTGTATAGTATTGTTCATTATATTACCTGCAATACTGAACACAACTAACGACAACGCAGATTTTATTCCAACAGGAAAAAAGTTTTCTACAAAATAATATTCCTTTTAAAGTACCAACGAATAAAGTGTTATTTGGGTTACCATAAAAGGGGCATCGAATGACCTTTATGCTAAATAATATTATTAATAAACACCCGTGAACTACAGAACATAATTTGAACGTGCACTAACATATGCCACATTGATTACTCTATTCCATGTTCCATTATCTGTGTTCTCACTTTGATGGTAATTAGAATAACGGTATAGTGGTCACCTGCACAGTGCTTATTTACACAATTACGTTTGAACGTATGCACATATTCGTGCAACCGTAATTTGGTCTGAGCAACACTGCGAATATTACTCGGAACAGTAGGCGAATTCATTTCGAGACAGTCAACGTTTCGCAATCTTTCCGGGAACGCGTGTTGTTTCTGTACTGGAATCAGTTCGCTTTAGTTCGGATGTTGTTTCCGAACTCGTTCCCCACGGCGAAATTTCTTTCATGCGGCGGACATGAGGGGGGATTTCGGGAGTACAATTTGCATCTCTCGCCCTTCAAGACAGTCGGCCGGACGCCTGTTCTTGACAATCCCATCTCGGTTTTCACCCCCGAATAAAGTACCCACCTGACGGTTTTTGCGACAGCGAATTTGTTTCCTGGGGCCGGGGAGAACTCTCCTCGGCTTTCCTCCGGTCCGGATTTCCTAATTCCGTTTTTTTTCCCCCCGCCGACCCCCGGGTCAAAGGCCCGGAACAAAATGGCGGAACCCGGAAACGCGTCGAGAGGAGCCTAAACCATAATCCTATCCGATTGCCTACTCGCAAAGCTTCCAGGCTTCGATTGATGCTCTCGGTCCTGGTTTTTAGAATAAATTCTAAAAAAACCCGGTTTTTTTCTACCTGGACTCGTTTTTTTCAATTACTCAGCCAAACTTTTCCTCTACGAGAATCTATTTTCATTCGAATAATATGTACATTAATGCCCAATAATATCATCAGGAATAAAGCAAAAATAAATTAATTTTCCCCCTGAGCAACAAGAATTCCCTGAAATCGTAAAAGGAAACCTTATTAAATAGAGAGGTCACTAAAGATATATTCAAATACAACAATCTTAACTTGCTTCCAGAACCAAAAAACTCATAAAGAAACACTACAGAATTTTATAGTAATATCACCTTATAGACTGCAGTTCGAATGATTTCCTACTAGTAAAGCTTAGTTATCAGATAGCTAAAATTTATTTACGTACTCTATCTCTGGCAGTATTCAAACACTGCACGTAATGAAAAAGATAAAAAATACTTCGATTGCGAGTTAAATGGCCACATTATTGGCTTCAAATTTCTTTCATTCTATTGTAGATCGCTTTGAGTGAGACTACTTTCTCGCTTTATGCAGTATTTCTTTGCCCGTTGAGTGTTCGTAGCCGGCCCCTAGGTCTAGTTTAATCCCGCACTGCAGCGAGAGGAACCGCTGAACGTTGTGTAAGGGACACTGGAAACAGACCTGAATGCAACTCACTTTGTCGCTGTAAAAAGAGGAGTGGCTACTTGTTTCCTTCTCTGAAGGTAGTTCGAACCAGATTGGTTTCAAAATGAATAGCCGTTGACTCCTCTCAAGATTCTAGGTTGCAGTTGACTTTTTGCTCTCATAGCAGGGGGTAATTGTCTCCTTTTAAGTGTTGCATGACCGACTTGCCTACTTTGCTACACGCTCCTGTTTCTCTTGTTTCTTGAAGTTTTATATTCTACTGGTAGTCCTTCCTTTTCTTTCTGTTGCGATGTGGCGTATCATTTTGGATCTTTGCATAATTATACGTTTACCTCAGTTAGTATTTGCCTCAAGTGAAAAATCAAACTGTTACTTTAAGTTGAAACTAATAACCCCCATTATTTGTACCAATAGCATTGCATTTTTAAAAAGTCGTTCTCCGGATAAGTTAAGAAGATCATATTGCAAAATTATTCCGCGGACTGAGCTGAAAGTAGTCGGTTTATTATTTCATCAGACGATTCAGCCTGAGTCAGAACAATCCCGCGATTCAATTATAAAGTGAAAATTAAGATTAGTCGGGCCAACACTTGGCCCGGCTAAATAATAAATTTGCGTTACGCCACTCACTATTAGCTTTGTTTAACAAGTTTTCCAAGAAAGTTAGTCCGAAAAGAATAGTTAAAATAAGACACCTCCAAGCCCTTGTCCAAAAATGGTTTAGTGTCAAGACCCTGTGAACGTACCTGCGGTGAAATCATTAGCGTTACTGAAATATGTCAATACGCACTATTAGTCAAATCTACGTACACACTAACACTTTTAGCATAATTAATAATCCTCCAGTATGAGATCTGACGGAACATTCTTAAGGTACTTCACTTTATTTGTGACAAAATGCAGGAGGCAGAAAATTGCTACTGTCATATACATTCAAAGTTCTTATCTTGAACTATTCTTTATCGTAATCTAACCGCCTACCTGGGAATTATTAATACCATTAGTCATATTTATTTCATAATCCATGGAAAGAGGCATTATATCAAGAATACCATCTTTATTCAACAGTCGAGTATTTCTTCAAATACGCTATTTTAAATAGTGGCCGACATTATGCAACTGGAAACGAACTTGAAATAGGGAAAACACACCGGATCCTCTCCGCTGGTGAAGTACAATGGGCAATTTACGACAGTTTTACGTAACGTCCGCCATCTCCGATTCCGTAAACATTGTAACATTCTGCCTTCCGCCGTTGACGTTATCTTGAATCGTATTGTTGTAACCAATGTGTTATCTATCACTCCGCGGAATTTAGGGCGAAGATTTTGGCTGGGAAATTGAAATTTTAATCGTTAATGGTATTATTTTCCGTTAATGGTGTTATAAACCGTCCGGTTTATTAAAATTAATGATTGTTTACCTGACAATATTTTTAATTGTGGTTTATGTCTGGAAAACTTTGAATTTTAAACAAATCATCTAATACATTTTATTTGTTTCAGGTGAGTAACGTGATTTCATGATTGTACATTCATATACCCAAGATATTCAAGGTAAGTTCAGATATATTTCTTCATTGTCTAAAATGTTCTGCATTCTAAATATTTACCGCTATTATTTGAAGGGTGTGAAAGCGTGAGAATATATCAACATTGGAAAATTGGAGATAATTTCGGATTACTTTCCCCTTAGGGCGAAATGTTACGGAAGCGATAGCTCTCATTCTCGCAGTAGTGGCTCAGCTCTGGTCAGGCATTAAAATTTTAAAGTCCTTAAACGTTCCTCGTTCCCCGGCCCATTATGTATTCCATTTGGGGATGAAGTCCTCCACCCTCCCGCTTTCCATCTGCTTTTAATTTTTTTTTCTTTCTCCTCTTACTCCCCCGGGATTTTTGCCTTAATCTGAGGAGAGATTGTCAGCGACAAAATTTACCTTTCGTGTAACAAAAAATAAAAGCCACATGTAATTTTAGTTCAACCATAAAGGGATGTGGCGGCAAAAGCGAAAATATGTATCTGTATAATTCTTCAGAATTCGAAGCAGAAAAGTAATATTTTCTGGTAATTATTGTATTTACTTTTTCATAAATGTATTAAACCTGTTAAGTTTGGAAATAGAAGCGCATTTTATGGAAAGAAAAGTACGCATTTCACCTTAGGAACATCCTTTTACGAATATCACTACACTGCTCTAATTTAAAATCGTAACATCTCGAGTGTTATCTAGTGAACATGTATGTAAATAATACTCATACTCTGTTTTCTTTTTCATTCAATTTTGGATAATCTGGAAGCCTCGACTGCAGGTCATACTCAAAACATGTACCTTCCTTCGAATGAAAATTCCATTCTGCTTTTAGTTCGGTGGAGGGAACCACCGTAAGGGTCCAAACGTTACATCCAATTTAATTAAATCTGGGGAAGTAATAAACACCGGGACGAAAAAAAATTGTCCGCGATGAAAGTTTCTAGTTAAATAAACACAGTTAACAATCGGTCGGCTGAACTAGGTGAGAGAAATACACGTTTTTTGCCGTTCGAGGATAAGCTCACTTTTTATTGGGCCAACAAACCCAGTATCTCTTCCCTGTATATTCACTTTTCGGTTTTAATACAGTTTTCCAACCCCTTTTGTGGACCCGCCCAATGAACACACGATTGAATTAAAAACAATATTTCCGCATGAAAAATTTAAAAACTCAATTCCAGGGAGTCTCAGTGCGGTGTCTTCCCACTAATGGAATATGTAAATTTCTGATAATCTAACCGAGAATGCGAATTGGGGCAGTTAAAACAGTATATTATTGCCATTTAATGGCATAACCCAAGAAAGTGAAAACAACATACAACTATTCTGTTATACGCAGTGATTATTTAATGGCGTTAACATTCATATAAAATTACTTATATATCGATATTTTTTTTGCAATCGTTTATCCAATTCTCTAAATTGAAGCATAAAACAGGACCTGTTCCTTGCCTTAAGCGATTCAAAGCGTTGCCGAACGAAACAGAAACAACTTATGGTAGTAACGAACGACAGATAATATCTTCTTCGTGGGAGGGGGGCTGCAGGAGGAGCAACCCCACCGTTTCTTCCTTAGGGCTGGCCACGGGGGTTGAGTTGTGGTTAGGCATCAACTATGTAAATTTCGGCTTTACATAAGTGGCTCAATCATCAATCTTGCCAAATCTTAAGGGGGACGGAGGCGGGGGACAACTTATCGGCATATCCACCATCCACCCCCTACAGCTTTTATAGCCACCCACCAACTTTTACTTGCACAAAATTATTTAGAACATAAAATCGGTTACCCGAAAAAAGTTTTTATCATAATATATATGAAGGATATATACAGACGCACGTGTTGCTATGCACGTGGTTGTTATTTGACCCAAATCTAATTTATTCATTACTGAAATGACATCACAATACGTTACATACATTCCTCACATCTCACGTGTCGGTTATTCTGCTTAGGGTTTTGACTTAATATGTCCTCTGTACTAAATACGTTAAACATAGACATACATAATTTATTTGATATATCATTTATGTCTACGATGCCAGTTTTAAATTAGTTAATAGGCTAGTTAGTGAATTCTATAGTCAGTAAAAATAATTTCCAATACTCCAAAATTTTCTTCCAATATCATAATCAATAAGTAAGAGTACAGTTAGAGTAAATCGACTTAAACAATTCTTAATTCCAGCAACTATGGTGTAGCAGCCAAAAAAAGGTGCGAGTGTTGTTATTTTGAATCTATTTTTTCCTGATTCTTATTAAAAAAGTTCGTTAAACCAGTTTCTAGATGTTATAGACCGGTGCTATACATATACCGACTTAATAGTAGCTGAAATTGGAATTGGCGACTCGAGTGATGATTCGAATGAAGACAGAGGGTGAAGTGAGGGGTTTAAGGGTGGTGGCATTCCCTACCCCAGCCCCTGGATATAAGGCTTGCGCTAAAGCCGGGCACTTTATCTCTGTGCGTAGTTGGGACATCGAGATGCGTCATCTGCCGGGTGCGTAGTGACGCCCGAGGCTTAGCGTCGCTTTAGAAGCCTCGAAGAAATCCCGGTGCCAACTTCGTGCCTTGAAAAATGTGCCCGCCAAAACGTAGTTCGGCAACTTAAAGGATTCCATTCAAGCAATAAGTTCTGCTTCGGAGTTTCGGGGTTTTTTGTCAGAATGACAAAATATTTGTTCTAAATATTAACACTTAGAATATGATGGCTCTATGTTCACATTGTAGACCTGTTTAGGTTAACAAACAAATAAATAGAAACATAAAAATATAGTGTCACTTCCACTGAATATAAGCAAGTGTGGATTTGGAGATCGCGAGATTAATGCATGACATTCCAAACAATTGCCGCGTAAATATGCCTTGTATTAACTGTGCAAATGTAATACAAAGATAAAAACATGAAAACGCGCGTCTAATTAAGAAGGTAAAACGCGGGACCATAGTGACAATTCTAGTGATACTACCACCAGGATAGAGCTGGGTAGCCAATGACGTGTTATCAAGTCCGCCCAAGACCACCAACCGTTTCAATAGCCTCAACAATTCAGGATGAATTACTTTTTCACGAGTTTTAAGCTATAACAATATGTCTTGGGCATAATCAATAAGATTTCAATATATATTTGCTTTTTACTGATCTGACGATTTGATTTGAAGTTTGCAAAAACTTATTCCAAGTCCATAATAATTATTACTTTCTTTCAATTCTAATTTGTTTCAAATTAAATTAAGTCTAACTCAAAAACAGAGAGCAATAAGCGGAGCAAGTGCAAAACTTGATTAAAACTTGTGTTATAAAATATTGTTGTTGTATCCTTTCTTTAATTTTACTTGTGGAGTGCAAATTCTTATAAAATTAAAATTAGAATTTTCGCATGTTTGTGAGCATTTGAAGCGGGATTAATTAAAATTAAACTTTTTCCCCACTTTCAGTTCAAGATTCCATAGTTCCCAATGAGAAGCCTTCTGATACAATACGATGGGTGTTCAAATCTACTCTCTATTGAATACTGGATGAGGGAGGGTAATTTTACTGTTGTTACTAGTCAGCTCTTACTAAGGAGCTTACAATTCTTCACGAAGATTGCCTGTGAATAAAGTTTTATTCCGCCTTATGCTCCTTTCACTGTAATGGGGCCTTCTTGCTTTCTACTATTTTATTTTCCCCCTTCTCTCTCTATTTAACTCTTTTTTCTCTCTCTCTCTATTTCAATTCTCTAGAATTTGAATTTTAAGGTATTTTGTATTGCATTTAAATCACTATACCGGCCCCCAATTAATGTTGATCCTTTTTTTCTGCATTATAAGCAGTACAGAGCAGGGTCATCAGCCATACCTGTTGATATGCCGTTCTTTCCTGGTGAATGTAACAATTGCCATAGTGAACTGTATCTGTTGGATGTTAGGAATGATATGCTAAGTTGCATGTAATATCTTAAGGAATATATCATCACTCCTATGTCGCCACTCGCTGATTCGATCCTACTTAGACAGGCTTCGGCCTTTCTTCATCACGTTTAGGTGATAGGGCATCCTGTTTGCATTGTCACTATGCAGTTAAAACGTTTCAACAATTCCAATATCCTTAATATACTCAAGGGTATATTTTTTATCACCATTCGAGATTGGCTTTCCCTTTCAGTCCGGTATGATTGCGAGTGCCGCTTCTAAATAGGGGCTCACTCTCGTTCTCCCGTTCTTCAGTTTCATCACTGTTGTATTAAACTCGGAGACTCATGTTTCTGTGTAGGCTCCTCCCCTAAGCTTCTTATTAAGTTTCTACTGAGCGGCGACTGAGACGGCGTTGAGACATAATGAGCTTGTTATATACGGGCTTAAGTTTTGGGCTGTATTCCTAGTACTCACTCATTGGACTCCCCGAGCTCAACTAGTAGTGCTCCTCTAGGGTAGAAGGAGTAATACTCCTCTTATGCGGGGTAGGTCTCGCATTAATCTTGAATTTACCCCCGACGTTTCATAATAAGGGCGTCACAACCTAGCCCGCAATAATAGTCGGTTGTTTCACATGTCTCTTCACATGCCTTTCGAGGACGAAGTATAAAATTCGCGCTTCAAAACTCCATCAATTTAAACTTTATCAAACTGCTAATACATTCGTGTCTTTATACTCCAGAATATGTTATAAAATAAAATGTAACGCTCTAGTATTAAACTAGCCTGTGACTTTGAGTCAATGACTAAATGACTATCAATAACTTTTAGTACGGCCAATAAGAATGATGATAATAAATTATAGAAATAGTGATGCAAATAGTACTTGATAAATTAGTAACTCTATGATCAACAATTGTGGACTCCTTCATCCAGTATAGAGGATGACATTCACCTTTCCAAAACTGTTCCTTTTTTTTGCTAATTTTGCTAACTCGACGATAATTCGATGGATTGCATTAATGAGCAATTGTCGCTCGTATGGCGTGTACTGTCCGTTGAGTTTCTCAACGGCGGACTGTTTGCGTTTGGCAATAGTCCGTCTGGACTGTTCACAAGATAAACTATTATAGTGGAGTGTTCCGGTCGTTAACCGCTCGGTGGCCCCGTCCGCCGCCTCATTGAGCACACTGCCTCAATCCTCCCCCCTGCCCCCTCCACCCCACAGCCTATGTCTGCGAGACCGAAAGTCATGTTCATGCTGTGTACCACAGCATCCCCCTTAATCTAATAGCTCCCTCGAATTCAGTCCGGAAATTATATTTAAAAAAATATGTAATCCATCTTTCCCCTTAAATATTCCGATGTATTCCAACAGTATGGCGACAACACAATTTTTTCTCTTTTTAACTTCTTATGCAGTTATTATACTGAATATGATTTCTTATTCGTTCCAAGTTTATTGCCAATATCCACTCTTGCCTTCCAGCAATACAAAGAATTAATTATACGTTGTAATTGTTAATCCCGTACGGAGCTCAAGTCGGTCCGAGACAATGGAGGCTGGATAATAGCCGAGCTCATCTCTTGCATTCTTCACCACCACCGCCGCATCCTCCCCTAGACACGTCTGCGTCTAGTTTGGAGACCGCACTTGATATGCCGGACAGGGAGCTGTCAATTTTTTATTGACCCGCTCATTGGACAGTGCCTCGCGTGTCCGATAGCCCCCGACGAACGAGCCGAGCGAGCGCTCCTCTCTGTTAGCAATCAGCTAATGGATGCGGAGGAAACGTGAATTGAGAGGCGGAGATACGAGGATTTATCCCTGTCATACCGCCAATATTGATCAGTTCTGTTATTTTTTAATCGGTGGTACTTTATACTGGTGGTGGAGAGAAGCCGAAATTGGTCTACTTTACGGTCAAGTAGATAAAACCTTGCCGAAATGATAATTTTTCAAATTTGTATTCGAATATGAATTATATGAGTTATATGAATTAGTTATCACAATGAAGTTAGCTAACAGATTTAGCGAAATAAGTAAAAACTAATCCTTGTGATTGTACTCTAGAGGTGTAACGCCGTGATATCGGCACCGACGAGTTAACTGGATCCAATTAACGTAATGTACTTCATTGCGGGCCTAATTTGTATAACAGTACGTTAACGAGTGTCCCCTCCCCCTTCCCCCACCGCTACGTTGAAGTTCGGACTGTTATATATGATTATCTGAAAACGTATAGCCGCACTTAAACATATTACGGCCATGCCGTACACTTCTATAACGAATGTTTCATAATAATTCGGTCTGTCGTGAAATTAGGCCGCCGGGAATCCAATAATGTCCCGGAGTTTAATTCCATCAATCGGCGGGATCAAAACGAAACTTTCTTTTTGTTCCAAAATTGGCCTCCAAAGCCGGCCAGAATTCGGAAGCGAGACGGAGCTGGCATTATTGTTGGCTTCATTGCCCCCATATTTTGTGCCGGGTTTCACGTATGCCTCCTCGGCATTGATCAAACATTCAGCGGCCCATTGAACACAGGCCGGGGCCCGTGGGCTGCCTGCCTATAAACTGCCGGTGTCGTTCCCTATTTATCCGCGTTCGCAGTTGTTAATGGCGTATCTTATTCTGTCGGCAACTGTCCGATATGGTTAATGACCGTGACGACAACTATTGAATGAGTCAGAATTCTTTGTTTACTTTAATAGCTATTTTCAATACCCCATTTGCGCCATCATTACATTTATGATTATTTAACGTATACCTTAAACATTACATTTCTTCTTTGTATAATTCTTTATAATTAAGTTTGGTTATTGTCGGAAGTAGTTGATACATCATTACATAAAATGTTTTAAGCAAGCCTTTTCAAAGTACTAAGGCTTAACTTGCAATGTGTACATGCTCCACTGTTTTGACCGAATGTTTTTCACTGGACGTGGCCCACTTTCAACGGATTTCTCCGCCGAGTTCGAATCGAAAGAGGGAGGAGTTTCAGCACTTTGATCATTGAGCCTTTATCATCGTCAGTGTGTCCTCTTACAGTTTCTTTTCCGGCCCTTGGCGCCTCAAAAGGGCCCTTTCCTTCGTCTCTCCTCCTCGTCACGTTCTTCTTTTTCTTCTTCACTGCGCTTTACCCCCCCCCCCTGTGGTGTAACTCTGCCGAGGGCCCCCGTTGCATCGACAAAGAGACGGTCGCATTCCTTCCGCAACAACAAGACTTCAATTTGTAAACTTGGTTTGCACTCCGGTCAAACTATGTCAGTGGTTTCTAATCGAGAGAATAAAAGTTCCCGAGTATCTGTCTAAATTTAATTTAACGTTAGTATAATAAAGAACACCGTGATTAACCTCAGAACTTGGCTCATATATTATTCAACCTAAATATATCACAAAATGTTGTTCCTAATGCAGATATATCGTATTGAAACAATTCTAGTTTCTCAATGCTAGATGGACGGCTATAAAGATATTAATTTACAATAATAAATTTACATAGTGAACTTAAGTATAAATCTGACAAACCTGCTAAGAGTTTCCTTATTCAGTGGGAATATGTGATGTCTACGTAATTCTATTTTGAATATTTTCAGATAGTACAATTTGTAGTACATCATTGAAATCGTACAATTGTTCTGTGGTTTTGACCCAATTTTTGAACCATCACAACCGAGAACCCTTCATCGGAGTTTGAAATTGATCAAACACTTTCAAAATTCAACCCCAGTTCAAACACTCTTCGCGTGTCCGATTCCCGTGCTTTCCTTTTCTCCCGTTGTATGTTTCGAATCTTGGCGAGTTTTCCAATCTTCCGCCAGCCGGTGAAATACAAGAGAATTCGATAGCGTTCCCGGATCGGTCTTATATATGGCACAGTTCAAACGCGAAATGTGATCCGACCAATTCATTTTCAATGTTCAAAGCGGAGGTACTGCATACAAATCGCTTCCATTCGACAACTATTGTAGGGATAACACATTTGCTTGTTCAATCTTTATTGCCAAGAAGGAGACATTACATTTTATTGCTGTATTCCATGCAGACTTTCAATATAAAATAATTCACCGCGGGACACTCAATAGAGCTTGTATAAATAAATAACTAACAAATAAATCCTTATATAAATCTTTAAAAAAGGGACAATAAAAAAATGATGTGGAGAAAAGTAATTTTTCGGATTGCTCGCGAAAAACTACTGAAATTGGCGATAAAGAAAAACCTGTCCAGCGTAGGACCAAACAAGGGAATGGTGACAGACGATCCCATTAGTCGTGATATTCCTAACAAAACACCGTAGAGATGGAAATATTCAGCAGTGTATACGATCGTAATTTTCTAATGACGGGTCGGCATTATAGCGTCCGTTATTTTTTCCAATTCTATTTAGGACAATTTCGTTCATATCTGAAATAAATAATACACGAAATATAATTGTCGGTCACCACCGATTGTCCCTCTGAATTAATCTGGCGGGGGACCGTTGAAATTCTTGTTTAGAGCTGGTCTAGACTGGAGTTGAAACCCGACGAAGGAAACCAATTAAGTTTTGACCGGTAGAGGAAACCGGGGTCTCCTCCTGTGGGATGACGTGCTCGGAAGATAAAAACTGGGCCGTGGGTATGTGTGTGTGTGTACGCCAGTAGTGCGAGCTGCGGCCACATCCGGGCCGGAAGTGATACCATTATAACGAGTCAACCGCTCGTTCTTAGGCCTTTCTCTTCCTTCCGGGTTTCCTTTTTCACCTGTGCCGACTTTACACCTGCACGGGGTAGACGTGATCGGGTTCTTAATTGGCCTACAGCCGAGGCTTAATCCCACCCTACCGGATGTAAATTAGTCGCCAACAATGTATTTATTATTTGTTTACCCTACGAGCACGGACTATTAATGTGAAGTCCGGAACAATATCTAAGTTAATTGATTAGTCCACTTTAGACGTGTTTTTTTCTGAAAGATGCAACCATATTTTTAGACTTGGACGTCACTCATAGGGTGAGGTAATTGAGTAGTCATTCCGGGAATTTACTTTCTCATTTATTATAACAAATATCGATTATGAACTGAATTTATAGATTGACATGGTTATGGACCTTAACACGATATCAATTGCGAATGCCAACTGATTATAATTAAATCGGTTGTTGTAGCTGAAAATATTAGTTCTAGAAATTATCCAAATTTTGAATATCAGTATCAGTATGAAATGTATATAGAATGAAGCAGAGATAACGAGTGGATCATGTATTTCCCCTCATATCAGTGAGGGACTATCCATGTCTCAGGACATTGCGCCTCACATCATCCTGAACGCTCTGCGTCCTCCACGTAACTTGTTACTGCCGAACCACTTTCGGCCAGCCACTTCCGAATGTACATTTGCCTTCCGGCTTTCGGGAAATATCCGGGGGCGGGGGAAGTTTTAAAACTTCCCTGTAGAAAGTTGGGAGACCTCCCCAGCGGGACGCGCAATATTGGAAGCGGTCGTCGGGCGGCGGTTTCGGGTACGTCTTCTCGGCACCGTCTCCCCCCCCTCCCCCTGTCCCGCTCTAATGCCGGGAACGTGTTGATTACCTTAATAAGAAGGTTGAAAGTTTTGAAAGTTATGCAATTAAAAGTTGCGATTGATCCCCCGGCCCACCTCACCATACCCCGACCACGTCCCTAAGGTCTTTTCCGGCAGGCTGTTGACTCTCTGCTCTCTCTCATAATCTGGAAAGCACGTCACGCCCTTTCCGACCTCCCACTTAAAATTTGGATTTCTACGAGGGGGCAGGGGGAGGTCGCGTTTTAAAAGGTTAATCCAAATTAAAACCTGTATTTAGTAGCCGGAGCTGTACTAAAGGGCTATTTTAAAATTCTGTTTTAAAGAACTTACCATTTCCTTTTAACTGTGGATTTATTTTGTAATCAGTTCTGTTTGATCAAATACCAGTTATATCTAAGAAATTAGTAATTACAAATTCTTAGCCTTAAACTGAATTGGAAATCTTTCATAAAGTCGGTTTCTTCCTCTCATTTTTCTTATTTCGTTTTATAGTATGGCGTAATAGCGGCACACGAAACCGTCGCCTTCCCTGTTCCTCTATATAATGTTGTGCAATCCAAATCTCGTTATCTGCCGTGTTTAAATCTACAGACCTGTAATAGGATGGTGGAATTATGTAATGTACAATGTTCTTACCTTCTCTTTTTTGACTTATTACGAAATTACACAGGGATGTTTACTCTTTCTGACCTTATTTGATACTGAATTTTTACTGCATTTAATACTAAATTCCTTTAATATTTAATTCAATTTATTTTATTTAATATCAATACTGTTCCAAATATTTTTCAATAATAATTAGTGTCGGTAATAATAAACCAGCCCTTCCAACTATCCAGTAGGACCTGTCCTATGGCGGTTGTGATGAATTAATACGATATGAATAATGAATAGAAATATTTATATTGAAATTCAAGAATAAGCAACTTTTGTTCTTGTAGGCAAGTGAAAGTAAATGACAAATTCGTACAAGTCATGACGCCATTAAGATTATATCATGTTACGACAGTCTTTACAACCTCTTGTACATTGTCCTTTGGTACTATTGAATTTATATTTCAAATGCTGTACTCTAGGTTAGCACTATTTATTTCTTACTATTCTTGTATTGTCCAATAATAAACATAACCATACATTTGAATTTAATAGTACCCATGTATATCACCGATATATGTTTTTATTCAATCAGCAAAGGAATTCGCAACAATATGTCCGTTTATATTCCGGTTTCTTTGTATAGGCTATTTATAAAACGAATTTGGTTCGGTAGAACTCTTGAGGTTGAGAATACAGCAGTTCTTCCGTCTCTCTCAACTCCCTAAGATTCTGCTTGAGATAGTGTCGTTGAATTAGTGAGATTGGAGGCGAGATGCCACCGGAGATGTTGTCCACCGGGACGGAAAGTAATTGGTAATTGAAGCTTTATTTTATACAGCCTGAAACACTGAACACTAACTACTCGCCAAACCTCCTCGGCTGACCATTGTCGCTGATTAAACCGCACCTACCAAAAGGAAGTTTTTAATTCACTTGTTACCTTCTTTTTATATTATCAATAGTATTACAAGGCCGGGATCCTAATCCCGTAAAATGAATATATTATTGTGAAAATGAATTCACTGTATTATGTGTTAAGCAATAATAAAACTAACAACATAGTGTAGAGTGTTTATGGGGAGTTGTCTGATTAAATATATTTTAAATGTATATTTGAGACTCCTATAAATATCTTTGCAGAAGTTTGCGATTCACTCAATTCAAATCCACCTATATATTTTAAATACATAGCTAATTTATAGTTAAATTCTATTTTAATGGCATTCAGTACAACTGCTCCAAACATTTACTTCTCAGTGATTACAGTTATTTTTTACTAACACGCTTTTCCTTGTTTTCAGGTGAGGAAATTTTACTTGAAGAATGTCGAAATGCCAAGAAAATTGGTGAGTTTTTATGTTGTCTTGCGTGCAATAACAATTTGGCGAATTTTATTAGCTCCCAGATAGGAATATGTTTTCGATGGTGTTGGCTCCCCCGTACTTATCTTACAAGGAGATTTTCCAGAGGTAGAATTACATACCTATTGATAGGTGTCGATTTCGTTGGTGGATTGTGAATTGGCTTTCATAAACTATTAGGAGAATTGGTAGAGGGGATTGTTAGATATATAAGTTAGATACTGTACACAACTTGTAAATCAACCCAATTCTTCTTTTCTGGGCCGAAAAAAGAAACCGATATCGTGGCCGACGTATAAATTACATCTTTCGCAAAATGACATTTCGATGAACGAACTTCTTCTTCTTCTTTTCCCTCTTCAGGCTGTGATAAGGGCGGCGCTCAGCATTTCAATTACCGGAGAAGGGGCCGATAGAGGCTGTAACGAGCCGGTCGGCCCTCGAGACAACATCAGAAACAGATATCGGCAGCTCATTTTCCGCCGTCTTTACGGTGCTCCTTACACAGCGCCGAACGCGTCTCCCCTCTTAGTTCATTTGTTCTGTGCCCAGCGAGAAATTTAAAGAAAATCGTCAGCCCCGAGGTTTCTCGAGCTCTACCCCTTGCTTCTCCACTAGGCCCGCTTCGACTTTTCCGCAACCCGTTACTAATATCACTAGCATCACACCCTGTTATCATCTGCCATACTATTTGCTGGCAAACCCACGAATACTTAAAAATAATTTATATAAAAGTATCATATCTAGGGAAATCGATGAATTTGTTGATAATCCAAATTGTATGAAAAATACTTCGTGTAGGACTGGAAGTTGAAGAAAGCATTTCGATTACAGCTTGATGTATTAAAAAATTATTTTATTGGTACGGAAAGAATTGAGACATTGTATCAGTTATTCTGTATTAGTAAACAGTCAAGGCAGATTGTCATGTTGAACCTTCTAAAGTGCGATGACAAGGCTATATAAAAACCGCATAGCAGTCGAGGGGAGCATTCTAATTTAAGCGGATGCGCCGAGTTGTGGGGGAACCCGTTCGGGTGCAGCAGTTGTGGATGCAGCTAGCTGCATATTGCGACCTGCACTAAACACCGGCACTAAGGCCTCGCTAAGGCTAGTCATATTCTAGAGCGAAACTTTCAGAAATGCCACCAGGAAAATAGAATGAACTAAAAAAAACTGCACATGGCCATTAGCACTGAAACATGCCATATAGCGGCCGTATGTAAACAGTTTACAGTGAAACTAAGCTCTATAGCTCGCTATATTGTAGCTATTTCTAATAAATTTTCCTGTGAACACCCTAGAACGATTTAGACATCAACACTCCGCTGAAGTACCACATCGTATGACTGTTCCATATGTGAACTGAAAATACGAACCCATAATGTGCGATGATATTAAAATTGAATCTAACTTTATTTCGGGAAAATATTTCCAAACAATGCACACATATTGCCAAATCATATTTCGTCTATCAAAAACTCATTTCGCCAAAAAATACAGTACAACATGGTGACCGGAGATGCCGTGGGAATCTATAGCGGCCAATTGGGCATCCTGTGGGCACACACACAGCCGGGTCCGGGTCCGACCCGGGCCTCTCCCAGTGCCTAACATAATTAGTTAGGGCTTCCCGGCGTCCAGTATTGTCCGGCCGGCCTCCGCCGGTTTCAATGCCTTGTATTCGGCCCATTGTACAATCTGAATAGGTGTTGGTGGTCGTGTGAATGCGACGGGGTGCGTACCCCGGCAATTGAGGAGTGGGCGGGGGCGGGGTTGTCACAGGGACAGGCACGGGGATGGGTAGAGGCGGGAGAATAGGAATCAGAAATGGGGAGAATAATAAATTGCCCGTTAAAAAAAATATACGCCCATCGATTTATTGCGCCGCAAACGAGTACTATCGACGTCAGGTACGACATGAGAAGTCCCTGAGGTGTAATAAAGCTAGTATAAACAACTCATTTTTCGAAAAATGTGTAATTTGTTTGAATATCGGTTGGATTATTGACCAGCTAATCGTGATTTTTTCACTATTATACTAAACAAAGCCTATCGACTAGGCTAATCATCAGATACCTTAATGATAAAGCTGATCATTTAGTGTCCACCTTTGTTTTAGTATGCCCGAGTTTTTCTGTCCCATATATTCGGTAAATTATGGACAACACTGTTTATAACATACATTTTCTGATACCTATAAATATATTACTTAAATTTCCAGAAATGTTAAGTTGCTATTTTCAGGCTTATTTTTGTTGCAAGACTCGTGGCTGAACGATCACGACTACCGCCTTGAGTTTTCCTCCGGCGTTGTTTGACCGTTCTGTGTCCGTGCGGAACAAATTCATTTTAATTTAGTTAGCGAAGAGTTAGCATTTTTCGCTTATTCTCAGGGCGGCCTGTATATTGGCGGCGTGAAATACCCAGAGCGATAATTGACAAAAGGGGAGACTGCGGCTCCCTTCTTCATCAATCTCACAGCTGAAGCCTGCAGAAATTAACAGAACATCTCTCTGAAATTTCTCCTCGGTGAAATCATCGCTGTTTTTAAACCACTGAGAAAAAAACTGACAGCGCAATACGGTTGTCTTCCTCGTTTTTGTCCCCATTTTTATTTACGTTAAGCGGATTGAATGTAAAAATATCTTTTTTTTATGTCAATATCTTTTATAATAATTTTGCGTTGTTATGTTTACGTCGGTGTCAATCCATCAGTAACAAAACAAGGAATCAATCAGGCTTGTCGGTTACCGATGACGACGTCTGTCAGTAATAGTTGACAGTTACGCGGTGTATTTCTGCGTTTGTATTTTTCTCTTGCGGGGATAACACGTCGCGAAATAAAATAAGAGATACCGAAATTACTTTCATCGCGGACAACTGAGTGAATGTTCAAAATAACAACCAGACTAGCCAGAGCAGTAGGAAGAATTACTTTCATTTTTATTTGGTAGGTTAATAGTGACGTCAGTATTTAGCGCATCTCCCACTAAGTAAATATAAAGATCCGCCGAGAGCTCAATTTTGCCCTAGGAGTTTTTTCCCTTTTTAAACCCCCAAAGTATTCATGGTATGTAAATATTATTCATTAAGAAAATTTTCATCCCTAATGAATTTCTCCTTGTGACAGTCGTCCCGGCCCTACATAAGAATGCTCGTTGTCTCCTCTTCCTTCTCTCACCCGGCGGTTGACGACGTTTATCAAGTCCGAAGCCCTTCCAAGGGATCGGGTCGGTCGGTCGCGAACTTATTTAAAATTCAAATTAACTCCAACCCCCATCCCCCGTTTGTGTTTGCCGGGTTGGGCGTCAGCGGCTTGTAATCTAAATAATGTTTATTACTGCCGGCCAGAAAAGTATTAAAACGGCCGCAGTTTGTCAGCGCGCCCAACCTCCGTTTTAACTCGAGTTATGTACCCGGTGGGGGTTCGGAGATGATTTGTTTAAAGTTCAACCAGCCATTCTGCCAGGCTTATATTTAACACCCCCGAAGATTCCTTGATAACTATAAATTGTGTTGTAGGGCTTCGTGTTAACGAGTTCAAGTTCCCTCGGTCGGTTGATCTACAATTTCTTCGGACATAGTCCAGAAAAGTAGTCTTAAAGAACACTTAAAGCATACAATGTTTACGAAGTACCAATGTCGATCCTCGAGACACAAGTCAAATGAAGAGTTAGTTAAATTATTACCATTTAATCAAGGTTTGAAGTTTACAATCTGATCGAGAATTAATTGTATTAATAACAATTCGTTCCCTTTAGTCGTTGTACGTCACAAACATACGTACATATTTTGTACAACTGTAACATTAGCCCCGCCAGTCGGTATCAGGTTGTGAGACTTCGACATGAAGTTCGTTGCCAGGATACCAAGTTCAGTATCTCCGCACACGCACTTCTCCCCGCCCCCGCCAACCTGACCCCTCACGTTCCGTTCGCAGAATCTGATGTATTCATCTCGCATTAAACGTTAATAATAGCAGGGCTGAGACACGTGTCTGCAGCGTGTTTGAACTGCTTTTGGCCGCTGACATTCATTAGGCTGGCTAATCACTGCCTCGTCCCGATGCAGTACAAACGACGTCCCTGTTCAAACTCCGATGAGCATATCAAGCCCATTGTCACAGAAAATGTTGTTGTATATAAGTAAAATCAATTTTATAGGTTATCTGAAATTAATGAATTCAAAGACATATTTGTGGAACGGCCCTAATTACAGTCTC
This sequence comes from Lethocerus indicus, assembly GCA_019843655.1. Classification (NCBI taxonomy): domain Eukaryota; kingdom Metazoa; phylum Arthropoda; class Insecta; order Hemiptera; family Belostomatidae; genus Lethocerus; species Lethocerus indicus. Next base: position 16,044,247 of record JACDQD010000009.1, on the reverse strand, counting down.
CTTATGCATGGATAGTTTAGCTTCCCGGTGTTGCTAATATTACCTACCATCTGCATTGTTGAACCTGAACATTGAACGCCCTTTTCCAAAATGTGTTTTCATAATAGATAGGTTTCATAAAATCCACCAACTACCGAGGGGAAACTTTAAAGTCCCGGTCAGTGCTATAATAGAAAAGCCAAACAGGTGTTTTATACCTTTCGAGCCAATGGAGTTGAATCCACTAAAAAGGAAGACATCTTGCAGTTGCCCGGCCCTTTAGAAGGGACCGAAAAAAGAAGCTGGGTCCGATCATTCAATCAAGGTTGTGCGGTTTTAAAGAAAGGGCGGCTTCCCCTACTACCCCCTTCACCTATCCCCTTTTATTATATATAAACTCTCGCCGGGATGCAGTTGGTAGGCCTCACCATTGACTCCAGTGAAGGCTCGAAGGCCCCCTAAGGGTCGTATTTTAAATAGGGTGGACGTCAGTGCTGACTCTTGAAAGGTTTCTCCCGGGTTTATGAGCCCCGCCGAGTTCCTCTTCCACCTTTCAGGGAGGCCAACGGTGGTTGGGGGAACTTCGCCAATCACTTTGTGTTACAGCTTAGTAGTAGCTTAACCCTCCTCGGGGAAAGGGCCTAAGTTTAGACTTTTCGCGTCAGCGATGTATGTGGGACCTAAATTCTTTATGGCCCCCCCCTGCCACCGATGCATTCATTTTCGATTCTGTCATATTTATAGAGATGACTGATATTTCGGAAACCCTGACAGTTTTTTTAATGACAGACAAGTACCATCTGCTGTATTTTGCAAGGGGAAGAATAAGTCTCTTATTATATTTATGATCAATTTTGTGAACTGAATTGGCGTTAAACAGATTTCGTCGGCCGATCCCGACCACTCGTGTGTTTGTCTTTGTGCGCCTGGCTGTGGTGGCAGTATATATAATCTGAATGTTATTTAATATATCATTAATATCACGTTTAGTGCCAATACCAGAATTACTAGACAGTATTAGCTAGAACTAGAACTAGTACAGGAACTCTCTTTGTAAGCATTAAATCACCGAATTATATAGTAGCCCACCCGACCGCCCACAACAAGCCCAGTTGTTCGCCTAATGTTGTTGACACGGAAGTTCAATTAATTCCGTCTTCAATTGCAGTTGTCCTTAGATTTTATACTCGCCTGTTTAGTTTTAACGATTCGCCTTTTCAACATCATCAGTGTTAATGCATGTGTTTTGGGGTTATAATTTTCTGAAATTTTTGTTCTTATATTATTATGTGTTGTTCCAAATGTCAATTGGCCTCGTGGTCGATAGGCTTATGTATCTATCTATTTATTTATATGTACGTATATTATACACATAAATATATTATGTACTGGCTTTCATTTTTCGTTGTGGTGAGCCTTCGTCCTCGTTAGGTGGAATGTACGGTGATCCCCTAGATAAAGGACTTTGTCTAACGAGACAGAAAAGCAAATAACGATTCCAGTATGATTGTCGAGGAAACAATCTCTTTTAGTAAGTCCCCATTATCCGATGTTGAAAAAAGTATAGGGCAGATCTTGTCAACCTGATTAGGCCCGGATCAGAGCCCCCCTCCTTACTCTTTGGTTTTTCAATTGGGAAGGGAAACAATTGCAACTTGAAATGTATGTAAAACCGTAAAATATAACTCGTTAATTCTAAAAAAGTGAAGTATCCTATAGAGTCATATGAAAATTATTTATATAAATTCAAATATATTTATATTATAATTATATTAGAGCTAAGATTTACGATTTACGAGAATCAGTTTTAGGTGTCCAAGAAGTGGAATTCTTTGGAATTCAAAAGGGCATAAAAGAACCTAATAAAACAGAAAATCGCACAGAAATTTTTATCTTTATAATTTATTTGCTTACATTCGGAAGAACAACGTTGAGATGCCAATATTAAGAGCTTCAAAATAACAATTTGATTTGTAGTTTGACTGTAGTCTAATAACTAGTAGTATTCTAGTAGACGCAAGTATCGTTCCACACATTTAATTCCCAAAACTACGAGCTGCTGGGACGGCATGTGTACGTGCCCTACTTTCAGTAAAATCTCTGAATACATTTTGCTTCCAAATACACTTTTATTAGGCCCTAGATTATTACGAAGCCTTTGTACAATCACGGCTAACGGAGAGAAAAGAGAGCCTCTTTTTATTATTTTTTTTTTTTTGATAATTTAATTAGGCGAAGCCAAAGGAAATTGCGACCTCGGGGATTGTAGAAACTTTGATCTACTAATGCCTGAAAGCTCCAAGCTGCAGAGCTCCTCCCTGGGCCGGGCTTCATCTGGTAAGAAAAGAAATATCGGACTTGGTCGGCGGAAGCTTATTAGAGTAGCGTGGTGGGGGAGGGTGTAGGCAAGTACTATGTAAGGATCTGCCTTGGCACTAAGGGGCTTACTGTTAGAAGATGTTCAACAATATTTGATATTGACAACGTTCAATGCGCTTCAATAATTGTTAACAATTTATATTATTACTTTTTGAGTATTTGGATGCGGTTGTGAATTCGCATATAGAAACCTCTGAATACTAGAAATAGAACCATCCAAGTGTTTAGATAACAAATTATTCTTTTGACTTTTATATTTAGTTGAACATATTTCAATGGTTAGAACGAGTTCATCACGTGCGAAATATTCCTGAATTTAATTTGTAATATTTATCGACTTTTTTAATTAGTTCGGATTGACGCTATTCCCAACTCTCCAGACATTATTGATGCCACGAGGGGGGACGTCTGAGGGTCAAAACAACAGTCGAGAATAGAAAAAAAAGCGGGGTGGAGGACAAAAAACTGAAGGACTATTACTAGAAAAGTTTGCCAATAATGGTGGCTTTGGGGAGGGCGGCGGACACGCCACCTTTTCGACGTTATTAATTATGGACCGTTGGGCGAAGGGAAGTGGCGCCTTTCTTTGAAAAACTTCCTCTATCAACAACGAAAACTCTCCTCTAATTCTCTTTCTAGGGTGGGACCCCAATCAACGTTAGAATTTAATTTGGAATCAATTTAGTCTTATCGTCCAAGGACGTCCCTAAACCGGTACACTAGCACTTGCGTTCAAACCCGATAATGTTTTCAATGCAAACGATTCGCTTTTCTTTCTATGTTGGTATACAGGTCATATTATAACTTTACGTAATTTTCTGATCCCATAAACACTTAATACATAAATACTGATGCTTCTAAATTATTCGGTTTAATCGGCTTTATTAATAGCATTGTTTCTTTACATAAAATTATGCTGGATTAAACCTATTCCATTTAAGAAACGCCCATTATTACATGCGATTTCTATTTCCACTCGTCTGGTGATCCAAAGCCAGTTTGGCATCGACTTCTCGCCATCATCAGGACCAGACCGTTGGTAATATAGAGAGACGTAGCAAGTAAAAAAAAACAGATTCTGCGGATAAAATTCCAATGGATAAGTTATCCATTTTTTTTAAACAGATGTTGGCGTCAATGTTGACTAGAATTTGAATTTTTTTTCTCTGTTTGCCCCGTAAACGCGATATATCTTTCGAGTTCGTCTCTTTTTTGCGACCTCGCTGGGAGTTGAACGTGTGAAAGCCTACCGACCCCGTCGCTGGGAGGAAGCGACAGGCAGGATGATTCACCGGTGACATACTAACGTTGTCAGACCCGACAGATCCCTATTTATTTGTCCCCCGGGTCCCCCCTGGGCCTCCTTCGCGCTCTTCCACGCCGAAAAAAAATTACAATATTTCCTCCAACGTCTCCCGCCTCTATATTCGGTTGTCCTCTTTCAGGTATAACACAGCTTAAGACAGAACAAAACCGCGTTCGAATATAAATATATATGCGTCCAACACAACTGATGTCCAACACAATTTGAGTAGTGGGAATGATTGAAAAAACCCTCTAGCTTCTGTGTTGCTGTTAACTATATATTGTCGAGTACAGAAATATATTCTCGGCAATTTTAACTCATTAAAATTGTAGTTCAACGTATTATTGATATCCTCAAATTAAAAGCAGCTGAACACTGTATATTTCTAGCTACGCTCAAGATCGATCGACATTCAAATGACTCATATTTTATGTTAGTTATGTTATGTTATCAGGTGTCTTGCTAGTTCATTATAGTGTACGTAATAGATTCAATTTTTTCCCCGTCATATTGATATCGTCATAAAAATTCAAATTGAGAATTATAGGATTCCAATCACTTTATGCGTTCCAAAACTTTAATATTTCCTGACGGATATATATTGTGGCTTACGCAAACAACACATGCCTAATGAAAATAAACGACTTGACAGCCAGGTCTCACTTTTTATTCGAGATATTTTATTTTATATATCTATATTTATATGAATAAAGTACAGCCATTCGTCAATTAGGAAGTTTTAAATACCGGCACCCCTTGGGATAGCTAACGTTTCATTGAAGGATATGTTTGCGTGGTCATTTTTCAGGCAGAATGAAATGGTAAAAATACACAAATAAAAATACGATTTGTTACTGTTTGAAGTTTCCCTCTTCCGTTCCACTTTTAATTGATTGCCCTTTATTTCTCTTTTTCCTACTCTTTTTTTCAGGCCTGCAATCCCTGTCAACCTCATCTCGTGTTACTGGCGATAATCTGTTGATATTTGGGTATCAGTTAATGGAGCTTCGGAAAAGTTCCAAGTACACTTTTCTCTGTAAATTAATGGATTGTCCAAATAGCATTTCGAGTTTGCATTATCCTGTTTTTTTGATAAGCTTTCGTTTCGTAAATTTGAATTCGGGTATATTCATATACTGGAGATAGACTAAAAACTTTTTGTAAATACCAAAGTCCCTTTCGTTATTACATATTTACAAAAGGTTTTTTTTGTGAAACATTTTAAGGAAGATTAGGTATCAACAACATTTTAACTGACAGTGTTAAATTTATTACATCCACCTGTTCAGTCCTTTGTGTCTGTATAAATGAGACGCGTCCGTTATAAGCTTGATTAGTTCATTTTCTTCGTGAATAATATTGGAGAGTGCAAAATTGTTCTCCCAAGTTTCCCTTTGGCGCTTTTGATCTGGTAAGTTATGATTTTTTTATTACGCCTATATATTTTTCCCTTTGATCGTCTTAGATTTTAAGGTCTGGAGATAACAGAAAGCCCTGTAAATCCTCGTGCAGCGAGCCCCCTCGGTCACGGCCCGTTAGCAATTCGGACTGTTCGCGGATGTGAATCAGCAGCACCCCTGGATAAAATTTGTTTATCTATGGGGGGACGTCTTCCCGGCGCACTACCCAGTCGGTGCTATAAAAGCGGGACGGGGTTTTACGGCCGAGGCCTACGGACGTCAGCTCCCCTCAACCCCCCAAAATTAGACTTTTCCGTTGGCCCTTTCTCTCGGCCGTTTCCGTTCTTGTTCTCCGTAATTTTTCCAGCATCCCTGCTCCGACCCTTCGGTCTTCAGCCCCTCCCACAAGTGCTTTCGCCCCCCTGGATATGCACTATTCCGAATCGTAGGGGACCCAAGAATAAATATTCAACGGCGGCTCAGTTCACCTAGGTTTCTAAACATTGACACGCCTGTTAATAGAAGTCGATAATTACTGTTTCTACCTAATAAAAAAACTTGGCTGTTTCGTTAAATTTATGTTGAATATATACGTATATTCCTCGCGATGAATGCCCTATTGTATTTAAAAATATTAATATAATCTCAAATATAATACTTTATGGTATTTGTGGGAGTGAAACGGCGTAAAGAAATCGGTTCCCAGTTGCGAAATTTTCTTCAATAGCAAATTTGATTAAAAGAGAGGAGCTCATTAACTCCAGTCTTAACAATAGAATTTAGCGCTAAAATATTATTGTTTCTGTTTAATTTCAATTTTTTATCCTGATATTGAAGTTTAATTATTAGTTAAAACAATAGAACTGTCTTTTAACATAAAGAGATAAAAGAGGAAGAGCTACAGTTGGCCTAGTCCCGTGCCGCAGAGTCCGTTATTGAAAAACTGCGCCTGCGACTCCACTTATGATCAGGGCCGAAAGCGAAATCGAAAAATATTTCTCGGCTCCAACTGTGCACGGGGCCCGCCGCCCCGTCGCGTTATTTGTCAAACTGTTAGTATTAAACTGAGGAAAGAAATCGCCAAAAATGACTTGGCCTTTTCCTGGCCGCCTGTTTTTCTCCCGCCACGGCCCAAGTGTCTTCCCCAGGTCCTAAAAACCTCCGCGGGGATGTTTTATAGTTGGTGATATATGAAGCCGTGTGCCGGGGACAATGGCTGGGCCAACTGATCCTCACGCCAAGACGGATGGCGCCTTTTACTAGGTTTCTATATATCATGGAAAAATATACTTTCGAAGAGAAAAATACACCGCGCCCAAGGGGCGGGGAGTCCTTCCCTTTTTCGACTTATTGGACCCATCAATTAAAGGATTCCGGAACCGGCCGCTCAAAATTTCTTTCATAAATTGTATGAATTGAATTTTAAATAGACTAGCAAGATTTGCCACTACTCTCCAATGCACTTTGTAACTATATTACCTTGAGCTTCCATGACTTACTCCGCTAGAACTTATTACTTTAATTTCATACCTTATTTCACATTCTGGCCTGATATATACCTATAATATGATATATAATGTCAAGATAATTCCCTGAATTTATTGTAATCACCATCCGCAGCTATGAATGCAATTGAAGTGTTCACATTTTCAAACACTTACATAAATAATATTGGCCCCATTTTCCTGTTTTTCCCAGAATTAATTTGCCCGAAAATGTTATTTATAGTATTCAATCTTGTGTGAGTGGTATCATATTTAAGCAGACAATACCCGAGAGGGCCTCAGGAGGAAAGGTTAAAAACCCTTTAGGCCTTAATAAAAAAACTGTAGATAGAGAAATTTAATTATTATATTTTCATTAATACATCTAAATAAATAAATATAAGTATATGTATATATATGTGAGGGTTTGTGTATGGATATTCCTAAATTCTGTAAAGTGAAGAATGGGAGCAATGGTTACCCGCTCCCCTTTTACTGTAGGGCCTAGGTTGTCTTATTTATGAACTCCTTTCTTTACTGCTTTTCCACGTGACTTACCCCCCGCCGCCAATTCGCTTTCCTGTTTTTCCTACTCCCTTACTTGCCAAGTGTGTTTGTGTGTTTTGCGAATTTTCAGTTTTTCTCGACCCCGGCGAATAACAGGTACGTGATCGACTTTTGTCCCCCCGATCTTATTTTGTCGGCCAATACAATTTTTCAAGATACCCTTAAATCTATTTGTGAGCCTTTCAGATTAATCCTCAAAGGGATTATTCCTTCTGACTGACGTGTGACGTTAGTTTCGCGCCGATTTATTTCTTGCATATTTGAATTCTGACACTGATATTGAAGGTTAAAACCAAGAGGCGACTTTATTGGTCTACTAAGGCTAATAGTTTATTACACATTGTAGATTTAATTTTCATAAAAATATTCAAAAATTTAACTTGGTTTTTCAAACAACAATCCAACATTATAAAGAGCAAACATTTTGAAACTGAACCTTTACCTTTTCTATATAATTATCTGTTATCTTAACAAGTAAAATTTTCATTAGTCATAAATCTATACTGTGAAAAGCTCCCCAAATACGGTCTCGTGCGCTTCTTTCTTATTTGAATGAGTACTTTTATAATACCTACATGTAAATATAAATAATATAACTATTTGTAAATACACTTTACGTTAATGATGAAGCATTTAAACGTCCACCTTCCTGTGCTGATAAATCCCTCTCATAATTTGGACATAATTAAATGGCATATTAATATAAATGGAAGATATTAAATGTTTAGTAATTACGCGGTCCTTTAATTTCTAAATTACAATTTCCGTTTCAATTTACTACTTCCCCGTTACGTTACTTTTATAATTCACCTTTTCAATGGTCACAAGCCCTAATTAATACGGTGCAGGGCGAGCTCCAGAATGATGAATGTAGAGGTCCCTTTACAGCCGTCAGTCATCAGCTTGGCCCGCACCGATTTCGGAAAAGCCAGAAGGGCAGTAAAGGATTAATATGAATCGAGCCATTAGGGGATGAAAGTTTTTAGGGTGGCAAAAGGTGGAAGTGGAGTTTTGGATATAATCGTTCCCTTTCTGCTTTCAGCCTACATTGCTTGCCAAATGACCCTCTGTGCTAGCTGCCCTTAGCGCAAACAAACCCCGTTCGTACTTTACGACAGGTTTCCAGATGGAAAACAATATAAAGTTTCAAGTTCGGTTAAATAATTTTTACGTTTGCTGCCGTATGAATAAATGATTAAATAATGCTGGTCAGTTATATAATTTGTTCCAACCCTCTGGCACAATTCGTTCCTTCGAAAAACAGGATATTTGCTTAGAAAGTTCCTGCAGTAATTTGTATTACCGTCGTGATACAAACAATGTGATTTTTTATCTATCGAAAATTAAAAGGAATGGAAACTGTAATAAAACAGCTCCGAACGCTGTTTTTCTCCGGTGTTTTCTCCCCGGGGAGGAAAAGCCGACGCGGCGGCGCCTGCTGCCGGCCCCGGCCCTGATTAATTCGATATTCGGCTCGGTTGGCACTGGGCCAGCCAATATCTTTATTTTGAAAGCGGGGTGCGGAGCGGGAGAGATCCCCCGTGCGCGGCGGATTGTTTGCCGGGAAATCGTCTCCAGCCTCCCCTCGGAAACAGTCGTAAATCCGCTGTATAAAGATGTCGGGCGTATAAATGCCCCGGGGGTTTTAAGGCTTTCCACTGTCCCAAATAGGAATCCGCGTCGAATGTTTATGCCGCACCCGGTTTCCACCAGTCATCCGATTAACACCCCTATCTCAAATGAGATTTGACGAAATGTGTCGCCTTGAAACGGAATAAAACTCGTTTTTAGTCCCTTCCTCGCCCTAACGTATTCTGTTTGGCTTGACCACTACTAATTATTAGCTAATCGGTATAATAGATATTGAAGATATGAATATATATTCATAGTAAATTAAATTTTCCTTTTGTCTATAATTTCATAGACACTCCTTCATTGATACACACTCCCCAAGGACCATAAAATCATTGATCGTTGGTCACCACTCACTTCCTATCGTATTACAGATTTGGTTTTTCGCCAGCACGAATAATGATTTGGATACTAATGTTATGGAAATTGTTTGAAACAATTTATTTAGAGGGAACGACACTTTCTGGATATATTTGCTGTTAAATTTTCACTAGTGGCGCTGGCGTATTTGAGAGGTCAACAATTAGTTTAGTTCTAAATTCTAATTTGATTGCATCAAACAGTTGAGTAACAGTAATCGAATTAAACTGTTTGTAATTCGCACTAAGTGGCGAGACAGACCGTCTGGGCGCCGTCCCACTTCCCTCAGATTTTCAGCGACGACAAAACGGTCGTAAATTCGACAAGTGGGGAGACGCCCTAAAACGGGGACTCCGCACGAGCGTTTTTCCAGCTTTTATCTCCTTTTCCAGATAGGAAAACGGTATCGGACGCAGACATGTACTCGTGCTGTGAAATGCGACGAGGGCCTGACTCCCAATAAAGGAGTACTTTACCAAATGAGTACTGTGGAGGGGTAATTATTTTTAAGCTTTTGCGAATGAAAAACATGATTTGTTTTTAGGATAAAAATACACACCAATTGTACCATTTTCTTTCTTTATTTTCCTTATCTTGCGTCATGGTTTTCAGTTCGATCATTTCATCTGTAGAATGTGCGGAACAGATATGTATTCCTTATAATGAAATGTATACAGAATTTTGTGTGTAAATCAATAATTAGCGTATCTCATTGATTCCTTCAATTATAAATTTTAATTATTAAATGATGTTTTGACTAAAAAATTGAATAATAACAAATGTTATATTATGATATGTCTGTTGAAATTGATCCGAAACGAACAGTGATTGAGTGGGATGTTATTGGCCCCTCTTTCATTTATGGATTTTTCCGCGTGTATAAAAAATTTCGAATTCCATTTTTTGTTCGTAAATCGAAATGATTTATTCCATCGGTGGTGGTATAGGGATAGGGGTGGCGCCAGTCGATTTGGCGACGTCTGGCCGGCGTCTACCCCACCCACCCCCCATCATCCCCTATTTCAACGGCCGGACATCAGTAAATCCTCCCTACTTGGGGACGTCATATACTGTCCGGTGCGGGCCGAATAACACGAAGGGGTTGCCCGGTGGGGGCAGGGGCGGGGCCACCTCAGTCGGGGATTTTGGGCTTTGCCCCACGTCCCGAAATCGGACTTTGTGAAATTTCGATTCGTAAACCCTCCCCCTCCCACCCGTGTATGAAATTATAATCTGCTTCATTTCATGGACAGGACACGCGCTTCCGTGTGAATGTACGCTGTGCAGCGATGTGAAAAGCGACATTAATATATATATTAAGTCGTTTCATAGATACTTAATTCATCATCGTACCCGGTACTTACGAGTCGTTGGTTCTGATATTTTTCAGTGGAATCTTCTTAATTCCATTTTGAGACCAATTTATGTATCTAATTATGTTGCATTATAATAAATCGAGATTACTCTAATAAAACAACTTATTTCCTGTACATGTTAACGTTTGGTACTATGTAACCAATATTAATTAAAAATTAGTAATATTTTAATTTCATTTAGGCATCCTCCCAACAAACATGCTTTAATCCCTGTTGCTATGTTTCCCTAATTATTCCCCTCGTATTAAATTAATTCTCTCCCATGCGAAATCACCCTACAAGCAAACAATTTATCATAACGTCGTGTTAACGAAAACAAACTACGCTGTAACTGTATCCATAATGTCAGAGAGTTTTGCCATAATGAATATTGTTTGGATACCGTATGTATAATAACACTTACTACTAATAACAACTTTCAAACCGAACCCTCGTTGTTGACACTGACAGTCATCAGGAATGCTACACGGTTGTCCAATTTTTTTATTTTAATTTAGATTTTAAATTGTTTTTAACTCGTCAATTTTTGAATAGCATTAATTAGTGCTATGCGTTATATAGTTAAACCTTGTTATATATGTCCTTAAGGGTCCGCTCGGTATCGTAATTAGCGAGGGCGCCACTTAGATCAGAAACCAATATGTTATTTGAGTGGGATGCCTATAAGCGCGGTCATTCATTCGGCGAACAATCCTGGGCCTTCTTCTTAGTTTTTTTTCCTATTTGTCCTTTCATCGCCCGTTCGCTTTAATACTTTTTTTCGTACCCTTCGGTGCTTTTTCGTCGGTTCTTCTTCTTCTCCCTCGTCGTGCCGCCCTCAGTTGGGACATCAAAGCCGCCCTCTGTATTCTTTTAGGCGCCGCTTCTGTCCACAGACGACCCATTTGTTAACATTACGGCATTCCCCGGTTGAACGTAATTCAGTTTGTTGTCACTTTTTTCCCCCTCGCGCCCAGTGCCAACAACCACTTTAGCGAAATTTATTACTCTGTCCGTAATTGCGGAGAACAATTTACCTCTCAGAGTGGCTGATATGGTCGAAATAATCCCTGGGAACTTTAGGTCATTGAGTTCAGAATTGATTTGTAGTTGCGCCTCAGCGGTATTATGTCAATATTATTTGATATTACTAAACTTCATATTTGGCACCTCAACTGAGTTACGGTAACAAGGTTATTTTTGTAATTTTAACGAGTACCTCGGAGTTGAACGCACATAGTGTTCGCGACTCTTTAATAATAGCGTATTCCGTCTGTGCTCCCCTAATCAGGATTAAGTAACTCCGGGGGGCCTCAATTTTCCGGGTGTCCGCCCCGAAGGAAAGTTTCCTTCGGCCGTCCAGCCCCAATTAAAATGAAAATGAGAAATGTTTCTTTAATTTATTTTAAAGTTCGGAAAACGAATCGCAATTCCGGGGGGGGGACCTCGGGAGAAAACCTGGAGAAAATGTTGTAAGATTTAGCGTTTTTCGGGCGCTGTCGGCCCGAATAAAACCGCTGCGGCCGGCAGTGAAAACACTCCGCTGCAGAGATGCTGCAGAGCGTTAATTCGATTAACTGCTGAAGTTCTGGGTTTCGGGCCGTCGTGAAGGGGCACTTTTCTCTGAAACCCGTGAGGGACTGACCTTTAATTATGTACTTTAAGCCAGACCTAAGGTGATGCACATTTAATAGCTTAAATTAGATCTGCTGGAGAAGATTGTGGGTAAACTTTTATGGTCTACTTTACCGAATAATATTTAATATACTGTATAAAGGTAGAATGTTGATTGTTTAATATAATAATATTGTTGTTTGTTTACGAATTGTGCACTGGAGAATTAGTAAAAGCAGTTGAGATTCTGGCGATTTTTCAGTTCCCTATTTGAAATGATCACGAGTGGTATCTCAAACAGTAATGAGTTCTAACATCGTTTCCGGGCAAATATATAATTTGTATGTTTATTTTAAACACTCCTTACTAATATTTTACCATTTTTTCAGGTAAGAGCTAACATATTGGTGCTTTTCGATGGAGAGAGGTGATCATGACGTTTTCAGGTTCGTAGTCTCTCATATTCTCATTTTCTAACTGAACGTCCCAAGGAATGTCTCCATAGTAATTCAAGTTTCCAATCCACTCGTGTGCACTAAATAGAACTCACTAGTTATTCAATTTTCGCTGGTGTCCAGAACAAATTTCTGTTAGTCCAACAGAAATGTTAAAAAAAAAAACAAAAGATCCTCATATACTTAGCTGCCCTTTCTCAAATTTTGTATTATTAACTACGTAAAAGTCACTGAGGTTGGGACTCAATGTTTAGATTGAACTTGTATAAAAGTTCAATTTCTGTTTTATTTTTGCCCGATAAAAAAATTTCACAGGCGATAAAATTAATTTTCTGCGTTGGCTGTCAGAGCGAACGTTATATAGTAGAAGGATGACCGAGTTAGATTGATGCTGAAATCGTGTACTCCCTTCAGTTACTTTCAAATTGGAAATTGATGAATTTATCGAAAGTTAATATCCATCTGTAGCGGAAAATATTCAACACCGTGGTTTGTATAAAGTAAAACTACGGTCAGTTTTTCTGTAAAGTATTAGTTTTAATTATAAATAATCGATCATTTCGCTCTTATGTAGTCTTTTGTCTTTCGTTTACTACAACACTTTATTCCCGTGTGTTATTCGAATTGCAAATAAGTTCATAGAAGAAGCAAAGACAGCCGTTTAATATTCAATGACGGCTGTCGTCCTTTTGAATTTTGGACGAGCACAGTATTCTGATTAGGTATTTAAGGTACAAGTCGCCATATATGAAACACACATTGCCATTAATATATATGATTTCGATTTATTTTTAAATTAATACTAAAATGTGTATTGTATAAATTATCCTTAGATACCGGGTCAGCAAGTAATGTGAAAAGTTCGAGTGAAGCAATACGCCTACGAAAAGCTTAGTTTAACAAAAATAAATCAACAATAGTTGAATATTATGTTATTATGAAAACCGCGTGTAGCTTGGAAATGCGGAAGGACTGCGAATTTTAGTCATAGATCGAAACCTTTCTGTACCCATCTCCTATTTAACTCACTGCGCAATTTTTGTTGCCAGTTATTTGATCTAACAATCTAAATCTATGAACTGAGAACTTAATGGTAAATTCGGTTTTACGTTTATAGATTTTTAAAAGGGTGACACCCAAGGCCTATTATAGGCTATCGGGAAAAAAGACAATAACCAACGGTCCCGATACTGGGAATCGAACGGAAGCGCGTATGTTTCATGCATGCCGAAAGCACAGGATGCCGGGTGGAGCCGGCCCGCATCTGTTATTAATTTGGCACTGAAATTCCGAATGACTCGGCTCCACAGGAAAAAATAAAGGGTAGTAAAAACGGTGTGTTCCCCGAGGGGTGAGGAAATTCATCTCCGATATTCTCACACTCCTCTTCGGGACCGGCTCGACCTGTAAACTCCGCGGGGTGTAACCAAAAAAAAAATAGGGAAACGCCGTGAATGCGAAGCTGTGGGTCTCCCGATACAGTCGGCCGTGTACGGTTCGTACAATACTCAACGTTTTGATTCCAGTGAGGCAATATTGAACTACTAGTAGTTGGAAGCTCAAATTACCGGGTTCGGTGCAAACTTTTCAATTAGAGGAAAATTGTGTGCCGGCCGCTGGAAAAGTTGAGCGAAAAAAACGTTTTCTCTGGTCGGCCGAAACCGAAAACTGATTTGAGGTTTTGCGACACTTATTACGATATTTTAAATATAAACCGACATCAGGTCTGAGAAAAAGGTAGAATTGGAATGTCAAATTTTAAAAGTTCTTTCTTGTGGGGAAAAGTCGTAGTTTCGATCCGCACCGGTGTTGCGGCCTAGATTTAACTCAACTATTTCGATAGCTAAGGAAGTTTGAAATCTGTATCCTTTGGCTACATTTAGTTAATATTTATTAGGTTCAGTGCACCTTAATAGAAGTATGCATTAATTGAATACCTCTTTAAAAAATACTTCGCTCTTGCGAACTGTTTCTGTAAATGATTGCCATTTATGCTTAATACTGTTCGATGTAGCGGTACAGGTAAGATGTACGGATAATGGGCTAAAGTCGAAATTCGCAGCACAGTTACTTACGTGGTAACTCGTAAGTACACCGATAAGTGCACCGATTTATGAGTAAATTGATTTATATTCGAGAGAAAGATAAATGCCCCTCCGAGTAACCTCAATTTCCTCTACTCTACTTGCCGAGAGGAAAGCCGTTTTATTTTCAGGGTTAAAACCCGAGGAGTGACTTTTCCGAGTAAAGTTTTCTAGAAGTGGTTGTTGGTGGGGGAGGAAGCCGAAGCACTCAGTCAGGTTGTGTTGGGCTCTAGTTTGGGGGATGTGGCTAGACAGGGAGCGCTATCTGCAGCAGGAAAGCCCCAGGTTAGGTCCATTAGCTTTAAGACTAGTTCAAATATAATATATTTTACGTAGCTGTTTATTTCTTTTCCAATTTTTCACTTTGAGTGGTCATAAACTAGTTGGACTACTTGCGGAAACTTCAAATGTTACGACTGTCATTTAACTGGCATCCAGTGTAGAAATCTAAAAGCCCGCTGGAGGGTGTGAACGTCGGATGTCCTTGACGGGGGATGGAACCCCAAAATTTTGTGTATTTCCACGCGACGGAATTCCAACTTGAGAATTGTTTTGCCTGTGTCATCGCGTCAGTTTTACTACCATTCGGCCGACTCCATTGGCCAGCCCACTCCCCGGCTCGTAAACCTCCAGCACTTAGACTGTCCGTTCGCCCTTTCTCCAACTGTAAATTGCAAATTTATGTTAATCCCCAACCCTCATCCTCGTCGAGCATTCCCTTTCGGCTGTGGAGACTGCGAAGGGAGCGCGGCTAACTTCTGTACACGGTGTAAACCTTTAGCCGGGAGGGATTAGTCCTTCGTAAATAAAGGCCGAGGGTTTGAACCGCGAAGGAAATTCTCCTTTAAAAACCGCCACCGCCGCCGCCACCGACACCCTATCCTTTCCCCCGAACTTTATTGAAAGGGAAGTAGAAATTGGCTGGAGGTAGGTTGGGGCGGCGGCGGCTTCATCCCCACTTAACTAAATTTATAGTCTCGCTTAATATTCAATCCCGGGTTCAGGGAACCTTTTCGACTGTACTCAGTTAGGATTGAATTTATAAATCGAAGCCGTTATTTAAACATTTAAGATTGTAATTCGTAAGACTGTTTCTTCAAATAGATGATTCCGTACAATCCCGTATATTGAGCTTAACTTCAACTACGCATATTTCGCTGTTCCTAATTCATGGACAGCATTGTCCATGCTGTGAAGTGTTGGGGAGGAGGGTGGCTTGAACAAACGTCTTACTTTGGTATGAAGGAGATTTTAAATTTTTGAAGAATACAGGAAACGGTACGTGTCTCCCCTCTATCTCCCTTTATTGTTTCCCTTTGATATTATTGCGGGAGGAGGGCCCTTTGCAGGGCCACCGCTCACCGGTTCCTACCAATAAAAATAATGCGACGAAAACATAAAAAAGTTCTTATTCGCTTTATTCGCGCCGCTTTTATGATGAACTACTCGAACGAAGTGCTCCCCTCGACCGAAATACACTTAGATAATGGACCTTTTTCTTTCCGTTTCACGTAACGTTGTTGTCTTCCTTTTGTCGTTTAAGGCGATTCCGCGGTTGGAATTGGCGTGCGAGGGCGCAGTAACGAATCGACGTCAATCGATAACTACATTAAGATTTCGCTGTTAATCAAGACCTCAAGTTCAGCCACATCCAATGAACATTGCCACATCAATTTGCTATACAGAAAATGGCGCGACATGTGATACTGTCGTCTGACATTGACATTTCAAAGAGAGTAACTTTCAGCGAAAGTGGTGACAGGACGCGTGAGTTTAATCAGTGTCAGTTACATACCCAACAGAACATGCAGTACACATACATTGTATACAACTTCACACACTTTTTATTAATGTAGGAGTTATTCCTTTTGGTACAGTTTGATTCCATTTATAACATTAATCGTAATAAAATCATATGTTTTACGACAAAAGGCTCTGTAGGTTTTCTTGTTCAAATATGAATCACTGCGACCTACCGGCAGTGTTCTGTACAAGTGAAAAAATGAACTCCATTGCGGTGTGGAAAGAACTTGTTCCTTTTTTTTTTAAAAAAAAAAGCTGTTCTTTCTTATGGCCCTAATGGGCCATTGCGGCCCGGGGAGCCGATAAATCACCCCTGCCCTGAGTAATGCAAAGGCCACTGTTGCCCAAAACCACTTTTATATTTTCCTTACATATTTTAACATCAGAGATTTTAGCCTGTAGCAGATTTGTAGTCGATGAAACGGCTTTTTTTTCGGTCCATTTTGTAAGTTTTCTCCGTACCTTGCGAACTTGGACTCCGCCTTGATGCCTTCGCTAATCGTATCATAATTATGACACACACGTGCAAGTACTTTAGGTAAATACGTCTCCTCTTTGGCTGTGGAAATTTATATATTATAATACACGGAATACAGTTTCCGCAGACATTATTGCACTAGAATATGTGATTTTGTTAACTCTGTCTAAGCTTAACTAGTATCGGATTCACACTTTATATAACTAGGCCGAACAAATCATAATATTGTGCGAACAGACAATAATACAATAAAAATAAAGAGTTCGCAAAGTCCATCGTCAATTGCTTTGCGGTGAATGGCATCGGCTTATATACTTTGTAATGAGGAATTTCGAAACATGAAATTCATCATTAGATAGACAGTACTTATTTCTGGCTACGAGTTTTGAAAACAAGTTGCCCTGATAAATTATTATTTCATTTGGTATTTGGCCTAACTTGGTTCTGAGCTCACGTGTTAACCAGAAATTGATTCGAATCATTTATTAAAACGCTTGCTCTCTCTCTCTCTCTCTCTCTCTCCATCTACCTCTGCCGAGTTGTAGAAAATTCGATTCGTTTCGGGTTTCCCTCGAGTTTTCCCCGGGAAAATTTGTTTTCTCGTCCCAATCTACCGAGTAAAACAACAGCAGTTTGATTTTACATTCGAGTTCCTCGTCACTAACCGGAAAAAACTGCCTTTCCGCCAATTATCCAGGATCTGTATTTGGTTTCTATTGTTTTACGTTTACATTCATGTTAATTAATTTTCTGGTTTGTTTTTACAAACAGACAACATTCTCGAAATGGAATCTAGTGCAAGATTTATGTTTTTTTACTGATTTCTTAATTCTAATCAATTAAAAAGGAATGGTCATTTTTACTTATTTATTTCCACTTCATAAATGTTTGATCTTAGAACGCCCTCTAACATTAACATAACTGTTCTGAATGTAATTTGAATTCGGAAAGTAGCATTACGTGATGGAATCATTGCTTAGACGAATGAATGATCGGAGCCGGTTAATTTTATAAGCTTTTGACTTCGGTCACTATAGATCTTCAGTGGAAGTTCAACTTCAGACGACTCTTCCCCCCGGACTAAAGTTGGTTCGACAATTATTCAGGAGTATGAAAGCCCTTGTGTGCGCTATCCCTTTCCCTTTATCGTCCCGAAGAGATCACTAATTTAAACTCCGGTTCGGGATGCATTTAAAATAAGTCTTCCCCGCAGACCTCGCTAATATCTCCAGCTAAGATTCGATAGTTGTTCAACTATGCAAGAAGCCCTCGGGACTAACTATGAAGGCCGGACGGACCGGTAGTAGCTTACAAGTTATTAATGGCCCTTTGGGCTCTGGGCCCTTTCGCAAAATCTGTCATAACTTGTTTACTGCACCGCTGCATTCCCGGAAGGTCCGATATAATCAGGGCTGAAATTCCGCCTGGCCTTATAGTGCCTGAGGAAGGTCTGAAGTGATCAAGATTGATAATTTTTAATTTTAACAGTTTCAAACTAACGAGAATTCTTCCTTTCATAAATGGTGAGTAAATGTAGGTCTTAGTTTTGAATAAATGCAACATTTTTTAGGTTTTGTCACTTATATCCTTTTTTTATACCCGAAATTGTATTTATAACCCCAAGCAGAATAGCTGGTCTCGACGTTCGATCTAGGTTCCAGTTCAAATCCTCTTCAGTCCATTTCTAGCATTAATAATGCATAATGGTATACTAGTACGCCGCGAGATTTTGATCGATACCGGTGGAATTCAGAGAATCCTCCATGTTCAAAAACAAAATTGATGTTGTAATTGGTCTCGGGTTATGAAAAAGTTAGAGAAATGCACGCTTGACCCAATCCTATTATACGGCCGGGCGGAAAGACATATTTGCCGGCTGTAAACTGAGCTAAATATTTGTCCAAGTTATTGGTCCCTCCTTCTCCTGACGGGGGTTCCTGTTCCAATTTGGCGGTGTACCCGCTCGCCCCCTGCAGCAAAATCCGTCCGAAGAGATATCACAGAAAGTTGGTCTCGGGGTCCCAGCGAACTGGCCCAAGAATGATGACGTTGTCTTTATCCAAGGGCGGGTCCCCCGCTGCTACCCCTTTTGCCAAAACCAATCTGCCTCCGCATCCATAGTATCCAATATCTATTTAGATTTACGTGTTCGAACGCTCATTTCTATCTCCACTTTCGGTCACTAGCCGTTTCTGTTCATAGTGGGTGGAACTCTTCGATTAGCACAATTGGGTATATAACAGTTATAATACTGATATTGCTTCTTTAAAATAATCAGTGTACGAATCAGAAACTCCTTCTAGACGTTGGTGGATCAACCACCAACCTATCTATTTGTGAGAGATTTATGTTTCGCATTTATTCATTACGAATAAAGTAATATTTTTTATATTTTACATTTGCACTATTCAACTTTACAAGTCCTGTAGAGTATTATAAAGAATAATGATACCGAGTCTCGAAGTGAGATTGGGCCGCTGTTGCCTGGCTTTAAGCCGGCTCAACATTTACTTGTTTTGGGTGCTGATGACGTTAACCTTATTGGAAGTGTGTGTGGTAGGGGGTTGCACCTAATCTGGCCCACAGGATATCGTCTAGATTTATGGACGGGTCGACATCAGCCCTGAGTTATAGTTGCCGTGAAACACTCCTCCCCCCCTACCACCCTGTCAGAGAGATACCGCACCCCCCCCCCTCTCCTTCCTCTATATACCTGATTAGACCTATAATATAATGAATCCTTATACCTGTCCTGGCCCCATTATGCACGCGTATCTCACCGACTGTGTCCCTCGCAATAGCGGCCTCGTGTGTGTTGTGTAAGCAGTTAGTACGGGACAAACGACCGTCTAATGAGTGTTACGGAGTTCCTGTTTTTAGGACCGTCCGAGTAACAGCGAGTGATGTTCGTAAATCTTGTTAGAATAAAAATGTACTTCCACGTTATTATGTATAAAACAATATATTACAAAATTGACCTGTTATAATTATACTCTACAGGCATAACCATGCCATTTTACGATCCATGTTTCAACTATACATCGGGGTCCCAGGAATATTTGACGTATGTCCCATTTTTGTCGGATCAAAAATCGTGTTTCCGACTGAACGTTACTCCGACAACTCGCTCCAACGTTGGCCTCGTCCGCCATCTTTCCCGGTATTGTCGCATTAATTATCAGTACGCTCTCGTGTGCTTCATAGCCTCATATTGTAAAGCCCTGCCTTCCGCCTGTTCGCGCTCGCTCGGCATACGTGTGGGCGTGTGTGTGGCTTGGCCCGTACTGATAATGGAGTTGATAGGGGGCTCGGGTATGTGATTCAATCCAATGATGAATGGTGCCCCCGCCCCCGCCCCAGTACCCGGTTGATTTTGGATCGTCCACGCGATCAGGTACCCGGACCTATTGTCGGCGCGGGCCCGCTCTCTGCCGGCTGTTTTACCATCTCCGTGGTTTCGAACGGGACAGCAATGCTGGGAGGCGCGGTGCAGGTGCACACCCCGTTCCTATTCAACATTCCATTATTCCGATGCGATAGGAAACCTAGTTGAGTTGTCCATTCACAATCCACGTTTAAAAAATGGCGAACTCGGTGGAACTGAATTAGAATATTACATGGAAATGCTCCCGATTATAAATTCATGTTATCGTTCTGGATATTCATTTTTAAGTAAATTAATTCTACAGTATATCTGAACAATATATTGCTGTTAGGTCATTTCTGTTAGCCATTGTATTTAATTATAAATTTTTTGCATTTAGGGTGTATAATATTATGAGGTACGCAAAGATCGGTATTCTAAAATATTTTGGACATTTTGTAATTATTATATACGTTTATTGGTCGGCAGAATTATTCCCGATAAAATTCACGTCATGGCTTTCCAGCGTTTTGGCCCAACGACCCGGAGAAATTCTGTTACGGCCGGCCGAAACCGTTGGCTCTGATGTTCCCTCCCTTGTACATATTATCGTAATTAAATCGAACGCTGTCCGGTTAAGAAACCACAAAATAATTTCATATCTCTAGGGACCTCTCTCTCTCTCTCGCTCTGTCTTGTCGGTGTTGGTGTTCCCTGGGCTATTGGAATAGTCGGCATAGTTTGAATTGTTGTTAGTCGAGTTGCTCTCCCCGCCATGAAGAAGGGGGATTCTTCTCTCCCCGATATTAATTTCTCTGCCCAAGAGTTTTGGGGGAATTCAGTCGACCCGACTAAGACGGCGGTGCCAATCCTCCCCGCCTAACCTCAGCAAATTCCGCTACTGGCAAATATTTTTTTTAAATTTTAAAATCTCGGAAATAAAAATTCCCCCTTTTATTAGCATTTTTGACCAAATTAGCCCAGTTTCTGTTATTATAACACAGTAATCGCAAAGCAGACGGCTTGCTTCTCCATCAGATGCGTTGTTTTACAGGTTGATGGTGTTATGATTGCTAGTGTTATACTTTAGGAGGTTTTTTAATAATAAAGTTAAGAGAGAGATATTAAAGGCCATATATTTCCACAATTGTGGAAGTAAAGTGGAAAGTTCTATGTTGATGGTGGGGGTGATAATATTTCGTCCATAAAATTCTGAACTTGCAAATAACTAACAGATGTATTTCAATCACTATGTTTTAAAGCTTAATACATGTTTAATAAAAACAAAATATGATCTTTTAGGATACACTTTCCTACCCATGTGTATGTCGCTTTGAGGACTTTGCTGAAGAAAGTCAGATATTTTACAAGAGAAATTTCTTGAAATAATTTTAAAATTCCGATACAGGATATACTGAAAGAAATTATAGTATTATAGTGCAATGAGTACCGGAGTTAAAGAGCCCTTCCCTTTGAAACGACAGAAATTTGAACTGTGAAGAAAATTCTGTCCGTCATCAGAGACACAGACGCCCTTTACCTTGTCCCGAGCCTATTGTCATTAATTGGAACAGGGTACCAAATATAATCTCTCTTGTTGATTGGTGTGAAATAATCTAGTTTCTTATTTTCCATATCCCTTCAGCAAGTTATAATATTCAACTGGTTGACTTTGATTATTTTGTTGGGCCGCGTATTTTCGGTATAAACGTGTTGTGCATACATGTCTGGGTATAATGTTGTGTAAGCGGGGGACGGACACCTTACAGGAGGATGGCTGAGGTGGGTGAGATGGTGTATATACAGCCCCTTCTGAAATATCCGACTGGGCCCTCCCCGAGGAGATAAGCCCGTCAGACCGCGTTTTATTGACACCTCGCGCCTGGCCCCACTTTAAACCCCGCGTTATTGACTCCCGCTCGTCAACTACGCGTCTTCTTTCGCTAGGATTTGGGGGATAAAACTATCACCCGTCCGGGCAATCTTAGGCCGTTCACTGGTTCCAGTCTGCTTCGCCTTGAAATTGTCAGAATTTCCGTTTTCGGCTAATTTTTAATCCACGGAATAATGATTATTACGCGAGAAAAAAGATACTCTTAGGAATAATAGGAAACAGGTCGAGATATTCGAAATGTATTATTTAGATATTAGGGAGAAATAACTCTTAAAAAATCGGGATGGAATTTCAATTTTACGTGTTAGAGGGTTTACCAAAAAATTTGAATAAAACATAATAATCATGAATCATTGAATCATTTCATAATAATGATCAATTGGTAGTAATTATTTATCGGTTAACCATTCTAAACTGTATTACTTGTATGTCTGGTTCCTGACTGGTTGGACCGAATAAAAGAAAAAATGTTAACTCAAGTTGAAAGAAATATTAAGGACATTCTTTACGGTCGCGTTCGCCCAGCCTAATAAACGCTTAATCAGACCCCTTTATATATTATATATTCTCAAGATTCATGTCTTAATCGCGCTCCCAAACGGGTAATATCCGTAAATGCGGCGAGAAACTTAAACGTGGAAGATAACACGGATAAAACTTATGTTTATTATCCCGCATAATTGTGCTTGCCTCCCCCCTCGTCCCTTCTTACAACAAAGGGGAAATTGTCGCCCGTAATCATTAATCGGCAGAGTTGAGTGGGGGACATTATAAAAGTCCCCGTAATAATATCCCATCAAAACGTTGAGGAGGAGCAGTCAGGAATAATAAAATACTGGAGTAATAACTACTATCGTTATGGCATTTGTGCTGTTGGAATAATAGCTGGGAACCCGAGCAATGTTCCGGCTCATTAATCGTGCCCCCTCCCACCAGACCAACTTCCGTATTAAAATCTATTCCGCTTTGCGTTGTATTCTTTCAAACCGTTGAGAAAGTAACCGAGAATTATTTTAGAAAATAAAGGAAAGGATTCCTCTTTTATTTCTCAATTATTCGTTTTCGGTTTTTTTGTGGTACGTTTTAAACAAAAACTTTGTTCAAGAATTGTGTCTCTAATTGAAAAGTGAACTTGGTGTTAAAGAATTAAAGTGCAATTAACCCTGGGGCATTAAGGAAAAGCTTTTTACTTATGTCCAATTATTTCTCGGATTGTTTTTCGGGTCCTCCTATTTTCTCACCATCTTCAATAAGATTCCGTTAGCAATGGGAATCAGGTTGGGGAATTTTCCATTTGTTCAGTGGCGAACTCAAACTTGCGTGAACACTTGGGTGAATATTTTGCGGAAGTACTGTTCTTGAATGGCATATTGTTCATCGAATCATCCCGAATTATCCGAAAAACAGTATTAAATACAATATGACTCGGCGGTTTCAGTTGGCAACGGTTTTCATATAGTAAAGAATTAGAGGCCGATCCGAGATTCCTTTCGGTGTAAGTGCTCCGTTCGCATCCGTGATTAATCTGCGGCTTCTCCGTCTACGCGACAGAATTCCTGT
Source organism: Lethocerus indicus (assembly GCA_019843655.1). NCBI lineage: Eukaryota > Metazoa > Arthropoda > Insecta > Hemiptera > Belostomatidae > Lethocerus > Lethocerus indicus. Next base: position 16,020,533 of record JACDQD010000009.1, on the reverse strand, counting down.
ACTCCTCGTAATCTCTCCTTCCGGCACATCGCGCTCACACAAAATGATATTTAGCCTAATTATAAGGACGAGAGTATAACTCCTGTCTTTTAGAACAGCGAGATTCGAAGAAGATTTAATTTCACGAAGCTGTCACAATTAAAGGCGAGACATTTAATCTTGCAGTTGGGCGGATCGGATTTCAATTATATCCTGTTCTACATTCAATTAAGTTCGGATTAAAGTTTCAGCTTTGCTCCGCGGGTCTAAAAATTATAACTTTTATTTCTCGTGATGCCATAAGGGCGCGTTAATTGGACACTAGAGAGAAAGTTTCGGGAACCTGCTGTTATTAAAAAACAAAATAATAAAATAAGTTCGCAAGTAGAAATTCTCAGTTAATGAGTGGTGGAGGGCAAATGGGTTAGAGTAAACTGGAATGTTTTGCTTGTTCCCGATATATTTTTATAACTTTTGACTCTTTGCTCTCAACACTGGAGACGTTGTTCTCAACAACAAAAGTCCATCCCCCCCTACCCCAATAACAAATTTAGATCCCAGTTTATTGGTCGGGATTGAATTTCGTAAAAGGGTTTTCGTTTTAACCCACCCCCCGCCCCTCCTCACCCCAGCTTAATTGTCTCCCCGGCCCTGGATTTAATTCGATTTGATTCAAACCCAAGGAGTTTTTGGCCCAACTACAAATTGCCAATTAGTACGATTGTCGTAGGGAGGGAGAGTAGTACTACTTTCATCAATTTCGGGGACCAGCCGGAATTAATGTTTTTCGATCAAAAAGTTCTGATTCTAATTCGGCGAATGTTTAGTACTTCAAGATAAGGTAAGAAGCGGACGCTATTCGTTGACAGGTTCGTATTTGCAAAGGGATCAATCCGATGATCCATTCATCCGTACTGGTATCTTTGTCTCTTATATTGGCGCACTCTTAAATGATATATACTTGGATTCTGGCTTTGAATTCAGGAATTCTCGTTCAATGTTGGCAGAATCACTCAAGAAATTGAAACGCGCTATACAATGGAAGTTTATAGACATTTATGATTCACGACGCATTTCGACAATCCCTAAAAGCGTGCTTTCAGACATTCCGTTCTTTACTTCCAGTCCATTGGCAAAACAAATGTACGATCTTCGATAAGTCAGCTGCAATTTCCCCACTCGCCGCTCGCATTTGATATTCAGATTCGGAAGACTTTATATAGTTTATGTAGGAGTCGATAGGCGATATCATATTCCGTTTCATTTATTTTTAACTCACCTCTCTCTCTCTTGTGGCCCGAATTTTTGCGTGCATTCGACTGTAATATTCGTGCGTGTAAATATCTGGACTAAGGCGTCGTATCGCGTTTGGCCCGAAGACGTTCTTGTATGTGCCGGCAGAGAGGAAGCCGGCAGTGGGAAAGAGGAACTGATTTGCTGGGGGTTCAGGTCCGAGCCTATAGGGCCGTTTGTAGGGCCCGGTCCCCTATTAGGGCCGCACGGGCTTCTCCTTTGAATACCTAATACTTTTCTTTCGTCAGTACGTGCGCTCTCAATAGGAGAAAATCGCTTCGAATCCACCCCTGTAGTTGTATATAACCTTTTTTTTCTGATTCTTCCTACGACTGACGCTGTCCGCGGTTCATTGTGAGGGAAAAAGGGAAATTTACCGAAATTTATTGTTACGGACCGACAGTAAAACGTGGGCAGAGCTTGTGGGTCTGGATTTCATGTGACTCTAAGAGCGAATGTTAGTTCCAACTTTGATAAATTTCGACTACTTGTCAGAATATGGTTGAATCGATAATGAAATTGAATTGCCGAACTTGGAGTCGAAATAATTATAATGTGTATATTGTTTAATTCAATTCTTTGTAAACTTTAACTTGTCCAATATTTTATTTTATTAGGTCAGTAATACGTCGTCTCTGAACTACTTATGTTCCGTATACCAATTAGGCTATTTATTTACCTACTATATATTTTTGTTCCTATAAATTCTATTACATAATCTCCCTGACCGAAGTCTATGAATAGTATAATATCATACTCTTGTGGTTTGAAAATACGATTTTCGCTACAATCCGTAAGAGGGATTGTCTATCAACAACCCGTCCCGTATAGGGAGGGAGTAAGCGTAGGGGAGTATCTTGTTTCAACAGTTTCTCAGCGCCTAATACACTTCACAGAGGTTGGGAAAGTAACGTAATTGCTATTTAAGGCCCTGGTTGCCGAGTCTAATGAGCCTCAAGGGCATGTTCAAAGGACCCAACACACTCAGCCGTTGTCTTCCAATCTCTCTTCACGCTCCTCTTAACAGATGTACGCTGTCCCCATTAGCAGCGGCCCTATTAGCTATGATAGCGGCGGTTTTTGCCAATCGGAGGCTCAACACCCCGACAACCCTAATTCGATCGAATTAATTAATATTATTTAGTACGATTTCGTTTATCAAATACCGATTTATTAATTCTCTTTGGAATTGTCCTGGGTGTGGCAAAGTCTGTGACTTCAAGCAGCGCATTTATTATTTTTCAAAGCCAAAAGCGAATTCATTAAACTCAAATAATACGCGGCAACAGTAATTCAATGAAACAAGAGAGACATTTTTGACGCAAAAAGTGAAATCTCATTTAAAATTAAAGCGACATTAGTGTATATATACTCCGTTCTCGTGATTAGGAAAATGTTTCAGCAAATTTTTACATAGAGTAGGGCGTTCGAATTTCGTCGAACATTTTACCAAACACTTCGGTCTTTTCTATTTATCTTACATTAGAAAAACTGAATAAATTGGATTTGAATTGTATTTACCCTTCATGACGCGTTCACTGTGGCGCCGTCATGAAATATTATCGTCAGTTGGTTAATTTTTACTGCAACACGGTATCAATGATCATTAATAGTTGATGCGACGACCAGCTTTCTGCCACTTACTGACCTATCTTGCGAAAACTATTGTAACAGCGGTTTACCGGACTCGCGTGTATTTTGAACTTATAAAATATTTACCACCCTCCCCCGTTTCATTCATCAGCGGGAACACGGTTGTATAAGATAGGAAAAAGAGATTACTTTTTGCCGCGGCGTGAGACCCAGTCGAGAAGGGTCGTTTGAAAAGATCTGCCCGCTGCTGCCGGGGGGATGTTTTTTTTCCTGAGCCTGTTTGTTGGTGTCGGGGATTGGGGCGCTCGCCGAATCCCTCCAAGTGTTCGGAGCGTTTCCTCCGGCAGTCAGATTAAGTTGTGCGTCCCGAGGCCGGTGTAGCGGGGAAGGGAAACCCTTCGTTATTCCGCCCTTCCGCCCTTGCCGCTTCCCGGCAAGGGTCCGGAATTGGCCTGGCCGTGCAGCCATAATTGCTAATTTCTGGATAGCGGGATCCAATCTGTCCGCTCGGCAGGGGGTCGCCGTTTTTTGCCGTAGCGATCAATTTGACGGGGATTCATCCGGAGTGTTTTATAAGTAATTCCTGCATGGGAGAAGCTTCGACGAATATTATAGGACAACTTGGGGACCGGGATAATATTTTAATTTTGGCACCAGTCACTAAGTAAAACATTCACTCGTACCGACGAGAGAATGAACTAAAAAACAGATTGTCCACGACGATTCTTCATATACTTGTTATTCATCTTGTTAACGTGGGTCTCGTGTTTTAATCGTCCGTCCACTAAATTTCAGTATCACGATGAATTATGCCCTAATCTAGGCGTCTTCTGGTTTGAACTTGAATATAATCCTAGTAGTGGGATAATGCCTTCGGACATAAATCCCGGGTTTAACGCCCATTTTACAAAGCAGCGGGCCGCTCTCGTAGTGCCTGCCTAGTGGCCTAGGGCTGCGGGCCCCGGGGGTTGTTCAATGTAAATGGGACCCCGCAGTTTGTTTTATTACGGCCCAGATAACGCGACCGCTTCCTTGGCCTTTCGCTGGACGCCGCTTATTTCATAATGCGGCGTGCAAGTGCGAAATGCAAATTTCGAAGATTGAAGAGGACCGAGGTCAGAGAAAATACGTATAATTCGTAATTAATAAAATTGTATTATATTCGCATGTTTCATTAAGAAATTCATAATTTCTTTTTTTCTGGATTAAAAAGCCTCCCCTTTATGTTAAAACCTTGGATTTCTTGGTTTTGTGAAGCTATCTGCATTTATGAACAATCATCTATCATACAGATTATCAACCGAATGAAAAAGTCTATACTATTTTAGTACAGGGAGAGATAAGTTTGTCAGATATTTTCAGGGCAGCGCTACGTATGCGAGTGGCTATATGAAAGAATTAATTACGGGGTAGTTACAGCAAAAACGCTCCTGCTCGGGTTAGAATGCAGGTAGCTGATCTCATTTTTCATTCAGTCATATTAATTTGAATACGCACTTCTATGCTCCGTTTGGAATCGGTGCCAATGGTTGCTCCGATGGTATCTCCTTTGTAACGAATTGGACTGTTTTCCCAGTTGTGACTTGGCTTTGTTTCGAGAATTGTTGCCCCTTCTCCATTGTCCCTTTCCATTGTTGGCTGGGTAGGGTGACCCTCCGGTATCGTTATAACTTGTAGGGGAGAAGAAAGCCGGGTCAGTTTTGTACAGGTCCCCCGTCTACCTGCTGCTCTTCTACGAGCCACCATATGCTATGTTGTACGCGCACCATATGGCTCCTCCCATTGACTTACTTCCTCTATAACAGGTTGTTCTTCTTTTACACCGGCCCCTCTCCGGGTTCTTCTTCAAGTAACAGGTCATTCCAGGCTTCAGAAAATTCTTTTTGCTTGAGTCTTGCGCGATGGAAGCCTACGCATATTTAATCCGGTCAAGTCGATTTCCGTTAAGTGTAGTTAGTGTGTCCTGCAGCGAATAAGTGAGAGCGCTCAGAGGCTGGCTGTCACACCCTCGTCATACCAACCGCGTTTCCCTTTAATTGTTGCCCGAGTTACAACTATTTTCAACTGTCCGGTTTCATATAATCCAGTTAGGAAATTCTCCGGGGTTGAAAGCCGGGGCCTTTCACTTTTAAACGTCGTTTCCCCCAATGTCGCTGTCCGTGACAAGTGTCCCTCTCGACCGCGGTTAACTGCATTAAAACTCCCTGTCGTCGTTGCCGGGTGAACTCCTCGAACCTCCCTGGAAACTCTCCCGGTGTAATTCCGGCGCGGATAATAGAAAATACCTCGAAGACGGGCGATTTGGTGGGGGGGGGAGCTTCTTGTGTGTCGTTAACCCGTCGAGAACAAACGACGTTGCTTGTACGCAGTCCTCGTTTAATGGGCAACTTAACAAACGCGCCCCATTCTTGTCTATTGCTTTACAAAATGTAATGTTCTCGATCGTACATCATTGCCATCTTCTCCTCAGTGCTCTACAACAGTATTAAATAACGCTAATAACGTGAAAGGTTGATGAAATAATAAAACAAAACAACCTAATTGAGTCCAAGTTGAAATAAAATATTCCCAATATTTCAATGTCCGGACGGGTTAAACTATTATTTCTCATTGATAAAATATGCCTTATTTCATTTAATATCAACTATAATTTTTCTCTCAGTTGGATCTCTACTTCTCAGTCTATATTTCTCCACGATACCCAGAAGACTATCATGGTGGTGCTCTGTAAGTTACATGTACCATAATAAATCCTCATAAATTTATAATGTATTAATTCGATTCGTTTATATTAACTCTATAATATAATAAATAGACCAGAATAACACATTCCCTGTATTATGCTGGAACATGGTTTTAGTATTAAATTCAGTGACTGTTTTCACTCTAAAGGAACCTGCCGAGTTGCTTCATTCTTTCCGCCTAGTTGCTTCGACATGTAATTGTTATTCGCCGGTAGTGATGACGCCCTTGATCTCTGGTCGGTCACCGGTGACGGCTACGGTCTCATTACAGATTCGTCGGTGCGCCTTCCATTGTTCCTCCCTGGTCAGGCGCGTTCCGCACTCTCTTTCCTTTGGACCACCCTCAGTGTCGCATTGACACCTGTTCCCGTACACTTTTCCATTCGAAGCACAATTGAAAAGCCAGCTGCTACAGTTGCTGGACACAACGCTAATGAATTCAGCGGGACTTTCCTATCTATCGCTCATGACCCTGTCGTACGTACGTACCCAGTTGGAAGATATGGGTTGACAAATATTTTTCGCCGTGAATTTAATTTTACTACGATTTTCTGCCAATGGGGTTTCGGCAGTTGGAGAACAAATCGAGCTTTCCTTGTCTATCCGGAAATTAAACCAGAAATATTTATAGAATATAAATGAAAATGAAATTAACACTACGGTCCCAAAGATAACATCGGTCTGCGATGGTTTGTAGTACTGTTGTTTTCTCAATCTTCTGTCTCCTCTCGCTTGTTCCATCCTTTGCTAGAACGGTTTCGACCGCTCGCCATCTTCACTAGCTACAAAACACCAAACCGCAAGAATGTAGGTGGAACCGCGTCTAAATTACGACTTGGAATACTTTTATGGAGCCATCTTGTAACGCGAAGGCAACCGGGCGTACACATTCGCTATGCCGTCACTCAACTGCGATCTGCTGTGGTGTCTATTTGGCCAGACAAAAGGTTGAATCGTGCCCTATCGCTATCGTACCTAACATGCCTTCAGTATTACACTATGGTACTTACGAATGTCGGCCGTCCACGAGCTTCCTGTCAGCACATTCACAATTCTATTAGTCTTGTGGCGTTTTTCGTTGTCAAGGTTATGTACGAACATCTTCCCTCTGTTCGAATGTTTTGATTTTTCGAATTTTTTCTGTTTCTTTGCCTCTATTGTTTAGTCAGAGAGCTTATGTGTTAAAAAAATTTTTTTTAAATATTTTTACGTCTGGTGTTTCAATTGTGCTTCAGCCCAATCCACTGACGAGAATTTCGCGCCGTTCATTTTGCGTTTATTTTGTCGTTTCTTCAAATATTTCGCCCCTACTGCATATTCAAACTCGGCCAACATCCAGCTAACGAAATTCATTATAATATATAATAGGTTTGTGGAGGGATTGGGCTCCGAAAAAGGAGAGGGAAAAAAGAGTGGCCAAATTGAAATGTTAAACATTTCTTGTCGGTTATCGCCTTTCTCTCGCTCTCTCCGGCTCGGCTCTCTGTTTTATAAGCGGACTAGATTGTCCGTAAGAGAATGCAAATTAGTTGAAGGAAAATCGGGTGGAGGCCGCCCCCTCACCGAACAAGAGAAAGGGCAATGTTTTACCCGGAGGAAACAGAGAATTTATTTCCATCTAATTTCGCATTTGGGTCCTACTCAGCTTCTCCCCGGAGGTCCGCTTTACCCACCCACTAGTAGCCGAGAAGGACGCATTAATTTCCGACTTTTCGGCACCGAAATAAACCACCACCTCCTTGAGGTGCTAAGCTTGTTTTGCTTAATCAGCCCGCCTTTTTTTCCTCACACTTTTGCTTTACGCTAATTTATATTTCTTGGAAGGCCTGTAAGTTTCGTAATGCTTAGTTGTTTAGTACTTATATAAAAGAAATTATGAGCTTAGTTTTGCATAGTTATAATTACTGATTTAATTGCAGACAAAACAAATCAAGTGTTACAGCATGACATTTGTTTTGTTTCGGTGGGTTACGTTGAAATTTGTTAATTATATTATTCTCTTTAAAGTTCATTTGAAACTTAAGACGCGCGTAGAACGTAATAGCGTTAACTGGACTCTGTGTAAAAGACCGAAGGGGGTGGGGATAGTTGTGGGCGCTAAAGTTCAAAGTAGAAACTTAGGAACACTTACCGCGGGACTTGATAGTTCAGGACAAAAGGGAAAGCTGCAAGTAATAGTGGTAACCTTTATGTGGGAAAAATAAATCGGCTTATGTAAGTTGTTGCAAGTCTGTGTGGGGTGAAAGTTTGCAACTGTGTATAAGTCGAGTAGTGGGGCGCAACTTCCGTGAAGATGTCACGAATGCTTTATTATTTCAAGGCACTATTCTATCGATTCGAAGCCATTTCTCCCTTCCGATCGATGTTTTACCCGGTGTTCTCAATTTATATATTGTTACGATTCGACCTTCCAACCCCCAGTTTTTCTCCCACTAGAATCAAATCTGTTTTGCAGAGGACCCGAAAAGGAAACCTCCGAGGGGAAAGAAACAAAATATATGATGATCCCTTATTGACAAACGTGGACGTGTATCGCGTCCCCCCGGGAAGGAGCCTCGGCGTAATGAGATTCTTCCAGTTGTAGCCCGCAGGATGAGATCCGAGTGAAATGCTCCCTAGGGACCAAGGCGGCACTGTTTCTGTGTGTCTGCATGTGAGTTCCACTCACACCGGCACACCCGACCGGTAAATGCCCTCATTCGTTACCCAATTTTGGCCTAGCGGTTCATGCCAATTTTATAAAGGGGCCATGCACAGGTTAGCATGATATGTCAGCATTTAGAAGACCGACCTATACAGACTTCAGTTTAACTGTAGATATAAATGGAGAATAACGCATATTCAAAAATATGGTAGTCATATTTCGACAGTTCATTTTCGATTTAATTAATATTCGATTTTTTATCCCCACGAGGTCATAAGCGACACAGGTTTCGGTTCATCAACTGGGCCATAATAACTGCTTAACCCCACTGTACGATTTTTGGTATATTTTATTTTTTTAATTCTAATAAACTTTATAATTTAAAAGGGCATCTATTAGTTACTATGATTATATGCTGAGTATGGTAGAAGTGAAAAGATATAGTGAGAATGAAATTGGTTGATCTTTTAGTGAAAACTATTTATCGAGCACATTATTTTACTCCGGTCGGATAGCAACTTGTATTATCATTACTTGAATGTGATTTACTGGGAATAGTCCTGGGAAAAATAAATTAATTACTTCGTACGGCGTTAAATTGCAGTGTGACAGTAAAGGGGAACATTTTGTATGATGTCGCAGGCCCCAATCGAGAACAGCTGTTAAGGCCGCTAGTTGGAGGCTGTGAAGGGCCCATCTCATCGGCCTCCTCCCAATTGGTCGAGTCGTTATCATTACTGAAGTTTACGGCCCCGAAGGTGGAAGTTTTCCCGGGCCAAGCGTTATCCTAAATGTTGGGCCCTAAGGGCTGCTGGGCCCGATTGAAAGTAACTGTTATTATGTTTGCCCGCCCCCTCCCAGAACACATTGTACTACTTTGCAAGTCTGTTCCGCGCTCGAAATTATGTTGTATAAAATCATGGACTCTACATCACGTCCAAATATGGTCAGCAGTAGAATTGATAAAAAGTAGAATAATTACTATTTTTTTTTTATGTTGGTCGCATTATTTGCCGACTTAATGTGTAATTAATTGGTTTAAATTCAGTCTAAGTAACAATTCGGGGGCATTTTAATTTTTTTGGAATACACTAAGAAATTTTTTACAACCTACAAAATTTTAAGATTTTGAAGTATAGGAAGCCATCATTAAATCCGAGTTTTTTTACGGCTTTAAAGATTTTTACGAACCGTTTTAGCGTCGTAAGTACTGCGGGTATGATCTATTAATTAGTGGGAGCCCCCGAGTGTCGCGGTCGCACTCTCGACAAAGTACTAACTGTAGTATAGACCATACTGTATTAATGATGCATCTATATTCTTGGCCGGGTTTACAGCCGACTTTAAAATGTGTCGCGCGGGACTTCAAAATTAAAATGGCCGCCCCATTCTTCTTCTTTTTTGCCCGGCAAGTCGAAAGAGGCCGGCGACATGTCATAATAATGCACTCAGATCCGATCTGGGCCCATCAGCGTGATTGCGGGGAAGAGCTTTTCAGGTCACCGCGGCAAATTGCTTTTTTAATTATACATCAGCTATATGCGTTTCTCATCGTCCGCATTTTAGCAATTTCAGCGATCGGGGATGTATTTTTTCGCGAGTCTTTTTTCTTTCTTTCTCACAGTCAGCGGCGTTCGGAAATTGCGGCCGGTTATTTACGAGTGCCCTCCAACAAATGAAGTGACGACAAGCCGTTTGGTCCGAAAAAATATTTTCTCCCTGAAGTTGTATCAAGTTACTAGAGCTTTTGTAAGTCGAGAGACCCCCAGCTGTAGTTAAAAAATGAATCAATAATAATTTGAAAATATTTGATATTCCAATCATCAATTTAAAATTGACAACTATTTTGGAGTGGATAATCCTTATAATTCAACATTGATTAAATTCTGTAGGGGAAGAGAACACCATTGATGGTGTTAAATGGTCGTCATTCTAAGGTCAAACGACGCTGAATGCGATGCAGAAGTCGAGTGACCCATAAAAAAATTAACCAAAACACCCGGCCACATGTCCCACGTGTAACCTAACCACCACGCCACTCCAACTCCTCCTAAAACAAAAATAAAGTAATAAAACATGAAAAAAATATGTCAAAAATCTACGTATCAGACTACGTCATCCAATGTTTTTTAGTTTTAGAACTGTCGATTCGAAACTGTTGCTTAACATTTCTGCATTTTAATACTTGTTTTAATGTACCAAAAATCTGTTGCGAAACCTATTAATGAAATGAACGGGTTTATTTTGCTTATTGGCGATTTTAATTGGTACAATTTTAATCGGTAAAAACTGTTATTCCGGGAACACTAAAATTTAATAGTAAAATTTCATTTAATTTTTAGTACGAAATAGAGTTTCGTTCTGCTATAAATAACGCCGGCCCTTGTGATCCAATTCACCAAATAGTATGTAATAAAACTGAGTTACTGGAAGCGATCTGTGATAGGAACTACGAAAGGATTAGTGATAGAAAAAAAATCATTTATACGCGAAGTAGAGTGAAAAAAGGGTCAGGGGAATAGTCGACCGGTAGTTATTCATAGCGGAGGATTTGTATAAGAAAAAATGGAACCGCTGAGGGAGAAGGGCATCTGATGTTGCCCTTGGGGCCCGGGGCTCTCTCATCGGATCCCCAATAATTTTCCGGTACCTGCTGCGGGGACAAACAAGCAGGACTGGGTCGGATGAAAATAGCGAGGGGAAAAATACGAAGAAGAAGGAGGAAAATCTAATCCCTGTATCTGATATAGGACTTACTCTATTTTAAGAGAAAACCTGCGGCGGTGGAGGAGGGGGTTATTTCTGATACGCTCGCCAACAGGCATCATTCAAATTCATGGAAACATGAAAATCGAATACACGCCGAACCGGATAATGTTATACGTTGAATAATGCATTTCCGCAAGTTAGTTTCGAGAATATTTTCGGCGACGACATCACTACTACGCTCGTTAGTAATGTGCCTAAGTTTTTTTCATAATGCAAACTTTTATATCGTACATTTTTATGGCCTATATGATTCATAAAGTATTCGGCACGATTCGCCGACCATTAAGCCTTAAGCACTGACCTATCTTTAATCTAATATTATGGCGGCTGGATGGAATCTCTAACATTCAAAACACACCTTAGTGGGAGTTTGTTGAATACTTGAAATACTTCTTTCGTTAATAGATGAAACTTGTAAATAAATTTACTTTCTAGGGAACAAAGTGAGAAAAAACTTCAAAGATAAGGAACAGCAATATTAGTTTGTCCACCGCTATGGATTTCATGAAGATTTGGATCAAAAATGTTAAACCGGTCTCAGTCTAGAAAATTTTATTGTATCATTACATGCCAGGAATTTATTCTTAACCGAGAAAGAACTTACTTATTTATTGTTCTGCGGACTTCGTTCTTTTGTGTTTGTCCCTTCTCCGAGACTTTTATTACATGAAAATCTCTATATGTTCCGGTTCATTGGCTTCGTAAACGCTTTGGGGGCTGCGGGTTATTGACTAATGGTGCAGTGGATTGACACACGTATCCACGTTGTATCCCGTCGCCGGGTTATTGGCGTCCGACAGCCCCACAAAAGAGGAAGACTGGAAGCCGGGGCTCATAACAGTCCGGACTCTAGACAACAACAGCCGCCATGTGTGAAGTCCCGTCATCAGCATCAATAACACGCAGCATGGGCCTCTATGTTGACAATCATATTGTACTACGAAGCCCAATAAAGCTCATATTTGTCCACCTTCCAATGCCTCCAGTCCTGCTATCCTCCTAATTATCAGTTCTCCATTTTGGTGCGGAATCCATACGCGGATCTAATGTCAGCGATAACTAGGTGTTGAATGATTAGCCTGTGAATAATGTCAATGCTCCAAGTCATAATATCACTTCATCTCATATCAATCAGTGCGCTAATAAGGCTCACGTAACTACTTTTCGGATTATCACATATATTGCATTTATTGTTATTTTAATAGTTTTCGCCGTACACCAGAGTTTTCATTCATAGAAATTCCACGCAGCAGGTAGATAGACGTCCTCAATATCCACGTTTTCCACGCTCTGCGTCGGTGTGGATAAAGAGAATGTATATGAGCGCTCTGGTAAAAAAAAAGAAACCAGGTCAACGCTTCACACAAACACACACGTGTACATGCCCGCTCACGTGTAAACGTGCGCGGCATACGCACGGCGTAGCGCTATCGCAATCTATAACCCAGTGATAGGGTTGAAACTCGCATTCGGTTTTGCTTATCTGCCGGGCGTTTAATACGTGGGGAAACTCTCGGCGGCCTCCCCGGCCCTATCTCCGACCCGCCTCACCCTTTTTCCAGCCCCACCGCGTTCAACTTGGACCGCGGGACGTTTTCCCCAACTAAAGTTGTTATTTTCAACGTTTCGGCCTCGGACTATCAGTAATCCGCAGACGGTTTTATGACCTGGAAAAGAGTATTTTCAGGCTCTGTTTTTTTATAGGCCGAATATTTCGCGCTTACATTTATTTGCAAAAATCGCAGTAACAGTTCCGGTCGGAAACCCACGGCTATTTAGTTTCCTTATTAACGACAGCAATAATATCCGGAGAAATTTATTGACACATTTAAGCGACCTGCCTGGCAGATTGTTGGGTATCTTCTTTCCGTCTAATCTTAGTGCCTGTGTTAATCAAAATTATTATCTCATCAATAACTATGAAAAAAGGTTCAATCTGGTAGTCTCAAAATACATTAAAAATTATAAGTGTTAAAGCAATAAAGTATTAAATATTTATTTATTATTAATATTTCCCTTCCAGTATTCCTTCTTCTGTCCGTTTTATCACAGGGCGGGGTGGGTACCAAATTATCTTTGTGGAGATGCCTTCGTTTAGGGGAGGGACGACAATATAACTTCTTAAAAAAAAATAAAATAAAAAAGTTTTTATCAATATCGGCGGAGATTTAGTGGGTAGAAGAGGTGAGCGAGCGTGTCGGGCCCGATATTGTTCCTCGCTCAGAAACTTTATAAGAGGAAACAACTTATGAACTATAAATTATATCGCTCGCTCTCGCGGTTCCCTCTTTCTCATCCCCACGAATTTTCCACATATTGCCGGTTCGCCCGGGCCGTCCTCCCTTATCTCTTATGTGTCGCCCTGACATTACGTTTTTTCACCGTTTTTTTTGTTTACTGCTCCCGTCCAGATCGGCGTTGTATTCGGAATACATTGTTTCTGTTATTTATTTGTTTTTTTTTGAAGTCGCGAGTTTCGCTCTGGCTGGGAAGGAGAGATCGAAATACATCGGACGAGATCAAATATCGTTACTGTCAACAGGAAATAATAATAAATTCTTTATTTTAGAATTGTTTTGCACTATATTAGAGTTTTGAGAATTTGTTATAGACCAATACTTTACCACAATAAAAAAGACTAAATTTACCACAATAATAAATTCCCCGTCTTTGTAAATTGAAAGGGTAATTAAAACAGTAAAATTATTATTGTTTCTCAGTAAAGGATGGACGGTTGAAATTTGCGTAGATATTGTATTGTGCGCGTTGAAATTATATTGAATTAATTCCTCTTTATTTCAGATTTTGTATAAAATATGTATTCCGATGTTTTTCTGGGCTGTTGCTTCGGCCGGGGCTCCACTTTGTTTCACGTATGATTGAACGCCGATATACGTAAGAGATAAAGTGGCGTTCCTCAAACATTCCTTTGATGCCTCGCATTCAGTGGCCGGTATTAGGCCACATCAGACGCCCAATAATTCTATTCAATTTCGCGAAGGGCTGTGAGCGGGTCCTACCACCCCGGGGGAAATTTTCATTTCATGCTGGCGCCCTGAAAATTGGTTTAGGAAAAGGAAAAACCGAGATCGGTGTAGGAGTAAAGGGAAAGGAAATCGCGATGGATCCGACCGGTTACTGGATCCCAGATCTGTTTAATGTTTCGTGGTGTTAAGTTTAAAAAAGAATGGTCTTATTTTGATTATGAAGGGCATTTCTAGTACTTTAAGAAGTACAGTAGTGAGGAGGTTATGAATTGAGTTAATAGTCTGAAACTGTTCATAAATTCTACCTCCCACTATGTTACTAATGCCGACATGTTGATGATGGTGTAGGGCAGGATGGAGGTAGAGTGCTGCCCGTAGGCAGGCCTCTCTAGACATTATACGTGTCAAACACCAAGAGAGTCTGGGCCCAACTCTCTAAGCAACAAACTTAACCGTTTCGCGAATAATTAAGAACAAGTTGTTGCGTTAAGATCCCCCGTCGCGCTCGCCCCGCTAAAGCTTGTTTAGTCGTGACACTACACGAGAATGCGTTTTGAAAGAGGGGTCCCACCATTTGGGGATAACAGCGTGTTTGAATTCGCTTTCAAAAGTGTTATAATAATAAGTGGTTTTATTAGAAGTGACACTTGTGGGGGAACAAAAGAAAACATTCATTATCCATATCGCTTATCAGTCAAACATGCATGCCTTTTGAAAGGCGTAAGTCTGGTTCATGGCCGACTATATCTATCCCGTTTATTGGTTAATGAAAAATTATGGAGGAGCGGGGTAAACATTGAGGGAAGATGGAGGCAAAAATAATAATCTTCGACGACAATAACTTGTAATTGAATTCCTCCAGAGATATTGAGCACTTCGAAGGAGGATAACAGGACTAGCCCGCCCGGGCCGGGTCTAAGAAATCCGGACAGACTCCGAATTATGCGAGCCAATCGGAATTCCAATAAAAGTCAGGATGAGGATAAGGCGGAGGAGGAAGGGGTAAGACGTGGGGGACCGGTCGCATCTTGGCGGAGGAAAAAACAGAAAAGGGATAGAGCGGATAGAGGCGGAAGCAGAAAGAGGGAGGGAAGAAAGTCATTAAAAGGCAATTGGCAGTATATTAAAAAGGCCCAGTAAAAGAAGGGGTGCGGGGGGGAGGAGCGGGAGAGGAAACATTTTGAGAGCCGGTAAAATTTTCCCGGGTTCAAGGAATTGCTCCCTGCGAGGGGAATTTATGCCGCCGCGTTAATGCACAGGTGGAAACTAAGAACTGTGAAAACACGCCCGGGGAAAATATGTTGGGCTAGGTGAAAAATTAGTCGGCTAAAGCACAGTCGGCCAGTGTTGTGTTAGTCCTCAGGAGATGACGTCCATCTGCCTCAACAACGCAACAAGCGAATGGATGAAAAGTATATTATCTAAACTTTTATTTCTTTTTATAGAAAAACTATTCTTTGTTAGGCGTCGCAATAAAGTTTGTAACTATAAGTTCAAATACCAAATTTCGGAGGGAGGAAAGGATCAGTATCGATGGTTTGCGATTGGATCAGATTCCGAATTGGAATTGGTGGATTTGGTGTGGAAGTTTTGAGTGTTATCTTCCCTCTTGCCACAAATATGATTGAAGTTGGTACCGCAAAGAACAAGTCGATCGGATATTGGAAGTCATTAGGATTCTCCACCCCCGCCCCCTGCCCCTCACCCATAAAAAGGAGACCGGTTCGGAGGTTTCTACCCGAGTTTTTAATGAATTATTCATTGGTTTTGAATCCTTTCTCTGAGGCGTGGATTCTGCGATACGATGGTTTTGGCAAACCCTCTCCCCGCACCGCCCAAGCTGTTCCAGCTCATCCCATCCCATACAGTATACATTAAACGGGTATACAGGTTGTAAAATTACACGTCAGAAACGGAGGCGAAAAATATTTCCCCTAGCACGGAATTTCATGTTCGGTGAAACCAATTTACTCTCTCGGACTTCTACGCCACATAGTAGTGCATATTTATTCTGTATAATCTGAACCGCATATTTACTCTTATTTTCAGCTTCTGTAAAAAAAAATTAAATGCGATGGTACTGGTACCAAATCTCATACCAAATTTATGACTGTTTCAAACACTTTGTATTTGCATCTCTGAGAATATATATAATTCATTTTTGTGCTACTTATTTCTGACACAACAGGAACAGGCAATGTAGTGACCGGAATAAGCCTTACAATGCATTACTTTTTTTCTACTGCGAAGTTGGTTTGTTAAGTTATGTTAACTGGATGGTGCATCAGTTCTTTTTCAGGGGGAAGGAATCGCTCCCCGCACCTGAGTTTATGTGAAAGGGGGAATGTTTTCATTCGATTTTCGAAATATTGGATGGACGATGAAATACGGTTGTGGCTGTGTACCTACCCTCAAATATAGGCATCCATACTATGTTTAGTACTACCTCAAGCTATGCTTTACTACCGGCCCCCTCAGTTGCTCCTTTTTTTAAGGCTTACGAATTTCCATACAGGATAGACTTTAAATCCGTCCCCCTTCCACTCCTCCACCGACCCCTTCTCTCAAATATTCATATGTTTTTTTTTACCCCCCGTGGGGTGTTCCCGCCAGGCTCAAGGTCCGTCTTAAGGGATGTTTTCCGTCCGGACGATTTTTATGGATATGGATACACGGTTTTATTGGAAAAGGGCGGCCGGGCTGCTTCCTCCCTCGCTGAGCCAAAACATTGAAGGGGATGCAACAATAATTTTGCTTGGGAGGGGCGTGGGTTCAACCGGGCCCTTTGATGTGGACCCTAAAGTAGAAGAGGAATTTGACTCAATTCCTAATATTATACGTTTGTATTTTATTATTTTGTTTGAGATTATTACCAATTTTACCTTTAGCGATGCGATTTAATAATAAATATTACCAATTAAATGATTCATAATTAATATATTATACCTATTAGGTATTCATGTAGGGTTCTATATGGTCAGGGGCTTTCAAAAATAGAATTTTAAATCTCAGTGAAGTATGTCCGATCAATCGATCGGATTGATAACTCACTCATAATAATTCGATATCTATTGTACTAGCTTTTTTAAAATTTTTAATTCTTTATTTGAAATAATATTCTCCTGTCATTTCCCAGGGATAATTGCCCATCAGTGTTCCTCAATAGGTCTCTGCTAGGCAGTAGTTATGGCTGTTTTTGCAATTTTTTTAATGATCTACAGCTTTCTTGGTTTTCGCTTCATCATTCCGGGACTTAAGTCCGGTATCGTGTGTCTCTCTCCCCCCCAACCCCCGTATGACGCAAGTGATTTGTAAGCCGAGATCAAGAACTCCAGAGTGCCGAAATCAAAGAGGAGTGCGCCCTCTCGCCCACTGCCGGACTTCTAACGTTACTTAGGGGGACAATCGAGGAAGCCGCCAGCTCCCCACCGCCCCTACAACACGGCTTTGGTTTATGCCCGGGCAATAAAGCTTCGGCCCTTCGGCCTTTAGGACCTTTAAATGGCGCTTGCGAGATTTGTCGACTGGAACGAGCCAGAGGGGGCGAGGGTCAATTTTATTAGCCGAATAAAAATGTATTGTCAGTCGTTTCTTTGATCCTAAGTTGAACAGGTTTCGGTTTCACCACCGTCAATAGCAGCATTAGGCAGTGTTTTGGTAGCAATGAGTGCCATATATATGGTAAGGGTTTTGAATTTTAATTGATTCCTTAATGTATAGAGCCTTCTACTTGATATTGTGTGGTTTTAATATATCGGATTCGCATTGAGAATTAAATTTTTGGTTTTATCAATTTTTCTAACACCACACCAAAATTGAAACCTTGGCACGAATTTTACGATAACGGAAATGCATACCAAATATGAAATGTCAGGCAAATCCTTGCATTGTGTTTTGTTGTATCTCATTACTCCACTTTCTGTAGTAGAGTTACGTTAATCGAGTGAATATAGGCGGGTCGTATTGTTTGTTAGTTGTTCAATATGCCTGATATCAATTTCGTCACCTTTCCTTCCAGGTTTTAAAAACATAAATTTTCTGATATTTTCCATTTCGTGGCAAGCTATTTGGTTAATTTGCTTTTACGGATTTTTCGAATATTTCCGATAACTATCCAGTCGTCGGTCCTAGTTTTTCCAACACCCTACATATATCATAAAATAAGTGGATAACTTTTAAGATATTAGAATAAAACTATCGTTTGCATTTCCGTAGTTGGGTAACTTTTGAGCTTTTGTACTTAGTTTCCTCTGCGAACTTCAAAATGGACTTTGGTTGAAAGAAGGTTTGAAAGGGAAGGGCCGTTACTTTCCTCGCCTTCTTGTTTCTCGAGTCGTTATAACTCGACTGTGCATATATGTCTCAGGCTCGGGAGAGGCGCGCCGGGTTCCCGTGGGACGCATGAAGAAGTATCAGAAAGGAATAAAGCAATAAGTTGTCGGCAGGTTCCACCCGTGGACCGCTTGCCGCCCACGTCATCTCTCAATCTCCTTTTTCCACCTCGCTCTCGGACACGTACTCTATTCCCCGAATAAAAGGTCTCACCCTTTTAGCCGTTGTCCTAGCTACAACCCCCTACTCGTCCTTTCCCTCATCATTTTATATTCGATTTATACAAGTCTGCACCGACTTCGTATATATGACTCCGATGTACAGCAATTATTTATAAAAATCCGACAGAACTATTGAAAATTAAAGTATCCAAAATCTAAACCTGTTTTATTTCACAGGGTTTATTCACATTCTCCCCTATCACCTTTCTTACTCTTACGGTTCAAAAATATATTGGTCATAATTCTATAAATCTCTGAACACTTAGATTTCGTGTTTTCAAATAGCACATACTTAGAATAAACGGAACTTCGATCTCGTGAAATTATATTCAACGTTATTGCATAATACCTATAACAAACAATCCGTTTGTGGGATATCCTTCCAACATTGAATCGTTTTAGGACGAATTCAGATTGATACATATTCACTGTTGATTAATTATATGCATATCTACAAATTTGCATTAACGATGACTCATTTAGCTTGTCATCATTCATGAATTTCGCTGTGAACATGGCTTATGCTATGCAGCTCTGTAATTACGTGCACTCCCTCTACATTGTGTAATGTATATGATCAAGCAATGGAACAATGATTGATCTCAACTGAAAATATTTGATGAAAACATGCAATTAGTAAATTAAAACCCTTTTTTTTGTATATTTTGTAACCGTTTGAGTTAAAGGTTTGAGGTCGTTCGAGCGAATCACTGCAGCCCAGAAACCTTTCACTAGATAATTGATTTCTGTTGAGTGAATATAATATAATTCTTAGAAATTTATATTTATATCAATTTATTTGTTGTTCAACATTGTAATTGTTGAAATGCATAGCACTAGGTACAGCAAGGCAAAACGTTTTGCTATATGTCGCCTCGTGTTCTGTTTCTATTTGAAATTTTATTCTGAACTAGGAAATCAAATTTCGTTCCAATTTAGAATTGGAGTTGGCTGCGAGTGGGGTTGAGTGACTAACTCTCTCCGGCTTTTGGGGTTTGGGCCTCTGTCGCCAGTAATGAACGCCATTATCCCCGGACTCTGTTTGCCTTTTAATTGTGTACTTTACGGAGCCACCACTGAAACCAGTCCAACACTGCCGAACATAAACATGGAATTACCTATTCTTGTTTCCAATTCGTCGGCAAATTGACGGCCGTTATTTTAAAATGCCGTCTGGCGCTGTGGTGACAATTCTACTGGGCGAGAGCTCTACAGTTGGCAGACGCTTTTCGCCGATTCGACTAAGTGCGTTGCCCATTATTGTTTCGAAGGATACTAATAATTAATGCAAATTGTAAACTTTATTAATGTTTTTTGTAGTAAACTTTACAGTTTACTGATGGCTACTGACAACGGGGCAAATTTGAGTACAGAATATGGTACAGCGATGTAAGCTTACCGGCCGCTATTTAAGAAGTCGATCCCCCCCCCCCCCGGGAAATATTAAAATTTTAGCTGTATCCCGCAAAATTTCCTCCGCGTCTAAAGTTT
Source organism: Lethocerus indicus (assembly GCA_019843655.1). NCBI lineage: Eukaryota > Metazoa > Arthropoda > Insecta > Hemiptera > Belostomatidae > Lethocerus > Lethocerus indicus. The sequence goes on along the minus strand of JACDQD010000009.1, from coordinate 16,000,480 downwards.
TCCCGCGGCTTCCGAATAACGGAGCATACCACGGCCGCCGCGTCTTCCGATATGACGAATTTCTCATTTTTACACTGCGGGTGGGGGGGTGGGGTGGGGAATTTTAAAGAATCCGTGAAGAAAGGAATGAAATAAAATCTAGGCCTTGAATAAAATACCGCGGACGGATTTCCGATTACTTCTTATTTTTACCCTTTATTATACATTCATTCTAGTGGAGGAGAGAGAGATATATATATATATATATATATATATATATATATATATATATATATATGTATAGTGAGAGCTATATTTCAGAAAAGTCGTCGACTTGCCTGGTTTTTAGCCAAATTAAATTCCATCGTCGGGCATTCTTGCGGCTTGGAGGGAGAGAGTGAATTGTGCCTCCTCTCCGACCGCCCCTCTTACCCTCAGCCGCCTTTGGCCAAATATTTTTCGGGACCGTCCTCCTCCTTTTTTTCATTCTCCGTCCTCGTCCTCCTCGTTGCCGAGATTCTTACCGCCGGAGCGAGCTTTAAATTTAAATGATGGACATTTTCCTTTTACGCTCGGCTCCAGACTTGAACGCACCCCTCCCGAAATTTCACGAACAATATCGCTACAGTGTTACCGAACGAGAGAAACGATAAGTAGTCCCCAGTCGGTCTGTCTCCCCATTCGTGTTTGATATTCCCAAAGTTTCCTGAAGTCTTGTTCACAGTTTACCGAGACAAATTAACATAAACAATGCAATGCATATACATCACATATTTGCATCGTCTCCCGGCCGGCCGTCGTCATCTTTATAGTTCCGTCACAATATCGGTATTCATTGCGCTATGAATAAACATTGGCTGCTAACATTGGAAGACACTTGCAGTGCCGTCAAGGGCTTATCTGAATTGCCCAGCGAGCTCGCGCGTATGTAGAATAATCAATCCTTATAAACTTTCGTGGTCGAACAAAGTAGAGGAGCTCGAGGAGTTGTAAATAATTATGAGATTCCTGGAATATGGAACGAATCATTTTTCTCCAATCTTTGTCCAATAAGGGTAAATAGAATATTGTTGTTCACTGTACAATTATGAAATTTATAGTTTATTTATTCTCAAATAAATATATATTTAAATTTATCCTATCCCGATGCCTTGCTTTGTACGAAACTACTTTTAAATTCGTTGGTGTTTAGATTTAGTTGAATTGCGTGGTCTGAAAGCGAAGGGCTGATTCCTACTGTCTGGCCCTTAGTGTTTATACATGGGCTTTCCTCGGAAATTGGCCTCGTAGGTTGAGGGCTAGTAGCGGGCGGACATTAGGGCGGATCGACAGGCGGAGGCCCCCCTTTTTTTACACCCGATTGCAGAACGCTGGCCGGCCCTTCGGCTTAGTACGCTTCACGCCAGCCCATCTCCTCTCTTCCTAATAAAGAGCGCCCTTTTAGTTTTTGTTTGTTCCGTTTGGAAGACTGGCTCGGATTTTCACGTTTGTAACGAAGGGCTCTGACACTTAGTAGGGGGGTGTTGGAGTGCAGTAGGTGGGGAATAAGGCGCAGAAAATGTGTAGAAAACGAAAAAATATATAAGAATAAATGAAGCTATCGAGTAATAAGAAGATAAAAATTCGATTAGTTTGAAATTGTGAAACTTCCATATGAGAACGGACCTTCCTTTTTACGCGAAAATACTTACTTATCCTATCTATCTGATAAAATTAATTGTCCAATATTATACACTACGTGATCATACTTACGTTTTTTTATTTTTTGTTTCAGGTAAGAGATATTTCTGGATACATTCCCTGGGCGCGGACCAGAGTGGCGGCTGTTGAAATTGGTAAATGATTTCCAACAGAACCCCGTTTCTGAGCTGTTTATTCCTTTTTGAGAATTTAACTTTCCTCCTGTCCCTTTCGGCTGCACGAGGCGTAAGTGAAATGTTGTTGGCCTGGCGTGGTCGGTGAATTTACCGGCGGCCGGGATAATAAAACGCGCTAGAAGCCGTTTGCAGCGTACAAAGGCGTAATTTTAAATCAGAGCGCCGTTCAAAGGGCCCGGCAGAAAAATAAGACGCTAAATTGACTGGCAAATTACAGCCAGAGTCGGAAAAGGGCAAAGGAAAAATCATATTTGATGATATTTATTTCCCGCGGAATTCTTCCCTTTCTAGGAATTTTCAATCAGTTCAAAGTTATTTTAATTTTCACCCCTAAATAGGGAACGGAACTACTGATCTGAAAATGCTAAATGAACGTTTAATATTAAATTGAATTGTGCCATCGAAATTAAATTCATTGAATTAACATATTTTTACCGTTTATAACTTTATAGCGTTTATAACTCGTTAATTCTGTATTAACTGATCTATTTTGGTCCTATGACAACAAAAATTTACTCGGACTGATAATGCAAAAAATACTTGAGCGTGATTATGTGAAATGCACTTGCGGGATACCATTTTTTGATCGCTCCGGGTCAGGGCTGTGGAGTGCTCGTAGGTCAAGGGTCGATTGTGCCTCTTGGGGGTTAGACCGAGCGAAAAAGGAAAATGCCAAAAGCTGTTTTCAACTTCTTCCTATATTTAAGGGTGTACCCTAGAGTGGCCGACGGCCCTAGGGCGGCCTTGTCAACAGTTTAGTCGGAAAAAGGAAGTGAAGGAAGGGAGATTAACCTGGGGACTTTGCGGGTTCGTGGGCGAGCCTAATCTAAGGTTTCGGGTCCCCTCAGGGCTCACGTGTACCTGATTTTCTTCCCTCTCTCAATCAAGGTGGAGTTTCTAAATAATAATATACAGGTATAACTTGTAGCTCCCATCTTTCCTTATAAAATATTCTGTTGATAAATATTAGAAACTTAGTTCGACGTTTATAGACAACAGTGTGTCGTTCAATGCGCGGATTTTTAAAGTGGCAATGAATTCGTCGAGCTGGACGTTGTTTTTCGACTCTATAGATAATGCTACTGCCACGATAGCGTCATCGATTTTACTCTATTGCTAATGTTGAGTTGGAGGTGCAGAAGACCTTAGGTTAGGTTGAGTCACTGTTCAAACTCATTAGACCTGGTATTTGACTTATTGCGCCCGGGTTTTAAAATTGTACTTGCTAGAAACCTAGCGCTTATAAACTTTGGTACTCGTTTGTCCGAGGAATTCAGGGAGTGTCACGTCTCTCGTTTCAAGTAAATATTGGTTTTAACGTTGCCGCCTATTCCTCCGCCCAATAGGAGCTTTTCGAACGGAGGCAATTTGTCCGATTGTACATTATTGATTGTATTGTGATTGATGTGCCGGCCGGCGGGTCTCATCATACTGACTGGGCACGTAGCGCCCTGTCTCTCCCTTGTTGGCTCTTCAATCACCTCTCATCACCCCCGCATCGCCCTTCTTATTCTTACCCTCTCTTTTTTTTTATCTTTAACGCTCTCCCTCCATCTATTTACTTCCCCGCTTACGTATAGTCCAATTAGATATTTATGACTTTTCACCGCCTCCAGGTCCTGGGGGAGCCCCTATCGTCTTTCACGGTACGAAGGCATGACCGAGTCATTTATCACTCCGAATAATAAAACCATAAGAAGCGCAAAAGCATATAGATTGTTGTCTATAGGCACGGAGCTATAGTTAAGATAATTTATGTACTAAAGTTGTTTCTATTCAAACTTGGATATTTCGTTCATACTCAAAAAATTTTTTTAATTACCTCCAGACTTGTAATGTACATACAAACTTATAATTTGCCTGCTGAGTACATTCAATATTTTTTTGCCTTTATCTCAAAAACCTTTATCTCTAAACTCCCCCTGATAGGCGGAGGATCGTTCGCTAATTGCTGTAGCCGTGGTGCGTGTAATTCCCCTTTAATTGCTCCTTTCGTTGGACATGAAACAGCGGTAATCCTTCCCGAGATCCATTGAAGGATCCGGTAGGCTCACAGGCCGCCCACACGAACTAGGATCGGCGTTAATACCGCAATGATTGGGCCATCCCGAGGTTAATGCGCGCTCTCGTCTGTCCCCGTTCTGTTGCATCGCTCTAATGTGAAATGGCTTTTCTCGGACCCGTTTCAACTTTCGCTTACGCCGCTGCGACACTAATAGAACCAGCGTTTCGGGCGAATAATTTTTTAAACAACTCTCGCGTGTTCATTTGCGGCGGTTTTAAGCATCAAGGGAAACTCCATGTATAAGTGAATGAAATTTGAATCACTCCTTTCTGTCGTTGTTTCATCTTGCACTAGACCAGCTTCGGCTTCACACCGTCGTCACTATCATGACAGAGTAAACAACACAAGTTAATGTTTGGATTATCATTCTGTGTAAGACTATCTGTATACTTAATTTTTGATTCTTTTTGGTCTGTAGTCTCCTGCCGTCCGGTTGCATGTATATTGATTAGTTACTGGCGGGAGGTCGTGACGGTTTAAATAAATCGAACGTTGGGCACCCTGCGGCATTTGGCGTTCATTTCCCCTCTGCACTTTCAATTTACCCTGCTCAAGTGTCTTACACCGGGGTAGCACCTTTAATATTTTAGAGTGTGGGCCTGGTTCGTGGGGGGGTTGGCTCGGTGGGGCGTCTGAAGCCTGTAAAAAATTGTCACCCCCTCGCCGGTGTTCTGAGGGGGCGCCACCCCGGCTAATAACTTTAAGGGGGTGGGGGTACTGTCAAATAACCCGGCCCGACCCACGACCTATGGTCCTCCTACCCCTATAGTAAATTAGAAAAACCTGGACTTCCTGCCGTTTTAGGGATATTGCGGATAGGTGCTTTATGCCTCCGCTGAAAACTCATATTGGAAGAAGGGGGGGGGACAACATTAATTATCTTGTTATATATATATATATATATATATATATATATATATATATATATATATATATAAACACGAGTGTATATCCGAAGGTTAATGAAAAAAAAACAATTATAATAATAATAACCATGATTAGATGAACGCAGTAGACAGAAATGTACAGTATTATTGATTTTATTGGATATATTATTTGAAAATTGAAAGATTATTGACTTTTCTTGAGTAAAACGAAGTACGCAATGTAAAATTGAATTTGGTGCTTCTCGAAAAAAAATTGCGTCATTGACAACAATGGCGAAAATCCCGAAAAACTAATATTTAACATGGTTATGTAATTAGAGATTTTACGTTGACTGTTATCAATGTTGAACTCCATTACCACTATTTGAATTAAACTGTATTCAACAGGAGATAGGAGCTGCGAGTCGAGAAGACAAATAAGTCATATATTACAAAATCTAGTATTATGAAATATTATAATAAGCCTTCTGAAAGCTGTGATTAGTTATGCTGACATGAGTTGAGTTTGCCAACAAATAAGCCCGTTGTGTGTTCTTGTCTTTTGTCCCCGCCAGTCAGAAACTCTTTTGGGAAGGTCCCGGGCATATCTCGAGGAATGCAATCGTTGAAAACGCGCCACCCCCCGGAGATAATGTCATTAAATTAAGCCGCGGTGGGGGGTGTGGGGAGGCTGTTTGGGGCTGCTTCATTTTGCGGCCCCTTTGAGGCGGCCTCAGCCGTTTCAGAATTCCTGGGGCCCCCCCTGGCGCTGTTGTCTCTCTCTCCCCCTCTTCCCCCTAACCGGTAATTACTCTACAGTCCTTTCTCGCCCCGTACCATCCCCGTGATAAACTTCATCCCCCCCCGATCCAGCCCCTTTCAGTGTACCGTATTGTCGAACGAACGCTTCGTGCCTGCAAAATATGGTCGCGTCCGTCGACCTCCGAATTTTTGGTATTTAGTAGCGACTTAGTAGATGATGGATCGAGGAGTTGGCTTTAAATTCGATCTCTGTTCCTATCTGTTTAGTTTATATCCCTTCGTGTTACTATCACTGTTATTGAAATCAATAGTCGGGCCATCATGAATGATAAAAGTATATGCGTTATGTTTAGTTTTGAGGTTTAAGAATTTAACAGGAAATTGTCATTTGTATCATTTACTGAATTCAGTTCTTTTCTGGTATGTAATGAGTTTATGTAGCTGTTGTAATTTGGATAGGTTGTGCAGCTATTGTGCGGGTTGCGCCCGCTTGAATAGGCTCAGGGTTGAGGCCCCCCCCCCTTATGACCCCGGGGGCTCTCCCGCCCCTTCTGCGAGGAGGGCTAAGAGTACGCTCTGGCCAACTGATAAACTTGGGTCATTTAAACGGTCCCTATTCAAAATCCCATTTGAGCCCCAATAGCTTGAGTTCAAACTCCGGCGAGGCCCCACGCCAAAATATATGTTCATTACACCCTCACACTGCCCACCCACCCAACCACCCTCTTTAGATGAGACTTCCTTTAGGTTCCGGATCCCTCCCTTTATGTGCTTCGGGCTGGAATTTTTATGGGGGTGTCTACCAGAATGCGTCCGTGTACTAGAGGGATAATGACACTGCCAGAAAGAAAAATGGTGCGATACTTTAGTTTTATTGAATTCGATGTGTACTTAATATACATATATTTCTGATTAACTATTATTCTGGTCGGAGCAAAATTAATAAAGAAGAAGGTTTTGAGTATTTTTTTTAATAACTTATTGGCTCCTAAGCTGGGAGAATTTTGGTTTCCGAGCAACATATAGCATTATGTTTATCCTATCAATTAGCTGTTTCCGTCATCATTTCTGTTTTACGGAACACAGGGCCGAGGTGGTATCATCGATGCATATCCCTGTACCTCTGTAAGTGCACCCACGTGCGCCGTTTCCGTTTACGTGACTTCTTAAGCGAAAAATAACTTTGAGAGAAAAAAACCTCCAAGTTAAGCTAGAGTTTGGAGAATTGGCACGTTTCTTTGGTGTGGGGCGTGCCCGTTATGTGGGTGGTGGCGGGGCGGGGGCTGTAATTTTTCAAACTTGTTCGAAGTCTCTTTTGACTCCTCTGGGCCCGTGTCCCTTTTCTTTTTTTTTTTTTATTTAATGGGTGTTTAAACAGGGTTTGAACTGAGCCGGGACTGTGTGGGCCTAACCGTCCTATGCCGCCGCTACTGCCTCCTAGAGTCAACAAGTTTGCCCGACTTTACTTATAAATCAGCCTCCACGGCCCGCCAGAGAGAGAGAGAGAGAGAGCGAATTCCGGGTATTTACTCGGAGCATTTCAATTTATAACCCGACTTCATCTTTCCGCTTTATCCTCGCAGTTATTTCAGTGTTCCCGGAACCGGATATTTCCGTCTCATTTCGGTACAGCTCAACTGTCGCGCGTCTAGTTACTCGGCCGGTGTCAGTTTTCCAATGTTGTTTCGAGTGAAGCGCCTAAGAATATTCAAACCCAACAAATATTCAATAGTGTTAATAATCCTATGTTGTCGAAGGAGGTTTAACGTTCTGACTGGATTGGCTGATTAGATTTCATGAGTAAATGTAAATGATAAAAGGGCAGAAATCATTACGGGAAAATGTAATTGATTTATTTGTAATATAATGTTGTTCATTAAAATTCGCATTGAAACTGAAACTTAAAAATGTAAGAAAACGGCAAAGAACTTCATTTGCACCATGTTACTAATAACAGCAAATAGCGGAGAATCCTGCTCCGTCTTCTCAATGCTTGGTATTCGGGGAGCATCGGCAGGTCGTCGCACACAGTTTCATAGTTCGTAATGTGTTTCCTTAAACGCATGCTAACACGATTAACAGTTACCGTGTGTATTGAAGTTGTTTTGAGAATCAGTATGAACCAGTCTGTGACCTGTTCTATCTCATGAACTCCTGTAGGAGGTAATAAACAAAATTATCTTCATGTAGCTCCGCGAGACGATGTTATTTAAACTGTATCGCCATATATCTCCAGGGTCGGGTCGGTTTCGGTAAACACGACTAAGTGTGCAATGGGGTCCGAACGATATCTGGTGCGCTTAACACTCGAGTGCGAGCCGAAGAGTTTAGGCATCTGCGGGCCTCGGCATCGGTCCATTAGTGCGTTGGCAACGCCGAACTTAAATAAACGCCCATCTGGCCTCTCTGCTATGAAATAAATAATATTTAATCTTCCATCGAGTTTCCGTTCGACGTTACATCGCAGCCCGCGCACACTCGAAGGGATATCGGTAATTAACGCGCTTTTGGCGGGACGGGGGGAAAAGAAAAACAAACATGAAACAGAATTAAACGGCTTATGTCATCGCAGATATTAATGTTTGTAAACGTTCGATGAGGCGCTGCATTTAATGGGAATATCCTGTTTAAAGGCTCCCAGACTATACAAACTCTGCTACATGAAATACCTACTCGTATAAGTGCGTCCATACACTTTAAATATCGCCTTACTTTTTGAGTCCAGTATAGTGATTACCAGCCAGATTGTGCCGTGTGTTTTAAGCTAATTCTGGTTGAACGGAGTATATTTTTGATTAATAATTTTTGTTTTGAGACAACGAACGAACGAATCTGATCGCAGTTGTCGTCTCTCGTTTTTCATTTAATTCGGCGTGGACGTTGTGTATTTAATCTTCGGGGACAATCAAGTACCAAGTCCGAGCCATAAAAATTTTTACAGTTTACTCCTCGACACAGCAGGGCGGTTCTCTAAACTGTAAAAGTATCGGGGGTAGTTTGACCTACATACGGAAGCTGGGTGGCAGTTAAATGAAACTCTCCCCTTGCCCGTGTTGTTTACCGCTTGCCCAATTCATCAATGCGGGAGGGGCGGACTTTAAAATAAAGTTTAATTGGAGCTCGGAACTCAATGGCGACCTTTTTTTTCACCGGGAGTTGTTCACCTACCCCAGCTATCAGACAGCTCCCGGAACAACGGTTCTAAAGCTGCCTATCTGTCAGGTTGGACATTGCAAAACTAATTAAGCTAATCATTAGCCAAATAAACTATTGTTAGAAGTTCTTCCGAGAGTGGAATTTAAAATTCTTAAGTTAAAGTAAATGGCAAGTCGACGGGATCGTACAACCGATAATTGCCGTACTGGAATACCAAAGAAAATGTTCTGTGCTATCTGAAGCCTTCCCTCAATAGTTGCGATAATTTATAGTATAGTATATCTTAAGCAGAGACGTTACCGAGGGGTTAAATAATAGTAGGGGCAGAGAACAGTCGGCTTAAATTTTAACAACTCGTCCTGACTCGAGGTAAATAACATGTAATACAACTTGTATGACTGAAGTTTCTTCACCCCTCAGAGGTAGTTGTCGCATGTATTCCGTACGTCGTCGAACAAGATTAAGTTTGTCGGGGTTGGGTGGGGGAAGTCCTTCAGCATTCAGAGCTTCATAAATATTTCCCCACCGTATAGGGAGGTTCTCAACATACGATGCCCTTTGTGGGATATAGACCCGGCCTCTGGGCGTCTTCTGCCCTCTGGGGAACTGGAAGGTCCTATTTTGTCCAAAGCCAAATTCAAAGGTTAGTCCTTAAAAACAGCCCGATTTTAATTACGCGATATTTATACTCGTTTTCTGTCCAAATCGGTTGGCATAAATTATCCAGAATTGAAAGGGATATTAAATTTATAATAGATGAAACAGGTATACCGAAATTTGTCTACCATTGTGGTGCCCTATCCTATCTGATACATACTTACAATTTATGTATGTAGTCAAACAACAAACTGGAGTCTGGAATTATTTATCACTTCGAAGCTCTATCAGTAGGCTTATGCATGACTTTATTGTGTTAAATGCCGACGATGGGGGATCATGTAGAAGGTTCAGCTTAATGATACCTAGATCCGGTTCATAATTACTAATACTGATTCATGCAGTTTTTGTATGTTAAATTGTGGGCACTGGCAGGTTCAGCGGTATTCTTCCATAGCTCGGCAGGATATTAAGGACGGCGGGCTACGGTTGGCAGAAGGCCTCTACGCCCCTTCGTCGAGGTCCTGTGCACAAGAGTCAAAAGCTTCATGAATATTTCTGGTGTCGCCCCCGGCCTCCGCCCGGGCCGGGTCTTCTGGAATATTGATGGCTCCTCGCCGCCCCCGGGGGATGTCCTCCTCCTGGTTGGCGGCTTGGCGGCCCCGCACAATTGAAATTCTCTTCGCGATTCGCCGACGCCACCTCGAGAAAGAGAGAGAGTGGGATGGGGGGGGGAGAGACATGACGCCTCCAGCGTCTGTTCCACTCAAGGTGGGGGCGGTGGAAGCCGGTAAAAGAAGAAAGAAAGAGGGGTGAAGAAGTGGGAAAAAAGAAACCTGCCCACCCTACGATATTAACATGCCGAGGGGACAACACCTCCCTTCTTCTTGCTCTTTACGAGCCCCCGGCATACTGCTCTTGCGTTCGCCCTATACACTACTATATTAAAATTACACTCCCCACGTACGTTTCATGTTCCCCGGCTAACGTTGAACGATGTTCAACTTAAGGGCTATAGATGACTCCCACGATTATATATCATACGGAGAGGCGGACTGTAGCTAGTTTAATACAAAATTTCTTAAGACCGTCAAGAGTATAGACATTCTCTCCAGTTTCTAATTCCTGTAGTGGGTTATATCGGTTACGACTTGTTGCAATCTTCAGCAGCCCCTGAAATTGTTCAGACCGCTCCGGCTCCCAATGTTGGATTCCCCAGGCAGTACTCAGGGTATTTCCGTTACACATGCCAAAGTATCAAGTTAGTAAATAAATGTATTCATTGTAGTAAAGCTACTGATGACGGAGAAAAACCATAATCTGGGTAGAATAGATAATCGTTAGCGGTGGTGTGCGAGCTTCCTCAGAAGCGTACTATTTTTGGTAATTTAACCTTACTCTTATTTTCTGCCTTATATACACACATTTATTTTTTTACGTTCATATTCCCTTTATATATCTCTGAAGGTAATGGTGTCAGGTTAAATTACCGCCGTTTACACTTTGACCAGTTTAGTACTTACGTAGACCATTTTTAAAATAGAAGAATTAATTATTAGCAGCGATGATCTTATTATAGAATGTTATTTGTTTTTACTATTATTTGTCTGAAAATGATTTAAAAAGTTAATAAACTTCATGGTGGTAATCCGTCTCCAGTTAAAAGGCCCAAACTCCCGGACTTAGCTCTTCAAGTTTAGAGACAGTTAATGCCCGTGCAAAGAACAAACGCTAGAATCCCGCTAGTTTTCTTTATCTCGTCCCTTTTCCTCTTTTTTTTATTTGGAGCTCCCTTACCGCCCGACCAGCAAATTGGGGTAATCCTCCGCCTTTGACCCTTGTTTTTAGCCCGGTTCGTTTATTCGACTGATCAGCAGGAATTAACTCGGGCTTTGTTGCCCCTTCAATTTAGATAATAGCGGAGCGCTTTCACACGAGTTTTCATTATGGATTCGTCGGACACGCAAAATCCGCCGGCGGAACAAAAAGATACACTATAAATATTATTATTATAAAATGTATTTAAGTGTAACGATAATCTCTGTTCATTATGCTTTTCCTGTTAATTATAATATTGTATGTAGAACTCGTGGGTTTATTGTTTCTATTGTACTTGTGTTGTGTAAAATGACTGGTCAGCGGTTTCAGACATATGTTTCATACCCCATCTGTGAACATTATTATTTATTTATTTATTTGACTCGGTAGCTTTAGTAATAGGATTTCACTGTCGAACGAAATGGGGTTTTCTGAACGGTTTACGATGTTGAAATACGGCGTCAAAATCGAAGCAATGTAGAAGGAGAGGTATTTTTGAATTTTTGCATGTCTCGCTTTTTTTTTAGTTGTTGTAAGAACCCCCTACAGGGGGAGGCTCCCCTCCTTTGCCTGCACTTTCGTTTTTGGCCTCACCACCGCCGAACCGGGATAAGCCGGGAGAATTTCATATTTTCCTTCGACAAAAAAAACATTTTTTCTACCCTGCGAATATTGACGGGGCCCCGTAATAAAGACGGCGTTAAATCCCTCCCACGCCCCCAAGAAAGTGTGCTATAGGTCAGGACATTGAAGAAGCCGTCGGGCGGGAAGAAGGGGGAGGCTAATGCACCTTGCGGGCCGCAAAAACAGTTTAATTCTGGCTAGGCCCTGCGTGGGCTTTATGAAACGGTGCCCTTGTGAGGGCAGGCCGGCTACAGTGGAAACCACTTAGGCGGCCGGCAGCCTTCTCTCCGCCTGGATTAGCATCCACTAACGCCCTTTTTTACGCAGCGGTCGACACTTATCTGCATGACAGGCATACTCGCCATCACCAGTGGGTGTAGTCTAGGCCGATAACTCGGGGGTAGTAAATAAAAAGGGAGTTTCCATAAATAATACGTAACTTAATACATATCCCTTCGTCTCAATTGAAATACCGTAAACCTAATCGGGTTTCTAATCATAATTTCAAATGAATAAACGATATTCTCTTTAGAATTCACTCAAATATTCTTTCACTTTCGTCACTCCCCTGAATCTCGGAGGTATTGCATATTTGACGCAGTAGATTGTTTGTTGTGCCGCCCTAAGTGCAGAAAAACTGTGCTTAACAAGGCATTTAATTTTGGACCGTTCTTTATTATAATTAATGATGGACTGAGTTTCCATCCCTGCAGTCGGGTTAGGTTCGCAGTTATCCTCAGGATTCAGATTTAATTGGTAATACCCTCCAAGGTAGAATAATGTTCGGGTTTGATTGGTACCGAAGAGTGACTACAGTGGAAAAACCACTTGAGCCTCCCGGATTATGATAGGTACCCGACGGACCCCTTAAACACAGGAACTACTGTATACAGTAGGGAAATAGAAAGTCGGAACGGATTCAGCGTTCCTTCGGTTTTCCCCTTGAGTGAAACACACTTTGCCATTCTTTGTACATATTGACGGGAGAGTAAACGTCTGATAAAAATGTTAAAAAATTATTTCACTTTATTCAGTGCTTCTCTATCGAATTTTTTCTATTCATTTATTATAGAGGTGGATATAAGGATTCTGTTTTAACCGAGTACATTTCGAAAATCGTCTCATCCCTATTTTCACCGAATTCTTTCCCCGTCAACTGGATTAAATCGAACACGATATTTTGTCCCACGTGAAAACGAACGTGTTCGACGAGCCGAAACATGCGGAAAATGGAGGAATCCGGAATTTTTTTCTGGAACTGTCCCGGCGTTCCGAATCGGTCACGTTTCCTGTCTAATTCTCCGGTGACGGCCGTACGGGTCACTGGTTTTCGCTGACTGAATTTGAGTTTTAAGACTTCAACAACGGAATTGCCCGGAAAATTGAAATCGAGAATTTAAGTTCGGACTTTCCGATTGGAACGGCGTCAATAACCCGTGAGGATATTCACAAATACCGACCATTGTTTCCAGAGGTAAATACTGTTCTACCTAGGATTAGGACTTTGTGTTAGTGGGCATAGAGTTACGTACGCTTCTACCAACGTCAGTTGCTGACATCAGATGACAGTACGGTTCACTGGAGATAATAAATGACGGGTGATCTTCACATTTATATAAAAGTGCCACATACCCCTCCTGTTTATAATATTTCATCCTGGTTCCTGTTTAGCGTCATTCGTCTCAGTAGGAAGATTATTGTAGTTTTAATAGTCGAGGGGTTCTTTCCGGTGATTAAATATACTATTGGATATGGAAAGGGTTAAATATAAGAACGAAAGTAGCGAGCTGTTCGTCTGTGCTGCCGCACAGCTAGGCAAGGTTTCTGGCTCCTGGTTGCAAAGAAAATCCTAATGGAAATGAGAGGAGAGTAAGGTCTCGACAACCCCCCTGTACCCCCAACGAACCCCCCTGAAATTGAAGAAAGCGTCCCTGGAGGAAAGAAATTCAAACGCCCCCCTCGTCCCCCTCCCTCTTACCCAAGCCTTCGTAGAAATTGAATAACGACAAAGGGCTTCGTAAAAAGTAACGGGTGGTAGGTCGTCCGGGCGACCCTTTTCTCCTACTCTTTTTTTCTTAAGGGAGCCGGGGCCAAAGACCCCCCTCCAACGTGAATTACACGTGCCAGGAGGGGGAGGAACGAGCCCCTGGATTTAAAATCAACCCCCTCTCCCCCCCATCAGGTTGCGGTTTGCATAAATGCATACATAAGTAAGTTAAGCGGCTCCCATTGTGTAATTCTGTCTGAGTTCTGGATTCAATTGAGACGATCCAAGCGTTTCTTACTCCAATTTGCGACCGGTTGAAAGTGTGTAGAGTGCCTGTCTTTGGTACTATCGAATTTTCGGCAGAATATCCGAAAATAAAACTCGGTACCGGAAGACTCGAGGTTATCCATTCTGCTTCCAGGCCTGATGATGAAACTCCGCTCGTTTTGGAGTAGTCTGTACAAAGAAAAAAAGATTTGAAACTGAATACCTGTTCGGTCATTGGTGGAGGGGGCCTTTTCCGTCGAGGCTTTATTAACGACCCAACAGCTCCGGCGCAATGTTTTTATCTCTGCGGTTTTACCTTTATATAGGGAGGAGGAACGTGAAAAAAACGCCGAACGTTCTCTGGTCCGGCCGATTGGACAAAATGAACGCGGGAATATAAAGCTTCCAGGTTTTTAGTCAACAGCTTCTGAGATGAATCATTCTTTATGGCAACTTTCAATTTCCGGTACTCGTTTAATCGGAAGTTTGTCTCTTTCTAACTCCTAGTTTGAAAAAAAAATGTCGATATTACATCTTTTGTACGACATACATTACAGGGTACGGTACATTTTATTATAAGGTAAATGATACAATCTAATGATCTATTTTTACCGTAATTGACTTTCCGTAAGATCTGGATGGTAGGGAAAATAGGGAACTTTTTTTGTAAGGGATTAGGGTTCTAATCCACATTTGGCAGGCCACCGACGGGATCGTTATTTCCACAAAATATAATTCGATTTAGCTCTATGTTGCACCCAAACGTAAGATTGGAAGGTGAAATGCTCTCTCGAAAACCCGGGGTTCTGTTTATAACACCTCTAAATGAATATTCGATTATAATGCTAACAGTGCTTAATTTTGTTCACCGCTATGTCTCTAGTGTGATCATTTTTCTCTCGTCGTGGTCCTGTACTGGCCGTGTAACCGTAAACCTCCGAATCCGTACGGTCAGTTTACGGTTTCGATTAGGTACCGCGAGGTAGCGTTGCAGTTGCGGTCTCAGGAGGCATTATAGCACATTTGGCGGCCCTTTGATGAGGGGCGGGGGTGGAGGGGTGGATTGGGGGTGCAAGCCGCAGCGTAATGAATTTTTCATAACTCGATCCCGCCCCAGTGGACTTTTATTTTTCCCGGCACCAATTTTCTCCCGCCGTGTCCCGTTTCTGTTTTTCATCGGGGACGGGCTTGGGGGTCGGGGTGGTTTCATTCAATTTGTAAACGTTTCATCCCGCCCCCTTCCGCCCTCTTGTGTATTTCCCGAGGGATAAACTTTAATAATTGTTCGAATATTAAAGGCTTTTGATTGTCGATTGGGGTTTGGTACCAAATTTCCCCTTGCGGCCGATGGTTGTTTTATGCGCCGACACGTTTTAATAGTCGGACTATTGCTGACGCCATTGCAGAACGCAAATTGGAAATTCTTATTGTAAGATATTTACTAGTTGTTAGATGTAAATGAATTTTTAAACTAATCGGTGTACACCGACAATGCTACCCTTAATACCTTGAGCCTTATAGTCTGCATTGCGTAACTTAAAAATGTCAGACTGTAAATAATATGCAATTGATTTGGGTACGATAATATTATCGATGCCATTTTGATTTGAAATGAAATTGCATATCCGGTTGGTGGTCAATTACACATTATTCATTATGGAAATATAAGGCCCCTTTCGGCATCTAGGCATTACTTGCGGTACTTACGCTTAACGATTGCCGATGAGGCATTCTGCCGGTAAACTGCCAGTACAGGTGGCACCGGACCTAGAATTACAGGTCTCTCGAGCGAAGGATTACAAGTTTATCGAACTCAGCTCCCCGTTATGCGCGCGGTGAACACACCGCCGCAGCGTGCGAGAAGTGCGGGGAGGAATTCGCCCGCCTACCTCGAGGAACCGACCTCCCCCTATTTCGGAACGATATAACGGCGGTTAATTAAATGGAAGCAACCCCCCACAGTTCCGGGATGTGGGGGCTAATACATTTTTGAAACTTAATTCTCATCCTCCCCCGCCCGTCCCGCGTGGGGTACGGTTGAAAACAAGCCCTGTAAACTGTGGATCGATGAATATTTTTCCCCCTTTCATTTTTTTTTCTTCATTTTAATTTTGTAACAACATCGCCAGTGTTACTGGGCCTATTGTTGCAACTCCCCCTCGCCGGAAAAGCGCTACAAGTTCATTACACGCCCTCCGGATTTACGCGCGGGGACCGTAAGCGGGGGCGGTAACAACCCTCTCCTATGTATTAGCGCTGTGTCCTGCGGCAAGTTGGCACAAGAGTTGAAATTTCCATCTGAAACAATACGGCCGAAAACCGAAGGGTTGTGTTTGGATTTCGTCGTGGCTAGAGGGGGTGTTGGCACCGTGGATTAGCGCTGGAAAATTACAGACGAGGGTAGGACTGATTAAAACCGATTCTGTTGTGAATTTCCGCACCTCAAATGTTAGCAAATGTCCAGTATAGTTTAATACCAAAACTAATTGTTGTTGTGCTATAAAATATTTATATTTTAATGAACATACCGTAGTCGACCTCTCTCTCCTAATGAACTTTCCGATTCATGCATCGAATCCCCGGCCGAACCCGGGCCAACGTTAACACAACCTATCATAACATTTTGCCACTTTGTATCTGACCGTATAATTTAATTGATTACGAGAGGAGCTTGTTAACTCCTGTTCAGGGTTGAGTAACAATTCCACATATTCCGGTTTGCAGGCTCTCATATTTTAATATAAATATTATTGTATTCCACTCGTATAAAATTGCATGCTCGGGGATATACTATCATTAAAAAGCCCGATACTGTACTCTGACATTCCATCGAGCGTGTACAAACACTTGAGCCTGCTATATATTCAGTTTAGTTTGTTGATATTTTATATTACAATTTTTAATTTATTACGCTACACTTGACCCTTGACCCGTATAAACGACGCCTTTTATAATAAAATATTTTGTAATACCCATATTCTGTAGTGTTATTATTTTTAGAGAAGTTATATGACATAAAGGTCTTCCTAGAAATTAAATAATTAATGGGATAATATTTTATGTAATTATATATGCTTGTGTTTATATAATTACATACAGAGACGAAAATTATATCGCGTGAAGTAAATATAGAACATATATGATTAGGTAGGACTCATACCAGACCATTATACAAAATGAAGAAACCCTCTTATAGGGTTGCTTAAAAATATTGTTATCCTTTTTATTAACATCCGTTATGATTGTGTAATCTGTTTTATTTCTTCTAATTAATTTTTCCTTCTAAGATTATTATCATAAATTCTGTAATAAGCTACAGAATTACCAATTCTCTACGAAACTGTGGAAAATAAATCTTTTGACGCCAGGGGATAGAGGAATGATCTGAATGAATGTGACCGCCATAAATAAAATACTGTCAGACCTTGTTTTTCCGCCCGTGAACTCGACGCCAACTAAACAATTGGCTAATTGACAATTGACTCAATTGATAAAACGAAAGAACAAAATGTGAATTGATGACGGAGGGGGGAGTGCGGAATTAGATGAATTACAAATGATACCGATTGCATAACTGTGCCACATTTGACTGTTGCACTTGAACCATTTTCTGGGTCTTATTTCGGGAACCTTTCGAATGAAAGATGGGCGTCTATAAATAGTATTCACTTCGAATTTTCAATTGAATCGCATGTACAAGCAGACCGCTGTGGCTTGTTACTTAACAAATCCACAGCAGCGCACGCATTATCTTTACAGTTATTTGAATAATGCCGTGGAAACATTATGTAATAAATAAACGCGATTACGTCGACAATTTTGCAGGTCGTTCACGGTCACTTGTGCCTATATGGCTGCATTCAGTATCTAACTTTCATTTTAGTTTTACGCTCAATAATCAAAGAAATTGAACACACGTGTTAACACAATGTTAAAGCAGTTTATCTATTTTAAGATAAAAATCTAGTATTGTTAATAGTACTTTTAGTAGGCGGTTATTGGCTCCTGTTGACAATATAAGTCTGAAGATTTTATAGATAAATCGAAGTAGAACCCGACGTTCGTTCAAATCGAGATCCGGGTCTGGAGTTCAATTAGGTTGAATTGTAAGCACCTATTGCCCGGTTGCTTGTCAGGGCCAATTTAGCTGCAACAAACACGGGCCGGTACTTTTAGGGGCGGGGGCGGTATCGCGTGCCAGTTTCACGGCCGCTCCGTTTCACAATCTTAACCGGCGCAGATAACTCAATACACTATGCCCCCTTTCATATTGGTCCCATCTCCATTTGATATTAACCCGGGAGCAGTAATCGGCTGGTTAAATGTGTTTTACCGCTATGGGCCGACGATACATCAGAAACTACAGTTTACAAATAGAAAATAGATTATTAGCAATTAATAATAAACGCGGATTAATTATTATGTTTGAATTACACGGATGGATAATTTCATGAGTGGTAACAACCCGAATAAAGAATAATACCTATTGATTGAACATACTTTGCAGTACTGTGCTATTTTATAGCATGTAATGTCTTAGGTGATACAGTATAGAGATATGTTATGTTAATCGCTCCTTGCACAAATATCTTATATGTCATGTTCTAGTTTCCTCCTATTTTTTTTTAATTAACAATCCTCCCCCCATTCCTTTTGACAGGGGGGGGGGATAACAACTCCATTACTAGTGTCAGTTCCGGTTTGCCCTGTGGGTTAGGATTAGTGCTAATACCGGCGGTGTCCCTGCAGTAGCCCTCGGGGGCTTATGCAAATTTCGGGCCGTCCGCGTTGAAGGGTCAATCGCGATTAATGCCCCGCCCCCGTCCGCTTCTCCTCTGTCTTCGGTTCTCCAATCGCTTTTTGATTAGGAAGGCTTCCCGACCGCTCCCCCCCCCCAAAGCGTCCAGCCCTCTCTATTAATTATTTCCCCGGTGGTACTTCCGACCCTTCCCCCTTCATCAATTTTTAACTTGTACGGATTTAACCCCTCCGGTCGTGTCCAACTGCGGAGGGAGGATTCTGACAGCCAGATTAATTACGTTATTTTACGTGGATGTGGCCGCCGCCCTTGACACCGGTAACGCTGCCACTGTTTTAGGCTCAGTCGCAGGATCCCAGGCAAAATTAATATGGAGAATTGAAAATATCAAGTAAGACACTAGAAAGAAATGATGTACTAAGTCACTGCCGACAATTAAATACATCGCAAACAGATTAATTCCAACCAGGATTAAGAGAGTAATACTCTTGGATATATTTATGTACATGTACCATCGTTCCCCATTCTCTTCCAAGCTATTAAAACTATTTATTCTACGGGTAGAGTTTCGGAAAACTGTCACACGTTTAGACGTTTGCCTTGTCGACTATTGGTTGATTTTCAGTTGTAATTTGATTCTATATTAGACGGTTCTATATTAGGATCCCACGGTATGGCATGAGTCCCACTGTACCTTAATTTCCCTTCCGTGTGTGTTTCTACAAATCCAGTGTCAATCTCACATCAGCCGCAAGTAATAAATCAACTCTTTGTCGGGGAACTGACAAAATGAATATGTTGGTTATGGAAATGCAAATCACCATAATCCCGAATAGTCAAGCCGAGCCTGTGGCTCCCTCCGAACGTGGCTTGTGTTGTGGATCAATCCCTTTTTGATTGGTTGACGAGGCTGCGTGCCCGGGGCCCCAGGGCTCTGCCCCCCGAGGGCCTCCCTCCCCCGGCCCTTCAATTTAGGGTTTTCATTATTTCCTCACTACCCCGCGGCGGCATAGCCCCCATCACTCATTAATGCGCCCACTGCATAACTTTATGTTGGCCAGTATTAATAATGAGACTTCACCCTTCACACACGCCAGTCGAATCAACAAAATATTTTGTCATTGTGACTAAGGCAAATTGTTATTTTTTTGTAATTCTTTATTCTTTGTTATTAACTCTACCGGATCACTTTACAATTTATAATGACGTTCTGTGTGCACTCCATTCCATTCTACCTGGCGTGTCCTGGGATCCACTCTTCTTAGTGGGGGACCCCAAGGACCTCTTAGGGTAACCGTAAAGTGTGCATTGTTAATGTCTGCTTGTGGTGTGGTGTGAGTGTTATATGCTGGTGTATTGTTCTGTAAATAGCTTGGGATATGTGACATGAATTATCTGAGCTTGGCATCATACGTTTGAATAACCTCCCTGTTTTTTTATGCTGAAAGAAATTTCATCGGGCAAATACCATCGGCCTATTTGAACTTAAGTTTTATGTACTTCACTGTAATACCGGCGCGACGATTCTTTATATGCTTATTCTGAGGTTACTATCGGTTATCATACCAAGATCTCTTGATTAGCCACTGTAGAAGGAAAATGGCCAGAGCAGCAAATGGTCTTTTACAAACAATATTTTTTATGTTATAAACTTCTCTGAATTGTTGAAATACAGAGGTTATAGTTTCTGTATTGAAAATACCTTTCAATTTCTTGTGCCACTCTAAATCAATATCTAATTGGCCAAAATGCCATTGTGGTCTTCTGTATCAAATAAATCACAAGGTGGGGATTTGGCTTTTAAGGTTGTTTTCAAACGAGACTTGCAGCCTCAAACATTCTAGAATATTTATTTCAAAAAACCTCTCTCTTGTGTGTTCCCGTCAAAAAAGGAAGGTTTGAATTACCCAAGTTCCTCCATTGGGTAATTCGCCGGTGCCAATTATGCTCGGAAAGAAGAAGTGGAATATTATATTTGCAGTGCGGCTTCTCCCTAAATTTGCGTATTACATTCTGGAATATTTCGGCTAATTGGTCAATTATGTAATTTCTTCTGGGAAAACGACGATTCGAGCAAATGATGCCTTGATAAGGAAAAAATGTGAAGGGGGAGGCCAATAGAGGGGTTTTTCATTTTCCGAACAAAGGCCTTTCCCTTTCCCCATATTTCCGATTCGACAGTTTATAAAGCCCCCCGTGCCCTTACGAACGATTTTTTAAAAAATTTCTTTAATAATACTTCATCAATAATTTTGTCACATCCACCCTGCGGAGGGAAATACGCTGCTTAACAAGGCAGACGGGATTTAATTCCGGGGAGGAATGGAGGGTTCATAGGACCCCAAAATTATATGTGTAATTTTCTTTTTCCTTTAAAGATTTGTAAACTGTTAATGTATAGGCAGTCGAATATGGTGATTTATAGTTAGTTTCTCTGGATGAGCCAACATTTAATAGAAATCGAACCGTAGCACAATCGCCAGTTATCCTGGTGTCATTGCGCCTTGAAACAGAAGAAACCATAACATTCCTGTACACAGATCACGTACTCTGGTTTTCTTAATGTGACAGGCAGCCACTCCTTCAGTTAACAGTTAACAGTTTCCATGCCATTGTCTCTTATCCGGTGTCTAGTCCTAGTATCCCTAACCCGTTCTATTAACGGTCACGTTTCTGTTTTATTTTCGTCCTTATTCTTCACGACGGACTCTTTCCTTTATTCTTCTGGGCCCCCCTGTTGTTGGCAAGAGGCACCTTGTTTCTGGAACCTGTTAGGAAATATATATTTTGTATATATATAATCATTCGTGCTACGAAGCACGATCTCGTCTGCGCTGCTATCACACCGGCGTTGTTTTTAGGTATCTGAGGGGCATTGTTCTTTGTTTTCGACGTGAGTACGGTCCAACAATTGAGGTACATGTTGGGAAAACAAATGTGCGACGCGAGCAGTTCAAACTTTAAAAGTCCATAAATCCGGAACATCTAAAATAGATTCAAGTTTTCTTTCAGATTTCATTCCATTCTTGCCCTCTTCCCGCCCACACCGAGTTGATTTACGAGCGAGTTCAGCGCCCTGTTGACTTTGGAGCTTCGTAGCTTCGCTCCATCGCCATGAAATAAATTGTTGACTTTGTTACAACACAATATTGTAAAACTGTACTACTGTACATAAAACACACGTACATACAACTTAACTTTCATAACATAAAACTATTTATTTGGTCGGCGAAGACGAATTTATCTCAAATAAGATATAAATCTTGTATGAACCGGCAGAAATCAGTCCGTAAATTACCACTTACGGTGTTGTGCAATTTTTTCCCGTTTCGAAACTTTGAGGTTGTTTAGTCGTAATCGGCGAATTCAATTTTACACGATCATAAATTTCTTTAAGGCGCGTTTAAAATCCCCGCTCGGCTGCAATATAAGGAGAGCAGGCAGCCAACCCACCAACCCCTGCCCCCCAGCCTGATATTAGCCCTCGGGGCCAGCTTTATTGCCCGACATTAGTCACTCTCGGTCCGATGTGAAACCCCACCACCACTCCATTAAATATTTATAAACTGTTTCCGCATCGAAATTTACCCACCGAAAATAAAAAGTTTCGAACTCTGTTCAAACTCACATTTAATAATCGTCCAACTCGAGGGAGCTTACTTATTACTTGGAGGGCTTGATTTTTTCGGGATGGGAAATTTATATTTAAAAAAAAATGGAGAAACGTTAGTGTGGGCGGAATGGAGAGTGACATTTTAGAGGCTGGGTATTTCGGGCTGTATATCGATCTTGCCGCTTCGATGTATATTCTAACCAATATCCTGCAGAAATTTAAAAGAAATAATGTTTCTTGAAAAATAAATTTATTCTTCAGTTAATCTTAAACCAATCCTAGAATTCCGGAAATTCTGCGTAACACAAATTATAAGATAGATGATAGAATAAGATGATTCCCAACGTCTTCAGTCCCATTATTGTTGAATGTATTTCAAAGCATCAGGAGAATATGGCGCAATTAAGCTTGTAGCAAATGACAGCATTATGCATTCAAAATTATCTGTGTTTCTCCGTATGCGCGGCAGGATGTGTGTATAATCTGAATCCTACTGTGAAGGACGGGTCCTCAATATGAGGTTTACTCGGTTTGCGGTTCGGTCACCGAGGTCTGTGCCCAAAGAGGATGAGGGTTATTTAGGGTTCACCGTGTTTACCCTAAAGTCCGTCGACACGGCGTTCTCCGTTTATGAGATGGATTTTGAACGATGAAACGCGACAAACACCGGATAAAACCTTCCGTATTTATCCCGCCCCCGATGGACGCCATCCCCCTTTTTCCCGTCGTTGGGAAGCGTGACAGAAGAAACATGAAAAGAGGACTGTCGAAAAAGGAAAAGGGAAAACCGGAAGAAGAATGAGATATACGGAATATTAAACAAAAATTTAAATAATTCAATTTTCATAAAAATTCGACCTCGGAGAAACTCGGGATTCAACTTCGTTTATACCCTGTCACTCAAACCTTCGCTGCGTGAAATTATACAAACATTTTCGCAATATACAAATAAATATATTTTTCTTGTTAAATGTATGCAGGATTATTTTCTTAAAATGTGACACAAATAATTTCCTTATTCTGTCCAAATTTTTTTTAATAGGGAAACTTTTCAAAGTATCATTTGACTAAATTGGCGTTTTACCTGGTCAGTGAATTTCGCTCTCATGATTTCGCTTACTAAACCTTGGAATGGGCACCTGGACTCATTTTTTTCTCTTGCGTGCGTTAGGAAAATTTCGAGTTATGCTCTCGTATTCTCTATAGAAGCGGGCTTGCCGCTCTCTAGTAACAAGGGGGCGGTATAGGGCTCGCAGTAGTTACACCCACCCCCAGCACCCCTATCTAAACAAAGTCGTGCCCGTATTAAACTCGAAAAGGGGTTAAAGCTGCTGAAGCCTAAAAATAGGCTTCGGAATGAATAGAGGTTGGTTGTGGGTGGGGGGGCGAGGGCTTCCACTCAAATATTGCTGATGTAGCGCGGTCTTCTCCTGCGGGGTTGAAGAGCGGCGTCACTTTTAGCGGGCCCTCACCGATACTAAAACAGAAAACTGGCCCCTCGGCTCCCTCTCTACTCCCGGCTTCGTCTAATCTCGGCCGGCTGTAAACCCCTACGGGCAGGGGGGCGCTTCGGCGAGAGGACAGGGGTTCATGGCGGGGGGACCGAGAATTACGAGATCGTAAAATAGCGCCCCCTTCCCCCCATCTATAAAAATATGATTTATCTCGACACCGCCCTTGGACGACTTGTCCCCAGAGTAGCGGCCAATCGGGAATGGAATCTTGGACCGGGCTTTTATGGAGATCGATGGGCTTGGATTAGTATAAATGACAGTGAGGAGGGTCCCAGTGCACAGGATAAAGGATTGCATTCTTGTCATCGATGCGTCTATTTTAGCTTAGTATATTTACTGATTGAATGATCGGTTTTTGTTCGATTATCTGTGTCACATACAGGAATTAGAAGTGTACACGCTGTCGTACGATACAATTACGAAGAAAGAGTATATAATATAGCAATAAATAAACTAAAAACACTCGACTAACTCAACTAGTAGATATCTCAATCGATCTGAGAACCTTTACCGTGAACTAATAAATAGATTTCAATCTCTATTCGCTGAAAAAAGGTCAGAGACACGCAAATATATTTTGAAGTTATTAAATAGCCAAGTGTTGGTGTTTTGTTATTGAAATATAATTGATTTGGTATCCAAGGCGAATGCTACTTCTAGTTTTGAAACCTTAATGTGAAAAGGGGGTGGGCGCAAATTTGTACTCGGAAGGCGACTCAGCGACCCGAGTTAAAAATAGCCTCCTTTAGCCTTGCCCTTTTAAAGGATTCTTATTTTTTTTCATAATTTCTCTCAGCTACAGTGTAGGGGCTTCAGATAATTGAACATTTTAAAGACATGCGATTTTATAACAGTGTAGACACATCTTTTAAAGGTTGTTTGCAATGAATATTACTTATGGTAAATATTTTCTCGATATCATAATTTCGGTAATAGAAACACATTGCTGTCATCACTTCTTATAATCTCAGTTAAAAAGGGGTTTCATTTTGAATACTTTTTTGTATTATTAATTGATTTCGTGCATTTGGATTTATTCTTTCTATTTGAAGCCAACATAGGATATATGGATAATTTTATCTATTTACTCTAATTTATATTACTTCTTGTATTCTAACCAATTTTTTTGTTTTTTCAGGTGAGTCGGCACTTCGCTAACTGAAATTGGCACTGTATGTGAGTATACGACTGTTATTCCTACACTGTTATACATACTGCACATGTTAACAGAGTAAGGACTAGAAGACTTAAAAACAATTTTCTATTTGTTAAAAAAGTAAATAGGAAACTAGTATTAAGGGTTTTCGTCGTGTATCATTCCGATTTTCATAATTGATTCCTTTTTGGTATTCTAAGGTTGGTTAACAATTCATTAATTAAATTTCACATACTGACGCTTTATCTTCTGGTTAACATTTTTCATTTCTTGACATCGTAAAGTGGTAATATTCATCGCTCAGAATCATTATTAAATGAAGCCTCCCGAAATGATTGTGTGAGTGTATAACATCGGTTGGTCCGTAAAATATTGCTTCGCCCTGAATTGCTGCGAAGTCAGTTATTATGGAGAAGCCATGGGTGAAAGTCCTGTACGCGAGAGACTGAACGGGAATGAAATACAAAAAAATACAATATGCCATGTTTTGTCTTCAGTGTTCGTCGGGCAATGAATTATTCACGCCCCGAATCCATAGTAGCCGTAGTCCATGAGTCCGTGGTCGGATGGGGTTGTGTATGTAAATGGGATGTGGTTCCAACGTGAAGGGAACGTAAGCGTAGGCTTCTGGTTGCACAGGTGCACTTCCTGAACACCTAAGGAGTTCTACTCGACTTCCTCCCAACGCCATTTATTTCCAACAGTTACTTCTATACGTTTTATATACAGTATTTTATATTATTTCCAGTTTCTGATCATTTTTAATTTGACAAATGTATCTTATCCTGTCGTCAAAAGTTTGTGGATTTTACTTTATATGTTCTATTATAATTTCATTGATGTGTTAGTATTCACTCATTTTTATATTGTGTATCTATTTTTAAATGCTGTAGATACAATATTGCCTCTAATCGTCGTTATACACTTTAGATCTCGGAACTAAAATTTGAGTACTCTTCTATTAACGTTTCCTCCTATCAAGTCCTATCACACGTTTCCGATTGTGCCCATACAGCAGCGGAAAAATCCTAGGTTCACATTGTAAATCTCATTCCTTACTTAACCTCCCCCCGTCCTGAACCTGTTTTCATCTGTATGATCGAAATTCGAACTCGCGATTTCATCATTCCGTCGTCGGACTCCGAAAATAACTTCTCGCTCTTTCACTTACTATTGCATTTTCTCCGGTTGAATAGAAATCCATTCCAAAAATATCCGCGAGTCTTTTTTCTCCTCCCTTCATTTCCATCGCCTGATTTCTCGGAATGAAATATTTCGTGACGTTTCACCGTCCGTCAGTCAAACAATCCCCCTCCCCCTCCCCCCACCATCGACCTGTTATTACCTCCTTTCTTACTTTTTATATTTTCTTTCCTATTTTTGTACGATATTGTTTTCCACCCGGTCATTTCGTTTACTCCGAATTTAAATCGGCCGGTAATAATGTATATATCCCAAATATTACCAGAAAAAGTTGTAGGCATCTAGGTTAAGGACAAGATTGATTCAGTGATATTTTTCGCCCCCTGTATTTCGCCAATGCCAACACAGGTATTGGTCTGAGAATTCGCCATCTAATATGCTTCAGGAGTTTAGGAATTACTCGTCAATAATATCAGTGTCTTACGAAAATACATTTTGGAATATTCAGTATAAACTGAAACCATTTTTGATTATTACATCTTCAAATAATATCTTGAGGTAATAATTTTGTGTTGATTGTTAGCTTATCTTGGCGTTTCTTTCATTCTTATTATTTGTTTATCGAGAGAGAACCCTCATTGGCTTTTCAATAGATATAACCACTGTATGATTTTCAAATAACATCACAACGATGTGGCCTAATGTAAAGTCAGGGTGTCGCAACTAAATATTGGCGTTTAAGATTATAAAGTCGCAGTATTATAAAGTCCGTACACACGCCTCGATAAGTTATGTAGATGCCGTCCGGTTGGGGCCATTCAAGTGTAATGAGCCGGGCTTTGTCGGGCCGGCCGCCTCTCGGCGAAGACCCTCGGCGTTTCCGGTTTCCGGCAGCGCTTAAACGTCCCTCGGACTTGCCGAGATCGCTTAAGCACTCTGAACCACCACCGGCGTGCACCCGGCGGGGGCCACCCAAGTCAAATAGAGTACGCCCGACGAATACAATACCGAAGGCCAACATAGTTGGTGCCAACTAATTGATGTATTCATGAAGCGATCGCTGCCACATATTAATACAATCCCTATATCTAGATACAACTTGCAAAATAATCCTGAATTATAGGAAATATATAATTTCTTTTTAATTCCCTCAAGGTTCTGAAATATAATCTGCAGTAATAATTAATTCCGATTGACAGATTGTAACCCTGTGATGAATAATTATTATATTTGAAGAAATTATTGCGAGTCTTACTATTATATTATGATACCTTTATTTGGAATGGGTTTGGAATGCCATAATCGTGTGATGGGACGCCACTGAGGTTTGCAAGTAGCTGCAACCGGTCTCGCTTAAGATCGCACGAATTCTTCCTATGTTGTTGCACTTTTAAGACCCGCTTTTGTGACCGAACCACCTATCCGGTCATGATTGGCCTTTGTATATCGGAGAAATTAAATTATCAAGATATCGTTGAAGCCCTAAGATAGCACGGCATAGTAGGGGCATGTCGACCGATTTTTTTTCTTAAGTGGAAATAATATGAGGGCTGGTGGTACAGGCTATCGTGGAATGTCGAGCTTTCCAACTTATATGTTTTACTGATTGCTTGTGTAGTGTTATATTTATAGTTCGCTTTGGGATTGATCGGGGTTTGATTCCCCAAACGGCTTAATGGTGAGTTTACTATGAATTGGGTGCGATAATGCATAAAACGGGGGGGGTGGATTGGCAAGTTGGTCGGAAATCGGGGTCTACGTTTATGCACCGGGTTTAGAACGGACGTTTGGCGGAAAGAACGGCGGGCAACGTTTCGTAAACGGGCCTGTGGGGGGGTTCGGAGAAAGTAAATGAAAAAAGTTCACCCGGCAAGCGCCGCTGGCTTCATTTCGGGGACTCGAGTAGGACTGCCGGATCTCGCAATTGGCCGATAGTACCTGCTCCCGCCCTGCAATGATTTCCCCCAGTAGTTCATTTTTATGTTGAACCTCTAAAAGACACCAGAGACTCGGTCGGGGAAGAGAAACGGGGAGTTGAACTGCTACCAGTAAAACGAGAGGAGAGCAGGTGGCGGCAGATGCTACCAACTGCATTTGAATTGTTGATAGCCCCCTTTATATATATAGAGAGACTGGGAGAAAGGGACGAGAAATAAGGAGAATATGAACAAGACGAAGAAAACTCGACAAATATCCATTTTCCTATAACGGCCCATTCCGAAAAGAGATATCGTTACCGGGGTTCTCTTTATATGTCGATTTAAAAACGTTACGAGGGCCAGCGTTTGTGCTTTGAGACCATCACCATTATCTTATGTTTGATCTAAAGACTTAGAATATTCGAGGGGAAGTTGGTGTGGGTGTGGAATATAATCAATTCCGCTACTCCTTAGCTCGACCGGTTTCCGGTTTTTCGTCATCCAATCGCTATTATTAATTTGATATTGGACTAGACCTCAATAATAGTAAAGACTCGTCCTTACGAATTACTTTATCGTTTCAATTATCCTGATTTTTCAATGCTATGAGATGATAATTGTTTAATCACTACCGTAAAAAGGAAAAATTGATTAAATACAGTTAGATACAATTAAATACATTTATGAAGTTATTCAATTTCAATCTCGTCTCTTTGGTCCTTAGTGAAAACGGTTTCTGTTTCCATAAGTAATATATTTATGTAGTAACGCGTTCGGCTGTCCATGAATTATCCTGTTAATGAGGATTCATTGTGAGTCATTAGAAATTAAATCGCGAACTAAAATTATAGACGTCAACTCAATTTACGGATGTCACTGTTATTCGAAACCTCATCCCTTATGTTTTACTAAAGACATCAGATGCAATGAACTTTGATATTGAATAAGACCAAATCGATTTTTTTACTGTCACATTGCCATGTTTCGGTAAACAGAGCTGTTACTCTTATTCGCGTTCAAGAGTAAGGGTTGAAATGCGTGAGGCTAGAAAGAAGATTTTAAACCCTAAATTTTTTTATTTACCTAACCAATTTCGGCGTTCAAAATTTTGTATCGAAGTTTGAAATTGTTTGTCTTGTCGGTTGTTTCGATAGAGGAAGTAAGGCAATTCGCCTATCCGTTGTTGATCTGTTAAACTGGGCTTGAGAGCCGGTTCCTCCCACACTGGTCCCGGCGGCATCTTGATCAGACAGGAAGTGCGCAGTTAACCCCGCCCGTAATATTATGTTCCCCCAGGTCATTTGTCCCATCGTATATTAATTTTGTCTTTCTATTTATTGCTAATGAACATTTCTCATCAGCCTAATGGCCGTGGCATGAGTATGTGTGTGAGAGAGAGAGAGAGAGGAGAAGGGGCGTATGGTAAAAAAACGCAGTTGTGAGCAATTAACCGACGTCTCTCGTACACGCCTTGGGTCGACACATATGAATACTCCAATTATGGTCTCCATTCATGCGAAGAATCCAATATCCTCGATATTTCGGTTAATTTTATCTAGTATATAATGTAGATTATTTTCATATGTCTATATAATAACGTGAGGAATACTGCATATACATGTTGGTATTTTAGTGGCTTCTCTGTGGGATTGGAGTGCAATCGCTTTTTCGATGTTTTACCACTCGACTGATCTAATCTAGACCCGCTTCAGTTTCTCTTCATCGTTAGCAGAATTCCGCCAGTAATTTAGTGAGATATTTACGAATAACGACCTCCAAGATAAACAAGTCCCCGTAGACCCCGTATTTGAGGGTATCCTCCGTAGAGGTGCTGGTTCGAATTTCATCGAACTTCACGATTGCCGGTTCCGCTTCGCATTAAATTTCTAGTCGAACAACTGTCCTGACCTCATTCGAAGGACCTCAGGATTTTGAGGACTCGGATAACTGTATGTATTCCAGCTTTGCCCGTATTTCGGGACCGGCTTTGCGGTTGGCGGGTTTTGCCTCTCCTCTCGGTGAACTCTATCTGAGGGGCCCACGGTTGGTATCCCCTTCCTTTACTAATGAGTCCCCGAATGGCGCTGTTCCATCGCGCCCCAAAAACCTATACCCTCTTGCGGTCGTACTCGGCCCGACTAAGTCGGAGGGATCAGAGCGGCGTCATGAACTGTATCTTCAGACGCTATTCCAAACCTGTTCTCAGACTTGGTCTGAATAATTTGAAGGTACCTGCGCCCCCGTTTCAGAACTACAAGTTCTAACTCGGGACCTCGCTCCTCACAGCGAGCTTAACTCGAGGTAGTAATATTTGAGATATTTCGTGTACTAATTTTGCCGCCCCCTCCTCCCCCCAACTTTACTAAGCGTGACAAATCAGAAATAATGTAAGTGGCGGAATGCTTACAGAAAAGTCGTGACAATAATTCGAAGACATGGAGGATGGTTCAACTTAACGTATCTCACAGAATTGCCTACCCAGATTGCTTTCGGCCTTTTCCTTTTTCAAATGTCGAACTCCCATAAAAATGAAAAAAGAAATATAACACGATTGATGCCTTACCAATATAAGCTTACGAGCGTTTTTGAGGTGATAGACTGAGGGAGTGAGAGAGAGAGAGAGAGAGAGAGAGAGAGATGTTAAAAAAAATGTTATTGGATTTCGAGAATATATACAAGTGAGAAGCAGGTGGGAGTACATTGCTCCCGTTCGGGCACCTGTTGAACCGTACAGGTCGACCCCCTTCTAATAAACTCGGTTCGCTCGAAAAGGAAACCCCTTTTCCATCCCGCGTTTGAAAAATATGTTTCCAGTTTGTTTGTTTCCTGTTTTCCTTTTCCATCATTTCAGCAAGTTTTATTTGAATCGGCTTCCACTTTTGATTCATATGCCCGACGGGAACAGGCATTGCTAATATTTTGAGTACTGTATTAAATTCAAGACAAAAAATGTTTCCGAGAATATTTTTTCTTCTGATACCCTCATAATATTGACGAATCCGAAGGACCTCGCAGAGTCAAAAGTAATTTTTCATTTATTTAATTCATTCTCATTTACACCTGATAATTCACAATACTTACTGCATTACTAATAATCTATTCCTTATTTTCATTATCATTGCTGTATTGTACGCCTATTTTGTATTAAGCAAATCCCTCAGGTACTTTTTTAGATAGGTCTAGGAAACAGCTCGAAACAGAAATCAACTGCCAGAAAACTGTGTGAATGGATGTAATTTTTAGGGCGTTTAACAGAGCGAGATTCGGCGGCGGCATCATTAAAAAAATCCTGGTTGCCCGCCTTCAACTTACAAAGCGGCCAGAGGGAAAAAAATCCACATTCAACCGGGGATTATTTTCATCTCCTCACTCCCCCGTTTCCATTGTGTGTCAAAATTTCCGCGACGAGGAAAGGAAAGGAAACGAACGACACCGGTTTAAAAAATATCGTCCGTCAGAACCTGTTTTTTTGTCAGTTCCGATTCTCGCTATTATCATCCAGCAGGTCGGCATTAAACCACCGAATATTCTCCCTCGGGTTTGCCCCAACGAGGAGGTTTGAAAGCGTTTCCGATGAACCGTCCCCGGGGAACATCAACAATGCTCCCAAATGAGATTGAGAACAAGGCATTTTGTATGGCGGAAATCACGGTCGGATTCTTCTTCACTGGCTGAGACTTGAATAGTAATATTTTGTCAAAGTTGAACGTTCAAATTCTCCGTCGTCTCTGCGTTGTTCATCCTCATCGACGAACAGTACGCCTGCGAAATTAGCCAATGAAATTGCTGTTTATGGAAAGAATAATCTTTTTCGCTACTGGAGTTAATGGCCCCTCAAATTTCTGATTAACAACAACGTGTCTAGCATATTGTACTTCTGTTTCATTTAACGATGGGGGCGCCAAACAGCGCTTGCTACCTGTCGCGGAAACAAGTTTTCCGGCCAATAAAACCCCGGGCGGAAATTGCCGTGGGAAGAGGCCCGAGGGCATCGGGGGGTCAAGGGGCCAGGAAGTGGCCCGGATGTTCGGCAATCGAACCGCCCACTGGACTAATAAAAAACCCCGACCGATATTTCCTTGGTACGCACGATATCTTAGAAAAGAATCGTTCTCAAAATTTATACAAGCATTATTCCGCTTGGTAAATACAGTCTTTTGTCTATTTCAATTCCGAATATCACGCATCGTTTCCCTTCGTCTCATTTGCATATCCTGTTACAGAAGAATTTACAAATTGGTTGGTAAGGATATCTATCCACCCTCAATAGTTCGACCCAAAGTCAAATCCCATTTCCAGTGTGTTATCCGTGGCGATGTGCTTGCTATATGCTTCACTTCTAGTAGTTAAGATTTAATTAGAAAGTTTTGATAGTCGAATAAAAAATTCTTTATTTTATTACTCTGTCTATATTAGACGATAATTTTTATTTTATCGTTTTTTTCTCGCATTTCTCGTTACGGTAATAGATGTAGTTGCTGGCGAAAAGTCAAAATCCGTACAGCGTATGGCCAAATCGGAGGTAGCGGTTGCTTTCTATATAGTGTAAACTGCGGGCCTGGCAGTCCACATTATTTTCCGTATGAATATTCCGCACGATATCTCTTCTGATGTCGCCCGGCTCCGTTTGTCTTGTCTTGTCGGAAGCGTTCTCTCCTAATAAATATGAATGGTCCTGGCCCCAAGTGCGGACATCCTCGCTATGAATATTACCGCGCTTCCACCTCCTCATCGCCCGCCTCTTGTGTGCTCCATCGACATTATTAAAACAAGAGGCTCGTAGATATAGCAAATTCGCAAATTGAGCCCGACGTATGACCTATTTTGTAGGCCTAAATTAAATTCGCTATATAAACCGCTATGAGAATGTCTATTAGTCAGTGATAATGTATCATATTTCCTAATTTGATTATTTTATTGTTTCATGGATATTTTTCGTTTTATTGTATCCGCTGTAATTTCAGTCGTATTCAGCGATACCAAGTTCTGGTATAATCCTTGAAATATTTTGATCGCGAACACAGAGTTGTACAACAATGTCTATTTAAGGGAACGGTTATTCAGGTGATCCTGTTTCTTTATAAATTCGAAAGGAATCCTGTCGTTTGTGGAGGCCATTTAAAATCCGTACAGCATTTGAAAAAGTTAATGACCTGGACCGTTGTATAATACAGTCGATTAGTCAGGGCGGGAGAAATCAGTCGTAACCGAGGGACAATAGGGACTGGGTAGAGATAAAGCGATAGCTAGTTGGGTGGCTCGACCATTAGCCAACCCCCCCGAACTCATCTATCCTAGACCCGGAACATATCCCATTTACAATCTTTAAATCCGCCCCTGCGCTCTCTCCCTCCCTCTCTCATCCTCCCCCACGCGTTGTCCCCACGATCTTCCCCATTTGTCATGAAGGGAGGTCCGCCGTCCACTTACAGATTTGATTTTCTAGTAATTTCAAACAGCATTTATAGCTTTAAATGTATTATTATGAAATTTTATAATATGACACTCACTGTGCATGCTGGAATTCAAACATTTGCAAATGGCGCCGGTGGCGAAAAAAATGTTTTCTCGCTCTGTTGGACGAATGGAAGCGCGAAGCGAGATAGAGAGGGAGTGAGAGCGAGAGGCTGGATTATACAAAGGGCAATATTTCCGAGTCCCCGTGTTTGAGCTGGCTTGGGGAATATTTTAAAGTTTCGAGGACCCTGACGTCAGTTGGAAGTTAATTGTTATATTCTGTCGGGGGAAGACAGCGGCCTCGGAGTGAGAGAGGCGAGAGAAGGGACAATGTGAGAGCTGAAGCCGGAGCCGGAGCTGGAGCTTGAGCCGGAGCTGATGAATTTAATAACAGGGACATTCGTATGCCGAGCGCAGTCATGACTAATTAAGAACGCCTCCAGCCTCTGCAGACCCAAACTCCTAAGCACTATCCGGATCAAACACTTTTTCCTCGTTACAAAGGAATGTTCAATATTCTGATCGAAATTACTCCCTGATTTGACCTTATTCAGATTATTTATAAACACATTTCTAAGTTACTTTGTAATTAAATATTTCATTTTAATCGCGCATTTTGCACTTGGCTAGACCGGTTTCGGTCCGTCTTGATGCTGCTGAACCTTCTGCTTAGCTGAAATGCACAGTCAATATGCTAATGACAATTACAAACCCCCGAGGACAAATCAATAATTGAATTGCTTATTTATTAGTAGTGAAATAAACCATTCACGTTCATTCATCTCTGTCTCGCTGTAGAGAAAACTCTTCTTAATTTTTGTAGTCGTAGCCAGGAATAAGAAAAGGTGTAAAGTAGTGTAATAATAATTAGTGTAAAGCATTAATCCATCTATAATGAATTATTAACTTGATTCGTAAAACGAAATACTTTAAAACCTAAGAGGATTAAGAATCGAGAGATTAATATTGAGCTTTATTGAATAACTTACCTCTGTGTTGTCTAAAGAATTTTGTTTCAATTACTCAATATTCAGTTAATTATGTGTTTTCCTTGATGTAATACATTGATGAGTCGGTCTTAACGTGAGCATTTCTCAACTCGATACCTGTTTTATGTGCCAAAGATAAAATAAATAGAAATAGTCCATTTCCACGAGCACGCGGAAGCCTTCCTGAAAGTTAAATTCCAATTCTATTCAGAATTCTGGACCCAGTCAAAAACGGTTTACAGGATTAAGTTGTTTCTGGTTGTAAGACTTTTGTACGGGGTGGCTGTTTCATCATATCCCGGCCGGGGATTGTTAGTGGGGCTCGTAATGGATCGTCGGATGCTAGCTCCTGTCGGCGGTACAATACTTCAAACAGCCTCCCCCTTCAACCCCCGCCCCCAGCTTTCGCTCCCTTTTATGACTTAAAGGGGTTTCCCCTTGCCGCGTTTCAACAGCAAATTGAACTTCAAATTTGGGGCCGCTAGCTGCCGTTCCCTCCGAAAAGACCGACCTCCTCCATTTATGTATTCCTTTATATCCCGCTCCCGGGGGGAAAGCCGCCTCCCAGTATTTACCTCGGCCTATGTAATTAAGGGTTTATACTCGGTCCCCCACTCAAGATTCAGAGATACAGCGCCGCGATTCGCGCTCGCTTTTCAACGAGGACAATTAAATAAATCCTTTCTATGTCGGTAGCCTCTCTTTATTGTTCCCTTTCGGGTTTATAAGGAAGTGTACATACTTTCCAGGCATCGCGTTGTGTATATTACGCAAACAGTATAACGGTCTCATAAATATAATAATCCGTATACGTGCGCAGTTATGAATTGTGAATACATAATTTTGCCATTCTTCGCATAATAATAAGGTAAATAGTATAAGGATTATAGTAATATCAAATATTTTGTTATATACCTTCCTCGCATTGAATAAAATAATTCGCCATTGTTAATATTCCTAATCAACTCATCATTTCAACTTCAACATAAACTCTTCTTTGTTTCTGTGTTGCGTCAGGATATCATGAATACTGACAATGATGTGTAAAAATATTTTCGAATGCGTCGAAAATCCCAATCAGCCGCTTTATTGTTATTGGCTCAGCGTGCGATATTAGAAATTCAGATTGTATAATTGCGATAACATTCGAACTGCGCGGCAAAAGCTCGTTTATAATTCGCCTGCATTTAAGCTGACGACGGAATGTAAATACAAAAATGGAGCCCTCATCATTTTTTTCAATTCCTTTCGTCTAATGCATACACCAGTAAAATGTGCTTAAACAAAAAGATATTCCCCCATCAAAATTAAAGCAATTTTCGAAATGTGTGTAGTTGTATGAATGTGATAAAAGAATTGAATAACATGTATGGTTTTACAGAAATTGAATAGGTATTTACAGGTTTAATATAATTATAAATATATATTAATAGCATTGGAAATATCATCAATTAACGAGTGGGCGCATTTTGAAATTGTATTTCAAACCACATCATTAGGGAATATTGCTTTTGAGGAATTTAAAAAGGTATTTGTTAAACACAATTGGACAATAATGAACCGTTACTTTAATATGAAATTGCGTTGTTCGGACATTTTAACTCTTTTATTTAATGCAGTAAGGAAATTGGGTATAAAATTAACTGAATTGGTTTTAAACTTATAATTGCGGTACGGTGTCAGAATTACATAAATGGTTGATTTTTTTCTGATATTTTCTGATCCGGCACTCAATTTTCTGTGCCCATTTTTCTGTGTAAGTTTTACAATGCTGCCGACCCTCGTTCCGGAATGGAGTAAAATAACATAATTTGTCAAGACGAGTCAGTCTTGTCCCACGCCGGAACTGATTCATTGTCTATAAGGGAGGGGCACAGGGTTCCCCCCAATATATGCCGTAGATAATCCAGACAATAGTTAAGGGAGGGAGATAGGAATAGAAGTTGGTTAGAAGTCTCTGATGTGTACAACGAGCGTGTATGCGCGCGTTTATATACATATATACATATTGGTAATGGTTTTACTGTTGGTTAGTTGTTATCACCTAGCTCCGTAAAACAGTATCACTCTGTGCGGTTTTAATTTACTCGTCACGTACTTGTGTCACATGTTATAATAAATTACGTAGTTTGCCTCCCTCTGAACAGTATGGTCTTAAGGTTAGACCGGTTTGGGTTTCTCGCAATCAGTATATCGGACTGCCGCTTACGCTTAGATACTGTCTTACGTTGCACGCGTCACGTTTCGCAGCTGTGCTTACAGTAATAATAAAGTCTAATTATTTTTCAATTGCATAAACGTCAGAAAGGCCAAAAGAAATTTCAATTAGAAAAGTATCTTTCGCACCACCGATGATCTGAACGTTTCCAAACCTATGCCGCTATCCGCGGAGCCACTGCTGTCCCAATTAAATAATTTATACTAATTTTGAGCCGTTCGATTTGGAACAATATAACATTGCACCGAGAGGACTTGGTCCATCTTGGTACTGCAGTGTTTTAGTAACGGTAACCAGTCTGGCAACTATTGTTATCCGAGACTTCGGTCCATTCCGAGACTTTCTTTCATTTCCTGCGGTTCCGGATCCAATTCATTGTTCGATTAGCAAAGGGCAAATGTGAGCGCCGTTCTCCCCCATCTAGATCCGAGATACCGTCCCCCAAACCTTTTAGCGGGGAGGGGGGAGGGGGGTGACTGTTTAGAAAGTATAAGTTGGGCTGGGGAATAAGAAAAGTTGATCTGATGCCGGCGATATTCTTCTTGCCCACCCTCCGAGAGGCGGTTTCCGCCAATTGCTCTCCCAGTTGTTATACGTCTCCTCATCCCCTGCAATTCCCCTCCCCTAACTGTTACTGCCTGGCGCAGTATTCCCGTTTATGAATATTGTCTACGGGTCGGACGTAGAGTTGGGAATCTGGCTGTAAACCCATCGGGAGTTAATATCGGTCCGGATCGTCGGCAGTTTGCATATTATCTAATTGTCCCCTCGGCTCGAATGTTGGGGGTGGGTCCATGCCCGCCGTTTCTGACTCCTATTCCTCTTATAAACCATTGGCCGTAATAGTTCTGAGTCACTGTCATGCTCTAAGCTTATTCCTTGCTAGTCTTTGATATTATAAGCAAGTTCAGTTTGTTCAGAGTTATTACACAAAGTTTTTAATGACCTAAGAAGTTTTATTTTAGCGAGGTAAACCGTTGATAGAGAGCTACCGAGCTCGTGGCGATATTCTAAGTTTTATATTAGCTAAAAATTAAATAATTATTATTTTTTCAATTATTGCGCTTTTCCATGTTAAACATGCGTGTAGTCGTGTTCATCACGTACATTGTCCAATTGGACTCACTTTAATTCATTTATTTTGTTACAGGTTAGTTAGCCGTTAATCAAGGGACAATACTCCTAACGTAAGTACTTGAACATTGTTCTTACAACTCGAAACAAATGCTTATTAATACTACCACTTTCGCGAGGGACATATAACCTATTAAGCGTTCGCCGGAAATTAAGTCCCCCTAAGAAATATTCAATCATCGAAAAAAGGTTTTCTTCAATAGGAGACTGTCTGAAAAGCTAATTTCGATATATTGGTTTAGAATTACAGTTTTTCGCCCCGTTTTAGAGCCGTTCCAGTGAGTATGGTGTCGGCTACGGTCAGTCCACCCCAGGACCTCTCTTTCAAATGAACCGTGTAATTGATCCTCGGCTGCCCTTCTGGCTAATCAATTTTTTACGATATATACGTGTGTCCCTTTCCTCTCCCTATCCTTTTCCCTGTTCCAGGTCTTCCTTCCCCCAACTCATCCCCCTCGGTACGTGTTACTACTACTAATCGGATTTTCCGCTACTAATTCCCCACAGTCGGTGTAAAACCGACGCCCCCTTTTATTTATGAATTAGGTCGTACTCTTTTATGTGAATCTTTGGAGATTGAGATAAATGTTCTACGACGATTTTGCGACCGGGGTTTCCGATGGCCAATCGACGATATCAAATTTGTCCGATCCGAATTTATGTAGCAATAAAATCTGAATCTTCTGTCATGTCTCTTTTTCTCATTACGATAAGGACATCCGGGAATTTTCACTGATATACCTTCCGTTCCGTAGCAAGTAGATGATGCCTACATGCACTTATGTGTTGGATGATTATTATCCTTCCTTTCAGGTTGCACCCCTTTAGCCTGAATTCGATTGTGAATACTGCAGCGGTCCAACTTGTTTTTACTTGCAAGTACACAAATAGAGGGTGTAAGAGGAATATGTGTAATATGCAAATGAGCTTTACATACGGGTTTAAGAAGTTTCTTTGAACAGAAACTTTGTTCAAGCTTTGAGCGCCTTGCAAATTGGAATTTTCCTCCTGTAAATATTTCTGCTAGAGCCCTTTGTCATTATTACACGAAATATGATGTAAGGAGAATTACACCATAGCGGAGAAGCTGAAGCTCTCGGTGTAATTCCAGGCGCGGCCAGCAATTTAAATACGGGGTCGGTACGGATCAAAATTTCATCATTCCCTAAGTAAAGTCAAGCGAGCACCGATATTTTTCACTGGAAATAATGTAATTCGCTTTCCTCTTATACAAGACAAAAGCTTATTAGATGGGCTCCTCCTCCGAGGAACAATTTATATTAGACGGTTACTCTCTCTCTCACTTTTTCTCTCAATTATTTTTTTGTATATGAAACATGCGAGTGGTCTGCTTAAAGGGACAGAAATGTACAGGTAGTGATAGGTATCTTTCGTTTCTCTATTTGTAATGCTTTATTAAAGTTAAACATTCAAGTCACCCTAGCTCCGTTGCTATATTATTCTCACCAATATTTTTCCTGATTACAAACATTACAGCATATCATCAAATCTTTGGTTATAAGCCTTGTTAATTTATTAGAAAGTTGTTTATTAGGAAGAACCTCCAAGCAGTAGTCTCTAGATGGGTTCAGAGCTCAGTTGGTAAGACCAGGCCCGGATTCGAACTCTGACTTAAAACACGTCATCCGTTTAATTTATAACAAGCCGGGAAGAAACCGAATCCGGAAAAAAATTCCAATTTCAATTTCGTGTTTGGCACGGAAATCCTTTAGCGATTCGCTTCGGCCGTAAAATCTCCAAAATATCTTTCGGAGGCCGGGTAAGCGAGAAACGAGGAAAAACTCGAATTAGGTAAACAGAAAAAAAATTAAAAGGAAGGCCCGGTCATATCCGGTACGTATTTGCATTGAGTACACGCGGGAGGTACGGAGGATTATCCGAGTGTTTAATTCCCTGCATGTTTGCTTTGTGTGTGCGTGCTCCGAAAAAAAAATCCGGCACGAAAATATCACGATTGAGGCCGATTGATTGAAAACGCCATTATCTACAAAAGCGGAAAATTAAAGCAAACGGGCGCCGAGCAATTTTCGGCCTTTAGCGGTTTTCTGTGTATCTTTTTTCCCACCAAACCCGCAAACAGAATATACATATTGAATATTAAGGGCCGTTTTTCATCTTTATAAAGATGATGTGGGGGGGGGGGTTATTACGTACTCAAAACGGGGTTTGTATACAGGCAGAGGAGGGATGTATCAATATAATCAAATTCAGAATTACTCCAGAGCCCGTTTCACAGGCGCCTCTTTCGCTCGAGCCTGGAGAAAATTGGATCGAGTCTTTTATATTTACTGACAGATTAAATCTATACTATAACAACCGATTGAAACTAAAAGAGCAATATATAAGAATAAGCTTCGGACATTTGCAAAAAGGAAACAGACTAGGTCAGCGTATACAGCTACTCAAGTCATATAACAAATGCATATCTTACGTAAAACACCGCTCTTGTTTTAGTCCAACTGTAGACCATGAGAACATATACAGTGGGGATCGGTTCAGTTTAGAAATAAAATAAAAGATTATGCTTACCGCGGAAGCTACATTGATGGGATAACTAGGCGGTTTACTTCCACAAAATATGGTATTTAAAACCAATATTAAATACTAAATCTAAACCTGTGGTAAATTAATTTATCACTACCGTGACGGTAAAGATCATTCATTTTTTATGTGGATTGCGGAGGCGGGTCATTGAGAAACAAAGGACGATTGTGATGCAGTTAGAACGCGCATTACGGGACGTTCCCAGAATGCATGCATTGTATTATATATATAGGCTGTTATTGAGGGTGGCCTTAATAACAGGGGGTTAGTGATGATGAGGGATAAAGGGGGTAGCAGCAATCAGTCCAACCCCACCCCTTCACAAATGCGCTCAGGCATTTCCAATTTAGTTTGCCCATTATAAGGTATGTGAGGAGGTATGTGTGTGTGTGTGTTCACATGTGTGGAAGGGGGAAACATGCAAGCGGCTGCCTCCTTAGAGGCGGCGACGGTTTCGGGTCTTGAAATTAATTATAAACACATAAAGGAACAAGGCGATTTTCTAATTACAACCTTCTGTTTGGTTCCTTTCAAAACCCAACAGCTCTTAATAAAAATTTCGGCTGTTACCGGGAAATCGTCAACTTTTATTTACACATATATCTAACACATAAAATTCGATCTCAGGGGTTAACTTCGCGTCACTCTCACCACTGAGCTGTTTCCGGATCCATATCCCGGTAATTTTTCAATAATGACTACTTATCCCTAATAATCTCATTATTTATTGGCATCTCGCCATTAGTATCGAGAGCCTTGTAACTGAAACCGGGGCACCGAAAATATTAACGAATAGACCGAATTTACTTCAATTGCAAATCTATGTAATTAAATAAAAAATATCTTGTATGCCACAATAGCAACTTTTTACGGTAAATATTGTAAGATTTTATGGGCAATGTTGCACATTGTGCACCACGTATGACTGCGATTTTGAATGCATTGGAGGAAAAGTTTCTTCAAAAGATAGCACCGTGAGGTAAGGTTCTAAATCCATTCCGCCTTTGCCTACACCCTCTACAGTTAAAACGCCGGCCGAAAAACACTCCCGCCTCTGTACTCCCGGATAAAAAGGGGTAACGCCCAAGTCTTTTCGGACTTGAACTTACTTTCGGTTTCAATCCCCCCACGACCGAATGATTCTCTTTCGAGAGACCCGCAATTACTCGACCCGTCGTTATACCGGGCCCGGTAATAACGACCGGAATCCAACCGCCGTCCACGTTATAATCGGGGAAGAAATGAATGCGCGATATTCACGGTTGAGAGGAATATTTTGTATTAAGGCCGGATTTAGATGGGCGGGGAAATTCGCGGCCGAAAACCCACCGGAGAAAGGCGAGACCGCAGCGGCATTCCGTTTACATTGGCCACGCGATGATCGCGCCACAACCAGGAAATATTCGGGTCTAAAAATTGATTTCTAGGGTCCTCACCCTTCGCAACCAAATTCGGCCGAATCCCAATATCGTTCAATATTTTCATCCCTTATTCCTTATTCGGAATTGGGCTTCCTTAGGTCGAATATGTTCTACTTGCTGAACATATCAATCGTGACGGGCTGTATCAAAATTTTAGCTTTGTATCGAATCTGGGCTCAGTTCATTCCATGGTTTCCACTCTGAAAGGTAGATCCCGGGTGCAAATTCCCACCTATATCGAAATATCGATATATTGTAAATTGATATATACGCTCACAAATATATGCCATACGCTCCAACCGAGTTGTCATACCCCCCTAGATAGCCCTACAGACTTGAATAGCCTCAAAGTTGCTTCACTTGTATCTGAGAACGTTCTGATACGGATACTGAAGTAAGTTCCGGTCTCTATCTGTGCGATAGTGCAGCGCTGGTGGGCCGCCAATAGATGTAATCACTTAAATGACCCTGCCGGGCCCTTTTGGTGACGACAGTTGTACTTAATGGAACGCCCAGTATCTGAGGGGACAGGGGGACGAGGAGATCTCCACCCCACCGTGCATATTGGGACATAGTATGACACACACGGACGCACGACGAGTCCCCCACGAGGGGCATCGGGTCACGTACTATCTCCATATCTGGTGAGCTCTCCCCGCGGGGAAAAATCCGGTATTTTTGAATACCGCCGCCCTCCCACCACTTGAACGGCCGCCGTTCCGGATTTTCGGAGCACTTCCGGAATCTCCGGCCCTATAGAGCGGGCGAGAGTCCTCCTGCACCCCTGTCCATACCAATTCCCTCACTTCCCTACCCGATACTGAGTCTAGTATGACGTTGACACTATTGGCAGTTGGATCTTACTGTTATCAAATGTCTTTAAAATGATACGGAAAGAGGAAAAATATTCAGATTCTTATTTACATATTTACGAAAACAATCGATGTATTATGTACACTGACTTAGGGACCGATTTACAACCATCACCCAATCCTCACAGCGAGAAACAGGACTAATTTCAAGTCGTCACCGTTATTTATATTGTATTGCGTAATCCGGTTATACCAGATGGAATGCAGATATAATATGCCCGCCCGTAATGAATGTATGTATGGTATAAGGTGTGTAAGGGTGATCCAGTTCCTCAGACATCAAGCTCAAATACTCTCAGAACTCTCTTCGGTCCACAAGGCGTATACACAGTTAATTCTAATGAGGACATTTGTTCCGTACTATTCTGTAACTAACTGTTCTGACGAGGAACAAACAGAACTTTGAGATCTACAGACAGTTAGGGGAATTGGGGTTGTAGATAATGGGCTGCGGTTTGTAAATAAATGTCCTATGTAAATTTTTCTCCAACCTTATAGTTCTGTGTCTTAGACGTGATTCAGTGGACCGGATTGCTATGAACTGAATTACGGTTATGAGTTATGAATTTATGAATCGGTTACGGGGGATCCACCGACGCCACGTCGTTAAAAAACGCACTCCCACTCCAATTCAATTCCGACTCGAATCGTTGTCTACGATGAATATGATTTATTAGACAAGACGGCCCAGTCATGGTCTTAAACTGAGACCAGGACCTAATACAAGTAGCTTCTTCAATAGAATAAAAGCCAATTACTATGATTGCCTTAATGCGTAAGTGTCTTTATACAAAAAAAACTTGCAACGAACAAGGGAGAAAGAAATAATAAATCAGAGTTTTATTGTATCAGTGATTCACCCTTAGTATTATGTTGGGGGAGCGGTTGAGGAGGGTCGTCCCATAACGAATATTATGGATTGGGCTATTTTATCCGAGACCGAGTCTATCGTTCGTGAAAACAGAAAAAGGAAATTGTCCCGATGGCTTCCTCCCCTTTTTCTCTCCTCCCACCCCGCCCTCCCCATCAATGTAATTGAGACTTTCCGGTTAATAAAGCGATTGTTTGGCGAAGTTGCGACTCCGCGAAGGTACCGAGCGCTATAGTTAGAGACGAACGACAGGACTATAGCTAGTAATTTGAATGATTGAAATAATGTATAAGATTGAAGT
The DNA here is from genome assembly GCA_019843655.1 of Lethocerus indicus. Classification (NCBI taxonomy): domain Eukaryota; kingdom Metazoa; phylum Arthropoda; class Insecta; order Hemiptera; family Belostomatidae; genus Lethocerus; species Lethocerus indicus. The sequence continues at coordinate 15,956,550 of JACDQD010000009.1, read as the reverse complement.
TAACAAGTTATACACTGTAGACACATTTTTACTAACTGAATGCTACTGACGACGGCGTAGAAATGAAACCCCATAGCTTAGGAACCGATAAACCAATGGCCTGGGACATTAGACTTGCGATTACAACATCTAAATGTAAAATACTTGTTCTTTTATTCGTCTTCTAGTTAATTCAAATTTAATTATATTGTTTAAGTTGTGAACGATAGTTTGTAATAAGCATCACTTACTCTGATGACTAAATTTATTCTTGAAGTGAATTTTTCAACTGTCTGGCGATATATCCGCCCGGGCCATTTTTCGAGGCTCCCGATAAAACTTTTACGCCGTGTCGAAAGGTTGTTCACTGTTGGGGGGGTAGCGGGGCTCGAGAACCGGGACAGCGTCCGGTTCCGGTACCGATTTCAGAGAAATCTCCTGTATCCTCTCTCTTTTCAGGGAGAGGGTGGGGGCGGCGATACAATGGTCGGCTTCAACCCCCACGCTTCCGACATCCGACTCTACTCCGAAATGTCCGTAAGGGAGAGTTTCCATGTCCCTTCTCTTCACACCACCCCCATCCCCCTGCCGACAATGCGGCGATGGCCTTCCATTTATTTGAAATATACGGCCTACAATTCCTCATACTTTTGTTAAACAGCAAATTTAATTATTACAAAACGCTTAATATAGTGAGAACGAGTACAGTACTGCAATGAGAAATCAGGTTGAACTTCAGAAAATACCGTATTGATTTTCTTTGTCAGTTATTTTGGGAGGTTACACGTTCTGTTTTTTCGTTATTGCACACGCGATCTGTTTATGCTGTTAATTAAGAGACTCTTCATATTTCATACTTATCTTGCTTGGGTGGTATTCTATTTTTTTTAATTCGGCCCTGGATAAACGTTTAAGAAGAGGAAATGGCTAAAGTCAGATGTACGTCAGTAGCCATCTAGATTAAGTAGCTTGTCAGATGTCGTTTTGACCTTATGAAATAATACTTCCTCTCCATGTTGAAATTAACCGTAATCTCTATTCATAGCTTAGGCAGATGGTTTTTAATCCATAGATAGAATTGAGCTAGACGCAATGCACCCAAAGCTCACTGGCAAGGCTCTTCAAATAATCATTAAAATGTCATATTTCTGTCTACATACAGTAATTGAAGGCATTTGGAATATCATCGCTATCAAGCTAGATATAAGTATAATGGATGTTATTATACTGCAAGCTGGGTATTACTCGTGGGCTTTCGCTTATCGACATTAATAAATCTTGTTATAACTAACCATACAAATACAGAACAAATCCAGTTGATCGATTATAAATACATAAGAACATTTATATTCTCTGCGACCGGGCAAATATCAAATGCATTACTGTGAAATAGTCCTCCCACTGAAGGCCCACTTCCGGCATTAAAGCATGCGACTGTGGAAAGCTAGAACTTTTCGGACGACGATAAATTTGCCTTCCCCCGTTTAGATAAACCGGGGATGTTGTTTTAAACCGCCCCCCCAAAAAAAAACTCTTAATTAATCCGACCGCGCTGCCCGGGTCATCTGATATTCCGTTATCCCCCCGAGGACGTTGGACGGGGGAGAGTTTGAGCTGTTGCTGCCTGGGGAGACATGTTAACGGGATGCGGAGCTTGAGGTCGGTCGGAGTCTCAATAATGAAAGCCCCCCCCGGGTTGAGTGCACCCCCGAGACTTTACCTAGTTCCCTGTGCTCATCTGTTGCTCCTCCCTTAACCAAGTCACTTTAATCAACCCAAACCGTATCAACCAGAGCCCATGATAGTCACCCGAGGTCCCTGGTTTTTTCTCTTCTTCACTATACGTTTATAACAAATATATACTCACGACTGCCTTGTGTTTGAATTTTCGAGCAGAGTTCTTAGTGTCGGAGTAAACTATAACTCAAAATTAAAGAACTGAGACAAAAATGCCTGTTTTCCATATCGGAGGGTAATGCCCGGCAATATGTTAAATCATTTTGTATTTCTTGCACAAATTATCCCCAAGAAGAGTGTATTTGTTTGTGGGCTTTCCATACCGGATTACGCTTGTTAAAAAGAACGAGGCGTAAGTACAGCATATATTATCCGTATGTAACGATTTGTGACAAATAGTATTCGAGCCAGGCATTTTTAACAGCTGCCATTTCAGTCCAATTATATTCAAATTCGCGTCAAAATAAATCGTTCGTTATAAATTCGTACTGCGGTTAAGCAATGCAGACGGACTAATTGTCGGGAATTGCGACCGTATCTCCGACGTGCGTGAAAGCCGCCAGCCCTTGTCGCCGTTTGGCCCCCACTTGAAAAGGGAAAAAATGTTAATATACGTGACGTGATTCAGTAGCATTAAAGTCGTATATGCTCAGCTCGGTGGTTTGAATAATTTGGTCTCGATTACCGAATGCGCCGGCGATTAATGAGCCCGCCCTGTTATCTTCTTATGCAAAATAACCGAGCTTTTCTCCGGACGTTACGGGACACTTACGAAAATTAGAAAAAACCGTACAAATGACTTACAGTTTCAAGGTACGTTTTACTTTTAGAGCGGTCGTCAACTCGAGTCGAGAGGTCTAAAAACGACAATAGTTATTGGCCCATAAAACGTCTCGCTTTGAATTTTACGCCCGAGGAAAACTTCTTCCAATTTCCATTTAATATGTTGTCGGCGATTATTCGCGGAGTATTCGTGGAATATACATTTTTTTTACGAAGGGAAATTCCTTTTATGCTCCGGTACGCGGACCGAGTTTTCCCGCCATATCGTTAAATTTAGTTCGGAAATTTCGTGCGGCGTAAAAGATAAGTATATTACTGACGATTACGAGAACAATTTTTCCGCTTATAGTCAACATTTTATGATTTATATTACGCTTTTAGAGCAGTTAAAGATGTCGTCCGGTTGACGATGAGGCACAGCGGAGTATAGATAAGGAGGCGAATGTTGACAATAAAGGGTTCCCGATTTGAATTTAATGTAATATAACCCTTCAGATTTTATCGCTCGCCAGTTTCATTTCAAGCTAGACCGGTTGCGGCTTCTCGCAATCGTCAGTAGTATTCCCTCAGTAATATAGTGAAGTATCAAAGACATGACTTCTAATTAATTAGTCATGTCGTTTCACTCTTTTACATCCCTACATTCAAATATTTAATTCACGATGATCTATTGATAGAAGATCATTATTTTCCTCACAATATTTGGCTCCTCCATTAGAACATTTGTGACCTTCCAGTGCAGAATTGGTTCCAGAGAATTTTATTTAGTCCACTTGTGTCTTCTATGGTAAATGTGTTTTCCGTCTGAAGTTAGTGAAATAAATGGGGGCAATAAAGCGAGGAGCAGGTCAGGCGGTGGTCGAGGTGTTGAACCTTGCGACCTTTTGACACTCATTGTGTGACCCGGCTTGTTCACAGAAGTAGCCGTCCGATGTGTCCGAATGTCGGTTCGTGACTTCGTGACGTTTTCGGCCGGTTCTAATTTTTCACGGCCCGTTGCCCTTCAAAAGTCCGATGTGCGCCCAACTTTTTCCCAACCCCGGGGAACGTCCTTTAAACTCCAGACTTATGTAATTTTACAGTCTTCACATCCTGCCTTTTTAAGTGTGCCGTACGTTAGGCGCCGGAATGCTTCGGCGAGAAACCGAAATAGATCGTGATAAAAACGGTATATGTGATATGATCCATCCTATGAATAATTCCTGACTAATATCGTCTACTCCGTGTGTTAAACCTTCGTGGAATGCTTTCAATTTGAATTCAAGTCTTACAAAATGCATTTATGATGTAGTTTCGAAGGGACGATTCCGGTTACTGTTGGAAATCTAAAATCCGTTAGCATAAGCATACCGAAAGCGATAATCATAAAGACGAGCTCGTGTAGGTGACTCACACCCATGTGGTAAGCAATTCGGAATAGAGGAGATTTTCAGGTTTACGATCTACACGGGGACAATACGCGTACGCCTAATTCACCCCTGTTGAAGTGTTAGCATTTTTAGCATTAGGTTAATTCGTGTCCATAATCCCTGCCTGTATGCCTAATGTCCATAACAATGGACCCCCATCTCCCTCCTCCTGGCCCCCGGATTTAATCTCCGCATCCGGGCGTCGTCATTATAAACAACTTGTTTTTCCAGAGTCCGGCACTATGGTTTTACAATATAATAATTCAGCTGTGCTCGCCCCTGGCTTTTCGACCGCACCCCATCCCTTAACTCTCACCCCATTTAAACCGTATACGTAACACGCGTCAACCGTGACCACCCCTCGGCCGCGGTCCACTTCAGTTGATTAACACCCCCTCGGGCTTATCTACAGGGGTTGATCTGTTAGAAACAATATTTGACAAATAATCGAGCGGAAATATTAAACAGTAAAACAAATCTCGTTTATACAGGTGATTGCAAATATTTCTATAATACTAAATTTTAACTGGTTATAATAATTTCTCGCTCACTCTGGATCACCACCGTCAATAAACCTTATGGTTAGTAGTACTCTAAGATAAACGGTATTTCAACAAGACAGAGTCACTGACTACCAAAGCGCAGTAAGAAAACATAAATGTGACCATCATTTATACAGTATACCATTACTATACTGGTAATGTGGTAACGTAGTGATGGGGGTGGCGATAAAGTGCACTGACAGGTCTACAGAGTAGTGATGAATGGATGGATGAGGAGCCGTAATGGTATTAGCCGAGCACACAGACATAGACGAATGTGATAACGAACGAATGTCAAAAATAGAAACCTGCCGACATAAAATAATTACAAATAAAATGTTCCACAGTACAATTTTTATTGTTTTTCCTCCAATTATCATTTCCCTTTACGTCGTTTCAATTGTAATTCCAATAAAAATGCGCGTCATCGTACAAATTATAGTCAAGTTCTACTAACTGTTTACCGGTCTGTTAGCCTAATAAAATGAAAATCATCATACCGTATCCTTTCTCTTAGTGTTGAATAACATTTCATTCTCCCCCGCATTCGTAAAATACAATTAATTAACCGGAATGTTTAACGATGCATGCGCTACATGTATTTCGGTTCTGAACTGGTTATTGTGAAATGTGGTGCTTTAGAAGGTGGCCGTTCCCTATTTTATTAATTCGCAGTTCCGGGGTTAACCGTCTGTCCTCCTTGCAACCTCGGATATATCAAAAATCCCTGAAGTGGGAGCGGTTTTACGGGCCTCCGGCCGTTTCCCCCTTTGGGGCCGCGGGTCTCTTTTTTTTCATGGGGTAGGACGACTCCCACCCCCACCTCCATTGTCGCCACAACTCCCCGCCTCAAATTAAACACCTCGTCGACGGTACCGGATTTTTTTGCCCTCTTTCTTTTTTTTTTTTTATTAACGAAATTCGGTGCCGAGGGGTGGATTTCGGGTGCGTGCTGTTGATAGGGGACGGTCGCTGATAATACCTCCCCACTGTCGCCGTTAGCCAAATTGAGAATGGGGGAGAACGCCGCGCTCTGCTGCCAATTAACGGTATTGCGAGATGACTTTTCGCGGGGGAAAGTCATCCTGTTAACTTATTACTTCCGTACAATTCGATATAGTATATTTTCACCAAAGCAATTCATAAACTTCCGAAAGAGAAGACGCTGGCAATTTAATTTTCATCTACTTAAATCATTTTTAGGCGATCACCGAATGTTTCAATGGTGGTGTTGTTAGACCTGCTTGAAAAAATACAATTAATAAAATACCAAGACAAAATACTGCCATATACGGAGTTCTGACTTAACACCTCCGATTTAATACTCGTTAACCGCAATTTCAGCTTAATAATTACCACAATATACTTATTCTGTTAATAAACGAAGTTTATTACAATCACACCTCATATTATACTGTGGTGAGCTCTCGATAGTTGGAAAACTGGCGTTTACAGCGAAAACCAAGGGCTCACAGTTTCCTATTACTGTTTCACAAATCCGGGTACAGATTATAATGGGACTTTAACTGTGATCGGACTCGACTTATTGTCTTTTGTGTGTGAAACAATGGGATTAAGGGATCTGCTAGGGAAAGCCCTTCCTGTTAGGGGGCGTCCACAGAGAACACTGCTAGAGCCAATAGTTACTCTTATCATTCCCTTTCCTCCAATGAAACTAGGCTTTCTACTATTAAAAGTTATACTGACATACTGTGAACTTTAATTAAAATTTATTATTATTTCCCTTACGGTTGGTAAGGAAAGTTTTATGGCTGCGGCGTTATTCTAGTAATGCATATTTTAATTATTCATTATATTCTTCCCACTCAGCAGTTGTGGGTGTTATTCACGCACGCGGCCAATTAAAAAAGTAAAATGTTGAGCTGACACCCCTCTGCTCTTACCCTCTCGGCGCAATGTGTATTTTTGTTGCCGGATTAGTCCTTTTGATGTTTGTTGAGCCTTATGGGGATATAGGGAAAAGCTGTTAGTTAAATTAAACCGATGGATGGGTGGTCCTAGTGTCGACGCGGGGGTGAAATTAGTTTGTGGGGGTGCGAAGCTAACAATTTTGTTAATTTTCTTCGCCATAAAGAATATTCAGATTTATTTTCCAGATTTGGTGTCAATTTGAATGAACCGGATACGATGTGCATATTAACTTTGCGCTTTCATAAATTTCAGTAATTCCATAATCGATTGGATATTATTAATTATTACAATTGTTCTATATCCCTTTGCCTGCGATGGCCGGGGCTTGAACTTCTCGCCATCGTCATTATTTCTCAGTTAGTGATGTATAAGTCAACATTTTGAAAAACCTTTAATTAAATTGTAAGTGTAATGACATTTCTTGTTTATATATTGCTACACTTATTGGTTAAGAGTAAAAAATTTAGCTCACATCCAGTCGTAATAAAATTTAGATTACAAAATTATTTTGGTATTATATACTTTAGAACTGTAGTCATTGCTGAAGTTTAGTTGTAGTTAGAAAGATATTTATAACGTTTCTGTTGTTAAGCCCGCTGTAAATATTTCCGGCGTAAGACCGAAAAGGGGATGGGTGGGAGAGGAGGAGGAGGGACAGAATGCAATTTATGTTCTCTAAGCATCACCCCACAATTGGGACAAGAAAACAAATCCTCGTAGGACTTAAAAATGTTAAGCCGGGCGTCTTGCCGGGGGCTTACCCGACCGTGAAGGGGGAGAAGGAGACGGACGTTAAATTACACCGAGATAGCCCAGAGCGTCTAGCTAACTAGCGTCATCTCCTCTAAGACCTCGTGTCTGGGGACGGATTGCCCTGAAAGGTTTTAGGATTCGAATCCTCCAACGCCGAGATTAGCCGAAAATATACACACCGAAGCTGAGTGGGCCCAAGAAGAACATTCCCCCATTAGATAAAGTAACAACCTGAGACAGTTCCAAAAACGATGGGTTGGCTAGCGCCATCGCGTACTCAGAGATATAATGCCTCCTATTTGCAACCTGTACCTACTTGTTACAGCTAGGGGTAGGCTAAACTTTAAGACGTATTCCCTGTTTCAAATTGAATAGGCCTTTACGGATATCTAGACTGGCTGGCGCTCTTCCATATGGGCTAGAATAAATTGAAGCACCTTTGTTCAGTGATTGGCCAAAGTTTAGTTTTAAAAATGTTCTCGGCGATATGGGTTCGATATAGTTCCGCGGTTAGAGCGACACTGTAAACTCTTGAGTTACATTCTATCGGTGGCGAACAAAATCAAGTTTCAAGTTTACCCTTGACCCAGTAATACTAAATTTCCAGTTTTAAGGGAAAATACCAAGCGTTCAAAGCTTGGAAGTCGACAAAGTGCCATTTTCTGGCCATGTCGACACTGGTTATTAGACTAGTTTCTGCTTCTGTCGGACGTCAATAGCATTTACTGTGACGTTACTGTCTAATCTTCCCCATAAATTACGGGCTATTATCCTAAACAATGCTTGTACTGCCAGGCGACGGTCAGGTCCAAAAGCTTTATTTGATTTTTTCCAGCGATTTGTGCCCTTCCCTTTTTTGCCTTTCCGCCCCTCCTCCTCGGGCCCCTCATTAAACATCCCTTTGTCGGCGAGGATTGAATTAGTTTTAGCGCTAAATACCTTTTAAAAAGTTGTTCCTTTCTGCCTCCCGCGGCCAGTATTTTACGAGAACTTTATAATTACAGTAGACACCCGCCGCCCTTAGAGAGGCGGGCTTTGACCTAAGGAGGCCTGGCCCTGGATGGATGGGTTGGGAGGCCCACTCCGTTCGGTCATAAAGCAGCTAAGCTTTTCCACTTTTAGTCCCTTTAATAGATTTATAGGATTACTCGAGTGTAATTGATTCGATTATTCCAATAAGCGGTCCTGTGCTGGCTGGAAGGGTAAGGCCTTTTAGAAAAGTTTTCTTTCCGCCACGGGCCTAAGGCCCGCTTAGCCTCTCTGTAAAATCCTCGCCCGGCTCTTTTGCTCCATGCATTATTGATGAGCCTGAAGATGTTATTAATTCGTTCAACTTGGCGTGGTCTACATTGACCCTTTATTAAAACGAGCCCCCTCCCCGGGTCCTTAAAATGTAGTGCTTCTGTACTTTGCTTTTTTCTTATCTTTCCGTGCTTACTTATAATAATAGGGCTCATTTAGTGAATTAATAAGATATTTGAAATTATGAAATACTAAATTGGTTAAGGTAGATTATGTAGATACACCGTTTTTGTTCGTTCCATTCTGTTAGACCTATCCTATAATGCCTAACAACGCTCGTATTATTGAAACCGTCAGGCCACTATTGGATAATAAGACCTCAGATCTCAGAAGAGAAGAGAAGACCAGTCCTGTGATAATCCGACTGTAAATTTGATTTGATTAGGAGCTCTCGGCGTTTCATTTGCGATCATCCGATGTGTAAAGTCTCTTCAGAGCGGCTTTCGACCCTAAAAACGCTCGATATAATTAATTAAATTATGAGTTTCCGGATCCCGAGGGGCCTGAGGTGGTGGACTTCGCCATGGCAGACAAATTGGCCGTTCTGGGTAGTTTCAGACTTGAATCCCGTATCTTATTTTGTGCTGCACAAGAATGTAATAAATAGTGATACTTCCCTTGTTAAGTACTTAGTCACATCAGTAAAGTAGATACTTCTTCTAATAACGATAATGATTACGATATAATTTTTCTGCATAAATAGTGGACACCACGGAATATTTTGCTCTTAGTACGCGCCACATAAATATTTCTTCTTTTTTTTGTTGGAACTGGCCAATTATCCGATTATTGATGATAAGATTATTATATATGTTTGTAATCTTTCAAACCGTGGACAAGGAAACGATATAGCTTCAATAATAGCTACCGATATTAACCCAAGTCCTCAGGACCTTCAAAGCCGTCTGTTATTTACTTTTCTCGTAATCGCAGGGAAAGAATTTAATCTGCTGGAACTGGAATACTTTGCCTGTGGCAGACGAAATCGTTCTACATAAAATTCAGTTAAACACCGAGAGGCTGTACGAGGGAATGAAAAATTCGGGCATGAAATTGCCAGTTCAAATTTGAGCTCACACACGCAGGAAATTAAGGAATTCTAAAGGATACAAGCCGGCTGAAATAAAATAAGCCCACCTTCTCAGAGTATTAAGTCATTTTCCTAAAAAGAACACCGGAGGAAGTTTTCCCGGGCGCCCGAGGCGGGGTTACCCGCGGGCGGGTTAGTCAGGACCTGGATGTAGGATGGGGGGGGGTGTCCGGGAAAATAATTAAATTTCTCATTTTCCACGACGCTTTTCCCTGAATTTATGTGGAACGCCCCCCTCCCCGGCGGCCGATGAAATGCCACGGGGGCAATTCAGGAATGCCGGAGGTCGGTCGGACACACTGTAATTGCTCCATAAATAAGATGAGAGTGGCTCAGGCCAAGTTCTTCAGTTTCGGAACAACCCCCGACCTACGTTATTAGCGAGGAGGGTAGCTCCCACAGCCCTCCCGCCGTTAATACTTTAATAACTGTTTTCTTCTTTCGGTTGGGAGTTTTTCTTGTATTAATTTGATACTTGGCGAGCCTTTTGCCCCGTTTGTCACCTTTGGAAGACGGCATTTTTCAGCATATCGGGACCCGGATTTTGGGTGTCATAAAATAAAAATACTGCAAATACATAAAGGAATAATTTGAATATATAATTGAATTTGATAGTTAATGTTTAAATTAACAACTGAAATGTTCTGAACGGGGTCCCATTGCATTGGTTTGCTAATGAACTCCGGTATGATGAACTGGTGCTGTGGAGGGGGCGGGGGTTGACCGCTTGACAATTTGTCAGCTGGACAGGGTTGGGGAGTCCGCCCGTGCGAGAGTAGAGTTGCTCTTCGCCGAATAGGGAGGACGAGCCGGCTAATTGCTGGCATAAATATGATACTGGCAGTCGGCCACCGCCCAAGCTGCCCGGAGGCCGCACCGGTTTTCAGTTGCGCCTCAATTACAACACTCATAAATAATGATTAATTAGCTTCGGCGGGTTCCGCCCTCCCCCGTCGGTAAGTCTTCATTAACCGGGAACGATCATCCCCATCTCGCCGGCCGCTGGTTCGTGTTTGGGGGCGGGGGTCGTTCCACAAATAACAATTCCGGCGTTATTATGCTGTGCTTTCGCGAACGATATTTACTAACCGCACCGGTCATGTTACACGCTTTGGCTCTGAGTCCATTGGATACTCTTGAGATAACTATAATTACCATTATGAAGCGCTCTAGGTACAACTTATCTATTTTCGACGTTAGATAAATATGTGATAAATGTTTATTTTGAGAATATTTATGAATATTATATATATTGGACACTTTTGTTGGACCAGAAGAGTCATAAATTATTGAAATAGGCCATTTAATGAGGGAGTAAATAAGACGTCCGTTTGTAACCTTAAAAAACTAGGTATTATATCGTCAGCTGAACAAACGACTTTATTCCGTGCTGAAGACCAAATAAGGTACTGACGGCTCCTTACGTTCTTAGCCGAATTCCTAAGCAAGGTTTTTTCCTCCTCATACTTACAAAGAGTGCGCAGAAGTCAGGTCTCCAGGAAGTTACTTTTCGCGTCCGGTTAACTTTACGATGTCCCAGCTACGTCCGGCAACGCAGATGCGCTACGAAGACGTTCCTCGCCCAGTTTTGACGGAGGCCAATAAACGAAACAATTTCTGTTTGGGCTGTCTCTGTACGAAAAACGTCCTGCGACTAAGCAGGTCGGAGAAGGGGGACGTGGAAGAATTTTATGGGGACGAGTCACGTAGCTCTTACCAACAGTGGACCGGTCATCGCTCCTTACAGTCCCAAGGACGAACCTGCTGAGACCTACACTCTGACGTACCGGCTTGAGTCACTTATCTGTAACACAAATAGTATCGCGTACGTAATGACGTAATTATTTATGGACAGTTTGGGCCAGTTACGGATAATCCCCAGTGAAATGGCAACAATGAAATATGACGTTCCAATATGTTGTTTGATAATGAACGCAAAAATTAAATATATTTTTCTAGAAAATTAATTAAAATACAGTTTTGGGTATGCAAAGTTACATACTTCAGGCCTAATATCATCCCACTTGCGTTCCGGATTCTCGCCATCGTCAGTAGCATTCCGTAGGCAGGTTGCTGTGGCGGTGCTGCTCGTTGTTAAGTCTTGATCGGTCCAATCGAATGGATGTCCCAATCACCCCTAGCAAATGTGCTCGGATAAGGGCGCTGTTCTCGATTCAAAGTGGAATGAAGGCCCTATAGATTGGGTTCTGGGGTAAGGAGCAATTGATTGGAGAATGGGAAAGCCCCAGGTAATCGGGTCCAGTACAAGAGCCCCCATTCCCCCAGTAAGGTCAAGATTTCAGTCAACGATTAAGTGTCTTGAATATTATAAGGGGGCTGTTGTTGAACATGTTGGATATTGTAAGGGGAAATATGAACGTAAATGTTGAAATATAAATATGTTTAGCGACCAACGCTTTAAGTTTGGTTGAAGTGGACAAAAATAGCTGGTGATTTCTCCCGTTTGTTGAGTGAGAAAAAATCTCAGTACCGGTATAGATAAGCGACACTATATTTGCTCACCGATAAAAAAACCACCTTTGAATACGGTGGGAACCATTTTCTAGAATTTGCCGAATATCGCATACAATAGCGATGGGTTATAATATGATGACGGACCTGGGAGAATATGGTTTGAGAATTATAGAGAATCATTGACCACCGAATTATTTTTGCAGATCCGTAATATGTAATCAGAGACCTGATGTTACTTTTCAACGCCGGATAATTAGTACTAAACAGTTTAGCCCGACGGGGTGTAAAATAATGAATTTCCAGGGCGACGCTTTAGGGTGAAACTCACCCGCAGGAGTTTCTGCGGCGCTGATAAATTATACATACTGTTAGGAGGGATGAACGCTGTGCTCAACCGTCCGAACAGATATATTGCTCCTTTTTTCCATTATTTTTTTGGGGATGTTTCTTGATGGGGTCCCCTCCTCGAAATTTGTCAGAAACAACCCCGTCCCTCCCCAGGTTCGCCTCAGGCGTGTAGATCAAAAACGTCCCCTCACCGTCCTTTAATTCGGAATGTACTCCCCGAGCCAGTGTTGAAGCCGGAGATAAGAATGCCGTCCCCGCTCCACCCGGCGCTGTTCATCAAGAGATAATGACAATAATAATGGTATTTTGCTTTAATTACCCTCCGTCCCCCCGCCCGCCCCTCACCAACAACTCACGGTCGTACTCCCTCCTAATTTATTGCAGACCGTTCATCTTACCTCACCGCCGTGTTCGTAGAGGGTTTATCCTCCAGGGTAACCATGGTGACCGACCATAATTCAAGGTGCCGTCTGAAAAACCTTTGAAAATATTCTCTCCCCGGTAAGCGAAACATAAGCTTGATCGTAGATATTTTGATTCTCGCACCTGACGTTTTCAAGCAGCAGATAATTTGTACTTGAGGAAAATTCGGTCGCATTCCGTATTCTGATGCCGCATCACTGACTAGGAATTTTCCTTCAATTACTTCGTCCACTAGCAGAGGGTCTTCGGGAAGCGGCGGCCTTACAACCGCACTTTGAAGCAACAGTTTCAACTCTCAAACAACTTTAGGAACCAGGTGTTCAGGAACAACTATACACGCTTGTAATATTATAATTCAACAATATTATTATCATCATTCTTGCAGTTTTCTAGCTCAACCAGTCTGTGTCCTTGTTCTCGTCAGTGGAAGTATTTTATGCCGAAATTAATATTTTAATAATGAATATTATTATGCTAAAAACTTATATTACTATTGTATATTCTACCGTCTGTTTATTCAATGTTAAATATTCCGACTGTCAACAGGCAATATCCTAACTAAATATTTTGATCTGAATTATACATCAATATTGCCAGTTCGGCCGCAGAATCGGCAGCTGGAAACGTGCCGGCCTGTATAAACGGAATTATTGTAGACGTTTGGCAAGAACATCATTCCGGTTGTTGCCCTGGAAATGATCGATTCCGACTGAATATTAGTTAGGCAATGTTGATGCATCCGCTATTTTTTACTATCCTACTAATATTTGCAGGGATTTTCACTGTTATTTTAGTTTAAGAACTGTGACCGTGTAGCGTTGTTATTGTGACGTCCAGGAATGACGGGACCCGGGACGCAGGAGCGCATATCACAATGCAGGACGCAGTTCTTTATTAATAGAACAAAGCGCGTCAGGGAATGTTAGATTAAAAGCCTGACAGAATAATGGCTGTCAATGTTACAACTATGAATTGTATTCTAGCATCAGATTTCGTAGTTCATTACAGTAGTTTCCGCATAAGGGCTGACCCAATTCCAATTCCCACGCTTTTCGGCTGGGCTTTTCGAACTTCCTCCTCTTTATTGTTTAAAGCTGCAGTTCCTCATAAAACAATGTATTTTCATGTGATAGTTTCTATCTTTCAGGCAGGGTGAACGATATACTTAAAAACAGTTATTATTACGGTTTTATTTTTTCATCCTCTGTGGCTCTGTTGATCTATGTTAGATTAAGGCTAGGTTTAAATTGCACCGTTTAAATGCTGAGAAGAATAAAATAATTTGAACAGAAAGCGAATTAGTCAGACACGTTTGAACCTAAATCAGTTTGTATTAAGAGCAACCCGTCCAGAGCAAGGGGCCGACCCGGTTTCCAACCCCAATTAATTTAATCGCTAATTTGAATATATTCAGAATATTGCCGGTTGGGAACACTCTGTAAATCATAGCCTGTAAATGACCGATTGTTTGATTAGGTCGCCATCGGTTTTCTCCTACTTTTTAACTGCTATATCGAAGTGGGGATTTAGAGGTTAGGAATTCGGGAATATTTTCTCCCGGATATTGTTTTTGTCTGTATCTTTATTTCACTTCCGAGGCAACAACAGTAGCCGTTGTTTAGGGTGTTGGGGAGAGTTGGAAAAATGAAAATTCCTGGGTGGGGGGAAGATTTAAACGGTACATTGGGAATGGGGGCTGGGCTCGTAAAACTCTGTCCCGTATGGAGCCGGAGCTGGAGCTGGAGAGCTCCATAGAGGTTTACGGCTGCCAAAACCGGAGTCGCACTCTACGCGGCTTTTTCGCTAAATAAAATAGTGACATAGTAAATCGATAAAATTCGGCCTCTGGGGCATAAAAAAATACTGGTTTTATTCCACGTTGTATTCCACTTTATGTGCCCCGTGGATACACAGGTGCCTGTCAGAATTGATGGACAGAATATTTTAAATGAACTGTTGCGAGTCGAAAATGAGAAACCAAAGGCACTGGAATGCCTGGAATATCTAATATCCGTGCGTATGTACCCCGTAAAAGTATGTAGAAATATAAAATGCATTTCTAAATAAATTTATTTATGTATTAAAAGAAAAATTTAATACAACAACTTATAGCTCACAATATACATCTAGCACTTTAAATATTATTCCAGTTTTATTTTACTCTATCCTTAATTGTTAAATGTTAAACACCCTACCGTCAATCATGATAAATTCACTGAAGTTAATGTCCTTTTTACGTCGAATTTACCCAAAATTGGGTTGTAGATATCACAAACCGGGACCAATCATAATATCAACCATTCTAATTATGCGACTCCAATGCGGTGTGGATCGGAATGGCGGGTGTTATTAACGAATATTCGAATTCCCCGCTAACAACGAACCGCCAGGACATGGATACGAATTCAGAAGCATATTATCCCGTTGTGTTATAATCCGGTATTTCTAATTATAATTTTACATCTCGCCTACTCTGTTTCTGCCCCCTTCCAGAATGATACCTGTTACCTTCCTGTTCTGGCGTTTTGTAATTTAAACAAAATGCCATAAGCAAACTAATTATACACGGTTCAGAGTTTATAACCGTTTTTATTCATCAGTTTCTAGTTTTTCTTTTTTCTGGCCATCAGTGCTGTATGCATTGTTGTTTATTGGGTCGCTCGTCTGGTTTGAAAGTTCGGGTTTAAACAAGATTTTTTGATAACATCAATCATGCGATTGGACCCCATTTACGTTTCTTACAGCTTCTGTACCGTCTGCGTTGGTCTGACGTTAGTAGTAGTACCTTGTGATGCATCTTATTATGGACATTAGTGACGAATTTGAAATCGGAAATTGAAATACGATAAGTCCTTGTGACACGGGAGGACACAAAAACAACATTAATTGTAGCCCAGTTATTATCCTTATTATTTTAATATATTTTAATATTATTACCGTTATATAATTTTCTCTCCCACCTATATTTACCGTAACATTTTGATATTCCATTTGACGCCTTTTTGGACACGTCGTGACAATCGGTCGTCTCTTCGTCGGACCTATTGGGGCGACTTCTCCCGTGTGGGAAACACGTGCGATTTTGAATTTCGTAGGGAATTTCATTGAACCGTTGCTACAACCCGGGACCAAACACTGCGCTTGTGCGCTTCGTTACCCCCCTTTCACCCCCGCACACCCCCGCTCGAGCCTCTGAGTTTTCGTTCAACCCCTCCGCCGTTAGTGTGCGTAGGCCATAAAATATGGATCCCGGGGGTGGGTATCGGTAGAGAGAGAGAGAGAGAGAGTGAAAGAGCGAGATAGAGGTGTGTTGGGTGCTTCGTATCTGTATTCACAAATCATTCGACATTAGTATGTGGGTCTGGTGCTCGGGAGGCCGCACTTCCGCGCACGCACCCCTTATTTAACGCTTCGCGCCTTCCATAACAGAGGCCAACCCCCAACCACCTATTTAGGTATTTCCGCGCTCTATACCCATCGGATCGCGCCCAAACCACCCACCAATAAAGCTCCTCATTGTTTGCATATGAATAATAGACAAAAATCACTGACTGACTGACTGAATATTGAAAACATGGAGACCTTATTTACCTAGTGGGAATGATTTATATATATATAAATTTATTTTTGTATGGGTCAATTTATTGCCGTAATTTACCTTGTCTTCTTCGGGTTTATTCCTCGGGTTGTTTAATTTGTTCAGTTGAATATCTTACGACATTTCGTATACATATTTATTCTAAAAAGAATCTGAATTCGACCTTTCCCTATCGCTATAGTAAGGATTGAGGAAGCGTTGGCTGATTTCCACTGTAGAAACTCTACCAAGACAGTTCGATCTATTTAAAAGTGAGCAGTGTTCTCTAAATTTTAGATTGGAACTACAATGGGTTCAATAGGATAAAAACGTGACAATAGAAGGCACTACGTATCTGCCCACTCCAATTTAAGGATTCGGTTTGAGAAATTGCCATTAATGATAGAAATTTAATGCCCGTAATTTAACAGCAACTTTTTCAAAACCAATTATCTCGAACCCCGGCTATTATGATGAATTTCAGCGAGGAGGAAATTTCGGTATACCGCGAAATTATTAACTCAAAAGTGACTGAAATGTGGTCACTATAAATTATTGAAATTGGGTAAATTCGTTTTTGCTAAACATCCAGTTTTACAAGCCTTTCTATATTTAGGACGTTTAAACGGCGAATTTTCTAATTTTGCTTGTGGCAAAGGGGATAGTGGCTAACGGCGGCTAGTCGCGCTAACTTGTAATAATAAGGTAGTGACGCTGGTAATTATCGCCATCTCGAATGTGTACTCCGTTTAATCAATTTCAGAGGGGACAATTAAGTTGATTACTGGGGAGGGGTCGCTGAAATGTAAACAGATAGCACAACTGTTTATTTAACGAAATCGAATTACTTGCATAATTTTTCTGAAAGCGGTGTCATCCACAGCACTTTTAACGGACACGAAAAGACTGAATGCTTGTTCGTACGAGGTCTAATATTATTTAGTTTCTAAGAACAGGCCAATCCTTAGCCTCCTTAACCAGGAGTGTGTCAACGTAAGGATTTAAATTGTGATTTAGGATGTCCTGTTGTACGTGTTACTGAAAATATGGTCCCTCCCTTCGTCCAGGTGGTGCACAATCTCTTAATCCTTGCCCAGAGATATGAGACTGTCCGCAGCCCAGTGGGGGAACGAACGATCAGATAGCCGATATTTGATGGACGTGGGAGGGACGCGCGGTTCGCATCTGTCCACGTCCACTTTCCCCGATCAACCCTCGTAGGGACCGTCTATAGGGACGTGTCAGGGAAACGCGCTGCGTTTTCTATCATCCTTTCATCGGAGTAAATAAGCGGTACGCCTCCCCATCGTTTTCGGGTGCGACATATTTCGTGTTGTTAGTTCGTGATGAATCGGCCTATTGTTGGCTCGGGCAATTTTTCTCTGATCCCATTAATCCGATTAGTGTCACAAGTAAGCGACGGGATATAGCGTTGGGCTGGGGGGAGAATTAATTTCGTGAATAGTTATGTCCTAATATCCAACGTGATTATAATGTCAAGAGTCCATTGATAAAGTAATAAAAGTTGTTGAATGGAAACGAAAATCAAGAAATGGATTTGTACGGCAATTTGGAGTTAGAATAAACCGAATGAGCTTCCATTTGAAAATAGAATTTAGACAATTCAGAAACTTCCCAGCAATAATCGAACGTAAAGATTATCTTCTATGATTAGTTACTTATTCAATAATACAACAAAAAATTTAACTATATTCCATTTTGTCCTAGATAATATTTCTCCGGTCTACTTATACAGGCATACTTTAGTGAAACTGAAGAGAATCACATAATAGAATAACAATGTCTGATAAGAAAAACTGTTCATCATTGAGGCAGAGGTCGAATGCGACGTCATTCCAATCATACGTGTTATTAGAATAATTTAGCGTCCAAATTCGTTTCCCGTCTCCCTGTGAAAATATTCCACTTCTGTATTCGGACCGGTTTGCCGTCGCCGGCTGGCACAAAGCGGGCTTTATTATTATATGGCGAAAGGTGAGAACGGCATTCGATAGCGGGCGCCGACTCTATTGTGTCTCGTATACGAGCGTTGTGACAGCGACACCCCGGCTACATTCCCGGACAGGTTGTTATCTTATACGAACAGTTGCCGAGTCCGTTCACAATGGGCAGGATCGATAGTCCGAAATTCGACGCCCCCGCATAAATCGCAATTTAAAATGGTAGGGCAATGTTCTGACAAATAGTGGCGGACATGTAAATACCATTTCTTAGTTTTAGTAACACTCCGTTAAATTGAAAATTAAATAAAACTATGTAACTGTATGCAATACAATTGATTTGTAATATGTATTCAATGTTATATTTTGCTGTTTTTATACTCCCTTCTATATATATTTCGGAATATATTATTGTTTATTGAGGTATGATATTATGACTTCTGGTTACATTTGGCAGCCCCTTGCCTCCATCGTATATCCCTCCCCGCCTTCGGAATGACTCAGTCAATCAGAAGCGGCGTCACAATTATATGGACGTGTGTGTCATGTGTGGACGGCTTCACAGCACGCGCACTCGGCGTGTCGGCGGGTCACGGGCGGCGTAAATATTGGCCTTTCCTCTGCCGCGTCACTTTCAAACACCGACAGTGTCCACCACCCGAACCGATGAGTTATTGGATTTAAGCTCCATAACACTTGGATTTCGGAAACATTTCCAGCAGATATACGTTTATTACCGGCCGGCGGGAAGTATGCCGCGGGCGGGATGAAATATTTTCATACTTTGTGTTATTCTTCCTGACGATAAAAAATAATACCTATCGGTTACAGAATATTTCACATTCGTATTATATATAGGTAAATAAACTGAATTAAAGAATATGCATTAGGCGTCCGACACAGGACACGAAGTATCGATCACCTATGTGATACAAACTCATACGCAGGATAGTTTATATGAAAACAGGGAAATGAAATTGGAGACCATTGTTTCGCATATTTTCAGTAGTAGTCACTGCCTTCCAGACCCAGAACATTCGCCTTTGGGCCTGTGTAGAACGGGCACATGCATACACGTGGAGGGACATGAGGGGACTGGCGAAGATCAGATATGAGCAAACAAGGCCCAAGCGACAAACAGGATGAGGATGAGGAGGAGTAGGAGGGAGCGCGTTCACAAACGGCGGGCCGTTTTCATTTTCTCCGTCTCCCCCGTGTGATACTGTTCGTATATTTTCGGGCATTTGGTCGGGGGGCAAACAGAGGAGGGCCTGCATGTCCGAAATATAGTAACGCATATGAGGAGCCGACCGTGTTTTAACGTTGCTCAACCCGCAACTAATTGTATTCTTGTGAAACTTGCTCAACGGATTATATTTGGCCTCATGTGCACGTATTTCGGTCATTCTGGAATGTAAATTTTAATATTGAATTTTATAAATATACGATAAATAAATATTTTTCTTTCGTCGTATACTTGCATCAATGAAATCCAGAAAATATGCAGTATTACTTTAAAAAATGTTCTGAACTAATTTTTTCGGTTTAATGATTCCATTAAATTTTACATTTCATATTCTGTGTCTCTATTTTTTATCGATTGTGTCTCACTTCTGAATGATCACTATAAAATAAATTCCTACAGTCGAGAAAGTTGAACCAAAAATTTATTAAATAGGTCCCGGTTTTTCATTAGGGTTGACCCTAGGTTTTGTGGGCCACCACCTCTTTCTGACGTTCACGAATTTTTCCTTCTCCGGATTGGCTCCCATTTATATTCGGGCACTCGTAAATCCTCGCTCTGCCCTACCGCCACCCTCCCCATTGGATTTGCCGGCTTTGCATCTATTGAAAATATACCGAAACCCCCAGAAACATTTTTACCTATTTGCCCGGGGGGGTATTTCTTTCCCCCGGGCAGTGAATGGTGGAAATAGAAATTTAAAAATTCAAACTGAATATAATATCCTTCGCGGACATAATTTTGAGCGTTTTCAAACTATTCAGTGAAATATATTTCCTTTCCAGGACACCAACTAATTTTTATTTAATTCTTATTCAGAATTATGTTTGCGTTGTCCTCGTATTAAGTTTGATTTATTTCAGAAAGTACCTGAATCATACTCCCGAAGCTTATAAGCTTTCAATTTGTAATTTTTCACGGATTCTGCTTTGATAAATCTTTCCTGTCCGTTTGCGAGTACGCGACTGTCTGAAAGACAGAAAGACCGGCTGAAATACGTAGCCCTACTTTTCGAAACGCCCCCTCTGTTATATTTATATCCATAAAATATTGAGGGGCGATATATTTTCATGCTGCGGACCGGGGTGTTGATTTAATGCGTCTCCTACCGCTTTGGGGGATGAAAAGCTGATCACCCTTAACCGCTTTTGTACTTTCAGGAAGCTGCGTACATATATTTATAACGGGATGTCGCTGAACCGTGGGGTGCCCCCCAGGCTGCGGTCTATTATGCTCTTTTTTTTCTCTTTTTATATTGCATTATCGTGTTTCCTTTTTCCGGTGTGAAATTGACAAATAGCGTTTACAATGTTAACAGCCAAGACCGCGTGCAGGAATTGTGTCGGAACGTGTTCGAGACAATGAATGGTTGCTTTTGTGTATCAACTTTGGGGGGAAATTTCTCCCCTTAGAACTTGAATAGTCCACATTCTGTAATGACATCGTATGTCTGTGTATTCCAACAGCTTTTTTTAATTTAGTGTATTGGCTTAATGCGCTTAATGGAAATTAATTATTTCAGGACAAATAGATTTGTATTTAAAAAATAATAGTTTAGGATACACTGAAAAGGTAACACAAGATAACTAAAATCCGCGATGTGAAATTTACTATTCTCTCATTTATATTTCAAATAGTATTATATTATTCTATAACATTTACTGTTTTATTCCACAATATTACTCTTCATTTTTTCCTGGTAACCATTTTTTAATGGAATTTTCATAGCCTAATTTGTCTTAGTAATATTTCGTTTGAGAATATTTCATCGTAAAGGATGGGTAGATGTGCTGGGGAACGAAGGTATTAAACGAACAGATTGAATTCGAACGACTTACAGCCTTGATATAATGTAAATTCTAAATGGCCTCATTTCTTCTGCCCTGGTTATACATGCGTGATTTGATAAGACGCTGCGGATAGCACGTCTTTGAAACGAATTTCCTTAATAATTCACCTAAACCTTGTCAGTGCTTGAATTTACATTGTTTCGTCACAACTTTAAACGACGCTTTAATCGTAACAGTTCATCTCAGTCGATTGTACTCGGAATAAAATGCGGTCCTTCTCTTGTTGACTTAACAAAGGCGGGCGAATGTTGAATTTTTTCGACCCTTAAAAATAAGAGTTGACTCGGCTCAAAGGTTGTAATCTATTTGCTTTTTTTCGTAAGGACCGCCGACGCCCGAGATAACTCTGTGTGCGTGTGCGAAGTAAAAGTGTAAAAGTATTTAGAGTGGCCCTCCAAACTGAGGATAATATTCATAATATGCAGAAATATCATATTTTAATCGACTTTTGCCCCGAAGATCTATTGCCGAAGTATTTGTTATAATTTGAAATTTCACCGAATTAGGTTGACGGCAATGTGGGCGTCTAGTTGGGGATACATCGTTAGTCTGGCTAGTTACTTTTTGTGGCACCTTCCCCGTTTCGTAGAACCTCGGAACGCGTTCTGTATATGGAAAATTCGAAAGTGGCGGATCGTTGGGAGCCTGTTAAATGCGCTTAATTACTGCTTGGCGGTGTTCAAGTTGCCTCGTTACCGTCAACGTGGGGCGGTGGGTAGATGTTAGTGACAGGGCGAGTTTCACGCGGCCGTCCGGGTTTCTTGTTAACACAGAGCTTTGCCGGTTCACTGAACCGACTTTAGCGAATTATGAATTTATGACGTTATCATCACCTTGGCCCGGTGCCTGGTGACTCGGCTTAATATCCGCATAAAAACTAATCTTTACGCATCATAATGGATATCATAGAAACCTGCTAGTAGAATTTCTTGTAGCCAAATATATAAAGCAGGCTTATAAAATAAATTGTGAAAATAGTTTAATATGGATAGTACAAATTTATCGTCCAAATGAATCATTATTTCATCATTTTATCATATCCTAGTTGTCATATACGGAGTTTCTTTTGACATCTAATTTTTAATTGGTGTTCATTTAATGCTAAAAACTGAATCTGACGATGAATATCAGTATTGATATGTATACACTATTTCCCAATATATAGAATAGCTCATCAGTATGAATATTAATAACGTCGGTGAGAACGACGTTATTTGCCGGTGGCGGATATTTCCATATTTAAGTCGACTGCGAGTTAACAGCAAATAACTCCGGAAAAATAGATGGGTAGCTATAGTATTTTTATTTTCAAACATGTTTCCACATTTCCAGATTAGGCGATACCCGCTAGCCCCGGGACATAGTGATGAAAAGTACGCTCCCCGTTGACGTTTGGACAACCGGTCGTGTAAATACGCTAGGGCGGAGAGGAGTGCGAAAACGTATTTGTCCGTAGGTGTCGGTGTTGGTAGTCGGAGAGTACCCCACCCGTGGGCTGGGGAGAACTACCCTCCGGCGCTGCAATTTATCAACGCGTGTTGCACGCGTACGCACGCCCGTGCGCGCACGCCGTGACAAGGGCGCATTGTGGGGGTTGGGGAACACCTAACCACCCCCAGGATTCACTATTAATTGTATCTCCCCTCGCCCGTTAATTGCAGATCCTCCCCTCGCGGTCTAAATTGTTGATTTTGGTCCCTCTTCTTCAGCAGACTCCCCCTTCTGTCCTTCGCGAGTTTTAACTCCTTAATGGAGGCCCTCTTGTTGCCTGCAGCCCTCCACCCTGCCGAGGAGCATTATGATTTAACATCATTTCTCCATTAACTCCCCCCCCCCCACGCCTCTTCTTGTCGGCTTCCACTTTTATGTTAGCTATAGATCGGACGGGATGTTTTTTTGTCCCGTCTGTGTAGAACAGCATCTTCGTTGGCGCGACTTAGCTGCGAAGCTTCGAAATGGCTATTAACCGACTGTTGTACGCCAAGTACCATTGACTATCGTTGTATCCTTCAGCACGCATTAAATGTTACCCGCCGACATAGAGGGAAATTAATTGGGGAAGCTGTCAGAAAAAAGAGTAAAATTAAGTTTGGCGGGGCCGCCCCAAGAGAGTCGAATTAATTCCTTTTGAAGGTTGTCCCGCCCCCTGTGGAAGGACGAAACCAATTGGCACAAAAAAAAGAAAATTAAAAGGAGGAACCGACTCGTCCAACTGTGGAAGGAAAGGGACATTTACTTTTAAAGCGGAAAAAGAAGTTACGTCCGCCTAAAATATTATTTACTCGGGCTGAATTATATTTGCCTTCACGCCTGTGGACAGGACAAAAAAATCAGAAATTGAAAGTAGTATTCAATCGACTCAATTTTAAATTTTTAAATTCTGGCACATGCATGGCTGTGAACTCTTTATATATCTACTAGCGACTACGTATAAATGAATGCTCCAACTGTCTTTGCGATTTATTTATAATAATAGGAAATATTATTTTGTTATGGTTTTCCGTTTGCGTAAATCTGTATTAAAATAGAAGATTATTTTTTTTATTCTTATTACTTACCCTACTTTATTTACAAGAAAACTTATCAGACCATTTAAAATTTTGAGCTTATCGTGCGATATAAATTTATCTATGAGATAGTTGGTATTTGCAACCCACACGGTTCTGACCGCTTTCCTTGAAAATTAAAAAAGTGCTGGCCATACTCATTTCCAGTGATAAAATGTTTATAGAGTACATAAGCGGTATCCTCTTCCCCCTATAATGGGATTGTTAATCTTTTAGAGGCTGAAAATTGTTGATACTGTCCTCCTTGAAATTCTGACGGAGCTTGTAGTTTAACTCTCGTTTAATGACAAATCTGGTCCCGAGTACTTTTTTCACGTTCAGCCTCCATTTTGGACACATTTTCGCTGCGACGTAACGTCCTCCCCCTCACTGGCCCGCGCTTCAAGTGACGCTGCCAACTGTTTCCGGCCGGGGCATTTGGGCGTGTATAAACTTTACGGCACCGTAAACTTTATATTGCGTGGAAAAAAAGTTATGGCCCTCTCCGGGACTTACGTTGTTATACATAATAAGCGCTTTTGTGCGTGTGTGTATGTGTGTGGGTGTGCGGATATTCTCCGAGCCGTGTAAACCGGAAGATTTATTTACAGTCATTTTTCGGACGGTGTAACCGACTCGCTACAGCCCTCCTTGACATGTTTATCGCAAATGTTTTCATACAGAGTTATTTTTCTTTAATATGAAGCTTTCACTCACCAGCCTTGTTGGATGATCGGATAATCGCTCAATGGTTATATGGGCGAAAACGCTTTCTAATATTCAAGATTTTATGATAAGATCTTGTGGTTCCAATAATGAACAATATGAGTGAAGTGCAACGTGCATATAGGTGTATTGCTATGTTAATTGCATGAATAATGGTAGTCTTAATAACATTTATATTATTGTATTATAAGGAATTTATAATTATTTATACATTATATATTGTAGTACCACAGATTTTTCGATGTCTTGCTCCTCTCGCTAGTTTCGGCAATTTTACAGTATGCATTGGTAAGATCTACTTGCAAGCCTTTCTACGTTCATATTCACAACTTCAATTCCCATATTCCTCTTCTACAGGCTGTATTCAATCTCCTCTCAATATATACGAACTTCAAAGTGTAAAGCTCGTATTGTCAACGAAGGAAAGTGCAGCAATAACGACGTTTTCAAATAGGCGAAGCGTGCAATTCTGAAAGCGTACAAATTTAAGATTGAATTGCCTGAAAGGGTATCCTAAACAATAGCCCCCCCCCCAAGGTCCTACCGGTTGATGACCCTGTCAACTCGGCTTCTCCGCACTATTGACGGATATCGAATTATTACCGACCGCTTTTCCCCTCCCTCGCCGGAATTGAAGTAAATTATGTTTATGGTGTCGGGTTTTTGCCGACGGTAAATGGGGTGCCGCAGAATGCATCGGGGTGAGGGCCCCCCTCCGGGTTCGCCACATGCTCTATTTGGGCCCGCATTAAACTAAGGGGGTAGCCTGCAGTTTTCAGGTCCCGCCCCTGACAGTTGCTTTCGGCCAGAACGACGCCAGAACCGACAGCCTCTGTCCCCTTTTGTTATTGTTCCATTAAGACATTCCCCTCCTCCCTCCTCACGTCCCTCTCACACTTCGATTATTCCTCCATTAATATTGTGTTTACCCCCAGGTTGGGAGATACGCGAAGTGTAAACTTCAATCTTATACCTTCGCCAAATGTCGGGAACTATAAGTGGAAAATAATCCGTGGAGGTCATCATAGTCTGATCCTCTCTAATTATTCCCCAATAAAAAAAATATAATAGGCTTCCATGTAATGTATGAACCCTCTTGGAGAGAGGATTATGAGGATTATATTGGAATGAAAGGATCACCTTCACATACAATAAGAATCAGTGAGTCAAAGAACTAGAAAAAAATACCAAAATTAAATAATGTTTGGAAATATTGACCCAGGCCCAGGGCAAGGGGCAAACACCGGTCTTTATCTTATTATTACAACATAAATTATTAAATGACTGTTTTGTACTGGAGACTAGCTAGGGGAGGGACAGGGGTGCCGAAGCCAGGGTACGAGAGGCGGTATCATCGGGCAGCTGCATGCAGGAGGAGGCGTTGAATTTCTCTGTTATTCTTCCATTAAGCCCCCGACACCGCCTGCCCCCCATTGTGTCTGTCACCCACAGACTCATTCCACGGCCATTAGTATAATAATGTCAAACCTCGAGCCGCTCCCCTTGTTGGCATTTTGTCTGCAAAGATGTTTGTCAACACGTCGTAACTGACACCTCACTAAGTGTTATGGGGCGAGATACTAGCGGACCTGAACTACTTGCCACACTATTTCAACTTATATCTGATATTTTTCCTAATGTGTTTGGTCTGATGGAATAACATAATTGGCGCAGTAAATTGTCGGCGAATTGTTCCAAATATGTGACAACTGCATAATTTAGACAACGCCAATACAGCTTGATTGCACAGTAAATTCCTAACCAAATAGAGCGCAACTTTGAATTCAATATGTCTAATTTAAACTAACCATCTGAACTGTGGTCTGCTATTTGATCTTTCTATCGCAATGTAATATTCAAACGCCACCGGTCAGTCACCCTCGTCATATTACCGAAACGAAGTTGCAGCGTCC
Organism: Lethocerus indicus; assembly: GCA_019843655.1. Classification (NCBI taxonomy): domain Eukaryota; kingdom Metazoa; phylum Arthropoda; class Insecta; order Hemiptera; family Belostomatidae; genus Lethocerus; species Lethocerus indicus. The sequence goes on along the minus strand of JACDQD010000009.1, from coordinate 15,929,961 downwards.
CCAATCGCATTACACGGCCTTTCACTTCCCGCATTCACCCCGTGCAAAATTCTCTGGCCTTACGTTCTATTCTGTGACTACTTTATTGTGTAACTTGTAAGGCTTGAGTTGAGTTAAGCACACTTTAATCCGTGTTTTCCTATCTAATTAGAGTTTTTTTTTCTGTTCGCAGGTCAGTGCCCACTGAGTCCAATCAATCGGTCATTGTCATAAATTCAGTACTGTAAGTATCGTGTTAACATTATTCGTTATAATTAGGTTATAATTACTTAATGATTTGATTTTATGTAAATAACACCGGTTTGTAGATCGGTTTGAACAGTCACCGGTTGAAAATAACTTGTTGAAAAATGTGTCTTTATCCTTATTTCGGTAGAACGTCTCGGAAGTTACGATTAGTAAATCCCTATTAGACTAGAATTACCGTTTTAGATTTTCATTTCTGTCTTACAAGAAAAGAGAAGGGACAAATACAAGTCCTGAAAGTTGTTACCATTTCCACTGCCGTAACAAGTCTTCATTTGTGGACGCCGCGGGAGAACGGCGTCGCTTATCATTCTTATCTCGCCTAATTATTGTAGATCTCACACCCTCTCTTGTGTGAACAGGCAGCCTAAGAGCTCGACCAGCTGTAAATTCCGACGTAATGTCGTTTACGACCCGCCGTTACAACGTGTACACGCGGTATGACTGTGCCTACCCAACTGAAAAAACAAACAAACCCGTAGGCCGTTTTTTCCTATATATGAACTGGCTGCAGGCGCCTCTAATTACCGAGTTTTAAGGGCCCATATCTGGACTAATTGTGGGGTAACTCAAAACACACTGGGTCGCGGGGTGTGCTGAACCCCAGCTTCACGGTTTACTTCCTATCTGTATTTAACACGTGGCCTCTCCAACCCCTTAAAAGGTGATCGTCGCGGTCGATTTCAACGCGAAAGGCAACCGACAGTTTCTCAGGAGTTCTAGTGGGGGCAGATGTTTGAAATTATTGGGTCGAAGCCCAACTACACAATTAAAAACATGAGCAAGCGGCGATGGATAAATGGGTGCGACTAATAAGATTTTTTCGTAGTATACCCAAAATCTTCCCAACGTATAAATCCAATTTTACTTTGTATTTAATTCCTTTCTTCCGTTAAATTGTCAAAGTTTTAAGCAATCATTTGTCAATTAAGGAACCTACAATAATATATACAAGTTTTGAAGCGGATGTTCCTAAATTTGTATGTAAATATGTCTCAGAATGGAGTAAGGTGTAGTTAATCTCCCTCGATCATTTTTGCTCAATTGAAAAATCGGGTTAAAAAATGTTATTAACTATTTATAATCACGTGGAATCCCCACACGCGACTCAAAAGAACAGATCTCAATCGCAAATTTGGACTGCCGAGACCTCTTTTGAAAAGGACATCAAAACTTTCAATAGACAACAAACTGACAATATACAAATCCATTTTAAAACCGACATGGACTTACGGAATAGAACTATGGGGTTCCGCCAAGAAATCCAACATCGCCCGCATCCAGAGATTCCAATCAAAAGTCCTTCGCACCATCCTTAATGCTCCCTGGTATATTTCTAACCACACAATCCATAATGACCTCAAACATACCAACAGTCGACGAAGTCGCAAAATCACGCTTCCTTAATTTCCACTCCGGCCTCTCTCCACATCCAAAGCCACTCGTTCAGTCCCTTTCCTCTTCTACCCATCCACTATCCCCACCACGACGGCTTAAACGCCACTGGCCCAGAGACCACCTCGGGCAGTAGTTAAATCATGTCAAAAGCGACATCATTGGGTGGTTTCTTTACCGAGACAAACACGCGAAAAATATACATGTATCGATTGCACCTATAACTGTATAAGTTGATTGTGCAAAATAAAAAATTATTTATAAGTATATAATATATATTTTAAATATTTATTATATAATTATTATTATATGGTGATTAGGTTGGAAATTTTTCTAGTTTTCCTTTACAATACGCTCAGTTGTGACGCAAAGTTATCCGATTTCAGGTTTTTGCCATCCCCCACCTGCCTGCCTGCGTTCTTTAGAACATGAATGTAAATGAAAAAGAGGGTTATCGTTTTGACTTTATGCTCCGTCAGCCCGATCGTGTGGTTAACCGTTGGCGGCGGCTACCCCCTGTTATCTTGTTTTACGAGTGTTGCGAGAAGTTCCGTTCGGGAGTTTCGGCGGGCTCGACCGATAACCGTGGCCGGCGGCAGGACGGTTTCGACTTTTAGATGTTGAAATGATTGGGTGGAAGTTATTTGCGGATTTGTCACGGCCCATGACCTGAGCGCAGCTAATGTCCTTTTGTGCTCTCAGGGCCCGCTCCACTCTCCTAATGTAAATTTGACGCACTAGCCGGAACTCGTATAACGCGGACAAAACTTTCTGCCGCTCTCTTCATTTATTTTATAATCCCGTTTCAAATGTAAGACTGTAGTTTTAATCATTTTCAAAATACAGTTCGTTTCACAGAGGTATTTAGAACTATTACCTGCATTTTAATATAATCTTTTTTTTTTAACTTTATTTATTGTACAATTAACCATGTGCCAGTTATAGGTACAATTGCGGTTTGTTTGATTAGTTTCACTCGATAAAGACGCCATCCAGTGATGTTACTTTTGACCTGTATCCGGCCTACAGAAAGTCTCTAGGTCAGTGGCGTTTAAGCCGACGCGGGGGGGATAATGGGTGGGTAGAAGAGGAAAGGGATTGAACGAGTGGATTTGGATGTGGAGAGAGACGGGAATGGAATTTAAGGAAGCGTGATTTTGCGACTTCGTCGACTGTCGGTATGTTGAGGTCATTATAGATTGTTCGGCTAGAAACATACCAGGGAGCATTAAGGATGGTAAGAAGGACTTTTGACTGGAAGGTTTGGATGCGAGCGATGTTGGATTTCTTAGCGGAACCCCATAGTTCATGTCGGTTTTAGTATTATACTAGATTATAATATTATAGTTTTATATATTGTCAGTTTGTTGGCTATTGTAAGTTTTCGTTGTCCTTTTCAAAGGAGGTCTCAACAGTCCAAATTTACGATTTAGATCTGTTCTTTTCAGTCGTGTATGGGGATTCCACGTGAGTCGTTTGTCTTAATGTAATCTAGTAGTCGTAATAATGTTGTAAAAATATCAAACTGTCGATTTTAAAACATTTCAGTTTCATACTTACATGTATTTGAATGTATTGAGATCCATTCTTAATATGGCGCATTCTTCTTTTTTCCGATATATTAGGGGTACCAAAAGTAATCAACATTTTGACTTTGGAATTCATTTTATTTTACTAAAAAAGAAACTTTAATTATTTATCTACTATATATTTACCAATATTATCAACAACTCTCTGCCACTTTTCCAGCAAATTTTCGATTCCCCTCTTGAAGAACTCCTCAAGATCAAAATACATCTTATCAAATTGTTGATTACTTTTGGGTACACCTAATATTTATTTATTTATTTATTTATTTTATTCGTTGGCCGCCTGCTGTATGCACACGGAAATTTCCAAATTCGGTTTCAGGTTCTCTTCAGTAGCTTACTGTCAATTTCAATTAGTTATTGAATCCAGTTATATTGAATTCACATTTTCACCAACAAAATGGGCCAACAGCAAACGACGCCTGTAAATACACACTGATCTAGAACTACTGAAGTTGAGATAGTGTTGAACTACTCGCGTGTTATTTAATATATTATTAATATTATTATTGAAATTTCATCTAATCGGCCTTTCTTTTCGTCTAACGCTCGCCTCTATTATAACAGTAATTGTACTTCCATCAAATTATAATGGTGAACTACAAATTTTGATAGTAATCGGTTCATAACCAAACCGGTTTCGTCCGCGTTGTACAGAGTACTTGTGTGTAACAGCTGAATTTTGTAGGTTTCCACCGTTATCTGCTTACAAAAATTTCCTTTAGAAATCCCTATTTATACCTCAGCTGGGACAGGCCGTCTCGGTTAGCGCCCGGGAAGACGGGCTGTTTCCGGAAACAGGAGATGTGGGGTTTCCTTCTCCACGCGGGGTAAAGCGTACTTATATATCTCTAACTCGGGGGGGGGGGGCGGCGACGGGTAGGGGTGTGTCGACATTTGCATAATGTCTGAGGATTAGGCGCCCCGGTAAACAAAATCCTCCTTCCCCTCCCTCCTGTTTACATAATATGGGCTTTGTGTGCGCTCTGGCCCAGAGGGATGAGATTCTCTTCGCAGCCTCCGCCGAATATATCGAACTACCTCTTAAGCGCACTGGTTGGGGAGTGGGGGGGGTGGAGAAACTAGCTTTTCTAACCCCTAATTCCGACCTCGTAGCCGTGGAAGATTCAAAGTTCCCCACTTCCCCAATTCTGATCGGAGAACAGTTTTAGAAGAAAATTGAGTGGCGAGTAGAGGGTATAACTCAGGATATAACACAGTAGGCTAAATCCAACCCGAAAAGGATGATGAATACTATGAAAGTATATTAGTAAGGTGAATGATGGAGCGTATATCTTTGACCGGATTTAACATTCGAGCGTTTTTCCTCTGCTCTGTAGTCACTTCAAGCCGTTAAAAGGCCATATTTTCGTTTTTATAATGCTGGAGCGTGTAACGTCGTCAACGCGGGTGTACGTGCCCGGCGCAATTATCCCGTGGCCGGAGGCTTTCGATAACGGAACAGAATAACACAAAGGGAACGTCAGCAGCTCATATTGTGTGTGTAGCGTTATTATTATAATATATATTTTAACGTTTATCAACCCCACCCCGATAATATCGAGTTGTGGCCAGGTACCGTATCTGATGTGCCGCCGCTCGCCCCCGCGCTCTTGTTCAGCCTTCATAACGCTAAGCGATCTCGAGTTATAATTATATTAAATTACCTAATTGCGATTGCCGGGCATTAAATTTTATTCGACGTCGGCACGCAGATCACGAAACCGTTTCTTTATGTCCCCGCTCTCCGGCTTCCGGGACGATTTTTTTTCTGTTGTCGTTTTTATACCGCCTATATAATTATTATGCCTTGTGCAAAATCCAGAATTAATGAGTCGAATATTCGCCGCTGGCGATATTATGTTGATTACGGCCGACAATAATAACGTGCTCTGTTATTCGTATAGCTGCTGCAGACCAATTAGGTTCAAACGAACCTTATTTTATTATGCTGGGTTTCAGGTATCCAGCATTACGTATTTTATTGTATATTAAGTGTTGTAATACCAAGTCGTTGTACAGAGACTTCTACAATCAGGCCTATATCTGAAATAATTTAATATTTGTGGGCGGTAACATAGCGTCCGTCTAGTGGGTCGGTTTTATCCTATGTAATTGTATTCTATACAGGAGATTGAAAACGGTATGCTAGACACTGAAACGTTACTGGGGCGAACCAATAGGGTCCCGCGTTGAGCTGAGCTTGCAGTGTGTGGTGGTCACCGGCGTGATAAATGAACAGAAAGCTCCCTTGTTCATCGAGTGTTTAATTATTGGAGGATGATATTCAGGTTTCTTGTTGTTTGTGAGGCGTGGTTTCGGTTCTGTGTGGTGCCGGGGCAGATGTTTCTGACATTCGCAGTTCCCTCTCCTAACGCCCCTTCGGGCTAATGAACTGAGACTGTCAAACGGAATTAAATTTTCGGCAATTACGCAACACCGCAATATATTTCGGGTACAAACATAATAATTGTATTGGAAGCTTGTGATTCGGAAATTAATTCCGCTATTTTTGCGGTATGTATTTTAGGCGCTTATTCCTAATTAGTTAACTCATTCTGATACTCTGATATATCTATATTATAAATGCTATAAACACGCGGGAATCTAATCGAATATTACATTATTACTAAGAGGATGGTGTCAAAAATTTTAATCCTTAGCTACATTGAGTTTACAGACCTCATAGTCGGTAGTTTCTTGTGTTTTGCATCGCAAATTAATTAAAATGGAGCATTTTTTGAATTGTCTGAATACTCTGAACTGCTTGACACCCACAGTACAATGTTATTTTCGTATCTGAAGAGTTAACCATATTTTTGGGAATATATATATATATATATATATATATATATATACATTATTTGTTTCGGCCACGTGTATAAAACGGCGGTGGGCTCTTATCTAGTCGGTCCTCGATGGGCAGCTGTTACGTGAAGAATAATATACCAAAAATATGAGGCATACTTCACCAATTGATAAACCAAAAAAACGAAACAGAAAAACAGTATTCACCAGAACAGTGGATTCGTTTGTCGTTTGTGTGTTCAGGATACCATTGCGCGTCTAGTGTGTACGTGTGTATGTATGTTTTTATGGTTCTCGCCGGCGTACGCGTGATAAAAGGAAAATATTACCGCGACTGATATTTTCAGTGGGTCCTAGTGGGTCCTACAGGACTCCCCGCCCCGTCCCCACAGTCGGAAGATAAGCCGAGCAAATAAAACAGTTGATTGCTGATATTTTTTTGTATACCGTCGAAAAGCAGGAGTACAGCCGCCTTTTTCACACGTGTTCCCGAAAAAAGTGTCCTTAATGTGGGTTTCCTTTAAGCGCCTCATCAGTGATACAGGAACACTGCGTTGAATACATTTCTGTTTCAATTCATATTTAACTTAACATCACCCATTATACCTCGTATTTTAATAAGACAATTTGAAGTTTTTATACTCCTTGGGTTGGATAATGTAGATATTTTAAATAGCACCTATTTTCTCATATATTTTCTCGAGGTTTTCGTTGTCTAACTGATAAAAATGTAACACTATTACTTATCAATAATAATGAATGATATGCCACTTGTGAAATGTTTTGGGACATTACGTATTATTAATGCTCATGTGTGATTCATAAAACCATAAAGTATAAAAGAAATACCGTAAAAAAACATTATGGCTAAGGAAAAACACCATGCGATTGTATTCAATTAATTTTAAAATTGCCCGTAATTAGCCCTTTTTTCACATTACGCATTCACATAAAGGAATACCAGATTAGATGAAAGCATCCATACAGATTTATAATTACCACCAATAATTACCGCAGTAAGATTTATGGTAAAACCTGGCTGGGCGGCGGCGAGAGAACTTCTGGTCTTTTTTGTTATTACGTCCTTGTTTTTCTTTTTCCTCCAGGTGAAATAAATTTATAATGAGGCCGAGACAGTAGAGGGAGAAAAAGTGAGGCTCCCGTGGAAACGGGTCTCGGATAAATCCCTGTACCATCCCCGCCAGCGCCAAGTTAAGTAATTATGCCGCCACCGCCCTGCCGGTATCAGCGCTCATAATTAAAACTTAATGAATAGAATCACTATCAAAGTGTGAATAAACACTCAAAGGGAGGCCTGCGGGCCCCGCCTCGGGATAAAAATAATAAACTTTTGTAAAGTAAACGAACCTAATGAGCCTTCGGATGTTTCTTTTATCAGTAGTTGAGTACGCGCATAGATAAGCCTTTATTTCCCGTATAATATGTACATTAATTGCTGTGCAAATAAAATTAGACTAAATTATACCGGTCTATAAATAAGACCGTCGGAGGTCAATAGTTGTTAATACGGCCGCATACTACTCTCAGACCGAAATTCAATGCATAGTAGGGATTTGGCCTTTCACTAATTAACATTAAACAACATTATTCAAACCCATGACGAAATAAATGTGTATGAATCGAACATGGTCCTAGGCTGTCGATGAATCCTCTCATCCTAGACTACATATTTATAATAGTCATCAGACCATAAAAATTTTACCTACATATTATTTTTCAAATTTTGTCTTTAATATCAATCGGACGTTATTTCTGACTATAATAACGTTGATTTAATATAGTCTTGTGTTATTGAACATTAATAACATTAATTAATCAGAAAATACAAACAGTTACAATAAGAACTACCGTTATCGAGAAGCTATATGGGCGGGCAAGTGGAGTCGAAAATCGGCGCTGGTTGCTTCCATAATTCCCCGGACCGGCGAGCGCGGACGTGTGTCACTAGGCCGATAATTTTCAAGTAGACACCGGCCAAATAAATGACAAAGCAATTTGGACGAGAGATATCAACGGGATGAGGGCGGGGGTGAGGAGGGAGGGGCCGCATTGTAGGAGTGATGGATGGGTCCGATAGAGATGGTGGGCCCACCACCACCCACCCCAATAAAAACCCATCCCCATCCCCTCCCCAACTGGACCGCGGTGATCGATGGCCCCCAATACACCCCGCTCAAATATAATTATGCGACCTCTTTTGCCTTTGTGAATTAGACCGGTTCGAGCTACATGCGGTCACAAATTGGCAAAGTTCTCTTAAAAAAGGGATAAATCGACCTCCCCATTGGCGAACGAAACCTCATTTCAGGGCGTGGTCCTTTTTAAACAACCCGCTTTTGTATACTGCAGTCAGTCTCCGGCGAATTGAAAAAAAATTGTTCTCAATGTATATAATAAATTGTTGTTGTTGTTGTTTCCAGGCCTGCAGTTTATACTGTTTAATGTAATATGCTTTGCACAGTTAAAATACAAACCGAGTCATAGAAGCGACACCGGCGCCAGAATCCGCGAGCGGTTCCGTTTGGAATTAGCCTGTGGCTAAAATCAACAGCCCGGAAATCCTGATAGAAATAATTGAAAGAAAACAAGGATTTGGACGGATGCCCCACAGCCCGCCCTTGTATGGGTTTAAGCGGAAATTTTAAGTCCGACACCGGGATTGCATTAAATAGCGAATTGCGAAATCCTGTCGGTTTAATTGAACAACTAGGCGGATTTCCTTTATCCATCATATATCATTTTTAATACGAATTGTAGTTATAGGGGAAGGTTTTAACTCTTTAATATAAGTATATTAAATCCTTTTAGGCGGGAATTTATAAATTGTTTATCTTGTTAGTGATATTTATATACTCACAAACAACACACCCTTTTTTTGGTCTACACTCGTGGATGAAAGGGCTATAAATATTATAAAATTTTAATTTTTCGTGATATTTATATATACCTTCGAAAATACCAGGAATTCAATGAGGAACTGCACGAGGCCTCTGTAGCCCCTTGGTGACCTTTGGAGGTCACCACTCAATTATGAAATCCAGTTGTAAAACGGTATTTAGAATCGACTGTATAAAAAAGCTTGCAAAATTGTTGTAATGTCCAGTAACACTCCTACGATTTTCTAACTTTCATCGCTTATATGGTAACAAGGTTTAGACATCTTCATCTCGGTCAGGCCCGATGGTCATCCCCGTTTTCGAAATTGTTGAACAATAGCAGAATAGAAATATACCTAAAATGTTACAATTTTAAAAAGTGTTCTAGAAGTTAGGCACAACCGAAGTTATCATCGATAACTACCGAAATGTACGGGTTAGGCAGATATGATCTCATAGTCCCCTATTTCGCCATCGCTTTTTTTCCCCCCCGAAATAAACCATTCCACCATTTTACCGTTCCGTTCAGCGCTATCAGGGATTTTCTCACAAGACTTCTAGTGCGTGCTTTGAGATCTATTGCGGGATCGAGTATTGGCGCCGTCTTATCGATGTGTACCAATTCCTGTTTACAGTCGGAGGAGATTCTTCCCCGAGCATTGACATCAAATATTATGGTATACAGATATTTTAGAGCAGAACATTTTCGTCCTGCAATCTCGTCTACATATTTTTAACATTTATTTTGTGTTTGAAAGTAACCAGCACCAGCGAGATGGGGCAGAAGATCGCGAAATCTACGGATATTCTTATTTCGTCCGCAGTTATTAACTATTATAGACTTATTTGTATAAGGTGAATTGTTGCGGTGAATGCACCGCTAAATTCAGTACTGCTTGGCAGTATCAAGATTATTGCACGTGTTATTTGCTTTTATTTGTCGTGTATTTGTCCCGCAGTAGTTTTCTTCGAACCGACTAAAATAAAGTGTAGATTTTATCATACATAAAAAGCTCCGTCCGGGCTAATAATGTTTACATTTAAATAGAGTTTTGTTATATATATGTTAAAACTTATACAGCGTGGGCGAAACTAATACCGTTATCGAGTTAGCTGCTATGTTTATTAAAGGCATTGTTTATACTGTAAGATATTGCCCTGGAGGTCTCCGGGGCTCGGATTTACGCCAGTTCGGCCCACGCGCATTAGAAACTCTTGATATGTTTTTTCCTCTTATACATACACTTATTTCTCTTATGCATAGAATGAGTGTAAATCTACGTCCGACTTACAGCCTTCGAATCCCATCTGTAAGGATATATCTGGAAACGGTTTCACTCTTCTTGGAGTATCGATTATATTTCAGATTGGTTTTCCTCACGAGTTGTGTATTTTTTTAATTCGAATTACAACGCCCATGCATGGTTCTTGAAATATTGGAGTTAAGATTGGTAAGAAATATAACGTTATTTGATGAGTTTGTGTATGTATTGTTATCTGAATAATATATTAAAATATGCAGGTGATGAGTTAGAGATATATATACGGAGGTTTTCGTCCCCACATTGTGTTTAGGGGAATTGCGAGATATAACGGTGGTGATCGTGAATTGGGATAAAATCTAGGGAATAACGCCAACAGTAACTGGGGTATAAAAGAAATGGAAGAAGTTTTTCCGATATTCCTCATCAAGAAAGACAATCTTCATATTTCAAATTATAGCTGATATTTGTTCAAATGTCGCGCACACTGGTGTTTCGGTTCGCCCGCCCACGCCTCCGTGTGCCTAAACTAAATAAGTTGAGGAAAAGCCGGAGAATTTTCTCTGCCTTTGCCCCGGGATGTAGACCTTGGGCCGTGCTTCGCCGTTGGCATTCCTCGAGGATCGTTCACCTTGCCCTCGCCAGTCCTCTCCCTCCCTCCCTGTGTAGGGCAAAGCATCAACTTTCAAAGGTCAAATAAGGATCTCGAGAACCTTTTCAGCTTGGCAGTGGACACTCTCAGAGAGTCCGCAGGCCGCTCACATTCAACTCCCGGTTCTGGATAGTCCTTCTTGCTTGTCGCCTCTTACATGTTGTTAACATGCCTCGAAATGGAAACTGAATCAGTTCATTTTGATAAACTACAAAATACGGAAAACTGGAATAAATAATGTATACTTAAAAATCAATCAACATTTGATCCTCCATTGATTAAACACTTCCCTCATTCCTAACTGCTATGTGATGATAATAATACTATGAGGTAATTAATACCAGTGTCGGGCTTATTGAAGCACGCCCTCAATTCTATTTTAACGTTTGGCTGTCCTCCCATGAAATGAATTCACCGGTTTAAAAGTTGTGTGAAATTTGACACATATCCTGCAGCTCCTATTTGGTAATTAAAATGGGCTCATCTCGTTGTATCAAATTGTTGGATGTGTTTAATTTTAAGCATTTCTCTTACCCGTCTTAACGAAAACCAATCTATCTCAGGAAAAACTAAATTGTCAAACGCGTCCTATAGGTTCGTACTTGACGAGTTGAGTTCACATATCCTGAATCATTAATTTTGTCAATAATTTTCCAGCATTAGACTAATCCTATTTACGGTTACTGCCCGAGGACATAATGTCGCCGGCTTATCTCGCTCCTAATTGCCTCTTTGTCGAAGAACGTCTTCGACTCTCCGCCCTCGGGATGTCGGCCTCACTTGAAAGGCGATATCGTCTTCCGATGCGAAACAATCAAATTGCGCAGAGAAAGACGCGAGGGCGGAGGGGGAGGGCTTTTTGCCCGGAGATCAAAAGGTTTAGAAATTCTGTTTATGACAATAAAGGGTTTTGCGGTCGGCAGATGGAGACCGCCGGGACAACCCTTTTCCTAAATAGAATTAGCGGGCACAACCCCCACGCATCGGGGAAATCACTCCCTCTGAAGGGTCCCTACCCCCGCCCTCTTAGGTCCTACGTAATTGAATTTTTCGTATCAAACCGCAACTTGGAATTGTATCCTGGCCGGCTTGTGAGGGGTGTGGGAGGCGGTGGGGGCTTATGAAGGCGGACTGGGTTTTTGATCTTTGATTTTGCCGAGGTCGGGGAGATTAACTATTTTATTTTTTCGGTTCTGGCCTCTGATCCCGACTGTATCCACCACTCTGACACGACCGTTTCATCTGTGGCCCGTCCGGAGTTTATACCCTTATCGCGTAAAGTTTCGGTCCCATGAAAGGGTCGAAATAAGGTTTTCCTACTAAGGTAGAAAAAGTATTGCTTTCTTGTCAGCGGCAAAACGAATGGACAAATAATGATTTTTAAAAAACTAGGGAATTATACCTCGTTCTTGTATCAGGAAGAAGGGGTTTATATATAACTGAATGTTGATCGGGTGTTTTGTACACGAATATGCATTAAGATAAATTCGAATAGCGCCATTACTGATTAGGATCCTATCAAATATTGTTCACAGCCGACGCCCGGAGGCCCCGCAATTATCTACTAATGGCCGCGAATATTACCCAATTGGCGGCGTTGAGACGCTGCCACGATGATGGTCCCGCCCCGTATTAAACGTAAATTAGGCTCACTGCAGTTTGAACATAATACATCACGGCGGGGGGACGGCTTTTGAATAATGGCGGCCACTATTGTGACCAAGTGCCGCGCTAATTAATACCGGGTCGAGCGCGGAATGCGATCGGTGACACACAGAACCGCTTTTTCCTATTTCGACACGCACAATCGTATTTACAGCTTTCGTATATGTATAATACAGATACACTTTTTCAACGCTAATATAATCACTGCCAGAGTTATTCGATTACAGCAATAAAAAGGCGATATTCTGAAGTTAACAAGAAACGGTTTCATTTTTGATTTTGTATTAGTATCGTCAGGGTGCCGTGATAGGTCGTAACCCGAAAACATTTTTAAAACTCATTGAACTGAAATTGGAAGCTCTGAAAATAAGAGCTCCTTCAACTCGGGACCGTTGTGTGAATAGGTATATGCATAACTGAGGACTTAAACATAATTTTCGTGGTCAATCAAATTGTATTTATACTCTAAAGTATAAATAAGGAGCTCCGCAGAGCTAGTATAATTAACGTTTCGAATCGCGCTTCTAGACACCTATCCGAGCGTCGAACGGTCCGCACACGACAATAAATTCCGATTAAACAGAATATATTTAATCGGACCCGTCTATAAATAGACAACAAGCGCCTGTGTTCGATTCGTGACCGCCCGGAATGGCCTTACACCGATCTCTCGCTGTTCTTTTTTCACGATGTTTTGCGGTGATAAGGTTGGTATTTCACGCTATATAAACACGGTTCATGATCGAAAGGACGCTTTTATACCCGACGGAAGAAAAAAATTTATTTTGAATAATACGCGTCAATACTTATTATTCACTATTATAATTTCATAAAATTGTACCGAATTTTACCTCCCGAGGTATTTCGAACTGTATTCCAATACATAGAAGTGTTTCCACATAAGTACCCCTGCCGTATTGGCTTTTAACTTATTGTAAAATTGATTGAAAACATTTTCCGGATCGGGTAATAAGAAATGTCGCGTTTCTTCCGACAAGATTGGAAAGTAATTGAACTTAAATCATTTTATTTCCAACGCAGGGTGGACGAGAGAGCGTTGAGAAATCGCCACAAGAGCCAACGACCACAGCGGCCAATAAAACGGATTTTACGGACGAGAAATTAAACTCTCTTTCTCTGCGGGGGCGTTAAGAAAAAGTAATATTTCTCTTTAAATGTAATTGGGCCGCTATAGATTTCCGAGTTACAAAAGAAAGGGGAAAGAAACCCCACCCCACCCCCGCGCCCTCCTCCAGCTTTGTGGTGACCCGGGGTAATAGGTTAAAGCTTTTACTCTAACTCGAGTCCTTTACCTTTTGTTGGGTGTGTGATTTCGGTTTCAATCTATTTTGCTGTTTTGGTCGGGTTCGTGGGCGTGCGGATGGAGAAATTTCCAATTTAACTTCTGGCGACCGCCACTTTTAGGCCTACTGGTATGGGTGGGCTTTTAAATTAACCTTAATCAGATTATGAACTTATCTGGAATGTGTGGCTCCTGTTTTCTGTGCCTGGAAAAGCAAGTCGCCTGGAAAAAAATGTTCTGTTGATTCATTTAGGAGATTTAGGAAAGTCATATTTCTTATCAAGGTTATTAGACATTCGATACGACAAGATGCCGACATCTTATTCACTAGCAGCTACAATATCAGTAACTGAGATAATCAATAACTAATATTTTGATAATTACGTAACGCAATTTTTTTCTTTTACTTTTCATAGTTTTATAACTATTCAACAAATTAAAAAAAATTGTGAGCGCCTTCCAATTCGAAAGACAAAGCAAAGCGATGAAAACGTCGCGGTTGTTATAATTAAATCATATTCATTAGCGGAGGGATGAAACCTTAAATAAATTAAAGCAAACTAGTCGAGAACTCGAGGCGGGAGAAATGAAACAATTCGGAGGGCGTTTTTAGGCCAAAGGAAAAAAGCGAGGAAAAAAATAGCGGACGGAAATTAAACCTTATCTGAACTAGTTTATTCGAAAAAGACGAGGTGTAATAAGTCTGAATTTCATACCTTTTTTCGCTCTATCTCAAACCCGGCAATTAAAAAAAAGAAAAAAATTAAATGAACTTTTTTTAAACCCGTTTCTTAGCAGTTGGACTCTAGCTTATTTAATATTAGATAGAAGGATTTTGCCCTTAGGCCTCTTGATTAGGTTATCGACAATTTGTTACGGTAGACGTTGCTGTATATGTAGTAACGGACAACCGTTGGTTGGTATAATAGAATATATATAGATTGGTTATGATTGGTTATATGATTATGGAAAACAAAAAGGTAATTCATAGTTAATAGTGGTTGATTATTTGCCAGGGTCAACTACACAGACAGATCTTGTAGTTATTATATAAAAGATATTGATGACATTTCACAATAACTTTTGGGTTGACTAAAATGAAAAGTTCAATATTCAAAGTTTATTTCAATATTTGAATTGGAAGGCCATTTTTCAACCCTAGTTAGTGAACAAACTTTGTTCCACATTATCTTTGTAACGTCCTGGTTCATAAATAAAAATTACTGTAATTTTATATCGAATATTATAATTTAATGCGGTGTTAAATTTGAACTGGAATGAGCGTTATTACCATAAATATAGCTTTTAATTTTTTTTGTTTCATTGCCGGGCCCGATAATGAGAAAACTCCGACAAATATTTTTGGCTGCGGTTTTCTGGAATGCCTTCGGGAGTTTGGTCCTCGGGTTAGAGTTTTGGAAGTTGGCACAGACTATAAAAGTGAAAAACCTTTTATTTGGCGCATCCAAAACTTGGGGAAACCCCATCCCCCTATCTTCACGACCCCCACCAAGAGAAAAAAGAAAAAATGCGCCTTCTTTCTTAATTAAAATCTAATGTCGCGAATATCCTGTTTTATATAGCTTTGACGGGTTTTCCTACTCCTCCAACTTTTATATTCCCTGGAGGAGGGGCATTTTATAATATTTTTTCCATTTTTGGGGTGGGCGTTAAAAATCTGTCAGAACTTTCCAACAGCTAGCGGGAAAGCTTCTTCGATTCTCCAGCTAATTGCTGCGCAGGGGATGGGGAGTAGCGGGAAAAGATTAATCAACGATATACAGGAATAAATTGTGGACAGGCAAAGTATTTTTCTAACCACGAATAAAATTAATGCACTAATGTTCTAAGTATTATAATATTTAGGTAAGGATGTTACTGTCTAAACAAGGTAGCGGCCTTATCAAAAACCTGATGAGATCGGTGAGCATTTATTATCAATAATTGCATTCTAAAACATGTGCCAATTAATTTGCAAGTCCTTTAAGATGGATATATATAAATTTTAAATAATGGCGAATATTTACAACTAATTAGCTAATTTAATTGTGAAACAGTGATCGTGACTAAATGACCGTAATGATGAATACACATATTAGTTCCTGTGTTATTTATGGATGAATTGAACGAGGTTAGATCTGGCGACCTAGAATAAATTAATGTTTGTGTATAATCTCCGATTGCGTGTTTATTTAATTACCATATAATGGGGCTGTAATTATACTTTGAAGTCAGGTTGAATAATTATTGTCTAATCTAATCTGTAATTGTTTTGAGAGGAATGAATCCGTGAAGAACATAAATACATAATTTACGTTTTATGTGCTATTCGCCGATTTTGTTTTAAGATTAGATTCTGAAAAAAATTTTAAATGCTTATAAAGCGTAGGATAGTTTCTAGAGGGATAAACAACCTCTGGCAAATATTCGAAGTTGATTTATTGGCATTTTATTATCCCGGCGATATATCCCGGTTAATCTTAAACGCTAATTTATTTCTGAAAGTAATTAAAGTAAAACAATTCCTTTCGATAGAAAATTTAATTCCGAACAAATGGAAGAGATGGGGAATGAAAAAAAAGAAGAATTTAATGCTTGATCAGCAATATCTCTTCTGGTTGAGCGGTTTTCCCTCTAATTCGCCCAATCAATGTTTCTGGAGTGGGCGGGTGAGGGCTTCTTTCTAGTAAGCGCAAGAGCCAAACTGAGCTTAGCACTTAAAACATTGGCCTAAAATAAAGAATAGAGCCCTTGTCAACTGACTAGAATTAATGCTAACATTAGTAGAAAAAAGCCAATTTTGTCTCTATTATTTAGGTAATCTCTATTATCCGACATTTGTTCCGGAATTCCTGTTAAATTTTAACTAAACGTAATTTATTTATATTTGACTAGATCTGTTTTTTCTCCGCGAGCAGCAGACGCATTACCTTTCCGGGGAAAAGGGCAAGGGAGGAGTGTCCGACCGTACGTTATCCGGGCTGAGATAGTGTACTTAGCTGTGAAAGTTGGCCTAAGTAACTCCTCTGGGTTGTGGAGTCTCCGGCTCGAGACCTCCTGGCAGGTCTAATTATAAGGGGCCGGGCCCTGAGAGTGCCTTTTCAACACAGCTGTCCCTTGCCACCTACACGCCGCTTTTCAACGGAGGAAGTGCCCTGGGCCCTTCTGTGTTCTCTAGTCATTATTCTCATTTCCTCTCATTTAGTGGGAAAAAGGCTTACAAAAAAAAACGAGCAGCCTTTTTGGAACCGTAACTGAACAGATATCAGAGAAATGAGTGTCAGTCTACAGAGGATCTGTTACCACTTAAATGTCATGTACTGTATCGGGGAAAGTAAGTTCCGCTCAATATTCAATATTTATTGCAGCGCTATTCTCCTCCTTCTCACCGTTACATTAGTAATAATGGGGGACAATTGAAGTATCCTGTGACAGCGCAATTCTTTTTTAGAGCATATGGTATTGGGAAAGGCTTCTCAGGCCAAGTTCTCCGTCAGAATCACATTAAACAATATTCACGCCTGCGTTTCTAAATGAAGCGTAAGTAGGGTGAAAATTTACCGAACGAGGCGCAAATTGTTTAATTGGCTTCTGCTGACTACCCCCGCCATTTTCTGCCCAGTTAAATTGTCGCCGGTCCCGGACTAATTGTCTTAAATTTCTAAGCGTGGGGGAGTGTTCGTCACTCCTTCCGCCATTCATGTGTTGTTGGTGTTGGTTTTTTTTTTTGTAAACAGGAAACCGAACAATTCATATCTTCCGTTAAAACGAAAATAGGCGCCCGTTTCGAACGAGTGGCTCAGAAATTAGATCTGAGTAATTAGGCGTATTTCTTTCTCTCCGGCGTTGCTCTACATAATTACATCGAATAATATTATATTCTATTGTATAAGCTACTAAATATGGTAGATATCGTTCGTAATGAAATAGATAAGATTCATTCAGTTAGTAATTTTGTACTACCTTGAGAAACCGGTCTAGTTTAGGACCAACAAGGTAAGTGGTTACCCCCGTTAAAAACATTCAGATAATTTACTTCCTCAAGAGTTTATGAAGTATATAGTGGGAAATTTCTAGTTGTTATCCACCAGTTATTGGCTTGGATGCGAAACAAGATCTTCTTGGGAAATGTCCACATGGTGGGCCGTGGACCCTACTGGTACTGTGCGGGCTGTTTGTTCTCAGGCGGGAGCAAACATCCCCACCCATTTTCCTGATCCCTCATCCTTCTGATTAAGTCATCTTTCGGCCCTCACGCTACACACGTGCGCCTTTTAATCTACACACACATATACAGTGTCCCCTTATTCAGCCATTTTAGTATATGGGGGTTATAAATTTGATAATGTTGGACTTTTGTAGGATATTAAAATTAACCGGCAGATGGTGTCTCGGGAGGGGGACAAAAAATATCATCCTATAATCGGTACGTTGAAGAAAGCGAGATTGAGATAAGGTCTTTATCGGTTTCTGTGTTGTATCTGTCTAATAATAAGGGAAAGGTTATCGTACTACATGTCCGTTTGGTTTTTCATCATTCATAAAATGCCTTAACTTAAACGATCCACCCTTATTAATGAGAAGCGCCCCATCAAGTACGTCTGCAGTTGGTTTAAATTTCATAAGACATTATCATTATTCTTTAGTTATTCATTTTTTTAATTTCCCTCGACTAATAACAAAACTAACTATTCCGTAGTTTATGTTGTTGTTTTTTTGGTTCCGGTTTCAAAATCAAAATGAAGCACCCCGTTTTACAAACGGTGCGGGTTATGCAAATTTCAAAACGGTATAAATATGTAAATTTTCACCCAACTCAAAAATACGGGACTGGGCAAGAGGTGGAGATGGAGGATACGTTCGGTGAAATTAAAACCGTGGAAAATTTAAACGTCTCAGATTCGCTTTTCACTTGAATGAAAATTTTCAGAATTTATGCGTTTTTTTTTAACTTTTTTCGCCCTCTGAGAAGGTACTTGGCGTTGAAGATTCACCGAGCTACGGACGAAACGTTATGTTCGGTCAATTTACATGTTTATGACACCCAGTCAATAATACCGGTTGGGAATCAGTGATACCTAAAGAGTAGGGATCATTTATCTGGTCATACTAAGTATATTAATGACGGATTGGTACTGACGATGCGGAGAAACCGAAACCATTATTGCTAGGATCAGATAGGCCGGTCCAGATAGGGAATCGTTGATTTTTCAAAAATTCGCTAGCAAGAAAAACGAAACTAAAATGCTTCCGATTTTAATATCTTATTGGTATGATAGATACGGTAGGATGAGTGTAATCTCTGCACGCCATCAATTTGAATTTTGGGCGTCTGATAAATATGTTAATTTGAGACCGCTCGTTTGAAGCAGAGTGAGGAAGAGAGGGAGAGGGTTCATTTTTAGTTCGTGGACTCCTCTCCCTCCGGTGTTCAAATCTTCTTTTAAAATGTTTATATATGCAAATCGAAAAAGGCTGCTCGTTTTTGATGTACGGCTTCTCCGAAAGTTGGGTCGAAATTGAAGTATCCGTTCGTCCATTATATAGTCAATAATCAACTCCTATCGGCTTCTCCATCTGTTATGATCAAGTTTTCAGTCTACCAATAACGCTCCTCCCGCGGTTCGGCCAACTTCCGATTTCCAAACAGTCCATCTGGAACCAACAGGGAAAATTTCCTTGTATAAATAACATTCATAAATGAAATGTTTCGTTGTTGAAATTTCCAAGCTATAGCAAAATATTATTGTGCTGTGAATTACCCCACCATGTTTATATACATAATAAATACTGTATAAATTAAGATAAAAAATTTTGTATATTTTAAATTTTTATATAATGGATAGAGACGCCCAGTATTCTAATATTGGTATTAATCTGTTGTTAATCTTCTTTATCCTGGCATAACAGCATGAGGACTGTCTATAATCTCTATTTAAAAGAGGAAACAAATTCCGAACAGTATGCAAATTTAGCCCGCGTGTAGCGATGACAGTTTCGGGATTATTATTTTTGTCCCACATTTTTTTTTTCAATCCGTCTTCTCTTGAAAGACATATGTCAGAATCGTGAGCTCGGTTGCAGATGTTTGGCCAAGGTCCAGGAACGAGCCCCTCTTCCCGAGTAATGTCGTCCCCCTCCCCGGCTACCGGCAGCGACAGATGCGCTTCCGAGGAAACCACCAAAAACCTCATTCCGTCGACCCTTTACTGTTTCTTTTTTCGGCGCTTTTTTTGTGCTAACCCCTTATGTTTTCTGGCCCTACATCTGTTCTAGTTCGGAACCTAATACGGAATACGTAATCGTAAAACGAGGAACGCAGACCAAGTAGTTGCCAAGAGTGTCGAACGAACTTTCAGTTGAAGAAAGATAAGAATAATTAGCTTAGGTTCTAAAGAATGCTCTGGAGTTATTTGAGCTCAGCTCGAAATTGATTGAAATTTAAAATTGACTGGGAGTCACTTAGCCATCGCCAGGTTTATGTATACAGTACATAAAGTTTGATTGCACACAGAATGAGTTATTCCATAATGGTGAAATGATCTCGTGATGTGCCAGTTTACGGTTTCTATTAACTAAAAATTAGAAGAGTTAGAATAGTAAGAATTGATTATGCTGCTAGCTACCTTAATAGCTGACCTTTTAACGATAATGGTACTAATTGTGACACTACATTGGGACGGAAAAATTCCTTTGTAATCTTGCATCTCTGAAAGCTTCTGTTTACGAAAACGAGATTGGTCGTTTCCGTTGTCCATTCGCGTTTCAGAGTTTTCGCATTTCATCCGACTAATGCCTAGTGCTTTTGAGAAATGTTTCGCAGCCCCATTTCCGCGAAAAGTTGGAAGCGCGATATTGAATAACAAAGGAAGCAGTTCTGCATTGAAAAATCTACTTTCTTTTGTTTCCAGTTATTAAATTATCATAAATTTCTCGAAACACATCGAGAGATAAGACCACTGTCAGTGGGCACGATCGATTTTTGGATCAGATCCCGGGTAAATTCTTGTATTTCTTTCTTCGAGTATATTACTAGACAGAAAAAAATCCAATTTCACACGACCCCCTCAATTAAATTAAACTTGAAAAACTAGAAATCGACGTGAATTCAATCCGAAAGGAAGTAAACGAGTAATACCCGTCCTTCCTACAAATCTGATTTCATGGTCGTAAACGCCGTTTTGATAGGGTCGTTCAGTTTCCTCTCCTGGAAGTCCATCACCTTTTTTTTTATCCGGTGTTATATTTCTCTTATTTCGTCAGTTGTGGCAGTCAATTAAAATTCAAGCCCGATTCTCCAATTACACGCTCCAAGTAACGAGAGTAAGGTCAGATGGAAGTAGTTCGGCTTCAATAGTCATTACAGAGAATTCAATTGAATTCGGACGACGGCCATTTCGTAGAACGATCCAGGCTGTCGTTTGTTTTTTCCGTTTTGTTTCCGCTATCCGCCAGGGGATCTTTATTTTTATTATATCCCTAAATACACCCCCCCCCCAAAAAGTAATTAGATTGGAACAACAAAATGTTGTTTCGCATTTTGTCTTTCGCTATTCCTTCTGTATTTTCATGTTTCCATAAGAGCAGTATGGAAGAAAGAAAAGAAAACGTAATGACAGTGGAAATACCTGGTTTTCGTGAACCGGCCGAGATATTCTCGGTAGAACGATTATTTCATTAGGTTACCGCTTTAGTCTACATTGGCAAATGCATAGATCGAAATCAAGAAGCATACATAGAAAGTAAGAAAGTGATTGTAGTATACTCTCCTCATGTACTGTAGATTTTTTGTTCAAATTTCACCGTATTTTCAGAGAAAAGTAATTAAAATAATAAATATTGAAACTCTTTTCCGTTGCCCGAGGGGAAGATCTTTTTTGTAGGCTCACGAAAATTGTTTCAGAGAGGACCAACGTTTCGTGACAGACAGGTTAATTTTATTTTCAAATTACGTGGACATTTTTTTTTATCACTGAAAAACTGGAAAATCAGATCGTCAGTTTCCAGAAACGGGCTGAGGCATTTTCTTATATATCATTAAATTCATCGTAACCAAAAAAAAAATTAATTTCATCCTGCCCACGGACATTCAAAAGATTCTTTGAACATACAAAACAACTATTTTTAAGGTAATAAAGGCAACATATTAATATATATATATATATATATATATATATATATATATATATACTGCAATTAATAATCAATTGGGAAAGAGATTCTATAAATAAAGAAAAATAAAAAAATCTTGGGGACCTTTTTATATATTTATGTAAAACAAATGTTATGCCCCCACATATAAATATATATATATATATATATATATATATATATATATATAAATCAGCAAGCGTAATGTAATAGGTTTAATGGTGAAAGCACTTCAGGTTATTGCCCTTCTGTCCGATACCATTTGTCAGGGACAAATCCGAAAAAACGGATGAGTGGGAAAAGATCTTCCAATTTCGCCGAGGTGGTTTCCTTTTTTTTCTCTCCAAACATTTTCCATGAGAATAATTTATCATTCCTTCGCTCCGTATTCTCCTCCTTCTTTTATTGTACACGTTAATGTATTCAGTCAGGAGAAGATGAAACGGTATTTCTTTCTGGCACTTCAGCGTTACTCGAATGAACATTACTAGTCTCTGTTTTATTATACCGTGAAAAAGCTCTAGATGAAACACCTTTCGGTTTCTGGATAATTTATAAAAGTACAATTAATCAGCGAGATGTATCACCAGTCTATATGAGTGATTGAAACCGCGTTAGATTTTTTAAATTATGAATATAATATATGCCCAATTCATTAAATCGAAAAGTTTTAGAAAAACGTTGTACATATAACCCTGACGAAATCAGTAGTTCCTCGATCGCGTCAATCGATCAATTATTCACTAGCTCTAATAAGAAGTAGCATTTCAGGAAGACATTAATACTCATTAATTGCGGAAGAAATACCGTTAACAGGGGTTGCTCATCTATCGGTGGGGAGGAGGCGTCGAAGGGAAATGCGTAAGATATCCCCAAAGGATGAGATAAGGATCCCCAGGGAAGAGAGGGAGCTCGTGATAGGGACCAAGTCCCAGGTGGGCAGTTACCCCTGGGGTAACAACCCAACCCCCTGCCCAACCTCAACCTGCTAAGCCTTAGGGCCTCATCACTAACGGGGGGGCTACCCAAAATGGTTTAGGGCTCCGAGTAGATAAGACTCATCTAACTTATAGACATCAGATCCTATTGATGTATTATGTCAAGCTATTGGCATCTAACGGAGATTTCCCCGCGTATACAGGCCTGAGGTACAACGACGAGGTGGTTTCGTCTTTTCTCCATCGACGTGCTGGAAAATTTTATTTTCAACACATGGACAGGTCCATTCCGATTCAACAT
Source organism: Lethocerus indicus (assembly GCA_019843655.1). Lineage (NCBI taxonomy): Eukaryota > Metazoa > Arthropoda > Insecta > Hemiptera > Belostomatidae > Lethocerus > Lethocerus indicus. The sequence goes on along the minus strand of JACDQD010000009.1, from coordinate 15,906,754 downwards.
ATATATGAATTGCTTTTAAACTCTTGGCTTTAATATTAAACACAACAAATTATCTAATTTTATTTTTGTTTGTTACAGGTGAGTTTGTTTCTGACATATTGTAGAGAACATTAAGCGGCCGATCGGTAAGTCTTATTAGTTATTTGAACTGTAGTATATTTGACGTTGATTAATAGTTAGTCATTTAATCATCGGAGGTTGATTCCCACAAGTGAAACATCCAACTTTTTCGTTTAATTATGTACCAGAATAATACAGTCGTCGGGTATAATAATGATGTTTGTGTTTGAGCATTGAGTTTCAAACTGTAAATGGGCAAGGTGTACATTAAAGGAACTATTTTCATGTTTTCAGTAACACTTTTTCGACTTGGGGCTTTTAGCAGCTGTGTACGTACATAACCAATAAAATGGTCACTTTTCTAGTTTGCATTGAGCTGAAATTGAACCATTTTCCTTTATTGCACGCTGAAATTTAAATAGTTGGAATTTCCGATTGAATTAGCATTTTTCGAAGCGCGATAACCACTAGGCCGAAATGAATAACGGCCTTGACGGGAATTCCCCATCAATTTCGTATAATTACATACCATACGTGTAACGTATAGTATACTTCATTTTCGAACTTAGTCAACATGTCAAACCGGGTTCTGAGAAGCACAAATTTTCAGACTGAAGGAAATTGTGAATTTGCATACATTTGCAGTATCGATGTACACACAAATATTCTGTATGTAGACAAATATTTATTTATTAGGGCATTAGAGAGGTAATCTGAAGTTTACGTGAGTGTTGATTTCAAAATCAACTAAGTGTTGTTAGTCTGTAGCGTGGTGTCCCAACTCCCAACTCCCTCTGAATTGTTATTCTACAACAAAGAAAAAATTATATATAATACATATATTGTTTCTTTTCTTAATTTTTCTTTCCTTAGGAAACAAAATAAAAGGGCGGATAACCATTTGCATGAAATTACGTTGGGGTCTGTTAATCAACTCTGCTGGTAGCAGGGCCGGATCGAGGCGGGTTATTGGAGATGGAACGCCGCCTTTCCACTGGAGTTCGTTGGAACTCCCCCAGTTAGTTGTTAGATTGTATCGCTATTTTCCAAATTAAAGTTCGCACCAAAGAATGCCCTTCTCTCTCTCTCTCCCTCCCTCCGTCTTCACAATTCTCTGTAAATCGCGGACCCTCGGATATGGAAAATTATTAGGGGCCAGTACAGAGCCAAGAGAAAGAGAGCCCCTCTCTGTACAACAATGGAGTGAAACGTGAACTGAAGCCGGCTGTATACAATCGCTGAAAGTTCATGAATAGATTATATCCTGGATTAGAGTTCAGGTCTATCTTAATCTGAAACTTAATTTATAAAATTATTCCCCGATTCCAATTGAGCCGCCGAGGTGAACAACGTGCACTTAATAGGTAACAGGTACGCGTTTAATGAAATTGGAGAAGTTTTATGTCATTTATTTTCCTGAAGAATGTTTAAACAAAGAAACCTTACTCAAAACATACCTAGATATGCTGCAATGCATAATTCTTGAATTATTACAGGGTATAGGTGATTTAAAATTTATTTTTTTATTGGGCCAATTTATCGGACAATCCAAGTCAAGCGTTGAGGCATTTGAGGAAATTCCCCTAAAACGGGGCTTACAACCCTAGAAGGGTGGAGGCTTTATGAGAACCCTTCTTCGTCCTTCCCTGTTTCAGGAGCGTAGACTTGTAACAACGCGAGGACTGGTAGCGTCCCGAAATTGAGGTAGGGGGGTGAGCGGGCTAACTCTCATAATTTAAACTCATAAAGGGAGGTTGGAGGGCTCGGAAAACAAAAAGCTTTTAGAAGAGAGACCCCCGGCCCGAGGAGATCACGGCTCCGCTAATTAAGGCCTAGACCGTGGAAACAACAATTTGATGCTTCAAAACGCTAAGCGTCTTAACAGCCGAGCGCCCACGACCCTTCGCTTTACTCTACCACTTCGGCGTCTCGAACTCCCGAAATTTCAGTTTGTTTTTTTTCAAAATCCCGAGTGCCTCAGAAAACCAGGAGATGGAATTCCCCTTTCGATTGGTTGTAAGAGGGCAGACAAGAGCATTAAGTGTGGGCGGGAAAAAAAAGGGATTTGCTGTAATGAAGGAATTATAACGAAAGGGGGATTCTCCTTCGGTGAGCACCCATTGAAGACGGCGAGGAACCGAAACCGTCGTGTAAGCTTCGGACCAAAAAGGTGAGCGGGGCCTTGGTAACAGCTCTATTAATAATAATCCCGAAGGGATGCTAAACATATCTTTATCATTAATATGACAGATGTATTCTTCCACTCGACAACTGGATTCATACAAAATTTAGAAAATGTTTGAGAGTAGTCCTGATATTCTGACTTGAAAGCCTTCTCTGAGGCACTTCTCTGTTATCGGTTTTTAGTCTCTCTTTGAAAAGTTAATCCAACAAGGATTTAATGGTGATTCGGTCTCTATTGGCCCATTATATTGGTAAGGACCATTACATCACACAATCGAACGCTGCACCTAATTTGGGAGCAACAGGGCAGAGAGGTCGGAACAATCAAAGAACAAGGTGGGAACAAAAATGTTGTTCGTGATAAATAAATGTTAAAAAAAATATGTTCACCGCCCAATTACAATACGATTAGGACAATCGAGAAGTGAGGGCCGAGCACTCGATTTTAGTTGAATAAGAAAACTAAAATTGTTGTCGGCGAAGAATTTTCCCCTTTGATCGTAGGCGCCGAAAAGTGAAAAGAATGGCCCGCCTATTTCGATTTAAGTGACCGAATGGCGCCAAAAAAAAGGAATAAATTGAGAAACTAAGATCAAAAGGAAAGAAATAATGGTCGGCCATTTTGAAAAGGGCACTGGTTACTACAACGGAAGGCCGAGCTATTAAGGGAACGCGAATGATCGTGCCATTTCTATCTTTTGACACTTCCGCGCTTCATTTATTTTCCGGCCGAAATACAGAACTTTGGGGAAAATCAAAAATGGTTTCGTGACTTAGGACCGTTCGAACTGCGGCTGAAAAAAAATTGACGAAGCATTTTGTCTCTAGGAGTATAATTCTTTATTTCACCGTTACTGGTATTTGTAACTGCGTTCATTTATATTCCCTCAGGTTCTCTGTCCGTATGTAATATATAGTGGATTTATTTGCGTGTCCTAGTTGCTATGAATTCAAATTTACAATTGAATGAAAATTCAGTCCGCCACCGCTGGTCCATCCCCTCGGCCATATAATTGACTCAGTTGCGCAATATCCCGTCGCCGATACGGTGCAATTATGCAGTTTCCTTCCCCCGTTTCTATTTTATCACGATTGTGCAACGACCCTGGCGCTTTATGTGTTTCAGTGTTTTATTGGGCCGTGAGAACAATTCTGGCGCTAACCCAGACCCCGTTTTTAAAACGGATTTCCTAGTTTTATAATGTTAGTCCCAGTTAGTCTGCATTGACGTCAACTTCCATAGGTGGATTGTATGAATCCGAATGCTTTTCAAAACCCGCTTACTTTCAGTTATAGTAGTCAAAGGTAATGTATTAGTCTTAGGCTTATACTAGTTTAAATCTATCGCAGTTTACATAATAATAAAAACAATTTATATGCAGTTCTGGTTAATCCACATTTAGTCTCAGTGCGCTGCCGTGTGTGTGTGTGTGTGTGTGTGTATATATAAAATTATGTGCCCTACTTATTTTGCAATGTATCTTTTCGAGTGGAACCATTCCAATTTGACTGAAATATCCGCGGTATTTTAATATCTCCTGCAGTGGTATTCCTTTCATTTGAACATTTCTGCATTTTCAAAATTATAAAAAAAATATCAAAACAAAATCCTCCCGATCGCGCTGTCACTAATGAAATTAAAATTTTTGTACATTTCTCTCGAGATTTGCAGGCCGTTGTTCTTAAAAATTAGGACAGGGATTTTCATTAAACGGTAGAGGCTACTAAACAGAAATAATATGAAATATATTGTTGTGCGTGAATTATTTTACGTCCTTAGACGATTCATAACTTGATTATTTTGGTGGGATATTGGTATAACATTTTAATTTTCTTAACAATTTTTTTAACATTCTTATTTTACATTCCAGTTCTCCTTAAATACTACGGTCTAATCAGACATTTGATATCAGAACAACCGATGAGAAAATATTGAGTGTACTGTACCAAAACTATAATCAGGTTTCATGAATCATACACGCTTAAGTGTGCTGTATAGTTATGAATGTTGTATAGATTGAAATTGTTGGCCTTTTTATAAAATGTATTGTGTGTCAATATAAATAATTGATTAAACGCTCATCGTCCCGACTGACTGGCTCCAGAGCACTTTCACCGACTTCTGCAGCGATGTCCGGTTGGAGGGCCACGTGTTTTCGGCGGATGTTGAACATTGTCAAGTGGACCCTCCTTTTTTCTGTTTTTTTTTGTTTATCCGGACAGAGCACTCGCTCTCTGTCGCATAAATCGTGCGGTTCCCATGGCGGATTAAATTAGGGGAATAGCGAAAAAAATCCGAACACTGCCGGGCCCCATGTCGCTGGAGATAACCCGCAGGTACTCAACGTGGATGCAGTGTTATCTGAGTCCGGGGCGGAATAAAGCGTTTATACAATCTAAAAATATTTCTCAAATTTCTTTCGGTAAAATTATGTTATTTCTCTATTGTTCTTTATATATTCTTTATATATATTCAATAATATTTTGAAGTCGGAAGAACCCACAAGTTTCAAGATTTATTTTTCATGAACCCGAAGTAGTAGTCAATTGAGAGTACCGACGATACTATTCCAAAAAGAGTTTGACTGAATTTATATATTACGTGAATTTCTCCTAGTTTCGAGTCTAGTGGCATTAATAATACGCCGACTGTCATCTTGGCTCCCGCCAAGAGAGATCTACTTATTTTCCCAGCCACGCGTTTAAGTATTCCTCGCGTTCGCCGACTAACACGGTTACCCTTTCCCGGGTTGTCCTGGAAAGGCGGCCGCCTATAAGCCCCGGCCGGATCCATCCCGTCGCCGTCCCCGAAGAGCGGAATCGTGTCCCAGGAAGTCACTGAAGAGTGTCACCCGCCAGACATTTACCGCGGTTGGCTTTTCGCATGGTGTCACATAAGAAGATTCTTTCTGGAATCTTTCTGAATATCAGCCTGGGGCAAGAATAGCGAAATGAAATTGTCTAGTGAAATGGCTAATAAATAAGTATACATACAGAGGATAAAGTTTAAAAATTACATAAGACAAACATTCTCCCGTTACACGGAGTTAACTTTATTAATTCTACAGTATTTTACGCATGACATTTTCTACCGTCTCCGTTTGGTTTTTTTCTGTTATATCGGTTTTGGTTGCTCGCCATCTTCAGTAGTTATTTCATTAGTAGGGCCATGAGCCATTTGGCAAACCGGCGAACCAACGAGCGGAGAGGGAAGGTCGCAAGAACCTTGGTATTCCAAAACTAACATCTGTACACTACATTATTCAAATAAATAGGGGACAGCATTTATCAGATATTTTGCGAAGCAGTGAAATCCTCTGCCTGTCTTTTAAACGGGGTTGCCATTTTTTAAAAGCTCGTATTGTGTCGGCCGGGAATTAAATTAACAAAGGGTGAATATTTATTTCAAAGCCGAGATATAAATTTTACCGCGATAGAATGTTAATCGGATGCAAATAGAAGCAATTGACTGCTGTATGAATAAACATAGTGGCCGGCTAGAAGAAAATGAAGACTTACTTATTTATATGACCCAGTTCCGGTTGTTCCGACAAATTGCTCTTCGACCAATGAATTTCATTGTTCTAGCGCCCGGCTTTCCTCGGCGCTTTCTTCGTTCGGCCGAAATAAATATACGGTCTTATTTTTATCAATTTAATTTTTATTTAACAGTCATCCAGCGACTAATAGACTGTACGCAGTCATCGTTAGAAGGTTTCCTTGGAAACAGAGAAAACAATATGGCATGAAATTTGCACAGTCCCTGTCAACTATTCAGTTATACTGATTTTTGTAGTTTGGAAATTTCAATAAAATCTAGCTAACGGAAAATAATTATTTTAATTGTAAATGCTGTATATGTTCATATTGTAGAAATCTTCTCTCTGCCTGTATATTAAATTCTGGGCCCTGGCTCACTGTCACCCCGGTGAAGACTAGAAGACTCCTTAACGCGCCCAAAACACTAATTAGTCCTCGATTATGAAGTTTTAGCTGTTGATTAATCCCAGTTTAACGATTCGGGTGATAAAAAGGACCCGGTAGTCGTTGTTAGTCGAAGCCGAGAGAGCCAGGAAGCGCGAAGAAAAGCAATTTGGCCGAATGACATATTTTTATTTATTCGCTTCGACACCCTTGCCCGACCGGCAATATTTGGCTTTGTAATAATATCGGGCGGGGGAAAATTTATGATGCTCGGCCGGGCGTGTTGTCGGGTACATCCCGGATTAATTCGGAACCGTATATCATTGGAGACTGAGTGGGACGACGGGTTTTTTCGCCGACGCACATGCGTGCCGCGGTCGGCTCTCATTGTGAAATATCGGTCGAGTCCCATTCTGAATTATTATGCGGCCGCTCGTCCAGCGTATCACGCTTCGCTCGTAAATGTTTCGTTTGTCTTACTCTTGTAGGTTTTAATTTAAAAACTAACTCGGCTCTCAGGGCCCTGCCTGGACCGAAACCGGCGGAATCTGGGAATCACTGCAATAAAAGTCAGAATTTAATTAATTCATCGGTTATTTAATATTACTGTGGTATTTCGCAATTCATAAACGGCGTAATATATTTTTTATTTTTCGATTAACATTATAATTCTGAAAATTAATAAATGCGGCAGGATTCGGCCGCTATCTCAGTATCTCGCTGTTGACGTTACTAACCTTCATTATCCGTTTTATCATCTATATCGATAGAAGAAGTTAAACTGTATTGAATTGACGATTATTAAGATGAATACATCTAAATGTGTGTATAATGACACCGACGATAAGCATAAATTAATTGTGTATTCCGTTGAATCGGGCAGCATCTCATCAATCCTGCGATATTCCATCACATGAATACATATTAGTATCTACGCACTGTTGGGTTTGAAACTTCAATACAAGCGCGATTTTCTATGTCCATCCGATCGAGTTGAATCTGTTTCGCCATCAGCAGCGTTTTTGTCATCACTACCTTAAGTAAAAAAAGAAAACTCTGGAACTTTTGTACTTTTTATTCATATTAGATCCTTCTTGTGCCGAAGATATTTCTTGTCGACAGTTTATCGTATTCAACGTCCGAAAAGTACGCCGTGAAACACTGGGCCAGAAATGTGCTGAGCTGAACAACTGGAATTTTCGCCCCGTTTTTTATTTTTTAATTCCAAAAAAAAAAGTGTTGTTGGTCCTAAATAATTCGGTACTTGACCCCCCCCCTCGTAAAGCGCTCGGTGGATTTGAGCGAGCGTGTCGACAGTGTTTGTTGGTGTCGCGTCAGGCTCTTAACAAGTGTACATTCGCGAGTGAGCATAATTTCATATTTTTCTGTTTTTTTTTTACAGAACGACGTTAAAATACGGCCGGCTCTCACGTAGGTCACGTAGCCGGGTTGGAGGCACGTGCCCCGGCGACGCGAGCTCCGCCTCTCTCAAATGTAATAATTCAAAGAGAACTCGATATTTTCAGACTCAGTGTTCTTTGGAAGGGGGATAAATAAATAAATAAATAAATATAGGGTAATATATATTATTGGTAATATATGTATTGGTAATAATATGTATTATTGGTCATATATTTGGCATTTGGTGATACATTTTTTCGAGTATGTTTTTATTTTGGATTCGAAAATTTCCACAAACAAACTGAATGTTGTTTTTAATATTGATGTCTTGGAGGGGGATCCAGGAGTGTTTAGAATATAAATGGAGAGGAAAGAAGTATGGAAATTTTTACAGATTTTCTCATAGCGCTCGGGAAATCGCTGATTATTTTATTGCAGATCCATTCCAATCAAATGGTTCTTCCTGGCCCGAAGTTTAGTTACAAGGAAATATTGAATATGGTCCTAAAGAGTTCATCCTTCCGTAAAAATAACGAAAGGAACATTAATTTCCTCGCAGAACTGTGTCCGATATAATTAGAGTATGCCCACGGCCCCGTGCCAATACCGCAAATAAAAATTGTGGTCACAATGGTGAAATTAGAGAGCCATGAGTCAATAATGCATTGGTGTCGGTTTTACTCGGGAACGAGGGGCTCGGAGTGCCCATTGCGGGCGGATTATGTAACTATTAGCCTATGTGATATGCATAATATGCGTACCTTGCAATTCCCTCGGTGTCCACTCGGGTGACTGGATTTCGTTCCTAGATATCGCCTGTCGAAGTTACCTTTAAATTTAGTCTTTCGTTTGTTGAAATTTTATCCTATCATATGGAAAAAAGCTTTTTATTAACCATATTAACACTATTCTAATTGGACCCCAGTTGCATGTAACTCAGTTTGGCCATCGCGATTTTATTGATGCGAATTATCGTTTAAAACGCGATTGTTTGGGAACACTTGCGGATAATTAAACTGATAAATGCGGAAACCTTATTGCATTGAGCGCGCATCGAAGCGAAGTATTTATTTATTTCAATTTACCCGGTTTATTTATAAAGCACTGCTTTGTTGTAATACGGCGGACGCTTTTGTGTTATATAATCAAATATACTACGCGGAACTGTTTAGTTGTTTATTAGTTTAGGCATAAATGTTTGTGTATAGAGAACTCTAAATCTTATTTTATATAAGCATTTTTATTTTCAATTCTCTAACGATTTGGTATTACTCCGCGAATCAATTATTACTCTAGCAAATGGGTTATTAATGTAATTAACTAATAACGGTACTGAGCCGCATTGCGAATGGGATGATTTGATAGCTGCCAGGTTTATTAGTAATGGGACGCTACTGACAGTGGGCGGAAGCCGGTATTGGCCTAACGTGGAACAGTATATGCGAGGAACAATATGGATGAAAATTGGATTATCATTCCCCTCAAAATAAAACCAATTTTAATTTATAATGCAGTCGATTGTTGTATAACAAATTCTATACCTTTATTTCAGAGCGTTTACAATGGGCTTAAAAGTCCTACTTTGTAAATGAAGGTAATTCTGTTTCGTGGAATTAATTTGATTTTTACTCCAACCAAATTCCAGTTCAATATTGACTATAGGGTTGGTTTTCTCCACGCCGGAATGAATCTAATTTATATTAATGAGCCCTCTGGACGACACGAACTTCCTTCTTGTCCACCCCAACACAACTTCCTTAATATTTTATATAATTAATTTAAACTAAGCCATTCTAAAGTTATCTTTCCTGTAGACTTTATTTTCGATTGAATGTCAGAGGCGCTGCCCCCGTTTCGGGTCTCCTATTTTCTCCATTGAATTAAATTTACTTTTTGAATATTTATACACGATGAGGGTTTGAGTTTAGTCGCGAAATTAAAGTTCCCTATTATTATTCATGCATTTTTACAGTTTCTATTGTGCATCCGACCATGCAATTTAAGTTGAGCGCGTTTCTTCCGTGGTAATGTATATAAACGCGGTTCAGAGGAGAAAAAGTTGCTTCCTTTTTTCATTCCATTTTTAATTCGGGAAATTGCATTTTAACCCCAAAGGTTTCCCGCACTGACCTTTTAAAGTGTTCGCAGTCCGACAGATTGTCACTGTCCCTGGGTTTAATTCGTTAATTTGGGGCCAATAGAGTTTAATAAGAATTATCTAAGAATTATATTTATGAAACGTATTTACATTAATTTAATAATTGGGTTATTTTATAAGTAACTGAAAGACGCACGTACCTCACTTTATTTCCGAAGAAATGCTATTGGAACTGAAGAGAAGACCGAACAGATGTTAAAAATAAATAAGCGACCAGAAATCGCTGTACCGCATTCGAAAACTGTTGTCTTTGCTAAGAATAAAAATAAAACGAGATCAGTTCTCGGCAAAAATGTTTACGCGGCACTGCCAAATTTGTACGTAATTTGTAAACAGCCAGAAAGATAGATTTTGAGCATGTATTTTTGCGAGCGAGCAAACTTCCTTAAACAAACTTTCTGCTGCCGTTCACCGAATAGCGAGACCGGGAGGATCGTCTCAGTTCCCCGTCGGGAAATATTAAACAGGACGAAATTCGCGAGCAACAAAATTTTTGGAAGATCTGTTTTTCAACTTCCACTTTGGCCTCGATTAATATTCAATTTTCTGAAGTGTCCGAAATTCCTTTTTTTTCGGGAGCCCAGAGGGACGGGGGATTCCCGTAAGTTTCTCTCGAGTGGCGGAATTTTTCAACCCTTCTCTAGTAATTTTGGATACTTTCCAATCTCTGGCCTCCCCTCGCTGCCGCCACTTATCGGTTTTCGATCTTCTCTCAATTCCCCTCAATGGTAAATCATTTGTCTCAGTTCTCTAATTTTTCTCTTTCGTTTATTCGCTAATTTTTAATAACCGTGCACCTGTTTAGAATGCGTTCCGATAAACTTATAGTCGAATATTCTAGATCTATCCAGGAATTTATTGAATTATATTTAAAAACGACGAGCGTGAGCCTTACCTTTTATATGTTGTAACATTCGGTTAATAGGGTCTAGCTAATATCCCCCCCTGCGATTTATGACCGATAGTTCCACTTTTAGTTGAGGTGACTATTGCAGTGCCAGACTGACTTGACATTTTTAGAACTTGACTAGTTTTAGAACAATTAACGTAATTAGTCCTTCCTGGTTTTTCTAATTAAACTCCCCCCCTCCCACCACCCGGTTTTACTCTTATTTCTTTATATGCACCAAATGTCAAGCTAAAAAAGTTCGAACTTTTTTCAAACTAGTTTCCCTTTTAGTTTTGTTTCAATGAGAAGAGCTCATTAAAGTTTTCCCATTACCCCTGACCGGGGGTTTCAGTGGATGAATCCAATTCAGTGCCTTGATTATTGCAATACTCCTATAAATAGGGCGTTTATATAGGTATAAATATATACTAGGGCGATATATCGAAACGAGTCTATTGTAGTACAGATCCCAAACATTTCGGAACGTGCATTTAGTATTTTTTTTAGTATAATGTTGAAAATGACTTTTTCCGAACTTTTTTCTGAGTTTATGCTAGTTTTACGTTGGGAATTTATTGCACACTCAGATAACTGTTTGAACAGTTTTTTTCACTATTGCGTGGTCTGTTGAGAGTCTGTTTCTACCCGATGGTTTGGAATTACCAGGTTAACCAAAAGATTGTACCCATTTCACTGTAAATAGCTAACTGCTTTGACCGCTTTCCGTTCTTATGCATTCACGGGGGCTAAACTAAACGTTGGTTGTACCCGTGTTAGTAATGGTTTCGTATGTTTTTCTAACTCCGTTCTCCTGCTTTGTTATAAATTAACTGGGATCGGCTTCCCGACATCGCCATAGGAGTTTCATCAAAATGTCGGTTCTGTGAAATCATAACGAAAAGTCTTTCGAAGTTTAGCTCTGAAATATTATTTGTGATATAAGTCTTTCTTATAATTGGCCCCTTCCGGGAAGATTGAAACATTGTGCAGTTGCCGGCCCTTAGTTTATGGCCGCCATTGTAGTACTTGTGGTGTTGAACTGTTACTTGGTTGACCCCCGCTAATGGGGAGGAGCCCGCCCTGTCAATTCCACCCCCGGCCATTTAGTCTTCATTTCTGGCCGTGACATTTTCATTTATCGACGCGAAATACAGCCCATTGCAACAAATCATCGCCACCCGACAGTAGGAAATATGCAGAGAGAATCCTTATAGCACACACGTGTGCCACGTTCAACCCTCTCAACTTTCAATATGTGAATTGATACTTTCATTTGAATTTATTTAGTTCTGATACTCATACAATTAATACCATAGTGCCTCCGAAATTCGCATTAGTTGCTCAAATATTCTTCAGTCTTGCATCCCATGATAAATTACATAATCCTAATTTTTATCTCTTATTTAAGGAAGGTAAATATATTATTTTCTCGGTCTTAAATTGAGTGGAGTATATGAAAGATCTTCATTCCTGCAATTTTCCATCTCGACTCCCCCCCAACTGGCCGTAAGCAAAACCGGTTTTCACTTCTCACCATCGTCAGGATCACATTCCGTTGAGACAGTGTTTGATATTGGCGCGTGCCCCAATGAAGCATCCTGTACGCGCCCTCACTTGCACCGATTTCATTTCGAATCCCCTCAACGATAGTTTCAAAACTATTCAGAGAAAAAATATGCCCAAAGCACCAGGGATAGTCTGCATTAATTTAGATTATCTTGAAGTAGGAAATAGTTCAGTATTGTAAATGGTATTAACGAAGTCGTGTCTATAGATTTAGACAGTTGGACTAAAAACTTTATGGAGAATCATTATTGTGTTACTAACTTATAATTCTAATATCAGTATAATAACTGATAACTATAAAATGGTACCAAGGGAGTGGGAAAACTGCCCACAACATTTCTATTTATTTTATTTGATCGAGCGTTAAAGGATCAGATTATTGATGGCGGACTGGCTGTAACAAAAACATGAATTAAAACGCGCTTCCTCTGTTGTTTGTTTGAGGGGGTGGGTTTGGAAGTGAAAATCGAATGGGCCACGATTGTTAAATGTTGTTAGAATACGGTCAAGAGCGGGGTAGCGAAAGGGGAATGCGTGAAATCCGTTTAAGGGGGATAATAATTCGAAGTTGTCCCGCAGGATTCTAAGCCAACTCCTGGCCTCGGTGCCCTGTTCCCGTTCCTACCGCTCTCTCCGTAGCTTTAATTACCCTGGGAATTATCCCTTATCCTTTAGACTTGGCCCGCTCTTGTCTCCTCTATTTCTTCTTCCCTCTCTCTCTCTCTCTCTCTCTCCCCTCTGCCCAAAAAGGGCTGTTTTTTTGTGTCGGCCTGATACGTTCGGGATAGACGAAGGATTATCCATCCTTTTTCTATCTATCATTCTGTCTTTTTTCATGGCGATTTAACAAATCATAATTTCCACCGTGAGGGTAATTAACTCGTAATGGCTTAGTTTACTAGCAATTATATCTGGATGCAATAACATTATGTTGAAGCGCTGTAATGATTACTTAAAGAATATTCGTTAAATTAGTAACGCCAGCGGTTATTTTTGGAAGATGACGAGAACTGGAATTTGTTTAACTCTTAGCCCAGTAGAAAGACGAACCAGGCTCTTAACCAATTCATTTAATTATTACCAGGGCGGTAGGTACTTAAAAAGGCTCTATTTTCGTGGAACGGTGGTCTCACTTGGCGCCTCGAGTTTGCTTATTGGATTCCACCTACTGTACTTCTTGGGAACAGATTAGGGCGAATGAGACGAATCGCACGCTGTTAATCAGAGACGGTTTAGCCCCCCCGGCGCCGGGTGTCGAAGGGCCCCCCAATTAGGGCGTTACATCCCGACCCACCTTCAAGTGATTAATTGTACCGACCTTTTTCCATTTGTCCTCGTCCTCTTTCTTCAGTTTGAAAGATACCCCATTAAGAGAGTGAGGATTTGCCGCCTCCGCGGGGGACGCCTCGAATTCTTGTTTTATTCCCGTTTAATTTGCCGAAAGCGTCGCCTTCTCCCCACGACAATCTCCCCTCCATCTTCCCTACCCTAAGTAATTCGCCTAATTATAGGACAGAGTCGAATCGCGTGAAACATATCCTTTACTTATTTACAACGAAAAAATACTACGATGAAGGAAACTTATATACATTTAAGGGATTGGGGGGTCATGCAATGTTGGTGCAAAGATTCTACTGTTTTAGTATCCTGCTTTTTATACCAATAATAAAATTTAATACAGAATTTAAAATAGATATCTAGTTAATTATCCCACTGAGCGAATAACAGTTAAACCTGGAAGTAAGGAACTTAAAACAATTTTATAAGGATGATAATATGGTTCCTCTGTTTTGGGTAAACAGTACTTTCGCGGATGCAGGTTTCAAGTGAACGAAAACGTTGAATATAGTTGGGCGGACAGTGATGTGGGGGTGCGGAATTGAGGGAAATAATTTGTCCGGTTAATCTTAATTCGGTTATTATCTCAGCGGTGGTGATAAATACGGGCGGCGTCGAATTCAATTTGCGCCCCTCCCAAAGTTGGGCAGCTTATTTACCGGCGGGTTTCAGTCCCAGATTAGGAATGGCCGGGGGAGGAGCCCCTAATTAGGTTTCGTCTGTCTTTCTGGGACCGGGGCGTCGAAGGCAGATTAATTGTTCCCGACGTTTAGTCCCCGACCCCCTCTTTTTCCCGTTGTTTGTCCAAAGTCGGGGGGGGGGGGACGAGCCACCCCCCGATTACCCGCGTGGACTTAAATACAACGCGTTTTATTCGCGCTAATTCGGAGAAAGTGCGGGCCTCCTCGGGATTTATGGCGGCCCATTTGCGTTAACTGGATCTCGGGGTCTGATGCATCGCTCCTTTTTCAAACACTTCCCTTGTCCCCGGGATTTGGGATTTAATTTGTGAATTCGCTGGATCTCGCTGAGGCCTCCCGTTAGCCCTCTTCCCCTAATGGACTTCTTGGTCAGAGCCCAGGAAAGTTCCGTTCCGAAAGCTCGTAAACATTTACGGCTTTAGTTCCGAATCGGTCGTAATTATTTAGAATTCGCACGTACTGTAATTCGAGAGGTCGTGCAAACACCCGTAGTATGACATAGCTGGTAGTTTCGATGGTTTTTGAAACCTACGCTTCTTTACTTTTATAAAGTTTTCAAGCAGTTTGTCTGCCCGTGAACGTACACATTGCTGAAATTTATGAATACCGAACGAATCTGAATATTTCTTTAGACAAAAATATTCTAGTCGGACAAGATCGGGCAAACCTGTATGGCCATTCATTCCAGAACGAGTCTCTGAGTTAGGAAAATTCACCATCTCAGTCATAGCGATTTCATCTCTGACTGAAATTACGATGCAGGAAATTAATTGTAGTATCAACTGTTGGAGTGTTTGTGGGTATTTTCCCCTGCGGAAGCGCGTCCCCATTTCTTATTTTCCATTTTCCCCTGGGGAATATTACCGGGCGGAATTGTGTCGTACCGAATGCCGGGCATTAATTTGCCGCCCACGGCCTAATATTTGCATGGGCCAACGATTGGAAAGGGCGCGCGGCGAGATATAGTGGGCTGGGCGCCACTGCGGCATACTAAACAGGCTCCTTCATCTGTACTCATGTACTCATGCATGTGGCGGGGGACCAGCACCAGCCCGAGCCCTTTATTGTTTTAGCCCGTACCGCCGGCTAGCCCCAATTGAAAATCGATGCCTTTTCCACCCGGCTCTGCTGTGGCTCCCAAATTATCAATTCCGCAACCGAGACGGACCCAGAGACAAAGAGTCCGAGGATTTGATGGAAACGCGAGGAACATCTGAGCCCACCCCCCAACAACCCGCTCTAGATTTGTCTATTCTCTCCCTCTCCATGCATCTATATATGTACGACCGCATCGAATAAACTACCTTCGGCAACTACGAAATGTATTCTAACAATGGGACCGTCGGTAGTTTGTCATCCTTGTTAGCATCCTGTTCCCACTCACACTCTCTCTCTCTCGTGGACTAATATCTTCTGCGTATCTGACCGGTGGACAACGACTGTTCGTAAATCCTGATACACCTTTAATTCGCTGCATTGTAGGGTGAATTGTGTCCAATGTATTTTCGATTTTAATAAAATATATTTCGTAAGTATCGATACTATATACGTAATTGCAAGGTACAATTTACGACTCATATTCTGACAGTATTATTAGCGCATGAATGAGCGAAGGTTCCCGCGACCAGAACTTGAATTATCACTAACTTCCTGCTACAAACACAGGAAAATTCTCGGATTAGCAGGGAGTAAAACAGGTTCTTCCCACAGCATTATACGATTCTACAGGAAATTAGTTAGTGATAACTATTACATGTTTCTAATTTTCGAAACACAACACCAGCATGCCTCAGTACCTGCCTATATTACTCACGGAATGCTACTAATTTATTTATATTTATTCATTTAATTGTAACTGTATACATTTTATTACAATATTCTATTTCAAGGGTGCTGGAAATGTTCCAGTGACGCCGTATACAGTTATCAATAAAACTTTATTGAGTCCGCATAACGTTGACACTTTGCTCCTTTCTGGCGGATCGTTATAGCGCGGTGTCTAATTTACTTTTTGATTGTTTTAATTTAAAACGAAAATGGCGAAACCGTTGTTCGCCATGGCGCGTGTTAACCCCGGCGAAGCTCTGCGGGGTGTCGCCGATTATTCCCCCGGCCGCAACCCCTAAATTGACGGCTATCGGAGCATCCCCAAATTGTCATGTCGTTTGAAAAAAGGTTTGATACATTTTTTTTATAATTTTATCTCCGAGTTCGCCTTTTTTTTAATGCGGAGAATCGTTCCATCGGCACGACAACCCCGTTTTTTTGTTTCCGATTGGAAAAAATAACTATGAATGAATAACTATGATAAAAGGCAGACATCTTGTTAAAATGGTATACAAAAATATAGTTTACGTGGATATAAGATGTAAGATTCCGCAGTCTAATCACTGGAATTGAATTCCTTCTTCCCATTATTATTATCAAAATGTTAGTATTTGGGATATATATTGTAATATTTGCATTCCATTTAATGGCTTACGTGTATGGAAACATGATTTGTCTAGTTTATTGATATTCTTATTTCTACACTTTATTGTGTACGGATAATTCAATATCATTTTGATTCACCGGAATATTATATTTAAATAACCGTCAGACATATCGGATATTTGGTTTCATATAGTGTTTGAATTTGTTGTTTAATAGTACCAAATGGGGTTTGTTCTTTATTTGAAATTTCTAAATTGAAAAGTTTCTTTCATTAAAAGTAAATAATTTAAAGAGATATTTCATACACGGTATCTTTGGCGAAATCAATTATTAAAATTGTTTCGAAGCCAAAATTCTGAAGGGGGTTACAAACCGCCCTCTGAAGGGCCGTTGAACAAACCTTTTCATTAGGGCTTAATTTTGGAATTAATTGGAGGGGACGTGCATTCATTTTAGGCCCGTCCGTTCGATCGAATAATTCCAAAAGACAGGTTTCATTTCTATAAAAGTAAACTAGACGGGGACAGAAGACAGGGACGACAGATGTCCACCGACGGCATTTGGTGGTATGGGTAAGTTATGGAGGGGTTAGGCCCTTTGTCCATACCATATTATAACTGGATTATGTCCGGCTCCCCTTTATGGCCCTTTAACTGGAACGGTCGGTTAGTTTGATGCCTTACTTAGGGTCAATTTAATGACGTTTTCGATAATAAAGTGGCCGATGACTGTTCCGCCGTTTTAGTCGGACGATATTGCAAACCCTCGACCAGTCTATAACGTCGTATACCCTGGATGAAATGAACGTTCATTTGTAAATTTATAGTACATTCAGTACACTGATTGCGCGTGTCACGAGGTGTGAATGAGTGAATGTAGGGAGGAATGTAAATTTACAATCTCGGATTTTTCGTACGGTATTCCAACCCCTCTCAGACCAAAAAACATGTATTCTAAACCGATTATACTACAACTATAATATCCGATGTACGCCGAGGCTGAAGTGACAGATTCTTTCTTAGGGCCCCTTCTTAACTCTTATTATCCGGACATTCCTTCTTTTCTTTTGCGGGCCAGGGTGACAAACTCAATCGCAGCTCTCCCTTCAGCCCCGTAAACCCATTACGGGCTAAAACGCGGCCAACATTGTCTGTTCCTGTTAGTCCAGTGGTGTGGGCCCTCTCTAGACAATGGCCTCGAGGCTGTCCCGACTCTTTTGTCCCCGGTCACGCCTTCCAGCCACTCCTCTTCGGGCTCCACGACGCTAAGCTAATACCTACCGGATACAATGGCCGAAAGTAACCGTACACCCTCACTCGACGACGGCGGGACCTCCCCGTCGTATTTTGGATAAAAGCGACCCCTCCCCCCGTGTAATAATATGCCGTAAGAATGGGGGACACTTGGAAGAGAAAAGTATTTGATTTCAAGTCGGCCGCATCTCCTGTGGCAACGTACGTCGAGAGGAGAAAATTGTCGACTCGAGTGTTTCTGTGAGCACTGATGAAGATAGATTCGTGTGAAGCCACTTGGCCATTAAATTATTACAATAATTATGGATTATTGTCTTTGAAGCTGATAACATCAGCCATAGCGATTTCTTAGCGGTGAAATACGATTTATTTCGTGGTTGACTTCATTCATTCACACACATTGACACTTTTCGCAATTATTCAGCCAAAAATTTGGTGATGAATCAGGAATTTCGCGGGTACACGTATAATATATAAATACCAATAATTTTTCTACAGTGAGGAATGAAATGTCTGGAATAACTGTCAATGCGCCTTCGCTGTAACATATCTTTTTATATTTATCCACACCCAATTCAACTCATTCTATATTTCATACGGGGTTTGTCTCTTCTAAACATAAAAAAAATTAGTATTGTACTATCTATGTTTAAGTTCGTCGATCCGTATCACACTTTACAGGCATCGTCTCATAATATTGAACCGATAAAGAAAATATTTAATTCGCATTTTTCGCTGCGAGGCGAAAATTTCTCGATGTAGACTTAACCTCATATTGAATTTTCCATCGGTCTCTCCTCCTTTCTCCTCCCGTTTTCGTCGAGACGTGAAAATTGCCCCCAGTAACTTTCTTCTTTCCGGTAGAGCAGTTTTCCTCAGACTCCTCGGGGCCCCGATAGATTGTTTTAGGGCGAAATTCGATTGCAGTAAAATTGATGGGCCGTAAAAGGGCATAGTGAAGGCCGGCGGTGAGGCACTCACCTGAACTACTTTCTTTACATATTGAATATATCAGTGTTAATAAAATGC
Source organism: Lethocerus indicus (assembly GCA_019843655.1). Taxonomy (NCBI): domain Eukaryota; kingdom Metazoa; phylum Arthropoda; class Insecta; order Hemiptera; family Belostomatidae; genus Lethocerus; species Lethocerus indicus. The sequence continues at coordinate 15,887,818 of JACDQD010000009.1, read as the reverse complement.
CGTATATAAAATCCTGTTTTAGTTTAGATGGAAGTGTTAGGTTTTTTATTGTTGAACATTTAAGCATTTGTCTGGTTGAGTAAAAACTAGTATTTTATTTTCCTTGCCGCATTACAGGGTCTCAGCTAGGAATAATGTTTCTTTTGAAATATTACAAAGCAATAAAATATACTTTTAGTTTGTCAGAATACTTTTCCATTGTAGAAAAAGTTAACCGTCTAATAAATACCTCAATTGTCTTTAAATTCTGTCGTGAATTCTGCGCGTTTCTGGACGAGGAAATACGTCCAGGAAAGCCCTTGCCCAAGACCGGACGGTAATTTCGGCCCAGTTTTACCATCGTCAGATAAGGTTTTCCACTGCATCCACGCGATTCCCCGTCAGGGGGGCCAGATACATAATAATTAGCAAAGGAGCCTTCCCGTTATCAGAGATTTATAGTCAGTCCATTTCTGAAGTGGAGAGACCGCGCGGGCGGCCACCTTTGGCGAGTTGAACCCCGGTGCTAATAAATTAGTCCCCCGGCTCTAATCTGATTAGCGATTCGACCGTTTGTAACGCGGTTATTCGAGCCCCAGCTATCCGATAAACCGTCGTTGGCAGCCCACCGCAAAACCTACAGTTTTGCGCCCAGTATGAACTTTCTATCTTTTTTTTCTCTGTTGGACCCCTGAAATTGAATTTATAGCCAACTTCCTTTCGTTCGGTTTACGGCCCTTCCGTGATGTTTTGCAGAATTAATAAAACCGCAAACTCCCCCGGTAATTGATGTTCGGTTTAACGAAGGAGCCGCCACTAATCGAATTCGCCTGGTTGATTCAATTGATTGTCAACAACAGCTTTCCGATAAGAATCGGGTTTATTTTAGTTTGCAAATGAAGAATTTCCACTTTGCACCTTCCTATCTGCTAGGTCAGTTAAACTCTTCATTAGTTTCTGTTGTATATTTTTAATTTTGTTATTTCCGTCTTACTGAAAAGACGTTCTGTGCTCGCTCTCTCACTTTTCGCATGCATTATTGAAAAAAATGGAGTAACTTGCCCACCGCACATATCTCGGGCTATTCTGAATTTATTCTGAATAAAACAGCTTCTTTTTCGTAAATTTATCTGTAGTAAATGTGCTGACATTGTTTGGAAATCGCCTAACTGACGATGAATCAAACACTGTTTCAATTGCCATTCTGTGAAACCGGTTGGAGGTAAATTCTCATTCTGTGTATAGCGGAGATTGCTTGTTTGATGGGGCTGGTTGGGAAGGTGTCTCCATTCGCAGGGTGTAAATTGTGCGATTTAGATTGCGAATGCGAACGGAAGATCTCAGGAATGATGGTCCTTAGAATAATTACTACCAACGATACTCAATAATTATTTTTAAATGATTATTATTTCGAATTTGTGTGTACAAACCGTATTTAAAATCGGAGTACTAGTGAGGAGAGAGAAAATCAAACACAAGTAATAAATAATACATTTAGGATAGCACAAAATTACGGGGGTGTACTGAAACGCCCCTCGGGGACCTCGTTACAGGTATCTTAAATTCATTTCGAGATAAAATACTATTCAAATTTGATATTTACCATTTAGGTCTCAGATTGGGAGTGAATCACTTCTGACTCCACTGGAAAGTCAATTGAGCGCCGGTGCTATAATTCTATTAACTGGGTGCTGCAGCCACCCTCAATATCTCTCTTATTATTCAGTTTTCGGGGGTGAGTGGTGCCCTCTCTTGTGGAGTATTATTATTTTTCCTCTCTCTCTCTCTTTTTTAGGGGGCGTGTGTGAGGTTGCGGTTGTGCGGTATATGCGGTCCCAACGCGCGGCATATTTACGATGCCGTGCGTCATTGTTAGTGGCGCTAGGTGCCCTCACGCCCCCGCCCCCGCCCCTTCTCATTTCGGTAGGCGGCCGTAATAAAAGCCTCCACTCGGTCGTGGCTCCGCCGCAGACTCTTCTTTCAAGTGATATTTATATATACACCCACCAGCCGACCATTAAGTCCCCACGGGGCAATGAATCTTCCCCCAGAGAGTTCCTCTCGGCCCAGTCGTCTGTTAGATTGATTCTAATGCGGAGTTTTATGGTGAAGTTGAAAAGAAGAATTAAATGATTTAGAGTGTCTAGTTGTCCAATGCAATGTTGTGCAAATAAATTTCTCGTATCGCGGTACAATTGAACTATAAAATTGTGCATTATCGGTATGTGACAACTCCAATTTTCAGTGTAATGACTTTCCTTTCGCTCGGTGTCGACTGCCTGGGGCGTCTCAGGTGAGATTTATACAGTGTGACGGCTATTGTGCTCCGAGCCAACTTTGCACTAGTGAAGAATTAAATTTAAAAAACATTTTCCTCTTCGCTAGAATAAAACATTTTTCAGGGCAGTTACGTAGTAAATTACAGTCTAAAGCTGCAGTAATTTAACCTGATGCCATTGGTAACTTGACATAATTATAAATGTAACAATAACATAAATGGAGGGTTTGTCGCCGTTATCGTACTCTTGTCTAAAATTAATTAAGTTGAAGTATAGGACATTTATTATAAATTGAATTTACATCACATTGCGGTAAGTTCTGTAAATATTTCTTCTCGTACGTTAAATAAAATTCTGTTAAGATAATGTTTGGTTGTTCGGTAGGCATTAAGGTACGATAGAAAACAGACTCTGATGAATGTATCCTTTGGCCGGGTGTCGAATACACCGAAAGTTTAAGAAGCCACTTACGCTGAGACTATTTCAAGCGCGCCTTCGCACTTCCGTAGCCGGGGGCTGTTTTGCAGGTGGGGCTATCGGAAGAACGCGAGGGTGCGGGATATAGAAGGGAGAGGGAAGGTTTACGCTGCAAGGATTCTAATTACTGTTAGCTAGGATGCTGGGGGGCGGCTCGGTTTTGGCTTTGAGTAGGCGGGGGGGAGGCGCCTTCCCTAATTGCTTCCTTAAATAAAGCCAGGTCCTAACAAATTGGCCCCCCTCCCGAAAATGCGCCCCCGGATGGAGAATTAAAGTCCTCCGCACTCCGTTTAAATTGCACCGGATTCCAGCGGGGGACATCTGCGGACGTGGCCTCGCCCGACCACGCGAAAACAATTTCAGTTATCACCTTTTAACTGACTGCTTTCACTTCACCCAAACAGCAAACTTTTTTTAACTGTTTCCAAAATATTCAGTGCATAACGTGTGTTGGACGACAGAGGGTACTAGAGATTTCCCGTAGATTTCGTAGACGTCCCTAATAAAGTGCTTTTAATACATTCATGTTTCATTCGAGGCCTATATCCTTTCAGTCTAATCAACAAATCTGGTTTTATTAAAATAAAATTATACGTTTAATCGGAATTAAAGATTAATTATTAATTAAAATTAAAGAATACGTTTAATCGGAAATCTCTCGGAAATAATTAGGAAAATAATTTGTATACATATAGAGGGATTTTGTATTATAACCCTTGCTGTTGTGCCGATCGGTTTGGTTAAGATTCTGTTTACCAGCGGAGGCGGTATACACCGATGGGGAGGACATTTTAAGCGAGCGCAATATTTCACCGTTAGCGCAAAGCAAGAGGGAGCCGGAAGGGTGGCTGGGGGGAGCCTCCCACCAATTCGGTTAAAGAAAAGCCTGCCGAAAAGACATAGGAGATGGCCCTTCGCATTCCAGTTCGGCTCCTTCCCACTTTTCCCGGCCGTTTTTTCCTCCCTTCCGGGTGTCGGCCCGGACGGCTCCGTCCTACCCCCCACGGGCATTAGAACAGATTTACTTCTGTCGATTGGAGGGCCCCCGCCCATAGATAGATAGAGCGTAATGGCTAACGATTCGTGTTCAGAGCGGCCATCCATCAACCGCCCCCTTCCCCTTTCCGAACACCGCTTGGGCATACCTGAAAACAACAGCCTCCTCCTCCTATAGGGAAACCGATCACCAGTTTCTGTTTTCCGTTAACTCACACTAGGCCCGAAGTTCCTTCTCTCGGTCCATTTGTCCGAATGGTACACGCCCGGAATCATTAACCATTTTTAACCCCAAAAGTAGTCCGAAGAGTTGATTCCGGAAGTTCCGATATCTTACTGTCTATACATCGACAGCGATCGTCTGTCTCCATTTGAGCCCTATCCAAAATCAGTTCGGACTTTTTTCCAAAGTTATATATTTATTATACATATTTTCCGTTTATTTCGTTGTTGTAAACGTTGCCGAATCTTATTTCTTTTGTGTCGTTCCCTCGAGATTATTATCCCTTGCGGAAAGATCGCGCAAATTGTTGTAAATCTATTTCCAATTCCGAGACACGCTGTGGAGCGACATTTCGGCGCGGCGATAAATACGCGTTACAATTCTGCGAAGGACGGGAATGGATGCGGGCGACGCAAGAAGAGGAAAAAAATAAGCCAGCGAGAATCGAGTGCATCGGGGCCGAACAAATCGAAAGATAAACTCGGTCAATAATAGAAAAAGGTAGAAACATTGTCAGGTGCAAGCCGATAGCGGTGGGCGGGTACGAGGAGAGAGGGCCATTAATTTCGTGGCCCTTAGAACTGTGACGCGGGCCCCTACCGAAGTTTACAGCGGCCCCGGGACTATAAACTGTTCCGGCGAAAGAACCGACCGACTCGCCAAGAACGGCCACAAAGTCCGAGCCCGAACCACCTGCTCCTGGCTGAAGGGCTGGACAGCCGGCAAAAACCGGGCCTACCGGGCGTTAATAAGCTACAATTTATAAGGCCTAGGTCCCCACTGTTGGGTACACCCCACCCGATAGCCAGAGAAAACAACACTGGCCCCATTCCTGGGAAACAACCGGGCTCTATAACACGCCGATATTTAATATTTCCAACGGAAAACGTGTAACCTACCATATTGATTCCGGAATTCTATAACAAAACAGATTTTTCTTATTCTTAGGTTTTCAAGACGAATTTTCCTTCCATCACTGTGAAATTATTTCGAGAAATAGCCCTCAATTATTATTATGGTTTCTTATTTGATCTTCTTTTGGAAAAAAGGTTTACGTATAATTTTTATGAAACAAATATTTAAATACCATTTTTTATACTCTAAAAAACGAGTCCCTCATCCCTTCAATTTCAACAATTAATACAGAAAATAATAAATATAAATATTATTTCACGGCAACACTTGCAAATGTACCTGTTAGACAAAGACTGACAAATCAAATTTCAGAATTGGCGGGAATTTCAGGGGGGACTTTCTGTTCGGCCGAAATATCTCGGCCTTATAATGTTCGATTGGCCGTAGGAAAGGCTTCTTTATTGAGATATCGGCAAAGCCGTCGAGGCTGCAGATGGCGCACGGCGTCCTCCTAACCTTGCGGTTTTATGACCCGGGCACAATAAGGAGGGAACAAAGAAAAGGTCGAGCGGGTTGGAGAAAAAAAAAGGGGGCGGAAGAAGTTTCGGAGAGAGCCGGAAAGAAAGTCAACTTCGTTAAGGAGGGCCCGTGTGTGCGGGGGCCCGGACCGACACCAAATTCAATTACAAGTTCGATGACGCCGACATAACCGCTAGTGGGGCCTGCTACTTACAGCCTGTGTCTGACCCCGAACTATAGCTTTGGGACAACCTGTAAGGTTTCGCTATGACAATTTGAACGCACACACAGTTTTACTAATTTAGAATTCTCGGAATAAGTTGGCTAACACAGCAGGCTAAGTTTGAAGTATATTGAAGGAGTGAAATTATATTTCCATTTGCCATGATTGCGAAATGGGGACCAACTGAAAATAATGTACTTATAATAATGTCATTTGTTCTATATTGCGTATATATATTTTATAATAATGTTTAAACAAATATTATATCTGATTATTTTTGCCATGCTGGACTCCTAAAATGGCAATTTTTCATATCCTCATCACGACAGGAGTTTTCTCGTGTTTCTTCATTGGGTCACGATACTTGGTTCTGAAAAAATGTATGCGGCACATTCTTGTTTGTTTAATTTTGATCATATTTCCTTCCTGTCCGATTGTCAGCCCCTCAGAATACTGTACACTTGTGTTTGCTCGGGACGAAATACCACTGGTTGTCCACATTTGGCCGTGTTGGGGACGTCCACCCTGCGGGCCCGAGGGTGGGGCCCAGTCCGGGGAAAGGGATGTCATCAAACTTGTAGTAATTGAATCAGGTCTCGGAGAACAACCGCACTAACCCAGTTGGGCTCTCCTCCCCCAACTTTTAATAAAATTCACCCCCACCGACCCCAAACCCGAGCCGCCGACCGAACCCCATTTCCCGTCTTACCCTGTCGATAGTAGTTGTACAGTAAAAACCGCCAAATTGGCAATCCCGGCGAGGAGGTTCGCGAAAACAAAATCGTTACTACGACAGTCCGGACAGGAATACACCCCATTTCCGAGGTACTTAGTCCTCCTTATTAATAAAAGTTGGCATTTTATTACGTTATTTTATCAGTTTCCCCCGTCTGCAATTCCGATACGAGGCACAAATTGTCTCCAGCGCGTGTTGGCACAAATTTGTATTGATGTTAAATTTCTATAGCGGACTAGGACATTTTGCGGGGTTAGAAAGACAGCAGGGAGGGAGATTTATTGTGTGAGGTCGGGGGGCCATTATTCGAGAAGTGAGACGTTTCTGTCCCAACCGTTGTCTTATAGTTTCGTCGCCGGTAGCTCTCCAATGCCAGTGGTGGCGCTATTATCCGGCAAAATAGCCCCCCTTTACTGCTATCCCAGTTGCACTTAACCCATTTAAACCGCGATCCCCACGATCCCGTTCTCGCATTCCTTCCGGTTCCTGCCGCTCGGTTAAGCACGCCTTCTCTCACTGCGTTTCATTTGCACTAAAAATTGCAGCGGTTTAGCTTCGGGACGAACTGGGAAGTTCATTAATGCGGACCGCTTTGCAGGCACTTCAAAATGTATTTAGCTCCAATGGCCGAAAACTGTATGTTATGTAAGATAATTATGGTTTCCGAACGAGTTAAGCGATCTCGTGTATATCATATTTTTTCGAAGTTAAAAAGAAGAAAACATTCGTGTACTTGTTTGAGGGCTTTGAATATCACCATTCTTGTGATTTTCTGTCCCCTTCCGCTTATGTCTTACTATTAACCTTACGTCATACATTTTTATTTTGTATCAATAATTTTTAATTTTTATATATGAATTATTCCTGTACATCGTTCTCCCCTTCTACTCCCTACACAGGTACTTGTATTTTATTACTTCTTAAGTAATGAACATCTCTGTTATATCCGCGTTCTTTACCTATTTTTATATAGGAAATCGTATGCCGGCCTACTGTTATTTTCTATATATTTTCTTTATTGAGAAGTATTACTAATAATTATGCTGTCGTCTCAGTAAATATTTTTGTCTCAAGTTTGATCACTGATATTTCTACAAATTTTAATACTCAATTTTTCTAACTTATATTGTAAAACAATAAAAAGTGTTATGTAAGAATGGTAGAGGTTCCGCGAGGTCAAGGGCTTCCGCATTTTCTCAGTAGTTTCAACAGAATTGACCTTACATTTCCCCTGGATGGGGAAAACATTGCTAGAGCCTGGAAGGAATTTCAGGGTAATCTGGCCTTACTGTTGGCTTATGGGGGGGAGCTTACGGGCTTTAAGTACTCCTCTCTCTCTCATCATCCCGCTTCCGGACCAGTTGATAGATTTACGCTGTTGAGAAGCTCCGCACCCTGTAATTTCCTTTTTCCACGAAACTAATAAGATTTATTGTCTTATTAACAATATACGTTACCATTATCGTGGACGTCACGATCAGAACGAGTCGAAAAGGGACAGACCGACAATGCAGGAATAAGACGAAGTACGAGAACAGAAAGCATAAATAAAAACTAAATTATGAAACAACGTGACCAGACACCAGCTTAAAAACAATTTATGTACGCTATGAATACATTGGAGTCCAATTAGGTATAGTATGTACTACAGAAGCATGAAACTATTAATTTATATTGCATAAATCGTTAGGGGATGAAAAGTATTATTGAAGCCAAGCACACGGCCGCGCTCCAATTGTTAACTTTTAGTTGTCACTTTGACTAATTGGTACCAATTTGGGGATGGGACAGTTACAGTAAAAGCTGTTGAAAACAGTGCGGTTAAAAACGTGTTAAACGCGAAGTTTCGCGAATCCAATTAAAACTTAACGAACTGTCAAACCTCAGTTTTTAACAAATCGCGTATGTGCAACTTAATTTTTGAAGGGGGAAATTATTTTAATAAAACGGACGATCGTCGCGAAATTCTATTAAAAGAGACGGTCAGTTTAATAAAGAGTTGCCCGAAGATTGGGAATACCGAAGTTTAAAATGAGTATTCGGGGAGGTTAATTGAAGATCGATTCGGTATGAATTATTAATTCGCGCTTGATTGGATTGATTTTCGTCCGCCACCGATAATCGAACCTGAGACCGGGCCCTTCTGCGTTGGTCGGCGGTGACACTTTCAGTCGACTGCTCATTATCTCGAGTAACCGCATTCATTTTAAATGAGCGTTTTGGCACCGAACGGCATTGTGGGTTACTTCAATAAATTAATACTACTGACAACGACGAAAAGCCGAAGTCGTCCTAAAACCAGACCGAAGGAACTACAGGATAATTTAACTGAATCACAGATGACGAAGTGCTCTCCCAGTATTGATAAAACGAAAAGAAAGAAACGAATTGTGAAAATTAATTTCTTTAAACTTTTGTTTAGTTTTGAAGCCTAGTTTAGAATTTTAGGAATATTTAAAGGGGTATGCCTCTGTTGTTTTTGGAAAATCACCACCCTATCTGGGTACTAAAAATCAACAGTAGCTTGCGCTTAGCAAAGTACTGAAGTCATGCTTAATTACCAAATTTAGGAATTCCTTTGACCTCTGCTTAGAAAATGTTTAGGAATGACAAATTATCCGAACATATTAAAACATTTTATTTCAATAAGATTTTTAAGAATCTCTGAAAAATTTGAAATGATTTTGAAAATTAAAATCTTTTTCATCCTTCTTCTACGTATCTAATATTTGTCTAGCAATATTTAGCCGTTTTTTATAGCCTGAATGCAGTATTTCAAACCGGGGGATTAAAATTTTAATATCTTTACCCCGTCGGAATCTTAATTAAGATAACTCATCCTGTTTTTTCCCCCGTTTTATGTTTTATAATACGGGCTTCCGTCGTTTATTCTATCATGGCTTCCTGGTACGCCGCCGCCGCCGCCGCTGCTGATAGTACTCAGCCCTGGAAAATTTAAATATCCCTCACCGGATATGTGTTGGAGGTGATGTGGCCGGCGCAAACCTAGATAAGCTTTAACTTTGGACCGGGGTTAACGAAAAAAAAACTGTAATTAATGCCGTTTCGGTTTTCAACACTGTATGTACGAAAAGATATCCCTTTAAAAAATCGACTAAGTTCGATTAGAACCATATGGGAAATTAAGTATAATATATTAATTTAATTATAATTTCCACTATCCAAGAAATAAGAAACAGCCACTTCCGTGACGAGTGTATGTACTGTCGTCCTAATCTTCTTGCCCCAAGCAGTCATAGTGTTGTGATATCACTCAATTCTGATGGCCAATGAACAATGAATTTCAAAAACTTATAAATGTTTTAATTTTCTAGAATTTAATTCTAAAATTTATTTCCTTTTGTTTCAGGTGAGTCGACAAAATATGGCAGAATCGTAGATTTTAATTTCGAGGTAAATAGCGCATAACTTATACAATTTTTTTTTACTATCGCCGATGCCGGCAATTCGCTAATGGAATCGAGGCATTAAAGTATGATTTGTGCATATTTAACGCTATTAGTCTTCATTACCCCGGAAACGACCGGGGGAGAATAATTTTTGACTTTATTAGAAATGGGCACCGGGGTGTTTCGAAAAGGAGGTTCTTAAGCCGGGTTTAATTCAAATTTATGGTGTCTTTTTTTACAACCGGTTCAACCCTCGTCCTGGCAATTGGTTTTCCGGGCCAATTTTCGTGCGCAGTATTTCTTAAAGGGAATTCCTTTCGTGTCTCCCGGCCATTCTACTTCGGTCCGAGACCGGGGCGCGGTTTTACGTATTAGTTATTTATTTTAATTTTCCTTCCTCCGATTTCTGTTATCACCTTTCATAGGGGAGCGGCGGCTTGCAGCCATAAAGAAACTTTGTTCCCGGCTGAACCAGGAGAACACAGCGTGTCTGTTTGTAAATGTCTATAAAATTCCTATGCGGGAATAGCGTGACAGTGCGACAGCCGGGCGTCTGATAGCTCCATAATTGGAACAGTCTCTCCTAGGCCCCACTAAAACGACAGCGCCGTCCTAATGGATTATTCGAATTCGCGCTAAGCCGCTTTCCCGTTTCCGGAATTAATTAACGGCCTACTCTGAACCCCTTAAAACAAAGCCTTGGCGCAGAGCTACCGAATATTCCTTAAATGGGAGACGTCATTTCGGCTAAATTGTTGCTTTCACCAATAAGGTTCAACTACATAAAAGAGTGTCGGTGTATCAGCAACCACATGTCATAGAAAACACTCATTTTAGAGTTATGGGTTGAAAGGATAATCACTTTGTCCCTCGGAATTTCAGTCGAGAATCGTTCTTACTAATGAAATCGACATCGTTACTATAATCTGCAGGATATAAATAATTTTGATAAAAAAACTACATCCCCGCTGAATGACTCCATTAGTAGTCTTGATGGTTAACCCGTACATATTTTTAATCCCGAATCGTAAACGATGAAGCGATAATGAGTTGGGCGCTATCCTATAGGTTTATTGGGGGAGACAATGAACTGTTTTTTAGATCGTCCACCAAACCCACGCTGCATTTGATTTATTGAACTCCACATATTTCGCTGTGCGGCGGGTGGCGCCTCCAATTGCCCCCTATTAAAAAAAACACTCCCCAGCCCTTAAAAATGTCCCCCGACCCTCCAGTCCACCCCCCGGACCGAATTTACGCCCTTAAGAACTCACCGCATTTCTATATATATACCCCATAATGGGGTGGGCGGTTTTCTATTTTTTCCCCACCAAATGACTCCGGGAAAATTGATATGGGGACATGACTTTCGCGGAGCTCTTAAATCGAGATTACGATCGGCTCTCTGAGCCGTGTGATTCAGGCGTACTTTAAGTCCATTAATAAGGTAAAGTAATGTCCGGTCTTTGTGGACTATATATATATCATTAATACATACATCATGATTGCTTTATTAGTAGTGTAATGTGTATGCTACAGTTTTTTAACAATTCGTGCGGGTCTGATATCACTAAAATAACATTTCAAAATGATATAAAATAGATTGTTTACATTTAATGTTGGGAACGTGCACTGGGATCAGCACATCGGCGTAGTGCTCCAACTTTCCAAGCACTTAATCCTTATCCCTTAAGCACACTTCTTGTGGGGCCGACTCGCCACTTCTATTCGCACGTTATCGGGAAGTTGCTAAAGTAACTAATCGATTTGAATTCTACGGGTCCCCGTGTTTAATTTATTTTTTCCGATAAAGTCCAGAATCACAGTGACTCCAATTGTAGCTAGTTGTTAAAATAAAAAAAACTCTCCTTTTGAGCAAATCTTGTTCTCAGTTCGTTCATTTCAACAATCATCCCCGGTTTTCTCGAAAATGGCTTTCTCTCCGGGATTATTATCCCAGGGGAGTAAATCTAGTGCGTTGTCCCCCTCATTCGATACACTCTCGATTGTTTCCGGTCCAGCGATGTCCCGTTTCCGCGTGCTCTCTTGGACGCATTGAGCACTATATTTCGGTTATGAAAAAAAATCGAACGGCGATTGTAGATCCTAAAATCTGGTTCATTCCACCCTAATTTATGTCGCCGGCTCGATGACAGAGCGTGCCCACTAATAGCGGGCAGCGGCACATTGTCGTATAGCGCCCCCTTTGACAAGTAATATCAATTGTTCCTGACGGTGCCAGTAGATAATATACGGGGGTGAGTCAGAGAGAACGGCCCCGCTGACATATTGTGCGTATCGCATTCTCCGGCGGCGGGCTGCGACCCGCCCGGCAATTACTTATCCCGTACGCCCCGACGACATCTGCCCAGACGTTTAACTGCCCGGGCCAACTTGCATTAGCCCTATCGCTCTATGGGGCGGGGGCCAAACACTCTGCCCACTTTTAATTGTCGTACCGATCATCCCACTGGGGCCTATACTTCGATTGGGTTCGCTGACTTTGGAAATGGTACGAGTCTTTGGAAATCGTACATAGCCGGAGCTGCAGGAATAAATGCTTCCAATATCGTAGAAAAACTTAAAACAGCTTTCTTAAACTTAAACAACAGAATTCTAATCGGTCACTCCATTGTTAACGTATTTTAAAGTTACCTAGTATTGATGCGACAGTACCAGTCATAATAAACTGAAATCATTAATTTGGTATAAGGTTCTTATTGGAGGGGTCTCCGGGGGGTCATAATCACTCGTTATTCTAAACTGTTTATTTCTGGGTTTGACATTTACTATTTTGCTATTAGAATTAATTTTTACTTAGAAACCTTTCGCGTTGTCTCCAGTCAATTCGCTCTATTTCAGCTTCAATAATCTCCATTTCCCCCTCTTAATTGTTCTTCTCTAAGGGTTCTGAATGCAGCGTGTCTGGGATATCTTCATCTTCAGGGCGATTGGTCCCAGCACGGACGTATTGCAAGTGATTTCACGTACAGCGATAGTCATCGATTAGCCCTTAGGGCTCTAATTGGTCGTTTGTTTCAATGTACTGGAAACTTTTACTACGTGTTCACTCGCCCTCTCCTCTGAACACTAGGCCTGTCCGCCTGTGAATTATATACTTGGCGTCCTCTTCAGATAAAGTGAATATTTCATTTTTTGACAGTCCTATCCGTAAGAACTGTAAGGTTTGCCTGTTAGAATATAAGTTACAAATACTTTCCGCAATGTATATTCATTTCGTATTTTACTTTCGAATCAGTACTCGTCTTCAGAGTACACATAAAGTGTAAGTTCTAACTAACATTTTTCAAACCTAATTTATTTATGGCTTCTGTGTTAAGGCTGTGTGATTCGGACTGTAATTCGGTCAAAGCATTGAAGATTAAGAGTCGTTCTGGAGTCATATTCATAACCGTTGCAACTTGTTTAACGCATGTAAAGCAATAGATAAAGTAAACTGGGACTCTGCAGTCTGTTCCGTGTTATCGGGCAATATTTTAACCGTTATAACGGCCGTAATTATCCGACATGACAGTTGAGGTAGCGAAACTAAGTTAAATACGTTTTTATTTGCATTTTTTCCGTTTCTTCGGTCTGTATTTCACAGAGGCTAATACCCGGCCGCGTGTCGGCGCCTGCAAATTGCCCCGTAGTATTACTTCGGGATTCCCTTTGAACTGTGCTCCCCTTTGTAATTTGAATGGCGATCAGAGCCAAAATTATACGTCGGGCCGTTATGGTCTGCAAATTACATCCCCCTATCCGTCCCCGAAAATAACCGTTTACTGGATGCTGCCGGGTTTGTTCGGTTTTAAATATTTATAGGTATAGTGACCGTACTGCCCTACCGGACGGATGTTACCCACAAGTATATTTTTGTGTTGTCGGTCCAATACTAGGACGACCACAATATTTTCATACTTTAGTTTAGAGTTTTGTTTAAGAGAAACGCATTATTAGGACATTACTAATTACGTACCATTAAATAGGTGTTAGAGACGGTGAGGGGGAGTCTAGATAGCACTGGGGCACACGACAGATGATTGGGGTAGAATTTTCTCGAGTGCGTAGGGCGGTCGGTTGATTCTGGCCCCGGGGCCCGGGGACTCTCCCATTGTCGTCCCCCGAAAGATCTTTTGTCGGCCCAAGATTTGCATTCTTTAAGTGTCTTTTCCGCACCGAAAAACAGGACCGGAGAGTTTAAAGGAGAAGAATGGCCCTCGGGGGTTTGGCGGGACGGGATATAAATGGGCCGGGATGTGAACTGACAATGAATAAAAACGGACTAGCAGTTCGCCCGGGAGGGTTGTTGTGTTAGTCGTTTGTCCACGGGCGCCGACTAGGCTTTCTTGATAAACGTCCTTCGAGTCCCCTTCAAAAGGATGGTAGGGGGTAGGATGAAACTGTAAGCCCTTTATTAAGCGGAGCGAAAGGAAATAACCTAGCCGAGGGGTTCGATTGGGCCCGGAATTCGTGTGTCTTAAATTGAGCGCTTTAAGCTTCTTGCAGTGTGGGTCTTGTACCGAGTTAAAGAAAGCTCCAATATTGGGGCCAATAATATTGATATTAAAGTCAGCATTTTTTACGGTGTACGTAAAGCTTTATAGATCATCATAAAATAATCTGGAAAATGTGGATCTTTATTGGAACAAATAAATTCGAAACTACAGGAAACAAGGGAAAAATCATTCATTTAGCCCTTTGACATACTTGAACTTGGCATATTTGAAAGGAATTACCTCTTTAGTGCTTGACGCAAAAATTTGAACGTGCGTTTTTTTTTCATTTAAAGGATAAATGAAATTGTCGGGCAACAAATTTTGCGGGCTTATTCTCATTTTGTATTCATCGATTGTTCAGTGTACCTCCTCTGTTTGTCCCATTTCTTCCTTCTTGTCCCGTGTTCGAAAGAAGTTAGCCCGTTTTTCCTTCACAAAAATCGACCAAAACTTTTAATATTGTTATTGTACTGGAGACCCGTCCCACCGCCATTACAAGTTCAGGCGTTGTTCAAGGAGTTACAAAATCGGTTTACGATCTCGAACATATAGATCGGGCATAGTGAGTGAGTCCAGGGTTCAATTCCTGCCAAAGGGTCAACGAATTTCCAGTTGTAAGTTTGTAATTTATATTTCACTATCTGATTGAAACCACGTCATTCGAGTGATTTCGATGACCGGTCGTATACTGTCGTTAGCACTATGCACTATAGGCACTTTAACTGGCACATTCACAGCTTTCACTACACTGTTTCACTTTCACTTTGGTTGGGGGGTCTTCTAGCTCGGCGTGAGGACCCTCCTCCTTGTGGTACGTCTTTTGGGCGGCCAGTGGGGTTTTTGGGGTAGTTGGGAGGAAGTTGCCAGGGGATTTGGGTGGATTTGGAGTTTGTCTCTGTGTTTAGTCGTTATTTTGTCTATTATTTCGCCCAGTTTGATGATGTACCTGAATGATGATGTTAAGGCCGAGGATTTGAGTTTTTCCTCCTGATAAAGGAGTCGAGAAACGTTGATCAAACTCTGGAAGCGATTTATACTAGCTCTGCTAGGGGGGCGGTGCATGAAAGCATATAGAAATGGTCAAAACTACGTCTGGCCCGGGTATATATATTTCGGGGCAGTATCTGGTCCGTGCCAGGGCTAACAGAAGGGCCGATATAAATCCCGAATTAGGGCCGGTCGGCGTATCCCCGGACTGTCCCTTTGATAAAATCAAGGACCTCCCCGTTGGACCCCGCCCGCCGAAGTTTTATTCTATTGTCCTACTATTTTGGCCGGATCCAAACCCAGATAATCAGATATGCAGTTCTATACATTTTTGACTGGCGACGGAAGTATATTTACGGCTCTGTATATTTGTTGTGCGCCCTTCCCTCCCCGTTGTCAGTTCTCACTTATTGCTTTCGGTTATCTCTCGATGTGCAATTCTCGATCACCAATTGGTATATAAAAACCTCTATTGGGGCATTGAAGGTGTGAAGGAATTATATTTAAATAGCAAAAATATGCGTGGGATTAACCCCATCTGGGTTAATTGCGTAGTCATAGAAAAAATTGCAAGCTGTTTTTTATGTTATAGTCTTTGGTGGAACTAACAGTTTTACGTTTTTGTAGGAATACTTAAACGCTGGCCTTCCGTTCTAGCCTATCTCGATCCAGGTATTCCAATTACAATAGGGCATAACGAGTAAGGCAGGAACACGAGGAGGAAATTAAATGGACCAATTAGTTCCGTATCAATCGTTGCATGCACCGAATTACTGTAACCACCCCTTCCTTGCGGATATTCTGTCGAGTTATTGTTGTCGCTCCTTATTAAAAGTGGGTGGAAGAGCTTGGTACGCAGCACTCAGCGTTTCTTCGTCGGGTTTATGGGGTGGGGGGTGGGTTGTTCGTCGTATAAAACGCTTACAATGGGGCTTCGTGGCTAAAACTGATGAACAGCCCAAACAGCCCTTCCCCCCCCTGTAACGGCCTCGTTAGACAATACGCTCGACAATGGAAAATTTGTACGCAATAACACACTCAAGTCTCGTGTGAACAAACCGGCGACGGAATTAACATTCCTTGAAGAGAGTTATGTGAGTGTAATCGTGTATTACCTGTATTCGCAATGTGATCCGGTACTATGTTCGGATTCGGATATAATAATCTTATAATAAATCAAGTCACAATAATACGTCATCTAGGAGGAAAAAAGATACACGAACATATCGCCGCCTGGTTCTATAATTTTAGGGTAACGAATCTATGTTTTGATAATTTAATAATTGTAATTATCTCGCTATTTGTCTCTGGGTTGCTACAGCGCAGCGATTCGAACTGGCGGTCGGGAAATTTAAATTTAAATTCCCGGACTAGAAATCGTTTCTAACCCAGTTCGGAGTCCGTATCCCTTGTAATGGTGGGGTGTTCGGTTTCTTTTTCTGGCCACGCGAAACAACCCCCGCCCCAGTTTATGTTGATGGGTGGGTGGGCAGGGTGCTGCGTGAATAGTGGCGGCGTTAAAACGAATGTGCTCTGCCGTTTTAGGGGAGAGAGGGAGGAAGCGCCTCCCCTGGAAACACTGAAATTTGGTTTGCGCCCTAGCCACGATTTACAGTTCGGATTTAATGGTCGACCGCACGACACTCCTGTGACCGATTCCTCCGTATATATCTCCAACAAATTCAAACAAACACATGTATTAACTGACAATAAGCTTAAGAAATTTCGTCCGTCATGCAGTTATACTGTTACGAATATAACGGATACTATTTTACATTACTACCTTGAAGGTATGCCAATCTTAATTTTGATAATATTGTAAACAAACAAGAGAGAAACGCTAAACTAAGCATATTTTAACTGTGATGTGTTAACGTGTATTATCGTTACTCCTTTTTTAGTTTAATATTTAGTTTAATAACACTATTCTATTATAATTCTGGCCCTTAACTTCCTGGCCCATAATGGAGTGCCCAGATAGAAATGGCTAGCCTGGGTATCGGATCACTGGAGGGTATTAATTCGTTGCCTTCAAACCGGAACGATGGGACTTAACGGGCGGCCCGAATGTCAGTTTCAGGAGATTCCCAATCCCCCAGCACCCTGGAATAGACATCTCCCTCCCATTCGACCCACATTACACGCGTACTGAGCTTTAATATGTATAGGAGATCGCCGAGTGCGCGCTCGCGAATCAGAGTACGCATCCGGACTCTATTGATTACCATTGTCATTTCATTTCGGATTGAAATACCGATTCCGAAATAGATATCAGGCCTTGCAAAAAAATATGATAAGACTCCTTTAGAAAATCTTTCAGTGTTTACAATGCACATTCATATACGTTCCAAAATATGAACTACATACAATCACAAGGATTGCGTATTTGTTTAAATTATTTATTTATAGATTTTTAATCAGAAAAATTATTACGGGGTAATTGTGTTATTTACGAATGTTACCTGGAATTACGAATTACGAGTGTTGCTCTGGCCGACAATATATGTCCCTAAACAATAGGGCTTCAAATGTGTGATATAAAGAAATATCAAAAATGCTGTTTGCTAAGCCGTTCTGTCTGAAACTTATTATAAATTATTAATTATAAATAAGTCGTGTGTTTAAAGTTCTGTAAGATTACTGGGTATCTTGTCAATGAAGCAATCTTTAAAGTAAATACTTTGTAAACAAATTGTGCAAATTGATTTTGAAATGTAAGACTAGAGAATTCTGGGCCGGTATTGGAGAAACACAATTAGGGAGTCGAACAGGAGAGGGAAAAGAAAGAGATAGTCAATTTGGGCTTTTCAATCGTCAGTTACTTTTTTCCTTTCTTTTAAAAGAGAAACCTCGAAAAAGGATTGGTCCAAAACCGACTAACCCAATTTTCCGTCGTTTTTCCATCTGGAAAATTCTCCCCACCCTCCCCCACCGGTCAAAAATAGAAAATCCTTTTTCGGCGAAGGCGGCCGACAACCGATTTTTAGTCGTCTGGCTAATCCAATTGTCTGCGTGTGCTCCTCCGAAGCTTTGTGTAATCGAATACACGAGGACTAAAGTTTTAATCTAGTCGTCAGTCGAAACTCGATAGAGGCCAACCAACCACCCCGGGGAATTCAATAACGGGGTAAAAGTTGTTTTTGATAAAAAGCGGTTTTTAATACCGAGCTCGGTCGTCCCGGTTGTAAATTTAAATGTATTTCACCCCTCTCCCTACGCTACTCCTCCGCCCCGGTGTACACCCCTCCACTCAATTTTCATGGAACGAGGCGAGAAAATTGCGAAATTTGAATAACTTTTCTCCCCTCGGCCGAATAATGAACCCCGGGCAGTGTTTAGTGCCGATTTAAGAAGTGCCATAATTGTTTTTTGTCGCGTTTTGAGCCCTAGATAATCCGATAAGGGTAAATGTTCTTCTGAGCCAAGTTGAGTACAAGATCCAGAAGAAGCAATAATCTTAAAGGCTTTCCGTCGATAATATTGTGTTATCCTTGTATGCTGCCCATGAAATAAAACATTATCATTGCACGAAAAAAATCATAGATATAGAAAAATAATAGACATAGAAATATAACAATTTTAATTTGAATAGATATACATGTTGAAATCAGTACTTTAACTTCAAAATCCTTTATGAACGGACTAATCGTTTTACCGGGTGTCGGGAGAACATCGAAGATTTTTTCGCTAACTTTTAAAGCGTCCCATATACTTTTTCCATATCCGCTGTTCTGACGTTCACGTTCCAATGTGGTTGTCGAATTCCGTTTGACCTGATCCGTTTAACCGAATGAAATTTACATTGGGCTAATTACAGCGTCCTAATTATATGCCTCCTGCGTTAAACATCGCGGCGCAATAATGTACACAGCATTAACCTAACCCCGCACTTCCCCAATTGTTCTATCCGAATAGAATCAATTTATACCCGTCTCTGCTCTCCCATACCAGACCTGTGGTTTGGGTCGTCATCAGTGCCGTTTCGTCGGTATTATAATGAGGTATTATAATAGTTTGCAGTGCAATTGTATTCTAAAAAGTAGGTTGGATTTCGCACCTTATGCAATTTTTTAAGCACTTTTACACTACAACAATTAGTTTTCTGTAAAAATGAACTACAGATAGCGTGGTGAGCAGCGCACTATGTTATAACGGAAAGCTACGGACAATTTAATATATAAAGCTTTCATTTCTTTTTATTTATTTTCTCGGCCTACCATAAAATGTGTAAAATTTTAGGAATACTGCTGTAAAACATTTACAAAGGTCCGTCGATAATTAGACATTCGATATTACGCAAACTCTGTGTTACTATAAATATACATTTGCCCCGCCAGTATCATATTTCGAACCGGTTTATGGTATTTCAAACTTCGGTTCGTTCATTCGGTCCTACAGGTTTTCTGTAGGCGTGTGTTTTATCTCCAAGCTTCGGGTTCAACTAACGCACTTTAATGCATTATTAAATCGTCCTATCCGGGCCGGGATAGCGCCCGCTTGTAACAGAAAAGTAACTGCATTTTGGTTGCCGATTGTGGAAACGGTAGCAGCAACAAGTTGGTGGGTAGAGCTGCCGCAACGACCCCGCGTCGCTGACGAATGCATAATAGATTGTGCACTTTCTTCTGCCCCGTGTGTGTGTGTGTGATTCACAGACTGTGTGAGTACGGTTAGTGCGGTATTTGTCTGTCTGGGCCATCCAATTTCAGGGCACAAAATACGGGGGGGGGGCACGACCGTTTACATTCCATATCATTAACCAAACACTTAAATTTGGGTATATATATTTTTTCTTTTATTATTATCTTTTTTGTGGTAATAACTCGATATTAGTTTCAATTAATGTCCCATTTTGTTAGAGAAGGGCATGTAAGTTTTTGGGTACCTTTGTTTGTCGGCATATGAGAAATATGTCCTGAAATCCCTTATTTCTGCTTTACCTTCAGCGGCGACATGGAAGTTCCTCCCCTGAATGAATCTCGGTGGTGAATTTTCCCTGACAGCCATTTTGAGGCAATGGGGGTATGCACCGATTGCAGTTCGCGTGTGGCCATCCGGAAATAATAATTTGATATGCGATAGATTGCTGCCTGTGCTTCCTCCAGAACGACAGTACGATATTCCTTTTCACTCATTGCAATATCTCGACGTTACGGTACCATGCACCAGTTTTGATTTTTCACGATCATCAGCCAATAGTAAGATAAGTATATGTATTTCATGATGGGTAAGGTAAAAGAACGTATTTCTTGTGTGTTGGTGCAGTTGTCCATACTTTGATTTAAGAATTTTTTCGAACTTTACACATATATTAATCAATATTTTGGGTGTATTTAGTACTATTAGCTAACATTTATTTTAAATCTTAACAGAAACCCCTGCGGCAAGGATATAAATAGGTGAACATAAATGACAGTTTTATGCCAAAAAAATATCCCTTTTGTGCCCCCGCCTATCCGAGAAAGTCGGCAGATATGATTGATCTTTGGCTTGTGCTCGTCCTAAATAAGGGAGCCCACAATGAGAAAAACTGCACTGTGGGCATCTGTAGAAGCCCCATCCCCCACCCGTAGAAGCCCTGATTGGACTTTTTTTCTCGTCTCTCGGCTCCGCCCCGGTCTTCCCTTCCCCGCCACTAACGATTCCACCGTCGGTTATTTACTCTATCCTGCCGAGATAATAGAAGGGTCAAAAAATCAGTTCCCCCGCCCCCATCCCCCCATTCACCGTCCCACTGACAGGACTCAAAAAAAGAGCCAAAATTGAATTCTCCGGTTCCGATCAAAGTATTGGAAAGTAGGGTTCGAGAGGGGGGGGGTGCTTGCAATATTAGAACGGAGGGTTACACGAGCCCCCGCTTCTAAATAATTGATCTCAAAAGCCCGTCCCCGACGGTCACGGTTAAATACTCTTTTTCCCGATCGATCCCCCTCTGCTAAACATATTTATATAGATACCGATTCGGGGGAATGGTCCACATCAAAGACTTTCGAGTTATTAGTTTAACGTACCTGTTTTGTGGTCTGCGAGGGGTTGGAATACCGTAGATTTCGTGTCTTTCTGTCTCCTCTCGCTGGTTTGGTCTTTTGCTAGACCGGTTTCGGCTGCTCGCCATCTTCAGTAGCGGTGTTAGTCACTTTTGGCACTTTGGAATTTTTTTGGGCATCCTCACTGCACTCACTGTGAAATAACAAAATGAACAAAATAAGACAAACAACATCCCCCCAAAAACACAATAACAAGACACACGCACGACCAACAGGCAACCACCACAGTACAAGTGATAGTGACAGTGCAGTGAGGATGCCCAAAAAACATAAGGGTCTAACACCGCTACTGAAGACAGCGGTCTAGCAAAAGGCCAAACCAGTGAGAGTAGACAGAAACACACGAAATCTACGGTACTTTAGAGTAATCTTTTCCCTCATGTCCACTCCCTCCCGTTCGTGAATGGAATTCTGAAAATATTTGTTGTCAGTAAAACATTCAGGAGACAGAATACCCTGTTTACTCTTCAGCGTTGTTTGTTAGATGGTTATGTAACATTACATAAAGAGTCCCTAATGGCCTTTAAAAATAAAATAATACAATATTATAAGGAAACTGTTGCCTGATCCATCTGTTATTATGAGAATTACGAATATATTTAAAAAAATAGTATCGAATTAAGCAGTTGTTGGCAGAATTTGTTTTTAAGAGCCGATTTTTTCCACCGAAATTAATTCTCCAGCATTATCATTTAAAGTTAAAAAAGGACGGACCCTTCAAAAAAAATCGGCAAGGGGTTAGTCAGTCAGTAGAGAGTTTCTTTTCTAACAGAAATAAACAAGGAATTATCTCTCTTTTTTTTCTTTCTTCGACGCTTTCCTTAAGTGGGACAGCGCGACAATTTAGCCGCTCCGGGCGAAAAGGTAACTTTGAACGCCGTCGTCTTCGGCAGAAGTTAAAAAAAAAAAAAGACTGAAATGCAGGAAAAGGAAACAATTAGAGAAGTGGGCGAGTCCTGGGACTGGAGGCGGTGGAGAGTCCTGGTGAAGATTGAAGTCCAATTATTCGAGGAGAGTATCACCTGAACCTCTGGAATTGGAGGAGGCAAATGAACTTGTCGCAGATGAGAAAACTTTCGAAACATTTTTAAGGGGGCATTATTATCATTTTTAATTTAGGCCGTATACCTGATTGGACGTTAGGAATTGGACGGATTTTATTTCGGGAATAAACAATAGGTGCCATATCGAAGTTGTTCTTGTTATTCGTTTGAAAAATGTTGCAGCGTTTCACTAATCTACCTTTATGAAAACACGTGTCTATGGTTCCGGTATGCTGCGTGAAATTAATGCTTAATTAAATGATTTCAGTGAGTTAAAATACAGTCCAGCGCTCTGAATTTAAGCTTGTTGTGGTTTACCTTGACCGCGGGTACTGAATTTAAAATTATGCCCAAAAAAATCTGAAAAAATTGATATATAATGTCGAATTTCATTTTCAATGAACCAGATAATTATAGCTATTAAAAAAATGTTAGTTCAGCGCATTTCAAACAAAATATCGTTTAGATAGTTCAGTCTCTGGGAGATTGTAGCTTTTGGCTCTTCGTCATTGTCAATAGCACTGTTGTATTAATAGCGAGGTACGTTTTAAGTTCGACGTAAGGGTGGAATGACGCGCCTCACCCGGGGTTGTGAAGCCCCTCGGACCATCCTTCGGAGGACTTGTAGGCCACGTGGCTACCGCTTAATAGTATCGATTGCTTCCTAGAAACGTGAATCCCTGTATATACCCCGGGCGGATAGTTGCGTCACAGTTATATTCGATCAACAGTCTAACGTGCCGCATTCGTAATTAACACCGAAGTGGGATCCTCGGCTGTACACCCAGGAGACTTTTTCGGCGGGCTTTTGGCAAAGAAGATTTTTAGAGCTGCAATAGACGTCCGGGGAATATGTTCAAATACCGGTCTATTGTGGAGAAACTGTTTGTTTCAGTCGATCCCTCATACGGGTAACATTTTGTAACTACACAGACTTATGGGGGGGGGGTTCACTTGTTATTCCCGGACCAGGATGCGTAGTCCTGAAAGGGGGTGGGAGCGCGATTAATATGCAAACCGCGTTCCCGGGTCGGCTTTTTATCAAAGTCTAACAGTGGGGCGGCCGGTAGCTCGGGCTGGAGGAGGAAGGAGGAGGAGGAGGAGGAGGAGGAGTTAAGTGAAAACGGATTAGTGCCGGTTTACAAGTGAGCAGCTGGGCCCCCTAATCCGGGGCCGAGGCCCGCGACCGGTGGCTGCCCCCGCTTCATCCCCAAGGGGCGGTTGGAGGGGGTGCACCAGCTGAAAAATGTGGCCCTCCGTTTAAGTAAATCTTTCGACCCGGGACAATTTCACTAGGCCCCCTCGATACAAATACTTTACATAATATTTACAATTGAAAAGCTCCGTATGAATGTATGTGCGCAATAAATTCGCGCAGAAATGTTTTTCAAAATCCAGAGAAACTTTTAACGCTCCTTTTGCTTCGGTTGGGGTGATTTGAATCGGTGAATCGATACGTATTTCCTGTTCGGGTTGTGTTACATTGGACCAAAAAATGCTATCCTCTCGTGAAACGGAGAAATCTATTGTTAGAACAATAGGAGGGTGGGGGTGAAACCCTGCGGGGCCGAAACCCCGTTATAGGGGTTGACGTTGGGATTCGGCTCGGGATTAGGCTAGATCGAACAATTTTAGCCAAAGACAAAGCCCAGCGACCCCTCCCTTAACCCCGTATAGATTACGGAATCTATTTGAAAATTATACATTCCTCCATTCCTCCTGTATTCTTCATTTATTCGGCTTCCCGGCCTCTTTTATTAACCTTTTTCTAGGCATATTCGATATCAAAGCGAAACCGACATTCCTTTGCATGGTCTCAGAAGTAAAATATTATCGAACACAGTATCTCTTCTGATAGATAATTTCTAAAAATTACTGTAAAAGCGATACAGTGATTACAGTACTAATTGTTTAAATAGGGTGTTTAGTTCCTGTAAGCACCGAATACCTAAGCAATCGACCCCACATGATAGGACGAAGTCTTATTGTTAAGTCATTTGATGACAATTCCTTCTCTTCCTGCACGGTATAAATTGTGCCTCCCAAATAATCCCGGACCCGCCGTAGAGAGATTAATACGACTCTCACAATTCAATATGGCGTCCCGGACTAAAGTCTATTTGTCTCTAAAATAAAATGTCCACCGGCCCGTTGCCCGGTTCAATTTTGCCGGCCGCACTTGATTAATAGTTCATATATTTCTCGGCCGGAAAAGCCGCCCGTTTTTCCTTTTCCAAATTGTGACCTCGCTTACTAAAATCCGGTCAATTTTCTTTTCCCCGACTGAAAAAAAAACCAAAAAAAAAGGAAAAAACCAACTCGGCCGAACTTATTGATGGAAAGCCATACTTTATTGGAGTCGATTCCTCCCAACCCACCAGTAAGATATAAAAACCATAAGTCTGTTAAATGAAACGGGGATAAATATATTGTTGCCTCCCTACACTTCCCCTCTCGCTCCACTCTTTCACCAGTTTGTCTTGGGGTCCGCCTGCGAGCGACTCCTCTTCAAACCCTCATTTGTTATTATATAGAAAAAGAGGTTTCGACAGTATATCGTTTTTTGATGTACGGCCCAGCCGAGCCCAGTCCAAACGTTTTCCCCTTTCACCGTTTGTTTATTCGAAAAGGGTCCTCCGAATTTTCTCTGGGGTTCAAACGCGGCCGACGTTGTCCAATTCGAATTTCATAGGTCGGAACAACAGAAGAAATCGTTATCATCTGATTTACGTGACTCTCTTATGTTTATTTACTTCTATAAAATCGATGTTATATTCAGTCATTTCATTTCAATCATAATATAATAATATCCCTACAGAACGGTTCAGTACTAAAATAGTGTTCAGGAGAATAGGTGATGAATCGAGATTCAGTTCGAATTCAAAATCTTTGGAAGAAAATTGTGGATATGGGATATTGGTTTTATCCTTTGTTTTTACTATATTTATTATATATAAAGTGAGAGTTTCTGTTATCTTAGTTCAGTTTCGTTTGAAATATACACCGGAGAGATCGTTTTTGTTATCCGTTCTGTGATAATCCCACAATTAGGGCAAAGTCATCAATTTATAAGTTATCTGATTTCGTAAGTTAAAAAGTGGATATCGAAAATCGTAATTCTGTTACGTTTAAGTTTTTTTAGTCAAGGGAATAATCGCATGAACTGACACAATCAATTTACCTTATCATACTACTGCTATTATTTCCTGCTGAAAATATCTGTGTAAATCCAAGAACGTTTCATTATATTCGGTACTATCGTCTTCAATTACTCTTATACAAATTGTTGTAGCAGGCAACGTTCAACAGAAAAATTCATTAGTATTCTGAAGTTGAACATATTAATCAACGAAATGGTGACGTATATTGAATACATAATTTTTTTACAAAAATTTGGGAAGTTAATCTGATTTAATGATTCCAAAACTGTTACTGCCACTGTAGGACATTTTTTCCAGAATGGTCGTGGAAACCATTTTTCTCTCTCACACATTGGGTTAGAAAGAGAAAATTGTGATTCTTAATTCACTTTGGCCTGCCTCTCCGAGCTCGTGCACAATTATTTTCTCTGCTACTAATTTTCCAATTTGCATTCTCAGCGTTCTTCTAAATTACGGGCCAAATCCTGGCCCGGACAAAACTGCTAAACCCGTTGAAATTTGCTGCTATTTAATTCTCTGATATTTCTTTCTTTCCTTGTAGAAAACAAATGTTTCCTTCGCTTTATAGTTTGGTACAATTTCAGTAAACTTTATAAATAAAGTGTTCAAAAACATTTATGACAAACCATTATGTGGGATAAATATGTGGGAGTGTAAGTATTATTTTGAATTTAATTGTGTGGAAATTACTTTAGATTAACTAGCACTGTATGTACTTCGTCGTCGTTGTACAAATTCAGATGTATAACTAATCTCGCACCATACTGTCAATCTTCCTAAAGTTTCATGCATTTGTTTCAACAATTGGTGGGATGTTTCGTTTGAAGTATTCGTTTATGAGGGCTTGGTTGTGCGGGGCGGGGGCGTAAATTATGAAGTTGAAGTCATAATTTGATTAAAAGGGCGGGGTTGAAATTTGAAAGCTCCCGCGGCTGACTTCTCTACCTGTTGAATACCGCAACTCATTCAGTGTTGCAACAAGCCAAAGTAAATTGTTTCGTTCCTGGCTCCGATATTAAACATTTAGCCCTACTACTGAATGCCCTGAATATTTGACATTGTTCGGGCATCAAATATTCAAGTGAAATTCGTTTATCGAAACCAGGAATTCCAGATCCCACGTTCATTATAAAGCATTTAACGGTGTTTTTTTTACTCTTAATTACTTTGTGTAAATTCAAAAATTGGTCTACAGGCCGTAATAAACATGAAAGCGGAACCTGTAAATCAAATTTCAGTCGAATCAGAATTTCTATCTTCACTCTCCTATTTGGTCTTTAGTTAGAAATTCCAGTCAAAAGTCCTTATTACCATACTTAATGCTCCCTGGAATGTTTCTAACCTAACAATCCATAATGACCTCAACATACCGACAGTCGACGATGTCGCAAAATCACGCTTCCTCAAATTCCATTCCCGTCTCTCTCCACATCCAAATCCACTCGTTCAGTCCCTTTCCTTCTTTACCCATCCATTTTCCCCGCCGCGTCGGCTTAAACGCCACTGGCCCAGAGATCTTCTTAGTCCGAAGCCGTAAACTGCTCATGCGAAAAAGTGCCATCGTTGGGTGGTCTCTTTTATCGAGCCATTCACGTGAAAATAAAACACTCAACACTTGTAACAATAACTTTATGTAGTTGATTGTACAAAAATAAAAGGTTAAAAAAAATTATAACAAATTGGTTTCGACTCTTCGCCATCGCTAGCACTATCACTGTCCATCGTAAATACCATCAACACAGTTACAGTGCTGACAGAATTTACTCCGTGTTGGCCTTTTGGGAAAAACTGTTTCCTTTTATTATCCTGAATATGGCTTCTTGCAATAATTTTCTTTTAAACTAGATTTTAATCTGCATGCGAATATGACGGCGCTGTCCCAGATACTGATACCAAAATAAAGTGAGATTCCTCATCGTTAATTTTACTCTTTCCATTATTTAATTAAATATCAAACTGGCAGAATGAAAAAATGGTAGGCGCGCTATCATTATTGATTTCTATGTACTGTGCTAAGTCTAAAGGGTATCAAAAACAAACGGCATTCTTCCCCGCGTGGTTAAGTGAGTACAAGAAAAGGAATTTTCGTAATTGCGCTTTAATTGGTCAGATATTAAGTGGCTTATTTTCCTCGGGGTCCCTCGTGTTTTTTTTTACACCCCCGCCGATTCCTCGGAAAAGCGGCTTTTCTCTGTATAACTGCTTGGAGTGGCTGTGTTGAGCCGGTTAAAGAGTGTTCTTAAGACAGAGAAATAGTGCCTTTGAGGTGGCCCAGGGGTGGGGGCGCGTTTGATGCCGCCCCTTCAAGTGGTTTCCCCCCCCCCTTCTTCCCCCCTTTCTTTTCTTTAGTTTTTTGTTTTGTGGGCTTTCCTTTTTTTTATTTCATAAAGCGGAAGAATTTTTTCTCTTTAAAAAAAAGGAGCTAAATTGGCTCCACAAGTGGAGTGCTGTGAATGGAGCTTGTGAACGCGTGAATGCGTTGACTCTGTCCCTCCCCCACCCCAATCTTTATAAGGGGCGTTTTAACTTCTCTAAATGACAATACAGGCCATAGTGTATGGGGTGAATGGACGAGTAGCCTTATTCTTCATCAAAATCCACCCCCCCGCCCGCTTTTTCTCTCAAAGTCAGAAATTAATCTTATACTAATATATAGATCTCTAATTAATACAGTATGAAGGTTGAATCATCACGAATTGCTGTCTGTAAATAGCAAAACGTGTTTCAATTCCCCAATTGACCTCGTACACGAGGCACGAAGTCGTCCTGTTCCTGTAATAGCACATAAGGTGCTTATATTGCTCGGCTTTCAAACTCTTAAGTTTACAAGCACTAAACTGTTATTGTTTGGCTCTCCGTGGTTCAATGGGTGCTTTAGAGTTGTTTCTTGAGTTTAAAAATTGATAAGATAGAGAAACAGAACAAAAGGAGCAGGAAAATGTTTAATTTAAGCAATAAATCTGTATATGGTATGGTGTTAAATATTCCGAACCCCGTTGTCCATTCTCTTAACTTTCTGATGGGCTCTCACTTGTTGAAGATATGCTGTTTCATAAACAGTATTCCATGGCAGGCAAGTAAATATTATTGTGTTCAGACATCTAATAACAATTGATACTCAAGTTCTAGAAATAAATAATCGGTAGGGGAGCATTAGAGACTGGTCGGTCGGTCTATGAGCCCGGTGATCTCATCCTGGCCGGGGCACAGATGCACCGGACTTAATTGAGATCCCCTCTCAGTCATCACAGCATCTCTCACCGATTAATTTACTTTCAGTTTCCGGGAAATAATGACGGAAGTTCTTTCCTACGGTCCCTGAACATTTAACGCATTAAGAAAATTCCATGTGCAGGCTGTGAACTGCTTTTATCTGTTCGCCTATCCGGTTCTAAACTAGACCGGTTTTGCCTATACTCACCTTCAGTAACGTTAGTAATATTTTTCGAAATAATGTCGGTTTTTTACTCTAACCGTTGCAAGGCACTTAAAACTTAAATTGGGAATAATAAATTGAAAATATGTTATGAAAAAAGTAGTCTTGAATGTCCCGCGTTTAACGATAGCTTCACCAAACTATTTGACATTCAGTTATCGCTATATATATGATAATTTTTATTTTACAATTTGGCTCATTTTATATAACCATTCAAAACCTGTCCAGTCTTGATTCAGTTCATCACTTTTAATCCTTTCACGTAGTCCGCTCATTAATAAAAGCTGATGATTTTATTATCTTATACTATGATCAGAATATTCTTCCGTGAGATTGTAAATCCTCGAGAGTATTATAAATTTTTTATTTCAGATTCGAATCTGAAATTAATATTAAGATCTCTATTATTAATTTCTGTTAGTAAGTTCTTCGAATTGCTGTAGGTTGTTGTACGCAGAGTGGCTCTTTATAACATTTATAACCCGACCAAATTGATTGCCAGTCCCGCTATTAATTGATATTTATCATGAAACTTGTAATAAACCTGGCACAGGGTCCTGAGGGGCGCATTATCATTTGTCGATATTAAGCCCGAACATTAATGGCTCTCGAAAGTTGCCCACGTTAAGTGAATTGATACCAACACGAAGTGGGTATTAGTCAGAAACCTTTCTGGGTCAGAAAACCGCAATATCATTTTAGCCCGTGTTTAAGTTATCTATTAGTCCGATGAGGGAGAGTGACATTAATTTGTCACTAAAAGAATATTCGTGCGACGTTTTAATGAACAAAACAGTAAAATTTAGTGCTGAATTCAGGTCACCTTGAACTAATTTTTTAACACTCTATTTGATGTGTATGAACGCCACAGAAAATACATGTAATTTAATTTTATTACATTAACGTTTTAGGCAGAAATAGCCTAATATCATTAGAGTTGTGGCTCTATTTTGGACCAACTACTGTAAATTATGGAAGATATTGCTTTATTCGTGCAATCAATACCTTACCGGGGTATTGTTGAGATACATGATAGGGTCTGTTTCGACATCATCAGACGTGGGGTCCGTAACGTGCGATACATATGCCATGTAAATAAACACCCGTGAAATACTCCCAACGGTGTGAACCGCCCCCTGTCGGCCCATGCAAAATTGAACTCTTTGATGTCGGCCTATCCTCCTTTATGAAACGCTAATTTCGTGTCCACAGCCGCCCACCCGGCGTTCCACGCTCGGTTCCAATTTCCAGCCGTCGTCCCCTTCCTTTACACTATTTTCGAACCGGGAGTATCGATAGGTTTCATGGAAATCAGCTTTCGGATGTGGGAGGCGTATCAGGATTCAAGGTAGGATGGGAGTGATGACTTCAATAACAATAACCGCGATTTACATTGCGTTATTATACCGCTAGTTTGCAGGTTATTACCTGAATATTTGAAAATCCGTTGCTGAATATCGAGTAATACGTTAACCGTTCGCCGACGGATCCAGCGGTACTGCCGAAGAACTCTCTCCTCGTCGAAAGGAAATTAGTCTTTAATTCTCCTTAAAACTCCGATTTATCCGAGTGAAACTTTACTAGACTCAGGTAAAATCAGGCAAAATAGGTTTTGGGAAGGTGCTTCCGACTGGGAGAGATTTAATAACGTTCTAAACTACCGGTAGCTTTTTGGGCTGGCTGGCTTCAGTTCCATCCTCGACTAACTCGGTTGTCTGGTTACGTTTCATTAAAATGAAAACTCACTTCACTCACTCTCTCTCTTTCTCTCTCTCTCTCTCTCCCTCTCTTTCTGTTCCTTCCCCTCGCTTCCCTTTTTCATTATTGGCTCTTCTCCCTTCTCCTTCTCCTTTTTTCCTTTTCCGTTTTTTTTTTCAATTTATCCACTTCCCGGAATGAATTTCTTCTGCCTTTTCTCCCGTCTCTCCCCCCTCTCTCTTCTTCATCCGTTTTGGGTTTATCTCAATATTTTCTCTTTTGGATCCTCAAATGCCAATTCATATTCCCTTATTTATTTTTGTTTCGAGTCCCTCACCGAGTAGGCATAATTAATTAAGGTTCGAAACTTATTAATTGTACGGCCACTCGAGCCGAAGCCGAAATAAGCTAATGATATCTGCTCAGGTAATTTGGTTGTCCGTCCGTTGATTATTGTGCTGGTTTTTACTTGAGTACTCCCCAATTCGGTTTAATCTAATCATCTAATACCGAAGGTCTCTTCGGAAACTTTTTTATTTCCCCTTTTTTCGGTTATCTGATCAATTACACTTATTGACGGTCTTTTGAGAACTTCCTTTTGGGCAGACTTCCATTCGATTCTCTACTTCGTTTTCCATTAGCGTTGCCCTGCGTGTTGATTCAATCTCGTACCTACCCAGTAGCATCCCCTGCAGCTCCTTTAGAGCTCAAAATTGATGTCAAAAGAAATTAATAATAACTACTTCTGGTAGAACAAAATACTTGACCAATTATGTAGACCGAATTCAAGAAACAAACGATCAGTATTCTTATTTCTAACCAGTTGCTAGTATTTCATAAGTTTAACAAATGTGTAGATTCGGAATATCCATTAATTAAAAACATACAAATTTTTCATGGTCGAATATATTACCAAGAAATGTAAATGAGATGCGATCATACAAAATTATACGAAGGTGTTGATTGTTAGTTTATTTGGCGAGAAATCAGGCGCACTTTATTTAGCGATTATTTAAACTAACATTGAGCGCATATTATGTTTCTTAAATTGGTAATTATCCTGTACTTCGACTTAGATATAACGTGTAATAAGCACCCGGTCCTTTTGCATAACCCAGTGTTAGTGACACATCACAAAATGTAGTTTCCCCGTTGCATTCGCCGCCGGTACATCGTCAAATTCGTGGCCGGTGGCTCGGCGTTATAGCGGTAATAAAAAGCAACCCCCGGGCTCCAACCACCCCCACCCTTCGCAGTTTATAGCCGGCAACTCGGTTTTACCCCCTTCTCCGTCTCTGACCAAACATTAATGAACTTAAACCCCAGCGCGCTGCTCCCTCCCGAAGTTTGGAGGGGTTTATGCGTTCCGCCCTTCAGTAGAGGGCCTCCTTTAATCTGGAGACGCCCCCGCCTTCCCCACATTCACTCGAGAAACACTTCTTGAGCAGTCTAAGGCCTTGGGCAGAGCCCTACAGTCCGATAATTATAATAATTAACACGAGGCCGGGGGACGAAACCCTAATCCCAGGCAACAACTACTACTGCCGAAGTTTCAGCCACATATACATAACAATAAATCCAATCGGGGGGTTGTGGGGGCCATCCCAGTCCACGGAGAGCCTTCATTTACTAAGTAAAAATCAACATTCGCCCGGTCTTAGTGTTCGCCTCTAAATTGAAAGGGGTGCATTTAGATTAGATCGGCGGGGAGGTATTTACCCCAAGTATAAGACCATAAAATGGCCGCAGATTTACATACAGGCTGATTGGTAGTTATTGAAATAGGAAATACTAATGAAACAGGTATCCAATTTCAAATAGAATTTTCTATGTTACTACAATACAGTACAAGTCCAAGTCCATGCCCGCCAAATGAAACCAATTTAAACCTCAATAATTAGGGAAGGATAGGGGTGTTGTAACTTTCATTATTGTTCGTAATCCTTTCCCGAAATATATTAAGAATGGATGTAAACCCCAAGAGAAAATGGGAACAGGGAGAGACACAGGGAATCTTGATAACAGGGCACGAATTGGTCACTTCTCATTAGTCTGATAACCACTCGGACTGTGCATGCGGGGAAGAGAAAGAATGAACAATGTTCATCGTAGGAACAGCTCCCCTACCCCGAATGGATTTTTAGGGTCCCGCTCAATTCGGATTTTCCGTAGTTATTTCCCGCGTGTACTTTACGGTTTCATTACGAATTAAAACACGAGGGTTACGACCAGCAGTAGGTAGGTAGGGTCTGCCCAGCAATACCCTTCGCTCTCGTCTAACCCCCGCCTGCGGTTTGCATCTCAATTGATCGGCCCCCGGTCGGCCGAGGAGGGTGCATTTTTAGGAGTCTCGCGATGCTTCGGCCTGGCCTCGTTAGCTAATTGTTTGACTGGGTTGGGGGAGCGATTCTCCTCCGGTGTAATTTTCGTGTAGTATCCCGGCCCTCCCCCACAGTCTGTTTAGAGGATTAGCGGCAATTTCCTGTCGAGGGGGTAGTCGGGGCACTAATCCCTGCCTTCTGACGGCGGGACCTACCCACTATTGAAACCGAATCGTCAATTTGTCCATGAATTATTCAGTTCTAGATTGCGATCGAGACTCGGCCCTACTTGAAAAAAACCTGTTTTCTCTTTTTCAACCGCAGGCAATGAGTGATTGGTATTAGTCTGGGAGGAGGGTGGTACACAAAATCTCCGGTTGAGTCACACACCACATAATTAAACCACGCTTTCATTATGTTTTTCTGTATTTGACAAAATTGAATAGTGGAGATAGTCGAATTTATTGTGTGTGATATATCCATATTCCAAGAAACGTGTTCCAGTCGTGTTAGAAAATATTCCATTTGTATAGAATACGAAATTTAATTAGTTGGATGCTACCTTCGGTGTCGATAATTAAGAGTATCGCGAATATCCATTTTTGGATCCGTGCCCTGGGCCATGTCCCTTTAATGATACGTCATCATCTCACATGGATGGAACAAAAAATTACCCCCTATAATTGGAACTGCAGTATACCCAATTGCACAATCATTATTTCACTTTTACTCTTCAAAATTATTTATAACATTCGGTAAGATAAAAATTGTTTGTGACACGAGGAGTTCTACCACCCCCCTACTGATCTCATATGTTGACTGTGTTATATATGTATGTATATAACTTGCGTTCTCCCCGAAAATCAAAAATAAAAATGTCTAAAAATATTTATCTAATACATTTTGAGCGATAAACGTAGCCTATTAATAAAGTTAGAATATTTTCTGTTTAGAGAACATAATAAATTCCCGGGGTGGAAGGGCTCATTTAACCGTAATTTTCCCATTAATTATACTCCGAAAAAACACGAAACCTGGTCATTATTACATTAAAATTTTTTTTATGAATGTTTTTAAGGGCATATTCCAGCCAAGGGGGAGGGTTTGGGGGTAATATAATTTGTAAGCGATCCCCTAATTGGTCTCTCTTGCCGGCACCAATCCGTGTTGTCGTTCCACATAGCCAACCCTTTCCGAGGTTCCAGGCTTTATAAATTAGGGCGACGGGGTAGGGAGGGTAAATTTTAAATTACCATCCCCGTGCCCCGCACTAATTTGGATCGCTTACCATAAACATAACTTCCATGTTTATGCGGAAAATTAGTGGCACGAATGGCCGGACGCTTGGGGTTCAGACACCTGAGGCCAAATGGTGGGGGATGGCGAGAAGGGGGCTCTTCCAATCCAGAGCCAACGGGCCTTTTATCGTTATAACAACATTAATTGAGGATTACAACCGTATTATGACCGCATCGCGTCAATTTATAGGAGGCTGATAAATATTTAATTTAATAAACCGGGTAAATTATTCTAAGCAACTGTTCCGGTGGTTCAATACAAATAGACCAGGACTATTTGTATTGAATAGTATTATATACTATTGTATTCTGACTGCGGTACACTATGGTTGGTACGATTTTTTCTTATACTTCCTGGACATGGGTTATTCAAAATTATGAACTAATTTAAATTCGCCTTCATCGTGGGTTCATTCCGGCTGTGGGTTCAGCCCGCGGATCTTCGTGAGGGATAATTTCCACTTGGCGGCGTAGCTGACCAAATCTGGGCTTTAAAGTTCTCACAGCTCCACTTTTTTAGCCATCGGAATCCGATAAAATGAAAACTGAAATGCGGTAGAAATGTGACGTAGGTGGTTGGTAATTTCTTTTAAATGTTCAAAACTCCCCCGACTGTTGGGTCAGGCCTAGTTAATTTGTCGCTAATTAGCTGTGGTCCAGAGAACGGCCCCTAATGAACTCATTAGTGATGTCATGCCTTAATTTCGGCGACGGTTAAAATGTTTAGTTTACAGTTGCTTGCAGTCCTCTCTTCAATTTCCAGACGGTCTCTGAAACGACGACGAAGAAGGTTTAAAACAAACAACCAATTAATTTCGTTCAAACATTTTGCAGATTTGAGGCCGAAATGTACCGATTCTATTATCCCATATTTATGGGTATTTTAAAATTCAGCGAAACATGAAATAAGCATTGGTTAAACTAATCGATTATTGTCGAAACAAATTACAGTGTGCACATCATTCTGTAGACAACCCAGACAGAAAAGCGAAGAACATATATATATGTTAACCCTTAAATTCTCCGGTTACTGCTTGTCAGCAGAGTACCGCTCTTACGCGCGTCGGGACCTCCAATTCGCAACCACCAAACCAAAAAGCAGTAACGAAGAAAAAGTCGGGGAAATAATACGCGATCTTAACAAACCAAAAACTCTCGTCTTCTGCAAACAAAAAGTAAGAGCAAAATTCCGCCGACGAACCAAAGTATGGGGTTCGATATAAAAATAAATCGATCTTTATCGATTCTGGGCGCATTATTCATTGGGTGCCTACTTTTAATTATCTGTGTCGTAAATCCTACGCCGATTTCATGAGTCTGGCACTTGTAGAATTTTATGTCTGCGCTCTGAGCTCGGCTCTTTTCTCGAGTCTAAGCCGTAGAAGTGTAAGGAAGTGGGAATGGGGGAGGGGCAAGTGGTGGGATATCTCTCGGGTCCAATGCAGATTGCGGTCGGGGCCCCGGCGGAGCACTCCTCGGCCGGCATCCCCGAACCCCGGCCAGCCCTCCATTTCCACTCCCTTCCATTTAATCTTACACCTCTGAAAACCACCCCCAATCCGACGCCATCTGCAACTGTCAGACCGCGTGTTTATTCTGTATTCTCAAAAATACACGGACGAACATTTACAATATTCGATAAAAAAATCTTCGGAATGTTTTCATTATGTTTGTTACTGTACTGTCAGAAGAACCTCCGTTAACCGGGTTTGACTCGCTGGTAGTCACCCTCAAAATATTCTTAAAGTTCTGTCTGATTTTACTTATGAAACAGTCGGGAAACACCGTTTATTTTAGTTTCATGTATTTAGAATCAAATAGTGGAGACTGACTTCTTTGTTTTGAATCTGATACATCTTTGTACCGTATGCGGTTCTTCAGTTTTAATTATTCTTGTCCCTTATATTTCTCGCATTGTAACATTTCTCTTCGCACTGCCTGCGACATTACGCCTTGTGGACACCTCAGTTTCAGACCGACATTTGTACAAGTTGATTACGCCCGCACGACGTCGTCGTCGTCGTTCTCGGTCTATTGTTCCACGAGTTACTGCCGCGTCACTCCCCCTTCCCCCGGTAAAGTGCAGTAAGTGCGGGGGTCGTTGGGGCCACCCGTCTCTTTCATAAGTAAACACCCGGCCTTGGGTGAAAGTGCTATTTGTAGGGCAATATCGGTCCGACTCTAAACCCCTACTTCCACCGACATTGTCTCTTTACATCTTCAACATTTTCTCCAAGGATTGCGGAGGTAAATCCGATATTATACAAATACAACAAATAAAAATTATTATTCTTGCACGCTTCCAGAATACGAGAACAAATTATTGTTTATGTGCCAGGCCTTCAGGTATAATGCAAGTTGCATTGGTATAATTGTGGCCACATCATTGAAATTTCAGATTTAACATGTTCTGGGTAGGCAGTCTAATTAACCAGACCTACGAAATTAGGCCTTTTCAATATTATGTGGGAAATTTAAATAAAAATGAATAAATCTTTCAATTAGACTTACTTCATCTATGAAGCATAACTTCATGTCAGAACTAGTACTGTACGCTAATTGTACTTTTCCCGGTTTTTACATTGTTTTCCGGGACGTTCGGCTTTTATTTTCTTATAGTCTCCTCCCCCGTGTTTATTATACTTTCGTGTCGTTTGGTTTTATTGCGCGGCTTTTCAGTTCAGTGGTTCCTTTGACGCCGTTACCGGGCACCCTTGAAGTACCGATCCGCTCTCACTTCGCCTTACCTGGCTTACTGCCCTTTTTACGTATTAACGAACTTCCAGCAGTAGTCTTGGCCTTGCGGCAGTTTCAAAGGGCACTGTACAGGTCTCAACAATGAATAATTTAAGTTGGCCCAACTTGCAGTAGCGGTTGGCCTCGTTGAACGCAAAGGTATTCTGGATCTGGTTGGAATCTAAGAATTCAGCGACGCCCAACAATTTCCAGACTAATAATAGACCAAACATATTTATTTCTTGGGGGCCCAAATAACAATGTAGTGCAGTATTTTTGTTACGAACCGTTCTATTGATAATTTATTCTTTAAATATTCTTCTTTAACGAATATATTTTAAAAATCATCACCATTAATTATATTCACTGAAACCTTTCGGACGTATGCGTGTAATTCCAATTTGGTTAATTCATTTGTGATAAATTTAACCCTTATTAATAACGTATCTTTACCAACTCGGATCATTATTGGACCGCTCTCTTTGGGTCATTAATTAACCCTTTCTCTCCGGCTTTTCCCTCGTAATAAATTACCAGATCTTAAAACTCCGCCCGGATTCGTACTCTGTTTCATAGTCCTAATTATTTTATCCTCCTGTTCCAGTCCGCCGTTGAGCCCGGCGGCTTAAACTGAGATCAATCATACCGACCCGGCTCAGAGCGCGGAGCTCTGCCCCCCTATATTAATGTTCCAATAGGCCCAGATCCGCCCGTTAGTTTTATGTTGGAGGAAAATTGTGTTGCCGATAAAATATTCATCTGACTAATCTGGTCTGGTCATTTTTTACCGCGAAGATATAAATTTATATTTATACGAACGATGCTGTCGATTTTTGTATATGAGCCATTGGTCAACTGCCATTTTGGACTGAAAATACTCGTATTAAATTTAAAATATTTGTTCGGAGGTCCGTCAGTGCTAGGGCCATCATTTTATTCGGTTTTAATGTCGACACGGTTCAGCCTTTCGCAATCGTCAGTAGCACTCTACCAACCAAGATTAGTGAAATATTAATTGTTGATCTATCTCATGGCTATAAGTTCTTTTTAATTTATTCTCTCCTCTGGTCGGAATGCGTAAAAGGCAATCAAAACTGCCCGGTGATTGGTCCTTTAACCTTAACTGCTGAACTAATTCTCAAAGTCTAACCTCCGCGGGAGTAGGGGGTTACACAGCCTCCCATCCGAACCGCCCTCTCCTGTTTGGGTGAGATCGGCGCAGAAACGTAATCAGTTTTTAAGTTGTGTTTATATGCATATAAGGAGGAGGCGGTGGCGAAAAGGAAGGAGAAAGGGAGGAGGGGGCTCTCCTCTCCCATCCATCCTGCTTATTAATATTTATAGGAGCTTAATGGGAGAGGCGTGTTGTGTCTGCGGCTGTGGCGGTGGCGGAGATCCGATTGCTGGGGCGGTCCGCCACCCCGGCCCCCGCTCTCCTTCCCAACCCCATCGGTCCGATCAACAATTAACGCAGTTATCTCTTCTGGGGGATTGTAGACCGACCAGCTGCGCCCACCCTATTCCTCCCTCCATTCCTTACTTCCTCCCTCCCTACTTCCTGCCGACTAATTATTCAAATTATCTGTTAGCGCGGATGTCCAAAACTTTCTCAGACTGTCGACGACGCATGATGTAGACCTTTAAGGCTCTTGTGAAAGAAAAACAAATGAGCCTAGAACAAAAGTTTTGCTATAATACATTTTGTCGATTCATAATCACGTGCTGAGAAAATTACCTGGACTGCTTATTTTTTACTGTTATTCCTCTCCTGCTCCATCCTCACCCCTCACCTTATTGAGATATCTTCTTTAAGGATAAATTTCATATATTAATCCCATAGGGTTATGATACAAAACGTTATTATTGGGCTTACAGGAATACAGCAGGAGTTCAGTACACGCGTCCCTCAGCCACCGTTCTTGGAAATATTTCTTTGTACTCCTGGCATCCTGGAAGTAGTATTACAGCGTTACCCTTCCTTCATTTTTAGTCTGAATATTGATTTTTTCACAAAGAGACTGTTCCTTCCGAAGGCTTACTTTCGGTCGCCGGCGCTTAGCGACAATTGCCGAGTCCTTGCGTGGAAAGGAAGTAACAAAAGGGAATGAATTAAAAGGGCGCGGGCAGAACGGGATTAGCGGCGAGTCTATGATTTAGTCGCCCTTATCTGTCGTCAGGGGTACTGAGTGCGTCGGTAAGGGGGTAAGAGGCGGACAGATGGGGTTCAGCTCAGCACGCACGCTCCTCCACCGATAGAAATTATTACTCGTGTTCTCCTTCCCCAACTCCCTACCATTCATGCAATTTATATCAGTGCTTTCGTAAACAACTGAGGGAAACGAATTAAAACGATTCATCCGTCGTAGTAAATCGAATTAGGAATTAATGATACACGATGAAGAAACTTTGATTACTCTCCGGATTGAAATTATGAGAACCTGTCATCTCTGTGCTATACGCATGTATAAAAATTATCTGGTAAGGATATTTTGAGCCGTGCACCAAGCAGACCAATATCCAGTTGCGGTATCATGTTACGTACTATAACAGATATCGTATAAGATATGGGATCTGTTCCTTTGCTAGACCGCATTGGCGGTTACTCGATCTACATTTTAATATCGTTTTGGAGGTGTTTCCGGAAATATTTTGGCGCTTTGGCATCGTTTTGTAAGGAACAATTTGCCAGGTCAACCAATGTTAAGCTAATAATATAATTGTCTTTGTTGACTGTAAGCAAGTAAGATAATAACATAATTACCTTATACCTTGTTATAAACCAATTATATGTCCCTTACCGGGTTCCTGACCCCTTTCAAAATGAAGGATGGCTGTAGGTGATCGACCCTTAAGAGGTTTCTCCAAAACCCCAAATTACTGCTACCTTTCGAAAGGGCGAGGGGGGGCGGATATTAGTTAAAACGCGCAAATACTCGGGTAAAATACTGTGGAAGATACAGAGTTTTACCGTGAGGGTATTGCGGTTTTTCTCTTCAGTTAAATCCAACAGAGAAACCGAAAATAAATAGGCCGTTCCTCACAAATCAGATTATTGTTCCGCGAAGCATTTCAAGCGCAACCCCTCGTTTTACAAAGTCCCAGGTCTGTGGTGGCGGGTCTAGAAATATAAGCTATCTCTTGTTCCCTTTTGTTTTATTCTCATTGTTGCTTTAGTTTCCTTTACGCTTTGATTATTCTGTATTATTTCGCTTATTACGTACCCTACCTACAGTGTTCTAAATGTATGGAAACTTGAAATATATACTCATGAAATTAGTGAGTGCAGCGGGGATGAATACAAGTTCTTGAAGCGAGACGTTACAATCTGATCTGTTGAATGGTGTCTACTTTGAACTCCTCAATTGACAGATAGTGGTCGAGTTCGTCAGGGAGGGGTTTGGATTGTGGGGGTCGTTAGTTCAATTAGGGGATGAGTTCGCTAGTCGCCTTGGTAACAGTTTTATCTTGCCCGAGAGCTATTGTTCGCCAGTTCGCTGGCTGCACGCAGTACGTGTCCCGAATCCGCGAAAGCGTAGATTCGAGCGAGAGCTCGTCTGCTGCTCTCTCTTTTTTGTTCTAGAATATTTCCATATTTTATTTTATATCCTTTTCTGCTTCTTTTCGAGTGTCTGTCTTTTCTAATACCGTTCGAGTGTATTATTTCTAACCGAGTTAATTGTTTTTATGAATAATTACTGAATATTTTATATTTTGCGCAGACCGGTACGCTTTCAAATCCCGCATTCACTGGCTAGGCGGCAACCCCTAAATATATTACTAATGTGAAACTGATACTCGTGCTCACCTTAAGGTGTAGAAATGGGAACAAAGTCTTTCTCGTGTTTCTCACACAGCCGTCTCTTGAGTGCCTCGCGTATACCATTGTGTTGCCTTTGCAGAGGGGCAGGGGAGAATTGTTACCCGAAAGCAATATGTAAAAATATTCTCCGGATATCCATCCGTAGAATGTTGGACTTACGGCTTTGGAACGAAGTTGAATTGGATTTGGAGCCAAAAAAAAAGTATATCAAGAAAGCTGTTGGGAAGTGGAGAGGTATCGGTCTCGAATTTATCTGCTTTATACACTGTAGGCGAGAGAGAGAGAGAGAGTGGGAGAGTTATAGGTACAGTCGGAATAAAATTGGCGCCGTCGGTCCAACTTTTTGCCGCTCATTCAATAACTGATGCTTCGCGAGTTTTCTGAAGTGTAAACTACCGCCAAGCTTAGACGTGCGGCTCTAATCTAAAACGGGAAAGCCTTTAGACGGGGCGAAACTCGTTTCGCCCAACTCTTTACCTGTCTGCATGCCCCGCAAGGATAATTTTCAGGCCTCTCGGGTAAATTCGTTAGTCCGGGGGCCCCTTTTATTCAGCTAGTTCGTTCCACTTTCGGAGTTTTGGGCCCGCTGTGAATACTTGAAGACGCATTTCTTGTGTTTTGGCTGCACCCGAAGCGTTTCATCTTATGCCCCGGGTAGAATTCAAAATTTTACTTTGCAATTGAGGTAGAATAGCATCGCTTCTACAATTTTCTGTCTTCACTCGCCTATTTTATCTAAAGCCCTTAGGTTGAGACCGCATAAGCCAGTGGAGACGTAAGGTGTTCCAAACACTACCTTAAGCCCAGACAAACAACTGAAGTTAGTCCTATTAAGGTTATATAAGAATTAAAATATTCGGCTTAACTTATCTTTCTAGACAAAAATATGAGCCAATCTGTAAAAAGTTTGTAATGTACCGAAGATTCACGAATATACATTAGGCCCCCCTCATTCTCTTCCTCCTTCTGCTTCCGTCCCCTTTCAGATTAAAAGGGAAATTTCGTGCCCCTCTCCGTCTCTCTTATTTCGGAATAATCGTTTTATAAAATGAAAGCGTTCCCCCACCCACAACCATACTCCCTCTTCGTCTGTTTCTCTCCATATATCTGACCCATTCTTTGGGCGGATCTTAATTAAGCCACAACGTTCTATTAGGAGACCGGCAAATAAATTTTAGTTAAACGCAGATCTCGTAATTTGAGACGTGTTAACCAGAAGAAGGGGTGGGGCAGGGAACCACCCCGGACGGATATTTAAGAAATAAGGGCCTCGCGTTATTACACATTAAAACGTTGCGGCAATTCTTTTTAGTTCGGAGCAACTGCACTGGTATGAGGTGGGACTAGCTGGCTTTCTTCTGCTCGTGAAAAATATAAGTCCAACTTAATCTCTTGCAGTTTTCTTGTTACATTCCATCAGTAACATAGTTGTGTATTAGGTAGGTACCTAGACGGACGAAAATGACGCTAAGGTGAAACTGGTCAACTCAGATTAGTTCCAAAATGGCTGAGTGCAGAGAGAAAATAGTACGAATGATTTGGAGTATTTTAATACAC
Organism: Lethocerus indicus; assembly: GCA_019843655.1. Taxonomy (NCBI): domain Eukaryota; kingdom Metazoa; phylum Arthropoda; class Insecta; order Hemiptera; family Belostomatidae; genus Lethocerus; species Lethocerus indicus. Next base: position 15,845,518 of record JACDQD010000009.1, on the reverse strand, counting down.
CTTTCGATAATATTCGTAAAGTGACAATATCAAAAACAAATATAAATTCTACTCAGTACATCCCATTCTTCGGCGATAACCCCGGTTGTTACCTGCCCGAGAGTGCCGGACTCGTTTTATCGGTCTATAAAACATCGGACGGTCTTAGGTCTTTCGAAAAAGGAGAGGATTAACCGGATCGATTTACAGCTCTCGTTACTACAGGAAACTTTTCCAGGTGTCCCCCCAACCTGACTTGGTCTAATGAAGTTTAAGGGAGAGGAGGAAGAAGGGTACGGCGGAAGAAGGAGAAGAAAAGGGGGGAGACGAACTTGAAAAGAACTAGACGGAGGGGAGAAGAATAATGATGGCAATTAATTACCAGATGTTCGTCCTCCGCCATTCCCTCGCCTCGGGAGAAGGAGCCAATAACTATGAGGCCGTGATCACGTACTACTGGACCCCGGGCTTTGGCGGTGGCGGGGGGGGAAGCTTCGGAAACTTGGGAGAGGTCCGTCCTCTCGGTCATAAAAGTGGGAGCGCGTCCGCTCCACCGCCAATAATAAAGGGGACCGCCCGAATTCCCAGTATGTTCGTGCGATTCGTGTACTTCTTCTGTCCGAAGGAGCGAGGAGTGAGACAGAGTTGGATGAGGGGCGAAATTCATTGCGGCTTCCCCTCACGCGGCAGAAATGATGAGGTTCTAGGGTGAAATAAAGACTCTAAATTGGAAATCCAACATCGGCAATTTTAGTGAAGCTATAAACGCCTTGAGTACATACATGATGAGATTTGAACGACAATTGAACACATCGACACCGAAGAAATTCATTACTGTAAAATTAGTGTTTCATATTAGAAAATTCATTTGACCCGAATACCTCCCTACATTCTTATATTGGTTTGTTCAGTCCTCCCAATAGTTTTTAAAGAAAAAATTAACCTATAATTATAATGTGTTACAATCTGATCGGAAAATCCAATTATTGAGGTATTGTTTGTCTAACAACGTTTTTTCTTTTTTTTTCAGGTAATGGAACGGATCTTTTAATCGGGCTTACTGGTAATTTGAATCAAGTTATAAGGTATGTATTACATAGATTAGAATACCTGTTTTGTGGTCAGAAGCGCACGTAGTCTACGGTATGTATTACATTTTGCATGTTCTCGGTTTGGAAATGATGGGTGGTATTTTCTGGTGCTTTGTTTGAAATGCGATGTCGCTACAAATTATATTCGCGTTTTGTATTTTGAAAAATTGTTAACCGTATTAACCGTCGTCTTGTTGGAGTTCTCGCAACCTTTAGGTAAAGTTTCAAAAAGTTTGAATTTGGGGGTGTTGCAAGTGTTTAGCTAATTAAATGAATACTTGTTGTGTGGCCACTGGCCCAGCCCCGTCGGTTAATGTGGCCCTGGGGCCCCATTTACGTATGTGTGCCTGGCGGGCCGCTGAACACAACACTTGCTGCGTACAACACTTCCGAGCTCGTCGGATATTGTTCTCCCCGCGAGCTAATCTCCGCCCCTTACGCTCTTTCGCCGTTTCCTCCCCTTCCAAGCTGAGCTACTCATCCGCAACTTCCTGGAAATTCAGTTTCCATCATACTGGCGCCAGTACCCCCATGAATTATGCACTCCTTTGAATTACAACCCCTCCCGCCCCCTCGGCCCTTGCCTAACAATCCTTGCGGCAGAAATTAATCCTCCCCCTTCGAGGCAGGTACGTGTTGTCTCAAGTATGCCTAGGTAATAGTACCATTAATCTACTAGTACGCGTATTTATTTATTATTTTGCGCTTGCACAAAACGATAATAATCAGTAAGATTTTAGTGGCAATTAGCTCTAAGATATACGACTGGGTTATTATATTTATATATTGTACATTCCATATCCCGGGATGCACAGCTTAAATCTACTGCCCTTATACAACAAACGCTCATTGGATAAACCGGATTAGATAGAGCTGGAAATATATATATGACACAGCACACCAAGGGCAAGAAGGTGTTTTCGTGCGATGCAAAATATATAATCAAGTATATACCGCTAAATTACCAGAAATATCAATTGTATTATAATTCGAGATGATTTCTTTTTGCGAGTAACTGGCCAGGGCTTAATACTCGTTTGAATATTCAGGAGCTTGTTACCGATGTCCATTTAGTATGTACTAAAAGATTACTTCTTAGTTTGTATGTTGAAATATGCACCTTCAATGTTCTTTTAAACGTGAAAGCAGTTAGACGGCATTTACTCCTCAACGGATCTTATTGATCGAAAATTGGATATTTTATGTACATTTAGTTTCTCGGGCAAAGGAATTTAATTTTAAGACTGCCGGTTTATTATTGTAAACGTTTTAATCCTTCACTGTTGAGTCTTTCTCTGTCCGTTCGTCTGTATTGTTACTTTTGGAATGGCTGAAAGTGACTGGGGGAGGTGACGGGAGACAGATTATTTTTCTTCATTTCACGCCATGAGTTTTAATCAGAGACGTCCCCCGACCGTTTTATTCGGGCCCGACTCTAGCCCAAAGTCAAACTTTTGCCTACTCGCGGACATAGCGCAATTTCGATATTTCCACAGTTCAGTTACGTTCCAAGAGATGTATAGCCCTTATTTAATATTACTGGGGCCATGGATTATGCTTATACCCGTAAAGAAGAAACTGATACTTTCACAAAGCTGTACTGAAACTAATCCATCCAGCCAATTAGATTGAAATAAGGTGAATATTCTGGTGAAAATAATACTCCTTAAATCATTTTCTATTGCCACTCATATCCTTATTAATTATTTATTAATAACAAGATTTCCTCGTGGAAAATTGTAACAAATATTAATGTAAGATATCTAATTGGGAGTTTGAAACTAGCAAGCTCGTATTATAGCTCAAATACTGCTTCAGTTTAAAGGCCACAGCGAATGCGCGTAGATATCCGTCTATCACAAACGTTCAAGGGGCAGTGTAGTTTTGTAGTTTAATACGAAACAAAATTAAAGGCTAATTGGATAAGATTTGAGTTGAGGGCCCAGCTGCGGCCACCTGCCTCGGCTTGGTTGGAGCAGAAGGGTCTCTCTCTCTCTCTCTCTCTCTCTCTCTCTCTCTCTCTCTCTCTCCACTCATCTCATTTATCTATCTCATTAATCTCCCTCGGTCTCTGTTAGCATGACTCTCCGCCACCGCCATGCTCGTTTGTCAGTCGGTTTTCCGCCCTAACGACAGATAAAACAGTTCACCCCCTCCTACACACCCCCATCCCGTTTTCACCTAAGTCGGACGTTAGGATGAATACGTTAATTACGTTAACTAGCGTCCCCTTGGCATTCAGCGATTATAGCTGTATAAAGATGTATACACTTTCTTATTTTCATGGGAAAAAAGAAGAATAGTATAAATCAAAGATGGAAGGAATTCGGTGTATTGAGGGATAGATAGTATAACTCGAAGAAGGAATGCGTTAGGTGTATTGGGGATAGTGTAAAATGAAAATGGAAGGTTTTCAGTGTACTGGGGGATAGTATAACATAAAAACGGAAGGTGTTTGGTCTATTGAAGGATATTATAACGAAATAAACGAGTATAGAGAAATATTATATCGGGTAATAAAAGTTATTACCCGAGTTTTCAGAGGAAATCTCCAGCAAGAAATTAAGAAACTTAACTATAATTTGGGAGATGACCAAGTGTGCATTTATTAATGGAAATGCGAAATCCGCAAATCCCCCAACTCTCGATTACATGTGTTGAAATCGTTTGTCTACAAATTGTGCAGTGCGCCCTTTCCTTTTCTTGCACGGTACAATAGACCGGTAACAAGGGGGTGTTAATATCCCGCGTCGGTAGGAAGACGATTCCTCTAATTGTAGGTCCGGTGTTGGGTGGACCTCTTATTGTGTTCAGAACAATGTGGAGAATCGCTGGAATTATACGCGGTTTAAATACGGGGGCCGGTTGTGGTTTTCACGTTTTCATTGCCCCCTTCCCATTGTTCGCGGAATAGCTTTTCAGGGAACCCCCACGGAAATTGTAATACGGGCCTATTTTCAGGACGAATGAAGATTTGCTCTTTAGATTTGCATTAAAAAACTGTGTTATTTTTTGCCTCGACAGTCAATTTTATTCGGTAGATTATGCGTTGTGAGCTAGTGCGAATCCGAATTTTTTTTTATCTGGAAACAGTTTTCAACAGCTAGTATAGTTGGTTCGGGATTGTATATGCTTAAATAATTATTCCAAGATAGTGTAACATTAAATAATAACTGGTGAAGGGCCATTTTCAATTGCAACCGACTGCTGCATCCCCGTTGTTAAAATCGGATTTGCACGCTGATTAAAACTTGCGGTAGAAGAAGAATTTTCCGCCTCTAAAGCACTTTTCCCTCCGTTTCCCAACTTGATAGCAACTTCGGATGGGCTTTGTCATTCCGTCGGGCTAAGTTCATTAATTGCGGTCGGTGTTTTCCTTGGGGTTCTTCTATTGAGGTTGCCTAGTGTCGCGTGCCACTACTCGGCAACAGCCCGCGAATAATCTTCCATTGTTCCTCGGGGACTCCTTAATTCCGAGCAACAATGCCTGGTCCCCTGCGGGCGGCTGGGGGAGACCAGCCTCGCCGGTTGCCTTGGAAACGGCGGTTTAGTCGGGGGTCGCCCCCCGGAGGCAGGAGAGCTGTCGATGAGTCCCAGCGGGGCCCGCGCCACCAGACAACCAATTGAACATCAAATAACCCATGACTGTAATCCAGCAACTTAGATCAGCACATCATCAGCGAAAATATCAGTATTCTCTGTTCTAGAGTCAAAAGGAGGAACGAAAGTACTCCACCCTTTGAAAGAGCAGTTATCGTAAATTGGGGAAAACGTACCTCCACATCCTCTTCTATCCCGTACTTAGTATTTTATTACGATACAACTATCCCCAATTACACCAATTTCTCCATCGTATTTAATGCCCTAGAATTTTAAGTTCACACGACAAATTTGAACTTTCCCTTATCTGAAATGCGAATCATTCGGTCGATAAAAAATCTAAAGACACAGATCTGCCATACACAAGTTAACCTGAATAAAAATTGTCCTTCGGCAGTGGGGTTTCCTAAGCCGGACCCACGTCACAGGGCTATGATCCCCATTTCCATTAACGGTATTGAACTCGTGTATGACGCAGCGGAAAACGTGTGGGCGGTTGATTGCCGGCCGATCGAGAGTGAGCCGGGTTCGGTAGGCCGCAAATTGGGCCCACGAGGGGGAGCGGTCCGTAGAAGAATGGGCTCCTCGAATTAGCGCCTCTTTCGTCACCGACTGTACGCCCCTCCCCCCCCCCTGTCGGCACTTTGTGGGCGCACCAGACTCCGACTTGATTACAGAGCTGCACGCTAATAGCCGAATATAATTCTGCTCCGACCCCTCGATTAGAGGGGCAACAGCTCAACCTCCCTTGTTGCCAAAGGGGCACCCTACGAATAAGGTGTTTACCATGTACAAGATTTTTGATATTTTGGTTCTTTCGTCATTCCTTGGACGGTAAAGACAGAGGTCATTTGAAGGTGACCGTGATGTATACGTGACCGCTGCGACATTCAAATCACCTCTGTCGTTCTCTAGGAAAATTCGACCGAATTCAGATTTCTATTCCCCTGGTCCGCCCGGCATTCGCGTTCTTCCTATGCCCAGGCCTACTCCTGTAGTATTGGTCTGTTCAACCAATGTATACATAAATTATAAATATTTGTATAAAATATATATTTATATAATAAATATATATAAACATATATACATACATATATATATATATATATATATATATATATATATATATATATACACTCAACACTTGTACAAATAATTATGTTATAATTGATTGTACAAATAAAAAAAACAAAAAAAATGTTTTTATATGTGTATGTGTCCTGAGTTGTAACCTATAAAAGGAACTCTTCGGGCCTCATTTTTTTTTACATTTCAAAGGAAAACATTAATTTAATTTTCCCCGTTACAAATTTCTATTTCCTTTTCTTTCTACTTTCTACCCCCTCTTACACAACAATAAAGAAAAATGGCGGTGAGAAATGAGAAAAGAATAAAGTAAAGAAAGGTATTTATATATTTTCGCCCTTTCGAGAGGTTTCCTGTTAGCACTCCGGCCCTTATATAGGTTTCGGGGGGTTTAGTTTCCGGTACATTAAATTTTTGTGGTCGCTTTTCCCTTTCGACCGTTCTGAAAAGGTTCCTTTCAGAAAAAGAAATGTGCCCTGTTTTCCTTTTTTCATGACTCTGTCCGCCCCCTTTTTTCCGACGCGCGCATACAGTGGAGCCCATTTTCATCTGAACGGCCCCTCGGGAAAGTTCGACAACAAAATTTAGTACCAAAATTAAATTTCAGTGATATGGCATATCGCAGTTGGTATTGCCAGAGACGTTACCTGATTGTCATTTATTTAGTCAATAAGTAGTCTTATAGAATAATCCTTGAGCCTCCCTGCTACAAGCTCAAACTGGGGTATCCTTCAGAATCAAGGAAGTGTTTAGACAAACGTAGACATCATTTCGTGTTAACCAAATTGATACGTGGCGTTCACCGATTATTTCCGTAACTCCTAAAGGTCGTGCACTGTTTGGTAGTCAGCTGTGGATGTAAAAGGGTCATAAACTCTAAACCTGAGATTTATGTCAACTTAGTTTCGCTAACATTCCTGAAAATTTATAAATAGAGCAGAGTAATGTCCGATGGACTGTGTACACTGGTACACTGAATCCTATTTGTTCGAATTACCGGGTACAATTATGGCGCGTTATCCAGGTCTCGTTTTCAGATCACGGTCCGACAGCCAATTAAACGCTGTGGCGCTCGCCGAAGCGTTCAACAGGTTCATTACCAGTCAATGTAATTTAATCGCCAACTATTTGACACTCGGCTCCCCGATCGGTTTGTGACCGGGTCACGGCATAACGTAATTACGTCGGGTCAGGTAGACTACTCTGTTGTTACCATAAAGGCAAGCTTAACTGACGGTTATTTCGACAAATTACAGTTAATAACCTACGGTTACTCTACACAGTTGGATTAGGTGTAAGTACAGTGCCTGAGTTAGCCTGTTCAGTACATTTTGGGCCTCGTTCGGGGATTCATTTCACGCCCTTACTGAGTTGGGAACTGTTACCCTTAGGCTGATAGGCCAGCACGTTCCCACTCGAACACCAAATTTAAAACACTTCATTTCTTTAAATTTCGAACAGCCGAATTGAAGCCTCAGACTGACGTCTAATATTTGAGATTCACTCGTAATATATTGAAGTTTGCTGTCCCCGAGCAGCCGCTAGGCTTCATGGTCCCTGGTCCTGTAATAATGACGACTTCCAAACATATTCTATTGCAACGTTAACTCGAATAAGGGATTATTATTTTTATGAGAGGACTAGCACTCTACGCGAAATACGACTGGAGTGATTTAGTCAATAAATAATACTGTAAATGTTGAAAGATTCTGCGTTCGGTGACCGAAGTGTGACAGAATAGTCGGTTAATTCCTGCAGAATCTTGGAATGAGGTGAAGAGTGTAATACCATGTCCGCTTCGCAAGCTGCAGCTTCCAGCTCGACTTCCAGTCAAAAACCCTATTACGTATTCAGTGTGCGGGTTTCCTCACTCCACCGACCGCAAAAAAATACTGATTTTGACCCGGCGAAACCCCTCTATTCCTACCCTAGAGTTTTTCCAACGGTCGGACAAATAAATCGGTGAACACGTTCCGGAGATTTACCAGCGAATTTATTTATGGGAAAGTTTAAAGCGCGCAGTTTTCGACCGAGTGAAAACTGGGCATTTTCAATTTAGCAGCTCGTTAGATTATTGTCGGCATTTCAAAGCCGTACTATTGTCAAGCTGGCATTATGAAATGCAATCCAGTATTTCGGCAAAACACGTGGACGCAAATTTAATGAGAAAACACACTTGAGTATAGAAAAATATAAATTCACGAGTTTAAAGAGATTTTACCTCCTGAAATTGATGCAATTCAAAGACGCATCAATTTTTATATAATTACCAAGCTAAAATTTACAAAGAAAACACTTTTTCAAAGGATATTTTGTTTTTGGAGCGCACAAATCATTACGGGTCCAGAGTCGGGAGCCTTTTCTTTTTCCCCTAGTAAGGCAATAATTTACAGTTTAACAAGGCGAAAGGCTATGAGGTCGTACTTCTTAATTACGACTGAGTCGGCCCGATTTCGGAGCTTTGTCTAATTGAATTAAGATCACCCGCGGTTAACGAGATAGGCCCCAAAAAATCCTAGCGTCCCCTAAATCAATTATCAAATGCCAGGTTCAGTGCAAAATTAGACAGCCAAAATTAGCCCGACTATTCATGAGATTCTATTTAAATAGAACTGTATCCAATCGACAAATTGTTTGTCTATTATTCATCCCTTCCGAGTAATAAATAGACGCCTTGGTATCGCATTTCTTTCATCATTATCTTTGATCATAAGAACCACCGTATATCCCTTTATGACGGCGTAATTTTATTAAGTCGAATATACACACAGCAATAACGTAATGTCTGGGATCGTGACAGCAGTGTTAGTGCCGTCGGTGTGGTATTGATTGTCAGCGAAATGTGGCCCCGTCGTTAGACCTACTTAAGCTGCAGTTACTTGACTAATTAAGTTGTCTACTGGGTTTGTCCACCGGGTGTTAAATTGATAACGGAACCCAAGAGACGTTAGACAAGAAGCTCGACTATATTAATGTATATCTCCGACTAGTTGCTCCTCCTCATAGCCGGCGTTCTACTACTATCGAATTTCGCGGATATTACCCACGAGAACACGGTTTAGCCGAGTTAGGGGAGAACACCGCGGCAACTCCCCGCTAAACCTGCCCGCGATGCTGTAGCGTAAATACGGTCGGGGTGGGGGCGGCGACTTAACGGCTATAGGATTAAGCCCTGTATTTATACCGCTGGTCCCTTGTTCCAACCCCCCGCCCTCGTCTGTAAGTCTGGTGCAGTTTAATCATCCGAAGTTGAGCTGATAAAGCAGAGGCGGATCTAAGGTAGGGGTCGTTAGGTGTGGCAAATCCACTTAACCGATGGTGTCCTCATTTGGCCGCCGTATACTCCATCGTATTGTGGGTATATTCTTTGAATTATCTCCTCGGGCGCTAGTTAATCGGTGCACGTGCACCCAACGAACTTTATTCAGAACATTTCCGCACCATACTCAGGGGGCGCTAGTTTATCGGTGCGAGAGCACCCAACGAACTTTAGTTAAGTGCGTTTCCGCACCACACTCAGTGGGCGCTAGTTTACCGGTGCAAGTGTACCCAACGAACTTTAGTTAAGTGCATTTCCGCACCACCCTCAGGGGGGCGCTAGTTTATCGGTGCAAGTGTACCCAACGAACTTTAGTTAAGTGCATTGCCGCACCACCCTCAGGGGGCGCTAGTTTATCGGTGCGAGAGCACCCAACGAACTTTAGTTAAGTGCGTTTCCGCACCACACTCAGTGGGCGCTAGTTTACCGGTGCAAGTGTACCCAACGAACTTTAGTTAAGTAAATTTCCGCACCACCCTCAGGGGGGCGCTAGTTTACCGGTGCAAGTGCACTCAACGAACGACTTTTTTTAAACTAGCGCCTCTCTGAGTGTGGTGCGGAAATGTACTTAACTAAAGTTCGTTGGGTACACTTGCACCGGTAAACTAGCGCCGAAACATACGGAATCTACGGTATTCCAAGCCCTCGCAAACCAGAAAACAGGTGTTCTAAAAATGGATTATTAATCTTATTATCGGTATATCACTATCGGTGACAATTTTCTCTTTGTTCTTATTTTCCCATAACATTGATTAAATATTTTATGCAGCATAACGTATATAGTATAGTATATATAGTATATAGTATAGTATTTTAATAGCTATTCATAAAATTCGTTTCCGTTACCCACGTGTTTTGAATATCATTGACCTACATATGTGTCTGCTGGGATGCTGACCTATTTCTACACTTGGCCTACTTTATTGTCTTCATGAAGAAGGATCTGGGCTGAGTCAGGCGAGGGATTACGTTCTGATTGTACATTCAGCGGGAGAAACGGTGAATTAATATTCGCCAACGGCGCGCTGAATATCCAAGAATGAATAATCCTCAAGAAATTACTGCCCTTCTCGAGGAGTACATTCCCCTTCCGTATATTTAAATATCCGCATTATAACTTCAGTCTTAGTTAAATCATGGAAAAATTCATATTTCTGATAGCAAGCCGTACGAATATCATTTTGAATTTAGCGTCGTTTAAATTAGTCTTTATTACTCTTAAGGAATAAACTCGTATTACTTTCTGCCCTTAGATATCTCCTATTTGTCGGACAAACAGTTTGTACTTATGTCCGGAGTTAAATCTCTGGACGGATTCGGACGGACAGCGCATCTGTTAGTTCCCACACGTCTCGTCTTCCTCCCACTCTTTTTCATGAAAAAGGGCTATCAGTAGGGAGAAGGGCTGTTAATAAGGCTGGACTAATCACTGGCCCAGTCCGCCTATCCCAGTCCTCTCTCCTAGCATCCTCCCAAGTATTTCTCCGTTTAAATGAAACACTCCCGGCCTCTCTTCCCAACACGAATGGCTATCGCTTTACTATCTCTTTTTTTTACTCTACCCTCTCAATAAGGCCTTCTGGTCCTTGAGTTTTATCCAGACCAAATTGGAAAAAGTTTCTACGTATGTTTCTTTCAGGTTTTACAAGGTTTATTGTAAATAATAACGAAAATGACTACCATGAATCCAACTGAACTATGAAATTTAAAAAAATAATGTAATATCCTTGTCTCTATCCACGCGGTATTGTCCTCACCCCTGTATGTACGAGCCTATAGTCACAGTGACTTATACATCTCTTTGTTTCCGCCACGTTCCGTTTAAAAGCTGGACCGGGCATCGCTGGAAATGTCGGTAACTTGCGTCCCCGGCGCCCTAATGGCAGCCGCAAAGCTGCACGGGCTCTGTGGACTACCACTAAACCGCACGCGGGTCAAAGTTCAAAGCATGTCCCTCCCCCTCATGTCCTTTATGCACGTTACAGGAAGGGGGCGGGAGCACGTGTTGCAGTCACCGGTTTCAATCTACCTTAAGAGCTCCGTTCTTTGATCGAACGGCCCGCCGAAGTGGACCGTTTTATTTATGTCGATGGCCGATTGATACACGCAACAATTTAATATTATCTCGTAACTGAGTGCAATGAAAATGACTTTCACTGTACACTCTGAGTATCCTTCCATTCTTTCATGAATATCCGGCTAAAATCGAAATAAAATAAAAATTGAGAGGGCTCAGTTCTGATTGAATATGTTCTTTATATATGTGAATAAATTTCGTCCAGAGGTTTTAGTATATGCCTACAAGGTTGCTGTACAGCACGTAGTTTTAATTATATATAATTTTAATCCGCCCTACTTAATAATTTCCGTACTGACTGACGAAATCGGTGGAATGCGAAATTCGACGAAGAAACTCTTCGGGGAAAAAAGGTTAGGAATTTTTCCGGCTTCGCAAAAAGAAGAAAATAGGGAAAGTTACCCCTCGGCCCGATTGGGAAAGTGGAAAGCGATTGATGTATCGCCGGATTGCCTATTCACCCTGGAGAGTTTAAGTTAACCTACGTGGCGGCCTATTTTAACTCAAAACGAGCGCTTTCTCACTTGGCCTTAGGTTTCTACTGAGAACTTTTTAAGCCGATGTATGGGATTCATATGTACAATACATTATGTAGACAGAATATTACGATAGTTAATACGCTTTATAATGACATTGTAATTGTCGCTCTTGTAATTTCCATTCTATAATATCTCCACTCTCAATGAAATTGCCTTGAACACAGTGTAACATTCATATAATCCCTTATCTTGTTTTTCAGGCGTGCTGTCCGCTGAACCCCGCTTGGACATTCTGCCCTCTTCTGAAGTCCAACCCAAAGCCATCGGCAAATCCGTACTTCTCACATGCCGGGCTGTAGTCGACGATACTTCCCTTGTGACAGACTTCCAATGGCTAGATATTCACAACAGGACAATCAACAGCGATAATCCGTAAGTGTATTTATAATCAATTTAAATGTAATTGTTTTTCCCTACTCACAAGGTGTAAAAAATACCATAGTAAGACGAATACTTATGAAAAATATAATAAATTTAACGTACCTGTTGGTCCACGAGGGTTTGAAATACTATCATTCTTACGATCGTCGGTACCTACTACGTGGGTAGTGTGGGTAGCTCACTAACCTTGCTACTGAAGTTAGCCGGAAACCGAAACAAATCGAGTTGACACACAGCATCGCAAGAATAAGACATAATATTAATTTTTCTATATAGAACAAATTGTCCGGCTATTGATTTTCTGTCTATTATATTTATAGAATCCTAAATTTACTACAACAAAGGTTTATCAATATATCTGTCTGCCAGTAAGAGATTGGTCTGTACAAGGGATTATGGGATCGATTAGACTGTATTAAAAAAGTACAAAAATAAATTAAAGTTGCCTTGGAGGTTCAACGGGACAATTTGATAACCGTAACGCTGTACCGTGTTCGTGACATGGCCTCTGTGTACACGACCGCTTAATTTTCGTTTCTGAAAAATGAAAATGGCCTCTGAGAAAGAGAAATTGATATTCGTTTAGCAAATCTTTTTTACCCGAACGTCGGTCTTCCCCTCCTGTCTTTTTTTCACAAAGAGAAAGTTGCATATTTGATAACGGACCGGTCGCTTCCCCATTTTCACGTCCTGAGTTTAATCCAAATACTTACTTTTTTTTAAACATTTTTTGATGCCAACCGGGGGTAGGGTCGATGAGTCTTTTTTTTTGGCAAGAATCTAATCGGGACCAATTTCTTCTCAATCCTGTTAGTATAACCGAAACTGATATGTATATATTTTTCATCCGACATTTTTCCTATCGATTTTTCGTTTACACTGAGTAATGTGGTAGGCCCAACTGCAAATTTCTAACCAAGCTATCCAAAGTGGTAGCCCATACATGGAATTTTCCTTTACTTGAAATTTTGAATGAATTGAGGATCTTATTAACGGGAGGCTACAATTTTTGTTGATTTCAAAACAGAGTTCGAAATTGTGTTCAATAAACGTAACCCCTATTTGGGTTAAACCGCCCCTTATCCCTTTCCCATTAACTGTAGCAGCCCTCGGTCGGCAAATTACCCTTTAGATTTGAGCTCTCCTATCAAGACCTGTATTGTAAAGGGGGCGCGAAATACACGGGGAGCTTTAAACTAAATAAAGCGCCACTAAAGAAATCTGAATGGTAAAATGGTAATGGCCGGGACCGAAGGCCGATACCGCTGCCCTTACAATTGGTATCGGATTGTGAAAACAACGAGATTGGATATGTCTTTAACGGAGGATTTACCATCGAGAGCGGACATTGTGAGCTAGCTATGTCGAGATAGGCTCGCCTCACTCCTCTTCACTCGTGTCACTCCAAATCCCAATTTATAACTCGGTCTTTCGGTAGAGGCTGGGTCGAAATCAATTGAAACGAAGTCTATTTAAAGGGAGTTCAGATTTTACGCTCCCCTTGATACAAAACTGCGCACAATCTCTTCTTTTAAATTTTCTTTTTTTGTGTGTGTAAGATACTTGTAGGAAATAATAAAGCGTATAATTATGTTCCACTGTAAGTAATCTGAGACTAATCTACGTATTAGTCGCCGGAATTCCCACCTTTTCACCACCATCAGTCGTTTCCAAATTAATTATGCTCATTTGCTACCAATGAAGCTCCTGTTCGTATTGTCTCTGTGTTGTTACTGTGGCGGTGTTTATGGTTCTTGAGTTATATAATTTTCTTCTCTTTATTTTTTTTATTCGACGAGTATTTTTTTACCATCCAGTGAATGGTAATTTCTGATATTTCCCGCTGTGAAATTAACGTACTCCCTTCTAAATACTACCAAGTGTACCAGTAATATTTCTGTGCTGTTGCATATTTATAAATATACCCTCCAGTTTGCGGATCAACATGGTCCCCGGCGTTTGTAATGAATATTTCACGACTAAACCCTGAGTCGTTTTTGGTCGAAAGGACTTCATTTTCCTTCTATATGTACTTTTTTCCTCCCCTTATATTTTTTTTTTCATTCCTTTGAGGGTCAATTTTCGTGACCCGAGATGTGTATGGAGAACGCGGTTTACGGTCCGCTTTTCTGATGCGGTCATCGTGCTAAAAGGATTTTTGACCTTTTATGTGCAGTTCAGTGATGGGCATAACTAACTACGTAAAAAAAATACTTTCCTTAGCACCCTCTCGGTGAAAGAAACAATCTGAATTTTAATAGGGGAATTATGATGGAAGTACTTATAATGGAAGTTTTTCTCGCTTATTTTTTCTGTTCTATGAAAAAGCGTTGGAACTCAATTTTAAGCCTGAAAAAAACTGGCTTTGAATTATCCACTTACTGAAGTAAACTTATCCCATTTGAAATGCAATAATCAGTGGTAATTTATTGGCTATCTTATCAACCCAAAATTATTGGAATATCATTTCAACTCGACGATTGATTCCTCTGCTAGATCGGTTTTCTCCCCGTGGTCTTGTTGTTGCACCGCAGCAGACCGTTCGGAATATAGGCTGCCAAATTGGATACGCAGTCCAGGCCGATCGCCTAGATCAAAAGCGAGCCTCCGGTGATACGCTCCAGTTTGGGTTGCAGTCCATCCCGCACTGTCGGTCGGCACATTCCACCCAATTAACATAGTTGGAAGCGCGGTTTGAAAACTGAAACGGCGGCCGCTACTACTGCCACTTCTGTTGGAAACCAATCGAGCGGAGGAAGGCTGTTGATCCCATTAAACGGCCATTAGTCCCCCCGAAGCCCCTCGCCCATTTCCCCTCTAATCTAAACTGCCAATTTAGTAGGTCGGGCCGGCGTTTAGACCTTGCCAACGCTCGTAGACCTTAGCACTTTGCACTCCGGTACGGACAATATATATCCAGTAATTATCCCCGTTTCGACCTTTCGGACCAAATTTGTCTATGTGAACGTTGATATCGAATATCGTCTTCTTCGGACAATTTTCTATTTAATTGACAGAAGAAGATTTGTCTAAGTGCTCACAGTTAGGGTTAAGAAGTTTTTCCTGCATGGAATCTGTATTATCCTTAGACTAGAAGTTTCGGCTAGAAAGTACTCAATCACACTATATTAACATATAGCGATGCCTTTGCCGCATTTAGACCTATTGTCAAAACAGATGTGGTGAAACTTTGTTATTCCCCTGACTAAAGTTTATCTAATCTAAAATCCCGAATTAATGACCCCACTTTTCTATAATGACTCCTGCAGCCGATGCTTACTTATATAAAGACTATTATTAGAATATTTTTATTCGACTGTATTAATGAAAAAATAAAGCGGATCTTATTTAAAACAAAAAATTACCAGTAATCGAGATCTCGATCGACTAAACGACTATAACGACTTCCTAATTGCCGGCGGTCAGCCCTCATTCCCAACGATTTTATCTCGAAATAATTGAAGCGAAAACAACCACGACTTTTCCACCCCTTTTTGCTTAATGCCTTCTTAATTGTCACACGCAAAAAGAGGGGCTAGGGGGAGGAAAATATGAGGAATAGAGACCGCTTCTCGACAGGAAGTGTAGTATTTTATTTAATTTTTTGCATATTACGGAGTGTATGCTCAAATCGGGCGTAGGTTGTTCCTACTGCATTACTTCCCAGGCATAACATTCTTGATACACAATTGAAGCCTTTAGCTTTGTGGGCCAGTTTATTTCTCCCTCCTGTGCATTAATACTAAGCCGTATTGTCGACGAAATGTTGAAGACGTTGACAACCAACCGAGGCCCTTATAACTTAATACAAAAGAGAAGAGCCTGAAACTAGAGGGAAATGTCAGACCGAAATATTAAGGAAATTAACAAGTATTTTATGACTTATTAAATGGTAAAAAACTGGGAGATACTGCGAATAAATATTTATTTAATGAAACAGTTCTGTTTTACCTTCGACAGGAACGCACGTGGGTAGGTTTATAAAGAATTTTCCTTCCATTAATTCTCATGCGTTAAATGTCTTAATAATTGCGGGTGAAGTGGATATGCATTATTAAAAACGGTAATACTGAGATAAGCAAAACTAAAGCCAGCAGGGGTTGTCCAGTCTCCAGTGTCCTGTGTTCCACTTTATGGTATACGACCGAAAGTTTCTCGACTACTCGAGTAGTAGTAGCAGGACTCGGGGACGGCGGCACTGTCTGAGAGACTTAGGATCATCATAATTTAGATATGAAGTTGTTGGGTTAATAGTCGAGTGGCTCCTGCAATTAAAGCCGGCGGTGCTTCGGGGCCGGCAACCCCTTCAGGACAAGTTCGGGGGTTGTACCCTGCTCCGATAGTCGTCCGAAATTAGTGCTCCGGTTAAACTGACAATTGGGCCGCTTCATAATTGGCCGGTTCCGAACATTAAAACCGCATAAATTGGCGTCAGAATATTATCGCCTCCGGATATTATTGCCGTCGACCTTCCCCACACCAGTCTCTCGAATATATTTCCGGTACGCATTAAACGAAAATCATCGCGGGATCGTTATATATTTCTTTCTGTCGGGCTCGTCCAAAGTTTATGACGGCTCAGTAACCTTGTCTTCTTTACAACTTGATAGGCAAAAGTAGCAAGAAATACTCAATTCTATCGTTTTTTTTCGTCCGGATTATGAATGATGGTTTCAGGTTTTGGTCATTGAAATAAATATGAGTTACACACAACTAATATTTATGAGAAACTAGTCCGGGTAGGGATCAAACCGGCGAGAGGAGGTCTAGGCCTGTCCGAATTCTCATTAGATGATCCCGGCGAAACTAAGCTTCCTCGTGACGTTCCTAACTTTATAGAAGCATTCCTTAGGATTTCCAGCGATGACGACGGAACCGCGTTCCGGTCCGTAGTCCCGACCCCGGTCCACTATCTACGGAGCCTATTTGCAGTTTGGGTGTTCTACCCCACTGCATTACAGAGGGTGGGTTTCCTAATGCTTCCTCCGCCCATTTCGAATCTTAGGGGTCCCCTTGCCCGTTCCCCTATTCGGTCTGCAGTATTTTTCTCTTCCGAGGGTACGTACATGTTCCGGGGACGGGGAAAATAGCGACTCCTGCGATTTGTACATGGTCTACGCGTCTACTGTCGACGGAGCGGGACTTTACAGTGTCAAATATTCGAATACCGGGCATGACTTTGTCAAAACGTGTATTAGTCTTATACACCAGGTCCGGAGATATATTATATACCCCATACCTCATTATATACCTGTCATACCTCTTTGCCAGAATCTATTGGAGGCTAATCAACTGCTGAATTCAATTTCTACTGTACCATACACATTTTTAAAGCATGTACATTGTTCTTGTACTTTCATTGTACTTTCAGTTTAACGAGGGGACGATTCACCACCGAAATGATGCCTAACGAAAGGTCGCTTGCTCTAATCATCAACTCGCTACAGAAGAACGACGCTGGCAACTACACTTGTACCGCGATGTACGCCGGATCAACTAAGCTCGTAAGGACTGTTCCGCTCAAGACAATCGGTAAGTACTTATTATTCATAAATTATAAAGGTTTAAATTTTGTGGTGGTTCTAGAAGCTCGCGGGGAATGTGAAACTTTAAAAAAAAAGTTGTTGAAATAAATTGAATTGCCTGTAATGTTGCCTTAAACGTTAAGTCCAAAACACGACTGAAACGAATTTCTAATCCTGCACAAGAGTTTAAGTTTCTATAATTGTGATATAAGTCTTGGCTTAGGTCGAGTGTAAAAAGGCTAAACAAACTAGTTCTAATTATAATGTCTTCTGTGCATAAATTTGTATTGCTCTGACGAAATATCTTCTGATATTAAAGCGGAGGATTTTGAAAGAAAAATGTAAAGGGAAAAGTTGGATACGGAAGTTGTTCCTCTTAACGAGTTCTCGTGACTTGTAGACAAAACTTTTTTCTTATTCCTCTTCTTCTTACTCTTCTTCTTCTCGAATAAAGAAACTGTCTTAATGCAGCATGTATAAATCCCATCCACGACTATTTTCGCGCTTAAATTTAGACATTTTATGGATTATTTTTGCCTATATTTTCGATGTAACTAAGGCATAAAATATCGCACTATAAATTAAAATACTACTACTGTGTTTAAATAGTTTATTTTATTAAACTGATCAGGATTCAATTGCTTGACGTACTTTAATCATCGTCATTAATTTTAAATATCAATTTCAAGCAAGTGAAAGAATTACATTTAAATCCTGACTAATTATCAATCGTGCACACATACGTCACCGCGTTTTATATCTTTTGCCTTGGCTACGGATATAGTTTGTATTATCAACTTATGAAAAGTGGCAGAAAATTTAAAACTTACAAGAGCTACAAATTGTCAAAAAAAAGTCGCCACCGAAGGATAAACTTTTTAACTTCTCTTTCTCTCTAATACAAATTGAATATAAGATATTGAGTGGGGGGGGGGTAGTCTCTTTACGGATAAAGTGATTTTAATTCGGCTTTTCATAAATCTGGCGGCGTCGCAAAAAGAGAAATAAAAAAAACGGAAGGAAAAAAAGAAGTTAACGCGATTTTGATATTGGGGCGGGGGGGGCCTTTTTGGGGGAGGGGCTGGTGCCTTTTCAGAGGACCATTGCTCTCGCCCGGCTTTGATAATACAACTCCAAAGGCGGTTCGAATTAACGGGAATTGGAGTAACATTTAGAAAAATATTAAAAATACGAGTTCTGTTAATATGCGTAATTCTTTTTTTTCGTGGGAATTTTGAGTTGGAAAATATGCCATCGTTAGTTTGACAATTTGTTATTAAGTAATACTTTGTTCTAGCTCTTTGAAATACTTATCCTCCATAAGTAACTTAGTTAGGGATATCTCAGATATTGGAATCTTTGAACTACTGATCTCCCAGGGCTATTTACAATGTATAGTGGCCATCGGTAATCCAACTCACCTGGGGTTAATTAACAAGGTGGTTAGAGAAGTTGTTTGGGATGGATTGGTAATTTCTGGAAACCGCTCTCCCTGTTGAATTTAATCCTTTAATTATCCCATTCTATAACTTGGTACTGGGGCCTTACCACCCTGCTACCCTATCTAGATTAAACGCCGTTTGATGTAAATACAGAATGCCTTCCTTCTCAATTATTGTCCTCCGGCCAATATTGAACTTGCAGACGGGCGCTTGTCGATCGTTTCCATTGTTATTTCGAATTCCCACCTTTTTAGCGTTCCTACGTCGATGGGCTCTCGAAAACGAATCTAAGAAAACGAAATAAAATAAAACTTGGTCTAAGGTTGAATGCGGTAACATTGCGGTTACGCATTGGTTATATTCGAAATAGGTAAAAATATACAAAATATATATTACTAGCCGTAACAAGATAGATCCTTAGATTATCCCAATATAAAATATGGCTCGAGTCAAATTGACCTAGAGAAACCCAATGAATTATTCGGTTTTAAATCACCACCTATTTCTTCTTCTTCTAAGGATTGATTAGTCAAAATTTTTACGAGCTAACCAAATCTATATTCTTTCTTGTAGTTGCTAAAATGTTGTTTTTTCTTAGTTGCGGTTACCTGGGAGGACGCCCCCCTGGAACAGAACGCTCTCGTCGGTCGGGATTACAAGGTGAAATGCCGCGTTAGGGCCGAACCCCCGCCGCACGTAGAATGGCGCATCAACGGCAACGAGCTGCCCAAGGACGGACGCTTCGTCGTCGAGGTTGATGGACTCCTGATCAGGAAAGTGGAAGAGACGGACGACGGAATCTACACCTGCAGGGCCTTCGTCATTGAGACGGGAGAACTTCAGGAGCGCCCAATCACATTGGAGGTGAGCGATCGGTTATCTTTCCAATATTCAGTGGACCGCTTAAAGGAAGTAGAAGGGATAAGAGTGGGATTTGTTCCTCCATGAGTGGGACCAAGAGGCATCCGTAAGTTGAGAGCGGAAGGTGGGGACAAAATCGAGAGGAATAGCTCTCAAGAACATTCGGCATCTAATTTCAGTTTACATAAAGCGTTTTTACACTCCAGAAACCGGTAGGAGGGGAATTCCTTGCGCATAAGAATCTCGAATTAATAATTAGTCAATTTAGGTATAGCTTAATATTCCCCATTTCATGTGAGGATCGTGAAGTGAAAATATAAACGTAGGCAGCACTTCATGAGATTCTAAACAGATTGTGATAGCAGCGTTGGACTAATGGAGAATGGTTTATGCCGGCTATTGAGCTCGGCATTGGGGATTTACCGGGGCGGAAGTAAGAGGACAGGTTTTGAGCAGAAGGAATTGGTGGCCAAGATTGCAACAGTGCTCCAATCACCGCTGGCATTGACATGCTCCGCTCCCCCTCTTCGTCCCCAAGTCTCCATTCAAACTTTTCCCTCATAAGCTCTCTTAACCCCCCAGGACCGTTCCCTGACTTACCTACCCCTATATTTTACTTCGAACCCCTCAAAACGGAGGGAAGAAAAACTGAAAAATCCCCCTAGTATATTGGAAATTTCCCGAAGAGAAAATGCCCACCCTCCTCCTCCGCGCCCGATCAGGTACTGTTGCTTATTGGAAATTGGTTCCGGCTACCGACACATTTCTTTTATTACCACTTGTCCCGTACCTTCTGATTAACCTTTGATTTTCATCATCGGTACGTGAAATACGAATCATAAATTGTGTATTATCCAAACCACCTATAAGAGCGATATTTTTTGGGGGGGATTTTGTTTTGTCGACTAAAATACTCTACGAATAAAGTATTTACAGAAATTAAAATTTTTAAATTTCCCCGATTCGTACATTAGAAATCGAGTGTCAAATATCATTAGTTTAAGCCATTTACGGATGACGTGATATTTTTCGGGCTTTCGTTCGTTTGGTCCTAGGCCAGGCTGTGTTTATAAGGACTAACCGTTGTATTATATTGAGGTATGTAGGCTAATCGACCGGAAATTAAACGTCCTGTCAACAATGTCGCTACACTTTTGCAATGTAACAATCCATTTAGGCGAAAGCAGGATATTACAAGTGATATTTAGTGTTACTGTATTTTTTCTTTTCATCTATTCAGTATCGAAAGGAAGTTCAGAGTATGCTTTATGCATAGATGACATTCTATGATTCAATAAAATGCAAGCCCATTCCGAAATAATTTTAATAATAAATACAAATTACGATATTGTTCTCTTCGAGATTCTCTTACAGGTTTTTAAAAATTTAAAAATAAACGCGTAATTCGAGCAATTGCTCCGAAGTAAAAGGAAAAAATAATTCGGTAGGGTAAGGACAATCCTCTCTGGCCCGTCTAGCGAATCTGAATACGAATGACGCTGTCAGTCCTTGAGTCATTCGAGTTCCATATTTCAGTTAAAAATGACGGGCCGAAGGAGAATGGAAGAGGAATGAGAAGGTGAAGGACAATAGGAAGGGAATTAGATTGAGGAAGCCTCGGATTTCTCCTAATACCTTATCTTAGTGTCGCTTGTCACCCTCGTCCTTACTAGCCTAGTGGGCAAATAAGTGATTGAAGTCATATTTCAAAATGATCCGGAGAAAATAGGAACTCGAAATTACCTTAGGTTAAAACCGAAAATATTCCCTTTTGTCCCCGTAGCAAAGATAAAGTAGTTGCATGTTTCACTACAAATCTTTTATAGTTGTTTGGTTTAGTAACATTTTATTTTGCAATACTAACGTAACGCTGCTGATGATAGTGAGAAGTTTAAAATGACTGAACTGAAGTTTATGTCAAAATAAATAGCCTGAAATCTGAATTGGTTTGTTCCCCAATATTTCAGGTTTACACACTGCCGTCATTCGTCGAAGGTATGGTCTCGTCCTTGGAAGCCATCGACGGCGAATCGGCCAGCATCACTTGCAACGCTACCGGCAAACCGAAACCGACCTATTCCTGGGTGAAGACTTCGACGCAGCAGAATTTGGGCATAGCCAGCGAGAGGTTCAGCGTGAATGAAGTCACGGGCGTGCTGACGATCAACCGGGTGACCCACGTGGACAACGGAGATTTCAAATGCGTCG
This sequence comes from Lethocerus indicus, assembly GCA_019843655.1. NCBI lineage: Eukaryota > Metazoa > Arthropoda > Insecta > Hemiptera > Belostomatidae > Lethocerus > Lethocerus indicus. Next base: position 15,823,410 of record JACDQD010000009.1, on the reverse strand, counting down.
CGACCAACGGAGCGGGCATCATCGAGAAGACGGTACGACTGCTGGTCGTCATCAAGCCCAAAATCGGCGACATAAGGAACGTGAGCACCCCGACGGGACAAGAAGCCAGGCTAGAGTGCAGAGCTACAGGCAGCCCACTACCAACTATCACATTCAGGTATCTTTCCTCGTTTAAGTAATTCTACCTAAATAGGAAGATGACAGTTCTAATAAACTATAATTCGCGTTTGCACTTCACTGATATCTCTTATGCTAGCCTCGTTTCTCGACTGTGAAGACATTACCGACAAATAAACTGATCCTATGCAAACATTATTATTATTTTGGGGACTTTTCCAGAAAGCGAATAAAATATATTCTAGAGGGCGAAATATTCCTTTTATTAAAACCTTCCATGGTTTATACCGAACAAACAATTTTCAGGTTAGGGTCATGATTCTCTCTCACCTATATGAAGAAGGGCTTAAACTGATGTGTCAGTTTTTCTAATTCAACATCGTCTGTGTATTTATTATAATTCCAAGTTATTTAATTCTTTCACTTTGGGATAAACCAATTTTGTTTTAAAATGTTAACTTGCAGTAATATACTTCACACCGCATTATTATTGTATACACTTTATCGCTTATTTCAACTGCCTGCTGTGTGTTCGCAGTTAATAAGGTTAAATAGGCAATCATTAAAGGCTTTAAGAGTAAAGTTTTTAGAAGTAATGGTGGTTTTAAGTCCAGTTGGCTGAATCGTTTAGTATCAACTATTTTAAAATTAAATGAGAAAGGAAATCAGAAACCAAACATTCAGTTAATAACGAAACAAATGGTGGCCCCCCTGAGCTTCTTTCCCAGTTTCTATCAATGTTAGGCTGCGTTAAATAATCTAAGTTTGAGAGGTGAATAGCCCACACCCTGTGCTAGGGATCATCGAATCAACCAAAAATATGGTAACCCTAATAAATATAAAGGGAAGGTTTGCTTTTTTTACGTGTGAGTGACTTCTCTTATTTTTATGATGTATGACCTGTGTTCTGTGCATTTTCTCGAGGCTTATCGTCGCCATTTTCGGCATCGGGTCGGCCCTATGTGAAGTAACTATTATTATTAGCTGCTGTCAACTGTCGTTCCCGAATATGATGGAATATGATTGAACAATACTGACTCATCATTGTCGCCAGTGGGAAAACCCTGGGGCTGTTGCTTTTCAATCCGTGGCAGAGAAACGTTTGTTGCTTTCCATCATATATGAGCCTAATCATCCCACCAGCCCCTCCATATGCAGCCTAACAATGTTCAAGCCGATCAATCATGCTGTTCTCTTGTAAATAATCGACCATATAGATGGATTCAATTTCCTTTTGGACATAGGGGTCGACAGAGAGTAAAATTAGAGTATATTTTTACCCAGATGAAAACTGCAGTAGAAAAAGTACCAGCCAATTAGGTGAAATATATAATAGAGATTAAAGTAACCTTTTTAAATCTAAATGTGAATCTTAACTTGCAGTGGTAATTGTATTTTGCTTATTGTTTTATTTCTTTGAACAGAAAATTGAGTTCTCCACACAAAATGATTGCTGGAGTTCAACCAGATGATGATAGGATAATTGTTGAGCAGAAGGAAGACAAAGAAAAACAAGAATCTGTAGGCACATTGATTGTTACTGCCTTGAAAAAGAAAGATGATGGCCTCTATGCTTGTATTGCTAAGAATAAGGTAACACATTTAACTTTCTTATTCAGTAAATGTAAGTCAGTCAAAATAAGTCAGTGAAATATAAGTCAAATGTATGACTTATATTTCAAGGCCATACTTTGGCCAGATTTACACCCTGGGAATACTTATGCCATGAATTGGCTATTATCAGATTTTGATTAGTTGAGAATTTATAAGAAAGAAGCCATGTTGTTTGTTGTGTTGAAAGAAACATGTAGAAAACTTGTTGTTTTTTATAGGGTGGTGAAGTAATCAAGAATGGACATTTACAAGTTGAATTTCCTCCAACATTTGAAAATTCTCCAATGAAAGAGGCCTGGTCCTGGTCTAGGAAACCGATCAACTTGACTTGCATTGCCGAATCAATCCCAAATGCAACAATCAGTTGGAAATTGAATGACCGGGACATTGAGAAAGATCCCAACTTTAGGAAGTATGGAAATGGACCCCAAAGCTCTCTGTTGGTAAGTAAAATTAAATAACATTAATGAATTTCCTCTGTATTTCAATTATACAGGTGATGTTATATTCCTCTTAGAAATTGAAGTGTTCAGAAGTTTTCTTTGTCCTGGGATTACAGTAGGCTAGATAGTATAACTAGAATGATTAAACATTGAAAATATATTTTAATTTTATAACTTTCTATGATTATTATACTCAAAGTTTTCTCTGTATTGTACAAATTTATTCATGATAATATGAGTGCAATCTGAGGTGCTACTGCCTTATAGTCTGTGATCCTTGTTCTTGTATTGTGTTCAAAGTTCAAAGATTCATACATTTTTTTTTGGATAATTTCTAAATAATTCTCCAATGTTTTCAGGTGACTCCTAGTGATCTCAGATTTTATGGAGTGTACAAATGTGTCGGTAAAAATATTCATGGTGAAGATTCTATTTTGATTAATCTCAGAGAGGCCAGGGTCCCATCAGAAATTCTTCAGTCAAAAATGGATGTTATCACTGGTTAGTATATATTTTTGTACAAAAAACACTACACTTTTTATTACTTCTCTTTTTCAGGTATATTTGAAGCAGTTATTCTCTTTGGAACTGTAGATATCAATAAAACTGAAGTAAAACAATAGTTTAATACAATTATAAGAACCAATGTTTTTAGAATTATTATTTTTTATTTGGTTATTTTAAACCAGGTCTTTAATGTCTTTATTATGTGTTACAGCCACAACAATTACATTTTCATTTGTTGGACCTAGTGAAACCGGAGGTAGACCAGTTAAAGCTTTTGCCGTTGAATACAAGAAGGAAAAAGACAGCTGGAGTGAAGCTATGAATAAGACTTGGCCCGTAGGTCAGTGGAGAAATACTAATCAACCATTATTTTGTATTCCTTTCCTACTACTTATTGTTCTATTATATCCAGTATACAATATATAGAATATTATGAATTGTTCATTTACTGATTTGACATGGAATTTTAATCACATGTTCTAATCTTAGATTACTTTTTCCTTCAGGATTCACTGAATGTCAGAAAAAATTTAAAGGTGTCTCTCTATTTGTTATTATAGATTCCCCATACATTTTGGAAAATTTGGAACCACAGACAGCATATAACTTCAGGTTTGCAGCTCTTAATGAAGTCGGACTCAGCAATTGGGGAGCAACACAATTCAAGACAATGCCCAAACGCTCCAACCCTGAAGAACCTCTCATTTTGAACCAGCCAGTTCCGGAAGGTTTTGTTGTTTCCGACTTTGGTGACAGGTTTGAACTCAGGTGGAAGAAACCCGCTGACAACGGAGAATTCATTGACAAATATCAAATTGAATATTGTACAGTAAGTAGTACTCAATGTTTTATTTTGTGACCACCTTTGAGGCTTTGGGTGAAGGTCTGCAAAAATTTGATTATGAGAATGTTTGTTCATGCTTTTTATGAACATTTACTCTTGCCATTTCTCATCTGTTTTCTTGTATGCTAGTTCCATTCATATTTGGGTATGGAATTACCTACCTTGATGTTTTGGGTTTATTCTTATCCTCACCTAGAGATAAATATGATTCAGGATAATTATCAACTTATTCAGATCTAAATTTTCATGTATTTGCCTTTGACAAAGCTATTATTATTTTAAATAAAAATTAGACTTTAATCCTGTACTGCAGATTTTTTAATAATTATGTTACATGCTCATATTTTGTTAATAGCATTGTTATTTTTATCCCGTGTTGATTATTATTATCATTACAATTATTGGTTTTTTATAACTGATAAATAAATTCTAGATGGAATATATCAATGAAACCTTCATAGAGTTTAATTTAAATTTAAGTAATTTTGTGTATTTATTATAGTCCTTCAGTTATAAATTTTTTTTATAGGTACATAAAGTTGATGATGTCTGGACCGACATTGAGCCCGGTTGCAACACTGTCGAAGTGAAAAGTTCTGAACTGACATCCACTGAAATTACATCACTCTCACCTGACACCTACTACAAAGTTGAACTCAGAGCACACAACGCCATCGGTTTCAGTACACCTGGACAAGTCTATGTGAGGACAGCTAAAGGTCAGTTGCATGATTGTCCACAATATGTCCTTTCTTAGTTTCCGTTTGTTTGTTGTCTGATCATGACGTGTTTTGCCTGTTATGAGTGCCGTGTATTAAAGGTTGAAGTGATACTCACATTTTGATAGAGTGTTTTTGAGTTGAATCCCTGCGAATAATCATTCTTCATCCTTTGGTTATGAATAATACAAGTATTAAAGGATTTAATTTTAAATAAAAATCCATTCAGTTTATCTCTAAGCGCCAAAGTGATTTTTACATACACAGAAGCCACTTCATCCAACTTGTCTCAACTGGCTATCCTGGAATCATAGTGACCAGGCATATTAATAGAACTTTGTTCTTTGTTTTCTGATCCAATTTTTCCTTTTTATAAAAATTATTTCTAAAGATTGCAGTATGAACAATATTGGAAAATTGCTGTGCAAGAATAATTATTTTGCTTACATGTTACAAATTATAATTATGATAAAAGGGTTAAATGCAAGTACCTAATCAAATAGTACATTTACTGAATTCTAGTGATTCATTATACTGCTTAAAGAAATTTACTTCATTTGAAATTTATTATTATAAAAGAAAATATTTTTATAATTATTCCATTGCCTCCATTTTAAATTAAATTGTTATTTTTTGATACATTTGATATCTTTCTTTTAAATCCATAACAGGGCAAAACACATTTCTTCTGTGCTCATTGGGCAGAATTTTATTCTTGTGTCATCTGAACTAACAGTAAATTGGTTTACTAAATAAATGGGGTTTAGTGTTATTGTGTTATTAAATGCATCATTGTGCATAACAATAGGTTATGTCACGCCAGTTTACGGAGTGCACAAAAGGGGAATTGTGAATGAAACAAAAGAAAGCTTATTTTCTTGGGAAATGGTGGTATTATCATTGCAATGCACAAATTGCTATTTATATATATACATAAAGCTACATACATTGCAGGAAATGCTTTCCCTTCACTTTGTTAGATATTAGCTGTTTAATTTTTGTTTTTCCTTTTTTTAATTATTTATCGCTGAACGTAGTTTATCTCAGATATTTTTAAGGCCACCTTTTTTTCATTTAATATTGTTTTTTCAGTCATATTTTATATCTTAGATACTTGCCTATTTGTTCTATTCATTGTAATCCTTATAGATCAGAGCAAGTTGGACGTCCATGGACATCCTTGGTCAACGACTTCTGCAGCTTCAATAACATCGTATCATAGTTTAGCCTCTTTATTGGTTATTTCAATCCTCCTTTCTATTCTCAACTCCCAACAATAACCTGAGGTTTTATAAGAGATGGAAAAGAAAATATCCAACACATTCCATTTGAAGTTATCAAATTTTGTATTTTACAATTTGGCCTAGTTTCTTTGTTCTAAATTTGATTAATCACTTTAGATCTACTGATGATAGAAATATAAAAAAAATAACTGTAGAGTACAGACTGTTTCTAAATTTAAATGTGAATTATATTGTACAAAATTTAAAATGTTGTGAACAATTACTATTCTGACTGCAGTACAATTGTATATTTTAAATATTAAAAAACAATATCAGTGGAACTCCTGTTCCACTATAATATAGGCTGATTTTTTTACTTGACAACAGTTTTATAGTTAAAAACATTCCAAGAAATTAGGTAAATTTTACATGTATTACTTTTTCAATTTTGTTGATATATTTATTAATATGAGGTCTCCTAATTAAATCGATATTTGACATGCCTTAGTAAACAAGATCAGGAATAATGAGACTTTAACTAGGCCGATTTTACTAATCTTCACCTCCTAGCATTTTTATAATTTGTTTCCCAAATACTGTTAAATCAATTTAATACAAATTTAGTGATAGCAGATTTAAAACTGTCAGGCCCATAAAAACCAGATCTTTTTCACTAAGGCTTGTACTGTATTAGAAAAGACTGTTTTAGACTGGGTAAGTCCTTGGTTTGATTACACATTGCAGGTCTGGTTTGAGGTGTATTCATGATGTTTGTTGGTTGCATCGATTACTGTCCCAGTTACCTAATACATTTAAATTTCTGCTATTATTTTTGGATGGACCTTGTATTATTGTTTTCTTTGTTTCAAATTCCTTTTCTCAAGTTCTTCTTTTGCATGTGTTTATGCAATAAATACTCACTCAGAGCCTTGAAGTGAGACTTGTAATTGTTCACAGTCATTCATGTGTGATCTCCTGGCATTTAAGAAATATTAAATATTTCATTAGAACTTAGAAATTGTCTGTATTCCTTGCAAAAAAAAGCACATTATTCCGTGTTCCCGTTAGTTCTTCCTTTCTTTCTTTCTTTAATGGCCTTCTACTTGATATGTACTACTTGATTATTTAATAAGAAAAAAATAATTAATTTTAGAAATCTTATCAATGATAGATGTGTGTATTTAGAGAAATGTTATTGTTCTCCCCCCTTTAATTCCCCTTCACACACGTACCAATTTTATTTATGCTTAATTTATTATTTCTCAAATATATTGATAATTAAAACAAAAAAGTTTTGTAATTAATTCTTTAAAATTGTGATAAATAGTATCATATATATACATATACATATATATATATATATATATATATATATATATATATATATATATATATTTAGAATATTGTGGGGAAAATTGTGAGTGAAGGAGAAAAAATGTGAGGATGCTATTATTTAGTTTTTTGTTTTCCTTTTCTCTTGTTCAATTTATTTAATTAGGATTATTATGTACATTGCATGTTTGTGTGATTGTTATTAATACTTATAGGTGCCAATGTAAGCAATAGCTATTAAGTGGTTCACTTAGCATTTTTGACTGCCACATTAGCCAATGTTTCTGGTCATGTGATGTAATCTGCCTAAGATATCTATGGGAAGTTTTCAGAATTACATCAGTTGTAATTTTCTGTACACTCTCTCTTCATTTGATCCTATGCTAGTCTGGTTTAGGCTTCTTGGCATGGTCAGTGTTTATTACATTATTAATACAGTGAGACAACTGTGTCAGTTGGCTGGCAATGAAGACTGCTGTTGACAGTATCACTAAACTTTTACTCATTATAAGTACCACTGAGTAGCAGTCTAGTCATAATGCTGACAGGATGCTTCTTTATCAGTTGACATAGCTAAAGTTGCTGAGTTATTTATGAATGGATTAATACTGGTAACAGAGAGAAGCCATTGGATTAAAAAGAAGTTAAAGTGGCAGAGAATCAAACAACTGATGACGTGAAGTTGTAAGTTGTATAGTCTTTCTCTGATTTTTTCTTTCTGAAAAATTTCAATGACTACTTAGATATTATTACAGTTTTCAAAGTGGTTCCTTTGCATAATAATAATTCATCAATTCTTATCCCCTTTTTCAGAAGCTTTCATGGACTTACTACATGAAGTACATGAATTACTGTAATTTGATTCCAGATAAATTTCCACGTCATATTAATAATAAAATTTCTGGCTTCAGTCAAATGCGCATTCTTCTTGCAGTTATGTAGGGATTATAAATAGTGGGAATTTGTTTAGATTAAATTCTATATGGACAATCCAAAGATGTTCTGCAAGGTAATACTCACAAGCAAATCAATTGTGGTAGTCAATTATGATAATTGTTAAACATTTTTAAAAAAAGAAAATTGTATATCACATAAACTGCCAATATTGCCTATTGAAGAATAGTACCGGAGTTAGTAAAGTGCAATATCAATGAATTCTCTCAATCTAGAATCAAGTGAAAAAGGAAAGTCTTGAATTATCAATTTAAAAAAATGTATTATTGTTATTAAAATTGATTTAGCTTATGTGGATATGCATAGGAATTTGTATGCGTAAACATATATATATATATATATATATATATATATATATATATATATACATACATAATTCATATGTATTTATATATGTTAAATTTTGATTGTTTACACAAGAGATAAAATCCCATTTTATGTTTTAGTATTTGAAAGAATATTCTTTTCTGTTTTGTTCAATGAGTCTTCATATAAATCAAAATATATTGTTTTTAAGAATTTAAATATATTTGGAGTAAGTCTAGCAATTAGGTGGGTACCCAACATGCTATATTTGATGATTTTGAAATTGTTTATTCTACTTAAGAATCAGGAATAGGTAATCCGTTTCTGTTGACAAGCCTTTTTGTAGTTTAAGATATCTTTATTTTAGTATTCAGCCCTTACTATGATTATTATAAATTAATAAGTGCAAAATACACTATGGTCACAATTTGTTGTAAACTCACCAGTGTCTTTGAAAATATAGCTAATATATATAGTTATAGTTTTGTTACTGTAATATAATACATATATATAAAAATAAACAAAAATTGTAATTTTAGTGAAAAATGTAAATTAATTCAACAAAATTTAATGAACCGGAAATAAGTTTTGATTTCTTCATACAATGTCATTGTAATTCTATTCTGTTTGATTTTTTTTAATATAGGCTTGATTTGATATATGAAAACTTAATTATTGTGAATATCAGCTTTCGGAAAAAAACAAATATTTAGATTTGTTTCCTTCTATTTAGAATACCTTTAAGTAGTATTTGTTTATTAATTTATGTAGTTGTATTCTAAACTTTTTCAAATTTGTAATTTTCACTTTTTAATATTGTGCATGATGTTTTTCATATTTATTTTGTGTTACAGTTACTACTAGTTTTGAATATTTTGAAATCACAAATGATGCATGCTATTCTAGTAGTTATTTTGTAAAAATCTAACTTTCAAATATTTATTTCTTTTATTTTGTATTTTTGTTGTAACAGTCGCAGCTGTGCTTTTATATATGGTGCTGAACTCTTGTCACATTTGTAACAATTCTGATATTTCAGAGTGATAATTAATTATCCTCTTGTGTGGTTTTTAAGTTATATTTAAAAACTCCTCCTTTTTAGTTTATGCAACATAAGAGAAATGAATGTATCTCCTGTTTCTTTTTTGTTTTATTATTAAAATAGTATATATACATAAAAATATATATGTTAGCCAGATAATTCCATTGTCTCTTCAATAAGTCATGTAGTTAACAAAGTTACATATTGTGTACATGAAGTACTCCTTTTAAAAGTAAGAACTCCAAAATAGTTTCAGTTTATAATATTTTCTATCTAGGGGTATCCAAATCTTTAACTTATTATACTTAATGTTTGTAAGCTGAATATTTTACTGGAGATTGAAAAAAATTCAGTGATTGTTATGACCATTTTAAATAATCAATCTATTTATATATACATACATATATAAATAAAAGAGAAAAATCACAATTTTTTCAACACAAAGTGATTTTACGCTTATATACAAAATGAAAGTCTCATGTGTAGCATAATGTTTGATCTAATCTGTACAGTTTCAATTGTAAAAACGTATAAATTATGAATGAATATTTCAGTTATGTATTAAACATATTTTTCCAAATAGACTCATTTGAAGTTTTGTATTTACCTTTTTGATTTCTTATCTCTGTACAATTGCAGTCTAGAACCTCTCCTCTTACAGTTTATTTTTAGTTATTTAATAAAACAACAAATAGCTTTACATATTATTATTATGCTGCTTATATGTTTAACAAATTATATATTTTTTAAATTTGTAAAATACTCATTCTGAAAATTGCTACATCTGCTTTTAATTTGATTGGCAATATTATTTCATTATTTGTTGTCTTTGTTTTACATCAATATGCCAAATTGCAAAAAAAAACGAATTTAATAGGCCTTCTGGTTGTGACGATCTATGAAATGTGAGCAGCGGTCCAATAGTAAATAAGATGTATCTAAAGTTTCACAGGCTAGCTGGTCATGGCCTCATATCTTCCCTGGAAATTAATAAAATTCACTTTGCGCTAATAATAGGTAAATATAAATCATATTCAGTGACTTTGTAGAGTTAGAATGGTAGTGGTCACCTACACATTCTCTTTATTATGTTTGTATATTGATTGTATTGGCGGTCATGTTTGTCTCTTCCCTTGGCTTCGTCTTGGCTTTGTATTTGCTTGCTTTTTACTGTTTTGCTTAACTCTTAATTTTTATGTTTTACCTTTGTTTCATTTTTTGTTGTACCCCAGATAACCCTTATGATTGATTCTTAATTTCTTCAAATAGAATACACGATGTTATGTTAAAATACTTGCACATTTATATATAAATATATATTTAGATTTTTTGTCAATCAAAAACGGATTGCCTTCATAATGTTTTGGTTTAGTATTCACATTATGTTCTCTTGATGAAAGATTTTAGAATGATAATTTATGTTTTTTGGATACTTACCAGATGTATTAAATATCATGTTCTGAATGTGTTCACTAGTTTATATACAGATATTATTTTTATGCACATTTATCAATCCACTTAGAAACAAAATTTTAATTAGATAGAATTTTAGTAAAAAGCACAAAGTAAAATATACATTTTCATGTAATAGAAACAAAGCCCAGACTACTTTTTTCTGTCATCAATTGTAAATATTTCATTTTTTTTGGTAAATTTGTCAGCCTGAATTGTGTAAATATTAGTTTAAGATATTTATCTGGAGATCTGTGAGGTTTTGGAAAATCATTTGTCTGATTCTCTGACTATTTCCTCTTGTTTTTTTTGGTCCTGTGCTATGTCATGGCTTATCATCATCAGTAGCACTGACAGTAATGCAAAGTCAGGTATTTATGCTGACAAAATGCTTCATAGGCCTTCAAATACCTATTGAAGTATGACTAACAAAATACTACTGAAGATGGTGAGGAGCCTCAGCTAGTCCAGCATAGGAAAAAATTAGCAAGAGAAGATCTGTTTTCATTCTTTCTGGAAAATGGCATAAATGATAATATGGTGTAAATATTAACAGACAACAAGTCTATTATATTGTGTATATTCTGAAATTAAAATCTTTGAATAATATCCTTATTGGCTTTTTATATCATTCAGCCTTGTTGTTATTAATTATTGTCTAATTAACTCTTATGCAAAATTCAGGCAAGATGCAAATACACTTTTCAGCTTATGTGTGTCGTGCTATAACTTCAGCTTCAGCCTTCAATATATATATATATATATATATATATATATATATATATATATATATATATATATATAAAATACTTCTTTGAGCTCTCATATTTTTATTAACTAATTATCACATTATTTTTTGGGGGAGATGGGACACAATAACAGAAATAATGCTTTAGCATAAAGTTTACACGGTGAACATTTTTTATTATTATAAAAACAAACCATAAACAAATTAATTATTACTAATGTGCTTTACTGACCTAAATATTTAACAATATAGAAAGTTTATTTGTTATTTTAAGAAAACAATTAATGTACACTTTTCATCAATTTTTTTAGGCGAAGAGAATCAAGCTGTTCACAATGACAAAATTCATGTCTCTAGTTCATTGTTGGTATCCGTCGTAGTCGCTGCTCTTCTTGTTGTTCTCATCATAATAGATGTTTCCTGCTATTTTGTCAATGACACAGGTAAGTATTATTTATTTCAAAATGTTTAATTTTACTTTCCAAAAATGTTACTATATTAACATACAATGAGAATTAAATAGGAATTATGTTTCAGACCAGAATTATCCAGTTATCAATACCTGTAAATGACAACATATTTTTAGACCTGCATTTTTTTATTTGTAACTGTAGAAAGTTTTGAGTCTTGAAATAATAGTAATATAACAATAAACTTTATTTACTGTAACTTCTTATAAGTGGTGTGTTGACATATATAACCAAAATGTTTATATAACACAGAAAAATTCCAATTTACATAATATAGTAATATGTTGAAAACTTGGTATTCATTTTATAAAGTTAAGTTTCAATTTGTTTTATTCAAACAGGTCTCCTCTGGCTCATGTGCGGAAAGAAGAGTTCTCGGAAAACAAGGGATGATGAAACTAAACTTGGAAGGTAGTTTTTATTTCTATAATATATTTACTGTATAAAATTAATACAATATGAACTGTTTTATTATTTTTTATATTCTCATTTAAGTTGCGAATAGCCTTCATTTTACTAGCTGTCTTTAAATGGATGCCTCTTTTGGCTTCAACAAGTTTAAGTAGTTTTAGTTTGACACAATTCACCATTCACTCTTATATTTGTGTGTTCATCATTCACATCATGGGTGGCACAGTATTGTTTGTGCAGCTGTAAAATTATTAAAATATCTTTTGCAAATTACAATTATTTTTGTATCCATTGTTTGTTATTGGTTGTCATGGTGATTATAATTTTTGGCAAACCAATTCGTCATTCTGGTAGCCTGTGTTAAATTTGAAGTAGTGTTAAGTAGTTAATTTAATAAATTCAGGCTGATTTATATTTGATCAGCATAATTATATACCAAGTGTAATGCATGAACTAAACAGTCTTGATTTGTTGGTGATTATTTGCATCAGAAATTGTAATGGGAATAATATTTTTTGGCTTTGTTCATCACACTATTGTATTAACATAAGAACAATCACTTATTCATTGTCATGGCAACCAGTGCAATGATTGCATTTCTATCGTGAGGAGGATGTCAAATTTTTATTTAAGCAGTAAAGAGCACAAACTGTATTAATGCCCTTGGGATAAATTTCACATAGCTATTAAGGCCATTTTTAATTGTGCCTGGAATATCATTTGTGGCTTCTACATGATGCGGATTATTTATAAACAATGTTCAAAGACGTCTGAAACAGTTCATCAGCTGTGTTTACTGCTGTTGTTTTATATGTTTTTTTATATTCTGTTTAACAACAATTATTTTTATTGATTTGCTTAATTAACAACAAACAAACATAATATTGGTATATGGGCGGGCGTAAAGAAAAGAAATGGTGGTGGTTTTGCAGCCTGTATAGCTGGAGGTTCCCATTGCCCTATTGCAGCAATAAAGATACAACATCGAACGAGAGCTGTAGCCTGGGAAACAACTCATCGTGTACTGCAGAGAAATTGCCACTACCGGATATGAATTTCGTTTTGTAAGATTCACAAATTGTCCAAAAACAAAAAAAAATAATACATTTTATATATTGGATGTTGTTGTGTGCTTTTTCTTTATTCAGCAGCAGCTTTGATTAAAAATAAAAAGACGCATGAAGGATGCACCCGCTTTATATATATGTATATATACAAGTATATATACCAGGAGATATCTTGATTTGTCTCTGTACATACATATATTTCTCTCTATCTTGACTATTGTTTCATGCAGCTATACAATATCACATTTTTTCTATGAAGGTTTCAGTGTCAATAGATATTAGATTCAAAAATCCATGGTTCCACAAGGACTCTATTGGCTCTCAGGTCTGTAAGACTTCAATCTTGGTGTACATGAGATTCATTATACGATGCCAACTTCCTTGGTGGCCACTTCCAATTTTTCTCATTCCAAACAAAATTCCTTTTGATTTGTAGCTTTTGTTTTGACACTGAATCCTCAGTCAGCAAAAAAAATCTGAAACTTTTCTCTTTTGATTATCAATGATTAAATTATTTGATTGCACATGTGGATCCTCCACTAATTGACAATAAAGAAGTTTGTATTTTAATTTAATTATTTTTATTTTTCAGTGAAGGAAAAGAGCTCCTGAACAATGGCAACAAAGAGGGCAAGATTCGTATTGAAAGTAAACCAATGATTGAAGATGGGTATGTAGAATATAAATTGTATCATTTGTTTATTATCTGATATCAATTATTTTTTATATCTTGAATTTCCTGGTACATTACTTGGTGACAATATGGATTTACAACTGTATATATATTTGGGAGGGCACAATGAGTATTTATGTCTTTATTTTGATATTTATTGTATATATCAAAGCATTATGAACTGTTTACTTTTAAATAAAGCACATGTTTTATATTACATTGTGAAGGTTATACTGTATTTATTTCAGTTCAGAATATGTCTCATTTAAATTTATAGTACTCTTCAGTCCTTAAGATTCTGTATTTGGATATGGTAAACCAAATGGGGGTACTGTTTACCACCACACTTGGATCACTTGAATTTTAAGATATTTTTTTCTTGAGTAGGAAAAATTTAGAATATTGTCCTTACTTTTTTGTGAGTTTCATTCATTGCACTGTTTAATGCACTGAGGTACATACATGTAATTCAATAAGAACACTCGCAATGTTGACTCCAAACACTTATATATTTGCATACTTTTTCCAATGTTTCAGATTCAAAAGAGACACAACAGTCGAATATGACATGAAGAAATCAGTTTCCAGGACAAGTTTTGTCGGTAAAGACTCAGCCGTGTAAGCAGCAGAAACACTGCTGTCAATTAAAAACAAAAAATTAGTCTCAGATCTGAGCAAGAGAGAGTGAGAGAGAGCTTTCCAGCAAACAATGTATAAATACAATACCCATGCTCATATGAAATTCCACATTTTCTTCATGAAAAACATAAACAAGAGAAACTCTACTACTACTTTCCTTGGTCAATATTTGTTACATTAAAAATAAGCGAGAAGAAAAAAAATTATGTGTGAAAAATTTGGATTTAATAAATTTATGTCGGGGAAGATTTCTAAAGCTTTCAATATTGTTTGTGTTTGGCAGGCGGGCTAAATTTTATTCGAATGAGCTTATTTACTACTCATAACTCAAATTAAAAAAAAAAAAAAAACACAAAGAGACTATTTAATAAATAATTGTGGGACCTGGGACAGTTAGTTGACTTAGTTTAAAGAGAATTAAAAAAAAAATCTGTGACTAATCGATATGGACAATATATAATAATAATTCGACCTAACAAGCAAAAAATATAAATAAATTTCATATTTTTACCACATTGGCTAGATAGAAAAATAAAATTTAAAAAATGGCATTTTAAACGACTTGTATATCGCATTTTTATTAAATGCTCTCTTGGCAGCACGATTGTCTCTCTATGTATAAACAAAACTGTAATAACAGTGTATAGAATTGAATTGAAAAATGTGAAAGTGATCTCTGCATTTTTGTAAGAGGGAAGATTTTTTATTATTATTGATTAATATTCTCATTTTTTCCATGGAATTCTCATTGAGACCAAGAAGCCGAAATCTGATTGTGTAGTTTTTTCTATATATATGTATATTTTATGAAAATTGCTACTTTTTATTGCCAACAAAACAGAAAAAATATATAAAGCAACATTGTAATTTGACAGCAGCATTGTATTTTGTGAACAGAAATAATATCAACAGAATAATAATGTATGACATTCGGACACACATTTTCACAGTTGTTTCAAAACTCCAATGTACGTAAATGTAACTCTTCTCTTAAGAAATGAAGATAAGTGTATTGTTCTATTTACATAGGATGTAAGGTATTTTTTAACAGTTAGGTTTTTGTCTTGTTAGCAGACAAAGGTAATTTAAAAAAAAACAAAAAAAGAAAACAAAAATTGTGATATGTGATGTTATTCACTGGTCTATTTATATTTTTGTATCGGGAAGCATATTTTCACTTCTCACTTTTTTTTGTTCTTTATTAGTTTTGTATTTAGCTACAGTGTTAGGTATAATTATTTTTTTTTTGTTAAATTGGAAAGTACTTGCTTTGCAAATTGCCCCCTCCCCTCCCTAGCTTTTATATGGTTCTAGTTTATAAAATAAAAAATGTGTCTTTACACAAATTGGAATTCTAACTAATACTATGACACAGTTTCTTTAACTTGTATAAATGACTGATGGAGAAACAAGACATTATTAAGAAAAAAACTACTAACAATGTATGTGTATGCTTGCGTTGTGCTTTCTATACCTATAATATTAAATGACAAAATCACATATTTGTTAACATTCTTCTCATGTATGCATTTAAATTGATACATTTCTCACCCGACTCTTTTTTTTCCTAATAACATTTTAAATAACAAAAACCAATAATAAGTTTATATTATGTTTTAGTCAATTTAACCTAAGACTGCAGGTTTCAAACAGACAATAATGTTCCTAACAAATTGAAGAAATGTGCAAAGGGTCTTAGTACTTAATATTGTCTTAAATTTGAAAAGGTTATAGTGCCAGTAGCCAGCTTTTTTTAAAAAAGTGAATTATATTGAATGTACAGATGAAATTCAGAGTTTCTGTTCTAAATTGAGACTATGAAGATATTAAAATTCCTTATATTTGTTTGTATCCCATTAACCTTCTCTTAGTTTTGTTTAATCTTTTTTAAGATATTGTTTTACCTAGAAATTTGTAAATTTTCTCTGCCTGTGCAAATCACTTACAAAAACTATTTGTTGGTGTGGATCAAATATACAGCCCACACAATGTGTGACTTGGCTGGCATTTCATGCTACATTTGTAAAAAATATATAAATATATATATATAAATATATAAATAGTGCGCTTCATTATTTGTGAAAAAAATTTTATGTCTTTTATAATAAAGATATGAATATCTATGTTCCCTTTTTGTTCTATTTTACCTGAACTATTAATTTAATTTCCGGGTATACCCAAAAACATCCCTCATTTATTGTATAAGAATTGTTTGTCATGCCATTTGACATTTCTTAAACCTGTTCCAATGTATATTTGTTACCTAAAAAATGGCTAAACTATCCAAAAGGTGAAGTAATGTGTACTTAGGGTGACTTAAGCAGGTGAAACTCTAAAGTAAGCCACCAGATTTTACAAACATCTTTACTTCAATAAATATATACAGAAGCACATAAGGAGACAAGACACTGCCCATCACTGTGGGACAGTATGTATATATATATATATATACTTTTTATGTATGTATATATAGAAAAAATTTACAGTATTTTTGTTATATTACTTAGATGGTTTAAAGCACTTTAGTTTAAACTGGAAAATACTGTCTATCGTAACTAAAACCTAGTTGCCATATATAGCCTCACTGTATGTTACCCAAGATCACAAAAAATGGCACTTCTATAACTATCACATTACTGACAGAAGTGGGGGATTGCATAGCCTATATACAGTGACTTCTTTTTCTTTTATTGACCCACCAGAGTCCAAAGAAGAAACCTCAGTTCTTCTGTGCATAACTAATATAACAATTTCACCAATGCCACCTGAGCCTCTGGGTGCATCCATCTAGTGCTGCTTGTGAATGGTACTTTTCCCAACGGATCTGCACTAAATTTTAAGGTTTCTAACGCCTGTGGGGGTAGTTTCCGAAACTTTCTCAGTTAGTCACGGCTTCGAACGATTGCTGTACCAATTCTGATGGGCTCGCAGCGTATTTGATGTTCATTCTGAATTACCAACATTCATATCTCATTTCAACATTTGTGGAAACCATTCAACGCGTTATTATTATGTTTTGGGGTGCCTGTTTGAACATTTCCAAAGGGAAAGGTAAACGTACATTGCCTTTCTCATTATTACTAAGCCACAGCGTTATCAGTTTAAATCATTTATTCACCTAAGAATTCTAGTATATCACGACTTAATTTTGCCAGTGGCGTGTGTCGTCTTGTGAGCTTCTAAACGCGTTTCACTACCGGCTCTGAAATCGCAGAGGTGACACGCGAACGGTTTAAAGCTGGTGTGTGTCTTTAAGTGCTTTTTGAGGTTGAGCTTGTAGGCTGTTTTGAAGTCGCACTTGTCGCAGGCGAATGGCTTGCCGCCGGCGTGCCTCCTGGCGTGCTGCATCAGGTAGGTCTTACGGGAGAACTTGAACTGGCAGACGTCGCACGTGTACGGCCTCTCGTTCGAGTGGACCTTGGCGTGCTCCAACAGGTACCAGCTCTTGGCAGTTCTGAACTCGCAGTGCTCGCAGGCGAACGGCTTCTCGCCCGTGTGCAGCAGCAAGTGCTTCTCGAAACAGGTCTTGTAGGCGCTTCTGAAATCGCACTTGTCGCAACCGTACCGCATGATGCCGTAACGGGTACTCCCGCTGATGTGCTTGTCGGCGATGTTGTGTCGTATCAGGTTCGATCTATATCTGGTTTTGAAATCGCACTTGTCACACATGTATACCTTGTGCGACTTCATATGTTGGGTCAGGCAGACCCTCTGAGGAGTTGTAAACTGGCACTGTTCGCAAGTGTACGATTTCGGGACGCTCTCATCGCTCTTGTCCTCTCTCTCGTTGCACACTCCTAAACAAACACTACATTCATCAATAAACACAATGCGAAATAAATTGCAAAATTTTATTTTCCATTGTAATTCTGTTCGACACAAACACAAGGATCTCACTTAAATGTTTTGTAGAATATGAACCCACGGGAAAAAAGAGCAGGACAATTTCTAAATCACCTAAACGACCAACACCATTAAATCAAATTTACAGTAGAGATAGAGTCTAACGGAAAACTACCTTCCTTAGATGTAAGCATATTGCAGAAGAGGAACACAACATAAAGAACACTTTACAGGTTAACGGTTACTCAAAACATAACAATAACCAGGAGACAGAAACCAAAGAACACACCTACTGAACGGCCAGATAGCCGAACACGCACTATAAACAAGCCTTACAATAGAATTTGAAAAGACACAAATCCTATCCACTGAAAACAACTATTATAACAGGATTATCAGAGAAGCAATACAAATACATAAAAATTTCGGTAATACGGGAACAAACATGTCTTAATCCCAAGAGGATTAACGACACCTCACATCCACATATGGATGTCCGGTCCCTGCTGATGGAACCAATAAGAGTTCCGAAACGTCGGAAGAAGACAACATTCAATGGAACCCGCTCGATCTCCGGTTTCGAAAAACAGGAAAAATCTCGGAACAGCTGTGGCTCCGATATCACGCGATTTCACCGGAAGCCAACCAGTGAAAATCAAGTTCTGGCCGCGGAAACCTTCGCTCGTCTTTATTAGTATTATTTTCCCAGCAGTTGCACTCCCGCCATATCCATCCAATATCCCTGGCGTTTCTGTATATGCGACAGAAACAGACTCCACACACAACACTTCTTCTCACGCAGATGTGTCCCAGTCAGGAGTGCTGCATCCACTCAGTTGTCAATGATTATTTAGGAATCTTCGTTCATACATCATTAAAGTCTTCTTGGATTGCATACTACTCTTTTCAGGAACCAATTTACCAACATCTGAATGTACTTTTATATGTTTTCAGTTTTGCCAGCTCTTGTGAGGGGACCGGTTGTTGGATTCCCTTCTATTTTTCTTTGCCCACTATAGACAGCCTATGGTGCCATCGCTCTGCAATTCACACACTTATTCTTCATTCTGCCTCTATTGGGATTCACCACGCATCTCACGTATTTCTGATTAAGTGAGCACTACCTGCTAATTGGAGTAATTGGCAACAGTAGCATTGGGTTACTGCTTCCCAAGATAAATATTTTTCTAGTCACACACGGTGATAGTGTAAATGTTCCTAAGGTGTTTCAACTGGACTTCAGCCCCAGGCCCTAATAAATAATAATGAAAGGGACTAATAAAGGTTAGGATGGCCCTCTACTCCTATCTCTCAGTTATTGTCATTTGTATTACCTGGTGTATTCAATGACCTCTAGCACTTCTGCAACTGGGGCCGAGGCCATTGGGGGTTTCCTCCCACTCAGGACTCAGGAATAGCTTCCTATGGATTCAACACATTTTTTTCTTTAAGTGAACACTGACTGTTAGTACTATACTGGTATAGTGTGTGTGCATAATTGGACTCCAGGTTTACCGTTTGAAGGTTGATCCTCGACTGTGTGCCTGAGCCATTGAGGCTGTTACTACCTTATTTTATCTATAATAAAAAAAGGTGTATATGAATCTGTCATATACCTACTCATAATGTGTTATTATTGGAATATAATGCGTACAAATGAATTACCAGGTGGGACCTTACTTTGATCAAACTGGTAAACTAATCATTCACAGTATCAAAATATCAAACTGAAATGTTTTTGTTTGCAAATTAAGAAGTACAACTCAAGTGATAACTAAGTGATAAGTGATAATGTTAACTAAAGCAAAAAATTACCTTCCTCTTTTATTCCTGCATCTTGAACATTAACAAATTCAAAGTTAATCTGCTTGGCCTCATCTATAAAAGCAATTATAAACATTATAATAGGAATGAGACAAAAGTAAACAAGGATATTTGAGCAAATTTGTAAAATTACCTTTATGTGTGATATTACAATCTTCAGTCTTGACAACTCCCAAATCAATTTCTTTTCTTTCATCTAAAAGAAAACAATAACACCTATTTATAATGTTAGATTATCAAAAATGACAGATTATTTTTTCAGCTTTGCGTAAGTTTGAAATTTATAACAGACAATGTCCTATTAATAATGTTTGATAAACATCAGGAACTGGTAGGTATTATAACTTTCAAGAGAAAGAAAAACATATGATAGTATTAAATGCAATTTTTACCTTTCACTTGAATGTCATCACAGACTTCATTTTTTACAACAATTTCATCAATACCTTCACTCTCATCTGTAAACATATAATTCCATTAATAAGTATCAATGATATTAAAATGATAATGTAAACTACAGAGGAATTACTAAAAGGAGCTTCTTTACTGAAGCTCATATAATTTAACAAAACAAGTTTAATTAAATTTAGCAAAAGCAGTTTAAAAAATATAAATATATATGAGCACATTCTTTTATAAATCCAATAACCCTAAGCAATCTCATTTATTTCTAAATGTTTGATTGACCAGTTTCCATGGATTTCAACTAGACTCCAAAATATTTAAATAGACTTACATTAAATGATTATTTAATGTTAGAACTGTACAAGAACAATAGTGTCATGTATAGTTTCTAACATGATTTGTTAACATAAACTGCAATACTTAAAAATGTTGCAATTCATTACTCAAAATTCATTGGAATAATCTTTATGAGGCAAGTTACCTTCTTGATCATTGTCAAAAACCTCTTCCTTCACAATTCTGAGATCAACATGCTTCACCTCATTACTGAAACCTTAAATTAAATAGCATATTAATGTTTATTTTCTAATGACATTTGTAACAAGTAATATAAATTATTATTTGATTTAACTCAAGACAGAGTTATATTTATGGTATTTTTATCATCAAATCTGGCATTTTGTTTTTTAGTTCCTGTGCTGTTATGACTAATAATACCTGATTAATAAATCAATGTTTTCTGATGACAGTGCTTTGAAGAAGAAGCACTTAAACATTACTACATGCTTCTGATACTTTGAAAATTTCAGAAACAGTGGTCATGAGGTCAACCAATCAGAATAATACATAATGGACATGATTTAGAAGCACCATCCCAATCAAAAATGCAATAAGTATAGGCTGACAACAGAAAATATACAAAATTTGGTACTGAAATTCATGTGTACTATTAATTTCATTATAGTCATGAAATCTTTTTAGTTAATAATGAACTGATCAATAATGATGTTAATGATTAATCAATGAATAAAGTTTTCATGATGATTGTTATGCCTATTAAATTCTCACTGAAGTTTCTCAATTCTGTTTAAGTAACTAGAATGCCAACAGAAAAGTTCAATAGGAAAATACCTCATACCTAATTCTGTATCACATGCAGCCGACATCACAGGACGATATTAATCAAATAATTATGCATTAAGAATCACAGATAACAGTTAGTGATCACAGAACAAACCTTAGTGACAGGTTATAACCTCCATGAAAACACTAACGATGACATCCTGTATAAATAGTCTACAAAAATAACATTACATTATATACATGCAACACATAACAATCTGCGATGTAATTTAAAATCATGATCAAAGTGAGGAAACAATTTTCAATAATTATCAACCTTACAAACTCATTAAAATACTGTAGATTTCGTGTGTTTCTGTCTCCTCTCGCTGGTTTGGTCTTTTGCTAGACCGGTTTCGGCATATTCAGTAGCTGTGTTAGTCACTGGATTTTTTTGGGAATCCTCACTGCACTGTTACTTGTACTGTGGTCGTTGTTTGTTTGTCATGTGTCTTGTTATTATGTTTTGGGGGAAGTTGCCTGTCTTATTTGGGTTGGGAAGGATTTTGTTAGTTGGATTATCGGTCAAATATATATTTGATCGCACAACTGGTCACAACTATTAGGTTAAGACTTCCAAATACATGACAGGAAACCTATCATAGTACAAGCGACGGTGACAGTGCAGTGAGGATGCCCAAAAATATCCAAAGTGCCAAACGGTACTTACATCGCTACTGAAGATGGCGAGCAGCCGAAACCGGTCTAGCAACGACCAAACCAGCGAGAGGAGACAGAAATCTCCGGTATTGGCTGTCAGAGGATCCAATCAAAGGACAGAATCCCCTATTATGTCATGTGGGCACATGACGTCTATATTCGAAAATTACCAACGATTGGTCGGCTGTTAGCCAATGTGAACACCTGGCTTCTTCAATCACTCACTCTCACTTCATCATGGGCTCTCATTCTCCTTCTAGACTTATGTTTGGTGCTGGTTTAGATGAAGTTTCGCGTGGTGATTGGCAGCTAAACCGGTAGTCGCTAAACTACTATTTCAACTTACCACCTTATTTTCTACAAACCTTGTAAAGTGGAAGATTCATACAAGGAGATAACTAACCACAGCTGCTCTAATAATTCAACATTTATTTTATACTTCTTTATTTCTCGTAAACCTCGTAAATATATCAGGACTATGCATAAAGTAATATTTACTAATGAAAAACCAAAAAGAAGCTTCATGGCATGCGAAATATAAATATCATTTGCGGTATATGGCCATAATTATTGATTTTGACAGCTCATGGACATTTGATATTCTTGAACCACTTGTAAATATAAGGAATAAACCATCATGTTTTTAATGACTGTCTCCAAAAATCAAATTACAAAGATGTACAGAAAACATTAATGACAAACTGTTTTAGAACTACTTGAACCTTCAAATGATATTTCTCATGTAAGATCCTATCTGAAGGTTTGATATAACACTGCAGGTATTTTCTTTATTAAAGTATACTATCCAAATTAGAATTGTACAAGAAACAGAAATATAATTCTATAAATTCAGTTCCTATGAAATGTCACAACCACTGTGTTTATTCTGGAAATATCGAAGTTTTTCACTGGAAATACTGTGAAAGTTGAAACACTGTCACTTCTCAACTTAGAATAGTAAAAGTGAATTTTTTCTCAACAAACAAATGTGGTAATTACAAAAAATATGGATAATGAAGAAAATAAAGGAAAAAGTAACTTCATTTTAATTACAAAAAAGGTAATATAATATTATTAGTATCTAAACTGAGGTGAATAAAAATTAATGAGTGGACATTGCAAGTCCACTTTGTAAATTAAAAAGTGGAGAGCAAGAAAAACCATTTGGCTAAATTTAATAATTTTACCTGAAATGAAATGCATACAACTTATAAATTTGTCACATCAATATGAATTATATTTCTTTGTTCTCTGCCATATCCTCAAAAATGAATTCTTGTAGCTCTTCATATTAAAAATTTCACCTTGCCTCCATTGGCCTCCCACATTACCATTTCCAGGTATGACTTTAAGAATAAGACCTGGCCTTCTGGTGAATGCTACCAGTACACTTACTGTGCATTGTTTGACAGAACTGACTTATAAGTTGTTCAAAATTGGCAGGGTTCAAACATGTTTGAATTAGAACCTTGGTTCCGATTTACTCTCATCTCAGAACATATTACCCATGTTTCACATAGCGAATGGTTTCACACAACCTGACCTTTGTTGGAGCTTACACAATTTCACCAGCTGTGCTTAATGCAGTTGCATAATTGTTGGCAGTGAAATGTACACCCTGAATTGAATCATGGAAAGTCACACATTTCTCTCCATGTCTCATCAGGTGATTGAGAGCCCACTTGCTCGGATTTGAATCACACGGATTTCTGAGATCAACATGTGTGACGCTTTTCAACCGTCCCAAAATCTGTTACAACGAGCTCAGGGTTTGATGCTGTGTCTGATCAAATGAGTTTTCAATCGTGAAGTATACGCCGTTTTGTAGTTGCAGATATTGCAAGCGTACGGTTTGACTCCCGTGTGTCTGTTCATGTGTCGCGACAGTGCCCACTTGCTTATTGCCCTGAAATTGCACAGGTCACACAAATATGGTTTGACTCCCGTATGCGTTTTCATATGGCGTGACAGACCCCAGTTGCTCACAGTCTTGAAATTGCAGACATCGCAGGCGTACGGCTTAATGCCGGTGTGCTTCTTCACGTGCTGGGACAGTGCTGATTTGCTGACGGTTTTATAGTCGCAGTTGTCACAGAGGTAGGCCTTCAGACCGGTGTGCGTCATGGAATGTGTTTTCAGACACGAAGTGTACGCTGTTTTGAAATTGCACAAATGGCACGAATACGGCTTGTCGCCTGTGTGCTTTTTCATGTGTCGCGCCACCGCTGATTTGATCACGGTTTTATAATCGCAGAGAGTACAAGCGTAAGGTTTTATGCCCATGTGTGACATGGCATGATTTTTCATACATGACAAGTAAGCTGTTTTGAAATTGCAGAGACCGCATGAGTACGATTTGACAGCTAATTTCTTCTTTGGGTTTCCCTTATACGCTGTTGTCATGTCACATTCAACCACAGCAACATCAACAGGCTGAGCCAATTTGGAACTGTCCATTTTACCTCCTAAATATTATAAATACCAGAATCAGATATCTGCATTTTTCTTTGTAACAAAATATACAATGATATTAACTTAAGTTTAAGTTAAGTGATCTAAGAACAGCAAAAGCACTCTGGGTATAAGTTTGTTACACCTTCCAATCCTTAAATATATCAATTAAAATTATGCTTTAACTTTCATTTTAGGACATATCTAAGGCCAAAATGATCACCTTCCTGCATGGTGATTTTTTCTACAATGCCAAGTAAATAAATTACTGTGATCTAAACTGTTGATTATTAACGTACTATTATATGTGTTGTCAGTGGCTTCTTCCTTTATAACACCAAAGCCAACAATATTGACCTCACCTTTTGAATCTGAAAAGTATAACACATTATATTAGCCTAATTGATACTTCAGTATTAATAGCATTAAAGGTGATTAATGGAGATGTTTCAGAGAATAATTACATGGTGAAGCACTTTTATTAATTTTTGTTATAGCTACATTTCAAACTAGAAAATAGACACCTGTTAGAACTAATCAATAAAAAACCTTCACTGTACATTATACACTGCTCCATGAATCATTCACTATTTGCTCAAGTGATAAGTTCACATCATTATATGTTAACAGCATGTATGGTGCTGAAATGCATTGTTAAATTAAGGCCTATTTCAATCCATGGATTGAGGTTAACTCTTAAACACTAACAAACAAAACTTTGAAAGTGATTCTGTCTCTAGTTTAGTTTTAGTGACTAAACTATTGTGTTGTTCAGCGTATTCCTCCTGATTATTCTGTTCGTTTCAAGTCATGAGGCATAAAAAACATTGTAAAAGTCTAACCTGTCTCGGAACAAGGTGCAACAGACATAATTGACAATATTAAATTTAATATCAAAATTCAAAACGATTCCTATCGACAAAAACAACAATATAATCAGCCAGTGATTAGACAATACAGGTTAAAACCTCTGTGTCAAACCTGCTTGACATATGGTATAAATCATCAATAAGAATTTGACACTCGATATATATAAAGCCACAAGGGTTACCTAAATCCCCTAAATTTAACTTTTGAAAAATAGTTTTGAAAAATTAGTACTTTAAACTAATAGGAATAAAAAAAATGGTGTACAGTAACATTGAAAAATTGCCCAAGGCTGACTTGTTATTAAGTTAGAAAAGTTTTAAATATTATTTCAGTTTTGCCAATTTTTCACTCTCAAGACCGTTAGCCTGCACACAATATAGAAAGGGTATGAAATCTCCTCTAAGTAGCAGTAAAGGTCTGAAATATCTAATTCTGCTAGTTATAATGAATATGGAATGATTTAGCTATCTCATATATTTTAGGTACGGCCTGTCATTTATTTGAAATAAAATATGGAGGTATTCCAAAATACAGATCTCCAAATCGAATTCATCGCCTATTTGGACAAGACTGGGCGTTTGAAACAATTGGAGAAGGATTCCATCAAGTATAAGCAACAAGTATTCAGTTCATTCGACAAATATCCGCCGCCTTTCAGGTACAGTTTATCTCTGGACTTCACTCTGGCTGCTGAAATTGCAGGTGATTACAGTACCTCAATAGTTTTTTGTTATAAAAAAATTATTTTCTGTTGCTGGCCAAGTTGTAGGAGAAGGTAGGACACAGTCATGGAATTATTCAAAGCTGAATTTTAAGTCCAACCAATGAGCTAAAAATTTTATGAAAGATTTTAAATGAAGGAAAAGTGTGTTTTAAATTAACATTAAATAATAATAATAAACATTAAATTTGGATAATATTTTGGTCAATTAATCTTTCTGATTTGATGACTTTCTTCTTAGTTCATTCTATTATATCGTACTAATCCCTGGAATGATGCATTTTTTGCAGGCAATTTTGTTGAGGTTTTATTGAGGGAAGCACATTTGGCTCTGGAGATAGCTCGAAGGGTGGTTTGGACATGCTTACGTGTATTGACTGATTGGTATGATCTGCCTGAAGATTGGGTATACTGCAGTATGAAGTTGGATCCTGTTCCCAACATACCACAATTGGTTGTCGAGCGTCCATTTGATAATAATTTTCCTTTGGGACTTTTCCTCATCAAAGCTGTAGTCTTGGCACTTTCTCCTCCATACAAATATCTGTAAGTGTTTGAGAAAACTATTTCTTCTTGTAGCTGAGCCATGTGCTTTCTTTATGAAAAAGTAGTAAGTAGAAATATATATATATATATATATATATATATATATATATATATATATAAAATAACTAGAAACTCATTGGTCATCAATCATTTGACCTTTTCATTATTATTCTATTGTATATATGGAGAACATCCAATAGTTTATCTAATTATTTAAGATAAACAAAAAATAGAAAATGCAATACACAAATATTAAAACAAATGTTTTATTAATCCAATAACAATTCCCTAATAGCAATTAGGGTACAAATTAATACAAATTCTGAAAAAAAATTTGAACAGAAAAAATCAAACATATAATATAACATATATATGTAATGTAATATATATATATATATATATATATATATATATATATATATATATATATATATATATAATATAACATACAATGAGTATATTGTCATAAGATTGTATGGAAATGTTGTAGTGTGAGCAGTGTATACAGATGTAGCATGGAGAAATGTTTTGGTAGAGGTGTAGCCAGGAGGGGGAGCCACAAAAGAATATGTTCTCACTGTGGAAATGTTGAAACTCCAGTCCATTCGACTGGTGTCACAGGGCAAGGCATCACTGCCTACATCATGCCCTTCAGTCCAACATCCTCATTGAACTTCTCACAGACTCAACACACTATCAAAATTTCCCTAAGGGGTAAACTGTTTATTTTTATTATATTTACAGGTTGTTCCTGTGATATATTCTGAAGTAATTGTTGTCATTTAAAATACATTGACATTTATTGACAGAAAACAAATATTTTAAAATTAACCTCTTTTAGAATTGTTTTGAACATCCTTTGAAGATTATAAGGGAATATATCAAATTCTTCCTAGCAAGAATTTGATATATTCACTTCAGTATTGGTACTGGAAAAACATTGGTTTATCCCAGTTTTCAACGTAACCAAATTTATTAGATATTTATTTCAGATGAAGTGAGAATGGATATTGAACTTGGGATGAGTTGCATTTTTACCTGTGTGGTGGAACCCCCACCTTATGGAGGACTGGAAATATTAGCATGTTGGGGATTTTCACCACTGATCTCTGAGCCAATTTCAAGAACTTTTCGCTCACTTCCTCTCCCAGTATTGCCTACTTCTGTCACCCAATATTTACTGTATGTCAGGTAAATGTGTATATAAGTTTACAGAAGTATGTCAGTATTTTATGAGAAAAATAATTTTGTGCCTAACTTTATATTGCGCCAGTTTATATTTCAACCATATATACATCTAAATACATTATATATGCCTAATTTTATAGCTATAAATAAATTATATGGTATATAACATAATGGTTAATAATTCTATATTCAATAATGTTACTGACATGTGCCAGGAGCTTAAAACTGTTCTAGTCTGAGTTCAAATAAGTAACAGCAGACATAAATAAATTTAATTGTCTCCTCTTTATTAATATTTTCATGCTATATTAGAAATAAAATTATATAAGTAATAGAATTATTAATAAATAGTATTCTTTTTTAAAAATAGGTTCTTTGTATTTATTGCCGGACTTTCATTACATTAATTTGTGAACACTAAATTTAGTAATCTAGTTAATCGTTGCAAGTGCACTTAACGAACTTTAGTTAAGTACATTTCCGCACCACCCTCAGGGGGCGCTAGTTTATCGGTGCAAGTGTACCGAACGAACTTTAGTTAAGTACATTTCCGCACCACCCTCAGGGGGGCGCTAGTTTATCGGTGCAAGTGTACCGAACGAACTTTAGTTAAGTACATTTCCGCACCACCCTCAGGGGGCGCTAGTTTATCGGTGCAAGTGTACCGAACGAACTTTAGTTAAGTACATTTCCGCACCACCCTCAGGGGGCGCTAGTTTATCGGTGCAAGTGTACCGAACGAACTTTAGTTAAGTACATTTCCGCACCACACTCAGGGGGCGCTAGTTTATCGGTGCAAGTGTACCGAACGAACTTTAGTTAAGTACATTTCCGCACCACACTCAGGGGGGCGCTAGTTTATCGGTGCAAGTGTACCGAACGAACTTTAGTTAAGTACATTTCCGCACCACACTCAGGGGGGCGCTAGTTTATCGGTGCAAGTGTACCGAACGAACTTTAGTTAAGTACATTTCCGCACCACACTCAGGGGGCGCTAGTTTATCGGTGCAAGTGTACCGAACGAACTTTAGTTAAGTACATTTCCGCACCACACTCAGGGGGGCGCTAGTTTATCGGTGCAAGTGTACCGAACGAACTTTAGTTAAGTACATTTCCGCACCACCCTCAGGGGGCGCTAGTTTATCGGTGCAAGTGAACCCAACGAACTTTAGTTAAGTACATTTCCGCACCACCCTCAGGGGGCGCTAGTTTATCCACAAAGCAGATATTCTAAACTAAAAGGTTAACATTTATGTTTATATTATGACAGTTTAATATTTTATTTATAACTTCCTTCGCTGTCTTCAGTTCTGATAATATCGATTCAAAATTATGCTTCAGAGAAGAATGCACTAATTCACCATGGGCCGTGGTGACAGCATTGGCTTGTCATTTAGCCTCCAATGTTTATCCCCTTCATTCATTTCTTCACCTGAAAACTGCACTTCTCCTCAGCCTAGCTTCAACTGTAAGTCAACAACTCATGTATTATTAACATTGTGAAGCATGTACTAGTCACAAAATCATGCTTTCTGTTTATTTTTGCGCACACTCATATACGACAAATTTTGGTTTAATTTGGTCGGTATTTGATATAATAATGCTTGATAAATTGTAATTTTGATAATGAGTATTATGATGATAAGACAATTATTTGACATAAACACACTTTTTAAAAAGAAATATTTAAGAACAGTCTGGGACGGACAAAAATTTCTGATGATGTTTAGGGTAGCAGTAGCCCAGTCTCAATTGTAGGGATTGGCGATTGCTGTGATCAAATGATGAGGAGCTGTTCGGCGTTGTTGGGGAGGAACTTTAGCAGCTTGAGCGGTAGAACGTGGTGTCCGACTGTGCACCAACTTAACCTCCACTTTGAGAGTAGCAGCAGTGGTTGGGCTGTGTCTGCTGGGCCACTCCTCATGGCGCAACGGGGTATATGCTACATCGGCAACTGTCCCAAGAACACAACTCAATTTATGTCATATATCAACACCGGCAAGTTACTTTTGATTGTGCCAAACATCAAATTATATTGCTTGAAAGTAAGAGTAGAAATTGTTAAAGCTCATACTTCTTCTCTTCGGATAACTATTCATCAATTCTTTCTTTGATCATTTCATTGTAAATGACACTAAAAGAACACTCTAATACCCTACTATGAAGTTAATAGGTGTTGATCCCTTGCAGCTGTTGAAAGTGAAATGGTGCGAATCTTTTGGAAGAAAGGTTGCGAAGAGAGATTGAAGCACGGAAGTGGCAAAGGCACAGGCGATAGTGATGCATCCTGCAAGAATGTTCTCCCTCTAAACACGGCCATCTGGACGCACTGGAACTTGGACACGAATTCAAAACAGGATGCTAATCAAATGAGGACACTCATTGAGTCAGCTCATCGTATTTTTAATATTCATAGAGGCTGTTTAATGCCTGAGAAGTCTGTCGCAGCTTGGATATATCAAATATTATTTGATATGTCTGCTCGTATGTTGGAACAGTACTGTCAAACATGTTCAGTCAACATGTATTGACTGAAATGATTCCGATATTAACAACATTCATTCTGATCTAATATAAATACGATTGATAGAGTTTAAAAGTTGAAAATAATGAAATAAATCAATTGAATTTCGTTCTCTACTTATTCTCAACATGTATCACATATGTATTGCATTTCATCACTTTGAGTTTGGCAGTGTTGTTTTGACTTTTATATTGAAGAAGCAGTTCTTCAATATACTAAATCGAAACATTATCCATTGTTACTGTTGATAAGCTGTTGAGAAGAGCAAAAATAACATAACCTTTCGTTTTTGGTTCACTATACGATAATGGAATTTAGATATTATTTGCCTCTTGGTAATTTCAGTTTGTTACCTATCTGGACACGCGTGACTTAACTAAAATTTGCATTCTATTTGTTAATCAGGCTGTTTGGTGTACCATTCATAGGTGATATGGACGGTGGAGATGAGAGCGTGGTGAGGCGACTCCTGGAGCAAGCGGCAGGCTACATAAATAAGCCACCTCCATTGTCTAACGAAGATATAAAACGGGTCGGTTTAATTTTACGCGTCAGTTAAATTATGTGTAGTATACCTGTTTTAACAATTACATAAATTCGTTTGTTCTTGAAAGTATTTAGAAATAATCTCTGCACAACCTGTTGAAATGTCCGAAATGGCAAGGACCCTGATCCAGAACTATTTTGTTGCCAGTCGAAGACATAGAATTGACCGTCTACCTGTCAAAGCAGTCAAGATATTGTAATTATTACCATTATTCTTGCCTCATTTATACTTTTTTCTGTAAATAAGTATAAGTAATTATCTGTATAAGGTATATCGAAATCATTAAAAATCCTTTCTTTGTATGTAGAAAACGATAATGGCTCTCGAGAAGTAAATGAATCCAGAATATTCATTAATTTGAAAAAAGTTTCCTCTAATTCATTTTGCACTTGAATTTTATTTATTCTTTCCCGACTGTTTAGTCTTTAGTTTTAAGTAATTTTACAATCGGTGACAGGACCAGTCTGTGCGAAAGTCACGCCAGGTTATGTTTGAGAACTGTGGCCAGCTATGACGATGCAGTTGCGGCCATATTTCTGTACGAAGAGTCACTTTTGTTGCTTTTCGGAAACTCGGTTGGAAATCCGCCACCGACCAGGTGGGAAGTAGTGGATTGTTTGCACACTGATAATCCATCTTCTGATATAATAGCGATTGCAAAACAGGTAATAAATAGTTATCTATCAGTTGTTCAATACTTCTGCCAAATGTTAGAACATATAATGGGAAATTAAATTATTTCAAGCAAATAAATAAAGAGGTAAAGAGACGGAAACAGCATGAATAGATAATAAGGGTAGAGTGTTATAATTGTAGGAAAGTTTGAAATAATTATACCTATACTAATGTTAACTAGCAGTAACAGATTTGATTTTGTTGCAGGTGGATGACATATTAAGCAGGTTTTCAGTGTGGTTAGAAAATTATGTGATAAACAGTGCCAATTCTGTTTCTATTGGTCCTTCAGATCATCAATGATGATATTGTTTGTTATTTTATTAATGGTATATTTATTCTGTTTTAATTATTTTACTATTGTATTTAATATTTCCCCTTGTTAACAGTATGGTTGCCCTACTGTATACTACTTTTAGTAAAATATTATTTTCAAGCTATAGAATTATTAAAAAAACAAACTAATCCTGACTTGTTGAATTGTGGCAGCATCTTCCTTGTTTTTTTATATTTGTGTACTGTTTGTATGTTTATATTTATATAAATAAAGTATAAAAATACATATATTGAAATATTAAATATATAAAGAAGTTATTTATTTGTTATAAATAATTCTAACCATCCTCTGTCTCCACTCATTGATATGTTGGTAAACGGTATTTCTTTAGCCCAACAAAGTGTCATAGATGTGTGAAAGCATGTTATATCCAGCTACAAAACGACCGTAGTGGGTTCTTGGTAATAATAGCGTCGCATTTATCGTTTAATTTTGAGAAGGCGGGGGAATTGGGCAATTGAGGGATTGTAGACCGGCATTCGGCAAGACGGAAAGCGTGGCGCTCCAGTTGTTATCGTCGCCTGGAACGGAACAGAGTGAAATTGTGGATGTTTTTCATATTTTAAGGAGGGCCACTCCCAACTTTCCTCTAGCCCGACACATCTCCGGTACACTTCCAGCTGAATTTTAATATTTGAATTGCGCCGTTGATGATATGACGTTCAACTTTCGGCATATTTACCTGGAAGAAAAATCAATTAATATAGACAATAGGCGTAGACAATGGATCGATCGGATACGGTCAAATCAATTTTATTCAGATTATCGTGGTCGCGGCAGTATGGAGGTTCGAAATACTATGACAAACTAAGGAAACATGCCCTTAGGAGGTTTACTCGTTTTTGAGAACACCGTAAAAAACTGCCCAATGAGGTTAAATCAGGCGTAATCCAATACACGGCATGTTATTCTAATTAGTCCACTTCAAAGCTTCTGATGAATGACTGATAAATTCATAGAATAGGAACGTAAACATAAATAAATAAAATACACCTGGCTTGCTCCGATGAAATTGTCAGTTGCTCATGAGGAACCTTCGAGCGAATGGCATATGTCACATTAAACCACAATAATCTATACTTCAGTAGGTTTCTGTTTATATTCCTATTCTGTGAATCTAGCAGTCATTCATCAGATGCTTTCAAGTGGACTAATCAAAATAACATGCCGTGTATTGGATTACGCCCAATTTAACCTCATTGGGCAGTTTTTTACGATGTTCTCAAAAACGAGTAAATCTCCTGAGGGATAGTCTTTGTCATAGTTTTTCGAACCTCTATACGCTCCCGACCACGTTAATCTAATTAAAATCAATTAGTGCAGTTAATGCGAACTGCGGCCGCCTCTACTAAGGGACACCGGTTCAAATCTTGTAACAATCGGAATATCACAAGAGTGATCAAAATTTATACTATATTAATTGTGAGTTAGATTAATTACTGGATTATCAGGCAATCCGTTAACGTTGGGACTGATTTCGCCCTTCCGGAAGCAGTTGCCGGACCACTTACGTAACGGTCATTTGCCCGTTATAGTTTTTCTTTCGCATTCTGGTTCCAGGGCCGCCACTAATGTCCGAATGCCAATAATGAATATTTGGTCACAGGTTGCGTAACTCATGGGGGGGACGGTGCCCAGTTAAAGCGAATTATATATTTCCGACTTTCGTCCAATGTCCGAAGCCTTCTTCCTCCTCCTCCTCCTTCCATCTGGACCGCACTTTCTAAAGCGGGATTTCACCGCACGACTTTTACAAACTCGCGAGATGCGTGGACCGATTATCGAGGGTCCCCCCATGACCGCGCCCAACGCCAGCGGTTGAAAAACGATGACCGCTTACAAGATCCTCAGTTGGCGCAATTTCGGAGGGTTTGAGATTCGTATATGAACTGATTGAGGTTCAAATAGGAAAATAAGCGTCAACGGTTAATCAATAAGTAAACAGTCAAACGATTGTTTAGTATGTTTATTCAAAATATTAGGGGTACCCAAAAGTAATCAACATTTTGACATTGGAATTCATTTTATTTTGTTAACCAGTTCGCTACCAGTGTCTTCTGGAGAAAACATCCACCATCGCCCAAGATTTTTTTCGCGATTACAAATCAATTGGAATAGATTTTATGTGTGTGTATTTAGAACAGTCTAAAAAAGTAAAATAAGTATTCTTTTAAACTGACACAAATATGTGACGCTGGGCTATAAATAAAAACTAAACGCTGTAGCCCACGTGTCACATTAAATTAGAAGAAATTGATTATAAGACACAAAATATAAATACGATTTATCGATATGAAATTCATTTTATTTTACGAAAATTCATCATTTTGTTGAGAGATATGTTTCTGTTAAAAAATATTAAATGTAATAATAATTTTTATAGCTCACTTATATCTAGCTACTTACATAACAATTTTAATAATTTTGCTTCGAAAAATCTTACTATCAGGCTAATGTGACACCCGCGGCCTAACATTTCCACAGGGGTCAAACATCGATTTTGCAGTATCCTGGTACAACCCTCGAGCAAAAGTTTTATCCATGCCTCTCTTGTCAAATATCTCTGGCTTTATTTTGAAGAATGCTTTCGTATTGATGAGGCGGTCCAAAATAGAAACCGAAAATTCGTCAATGTGGGCCTGTTAATATGTGCAGTAAGTGAGTTACAGGCATAATAAAATGTAAATATTCATTCCAAAACTTCCTCTCCTTTAAAAACAATTTTCCAAAACTAAAATTGATGGGACAAGATTTTAAATGTAACATGTATTGGTATCGAAAAAATTGTTAAAACAGCAACCTCGTATATTCTAGATATTTTCTAACTTGTTTACGATATTTAAGCCTGTGAAATTGACACGTAGAAGCGGTTTTAAAAAGGAGTATATATGGCGATCGAATTCGAGTTGATAAACAGATTTAATTGGGCGGTGTCAAGAACGAATCTCGCTCTGGGGTCGAAGTCAACTTTCCAATAGGGGATTGTATAATTTAAGCTCGGGTCTTCGCGTTGCTCGGGAGGTGAAGGTGAAGTCCGCGGAAGCGACTGTGAAAGCTCGACAGAAGCAGGGGGGCGAGACTTTGGCGGGATTGGAGAGCGGGCGTGCAGTTAACATTTTTAACCGAGTCATAATTCCCCAGGTTCAGCCGTCTACAACTCGTCTGCGTCTTGACCGTTGGGAGAGAAAGTCCTACTTTGTGATCGAAAATGGGCGGTAGCCGCTTGGAGTAATATACGGCCCGGGATGTTTACAGGCCCAGGTGGTAATGACACCCGCGCCCGGCTAATAATTCACCGCCGATAAAAAATCTAACTTTCAACGACATTCCAGAACATCGGACGGGTCGAATTAAAGGTTACGATGCGAAATCCTTTCCGAGAAACGGCGCATTAATTTCCGAGCAATAGTGACTGAATTCCTATCACATACGCCAATCTATTGAGAACCAGTGAAACAAAATATCATCCCTTGTATTTCCGTCCCCTCTCTTTGAATTAATAGGCCGGTAGTATCTATTAGTCCAATCTTGCACACGAAGATAGCAATTGAGGTTACTGTAGAACTATAGGCAAGATTTTATTTATTATGATTCATTCCATCCTGTCATGTTAGTGTCACATGACTATATACACTTTTGGGCCTCTTGCAATCATCGATAGCGTTAAATTATTACGCTTCAAGGTACTTTAATGCACAGTAACAGTACGGACGGGTAGCTGACACGCGTAAGTGCCTCACTGACTTATTCATGCAATATTATTGGCGATGGAACGTAGCCGAAACCGGTCTAGCATAGGATCAAACCAGCAGTGGGGAAAACAGAAAATATCAAATAAAACAGAACAAATTCTCTTTTTGGGCGATGCCACGTATGAGTGGTGCTTTTTTTTCAATGGCGTTCATACAACACCGGGCTGGCGAAATTCATAGAGATAGAGATTCATATTTGAAAAGGAAAGAAAGCGTAGGAAGGATTGGAATAGGAATGTAAGATAATTTCCGTTTTGAATGAGGAGAAAAGGGAGACGGACAGGAAGGCAGCCGCATTCCTCACTCACAGCTGCTCTATTCGCATTAACTGATACCATTATTTCCTGTGTCATCGCTAGTTGTCTATACTGTTTTCTATATAAATCGAACCCTCTCGTACAGATAGATATATTAAATGAATATATCATAGTAGCATAGTAGCTGGCTTGATGATAGTCCGAACCCTCCAGGAAAAATACTTCAAGTTAATTACAGCTAGCTGTTAAGATCCTAAACTCCTACCGCTGTATTGGACGTGTATTGTCCCTTTCTGGAAAAGTGTGCGCTAGGCCGGGGGTCAAGTGAAAACAGTCCGGTGATCCGTTCAAATCGCAAAGTGGTCACGAGGGCGGGGACAGCACGAGACCGGGCCGGCTCCTTGTCAAATGGGATAACGAGCGCCTACGACTTTCCTGTCGCCGCCGTACAAAGGCTTCGGGTTTTCTTGTAAACTCCTTTTTTTTTGTCATGGACATAAACCTTTCCGACAATAAACGACTTTTTCGAAAATACCGACGGCGTATTTCCGAAGTAGAATGGCACGTCCATTAAAATGTTATTAATGTCCATTAAAATAGTGGATGAAGTTGGGAAGCAGAAACCGGTATAGCCGAGGACCAAATCTCACGTATTAAACACGCAGATATAGATAAAAAACCTCGGAGGATTAATTATGATGTTAATTAGTAAGCTGTACGTATTCAATAGGTACATTTTGTACTACCGAGGCCCCCGGTCAAACGGGTCGCGGGAAAACAGGAAATCGTGCGGTTGTCAAAGGTTTCTCCGACGGAAACCAGAGCAATAACATACATAATTATGCGACAACTTTTTTCAAAGTTTTAATGTTGTGGAACACTTCTTTTTTTTCAACTTACCGCTAAATTCGGCGTGTCCTGTAATTAACCCCGACGTTATTCGGCGTGTTATTTTTTTTTTCTCAATTGATATTCTCGTCATTGGCTGAAAGTCCGTCGGGATCGTTCATCCGATAAGGTGAAAGTGTTCTTGAAAACGGAGCCGCCGGCAACTCGATGCAGTTCGAAATTGCGGCGTAGTTGTGACCTTGTTGGCGTCAACTATCCTGGGAGATTGAATTGGTCACATATTTCAAAATATTGATTACAATTTCTGAAATTAGTTCGAAAATGAGTACTTAAATGAGGTCCACTGTCTAAATTAACACATATATATGGAGATCAGACTTGAATGTGATGCTCTTATTAAACTCATGAGAAAACATGCGCTTTAAATTGCACCCTGCATTTAAACAATGCAGTGACCATGTTCACTATACTGTAAGTAAATAGAATCTAAAATTGCGATCTAATTATCGGTATGTTCAGTTCAATGTCATCAACCAAGAGAAAGTATTCGTTGTTTATTGAATATATTTTGTTTGATCCTTAACGGGTCATGTCGGCATTTCTGGGAAGTTTCCTTTCAGGATTAGCTACCGAATAAATCTTGAATTTTCTTCTGCCATTAGAAAATAATTGCTACCAAACAATATATGTTTAGGAAACATTTATAATTGTAAGTAACGTATGCAAACATAGTGCATTGATCTCGAAATTCCAATATTCTCAACTTTCCTCATCCGGTTATTTGGTCTTGAATTAAATGTCATAGTAGTTTTATGAACATAAAACCTCCGCTTGTCTGTTTCAAAGAGACACTCTGTATGGACGAGCGTACGTCACTTCCGGCAAGTCACTGCAGAGCGGCTTCTTCTGCTCTTTCCTCGGGACACGCACATGTACTCCGGTTGCCCAACTTCGAGACCGGTTTCGAAGTTCAAACGAAACAGGAAGGGAAAACAGTTGAACTTCCTACCCATTCTTCCTATCCAATCAACATAAAACATTGCGCCCCGTCTGTAGACTTTAAAGCTTTCGAACAATTCAGCCATAAAGGGGCTTTTCGGAGCGATCCGCCAAAGATACGGGACAGGGATAGGATGCTTTGTATTCCTAACGGAGAATATTATGTTTATCTCAAATAGGACCACTATTAAGCTAGATGAGCTTAAAATGGGACTTTACGAGATCAATAACAATGCCCTTTATTATTTCCAACCTTGACATTATTAATGATCGATGAAAGTGGAATAATTTCCTGTAATGATGCGAATCATGATTTTCTGATTCCCAGACGTCATTAGAGCAGCGTGGTCTCCGTTAGTAATGGCCGTGTACGACTCATTGACTCTTTTATACGCAAAAAAAGATGTTTCATGTCTGTTAAATCATTTTTAATGTTCATTCTTATGGCTCTGCGTGTGCTGCAAAGTCTAGTTTTTGGAATGTGGGCGAACAACATTCACTCGGCCGAGGCAGTAATAGACTGGCTTGCGTGACCGCGGGCGAAATCTCTTACACTAATATCGATCAGAGTTCGGTTCAAGATCGGAACAGGAACCAGACCGGTTATTGGTTGGATAATATTTCCGCAGTCTGAGACCGATATTTAAGTTGATTATTGTCAAAACAAAATTATACGTGTTCAGAGAAGAGAGATCATTAATCATAGCTACTGGACAGTATTTAACTGACTTTAAAGTCACTCATGTTTTCTCCAATTTCACACGTATGCGAATTCTACGTACAATGTTCCTGCCTAAGGAAACTCACTGGATCCAATGACAGGAGACTCCAGTGCGTTGAAGACTGCGCTTAAATGTTTAAATCCGAGCATTATTTCATAGCCCTGTTTCAAGTCTATTTCTATATTGGAGTACCTTTCCGACTGTCCGAGTCCAATGACTTGTAAGCATTCTACCGGTCAAATAACTAATTCAGCTTTCTAACTTGGTCGCGTTCGTTTGTCTTGATTTTTTCTCCTCGATCTGATCTTTCTGAGAGCAGTCGGTAAAAGGAGGAAGTGAGAGCCGACATTAGAACAAGAGGAAGATCGATTAGTGGCCACCGGCCGGCGCATTCCGACAATTCAATTCAATATACAGGAAAATTCTTTTGAAAACATGAAACGAAAGGATAATTTATAACGATTTCTTAGTTCGACCGATTCAATTGTTGATATTGGAGCGAAAGTCCGAAAGAAACGTCGGGTTATTATAATATTCAGTCATTTATACCATAGTGAAAACTAGCACCCCTGAGGGTGGTGCGGAAATGTACTTAACTAAAGTTCGATGGGCGCACTTGCACCGAAAGACTAGCGCCCCCTGAGGGTGGTGCGGAAATGTACTTAACTAAAGTTCGTTGGGTACACTTGCACCGATAAACTAGCGCCCCCTGAGGGTGGTGCGGAAATGTACTTAACTAAAGTTCGTTGGGTTCACTTGCACCGATAAACTAGCGCCCCCTGAGGGTGGTGCGGAAATGTACTTAACTAAAGTTCGTTGGGTTCACTTGCACCGATAAACTAGCGCCCCCCTGAGTGTGGTGCGGAAATGTACTTAACTAAAGTTCGTTCGGTACACTTGCACCGATAAACTAGCGCCCCCCTGAGTGTGGTGCGGAAATGTACTTAACTAAAGTTCGTTGGGTTCACTTGCACCGATAAACTAGCGCCCCCCTGAGTGTGGTGCGGAAATGTACTTAACTAAAGTTCGTTCGGTACACTTGCACCGATAAACTAGCGCCCCCTGAGGGTGGTGCGGAAATGTACTTAACTAAAGTTCGTTCGGTTCACTTGCACCGATAAACTAGCGCCCCCTGAGGGTGGTGCGGAAATGTACTTAACTAAAGTTCGTTCGGTACACTTGGACCGATGCTCGCGCCGCCTGAGGGTGGTGCGGAAATGTACTTAACTAAAGTTCGTTGGGGTTGACTTGCACCGATAAACTAGCGCCCCCTGAGGGTGGTGCGGAAATGTACTTAACTAATTTGGACCTCTAATTACTGCCATTAGTGGATTTGTTAGTTTCATGCTGGTCTTATGCTGACAGTGACAGTAGCTTCATTCAATCGAATAGTTCTCACATTCGCAAGGCAGGCAGAGAGTTGTAAAGAAAAAAGCGGAATGACGAAAAGCCGAAACCACCAGATTGGCGAGTCGGGACAGAAAACCGTAAGGCATCCGTTTTCCCTCGAAAGTTTCGTGGGTTTTGAATATCCCCAATGTTGTAATGTACATCCCCAATGTGGGTTTTGGCCACTCAGGGTGGCGAAAAACCAAAATCCCTAAATAGGGGATTTTATAATCCCTCATTCTTTGAAAAATTAAAAGAAACAGACCACCGTAAGTAAGAGATTCTTCTCTTACTTCAGAGAAGTTGAAATCGACATGATTTAAAAAATCCTTTCAAAATGGATTTTCCCAAGGGAATTCAGGATGTGGTTTGTTTCACAGGTTCACACAAGGTAATTCAGATGAAAAAAAGTTCGCTTTAGATTGTTAATGCTTCATGCAAATTTTGATGTCATGGACTTTTTTAAATTGCTCAAATAGAGCATCTCTTAAATCATGTGGGCAAATAGGGCAAGTAGCGTTGTTAAAAATGCGCCATACAGGACAAAAACCCTATTTCAGACAGCTAGCTATTATCCTTTCACCTAAAATGTTTAAATTGCCACGTGATGTGCTCGTAGAACTTGAAACTTCGGACAAATACGCTGCACCTGGAAAATACACCGGAAAGTAATTTATAATTCCATTTAAATAAGAAGGCCCCCGGAGCCGGGGTTTGTAGTTAAAATGGCTTGTTAAGTCCTCGAGTTCAGTCGAGCGTCCGCTTCCCGACCCGGTCGAAACCTGTCCCGTGGGAATCGATTAGCGTTTCCTGAAACAGAGTTCTGGATAGGAAGTCCGTTTCCCGGTCATCCGGCAGCATCCCTCGCGGATCTCGCCTCCAGGAATGGCCACTTGTTCGAGCCTAAGTTCCGTGACCGGCTTAACGCCTCGGATATGGCCGCAGGTATTGCGTCCGCATTCCCCACGAATTCCCCCCTTCTTGCACTAACGAGTGCGACAATTGTACAGAACGAGGAGAGCCAGGAAACAGACGGCCCCAATTAAAATTTAGAATTCCCGTTCGCCACGGGGACAAAAAAATTGTTATACAATAATTGAATCAATTATATAGCGGGCCGTGCAGTTATGTGAGGGTTATTCGTCAATTCCGAATTCCGTCGTCGTCCCTTTAATCAAGTCAATTAGGCCTCAATTCAATAATTGATTAACCTGGGGACCCAGCAGGGCTTTGACAAATATATTGAGCTACTGTACTTGTAGAAGTCCAAATCAATTTCGTGACTGCAGTTATCTGCATTTTTGTAGACAATGTTTCCCCCTATCAGACTTGAGTGTTCAGATAAAATGTCTGAAATGAGTAATCGAACAGTAGAAAGGTCGATTGTAGAAAAGTTGAATGTGGCTCAGTTCTAATTGCACCGTCAGGTTCAAGCGTAGGAAGAGTCGAGTATGATTTGTTTAATTTGTTGCACCCAGGAACGCATAGTATGCAGTATTCATTATTATGTTTTGCGCCCAATTAGTTGTTAAATGGGACAGGGGATAGTTTTATTAATTCAACGCTTTTCTTCCGATTGTTCCTCGCGCTGTTAGAAAGCGAAATGTTCATTTGAAATAGTTCATCGATTGAAGACGGCCGTAAATTAAGAAAGTAGAGTTCTTTCATATCGTATCTAAGTAGATCGGGGTTGCGCTATAATTTCAAAGATATATTTTCAGCGAAGTATTTGCTGATGCAGCCAACTCCAAGTAGAGCCCGAATGAAAACATTTATATCAGCGTTTCAGATAAAAGTTACAATTCTGACAGTTTACACAAAAATATAAGGCGCGTAAAAAAATACCCGAAGCTTTTTATTTTGGCTTCACGCGACAACAAAACTTTCTTGTATCGTCTGACAAGTTTCACGCGTCGTCGGTGAAATTGAAGCCGTTTCGTAACAGTTAAATAACCAATAAGGCAAAAAAGGGAGTACGTTACGCTCCACGCAGGTAAATACAAACAGTACCTCGTGTATCGAAATGATGTTCTTTCATCGTGCGATTTATTGGGGGCTGTCCCATACTCCCCTCGTTCGATTTTAGGTTCTCCCCGCTGTCAGTAGGCAAATATTTTGTAACAGTCGGTCGTGTGGGAATTAACGGAAATAAATCGTAGAATTGCCTATAAAGGCGATGCAGTTTCAGATAGAGCCAACAGCCGAGTAGGTTATAATAGATTCGTACAATAATAATTACTTAGTGTCAATTATATAAGATTTTAAAATTATAAAAAAAACATAAAAAGGATTGAAAGGAGATTGAACTTTATGGTCCAACGGAGGTATAGAGATTACCCCGACCCGGAATTTTTTTCATCACTATACAGAAAAGTTGAAATGAGATCTCATGCGGACAGTGTTCTATAATAATTTTTAAAAAATTTTAGTTTTTAGTAAATAATTAATGATTATTGGAGTTTTTTCATCCATAACCACCATCGTCAGTCATTGGTAAGCCTGAAAACGAAAGATAACACAGCAATAACTGCCCACCTCTCGTGTCAATGTCAATTATGCTCCGCCTGTACAGTTGCGACAGCCGAAACATACGTTTCTTTCGTCTCAATAGCTTTCATTTTTCGAGGAAACAGAGACTCGAATTTCGATACAGATTTTTTGGCCACTTCTTTAATGGTCGGGCGGTCGAACCAAGCGGGTGGAATGGCGGTCACGACTGCAAGCCTTCCTCCCGCAAGAAGAAGAAGAAGAAGAAGCAGTTCACAGTCGGCGGGATCATAATTTCCGTTTGTTTTCTCCTTTTCAAAAAATGAGGCGATCCACAAAAATTATTTTTCCGAAGATGGATAACGTAAAGTATATACTTTAGCGTAAATGTCAATGGCTGAGCTCTGTCTACACGTGATTAAAAGTGATATAATTTATCATAACAGCGTTTTGATATCTACAACTAAAGGATAAAATGGAGCAATTTTTAATATCTATATTCTACATATGTAGTATTTGTTTCGTGGCCCATAAGACCCAATATTATATAACAAATACGTATTTAACAAAACTGCGGTATTACAGACTCTCGCAACCACAAAACAGATATTCGAAAATGACGATTTTGGTAATTTTCATGACGCGATTGACTCTCCAAGTGAGATTTTCTAGCGAATTAACAAATTTTGCATCCGATTGCAAATTTCAGTTTGTACTCGTATTTAGTCAGCATGGCGTGAATGTCCGAACTGTAGCGACGTATATAGTGAATCTTATCTGTTTCTATATTGCTGTTGGGAGTTTAAAATTTGGCCTGTTGGCTGTGGTCTGAGCCGGAGGCGGCGGTCGAGTGCTGTGGGGCGTGACGTAATCCCCCGGGGCGGTACCAGGGTGGTAGGGACAGGAAGGAACAAGCTACAACCTCTCGTCGATTGCATAAGAACACCGCCCGGCTACTCCATTACCATTGCCATTC
The DNA here is from genome assembly GCA_019843655.1 of Lethocerus indicus. Classification (NCBI taxonomy): domain Eukaryota; kingdom Metazoa; phylum Arthropoda; class Insecta; order Hemiptera; family Belostomatidae; genus Lethocerus; species Lethocerus indicus. The sequence goes on along the minus strand of JACDQD010000009.1, from coordinate 15,779,705 downwards.
TTCTATATATATAAGAACCGGACGCTTTCCCACCAACACTATCAGTTAGTCCTCGACTGTCCGCCGGTACCGAACGAAGCTGTCCAATCCTCAAGAAAGAACGATGAAGAGCACAGTGAGTACTTTCCCGGTAATCATCAACCTTGGACTTACATTAGGGGGGCCCGCTGTACCCGCAATATTTTCGGTCTCGGATGATATGTTTAACCGCGTCAGTTGTCAGTGAAGCGAGTGTGCTCAGGTGGATAACCTGTTTTCGTAATATTGCAACTTTGATTATACGAGGAAGTTCAAAACTTTTCCCGAAAATTGTCCCACTGCGACTGGTTGATCGATTGATTTTCGATATTCTCCCAACCCCAGGGTACCACAATTAAGCTAGTCATAAAGATTGGTTTTATTCGGTGCATTCTCACCCTCACGTTTTTTTCCGACCTAATTTAACTAAGAATTTAATATAGGCACGTCCTTCAAATTTAACCGGATTTGTAGCAAGTGTGGAGCACCGCTGTGAATAACTGGTAGGACAAGCCTCAAAAATTTTAAAACCGCCCAAAAATAATAGCGCCCTGTTTTGGAATAATATCCACTTTCCGGGAACCGTTCGAACTAACTACGTAAATTACTAACAGTGTAACCAGGGAGCAAACTGCTAACGCCCGTGACTGTCACTTACGCTCGTCTATGCATCATTAATTCTGTCATTTTAACTCGTTCATATAAAGCGTCAAGTGAAATGGTAAACTGCAATTAAAAACGGTAGGACTAATTACGAGCTAAATGTTTCCAATTGAGAACAATTACAACTACGAACCAGGCAACGTGAAATCCAAAGCAGTTTATCCAATGTTTGGTAGTGAACTATGGGATTTTAATCGGTTAGTCCGAATTATTTTATTTAATTCAAATGTTTAAAGCAGTTCTTTCAATTTAACTCTGGTCCCCTATTTAATGGTCTAACGATTAAAAATCCTTAAAATAGCCGGAATTAACAGAAATGAATCGTGGATGATATTACCCGGCTGACCACCGCGTATTTTAATGTCATATTCAATTGGCTGGAATAAAAGTTGTCGGTGAAAAAAACGTTTTGTGGTACCTGATAGTATTTTCTTGGATAATTGGACGCGGCAGCAAACCGCGCGCATTAAAAAAACATAATTTAGTTAACCAATGTCTCGAACCTGCCCTGCCGGTTATAAACCGATGAGTTCGTAGAGCTGCATCAAGCGAATTGAGTTGAAGAATTTGATTTTGTTAATTCCCACCAAAATAGTGATTTCTGCAAACATTTCTGGAAACATAATTCAATAATCGAATAATTGTTGTTCGTACAGATCCTCTCTGTCTGTCTGATGGTCCTGGTAGCGGCCACCGTCGGCCATGAAATTGAAGACATTGAAAGGATCCACGACAAGAGGAGTTTACATTTTGGACATTACGGGTGAGTAAACAATATAACCTACCTATATACTATATGCGTATAAATATAAATAGGAAAGTAAATTGATAGTAAAGCTCATTGGTGTTCTATATTACCCACACACCTATTCTACAGCGTTTTTCTTTCTCCACTCTATTTGCCACTAATCTGTTCTAACCTGTTCTGGACAATAACAGCATACTGTTAGCACTGAAACCACTGAACATAGTATAACAGTCTAGTTGAGATGAAATTAGTACAAGTAAAGATACATTTTTTTTCATTGAAAATATCTTATCGTATATTATAAAATTAATTTATCTCTTAAATTAATTTGAAAACAGCAAGAAATGTAATATTGTTAAATTGCCGAAAGATTATGTTATTATCACATTCGGCAACCAACCGGTTTTGAACGGGGTCCGGTGCCAGTTGGGAGCATTTCTTCCTCATGGTCTTCCGGTGTCGTTGAGCTTCGCGAAACGTGCTTTCGGGTTCAGAGGTAGGTTAGATTAAAAGTGAAATTTTCACTTTCCAATTTTTTCATGGCTCATCTCGAGGAAGTGGACAGGTCACGACCGGAACAACTGGCTCTGAGTAGACGTTTTACAGTGAAAATATCAGTACTGTATTGAGGGAAATGGTGGTATTTCTTTCTAAACCAATCAACGATTATTACTGATGATGGTGAATATTATAGGTTATGAATACCCTATAATAAATTAGTGGGAACTGTTCTATCTCCAAACGCGTTTTTGACCGCTAGTCAGACCGGTTTCTGGTTCTCTTTTTTATGATTTTTCCATTGCACATATCGGAAATAAGCTATTTTATTATGATGCAGACCTCTGAATTGTAAGGTTTTGGCAATAAAATAGTTAAAAAACTTGATGTTAAAATGTGGAAACTACAGTTTCATCACATTTTGCACAGAGATATTAGAATTTAACGTAAGCATTCAATGTTATATTTCATGGCACTGTTAGGTTTGATTTTCTTTACAGGGGAATCGGTCACGAGGTGTACGGTGACAGTGGGCACTTGGTGGAAGTGACGAAACACGTGCACGTACCCGTGTTGAATCACGTACCCGTACCGGTACCGCACGCCGTACCCGTAGCCGTACCCCATCCAGTACCGGTACACGTACCTCACCCGATACCCGTCCACGTGCCGGTACCAGTCGAGGTCATCAAGCACGTACCCCTGCCCATCGCCAAACCCGTCCCATACCCGGTCGAGAAGCCCTTCCCTGTCGAGATCATCAAGAAGATCCCCTACCCCGTACCCAAGCCCTACCCGGTGGCCGTACCCATCTACAGGACAAAGCACATCTACCAGACCGCCAAATATGCGCCACACCACGGACATTACTGGTAATATCTGCGGTTCCGAAGTAAGTACCTAAGTGAAATCTACTTATTACCTATGCATCATTATTTTGTTTTAACATGGTCCCGTTTTAACCAGTTGTTATGAAATTTGAATTTCATATGTACAAGGTGGGTTCTTGAAACTCATAACTCTTAAAAGTTAAATGTTGAGTGTTAAAAATTGTGTGCTATGGTGTGTCCTGAAATTACTTGAGATTCACTTGTAATAATTAGAAATGTTATTCTCTATGGTTTTAGAGTGTTTGGCCAGTGTGTGTGGATAACGAGTCATCCAGCCGACTGGAACGAGTCATTTGAACAGTTATACCGTTTTTGTTTTATCGTTTAGTCTGTTATAGTTATAACTGTTTATATATCTTTGTAAATAAGTTTTGTTACTTCATATGTGTTTTTATATAATTTTTGTGTAAAAAAGTACGGTGTTTTTTATCTCCTGTCTTTAATATTCCTATCCTATTTTCTAACCCGTCTTGTTCTGATACGTTCTATCTGTCTGGTACTAGACGAGTAACTTACCTAAGAACCTCAACGTATTACCGTCGGAACGTTACTAACAATGGCTTGAAGTCGAAATCAGTGTACGTATAAACACGTTTAAACAGGAAATATAAACATACGACGAAATATTTCTGTTAATATACAATAAAATTAACAAACTGATTAGTTAAATATTTCTTACACAATTAGGGGGGCGCTAGTTTCACAAAAATCGTTCGTTGAGTGCACTTACACCGATAACCTAGCGCCCCCTGAGGGTGGTGCGGAAATGTACTTAACTAAAGTTCGTTGGGTACACTTGCACCGATAAACTAGCGCCCCCTGAGGGTGGTGCGGAAATGTACTTAACTAAAGTTCGTTCGGTACACGTGCACCGATAAACTAGAGCCCCCTTGAGGGTGGTGCGGAAATGTACTTAACTAAAGTTCGTTGGGTACACTTGCACCGATAAACTAGCGCCCCCTGAGGGTGGTGCGGAAATGTACTTAACTAAAGTTCGTTCGGTACACGTGCACCGATAAACTAGAGCCCCCCTGAGGGTGGTGCGGAAATGTACTTAACTAAAGTTCGTTGGGTTCACTTGCACCGATAAACTAGCACCCCTGAAAGGTGGGTGCGGAAATGTACTTAACTAAAGTTCGTTGGGTTCACTTGCACCGATAAACTAGAGCCCCTGAGGGTGGTGCGGAAATGTACTTAACTAAAGTTCGTTGGGTTCACTTGCACCGATAAACTAGAGCCCCCCTGAGGGTGGTGCGGAAATGTACTTAACTAAAGTTCGTTGGGTTCACTTGCACCGATAAACTAGCGCCCCCTGAGGGTGGTGCGGACATGTACTTAACTAAAGTTCGTTGGATACACGTGCACCGATAAATTAGCGCTCCCTGAGGGTGGTGTGGAAATGTACTTAACTAAATTTCGCTAAGTGCACTTACACCGATTAGCTAGATTATAAAAAATAAACTTTTTTCAAGGAAAACATTCATAATCGTAAATACACAATACCAGATAGGTTTCCTGTCATATATTAGGAAGTCAGTACCTAATAGGTGTGACCAGTTGTGTGATCAAATGTATATTTGACTGATAATCCGACAAAAACTTAAACCGATTAACAAAATCCCTCCAACCCAAATAAGGCAAACAACATACCCCAAAAACACAATAACAAGACACATATATACACACGACAAACCACAGTAAGTACGTTGCATACTCCTTATGTTTACACATTCAACGGCTCCTTTATGCTTTACATGTTTAATCACCGATGCAATGTCTACGGTAATTATACGTACGATCTTTGAAACCGCGTTTGTAAACGAACCGATTCCTTGTCGGTCGTGAATTGAATGTTAGGTTTTCGGTAACTGGCAGCGAATGTGGGGGTTCTTGTCGCCAGGGTGGAAACAATGCGAGTTGAGGGCATGCTATACGCTGCCAATTAAAGCCAAGTGACAATACAGTGGCTAAACGCCGACTCGCTTTCTAACTAAGAGCAATGTTGTTGTTTCTCGTGTTCGGAGGGCTCGAACCCGACTGACGTAGTCGAGCGCCCCCTCGAAATGCGACGAACTTAATTTTTCTTCATTTTCGTTCAGGACTGAAAGTTCCGCCGCGATGAAAGTCCGCTAATGGAACCGTTAAGTGTCGATGCTAGTCGTGAAGCACGATCTCCGATTAATCGGATGAATCTTCCGACGAATCGAATCTTCCGTACATAAATTCCGTATATTCCGTATGGTCTCCGCTTGAAGTTAGTGAATGGCAAAATTGACGTAAACGTCTTAATATTATTATTACGATTATAATATGTAATATTTATGCCTTACGTGATTGTTAAAACCTATGGACATATGGATACACTTTTATATGTATATATGAATCTCTATATATTTGCCATTAATTTTTTGCATTTTTGGTGGCATATGGTGGTTTTCTATCGATATTCTGTCTTAGATGGTAACATCATACGGGGAAAATTACCATTTCCCAAAATTCAACCGCTCTTTTAACCTGAGAAATATTGCCAACTAAATTATAATTTTGCCAACAGCATGTTATCATGTTGGAACTAGCTTTCAACTACTTGCGAAAAACCAGCCTGGAATCCCGTGGGTGTTTTACCTCGAGAGATTTCATTTCAAAACCGCAAATATTTCCTTCCATGTATTTTATTCTATAGTTTGTTTCATCATTGAACGTCAATGAAAACACCTTTGTCAATTCCAGTTAAAAAGTGTCTAAAACCAGTGGGCCGTGGCCTCTCCGATCCTCCGTGCGACATCAGTTGTCGGTCAGCTCATAGTTTTTGGGTTCATTCAACTTCTCTTTGCTTTACCTTCACCTTCAGTAGACTGAGTTAGTCACGGCCGGTTCCCTTAAGAGCGGCTTCTCACGGTTGAGCTTCATTCAGCGACGGATATGAAAGAAAAAAACACAAGGAGCCTAATCGTTCTCGCTTTCTCTCGTTAATATTTATTATACAACGACCCATTGTTTCCACCCGCAAAAACTCGATGTCCAATAATTGACAATTAATGTGACAGTCGGCTGTTTATTTTATTTTTCATTAGCTACGGACATAGATAATCGATTATCAATTATTAAAAAAAAACAAATTTCCGCACAACATTTTGATCATTCACCAACAAAACTGCCAACAATATTCTATGAAAATTTTCTTCAGAACACTGGAAGTTTCTTAATTCTATTTTTTCGAGATCGGTTTTAATTTATTTATTTTAAATTATATTGGCATTTGCATACAGATCGTATAATATAAACATAAACATATAAACATTTAAATGTGACCTCTAAATGCAGAATGTCTAGGTTATAACGGAACCACTCAGCGGGACAGCAGGATAAAGTTATCTCAGTTGTAACATTGTTCTTGACAAAGCAATGTATGTTTTAGATCGCCCCGATAAGAATTCGTATAGTTGCAATTACGTATGTACTCCGCGCTCTAACAAACCTCGCTAATATTCGGCAATGTACTTGGCAAAGGAATATGCACTAGCCACATATTTGAACCATAAATTATTTGTCATTCAAACGCCTCCGGAATATCCATATTATTTGTAACTTGACAATTTTATAATAATTTCTATGACGCATATTTATTATACGCCATAACTTCTCCACCTGGTTCAGCACGAGACCAGTAAAGACCGTTGAGCGGGGTTTGGTTTCACCTGGGTTTAAATCCATTCACCGTGACGTGGATCTCAGCGTTGGTTTTATGTTGAAGGAAGGTGCAGCAAGTCCTGCCATTAAACACCAATTATACTCGAACGACTCGAAGATATACGCAGATTTAACTATTATAGATTTTCACAGAATGAGGGATATTTATACTCTCATTAAATGAAAACCCTCGCAAATATTATATAGCTCGATGGTAACTATCATCTGTTTATGATGAGATTTATTTATGATGGTACAATATGGGATTTTCACCGCGCTACTCGTGTTAATTATTTCTGAAGGTGGGCGATCCCCCTCCATTGGTGGACGATTCGTTTTACCACCTTCCGTTATTTGCAGCGGACCGGTGTCTACTTCCGGTCGGGCGCTGCGATAAATGACTGTGACAGAACAATTTCGAACAATAACAACAACAGTGTTCTTCTCAGTTAAAGCATTCCGGGCCCCCCATTGTGCCCATTGGTTTCGCGGCCCACCCCATAAGCGGGCCGGCTTACTTTCTCCGCCTGTGCCTCTCTCGAACAGTTTCATTTTTTCCCCCGCTGCGGATTCCGCTCCTAAAACTGGACAATGATGATGCAAAAGGTGCTCGCCCGTAGCTTTTGTTGGCGGCCGAGGGGTTTACGTATGGACTGAATGAATTGTGAAGTAACCATCTTTCGCTGAAGATATTTTTCTATAAAAAACGGTTTTATCCAGTCCACCCTCCGACGATTACCAGTTATAATGAAATTCAGACTATAATATGTAACTTAGTAGAGGCTGAAAGGGGAATGTTTATCTTTGCAGCCTTAGAGACTGACGAGTAGAGGGTATTATGTTCATGGTTACCGACTTAGACCCCGTTCATCCCTAGTCGGGAGGAGATTAGCCCACCGAGGGAGCATAAAAAGTGAATAAACGAATACTGTCCCCACTCGCTTATTTGGTCCTATGCTAGACCGGCTTTAGTTTCACAACCATATTCAATAACACTGACACCACAATCTTGCAGCGTTTTCAGTTTTCAAGATGACTACTCATTTTATTACTAATTAGCCACCGTGAAGAAAAATAAGGTACGATTTGGAATTAACGGTTCGTTGCAACTTGTTTTCCAGGCAAACTTCCAGGCACTTCCTGAAACTGTAAACTTGAAATCTCATCCGGTATCGGTGTAGTCGTTAAGTGTTGAACTGTCGGCGATAATTTGAAACGGGGCACTGACCCATTGTTCACTCTGCGGCACTTTCACTGATTTTACCAGATTGTCTTGAAAAGCTAATTAAACATAAAGCGGATGTCTTTATGACCCTCTCTTGTTCGCCTGACGCGTACCTAGTTTTGGTTCCGGTACTCTGCAGTCAAAAGCACGGCCGACTGTCCGCATGCTGTTTTAAAATAAGAACAAAATACTGGTATAAGAATTCGTAAACTACCCTAGAATTGTTTAACAAACATAGAGGAGATAAATGAAATATATTTATTCAAAATAGATAGATAAAATAAAAATGCAGTGAATATGCTGCTCTACACTCCATCCCTGCAATTTTCATGTCGAATGCTTGATTTATCGATTTGACAATGAAAGATGGTTGTCAGTCACAGTTATAAACTACGGTAAAATTCGGTAATTTTTCCGGGAAGAGTTACCTTTCATTTTTTAACGGAAACAAGCGATCACTGGACAGTATATGGAACATCGGGCATACAATAAATGTTACGCTTTCCCTGTGGAAATCTTTGAGAAATATCCGTTTGTCTGTAATCGAATCGATCATGTCTGGCCAAGCTTATACGTTACAATGGCAAATTTAAACTTCATTTATGTTTTTAGTAAATGAATTTTCGATATATCAAATTTCGGTAATCAAGAATTCAGAACAGAATTAAACCGCTGTCGAGAAACTTCATAATCAGTATAGCGGTAATAGTGAAGGTTCATACTGCATAATCTAACTATAACTATGAGCAATAACAGTTAATCACAATAGTTAACAGTTTTTTCTTCAGCTAGCGTAGTTTGAAGTGTAATTGACGCTTGATAATTGCAAGCACCAATCGACTTCCCACTTTTCCGCTTTCGTTATGCGTTCAATGAAAGCCCGGTTCCTACTATCAACTTAGTGCATTATCTACGTTACGACGCCCTAAGCTCTTCTGGCGAATAACTTTCATATACCGCAATGGCTTGTATGTAATAGAGCAATGTGTTCAATAGTAACATACGCTTAATGGTTTATAACGCAACACTGGGGCAAACCCGCCACCAGCCGATATGGAATTCAGTTTTAAAGAAAATTTTAAGATGGATAGGAATATCAACGTCCCGCGATTTTAAGTGGCGGTAGACCCCACTGGTAGTGAAAATACCAGCTTAAACAGTTTCAGATAACACTGCGTGAACGCGAAACGTTCCTCCGAAGTGTGTTTCGGTGTCCAAGAGGGCATTAAACCATTATTACTGTGTGTCCCATTCTCCTTCAAGTAAAACCCCCCATTTTCCATTCTGGTGAAATCGCTTCACCCTCCAAAGAAAATCCGGTTTATTGAAAGGCCTTTTCATGTTACGTCACGAATCGCAGCTGTATTTTCATTTTTCAATATTAATTTTTTTTTCGCTGGAGTCCCGCCCCCCGCGCCGTATCATTTCACTATAGACTCTGTGGAAATATGCAGACTTCGATGCACTCAAAGGAAAGTGAAAATATAACAAGTTGTGACCTGTCTATCAATGAAGATAGATTTCGTCATTCTGCTGGTTACTGCTTCGTTACGTCAATGTAGCATAGCAAAGATTCAGCAGGGAAAGGTTATTTTTTTGGGGCCCCTATGTTCCGAAAAAATTCGGAACATTCATCGTCATATATGTAACTCACATTAACATGAATGTACAAATGATAGCTATATATTAAGAACAAATGTTTCATTATAGATCAAATTGATTATTTCAGCTTAGATTAGGCATTAGATGATAGGCGCTGATAAATGCGTTAGAATGCAGTAAAATATTGAATACAATACGGCATTGTATTTCTGCCACTTTCCAGCGAAACTTTCTATATCTGTGAGGGATAATTTTGATCGAATTTCTTCGACCTCTGTGAATTCATATGTTCCCAATTAGCAGGATGGGCTGACCCCTCGTGGGTAGATGTGCGGGAAAAAACGCTCTCTCGAATTGCCGAAATTCTCCGAATAATGCGGAGTAGTCTAAGTGAAAAGGACGCAGATAAATAGAATATAAATAGATCACTAATATGGAGAACACAGGATCGTGAACAGTACTCTTTACATTATAGGCTAAATTAGAAACTGAAAGAAATGGTCTAGGAAGTAGTTTTAAAGAATACAAAGTAGTAGAATGGCATCTGCACGAGGTACTTCTGTACTGATGATAGAACAGTGGGCTCAAATAAAATTTGCCAAAAAAGGAGTTATATATTATTAATATAAATTATTTATCTCCCTGAAAGCATAGTTACATTATCTTATATAACAATCACATACTCATTATAATATGTATAATATTTCAACAGTTATTTGTCCTGCTACATGAATAAATAAAGACAATACTTGTTAACATGTACATGCTCCTACATGCTTGTAGTATGTCCTATTTACTACCTTCTTATCAACTCATCAAGACTGCTATTCTTATTGCACCTTATCCTTTGTATCTCGGTATAGTCACTCGTTAAGTGTTCTCTGTACGATTAAAATCTTCAACTAGTTTAATAGCAATCACCTGTTTTTCTATATGGTTTTTTTAACACCGAGTTATCCAAAATTGTGAGTATTAAGTGATGCGCGTGTGTGTGTGTGTGCGTTCGTGAAGGTGAAAGCAATGGTGGATTGCTGGGGATGAAAGTGGGGATGGGGGCCCAGACAATGGGCTCTGATCCGCTATATAAAAGTGAAGAAAATCACCGCAGTATCAGCCATTGTCAGAAAGTGAACCCGACTACCAACAGCGGCAGAATGGCGACGAACCAGGTGAGAACATTTACGCACAGGCAAGTTTCATATACAGGGTGCTGAATGCTAACAATTTGCAGTCTATCCGAAATTCGGGCGAAGTTATAGACATTAGGGCTTTTCTTTGTGCGAAAAATGGGACAAGAGACAGTTTCGTCTTTGAAAAACAGACCGGGTTCGGGTTCTAGTTTCCGTCTAGGTACTTACGCGTGTCTATACCGGGATGAAGCACCCTGTCAACGAGAAGCTGGAGACCAAATATTCATATGTTCACATTCAAGTATTATGGAAGATCTGTAGGTATTGTTTTAGAGGACATCTGCTACAATAAAGGCCTAATGTAACAAGCTAATTTACGCTTGTTCCGACTTGTGGGGGGGAATCCTAACGTGATCAATATTATATATTTGTCCTTACCTATTCGGCTGTAACCTAGATAGGAGGAAGTTTAGTGCAAATCAGTAATCTGTTGTTTTACGGTGACTATCTTGAAGACTAGGGTTTCAAGAATTAGGTATATCCCAATTTACGGTATAGATTCCTTTCAGAAATTCAAATGACCAAGAACATTGATTTCACTAAATTGCACCGACAGCAAGGCCCGGCGAGTCAATAATTGGGAACCGATCAGACCTAATTCTGCTCAATTATTCCTGGAAACGATCTCACTTTCCCCATATCAATTATCGAGTAACAATAGGCCCATAACATACTATTAATTAACAATTACTATGTCTAAATAGCCCGAGCCAACCGCGGTGATTTTTAGGCGAATATAATCGTACGATGATTCAAATCAAATTGTTAAATAGTTATCAACAAAAAAATGTCCACAATATTAAAACACGCGTATCGTCCCGTTTAGTCCATTATGTGTTAATATTAACAGAACCGTTGTACAACACGGTGTTTACTAATTCAGATTATTTTGAGGAAATAAATCAGATTCCGGCAAAACCTAAATTTATCTCATAATAATTAGGATTTCATGTGAGAGTTAAATGAACAAATTAAATAAGTTTTCGATTACGTTTTCTAAAATGGATATTTTGAATACCGTAGATTTCATGTGTTTCTCTCCTCTCGCTAGTTTGGTCATTTGCTAGACCGGTTGTTTGCCTTATTTGGGTTGGGAAGGATTTTGATAGTCGGCTTAGGCTTTGTCGGATACTGTGGTCGCCTGAGTGCGGTGGGGAAATGTACTTAACTAAAGTTCGTTGAGTGCACTCGCACAGATAAACTAGCGCCCCCTGAGGGTGGTGCGGAAATGTACTTAACTAAAGTTCGTTGAGCCACATGCACCGATAAACTAGCACCCCCTGAGGGTGGTGCGGAAATGTACTTAACTAAAGTTCGTTGAGCCACATGCACCGATAAACTAGCACCCCCTGAGGGTGGTGCGGAAATGTACTTAACTAAAGTTCGTTCGTTTCACTTGCACCGATAAACTAGCGCCCCTTGAGGGTGGTGCGGAAATGTACTTAACTAAAGTTCGTTCGTTTCACTTGCACCGAAAAACTAGCGCCCCTTGAGGGTGGTGCGGAAATGTACTTAACTAAAGTTCGTTGGGTACACTTGCACCAAGAAAGTAGCGCCCCTTGAGTGTGTTGCGACAATGTATTTAACTAAAGTTTTAGACGATATTTAGACGAAGATTTAGACGATCTTCTGAATACTGTTGTTTGCTATAGAGGTTATAGCCCATTTTGCTTCAGCAGTTCTTACGTCGAATGGACGTTAATACAATTTTCAGGAATGTAATTGAGCATTTTATAACTTTGAATTATTTCACATGTGCAGACTAAATTTAGCCTCGATCGGCCACTGGCATTGTCCATAAGTGACTTACTTTCTAATTGCGCTGAGAAAAATCTGAAAGTGCCATCATTGCATGACCAGATCATGGCTCTTCTGCATGAACTGCAACTCAGCCGAGTTTCTGGAGTTTGTTCACACATTTTCTCTTCTGAAATGTTCAGACTATCCAATCCTGTAATAGTTCAAAGACGTACTTAAAGTTAAAATGGTATTAAATTAAAATATTTTTTCTGATAGCAGCTCTTCGGTATATATTTTAGATTCTGTTCAATATTTTATACGGACAACTTTGTGCAAGTACATGTCATGAAACGTGTAATTTTTTGGTGTCTGCAGAAAGTGATGGTCGTGTTTGCACTATGTATTACACTGGCTGTGGCATTGGCAGAGGCCGAAGAAAAGAACAGTAACAACAATCAGACTCAGACGAGAAAAACCAGAGGATCCGCCCAACATGTGTAAGTAACTATCAAAAGACTACAGCACAATACTAAATACTGAGCAACTGTTTTACAATGATCAAAATTAATCCTACAGCTAGCAATACTACTAATGCAAATATCCCTGTATTATAGTATAACTCCTGTCCTCCTAGACAACTCGAAAAAGTACATTAAACTTTTCAAATCTGTTAAGGGGTATGGACAAAATTTTATACACTCTTTTATAGTTGACATACGTAATAAAATTTCCAATTTTCTAGATAAACTTCAGTGTTCTTCCGCCACATATATCATATTCAGATCGAAACATTTTTACAGAGGTGGGTATGAGGTTGCAGCGGAAGGAGGAGGCGACAGGCAGGGATCGAGCAGCGACTGGGTGCCCATCGTGGGCGAAGGTCATCACCAGGGTGGCCACGGCGGAGGTGGAGGAGGCGGAGGAGCCGCGGCCGCCTACATCGTGAGCACACTGGCGGGCCACGGGGGCCCTCTGGGAAGCCTGGGTCTCGGCGGTCACGGTGGAGCTATCGCGCTTGGAGTTCACGGCTCTGCCCTAGGTCTCGGCGGTCACCAGGCTGGAGGTATACATCTTCCCGTCGGCGGAGTAGCTTTGGGTGGACACGGAGGCGGAATAGGTTTGGGAGGTCATGGCGGTGGAGTAAGTTTGGGAGGCCACGGCGGTGGGGTAAGTTTGGGAGGTCACGGAGGCGGAGTAAGTTTGGGAGGTCACGGCGGCGGAGTAAGTTTGGGAGGTCACGGAGGCGGAGTAAGTTTGGGAGGTCACGGAGGCGGAATAAGTTTGGGAGGTCACGGAGGCGGAGTAAGTTTGGGAGGTCACGGTGGCGGAGTAGGTTTGGGAGGTCACGGTTCAACTATCAGCGGTCTCGGCGGCCATCAGGTCTTAGGCATAGCTCTAGGAGGTCACGGGGGCACTCTAGCTCTAGGAGGTCACGGAGGCGCTCTAGTCGGTGGCCACGGAGGTACCCTCTCTCTCGGAGGTCATCAAGCCGGAGGCATAGCCCTCCTCGCCGGTGGAGGTCACGGAGGAGGTCACGGTGGCACCCTCGGCCTCGGTTCAAACTACCTCCTCGGAGGCCATCAACCTAAAGCGCTGGCCGTAGCTGTTCCCGTACCGGTAAAGATCCCGACGCCCTACGCCCTGAAGATCCCCGTGCCCATCCCAGTAGAGAAAACCGTCGGCCTTCCCGTGGAAAAACCGGTACCGTATCCGGTAGAAAAGCCTTTCCCGGTGAAAATCGTGAAAAATGTGCCGGTGCCTTTCGCCAAGCCCTATCCCCTGCCGGTCCCCGTCTACAGGACCAAGTACGTCTACCACCTGGGCCAGCATCACTAAGTCACCACTCAATCACTAAAGTTCTTCCGACCAAAGATTAATTAATTATAATGGCCGCTAACATAAGTTGCCGTAAACGTAAATTGTATTCTCACATGCAAAGTAGATATTACGTTGCAATGTAAGACTGAAATTATTGTTGATATTCATTGTTAAATAAAAGTTTTTACGAAAACAAATCTGTACATTATTTTTTCTCCGAAAATGATACCCCATGTCTGTTAAAGTCTCCCATCACCATTTTTAGAGCTATTGACAGGTGGTTTTTCATAGCACCACTGTTTTTACATTACTGTAAATTCCACCAAATTGTGGTGTCCATAAATGTCTTACACTTTCGATTAAAGTAAAGGTGAAACAGTGTCTACAACAATACAATATACTGCAAGCCAAGTTATATTGTGAGCTAAACATATTAAATTTTTACTATAGGAAGTACATTTAATGAATCTCTATTTAATCCATTCGAGCCATAAGAGTCCTAAAATCTTCATTCGAGTGTTTGGTGTTCATCTCGTATTATAGTTTAGACTTACATTTCCGAACACGGTGTAAGGATGTCGATTTTCGGCTAGCATCAAAGACAATTTTCAAAAGGTTGAGAAAGTTTTACCGCGAATATATATGTTGCCGGCACGAGGGTCATTACTGTAGAAACGTCTGTTTTGCCGGACATTAGGGCCGTGCGGGCCCGTCTACGATTTCACTGAAACGATAAATATTTCTCCTTCTTGCTTTCTATAATCCTTTCTATAATCTATAACCATGGGGCTTTCTAATGGACGTGTCAAAGTGGTTTTCCACGCAATTTAATTGGTATTCATATCTATTTTTTGCATCTCACCTCCGGATATTGCATAGCATATTTATAGCATTTGAACAACCGTTTAAACGAGGTTAAATTGACAAATGTGGAACACTAATTTTTTTCTGTCGTGTCAACATTATGACTAGCATAAGGACTTGTAAACTAATATTTCTTATAATCATTGTTTATATAATTATGATAGGATCATCAGTAATCGGTTCAATTAGAAAAGTCAAATATCGAAGTCGAATTAATTAATCTTACGACAATGCACCTTCAGGGAAGGTATAGTATAGTAATTAAAATGTTTTATTATAATAAGACAATTGGTTTTGATTGAGATCCGTAACAAACAACAACTACATAACATAAGAAAAATATTTATGGAAATAAAAGATCACAAACATGAAGGGAAAAAGTAAAATACAAGAAGACAAGGATCATAAAACGAATATTTGATGATTTTAGGAAAGAAAATGCAGTAGACATGGTGAAGTATAAAATGACGATACATATTTATATTAATATGAATAGATATGTATGTTTTTATATTTTAGTTCTGTGCCTGTTAATTTAGGGTTGCGAGACTCCTTCTTTTATTTCTATTTTACACTTTGTGAACTTAAAGGAGAGAGTACATTTAATATGTATTTAGTTATCTGTGCACTAGTAGTCCATTTCTGATTTCTGTTTGATTTCCGTAATACAAATTGGTGTTGTTGTCACGGTAAGTAAAAACGGTGGATAAATCTAAATTTTACAGCAACCACAAAATCAGTTTCATTTTAAGGCTATTATTAGAAAATTAAGAACCTTTCTTAGCTTTCGACTTTAAGCTTCTAATGACCCTACCAGGTAAAAATCGCTGATTGCTTTTATGGAGTTTCACTCTTGGCCGTTCTATGATGATACCGCAATTTTTTAAGTTCAGAACACTTGAAATTATTTTTAAATCTTTTCATGAAATGGTTATGTCTGCCTTCGCTTGTGTCTGCTTCAGAATATTGACCGTAACCGAATTGTTTATGTTTCAACTTATTCTGACAATGAACATCTGATCATTACAAACATTTTTAAGACCGAACGTGCCCTGATTTAGCATCGGGACTAATAGGGAGTGATTAAAGAGAAGTACGATTAAACGAAAATTTTGGTTTTTATTATACACAAATAATAAATTTACAACAGATGAAACTTAAATAACTAGCAACAATAACATAGTCATATAAAAACAATAACGATGGGTGAAAGATGCATTTGGATGATGTAGTGATGACGATGATGAAGAAGACGATCCGATCGGTTTAGGACATCTGAAATAATTTTCATAATAACAATATAAAACGATCATAAAAAATACTATAAACCATTAAACTATAAATAGAAGAAAATATTTTGTACATTCTAGTAGCACTGGGACATTAGGTCCAGAAGCGAGATTTAGTATTTCCAAAATGGAAGCTATTTTGCGAGGTGAAGCTCATTCAGGTTGTATTAACATATATATCAGGTTGTATAACGGATATTTTAAAAGAATTATCAGATTATCCGAAAGTAATTGTTAATTAGTGCAGTATTAAAGCATCTGAATATGAACCTCAATTGTAAAATAATAACTATATTAAATAGAAACTTCAAAAATAGAAAACAATGATATTATGCTAATTAGAACTTACACTAGGAACATGGTTTAGTGATGGTGGTATCCTCCTCCGTGTCCGCCCTGGTAGATGTGCTTGGTCCTGTAGATGGGTACGGGTACCGGGTAGGGCTTGGGTACGGGGTAGGGGATCTTCTTGATGATCTCGACAGGGAAGGGCTTCTCAACCGGGTAGGGTACGGGTTTCTCGATTGGGATGGGTATGGTCTTCTCCACGTGGACGGGGATCGGGATCTTGACGGGGATTGGGTGAGGTACGTTGACGGGTACGGGGTGGGGTACGGCGACGGGTACCGGGTGGGGTACGGGTACCGGTACCTTCTCGTAGACTGGCACCTCGACGTGTTTCTCGATTTCGACGTGCTGCAGGGCTCCGCCTCCGAAGCCACCTCCAATTCCGCCTCCGAATCCTCCGCCTCCGTATCCTCCGTGGCCACCCCCATAGCCACCGCCATAGCCGCCGCCATATCCGCCTCCATATCCACCACCGTAGTCACCCCCGTCACTTTAGTACAAATAGAGAACTACGTTATTGGTCTGACTTTTCTGAAGCCATATCCCGATTTTACATCTCTAATTCTAAATTAAATAGTTTAAGGTTTTTGCTTGGAAGTTCGGAAAAATTAAATATCACCGAGCGATTTGGTTTTAAATTATAAACGTATTTTAGCAAATCCAATTCACCTGATGAAGTAAGTCAAAAATTCCTAACCTTCATTTTAACGCTAAATAATAAATGCCGTGGTTATGAATTGTGAATTAAATCGATACGAATGAAATCCCTAATTTCCAACTTATTTCTTGTTTGTCTTCTTTGTTCGTCGTCATGTTCTGCGAATGCATGAATCTGTTGTTTCAAAGGAAGATACCGTCCGCTGTTAATTCCGTATCATTAGGACCTGTCCACCGTAATTTGTACTTTAATTATTTATATTACCTGTATGAACCTCGATTCAGTAGTCCAACGTTTGATTGTCCTCGAATGGTACGTTTCTCCCTGGTCGGGCGACTTGTAATTATAGTTAGTAGTGTCATTGGAAAAAGTCATACTGTTGAAAATTCAAACTTAATGCGTTATTGTTATAATAAAGGTAATTGCTGTAAAAAACTAACTAAAAATATCCGAAATATTGTAATTTCTATTAAAAAACGTTAGAAAACAGAATCATATATTTGGAATACTATTGAACTATTGATGTTCTCAGAGAATTTAAAAAAATAATTTTTGGTCTGTGAGATATTCGAGTAATTTTGGCGAATGAATACAACCGATATAAAATGAAGTTACCATTCCTAATTATGAATACAGGCGAAGAAATATTAAAATAAAAATAATGAGATAGTTACCCGGAAGGAACAGCATCGTGGATGCCGGACTCTATTCCTCTCTTGACGTGCGTTGCTTTGGCAACACCGGCCAAAAGCAGACTTCCCATACACAGTATCAGCTGAAGAATAAAATCGTATTTAAATTATGATTTATAACCAGAAATCAGATTAGTACCTACAATTTGAGTTATTTAAATAACTTTTAGTGTTCAGGTTGCAGAAGCGTGCAATCCGAATTTCGTATAGTTACAATATTACAATATACAAATAAAAATAATTACAATTTTAATGATTTTTTAATTGTATAAGTGTTCAGCTTTGTAATTTTGCGGCATTGTCATTACAACCTGAACTATATAAGAATTAACAATGCGCTTTCTGCTCTATCCCTCATTAAAGTCACTGTGACATACTTCGGAACTCCGGCCATTCTTTCAACAGTTTTGACTATACTGCATGGAGGGTTCTACAAATAGTACTGACGGTCATTTGATCAGAGAATATGCTTTCTTAGGCGAAAGAAAAATGTACCGATTAATTTTTTTTAATAAATGCCATTATTATTAATATTTGTACAAATAGAACCTTTTTCTTAGTTTTTCTCAATTTCGGACAGTAATTTCGGAAATGTAAGCATCTTATCAACAGTGGTATAAGAAGGAATGCAAATGTGACTGGAAATACGCTTCACTGGTGCGCCTTCTGTTCTACCCACACGTTAAAGTCACCAAAAGATACATTCAAACTATGGTTACTATGGCATCAGCATTCCTAGAACGGTCTGATATTTTTAATTCCCGCTCTAACATTGAACCTCAGACCACTATGGGATCGATTTGAAATTTCTAATACTAGACATTAAATTTATGGATCATAACAGCTCAAGTGAAGTTTGCATCTACGACATGTGTTCTGGAAGTATATGTTCAAGCACCGAAACGTAGAGTGTGGTCACGGCGACCTCACTGTTGCAACCTTGTTATCCGGTGTCTTCAAAATCAAATGTACGCTATAGTTAATTATGAAGAAGACGGCAATAAATTTTATGAACATGTTGGGTCAAAAATTTGAAACATATGTAGCGATACTTACGGATGGATTCATTTTCGGTGAATTGCTGTTGCTCTTCTCTGATAGAGATGTGAAGGTGATCTGATGGTTTGGTTAGCGGGCCTCGCCGTTTATATAGTCGGCCGTGTGAAGCCTCCCCCACTTGTCCATAACATTCACCTGTTTCTCTCTGTATAACCCCCACTCCACCAGTCTCAGATTTTATTTCATTAATTCTTTATCACTCCCGGTGGTCTCTACTAGTTCTCAAATCACCCGGCCCTAAGCTAGACCGGTGTCGGTTTTTCACCGCCATCAGCGTCTAACGTAGTGAGGTACTTGAGCTTATTAGATGTCGATGTTGATTTCTGTCAGCATTGTGACTATATTCTCTTTACACTGATACTAAAACCAGTCTAAATAGTGGTGTTCGAGTTTATTGTCATGTGTTAATATGACATTGAGGCGTTATTCAGCGATACTGCAAACCTAACTAATAAGCGAGGCAACTGATAAACGTAACGAATATAATCACTAATAATTCCATAAAACATCGCTGACCATTATGGGGTACTTCACTAATTGCCCGAGAAGAGGATTGAGATTGTGATTCATAATGGGGGGATGCTAAATAAACAGCTACCACATAAATCATTGTGTAAATACAAAATATTATATTTTTAGCGACATGAAAAACTACTACTGTCCGATTAAGATATCTTTTATCAGTACAAGTGAAGTAAGTGACAGTGCAAACAGGATGCCCCAAAATGCGCCCATGTGTCAAAGTGATTCACATTGCTACCGAAGATGGCGAGCAGCCGAAACCGGTCTAGCAAAGAAAACAACTGCTCCAGACACGTTTGAAATCTCTGCGGTGTAAGACAGGCAATTAAGGTAGCCGCCGTTCGAATCAAAATTCAAACGCAGAAAAAAGCGCATGAAAATTTGATTGATGTTCGTGAACACTTTCTCCGTATTTATTGAAAACACTTTCACTACAAATAATGATGAGGACGGAAATACTAGAAAAATCCGTTAGCGGGTTCTTCTCTTTTCTACTAATACTTTAATTAGCGGCGGAGACGGTATCTGACAGCACAAGCCCTGTTTTCAACGATTAAACGATATTTGTTTCATGATTAAGGTTTATATATATATATATATATATATATATATATATATATATAAAACTAATGTAGGTTTAACTCTACATATCACACATGTAATTCGTAAGTTTCTACTATACCGTCGTTCTTGGTTATACTAATTTTAAATAATAGGAATCTAAGTTTTGGATAATCTGGGAGGAAATATTGCCACTTCATAATATAATAAATAAATAATAATATAAAAAAACAGAATTCAAAATATCCTCAGAATGTCGAATCTGATATAGGGCCAGAACAAACCCGATGGAAAACCGCAGAAATTATATTACATTGTTCAATATTATTATTTGGATTTGTAATAATGATTATTATTAGTTGGTTGTTTGGAGAGGAAACATAATACGGTACAGAGTTGGATACTATTTCAAGGGGCTCGTTTCCGGCCCCTTTCAAATACAGAATTTCACTGGTACTGGGCAATAAATCGGTTATACGTTTCTCGGGAGTGGCCCCCTTTCGTTCCGATTTTACTGCTCTGGCCGTAAGTCGTTGAGAAGAGGGCGGAGAAATTCCGTAAAGGGTACGCCCCGAATGGTAAACATCGAGCTGGGGGATGGTCAACGCCCCGGCCCCCCTCCCTGATAATAGCGAGGGGAGATTCGACGCCATAGACGCTTCCTAGTTTCACTTTCTTCTCAATGCCACGGTGAAGGTGACCAGTGACCGCTCTCACCTTTACCATTCTGCTCGTCCGATCCCTTCACTTCGCATTACCCAACCGCTCGCTCTAATTACCACCCCGAGCGCTAGCTCCTACCACCCTCCCATACTTCTACTGGTACTACCCTATACCTCTAGTATTATCACTACAGCTATGGCTACTATTACACCCTTCGTGAAATTATTGTCACTAAACACTACCAGCAGCATATCATTTGATTAAACTTGGTAGAGACAGAACAGGGCGAGAGTAATGATATTACAAAGCTAGATCGCCTTAACCGTTCCCATAAATTAAATACTTCCGCTACCGAAACTAGAAATAGCTCTACCATTTTACTACTACTAATAATTCTACAACTACAATCATCACTACTGCCATTAATACCATTAGGATTACCATAAACAATTTGACTACTAGTCGAAAAATTTACCGGTTGACCAAATATTAACACCGCGCCGCGGCTTTATTCGCGGAAACATTGCAGAATTCTGTTCAATGATCTTTTCTTGTGGAAAGCAATAAACTCATCCTGGAGCCTTAATTATTCTTAACCAGCCAACTTTCGCCAACAATTATGTGGATTGAGATATCAATCTATAAACAAAAATATGTAAAAATAAATTCGTGTGTCATCACTATTCTGTATTGACTGATTACATGATCCATTATTTACTACTGGTCATGTACCAGTACACGAGAAGAATTCTCTTCTGATAATTATCTTATGTACATATTATCTTGCATATTTATATTTATAATAGAGATATTGACAGGGCCAGCGCCCTACTTTTTCCGCCCTAGTGGTTTAAGTAGAAAAACTGGTTTCACACACTTGTTTTCACCTCGCCATTTACATTAATTTATACGCTATTATCATTTTTTAAATCAGGATTTTGTATTCGATCTTTTAAAATATAAGACCGGGAAGGACCATAAACCAACAAATTTACAGTCTTACTGATGTTACCTATGAGTAACATTGACTAGTCATTTAATTGTAATTTTACATTCTTCTGAAATATTTGGGATATCCGGCTGGATCGCTCAAGTTATGATGAATACACGTTTTTTATTTATATTTTGTAATTATTCTATAAAAGACCAACGATATTCATAATATGCACCCGCGTGTATGGGTCCGCTATCGTGTCAGTTGCGTAAGTGTCTTATCTACGGGAATTGTTATAATTTCTCTGAAATTAGTGGTTTCATAGTCTCGGTCAGAGTTTATCAAACCCTAATTCTGAAATTGAGGGTAGGAAGAATTCTGTTCTAAGAATCAAATCGACATATGGTCAAGAGATAGGAAAAAAGGATGCTTCTTCGAAGGGAATGAGTGGATTACTACTGTACTGGAAGTACTTCTCTTTACTGCCAACTTACATGCTGCTTTCTCCTAGATCTGTGAACGCAATTCTCGTTTGCGGCCCCCGGCCTGGGGTCGCAGTTTAGACGTTCAATATGACGGCCGGTATTATAATGCGGTGAGAGGGAGGCGCGCCGAGCGTCCGCATAATGCGTATCGCTTTGCATTTTGTCCAGACAGGGCTCCGGTACATAAAAAAAGCCTGCATCTAGGCGGCCGGTCTGCCGCCTCTCGCCTAAAGTGGCCTCTGCTGGCTCCCTCCCCGGAAGTGGGCCAGCGCTATCATTTCAACGGAAATAAGATTGCGATGAAAGTTGGGCCTCCCCTTCGGCTTTACCGCCGCTCAACTACTTTTCCTTCTTCGCGGCTTTTTTACAACCCCTCCCCCCGTCGGCTCAATTACTCATTACCTCGGACTGCTTTACAATGTGTGTTTTTTTTTCTGTGAAAGTATAATTCCACATAATATACCGGGTGTTTAAAATTTTAAAGTATTTTAATGAATTTAAGATTACCCGCCGATAAGGTACCACTTCATCAAGCGACATTGCTTCAAGAAAAGTCTATTTTACGAATCAAAAACCGGAACAGAAATAAAAATCATCTGTTTAATTAATACTATACTAACTGCGTTATATAGCAAAATAATTTATACGTGAATGCTTGACTTTTTATTTGCTTGAATTTTTATTTTTAGTTAGGATTTAAAGGTATCATAAGGTAATACCACCAAAGTGATGGTAAGGAACCAAGTGAGTTATGATTTTCTTCCCTAATTTTTGTACTTTCTAAGTACATTTAAAATTAAGATATAAATGATTTATACTGTTGAGATATTAATATTCCATTTTGTAAATCATAGTATAATTTAAGTACACTAATTTTTCATCACCAGTTTCATGCACATGAAGGGAAACGACGAAGCATTCCAACAAAGCTGCTATTAGATTGTTCTATTGTCAGGTTTAAATTCTGAATTGTCCATTCAGGGTGAACACATTGTAATTAGATCCCAACAGCAATATGCAGGTAAATGTACTTAAAATGTGCGAGTCAGAATAGGAATTTCTAATAGTTTAAATGTAAAAAAAAATTATAATTTTACGGGAAATCCTATTCGCGTCGTTAGTAAAAACCGGGGAAATGCCGCCAGTCGGGTGAAAGTCATTAATCTAATTATGTAAATAGGAAGCTGAATCTTGGGACTAAGTAATGAGTCACAAAAAGTATACGGAAATTACCGAATACCTGTAATGAAATGCTAGGCGTAGATCTATCGGCGACAAAAATTTCCTCTGGGCTGGCCACACATCGGTTTAGCCATTAAGTTGATCAAACTAGGCAACTTATAAGAACATAATAACGCTTGCGGTTAACCGACGGGATCGCTCTTAAGCAAGTTCAAATTAATAACGCGTGACTTAATAGTTCGTCCGAAAGAGTTGTTTAAGAAACCACACCAGCAAGTACCACATTTTTTCGATCGAATGAATGTAAATTAAGTAAACATCCTCACGATGTGACAGACACATCGATGTATGTATTCATAATTGTGTGAAACCTTAGAAAAGACTAGTCAGTTTCGTGCCACCGTACATTGTAATAATAAAAATAAATAAAGTAAATAGTACTAATTTTCACCAAGTATTATGATTACCGTAGATTTCGTGTTTCCGCACCCAACGAACGATTTTTGTGAAACTAGCGCCCTCCTGAGTGTGGTGCGGACATGTACTTAATTAAAGTTCGTTGGGTGCACTTGCACCGATAAACTAGCGCCCCCTGAGGGTGGTGCGGAAATGTACTTAACTAAAGTTCGTTGGGTCCAGTTGCACCGATAAACTAGCGCCCCCTGAGGGTGGTGCGGAAATGTACTCAACTAAAGTTCGTTGGGTCCAGTTGCACCGATAAACTAGCGCCCCCTGAGGGTGGTGCGGACATGTACTTAACTAAAGTTCGTTGGGTACACGTGCACCGATAAACTAGCGCCCCCTGAGGGTGGTGCGGAAATGTACTTAACTAAAGTTCGTTGGGTGCACTTGCACCGATAAACTAGCGCCCCCTGAGGGTGGTGCGGAAATGTACTTAACTAAAGTTCGTTGGGTCCAGTTGCACCGATAAACTAGCGCCCCCTGAGGGCGGTGCGGAAATGTACTTAACTAAAGTTCGTTGGATGCACTTTGCAAAAATTTGAAATTGGCTGATAATGTGGTAACTTACCGGAATTCAATTGTCACTATTCAGTTTATTAATCCCACCATCGGTATGCCTATGATGTTACTTAGTTTAACCAAATCTTGGCATTATAATAAATGGTAACGTACAAATAATAAAAAATACATTCATAATTCTGTGTTCATCTTGCGGATCAAACATATCTGATGAAAGCCTATAAGCTGTATTGTTGGCGCAAATCTTTAGTCGTTGGTTAGTCGTTGTAGGGTTATTAATTTACCTTCGTTTTCCTCTAAGATTGAAAGCAATGAAAATATTTGTTTATCGGTGATCAAAATAGGAAATTGTATTGATATAGCAAATGGAAGAATTGATTCATCGATTCAAAAGTTTCCTTTTCTTTGAGAAAATAGCGTTTCAAATAATAGCCGTAGGGAATGAATCAACTGGCGACTTTCACCCGTACTATTTTTCTCTATATGGAATACCATTTTTCAACATATCAAATCCGATTTCTCTTCGAATCATCCACATCTGGACACAAGTAGTCGTATTTGTACCTGCTGAACTTATCCTATTATTGCGGCGATCTTACTGTAACGAATGTGCCAAAGCATGGGAAAATATTTCTGATTCATAACTAACCAAACCTCTCTTCAAAAACAAAATTGTTTCGACATGCTCAATCTGCACACTATCTGAAAAAAGAGAGAAATTTCATCATTTTCATAAATGCCCATTTTATTCTGTGATGCCAATCCACTCTTCTCTACTTTCCTCGCAAGTATATCCTCTTAGATCACCATTTGCTTTGAAATGAGTGTGTTTAAGAAGCTTAATTAGTTCATTGAATGTTTAACATGAATTCCTTTTTTTCACGAGTGTCGTATTTAACCGTAGTATTTCCCTCTTACCGTGTCTTTTAAATCGAATTTTAATCAAGAATACAATAAAATAAGGACCGTTTGTGATTCTCTAAGATATTTATACGGAAGGAGAACAATACAGAACTTTAGTTTAATAGTAGAACAATATTAGTATTCGATATTGGAAAGGAAAGACTTTTCACACAAAGGCATTCAACGACTGGAGTATTTCACGGCCGATAGGAGGTTGGGCGCGTTAATAGTGAAGCAAATTAAAACTCCCTACTTGTATGCTTATCGAAGTGAAGATCCTGAAAGCATTCGGGGATTAAAACTTCCCAATAAGGATTCGAACGTCTTTCTTCATCAGAGAAAGTGGCGAAAAGACGAAACACAAAAAAAGTGCACCAACATCCTGTTCAGTTCTAAATTCGAAATTTCAGGCAGTTGGGGCGTAAACCGGTCGCGATTGGTGAACGGCAATAAAAGAAAATGTATACAAAAAGATTTTTTATTTTGGTTTTGTTACAAAAGATATATATAAAAACAATTCGTATCACAAAAAGAAGAGAGCTAGAGGGCACATAACTAACAACAACAATAACAAAAACTATAACTAATGACGATGTGACGATGGACGAGAGATGGATGGAACGTGGACTCGATGAACGGTGATCAACGCTAGGCCTCAATCGCTAGGCCCTCTGAAATTATTACATAAATATATTTATTTAACTCAAAAATAGAAATGAAATATAAATAAATTGATAACGCAGGAGATTTCCGCTAAAGAACTTAATTTAAACCCCCCTAACCCTTTTCGGTCCTTACCCGTGAAATGATTATACTGTGTTAGTGTACAGTGAACTGTATATACTTACTCTCTAATGATGGTATCCTCCTCCGTGTCCGCCCTGGTAGATGTGTTTTGTCCTGTAGATGGGTACGGGTACCGGGTAGGGCTTGGGTACGGGGTAGGGGATCTTCTTGATGATCTCGACAGGGAAGGGCTTCTCGACCGGGTAGGGTACGGGTTTCTCGATTGGGATGGGTATGGTCTTCTCTACGTGGACGGGGATCGGGATCTTGACGGGGATGGGATGAGGTACCTTGACGGGTACGGGGTGGGGTACGGCGACGGGTACCGGGTGGGGTACGGGTACCGGTACCCTCTGGTAGACGGGCACCTCGACGTGCTTTTCGATTTCGACCTGCTGCAGGGCTCCGCCTCCGAAACCGCCTCCGATTCCGCCTCCGATTCCGCCTCCGAATCCTCCGCCTGCGTAGCCTCCGTGGCCGCCTCCGTAGCCGCCTCCGTATCCACCACCATAGTCGCCTCCGTCACTTTGGTACAAATTATGGTATTATCAAGTAATATCACACAATTCAGAATACCGTAAGGTTCATTTTAACATGTCGACGAAGCACCCCGTCTACATTAATCTGCACAGTATGGTTCATAACTTACTGAAGGAAACATACTGACGATGGCGAGAAGGCGAAACCAGCCTGCCTAGGATTGGCCTAAATCATTCGAGTGGAGACGGCGTTTATGAGATTCTGTGTACTGTCCTTACCACTATAGTTAAGCCTCAACGTTGCCGAAATAGTGTTTTTGGTTTGTCGAACGTGTTTGAACTTTTGGCAGTAAAGTCAGAAGGGTCAATTGAAAATAAAACTTGGCATTCTTACCTCGGTATTTCAAAGGGAATAGTTATCCTGAGGTAAAATATAACGGATTTAATAAACCAGGAACAGTTTGTTCGTTCGCTCGACAACAAATTGTGGCACAAGGTTCTGTAGTTTTCTGTTCCCCTGTAGTCCAGCATGCGGTCTGTCTTAACTTTGAAGTTGTGTTAGTGCGCCATAGTAAATTGTACTCCCGTTTTGAACAAGTTATACATCCATAAATTTTAACCAGTGATATCGACCATATAACAATAAATTACTGAAGTTATAAGAATGAAAATTAAAAAAATAAATTTTTACCCAGATGTGGCAGCATCGTGAATGCCGGATTCAATTCCTCGTTTTGTTATAGTTTTTGTGGCACTGGCTAACAGTACTGCACTCGAAAAGAACAGAAGCGTCTGTAATAAACAGAAATAGGATTATTATATTATTTTTATCGTATTATAGAAATTAAAATAAAATGAAAACGTTTGAACTTAAAAATTAACGTAATGTCACAATTACAAGAATGGATAATATAAGAATACATTCCTACGAGTAAGTCAAAAACAAAATCCAGCATAAAAAACACTGTTCCATTCAAAATTCTACCATTCCATTCAAAGTTCAATTCTAGTACAATTTTTTTATCAAAAAAAAAGTAAAATTCGCTCGCGAATTTTAATACACAAATTTAAATTCTAGTAACAATGCAAGTGATTCGTCTAAAATGATTCGTCGAATTTTACAATAACAATAACAAAGAACGTAATATTTTTTTTAAGAAAAAAAAACGCGGAATGATGATATTATTGTTTCACTTCGAATGTCTTTTTTTTAAATGTGCCCCATTTTTAAATTGAAATGATGAAACTTACGGCTGTGTTCATGTTGGTTGGAGTGAGTGTGTCCCTGGGGAGATATGGCCGTTGAATGACGATGGTGAGTGGTACCGCAGCCCTGTTATATATACTCAACTGAATCAGTACACTTTCATTGAACCAAAAGTACTTTCACTGATGGTGCCGCCGCCCTCCTCCCTATTTCTATCTGGACAATCTCTTCACTCTGCTACCCGAATCTCCGAAACTTTTCCGGTAACTCCCCGGCCTATTCGACACGCCCGTTAATACCGCACCGGCCGACCACCATTCATGCGGAGATCGCTTGTTCATCATTCAATTTTTTAGCTTAAAGAAGTTTTTATAGTAGTGTTATTAGAAAGAAACTTTAAATCCTTTGTTTAAAGGCAGACAGAAATTAACTTTATCTGCAATCGGCATGCTCGTACCAAACCAGTAATCAATACGAGTATTCGTTTCATTTTCAAAAATGTTTAATACGTTATGTTTAATTCTCAATGTTACCTGATCAACAACCACACAAATAGTGGTAATGATTCCAATTCAATGAATGATTCACAGTTCCTTTTGCTATTGCTTCCAGTTAATTTTTTATTTATTGAATAATTTATCAATTTGAAACCACGTGTTGTTGATCGTAAATTATTTTTAATTAAGATGATATTTAAATTTTCATACAGGAATAATAAAGTCACAAAGACAACCGCAATAAAATTAATAGACCATTGTGGTAATTAGTCATTTTGGGAAATTTAGCACTGAATTTTTAACGTAAGAAGCATTGTTTATGTAGGGCTGTTGAGATTTGGGCTTATATACCAGTGCAGGCAGAAAATCTCAAAACATCTAAACAGATTATTTTCGCTTCCTTTAATGATTCGGGCAAACAAATCATAACACTTTAATTAATTAGTCGAGCGCTCATTTTCCTTCGTTAAATTTTATGACTACTCTGTTAATATTCGTAAATATTAGGACGGAATAATTTTTAATGGAAATAAAATATTATCTCCTCTTTCCTCCCAGAATAAATTCAATTGAAAACAGTGTTGAAAATAAATTATATAAAGTTAAAGATAGAACATGCGTATGTTACAATATTTTTCCATAATAATCGAATGATGTGGGAACTGCAGACAAAAGGAAACTGTGAGGCAGTAAAAGGGGTTGTTCCGCTCATTAAGAGTATCGGAATCTCATTATTAGATCAGATTACTATTGCCGATTATACTGTATACAAACTCCTGTACAAAATAATAGATAAATAAGAAAATAAAAAATTCTTATGGTTTATGACGTATCTGTATAGTGCAACGAAACGAGGTACAGGAAAAACTGTATATTCATGGGTGTTGGCTGCAGTACAAAAGTCAGCCACTTATTCATCATTAAGATGAAGCATAATATAACATTACAATAGGGCGCACTAGAAAGATGACAATCTGGTCCATTGTGAGATTCATCAGGAGGCTCTCCCATAGTTCTCATCGCCTCATTACTGACCACCGCACAGGATCTTCGAAACGAACTATTTGACTTTCTAATTGAGACGGAGTACGGGGCCGATCTTCAGTGCTCCTGTTGCAATACTGGAAGCATTATGCTCCCCTATGCTGCTTCGAAACACTTTCGCTAATTATTATAACGGTAATTTTTTCTAACGTAATACAGGAAAAAATGTGTCCGCTCGAATTTATAATTATTGTAGTAATCATAAAGGTACGGATACACACACATTTAATAGCACTCAATACCATATATTTCTATTTGATTGCCATATCCCATATTGCATCTTTGCTGTATAGCAATATTCGGAGAATATTTTCCGAAGATATTCAGCAATAGATCTTCGTTAGAAAACAAATAATTTTCATTTTATTGATTGTCCACTAAACAATACGTTCTATAGTATATTCTTTCGATCTTCTGTCTTAAATCGCTGATTCTAAGTATTCGGGTAGAAACATAGAGGGGTATTAACGCATGTAGCCTATCGATGAAGAATGCTGTCAGCACTGTTACTACACTGTTACTATGCTTGTCATTGCCCATATTTAATTGTTACTGAATTGTTATCAATCATGAGATTTTCATTCCCCGCTTGCCATATTCTGAAGCTCGCCTATTTAAAAATTGTTAAATTAAATGACTATATATATATATATATATATATATATATATATATATATATATATATATATAACGGAAATTCATTTCTCTTATGCAGACATGTAGATATCTAGACATGACCATGTATCAGACGCAACAATGCGGTATTGTGCTCTTTATCGGGCTCATTGTTTTCTGTCTATGGGCGGAAAAACTTAAAAGTGCGTAAAATTAATTTTCTCCTATTCTCCATTCATTCCTCGCTGGTTTCCTTTTTGTATTTTCCTGCATTGGTTGTGCCCCAACAATTTTATTAGGACTGATTTATACTGAATCCCGCAATCGGGGGAAACGAAAATGCAATAATTTTTAATGCACTGTATCATTGAGCATAGTTTTAATACTATTTTGATTACGGTTACGCCTATAATATAATTTTCTATGGTGCATTTGAATGCAAGTCGTTTCTATGTATTGCTCCGCAGAATTTCGTGAAAGCTCGCGAGGTCAAGAACCCGATGGTAAGGTGGTGAGAGAGGCGGTAGTGGGAGCGGTTAAGTGTGGCGCAACATGCTCAGGAGCGTTATGCAGCCGGGAGGGCCTCAACCTGTGATAGACCATGAACCTGAACCTGAACCTGAATCGAAAGGTGAAGGTGAAGGTCGTAACGTGAAAGGCTTCAAAATCACTTTCGGTATGAGACGACGCATGGACCGATTGGATTCAGTTGCACCCTGACGTAAATGTTTGTTCAAAAAAATATATTTTATCATTTTATAGAGAATCTGTGTGTAGTCTAGAATGTTTATTCATTAATTTCAAGTCACTACAGTATTTCAGAAATTGTATTTAGTGACAGTGCAGTTTGCTAACACAAATATACTTACACTGGAGAATCAACCCATTGATGCTACGGCATTTTATTTTCAATAGGAACTTGGGACCGGTTCAGGAAAACGGAGAATGTTTTAACTCTTAATTCTTTACTATTGTCCCTGTGTGTAATTAGTTTAAGAATAAATTCCCTCTCAAAAGCAATAGCCTTTATTGTAATTAAAATATCGTCGTGCGTAATGTTTGTTAGTCTTTTTTGGCTTCATCCATTCTTCTGGTTAGCACGAGTACTTCGGCCGGAGATGTTGGGAGATTTCGGGATATACATAATTAAAAATAGTATAATAATATTAAATACTTAATAGTGGGAATAATTGAAAAAGAAATCCGCTACTGACGACGGTAAAGAATCGTCAACCGCTTTGGTCTCTCGGTTTCTCGAACGTGATTATTATTCGCACCCTCGCAGACGTGTTAATTATTTTCATAACACTGAGCATGCCGCTGATTGAAGTGGCAGCTAACTGGCAATTACAATAGTTCTGATTGGGGGACAGTCGGAATTGAAAGGAAGTGTCTCCTTAATACACTGAAGAGAATGGTGACTACGGTGTCAGCAGGAGAGTGGTAATGACTCCTCCGGGCTTCTACAAGTAGGTAATTAAGTTGTCCTGTTCAATTTCTATTTTTCTTCCGGTGAATGCCACCAGGAACTGGTCCACAGTCGCCAATAGATTGGTCTTATTAAAGTCATTTAATAATGGTTTATTATTAACTAATGTCTTATAGGAGCCTAGAGATTAGCGGGGCCATCGAGGGCTCCCGGTTCGATTCCTGATCGGAGCCATTTACCTGCCAATATAGACTAATATATAAAATATGTGTGAGAGGAAATATACGTTACAAATGTTTTTTAAAACCCCGCATACAGTACAAACTATGACATAAATTATTTCGCCATACTTTAGTAAGGTAATCATACTAGGAAATATGAAAATACATTCTGCAAGGTTTGTTTCTTGTTTTTAACCGTTTTAGACGTGGCTTTACAAATGCGGAACGTAAACCATTAGCGGTTGGAAACATCGTTATTACATCTAATCGTTATGAAGTCCCCCTAAATCATTCAGGTACCCTACATTTAATGTCTTACTAAACACTCATTAAAAAATTTATTAACCATTAAATTAGTACCAACTGGGTGTAAAAAATTTCGCCTTTTCCAAATGATATATTGCCAGAATGCTGCTAACAGCAAATAGATAGTCAACTACCGAAACTAATAGTGGGCTCGCACGGTATGGCATTCGTGTTATTTCATGACATGGATCGCACGATGATTTATGGGCATTCGAAACTGTTCGAAAAATTATTTCATGTTGTTGATTCAATATTTCATCGTCATTTCTATATTTTTTAAAACAGAGTCCTATATATAAGTAATTTGGAATATGTTTTGGTAAAATTAAACGAATGAAAAAACTAGCTGGGCGTAATTATTTTTATAAACATATAATTAACTAATTGGAAAGTAATAATATTTTATTTACGGGATTGTAAAGTTGAAAGTCGTTTTAAAATTTTCAAACTGCAAGATCTGTAGCAGGAATAAAATTTGTATAGGCAGAGAATTATTGCAACGGAGTGAAAGTTTTTCTTATCGGTTTGCCGGGCTGCGATTATCTAGTCCCCGCAGTTATTAATATCTATAAACCGAGAGGCCGGCTACATGCCAGGACAAATAGTTGTGCTGGAAAACGCTCGATATTATTAAAGCGTGAAAGGCGCACCGCCCATTACTTCCATCATTAAAACAATTATTCTCCGATAGACAACAATGAAGAGAGAGAGGGAGAGAGGATGAGCCTAATCCGTAACGATATGCCAATTATGCCACAATCAACCCAAAGAAGAAACTGCTGAGTTTGTTTTGATAAGCGAGAACACTAATTGCCGAGTGACTGTTCCAGACGAAGCATACCGTTGGAATTCTTTCTCTTTAAATTAATTAACTAAACGGGTTAATTGAATAAAATATCGAACAATTAAACATTTTATGTCAATTATTTTGGTTGAAATTTATGAATCTGTTACGCTATAAAATTATGAAATATAAAATAAGTAAAACGGTTCTACAATTTTGTATTACTACTGGTCAACGTGATGCTGTTGGTCTAATAATCATAATTTGAGTACGTTTCGTGGGTCTCCCAAGGCCAAAGTATTATGATTCCCAAGGATCCATCAATAGTGTTTTAAGAGTTCCGAATCGGTTTTGCCTTGAATTTATTATTCATCGCCATTTCACGGCCGATTGATGGCCAGCAAAATGACTGAAAGGGAAATGAAAGGTCGGGAAATGTTTCGAAGAGAATGCCCAAACTGACTGGTGGATTTCAGTTTCCTTTATGCAGATCCCCCACCGACCGCCTATTTCCCCCTTCTGAAAGTGGCGTTAGCGGCAGCAGGAAGCCGCTCCACATTCGCCCCGGCTTTGGTTTTTTTTACGCACGCTTTTGGCTCTCAATAATACCGATCGTGACTCGGCATTGGGAACAGTTGTCGGGGACCACCGGGGGGGCTCTTTCTAACGGCCGACAATGGCGCAGTTCGACCGCATCACGTTTCCAATGTTAAATCATTTGCCCCGAAAAAGTGAAAAATGTAATTTTGTTTTCAATTTCGCTTCTTCTTGTTTCCATTAACTGAAGAGTTTTTTCAACTACGCCCATACTATTGCACTGTGACTGGAAAAATTAACTGGAGGAATTTTTTGGAGATTTTACATACACATTATTAGTGATGAAGGAAAACAAATATCTTTCTCTTATTTCCTGAATATTGAGCGTTAACAGAGACAATGACTGGAGAATGAATGGAAATTAACAATTATCTTTTATAGATAATTTATGAATCGGGTACATTTCATGTTTATATAAAAAACTCGAAAAAATAAAGGAAAGAGTGTTTGGTTTTTCACTCGTTGGATTTCTCATATTCCATTCACCTGTCTGGACCTAATCTAAAATTTACCACTAGCCTTATCTTGTTACTCCAAGTATTTGTGATAAACGTAACCGTTCCCACTACTGGGTGTCATGTATACAATATTTGCTCTGAAACTGCCTGAGGACTTGTCAATTTGTGTGGACACTAAGATTATAAGCCCTGAATTCTTTCCGATTTCTCTCGCAAAACCGGCACCCATAAGTGGATGTTCTCCTAACGTGGATGTTCTACACAATCCATTATTTTATGCAGTAACTTTGGATATACTGTCTTCGTTTATAAAATTAGTGACCATAGTGTTTCCCCATGCCCCTTTGTTATTCGTTCATTCATTCTCATTATTTTAGGAAATCATGGTACTTGTAATGTAGAATGGCCCTGATAAGCTTGTTTACAATATGAATTAGCACAACAGCATTCAGCTATTAAACCTGGCCATTTAAAATAATGATGTTGGCGGAAATGCAGATTGTATGAAAGGGAGACCTGGACCGCTGTACGACGATAATCGGACTATGGGCGATGAACGCATTCGAATTCCGGGCGCTAAGTTTTTTTGTACCGAAATTGCCTTTGTCGGCTCTCTATAGCTTTCGCCGGTGTATTCAATGACGGACTGGCTGACGTTGTGACGGGCGCAGAATGCGTTTTCCGCGTTTGCCTCTCATGCGCCGTCCGCAAAAACCCAGTGACAGACCTGAGACTCGCTCTCCCATTCTTCGCCGATTCGCTGGCCCATTTTTTTTTGTATGTCTTATTTCTGCACAAAACACAGTTTTTCTTATCCCGCGCTGATTTTAAAATTTGTTTAAGGAACCTGTTCGACTGTTACTGGGGAAACTCCTGTTTAGGGGAAACATATTGCCAGAATAATAGCACAAAAATACTGAATGTAAGATCAGTATAAGTTTTAAATCGGGAGGGGGGGATAGTACTTGAGCCATATTATTATCATCGAATGAACTATTTATATAATAAATTTAGCTTGTAATCTGAAATAACTCTGCTGGTAGAAAGAGAAGTATCACGGAATTTCAAAACAAAAATACTTCTAGAATACCTCTTTTGTGGTCTGCGAGGGGTTGGAATACCGTAGATTTCGATTGTTTCCGTCTCCTCTTTTGCTAGACCGGTTATGGCTGCTCGCCATCTTCAGTAGCGGTGTTAGTCAATTTGGATGTTTTTGGGCACCCTCACTGCACTGTCACTGTCACTTGTACTGCGGTGGATGCCTGTTTGTCGTGCTGATCTATGTGTCTTGTTATTGCGTTTTTAGGGGATGTCGTTTGTCTTCTTTGGGTTGGGAGGGATTTTGTTAATCGGCTTAAGTCTTTGTCGGATTATCGGTCAAATATATATTTGACACATAATCCATATCCAAAGTGCCAAAAGTGACAAACACCGCTACTGAAGATGGCGAGAAGCCGAAACCGGTCTAGCAAAAGACCAAACCAGCGAGAGGAGACAGAAACACACGAAATATACAACAAAATAAAAAAAAATGGAATGTGGGCTCCATCCGGCGTCAATGTCAAGACGAGAATAGTCGATCAAAGAGTATCGGTTAGAATTTCGAACTATTTTTTTACCGTTTTACTAGAAGTTAAAGCCGTTTAGAGACAAACAATTGCGGGAGGGAAAGTTGAAAAGTAGTTGGGGCACGTTGAAGATCGACAATCGTGCATGTAAGTTACATGGGACGCAGTTCTTACCGAGCAAATCGATTAGTTTAACACGCGTATGATTGCTGAAAATTGTTCCGAGAAGAGTTTGGAAGGCGATTTAGACTATATGCTCTCATCGCCCGTATTAACTGCGACCGAACTATAGCTTTTTTCAAGTAAAAGGAACTTATTTTTTTCTGGTTTATAATATTTCTTATGTGGCCCCATTGGGACTTTTGGCCCTTGCTGTGTCTTGTGTTTATCATCCTCTCGCCTTTCGAGTAGTTTTGGCAGTTTGTATAAATATGGACAAAGGAGCGAACCTAAAATATCCGGGTCAGTTATAAACTAATTACGTTGTTATACCATCACTACTAATACTGATGATCTACTTAAAAATCCGAAATGTCTCCAGCCAAATGTGATATTGGTGTCCATCGTTGTTGAGATAAAATTACGTTATCGTGTATGGGGGTTCTTCCTACGAGTTATGCAATGAAACAACCAGTTGATGGATATAAATGCGAAACCAGATTAAATATCGACTTCCACACCTCTCCATGTCCGCCTTTCTCCCTCCTTAAACTTCACTAACTAAATTCACAACGGTCTCATTCTGTTTTGCTGTTAGGTCGGAGACAAATTTTTTTCGCTGTCAGGAAGAGGAGTTTTATTTCACTTATTCAATATTCAAGTTTCAACGAAACCGGGTAGGGTCTAGACTAGGTCCGACTCTTGTATTGGTGACGATGCACATTTGACAGCATTTTAACGGAAACCACATCTTTTATCTGACTTCAAAAACTCGATAAAATGAAACAACTGTCCCTTGTAAACTTTGATTCGAATAGTGGCTTCATTATAAAGTTACTACGCTCAGTGGATTATCCTTTTATCTTCCCCTTCGATTCAATTATAGTAATTGCTTTCTTACATTATAAATTACTCTAGTCATTACTTATCAATTATGAGGTGCAAATATGCATACTCCATTAGGCATATAATAATCTCATAACGTCATGAATTATTATTACGGTTGTTATACATGAATAACAATAATAAACAAGATTATGATCGCATGGTAAGTGTTATAATATTCATAAATAAATATCCTGGTGGAGAAGATGGGAGAAACACCTTTCTGATTTCATAGGTCGATAAAATGTTTATTTTATGCCAGAAACGATGGAATTTCTGAACTGATTGTTAGAGATTGCATCATAACTCTAATCAATAAGTTTGATAATTAGCTTTACTTTCTTGATTTACGCCAGTGTAAAGAATAATTCCGTGTATAATTCCATGCTTCAGTCTGACAAGGAAGAATTTCAAAACTAATTATGTTGAGATACAGTTTTTTCAAGTAATGGGGAAATGGTCCGACTCAAATGTTCGACAGAAGTTTTTCGAGAAATGTTTTTAAGGGAATGTAATTCCTTTTACTCATTCACGAAAAAAACTCGGTAAAAGTCCTGTGGTTCGATTCCATTGGAAAACTAAGTTCATTCTGAAGTCGTTAAGAATTAAACACTTTTTGATTCGTATGTTATAATTTTGGGTCGTAGCTCGCAGATCTATGTCTATTTCAAGCGGATCCGGCCTACAGTGAGAAAATAACAAAAGTAAATTATGCTGTAAACTTCAGTGGGCCCCCAAACTAATGCTGTATCATTTATAGGATTGTGCAATAGTCGCAGCAACGTGAATGTTTTCGTTGTTGAATATTGCTATGACGAGAAACCATTCTTGACACCAAATTCTGTCATATATTGAACGACGGCTGTATATCGTTTTTTGACGGAGCTGAGAAATTTCAGACGAGGTATTCTAGTTTTATGGAATCGAAATCTTCCCCATCTCTATTCTAAACTATCGCAGATGTTATTATGTTGAGGAAATATATGAAGAATAGTTTAAAACGCCCGTTATTCGATCAATTCAATGGTATTTGAATTTGGCCCTCTCCGACAGCATGTCGGGGATTTTAGGCCTAGACTAGATCGGATCTAATTTTCCGAATATTGTCAACACAATGTTCGCGGGACTTATCGGTTGAGGTTTTCAGAATCGTCTGGTACTCAGGTGAAAGGTGGAATAAAGTCTGAAGACGGGGGTGGGGCGGCGGGCCCCCGGGTCCAGGAAGTGTGTGCGGTCCCTCTCGGTATCCTGGTCTAAAAGTTAAGTAACACTAATAACCACCGCCCCTCTCTATATAACTAGCCAGTCCCGCCAGTCGTCGTATTCACTCGACAGCTTGTTCACAACCAGGCGACATGAACCCAACTGTAAGTACAAACAGAAAGTCATTACCCGTTTCATACTGAACTGTATCGATGCGGATTTTACCGGAGTTTAAACTTTTTCCGATCGATTAATTGAGTTTTCAATTGGGAGCTGCGGACAGCCCCTGATTTCATCACATCTAAATATCGGATTTGTGAGGGAGCTAATCATTTTCTATTTATGATTTTTTCAAATGGTCGATTATTAATTTTACTTACATGTCATTCATTTATAAATTTCGAAATTCATGTCGACGACAGGTCTTCAATTGTAATTCGAGGCAGTCAAAATGGAATTCCTTATCCACTTCTGGAAAATTATCGAGTTTCAAACTTTGTAACAAACTTCAGCCAATCGATATGTTGATATTTCTTATATGCTGCACATCATCACAACTGTGCTATATACTTCCATCCGTGTTCTATCTGTTCTCTGTCGGATGAAAACATTTCAAAACTTGATTCATGCGATATTGACTCCAACTCGAAATATTCTTCGGTGAATCCCGATTGAAGATCCAATGGACATCCTTGAATCACAGAAAAGTGAAACAGCGGCCGAAATCATTCGGCACAAACTTGTACCTTAGCCGGTGTTGGATAATCCGAAACAATTTTTTTTTTTGAGTGAATTGGGGAAGTATTTCTCATCGACAGAATGAAAGGCTGGACCTAATCCCAGTTTCCAATATAGAACCGTTCTAATAACAACTAGTCTTCCCGGTGGGGCTTAGAATGTCCCACCTGTAACCGGCCGCCGGCCGAGACCGGTCCCAGGGAGCATTCACCGGAACAAGAAACACTGACTCTTCCTACATTTTATGTAACTTTTTCACCCCACACTTCACATACATCGCCCACAGACACACGCACGTCACATATCTGAGCACTTGTTACTTGCGAAACAAAACATTTTCGATGTTTTGGAAATTGTTTCCCGACAATTTTGCCTTCGAACATAAGAGAGAGAGTGTCTGTATACACGTACACCTCCATCATAAATTTTAATACTAGGGAATCTTACGCATTTATTTTCTGATACCTGTTTTGGAGCGTTATCAACCTTGTATCAGTAACGTTGTCAGGTCATTGAACGCTGTTGTAAACATTTCAGTTGCAGATATTCGCCGTAGGCCTCATTTTGGGAGTTGCCAATTGTAAAGCCAGCGACAGAATCACTAGGGGAATACACGGAGGGTGAGTTACATCTCTATACTAGAAAATAAAAAATAATACCGCCAATTTATTAGAAATTAAATACTGAAATATAATTTGAAATGTAATGTCTACCCCGTGGACGTTACTGTTACCTTCATAACATTTTGATTAAAAAAAAATATCATTATTAATTATACTTCATTGCCACTATCCTATTTCCGTAGCCTAAAATTACTAAAGAAATTTGTGTAATTTACGGTACGCAAATTAATCAATTCCAGTTCTTAAATTCTGAAAGCTAATCATATTTACGTATAATATTAAGATTTATATAATCCGCAGGTTTATTATTTTTATTTTATTCCAACACATTTTTCATGTTGAACAGATTTGGCGGTTTCGGGGGCGGTTTTGGAGGCGGATTCGGTGGCGGGTAAGTAAATCTCTGTCACGTGCATTTCAATTCCATACAGCTTTTCGATTTTATCATTTCTCTTCTGGACTTTCTCAGCTGTGTGATTTTTAATGTAGATAAGGTGGATATATTTTGTGGGGAATTCGGCTTGAATTGATAAATGAGGGGGTATATTGTTGGATCTCGATTGCCGGGTCAGTTCTCTCCTTCGAAAGATTGTGGAGAAGAAATAAATTAGTACGGACTTACATTTTTAAGTACCAGTCGCCGGGATTAAAACTTTCACTCGTGCCGACCAGGCGAGTGAATGTAAACAAAAAAACGTCCTTTTCTGTCGGCGGCTTTTTAATAGCCGTTTATTTCGGAATTCACCTTCAATTCAATTACATCTTTTCCAGGAACCTACTTTCATTACACACGCGTAGCTTGCAAGTCGTAAAAGCCCCGAGTTATAAATGAAGTATTCTGTCAAAACTGTCATTCTGCTAGTTGTCATTAGATGACAAGGGTAATTATCTATAAATATTAGCGATATGAGAAGTGAGGATGATGGACATAATGATTTGAGGTTAAATAGGTTAATGGAGGAACATTTTTATCATTTCGATATTGCAACTCGGATTTTCATTTTCAATGGAGCCCTGCAGTTTCTTAATTTTATGATGACTCAATATTTGTGAATTTTTTTTCTATGCTGCGGGACAGATTCGGAGGCGGTTTCGGCGGCGGCCTGCACGAAGTTGAGATCGAGAAACAGGTCGAAGTTCCAGTCTACAAGCACATTCAAGTGCCAGTGCCACAGCCCATCCCCTTGCCCGTGCCCCACCCCGTGCCCGTACACGTACCACAGCCGATACCCATCCACGTGCCCGTGCCAGTGCCCGTACAAAAGCACATACCGATCCCGGTCGAGAAGCCCGTACCCTACCCAGTTGTTAGGCCGTACCCGGTCAAAATCATCAAGAAGGTCCCCTACCCAGTGCCCAAACCTTACCCCGTCCCAGTCCCAATCTACAAGACAAAATATGTCGTCCACAGCAAACACTATGGTGGATATCATCATTAACGTTCTGGTAAGTAGAGTTTATACGGTATTATTAATTGTCCTAGGCCGGACCGATTTTGGATTTTCGGCATACCGATGAAAATATTCTCACGCCCTTGTCACTGCAGCCGTTACATTAATGCGCCAATATATTAAAAAAATATGATATGGATAATTTTATTTATTTTGTGAGGTGCCAAGTCTGAATTCCAGTTTAAGACCAAATTAGCGAGTAGAGGCAGAAAAATAAGTATTATATTAAAAAGAAAAAGTTATATTATTTCAAATCCTTTACCGATGTCCCAAATAAAGGCAAGTTCGTTTTGCTATTGCAAATTCTCGAGATCAATTTTCTGCTTTCTCTTTCGATTCTGTCTTTCGACCAATGCATATAACTCGATTAATACGCCACTGCTACTATGAATTATTACTAGTTCAATGACACTGTGTAAATTCGTGTTATTTAGTCTTCAGCAGTAGTTTATCTGCCTTCGGACTCTGTAGAACTATTATAGAAGATTAAAGCGGATATTGGCTGAATGAAGTACCTTGTCAAAACGGTTACTTGTTTTCTCTTTTATTTGACAATAGCGGAACAAATGAAGGAATCAAATATGAATAATATACCATATATGTATATATATGTGTGTGTGTATATATGTAAATGTTGATATGAAAATACAAATTAAACCGTAAAAAATCGGAGATGATATCGGCAAAACAAAAACACAGTGTTTTACTTTCACTCGATTGTTTGGAAAGGTTTCGGCGTTTCCAGTAGCATAGGTAATTTGATGAAGTATTTGATAAGGGTTAGTTGTAGTACTGTAACTGTGGTGTAAACTTAAAATAATGTTTTAAGAGTAATTACTTTATACTGTCGACTGTTGGTTGGAATGAACTTTCCTTATAACTCTGGCCAAGAATAAATGAACTTTCTTCTTCATTTGTTTCAGGAAACTTGTCTTTAATTCATAATTTTATCATCACAACTCATCGCACTTTTCATCGCTTAGTGTCATCCAATTCATCATCTCACATTATATTTAGTCTAGCTATTATAATTTATACTTTTATGTATATATAAAATACAAATGTACATTTAAAAATTACTTCAACGATTAATTACACCTTTTGACCTTAAGATCCCATTAAGTAATATCCTAACTGAGTATAGATGAATTGGAATTTTATTAAAAAATTACAGAATGGCTCACATTTGCTTTAGTAAAAATAGCAAGCTAAGCCAAAGTATAAAATAAATATGACAATATTTCGAATTTAATGATAATGAAAAAAAAACGAAACCATGTAAGATTAGAATCAAACAACCATGAGTAAGGAGGAAATTGCAAGACTGATTGAAAATTGAAGAAAATAATTCTGGGTTAAATGGCAATATATTTTTGTTTTTGTATATACAATCGAGGGTTGCATGTATTGTATTCAGCATAAAATATAATTAATGAAGTGACGTGGAATTGATTCGATACATTTTGTATGATGAGTAATCTTAGTTACAGAGGTCTTGTGTTGTATTCTTCTGCGGTCTGTCTACCGGCAAGCTCGTCGAGTGTTTGCGCCGTGGATGTAATTTTTTAGAGGTGAAACTGTATATCCACATCTCCGGGAGAAGGGGATCCGGTCCTGCCTCTTCCTGGGTGTTGTTGGCGGACAAAAAAAATATTAAACAAAAAATAAAACAAGTCGGAGTACTTTGGTCGGGATCAGCCGCTCACCAAAAGCCGGCCGACAGCTTTCTTCGTCTTCCCAACTCCCTATTCAGTTTTGCCTCCAGTTGAGCCCACGCCCGTAATTAGATACATTTAAAAACGCGCTACTCTCACTCGACTTCATTATAATTTAGTGACGTACAAGCATCGAATTATTTACCGTCAAAGGTAAACCAATTTGCGGCAATGTTTTTTTCCCAAATTGCTCGTCTTAAAATGCGTGTAACTGTCAAAAATAATGTATATAAAATCATCAATTCCGTTAGGTTCGGTGCATCAATTTATCATCTGAACACCGAAAATAGAAAGAAAAAGAAATTTCAGCGAGACCGTTCTCAGACAATAACGCAGAGGTATTAACCTTCTGTTTTAATCTGAGAACGTGTTTTTAACTTTATTTATTATGCGCTGATCAACTAACACATGAAATGGATTTAAAATTTTACCAATCCTAGGAATGTTTGTATTTGACAATAACACAAATCTATTGTTGCATGCATTTATAAGTGTTAATGTAAATGATTTCTTTGTAGTAAAAATCAGATGAGGTTTACGTTACGAACAGTGTATGAACATTTATGTATACATAATTATTATATAATTGTTTGCCTTATTTGGGTTGGGAGGGATTTTGTTAATCGCCTTAAGTCTTTGTCTTATTATAGGTCAAATATATATTTGATCGCACAACTGTTCACAACTATTAGGTCCTGACTTCCAAATACATGACAGGAAACCTATCTGGTATTGTGTATTTACGATCATAAAAGTTTTCCTGTTGATCCAACATTTATTGAAGATAGTTTATTTTTAGTAATCTAGTTTATCTGTGCAAGTGGACCCAAGGAACTTTAGTTAAGTACATTTCCGCACCACCCTCAGGGGGCACTAGTTTATCGGCGCTAGTGCACTCAACGAACTTTAGTTAAGTACATTTCCGCACCATCCTCAGAGGGCGATAGTTTATCGCTGAAAGGTCACTCAACGAACTTTAGTTAAGTACATTTCCGC
Organism: Lethocerus indicus; assembly: GCA_019843655.1. Classification (NCBI taxonomy): domain Eukaryota; kingdom Metazoa; phylum Arthropoda; class Insecta; order Hemiptera; family Belostomatidae; genus Lethocerus; species Lethocerus indicus. The sequence continues at coordinate 15,736,721 of JACDQD010000009.1, read as the reverse complement.
ACCACCCTCAGGGGGCACTAGTTTATCTGGCGCTAGTGCACTCAACGAACTTTAGTTAAGTACATTTCCGCACCACCCTCAGGGGGCACTAGTTTATCGGCGCTAGTGCACTCAACGAACTTTAGTTAAGTACATTTCCGCACCACCTCAGGGGGCACTAGTTTATCGGCGCTAGTGCACTCAACGAACTTTAGTTAAGTACATTCCCGCACCACCCTCAGGGGGCACTAGTTTATCGGCGGTGCACCCAACGAACTTCTAGTTAAGTACATTTCCGCACCACTCAGGGGCACTAGTTTATCGGCGCTAGCACTCAACGAACTTTAGTTAGTACATTTCCGCTCCACACTAGGGGCGCTAGTTTATCATGTAAGGCTCAACCAACGATAATAATATTATATATTGTACTTATATAATAATAATATAATATATCATTTTCAAATATATTTATACATTTGACCGATAATCTGACAAAGACTTAAACCGATTAACAAAATCCCTCCCAATCCATATAAGCCAAACAACATCCCCCAAAAACACAATAACAAGACACATATATACACACGACAAATAATTACCACAGTAGTGACAAGTAAGTGACAGTGACAGTGCAGTGAGGATGCCCAAAAAACAACGAAAGTGCCAAAACACCGCTACTGAAGCTGGTGAGCAGCCGAAACCGGTCTAGCAAAAGACCAAACCAGCGAGAGGAGACAGAAACACACGAAATCCAGGGTAAACAACAAATTATTTGATTAAAATATTTATCGTCATAACCAGGGGTATTTATCGAATTATTGGATCAGTCAAATTGTTCCTTTATTATCACGGGACGTGTACGAGCAATAAAAAAACCTGACTTTCAAAGGAAATGGTCTCCGATTAACGTCGGCAAAACCTCCGTTTCCTCGTTGTGGCGCCGAGAGGAGGAAAATTTAATACTAATCACAGGGATAGATCTAAAGTGGTAGCGGAAAGAAATGGTTTGAATGATTTTTTTAATTGGAGAACAGAGAAGAGACTGAGAATGGGGAGCAGCGGGCCCACACTCCGTTCTCTTTCACGTATGTAGTCCACGAAATTAGTGAAAGGCCACCGCCTCATCATTATCAATTATTTCCTATTCAGATAACATTTGAAGGAAAGAACAATGAAAAAAACCGAATTAGTAGTCTAAAATTTAATATTATAATTAGTAGTAATTATAATATGCAGTCAATAAAATGATGTAATACAGTCGAAATGTTTTCCCTCTAGTTTGGCAAATTGTTTATATTAAACACGAAGAAATCATTTAGAACATATGGAATTTAGGAACTCAATATTCTATAAAAACTACTAATTTTATTTTTTTAAACTTTACTCTTTATGATTTCAATACTCTTAAAATGTAATGTCTAAATTTTCATTTGTTTTATACTTCCCAATTAATATGGTACTACACTGTGGCTTACACGATGATGCCGGAAAGTATTTAGTTACACTTCCGATATTATTTGAACCCCGGAGATTGCAATAGCGATCATAATATAATGTAGTCGATATATTGGAAATTACAAATCATTCAAAAAGAATCTTCAAAATAAACTGAAGCCAGTATTTCAGAATACGGCGAACGGAGGCGAACAAAGAAACTTTTGAACCTTATAGCTATTAAGGTGCAAGGATATTCTACTATTTTTTTACCAATTTGTGGTGTTTACTGTGGTTTGATAAGGGCGGCGTCTACTGTCTAATTGCGGTTGAATGGTTTTGACCCCTACCATTGTCTCAGGGACCAACCGTTGACTAAACCATTATTGGCTTATTGACAAGAGACCATTATTCCGTACCCAATGTTCCGATTTGACGGCCCCATTATGAGAATCGAGCTTATCTAATGTTAAATAGCATGGGAAATGTATGTAATTTTTCAGATAAAGTACTCTTTTCCGTTATGCTTAATACCTCTTCTTACGTTTCTAGCCTTATCATTTCCCAGAGGCAGAAAGAAATAGAAGGTTGTCATTTGTGCATCATCTACTTGCGTCATTACTCTACATTTTTAACCAACTAAAATTATTGTTGTTTTCTAATTTGTTGAAATAAGGTTATCTACTTACATACGAAAGTATGCATTCACACAAGTTTCACATAAATACAAGGATTAGAAGCAGCATAATGTTTTTAATTTGTCTAAACTATACTGTAGCTTATGAATACTATAAGGAACTCGTCTAAATGATAGGAAAATAAATTTAGATTCAGTGGTTTCCCACTGCAGTGTCGCAACACACAGTTTGGAAAGCTATCTGGTGGATGTTTCATCCGAAGCTGATTTCTAGTACGCGATTTATGATAATGTTTTTCTACGGTGAGTTGTATTTTCACGGGTGAGGGCTTAATTAAAAAGTCGAAGTCAACGTGAGATGAATATGAGTCACTATCGTTACGGTTAGTCTGCATACGCTTCTACAATATTATTCATATTTAGACCCCATTATATTCACAAATTTGGACGAAAGGAGAAGAGACGTTAAATCAAACAAATTGATGAAATTTATAAGGATGCAGAGGATCCGACTGTGGTTTAATATAAATTTCACTTATTTTTCGACATAATTCCTTGAAGTATTAATTTACTTGTCATATTTATGTCGGCAGTAATGAATTCTCGATCTCGAATTCTGTGCTACTTTTGAACATTTGAATCCGCTTCTTCGTTCCTGGACACCTAGTTTCTTCTAATCGGGAGATGTAGAATGCTTCAATTCCCTTTATAGGCTGAACTAGCTCAGACTTCCTTTAGTAGAGTTAGTAGTTAGAGTAAGCAACAGGAAGCATTTGTAAATATACAAGGGTAATTCTCATATTCCATTTTGGGAAAAAGTGAGGCAAAAATATTACGATTTTGTTGTAAAACAATTCGGAATAGAGAAAATCATTGCACTTGAAAACTTAGTCACATCGGTTTGATTTATATTAGAAAAAGCGAAGTTCCCTTTCAAATTGCAATGGGTGGACGATTATCATTCCAATCTGTAGAGGTCGCCACTTTAATTTAGAAAGGTTGAGGCTGAGTCTTGACCAGCACACCAAACTAGACCAACGCGTCGAACCAACCTCAAACAAAATATTAATAATTAAAAAATAGAGTAGAGAGAAAGAACAGCCGGTACAGCACATTCTTCGTGAATTTCGTCGAAGAATAATCATGGTTTCTCTGAATTTTTAATAAAACCCCTTAACTGAAATTACATGAATGAATTGCCTGTGTGGAATCGTTGTAACTAAAAGTTGTGCTACCTTCTAAAATTACGTCTGATCTTCTTCTGGTAGCGTTTTTATAATCCTATAGTGGAATCACAGCTTGACAAAACGTTTCTTGTCGAAAGTGACAAAGAAAGTTTTAATTTGTCTAAAAATGAAACATGTCACTGAAACTTGCCTTTAACGAAATAGAATGCTCAACTTTCGCTCGTGCCATTGTTCTTGGAGTCACATTCGTGAAAAATGAATTTCTGTACCATTTCTATAATATAATATATAATTGTTAATTTTACGTTTCAGTTTACATTCAAAGATGTATGACATGAGTGACATGTACATGAGTTATGTACACTAATCGTATTACTTGTCAATCGAATGTAATTATTGCAAAAAATTGTAATGAATAGTTTTCTTAGCGAAGGAAATTGCTGGGAATTGTTGAAACCTTTAAATTGAAGTACTCATTATATTTCAGATTTCAGTTATATTTCAGTTTATTCCTGAACAAAGCCCGCTATTTTTCATCTTATTTAGCTGTAGACATTTCCACTGAAAACTAGAAAATTGTGTTGTAATTACTTCCTCGCCTTATCTTCCTCCTTATTTTCTGCTTATTATTGTAAGTAAGTAACTTTGTTAATGCGTTAAACCCTCGCTGGCTTTCAAAAGGATACCTAAAATAACTGTTTATAACGTGTAAGATAATATTGGCTCAGTCACATAGTTTTTAAAAACTCCATTCATCCATTTTCAGGATCAGGTGGCCTTAGCCTTAATTCCAAGTTCGATGCGATTTGAACGTCTAGTGAACTGCTCTGGCGAAGCCCCTCCCTCCGTCTCTTTCTCCCTTGTCTTTCTTGCAGAACAACTTTCACGGGTCTTATCTCCAGCTTCCACCGGCTCCTCTATATAAGCTCACAATTCTCAATCGAGAGGCATCAGTTCACCACTGCCTCTCATCATTACTACAACACGAGTCAGCCACTCAAATTACCTTTACCACTTTCGTCTTTAGTAGTCAGCACCTCTACACATACCAGTCAAAATGGTCAGTGTACATTTTTTTTTTTTTATCGCTACGACCGCATTATTATTCGCGAAACTATCTCTTTTAATGAGAAATATAATTTCGTCCCGTTTATAAAATATACTTTCTTTATTCGAATTTTTCCGATCTGTTTTTTACGGTTATGTTGAATCTGAGCTCAAGTGACCAATGTTTAGTAGAAAAATTAGCTTGGTCATTCGAAAGGTTTTATATTTAAAAAATTGTTCACGGAGAATATATTTAAAATATTCGCTGAGTTAACTATTTATACACGTTACTACTGCCCCTTGTGTCAACTCAAAATTGCCCCTGAAATTTTATTAAATGTCGACTCAAACAGAAACTACGTTTCTTGTGTTACAGAACGCCATCGTCTTCGCCATAATGCTGAGCTCCAGCGCTGTCTTTGCCGCTGTCAGGATTCCCCGAGGAGTCGAAGCTGATCACGAGACCTCTGGGTGAGTTTGACACAATGTTTGAAAATATTTCAAATTTGAAATTTATCCATTAAAATTCCAAGTTCATTTGTAAAGATCTGATGTCGAGAGTGGACTACAGGAGCTCAAATATCGGGTGGAGTAGACCCATTTCTGTATTGGGTATTGAAAGGTTAAAACTACTGGAATAAAATTTCCATTAAATTTCGTTCCGTGAAATTAAAGCACTTCCGCTGTAGCATTTTGCCGGCGGCAAAACGGGAGGAATAAACAAATGTTCGCATAATAATAACAGCATTCTTCCGAGCCCAACTCGCAGAACTGGTAGGACGACTTCGTGTCGGAAGCGTGAAGCAATTTCTAAATTACAATCTTGGAAGACGACAGTACGGCTGGAGGAGAAAACGTCGTTTTCTTTATAAGCTTGCTGAAATTTTTTGATTATCTGTGAATTCCTGTTTCTAAATAATTCAGTACCAAACCTTTGAGGGAAAAGGATATTCTCTGAGCAGGACCCTTATCACTCGTGAGGGTTGTTCTGTACTATATGTCCACCGCTATAGTCTAGAGAAGTTCTTGTTGATGCGAATAGTTCTTGTTGGATGCCCTTAGATACGGCGGTGGCAGCTACGGAGGCGGAAGCTACGGAGGCGGAAGCTACGGAGGCAGCGGGTACGGTGGCCACCATGTGGAGATCGAGAAGCACGTCGAGGTGCCGGTGGTGAAGCGGGTGGAAGTGCCGGTGCCGCACCCGGTACCGGTGCCGGTCGCTCACGCCGTACCCATCGATATCCCGTTCCCGGTACCTGTAAGGGTGCCCATCCCAATACCCGTCGAGAAGACAATCCCAGTGCCCGTCGCCAAGCCCGTCCCCTACCCCGTCGAGAAGCCCTACCCCGTACACGTAGTCAGGGAGATACCCGTCCCTGTCGAACACCCCTACCCGATACCGGTGCCCGTCTACAAGACCAAGTACGTCGTACATACCAAACACTACGGAGGACACCACCACTAGAACACGCTGTGAGTACTACCGACAGGAATTTTCTATATTACATCTAAAAAAAATACGCACATTCATTGTAATTTCACATTACCATCAACATTTAAAGTCGAGAATTGAAAATTTAGAACATTAAGAAATTCATTTTATTTAATCTAATCGTTCAACACCTATGTTGAATAATATAATAACTGAGACCTAAAATTAAAGAAAAATATTAAATTGGGGATTAGATAATAAAAGAGTTGGATGCTGAAATTGTTCCAGACAAATGGGACTTGTGATTCGCCCCGGTTTCGTTTATTTTTTTACATTCCTAGATAACATTTGAACATTGATGTTATTCCCCTTTGAATTTCTTCATTCGAAGAAACTGTGTTCGGATACTTATTCAACGATCTACAATTTCTGAATCATATATTTCGATAATTAGTTTATAAACTGTTTTTATGGCATGAAAATATTTCCTTTGGAGTTCACTGGAATGTATTATAAATAATATGGGCTCGGTTTATTTTTTCAGCATCCTGAAATTTAACGTCTGACAGCTGATTCTGGCGTTTCACAGCCGTTCGTCAATTGTTTTTAAGTTTTCATCGATAATTCATTATCAACATTATTATAGTCATCCACATCATCATCGTCATCATCATCATCACCATCGTCATCGTCATCTTCATTACTATCATCGTTATCATCTTGTCATCGCACCTCGACTATCTCCCCCTCCCACCCATGATAACTCCTAATTGTTATTGTTATATTGTACTTTCTTTTTGTAAATAGTCTAATAAATACGTTTTTGTTATTTTGTTTATAAAACGGACTAGTTTCTATTTTATTTCTTTCCCGAACTTTTTGAATTCAAGAAAGCGGGGTTAACTTTCTTCGCGACAGGTCAAACCGAATATTTTCGGTATTCGACTTTGTCTTAAATAGTCCTAATAGTACTATTTATTATAGTACTGTATTACAGAAACATATAACTATTTCGAACGAGTCAATTTGCAATACACTATATAAATACAAAGTTGATAAGAGATGATACATGAGGGTAAGGCGATCATAACAATACGCAATATGAAAATAAAGATCATATGATGCTAGGCAGTCAAATCATTACTCCAGAGGTTTTGTATCTCCGAATTCTTGTATTGAAAATAATTAAATACACATAACCTCAAACAAATTCATGGATTCAAATATAAGCTAGCTTTAATCTGTAAGTAGCCAATTATGGTGAAATTTAACTGTCATGTAAAAGTTCGAATAAGAATTTCGTGTTCTGTTTATTATTCTGTTTAGGACTCTAATTTCTCAATACAAAAGGTCGTAGGGCGTGTTTTAGAATTGGAAATTTCTTGAATCGGCGTCTTGAGCTATAACGAAAGTCCTACATTAAATTCTTGAATAAGGAAAGCGCCTAAGGAAAACGGTTTTCCTGCTATTTCAGCACCCAAAGATGAAAAAGGTAAAAATCGAATTTACGAATCTGAGCGAGGAATTTTCTTTTAAACATGAACGATACACAGTGATAAACTGAATAAAATACCCAATTGAAAGGACCAAAAAATAAGAATTGCGACAAAACATCGCAGATTTATAAATACCATGGTTTCTTTCTTCTACGTACCTCTGGTTTTGTACTTTGTTGGACTGGTTTCGGCTGCCCGCCATCTTCAGTAGATTTCTTTAGTAGATTTTTGTTTGGCGAGTAAATTAGCCACATTGGTGGGCTGTTAGGCATACCACACTTAAGAAATAAATTAGTCCAAACCTTAGTTTTGAAGAACCAGGCAGATTGACAGCGAAACTTTCACTGATGCAAAATCAGGAAAGAGAATTAACAAAAAAAATTAGCCATCTCTACAGGGGAAGTGAATACATTCACACAAACCTGATATTTTAATATGACGCGAATACTAAATTCTCATAGCCAAGTAGCCTAACCAGGATAAAATATAGCAAGAGTGATGCATTTCATTTTAAAATAAATTGGCATAAGGTTCCCAGATTTAAAAGATATATCTATTCAATGATTTAAGTATAAAAATGCGTTATATAATGAAATACGAAGGGGGCATTATCAATTTCAATAGCAAATATGAAAGGTGTCAATCATGAAAAATAAGTGTTCAAGATAGATCTACACAAAACGGGGTAATTTGCATTACAAACTAATCATAAAAAATTAAGAGGGCATTAATATTTTACCATTATTTTGTTTCCTTTCATATTTGGGTAATATTTGGTAGCACAAGTAACATGTGGAGAAAATATCGGTGATGAGAAAACTGCATAATATATTATTCTAGGTTTTTTGTCGCAGACGGAGATATTCAAAAAATAAACTTGCAGATGATAGCCGATGTTTATATGTTCATATTTGACCATGTTGGGCAGATTACAGTTTTCTCCATTCCGGATTATGCTCCAGCCCATTAAGGCATACCATCTTCTGCAGACCACCCCTAAACAGACGCTTTCAAAACTGAAATCATTAATCGCAGCTCCAATCCCTTATTCTTCGGACAATAGCGGCATCCAATAGAGAAGCTCAATGGAGGTTATGTAAGTTACAGTTTTGGAAGTGACTTTCCAGCGGGCCGAAATAAAAATTGCCGCGAAAGGTGGACCAACCGCGTACCGCTGCCGTCATTATCGTTACGTCTTTCTTCCAGTAATCAAATACGTGCGCTATTTCTCCAACTCGACTTTCTCCTTTGTAATTAAAATTTCTTACCTAAAAGAGATAAAATAAATCCTCTTTTATTGCTCTGCTTTTATTACTACCGGCAGGAAGAATTAGAGGCACGTATTGGATATAAATCTCACATAAATAATAGAGTCGCTATAATAGTGTCGACAATAACATTTCAGTAATTATTATTATTTGTAGGCATTAAATTATATTCTATTAAATCACGTAAATGAAAAGTGGTGCGGCAATATTCAAATTCAAAGGAAAATATACTCAATTTAATGTAAATGAACGAATGATTGATCCATATGTTCAACAAAGCAGGAAGGCCTCGAGGTAGCAAGTGCACTCAACGAACGATTTTTGTGAAACTAGCGCCCCCCTGAGTGTGAGCGGAAATGTACTTAACTAAAGTTCGTTAGGTGCACTTGCACCGATAAACTAGCACCCCTTGAGTGTGTTGCGACAATGTATTTAACTAAAGTTTTAGACGATCTTTAGACGAAGATTTAGACGATCTTCTGAATACTGTTGTTTGCTATAGAGGTTATAGGAGGATGCGGATATATACTTAACTTAAGTTCGTTGGGTGCATTTGCACCGATTAACTAGGTTACTAAAAATAAACTTTTTTCAATAAATTTTGGTCAACAGGAAAACTTTTATGATCGCAAATACACAATACCAGATAGGTTGACAATAAGTGTCATTGTTGACAGGTAAGCATTAGCTAAGTTACTTAGCCCCATCAGGGCGTCAATAGGATACAAATCAACCGGCAATATATTAAAATGTCAACAGTGTTCAGAAGTGTTTTCAGAGGCTGGGAAGCGGAATATGCCATGAACATGACAAGAACAACTTTTATGCTTAACGAACCGCTAAATGGATTCAGAACTTATTGTATTATTACGCTAAACAAATGAAATACAATATACAAGGAATAGTTTTTTTCTATATAGCCTGTAACTCTTTTCAAATTCTTGTTACTGGAAACCCGAGGGATTCTTTTAAACCTGTTTTCGGAGACAAATGGGTAATTGCTATTAACTTTTATTTTGGATATACCCGTCTAGTGGCCTGTCTGGATTTGTGAATCACGGGGGTCTCCCCGTTCGAAGTAGCGTTTCCACTCTGCCTTTCCTCCGCCGGCAGGTCGGTTCAATTCTAGCGGGCCGTGCGCAACCGGAAGTTTGCCGGGCAAATGGCCGGTTTGTGAAGTGACCGGCGGAAGCGGAGTGGACTGCAGAGAAAGTGGAGTGAAGGGCAGTGGTGAAAATGAAGGCCCGCCAATAGGAGGCCGGCCACCTCTCCACCATTTGCCGAACTGTCCAAAGACAGATAGACCGAAGCTGCTCGAAGAGAGATATATAGAACCCGGACAAATACGTCTGCCGACAACTCCACAACCATCTGTCCACCAACATTTATTATGGGATTCGTAGCTCTGAAATAAATTTCTATCTTTTGAGTTCAAAACCCATTCTGATTCGGATCCTAGGTCCTAAATAAGAAAACATAATTCTAACGCGTTCTTATTAAGCTTATCTATTTTAAGTCGGTAGAAAATTAGGTAATATACCTGAAGAGATAAGTTCATTAACTCACGAACTCTTCGGAAGAGGAAGGAGTCAGCTGTACTTATCGCTTGAACTCAAATCGTAAACCGGAATATATCTTCTCAGCACCTGAACACTCTAATGTGTTGCCGACTGATTTTCATTCCGTTTTTGCCCCAACGGTTTTCATTAAATTCAAGAACGATTTCAGTTTTATTGACTACATAATCACTTGAGTACTTGGTAACAATGAGTCATCAGCAATGAGACATCAGTATGGGCCACCTAAGAGAGAACATAAATTTTGTAGTAGCTATTTCCGGATATCGCTTGCCGATTAAGCACTTCACTCTACTTGATAAATAAGGGCGAGGCCGAGAGCCGGAAACCTACCTCTAGAAAATTAAAAAAGGTAACGTTTTATTTGCTAACACCCGTTGATCCCTCAAAGTAACACCCAAGCAACTCAAGCTACGTTAGAATCAATACCGGCCGATGAAATTAACCACAACTATTTTAATATCACTGTCGTGATCATCTTTTTGCTATCGTCAGCAACTCGTGAATTCGGTCCCTGGAAGATCTATTAATAGAGGCTATAAACTACTGTAAATAACTGGAGCGGCGGAGGCGGCCTCCGCTAAATGCTTATTTCCTGGTGTAAATTACACACCTTCTCCTGGAAGCATTATTACACACCGGTTTCTTCCTCGGTGCCGTAATAATATGTCATTTGACGCTACAATCACACTTGGCAACTTTTACAAGATCGTTAAACGCCGAAAGAAATCAGTCTTAATTGTACTGAAAGTATTACAACTTTTCAACCCTTCTCTTACAGTTTCGCGCCTTGCTATTTCAATTACCCGCCCAAATAGAATAGTTCAAATAATTATTCAATTAATAAATTAAATAGATATCCTTAATATTTAATTTGTTCACGAAGGTGCCAAGAACACAGACTATAGATGCTTGTTAATATAAAACGAAACCGTGGATCTAAGAGTGCTAAGACAATTTTGTTAAATTTGTCTATACTCTATTCTGAATAAAATCATTACCGGTTGTAACTGCGGATTATTTATTTTCGCATTTAAAATAGTTTTCTGTTTTAGGACATATTATAATATTATAATTATACGGTATAAACATGACTCAAAGCGTGTAAATATTTACTTTAAAAAAATCATTATGATATCTACCTTGTCCATTAATAAAACTGGATCTTGTGTGACTTGATTCTAGAGAATGTCACTTCTTGGCCTTGACTATATACTCTACATATAGTAAGGTTGGATCTAGTATCTTTTACGTGTAGGGCATTAAAGTTACCACTTTTTTAATCTTGATTTTACTGACTTGATGATCTTTCCTTTCATGAGACTATTGCATCAACAAAAAACTACTTTGTTGTAAAACAAAAACTTTAGTCACCTTACCGGTTTATTCAGAAAACTCTTGAAGCAACTAACCCGAAGATCCCGGATTCAAATCACGTCTGTGGAACGAATTTTCCTTCAATTAGAAATTTTTCAAGTGATAAATACGTCGTATGCTTGAATATGCACGATAGTAATTGACCATAAAGTATCTCTCTCCGGTACATTCGCTCCGAGTCAATAATAGCGGGCTCTCTTATGCGAGTCCTATATTTAATAATTTTCCTTTTCGCAACGCTTTATGCGGCGCTAATATCGAAGTGAAACCATTCGGCTCACGCTCGGTCAAGTTTAAATACCTTTAGCCAACCTCGATACCTATAATTTGCCGATTCTTCCATCGGGCTGCATTTGATCAATCGGACCGGCCTTATGTCCAAATAAACATTGCGGTTTTTGAAGTAGATCAATCAAGAAACCCCGAGTCTTGTATATTTAAACCGGGGGCTCTCGAACGAGAAAATTGACTGTCGGAAGGGGAAGTTGGATGCACCGAGCGAGTGTCGAGGTCGTCAGACCAGTTCCTGCGCTAACTTTCCTTCCACTGACATATCTCACTCGCTAAGTCTTCCACTTCACCTTCAACTTTCGATACCTCTGAAAGCTCAGGCCCTGACCGCCAATTCAACCACTTAGGACCAGTCCTCATACAACAATGATAACAAGCCTCCTTAAAACTAATGGGCTGGACTTACCGCACGGCTCATTATTATCTGACCTTACCAGTCAAAATAATTGTATTAATTATTTTATATATATCTAGCAGTGTGCATAGATTGGTTAGAGATGAAAGGACCGCTGGTATTGTCTAGTTGTTATCTTTTATCTAGATTTAGTATTTAGAATGGAATTCTACATCTACATCAAGTTTTGATATTCCTAATCAATGCATACAAACCATAAGGGCAGTGGAAACTCAGCTTAAGAGCCAGGAATTCAAATATAATAATAATTTATATAGTCCAATTTAACTTAAGAAAGCGTTAACCTAAGAGTGCGTAAACTGGGATCAGACATGGAATTCTCAATCAGCTAGGTTCACCTTACTTATTATAGAGTTGTTGAAATTGATGCAGTTAGTGATAGTTTTTTCTCCACAAAACTGCTCTTCCCGTGCTACAAATCCGCACAGCAGTCCTATTTTTTTTAACAAGATTTACTAGCTTTTTTTATATGCCGGAAGAAAAAGTTCCTTCTCTGGAAATCCGAACCATGTTTGAACACTTGATTTGACTTCTTCGTTCCTCCTTCGAAACGTGACTCCATGTAATGAATCCCTCGTTTCAAAATGTGATATGGTGCAAATGTTTTCACTAAGGCGGCGGCCTTTATTTATAGAAATAATTGACCAACATTGTGAGAAAATGTATTTACTGGTTGCCAGAAAATACAGCTAGGTGATGGGCTGACAAAATGTAGCTTTCACTAATAGTGATAGATTCTGATCCGAACTCCTCGTAGCACCCGGCGGCCTCTCAAAGATTACAAAGAAGGTTTCTCATCATTTGTGCTGTTGGAACAGCCTTATATTTCTCGCTCAGTGCAATTATGCGATAGTTATCAGACAAAACGCTGTCCATTGTCTGACGAGTTATAGATTCCTGAAAATGAAAGGTGAAGTTGCGCAAGACTGCAGGCATTAAATGTGGACATAATCGCTGAAAATATAATGTTACTTGTGATAACAATGGTTTCTACTTGTACAAGATACCTCACAATCGTATTCCCACAGTAAAATTTAATCAATTATAGCGCATTTTGTTGAAGAGCTCAGGGTGTTAAAGAACTTCAATTAAGCCATTATCCGGGAATTTGTGAGATTACGGCTTCTTTAGTTTTTCATATCACAACATAAGAGAGCTTCGTGTTATTTTAAATCACATAGAGAAAGAGATAAAATAGATTTATTCAATAATAAATTACAAATTGTACAATCATTTTTGTGGTCATAATAACCAGCAGCTGTTTTGTCTCCCATTAAATTTCTACCTTCCTTGTTGAAATGAAGGGGAACTAATCGTTGTTCACTCGTTGTTCCGCAGGAACACCAATGGTGCAATGCTAGCGTGATGAGGGACAATGAAACTGTCATTTGAACTATTTTCGAAATTGTTCTAGGTCAATCCGGAGGTTACGCCACTTTTTTCGATACGTTCTCTAGCAATGTGATCTAGCATTGTTTGGCTGTCAATCGACGTCCGCCAATCATATTTTCCGACAGAAAAATCGATAGTCTATCTAACGGTGAGCCGTGAGTGAGATTTGGGAAAGGCCATACTTTCGTATAATTCGTAAAAATAAACACATCGTGTAATCCGGCTATACGTCCTGGAAGATTTGGAATATCGAAATCGAACTGAAGATAATTCATCAAATGTTACATGATGATAGATACTATGATTGAATATGCTAAATGGTATTCAAAAGCGTCAAAAGACATTGAAATTTCGATGTCAATGTCAAAACCTGAATTCCCCGTTTTCTGAAAAATTGCACTGGCTTATTACCTAACGCTCGGAATTTGGTCAATTTAATTTCAACCGGCCCGAAAACACGTTTTTTCACTTCAGCATTCCCACATGCGTGTTCACGTAATTCCAAATTCTGACCTACTTCCTTCTGAGAATTACATACTAAACTAACCAGTTGAACTACCCAACTGCGCTCTACAGATTTGATCCACATTACTCAAGTATTCAAAAGAAACAAATATCGGACATAACAAACAAAATCTTTCGGAAAATTTCATGTTCGTCTATCCGCAATATACATAATTGCGTAAGGGTGTTACACTGTGTCTCATTAATTTATAGACATTCCTTGGCTCTTCAAAAGGTTTTTTCCCCTATTTCATGCAAGTAAAGGTATTTTCCAAGGTAATTCGCCCAAGGAAACTATTTTGTTATTTAAATATTACAGTACAGTAAAGGATTAGAAATAACAACCGTCAATTTAGAGACTTATATATCTCGGATTATTTTTGCTCTCATTCCCAGACATATTTTTTGTTGAGTAGTAGTACAGACGGCGCATTAGTAATTTCTATTGCATATTCCTGCTGTTAGCGAGTGAATTTCTTCGTGATCAGCTAACTAACGACGGGTTTACTACGGCCCATAGAGAGATGAAGGTCCATTTGTCGGATGAAAGCCGGGAAGTGATCTCCCCGCGGGAGTGCAGCAGTGAACTTGCCGAGAAAGCTTTTCACAGCGGGCACCGCCATTGTAATTGTCCTGCCGATTTAACGGCCTTTTTCGCATTTTAGTTCCACCACCATCTTCCCAGTGGACGTTTTCTACGTCACTGAGAATTTTCCCGGTTGGCCTAAAGTTCTAGATGGCCTTAATCTATGTTATAATATCTATAATCTGAAAGTGATATGTCATTCCGGACATCCTTGATCTTAACTTGTGCACAAACTGAAAATCATATATCGTCTCAAAAACCGAAAATACGGTTCCAGTGTTAGCATCATCAGCCTCGTAAATGCGCTGATACCTCATATAATTTACGACGGGATACTACTAGTAATGACGAGAGCCCCAATTTTGACTGATAGCAAAATAGACAAGCGGAAGCGGAGTATCGCACAGGTGATTAGATATTAGAGTCTCAGATTGGGAGCGGACATACCGCTTTGAATGCTCTCCCAAATCCTTTTTCTATCCGATGCCGACTTCCGCCTTTCGCCGCTCTACGATCCATACATTTTCACGTTTTAAAAGTATCTGCCTACCGGACCTACCTGCCCACCCATTGGACCTAATCGTGCGTAAGAACGTAACAATATATCACATATCCGTGACGTCCGTTCGTGATGCGGAAAGGAAACATGTAACTGTAATGTCAATACTAATTTGTAATTCGTGTATTGTTCATAGTTGTAAGGATTTTATAATAGCTTTGTACTAAACCTCAGCCTGCGGGTCTGCGAGTTATCGTACCTGTGTATATAACAAACAACATGTACATATTTAACGAATAAACTTATTGCAGCCAGAATTCTATTTTGCAGTGGCGGTTCGATTTTTCTCAATTACAATTTTCAACCGATTAAACGAGTTGAGTACGTTATAACTCCTATATACTCACTGAATTTTATATGTATGCGGGTACAGTTAAATATCGTATTATTAAACTATGTTTGTAATGAACTCGAAAAGTACATTTTAACAGAAAAACAAAGCGCGTTATTAAGTGGAACGAGGTATCATTCCAAAGCTATTCTTACTTTCTAATTGACTTCTTCTTTCCTTCATTAATTCCGGATTTTTTTACCGTTCCAACGCAACGCGAAGAATTTTCCCGACTCGCTCGGCCCGTCGACGATCCAATAGTCCACTGCCTTCCAGATAAAATGATGTTACCTTTTTTTTACGTCCCATTAACGACTTCCGCACCTTGTCATTAAAGCACATTCACCTTGCGAGTGCCATTAAATTGGCACTGTTCCGCTGATATCACATACTAAATAAATGAACAATAGGAACAACCCTATTGCCCTACTGTCATTTTAATATATTCATTGAAATTGCGTTCCAAATATGGTCATTTTTTAAATATATCGAATTAAATATTAATGAAATAGATGTTACTATTGTATAAATAAATAAGAATTTATGTTCAATAGTATCGAAATATAATTGTGGAACGGGAGACTAACTTTTCTCATTATACCAATTATATCGAAATTATTTCGATTATATAATATAGCATATTATTGGATATTTTTATTTTACCATTTATTTCTCATTATTATATGATTATAATGTATAATAATTGCGTGAGAAATTTATAGTTTTTGTTAATATTGCGCTATCATACTGTCTTTCATTTTAATAACTACTTTTATGTCAAATAATTTCAGTTCAAATAATATTGTTAAAAATTATTGATAAATAATTAATTTAAGGGAAAATAATATCAGGAATTAAAGTTAATAAATTAGATTACGATAAAATAAAAAAACTATTAATTGAGCTCCTAGAAATGGAATTTTTAATGACACCTGACTTTGGTTTAAAGAAATGACCCTGATCACCTAATACTTTGTTATCAGTTAAAGTTATCAACTTGATCAGGGTTGAGAATCCTAATCATATCCAGAATATGATTTGAATATTTTACATATATGCACAGTATGGGTCACTACGAACACAAATAGGTCCCTCCTCCAGTTGAAAATAATCAGTTCCTATAAAATGACACTATTTCATCAATTAATTCATTAATGTATAAGTACTGGTTACATGAAACTGAAAGTGAGTTAGGTCGATGCATATGCAAACGCAGTGGTTATAATTGCTTATTAGCCGGTAGGGTAAAAAAATGTGAAACGTTTTGAAAGTAAATTCCTGAAAAATGCAATTCGTCCGTGAAAAAAAATTTCGCGCTTTATTATAAGAGAAACAATACTGTATCGGATCTGACGTCAAATAATTATTTTATTGTAATTTACATATAAATAGCTAAGTATTGTCGCCATTACATTTCCCACTGACATACTTAAAAAAATAATTCCTGGTCTTAAATCTTCTGCATTAACGCTGTACAATCCTTTGTACAAGGGCAACACCAGTAAGAGCCGGTAATGTTTGAACAAACACTGTCCAAAAGCGCCGTCTAACCAACCTCTGGAAAGTGTCGGATGAGTGAACGCATTATTTCCACGAAAAAGAAGAAGTTTCTTTGGAGATTTCACAGAGTTTTCCGTGACTAAAAATTTAATTGGGTAATCCTGAGTTGTGCCTTGGTGGAAACCGGTCGGTATCAGGAGGTAAACAGAACGAAATACGTAGTCGTAAATAATGTCAAAATTTTAAAACTTGTAGATATAAGTATATGGGATATTAACTATCGTTTATTGTCAAAATAATAATCTTCACTATGACTGAAGCGTGTAAGAATTATCACTTGCATTAATTATGCATTCTTGGAAAAAATAACAAATAAGAATATAGAATTTGTACGTTTTATTACCCCAATTAAATGTTCTGACAATGGAAGTGTCATCAATGAAATCTTCTGCAATATAGTATTAACAACTGCACTTTTAACTATCTAAATCGATAATATTATTATATTATAGTATTTTATGATAAACGGTTCAACTGCATCATTCAAATCGGTATAATACCTTACTCTTTTTTTAATAATTTAAAAATTCGAATTAAGTTTTTTTAATTTAAAACACGACAAACCTGTGGATGAGTGGTTTAACCTGTGGTGGAGGATTTGGTACAGAAAATAAAATATTTTCAAAGGATCAACTTTGCGTATTCCATATTCAATACCTTATTACCCATTATATATTTGCATGTATATATATATATATATATATATATATATATATATATATATATATATAAAACGCTTTAGTTCCGATAGGAAGTGTGACTGCGGGGCTGTGAAAAAGACAGATGAAAAGATCCATGGTTAAGGGGGAGGGGGCAAATATGGACGGGAGAGAGTGGACCACAGCCGACTATATAAGCTGGGGTTCGACTCCAGAACACCATCACAGTTTTATCACAACCCAGAACACAGTAGTACCCATACAGCGATGTTGACTAAGGTAAGTTAATCCATATTTATATATTCCAACAGGTTACCGCGCCGATATTTCCTCAAATTTTCCTCAAATCGATTCGGTTCAATACTCACAGATACTGGAATTCGGCAGGCTATAGTTTTTCACGGAAAGCCGTGAATAAATAACAGGACTCAGATATCGAAATTTAAAACAAAAAGGCTGCGCGAATTTATAAATTCCTGAGGTCATTAAACAGGTATTTTCGGGCTGTATTTCGTATTGTACGTAAAATCAAAATTCAAAATTATTAGGTGGAAAGAATAATTTTAAAAAGGAGACGAATAATACTCTATTTTACTGCGCAGTGTATTATATAATTGAGGTAAACGTGTACTGGTCTACCAGGTACAGTTGAGGTCCTTACGGCTCAAAACGCAGTCAACCTGTGTACGATAAAAATCGGCTTGATGAAACTGCTTTTATATTTTCCACGATGTTTAATCACTGTAAGTGCACCGCGGCTTTCTTTCTGTTGCGGTCTTTTGTCGCAAGTTTGTTGAAAAACTTTCAAAAGCACAGTATATATATAAGGCTGACGGATGCCACCGATAACAAGGCAAAACCGTTGCAGGGGAATTTTTTTTCCCGAATGTTCCACCAAACACCGAGGCAATTGTCGATTTACTGTCGAATTCGTGCCGGTTATTTGTACCTGTAGAATTTGAATTTTTATAGAAGTAACGGAATCAGTTTCGAATTTTCAAAATAAATTTTATAGCGTCATTCGTATTGTCCAAAAGTCGAAAAAAATTAAATCTTCTGCGGGAAACAAAATGTTATACTTCAGTATTCAATTTCTGCAGTTTATTTGCCACCCAGTGACGTTATCTCAATAAACTCGATCAAATATTAATGCATTCTCTCAGGCGCTCTGTAATGAATTTCGTGCAAATATGAAATAAATTAGTGGGTTCGAATTAAAATTATCCTTCCTTTTTCTGTTCGCTTTTGATCTTTAGCTAGACCTATTAGTGTTCCGTTAGTAACAATGCAGTATACACGCAGTATACCAGCACTGTACTGTCCAGATGGAATGCTAACCTGAGGACCCCCCTTCCAGAGGGCCACTGCCATGAAATAAATGAAAAACCGTCAAACATATTGGTCATTCGATAAAACTAATGGGTAATAAAATAGCTGATTTAGTTTCAATAATTTCGTCAATTTAAGCACCGAGATGCGAGGTCTATGATAGTAGAAGTCAGGAATAAGATCGCGGCTGAAAAACCAAATTGAAATTCTGAAATCATAACGTCGCAGGAAAAGCTTATAATATATGCAAATTGCTATTTATAGCGGTATTCTAGCTATCCTACCGATTATAAACGCCGGAGGTGAGTGTCCTGGCCATTATGTTGAGGCGAAAACTAAGGATTTAATGACGGGCCGCGGTATTGTGGTGCAGGACGAGAAATATAATGGTAATAATAATAATAATAATAAAGGAGAGAAAGAGAGAGATAGGCTTGTCATCAACGAGGGCCTCATTTTCTGGTCTAGGAGCGGGCGCCCTCTCCTTCTCGGGGGCCGGAGAAAGGTGGAAAAGGTCTTCGTCCTCGGTGAGGAAATTGAAAGTGAAAGTACGATGGACGAAGGGGAAGGTCTTTTGTGATTTTATTAAAAAAAATACAATAGGTCCAATCCAACGGATAGAATCAGTTTTGAGCCCCATCTCAAATATTCACCGCCTTCACGACGTATGATGGTACAAAGACCCATTATGGCCGGTTACAAAGACTCCTTGTTATGGGTCATCGTTTGGGAAGATAGGAGACATCTTTTGAATCTGATTTTTTTCCTTTTAATGACCGTCCTACTAATGAATACTGCCTCTATTTGACCTCCTAGAGGATGTTGGTAAGTTCTAAACATCCAGAAGTGTGCGAAATCATCCTAACGTTCAGAAAATAATGTAGATAACTAAAATTGGGTGTCCGAGGGTTTGGAATATCATCGTGCTTTTATTACACCACCGGCTGATATTCAGTAGCATCCGTCAGTCGATTAATGAGGCATGTGAGTCACCGATACACTTTTACTGTCACTAATAAAATACTAGACTATTTTGTTAATTACTTATGACCAGAAAGTATATGAAAGCATACTCCTTACCAATTTGATAGTTCGGTAGGTCTGATATTCATTCAACAATTGTTAATGATGTAATTTTAATTATTTTCTTTAATAATCATTTTTTATAATTAATTCATTTATGTTCTGAAGAGCTTTGCCTACCTTAGGTACAATAGTTAACCTTAGTTATATACGGCATCAATATTTGACTTTTGGATAACTCAGGATACATGACCACTGTACCTTTCGCGAGTCCTTTCAACGAGAAAATGTTTCTATTCCGGGAAATTAACATTCCTTCAGGAAATACGTGGTATATAGAAAAGAAATGTCTAATTTTTTAACACCGGCTTTCACATGTGTCGGACGCTGTCACGTCGCGTAGCTTGTCTGTCAGTTCCACGTGTGTCCCAGGAAATTGACCGTGGTATCGCCATTTCACCGACATACCTGGCCGAGTGAAAATAGCTGTCATCGCAGGACTTTGATAAGTTTCGGATATTTCAATCGGTCCATTTGTGAACAACAATCTTGTTGACGTTATTCCTCGACACCCGAAAAATGGTAGTATGGTATTTTCAGGGTCGATACGAACGAATTGAATGTACTCGACTACGGACGCCAAATCATATCGAAATGGACATTAAAAATAATTTCCATGAAAAGGGCCGGGTTGTATTTGTATATAATTAAATGTTTAATTATACTCAACACTGGAGGTTATAAGAATGATTAGTGTTTAATCCCGTTTCAGGTATTCATATACTCGTGGGCTATCCTCTTCGTGGGATGTCTCGGTGAGGAGGTGAAGAAGAGAGGGCTGGACGGAGCGGGCGACATCAGCGGGGAAGTGCAGATAGACGGACACGAGGGAGCCCTGGGCCTGGGCATAGGAGGTCCCTCGGGAGCCGGGGCCGCCCTAACCAGCCACGGAGCTACGGGCTACGGGGGCGGCTACGGCGGAGGGGCATCTATCGGTGGCGGCTACGGCGGAGGGGCATCTATCGGGGGCGGCTACGGTGGAGGGGCATCTATCGGGGCCACGAGGGCGGAGGATACGGCGGAGGAGCCGAAGGAGGGTACGGTGGGGTGTCGGCTGTCGGGGGTAGCGGTTACGGAGGAGGAATAGGCATCGGGGGCCACGAGAGCGGCGGCTACGGTTCTGGATACGGAGGCGGCGTAATCTCGGGGGGTTCTATCGGAGGACACGAAATCTCCGGTGGGTACGGAGGTGGCTATAGTGGGGGAGTTTCCGGGGCCTCTATCGGTGGACACGACGGGGGCGGATACGGAGGCGTGAGCGCGATAGGAGGAGGTTACGGCGGGGGATTCAGCGGAGGGTACAGCGGAGGAAACTCTATCGGCGGTCACGAAGTTTCCGGCGGATACGGGAGCGGATACGGCGGCGGGATAGTCTCGGGGGCATCTATCGGCGGACACGAAGTGGCCGGGGGATACGGAGGCGGAGCTTCCATCGGGGGAGGACACGAAGCCGGCGGATACGGAGGGGTCGGCGCTATCGCGGGAGGCTACGCGGGCGGTAGCGGAGGCGGCTACGGAGGCGGCTACGGTGGTGGATACGGAGGAGGATCTTCGTCCGGAGGACACGAAGGCATCTCGATCACCGTGGACGGGGGTCACGAGGGTGGCAGCTCCGGGGGCGGCTCTGGCGGTGGATACGGAGGCGGTTTCGGGGGTGGCTTCAGCGGCCCCATCTTTATCGGGGGCGGCCACACTGTCGAAAAACAGATCAAAATTCCGGTCGTGAAGAAGGTACCCGTGCCCGTGCCGCATCCCGTACCCGTCGCCGTCCCTCATCCCGTACCCATCAAAATCCCGCACCCGGTAGCGGTCAAGATTCCTGTACCCATCCCCATCGAGAAAACTGTAGCCGTTCCGGTCGTAAAAACCGTTCCGTTCCCGGTAGAAAAACCCTATCCCGTCGAAGTTGTCAGGAAAGTCCCGTACCCGGTTCCCAAACCCTATCCTGTCCCGGTACCCATTTACAAAACGAAATACATAGTTCACACCAAACATTCCCACCATTGATTATTTCTTCATACCGTCCAAGTTCCGCCATTGTAAATAGTTCATTTTATCATCGTCCATTTGTTAACGCGAAACAACTGTTCTGTATATAACTGTGATTCGTTATGTTTCGTTTTGTTAAAAAATAAATACAATCGCTCGTTTTCAATATCTGTAGTTCTGCTCCTACTCCCAAACAATTCTACAATTAGTTGTATAAAATAAAAAAATATAGTACGATAAAATGATCACACCGAAGGGAATAAGCAAATTTTAATCTATATAACTTGGAAATTTCTGATATCTAGCAAAACCGAATTAGCCTTAGTAATAGAAATGAGATTAATATGCAACTCGGATGATATAAAAAATGCCAGGAGTGGTTGAATAAACTAAGTGAATAGGTGATAAGGGGAGGAGAAATGTGGAGTCCGTCGAATTCGCCAGGACACAGTAGAGGTCATTTGAAGGTCGGTCTGCCACGTTGGCCATCGTTTAACTGATATTTCATCTTTTTCCTGGAATATTCAACACACTTCAGATTTTTCCTTCCCTTTTCTCCTATATTAATTTTTGAATGTACATTTATAACTATCCTTTGGCTGTACAATGTCATCATTTGTTTTATACGTGCATTATTTACTGCATATGCTCTTTATTTATAATGACTTGAGTGGGAGTTGCAGTAACTGTAGCGTAATAATTGGAAGACAGTTTCCGAAAACAGTTCTCTTTACTAAAACTGATTTTAGTACCCATTACCAACTCTGAAAGCATTATCTGTTGTTATGCTTTCTCAACAGATAAACATTAGGTATCTAAAACCCTTGACTTAGTTTTAAATATAAATCTCTACCATTAAACTTTTCTTACTTTCCAAGACATGTCATATACACGTTATGAGGAATTAAGTTTAAAACACACTGAGACAGCCAGGAATATTCAAGAGGTTCATGGAATAGTGAAATAAGGATAATATTTGACTTAATAAATTATTAGTTGCTAATTACATACTGTTAGAAATATAAAGGGCGGACAATCGTCGTGTACTGGGCGAAGGAGTTGGTCGAATTTGCCAGAGAAAGGTAGAGGTCATTTGAAGGTCGGTCGGTTACGTACGCCACCGTTTAATTGATATTTCGTCTTTTTCCTGGAATATTCAACCAACTTCCGATTTCTCCTCTCCTTTTATCCTTCATTGATTTTTGAATGTAGGGCTATAAATGCCATTAACAAACGTAAATTATAAATATCTTTTTTCCAATGTTTCTTCTTTCTAAGATAGATGAGAAACAACAATGTTCGAGTCGAGTTGTGAGGATCCACCAAGTCTTTTAGAGCCCATATAGAGAAGGAACCTATATATTAAGCTCTAATATTTAAGTCCTTATGTATTAGAGAAAGAGCTAAATGATGGGCTTTTGCTAAGATTTTTGTGCCTCCGCCTCCCATGTTTTGAATAGGACTGTAAAAGGGCCCCTACGTTTCTGAGAAAGGATTATGATTGAGATGTACTCAATTTGAGGCAAAAATTAACACATTTAAAGCCAATACCACTACCATTCACACTAAAAGGGAATTGAATGCTACCTGGCTATCCTGATTATAGAATGAGCAGCCAAGCTGCAAGCTCCAATGATTGAGAACTTTTACTTCTGTCAAATGTGGAAATGCACTCTATACCATGGTTTAGATTATTAACATTCACAAAGAAAATATTAACTTACCATCAGATAAACGTTCTGAACCATGAGTATTATAGATGCTCAGCTCTGCTTTGTATAGTTCTAGAAAACTAGTTATATATGCAGTACCTTCAGAAAATTAAAAATATGATTTAACAGTATTTCTCAGCAAAATATTTACCTATAAAAATAAAGTAAATGAATACGGTTAGAAGTATAAAATATATTATATTTAGAAAATAAAGAACAAATTAACTAATTCAAAATGTATGGTACCATTGATATGTTTATAACATTGTTTAATAAACCATTATATGTATTTGAATTTCAGTTATTGTGCTATGGCAGTATAGTTCTTTTTATTCTTGGTGTTTTATTTCAATTACCATGAATTGCATAAAAGTAAAAATTGAACCTTCAACCCCAAAATTTCACACATATTCTAAAATTATACCAACTAATTGCCTAATATTTTTTAAATACGCAAATTCTTTTATTTTAAATATTCCTATCCTGCATGATTGTAATAAGTAAATCAGAATATGATGGATAAATTAGCAGTTGTACAGTTGAATTTTAATCCACCCTAAAATTCTACCTATAATGCAACTTCAACTTATCATCAATAATCAAGAGTGATTTGTAGCTAAAATGATTTTAAGATGGCATGTTAACAATAAAAGCATTAATTATCTACTCTAAGAATCAGCATATGAAATTACTCATAACTGAAATTATTAGATGGAATGTAGTATTTATTTTCTAAATAAATTAGAGAAATTTAGAAATTAGAAAAATGTATTATTATAATTATTGAACTTAATTTTAAAATTTCAAAATTTTATAGAATAACTCCAATAACCAGTAAAAAAAATATAAATTCATAGAAGTTGTAGAATATTCAGATCATAAATTTTATTTAATAGAAAACTAACTCTAAGAACTGATAAGGTAAAGTAAAAAACATATAAAGTTCTATACATTTACAAGATTAATACTTTGTTTAATTTAATATTATAATTCTTTTTATATTATTTACTTGAAAAATATTGACATTAGTTATTGCTTACATTTCATATTTGTATTAAAGTCTTAAATGGACGAGGGATAAGTTTACTAGGCACTGCCATCTGGCGAACTAGTGTTGAACTAGGAGATAGCTGAAACGAGAATTCAATTTTAGAAGTAAATTTTATAATGTCCTAGATTACATACAGCTAATTTACGGACAAATGAAAGCAAGCATGAACAATTCGCTCTTCAGGTAATTAATTATTTCAGAAGTCAAACATATCGTTTCCATATACTGTTACATATCATTTATACTTTCATATATGTGTATATATATATATATATATATATATATATGTGTGTGTGTCGATGTGTATTTATATAAATCATCGAGTACCTTTAATGCACTCGCAACCGAAATTCTTATCAACTAATAGAATAAACAACTAAAATTGGATAATGCGAATCCGTCAAAGAAGGGAGAATGAAGACGGAAGATCTACCCTGAAAAATGAAATTAATGAAATAAAAAATAAATTATTATATAAATAATATTACTGACGTGTAATGTTGATGAAAATTATCACACTTATTGCATGTATCAAAAAATTTCATTTAGGGTTATTTAGGATAACTGTGTTTCATTTCAAATTTCCAAACGCATAAACGCCATCCCTCGTCATCCAGATTTTGAGCCTGTGTTCTATAGCCAGTAGTAATCATCATATGTTATTATGGGCTCGATGTAAAGAAATTGGAAGAGCGGGTGAATTAATTACGAATCAGATAAACAACCGCCGCTATATTGTGAATATATTATTTGAAGTCTTATTTGATCCGGTAGACTTCAAAGAATCGCTCGAATGCCTATTGTCTTACTTCACTCTATCGAGTTGCTGAATGCAGAACCACATAAATTGGCAAGAAGACGGAGAAGAATTTGGCACGCTGAAGATGTCGGCGGTGTTGTGGCTTTCTTCGCCCTTGAACTATTTGAAGAGCTCCTTGCGCTACTAGTCTCGCCGGTCTCTCACTTTCATTTGGCATCTTTAGTTCATTTACCGGTATTTTCTTTTAGTTCTAATATTGAAAAAAAAATCACACTTCGGGCGAAAGTAAAAGTAGAACCGGACGACGTGAAAGTGAAATTTAGATCTACGAGAGTGAGAGAAAGAACCAAAGCTATGATTTGGGATCTGGCATTGGGAAATACCCAGAAGAGAATAACACGATTACATATATGTATATATGGTCTTCATAAAGCGCAACTGAATACTACTAGTTACATTATAAAAATGTCCAGAGGAGGTTTAATAAAGCGCCCACCGTAAAAGTTACCCTCTCTTCCTCTACGATCTAGTTAACAATTACACCATTTCTGAACATAATTTCAGACGTTGATAAATCAATTAAAATTTGAACTCACTTTTAGACATCCCATTATATTATACATTTTATTCTATGTTCTTCGGATTATATTTCAAATTATGTATTTCCAGCTCGAATAATAAAGAACGTTTCATTTTTGTTATGTCTTTCATAGTTTGAAGTAAGCGGCCATTCGAAACGTTCATTCATTCATCATTCATAAACAATGATCATTATTCATGAATACAATAATAATTATTAAGGTATTCATGAGATCGCATTCACGTAATTGCTTTATCTTTATCTTGAGAAAAATCTCATTCGATTAGCGAGTATAAAACTTTAAGGGAGAAATTTTGAAGGGAGCACTTCAATCGGAAACACAACAGATACAAAAAAATTACAATTATGATGAGTCTTAGATTTCTCATCCAATCAGAAATTCTTTCTGGAATTGAATATTAAAAGAAGAAATGAATTTGACCGACTAGGCCAACCCAGAAGGCATGACTGACCAGCAGTCATGCTCTAATAGTTCAACCTAGTTGAAACTAGTTGTTCCCAAGAGGCTTACGGGTTCCTCCTTTTGTGACTAACAGCGCAATGTCAGGCATGTTAGTTATGTTGGACCCGACTCCTAGGAGTTCTTCCCATGATGTTACTCGGTTTCTCTCCAATTATAATAGAAGAATTAACGAATCTGATTAGCAAATGTCTTGTCTATTGTAGGGCACACCCAATGTATTGGTGTGGATGATGCCGCTAGGGGTCCCCCTCGAGGTCCGGTTCTCGGGCAGATCTGCAGCGGCAAGATGAGGAGAACAACTTTCACTGACCGGGCCTTAATTCGCGCTCTCTCGCAGTCCAATTTTGTGTCCCCCCCCTCCAGTTCTTAATTCGTGGCTCGGGGAGGTGCAGAGGTCGTACAGAGAGTCCTTTCGGCCATTTCCTGCCCCAAGATCCAGGTTATAAATCCACGCCCGGACATCTACTGGCGGCTTTCTTTTTCACCTTGTCTCAGTGTTTTTTTTCTTCATTCTTTTTACATTCGTCCTGACAATTCTGAGAATAATGGAATAATTGGAAACGGCCCGGAAATCACTTTTTTGCATGTGAAATATTTTCCCTCTCTAACGTGTTTCGCTTCTGTATCGCTCCGAATTCATTCCCTCCAGTAACACTTTTTCCCGGAGAAATTCGTATGGCGAACATCTGCATTATTCATAAGCGATATAATTAATCTAATTGAACAATTGATCTAAATATCTGTGCATATTTTAAAAAGTAAATTTAAATTCATAACTCGAAGAAATAAATCTTCGTTGTCCATTTTACATTACCGTCTACACTATTCTACATACGTCTAATCTATTTTCGAAGATTGTACGGTGACCAATAGTTGATCATCCGGCATACTCCGGCATATTTTCTTGTCGCATGGAATTACATAGACCAGAATATTATTTTGCTCCAACCGATTTATTCCAATCGTCAGCTTTGCCTGGAATCGTGGAAAAGCGTTCAACGAGAATTCTCCGGGAGGAACCGACCGCTAGAATTATCCAACGATGAAGAACTAATTCGAACTAGTTCAGTCAGAAATTTTTAACACGAGGCACTATTGAGGGTAAAACTTTCTCGCATGCCAATCGGACGAGTGAATGAACTAAAAATAATCTCCCTCACCTATTTGGCACTAATAGTGTTAAGAAGATCCTTTATAGACACTATATTACCATTGACGGAACGCTACTCTCCAAGGCGAATTGTAATTAAAAGAAAGAAAATTCCAATATCTGAAATATCAGGTTCACCTATTGTATTCTGTTCAACTTTACTATCGAAAAAATTACATAAAGTGCCTAATTTGTTGTTTAATAAATCGCAGTTTTAAATTGCTGAGCATTATTATCATAAATGTGAAAAAGGGTGAAGATCGTATACACGAATTATGTGCTTCATCCATATAAAATTCTTACTTAATTAATTTATACTTTTCCATTTTCCTTATAAATATTTTCTTCGCGTTCGGATTACTTTTTATTTTATTATAGCGCGACTGTAATTTATTGCAAATGTACGCGGGAAAGTGAACCGCGTATGGGACGGGACCTGTGTTGGATATGAAAGCGGATAAGATTTAGCGAGCGTCACGGGGAATAATGCGCACAATTAACTGTGGAGCACACCTGGAGGAGTTGATCGACCCGATTGGGTATGCAATCGATCGATCGATCGGTGCCGAATCACGATCAAACGATCACGGATAATAACGCTAACGAGATGTAATCGGTTCTCTGGCTCTCGCCTCCCTTCAATACACCGCATCAACATTACTAGCTCAATCATTTCTATTGCTCATTACACAAATTGACGACATTGTTTATATAAGAAGTCATTACACTGTCTCTTTTTTAGTTGTATCGGTTGCAAATATTACCTTCTTACTTAGTTGTGTGTTCCTGTGAGTATTAAATATATCAACGATTATATACGTTGATGACAACGAGGATCAAGAAACGGGTAACCAAATAGTGATATTGAAAACAAATATCATACAAACTAGTACTAATTCAGTTCGAATTTCAATTGAGCGAAAACGACTCGAACTTTCTGTTTGTAGATAGTACACTTTAGATAGTACAGATAGAAAAATATTGCCTCGACAACGAAAATACCAAGCCGAAGGTTATTAGCCCCTCATCGCTGTATGGTTTAATCAATTGGTAATTCTAGTCTGGCGCCTGCCTGCATATACGTTGGGGCTGGAATCAGCTTCCGGTGGCCTCTCCGGTACACGGGGGAGATAATAAAAACTTTCAGTTCAACTTTCAACGTGTGGGCCGCAGGGTGTGGGCCCAAGCACCCTTCGACCTTTAGTCCGGGCCCGGTTGTGCGCTAAAAGTAGAGTAACAGGAGAAAGTATGAGCAGAAAGAGAGAGAGAGAGGGAGGGAGGGAGGGAGGGAGAGAGAGAGAGAGAGAGTGTCCCACCAGCCAGTAGCCACAGGCCTCACTATGAATCACTCGCACTCTTCCTCTCGGCCAATGGTCGCCCGCTCGCATTCCACCATTCCCAATTTCCCAGACGACCGTTCAATATTTCACACGCATTATACACCCAATCACTAGCGAATACATATCATCACACTTCTGTCTCCACATTTGAATTGTTAACATTGTACGTAGTTCGTGGGAATTGGTTGTAAATTTTTAAAATTGTATATTCTAACTGACGAAAGAAATAAAGCATATGCTGACTTCTGTGAGCCAAGCCGACTTCGCGAACTACCGAATTATGCGCCCCTATTGACGAAAGAAAAAATTAAGTTAGAAATCCAGACGGCAATAAATTAACAGAATATATATGATCACAGTTCTGCCTCCATTCGTATAAGCAGGTATATAAGTATGTCAATTTCGACTAGCCTTATGTCATCGCTTGTTGCTGCGCGGTTACCGCACAGTCTTTGTACGACCACGGTAATGTACAATTTTTAGGGGTTTTTGGTTTTATTATTGCACCATATATAGGACCATAACCCACAAAAAAGGTACATATTGTATTTCCCAAGTAGAAATCACTTTTCGTTATTATGCACAGTAAGAAATTAGAATATGATTATATTTGTTGTATGAGTTTAATTTCTTCTTTGTTTTCATTAAATCATGAGAATTCTCTACCTTAATACTCGAGCGCTGCAAAATATTTTTTAATAACCCTATAAAATTAATATTCAATTATAGAATAATGTAAATAATAGATGGAAAATTTTCGTATGACTTTAGGGCATTGGGACTAAGTCCCAAGTTATTACTCAGTTTATACACTACTGGATTCTGAGGATCTATGGTTGAGATATTGTCAGAGAGGATTACCAGTTCGATCCTATTTGCCCTGTAAATAACAGTAAGCAACAATGATCGAATAGATCGAAAAACCACTCGACGGCTATTCAGAAAGAAAAGGTAACGTGGATTAGTTGAACCCAGTAAAAACCCCCAAGTTACTATCGGGCGTTTTTCTTGAACGGTTTCTCTCGAAATTGTGTCCATTTAAATAATCTTGTAATCGAGACATTTTTACAGTGCCCCACTGTGGGATCTGTTATTTCCTTTGTTCTTGGCTGAAAGAACGGTGGGAACGGGCGGGGAAAAATTGGCATGTCGGAGGATAGCGGTGAAACAATGGACGGAAGATCTCCCCCCGACTCAGTCGGCCGGTCACGGAGTCACTATCAAGTTTACGGAAGAACTTCGATTGTCTTTGCATAGCGGTCGTCAGTTGGCCATCCTGCCACTGCCGTTTTTTTTGCCTCCTCTTTTCGGTTCAAGATCACTGCAACCATGAATCGGGCTTTACCGATTTAATCATGGTGAATTATTCAATCTTATGATGTTGATATGCCGGGGTTTGGTGTGTTATCATTTCTAAGGTTCTAAGGTTCTCATCATCATAAGTTCTAAGGTTTTTTCATTTGTTCTTATTTCGCTTGTAACATCTCTTGTATTTTTTACGCGATAAATATAAAATTTGTTATTTAAGACAATAAATTGCAGTTCGAAATGCTGTTATATATGTTATACGGAATAAGTCTAGTTGTGCATGCTTGAATGAAATTTCTTCTCGCTTGTTGTGTGTCGGAGGTGACGGGCACGTCGGAATGCAGTACAGGAAACGGTCTCCCGGATTAGTAACAGTACAGGAAATAGGGTGAAACGGTCAGAGAGTAACACAGTGAAATCTGCTGATACGCCCCTTTTATCCGGCCCGAACGGGAGAAATGCAGCATCACCCGGCCAAAGTGAGAAGAATTTTGTTCTCCTTCTTGTATTTTCTTTTTACTTAAATTTCTCTTTCGGCCGGAGTTAATAAAATAATGATACGGGGTGAAACGAAAGGACAGAGACCGCGCCGGAGATCGAGAAAGCAGTTCTGGCCCCGGACGAAATAGCAAAGGACAAAGTTCAAGCTCAACTGCCCAACCAGGACATTCTACCACTTACAGCGAGATCAACTCGGGTTTATTTCGGCACGCCAAGAAATATATAATATAAACGTAAAACTATTCAGGCAGAATTTAATAAGTTTTAATAAATAAAAATAGATTTATCAGGATGTGTAAGACACAGCAGTGTAGGACACAGGGGTGTCCGGTGTATTTCTAGTCTGGCATTCATTCCGTGTTGGACTATTTTTCTGTCGCTCGAACCCACTGACTATCAAAAGGGGATGCAGTGAAAGTGAGGTTTAATTATTAGTTCTCTATTATTGTAGTATATAATAGAAACGCCGCCGAGAGAGAGACGCCCAGTTACGAGGCAGACAGGGAGGCTGGCGGACACTTTCTGTGCTCGAGGCCGAGCGGACAATTCGAACCCAAATAATAGAACGTTATACGGTATAACAGGCTCCCCTTCTATAGGCGCTATAGGGCACTATATTAATGTTTCTTCCCCGTCGATACGGGAGAAATCGGTCCCTTAATTTTCTCCGCGGGCCTACATGGCCCCAGTCGCCGACCTGTCGAGATACACTCAATGGAAGATTACCAACGGGTTATTCTTCTCGGCCGCCTCTATTCAAAAACTGTGACATGTGAAGTTATGTGATCCGAGTCCGCTATTATGGTCAAATCGCCGGTGCGGTTCTACCTTGACTAGCCTATATGTCTTAACTTGGACTGGTTCTGTCTTCACACCATCGCCAGTAACATTGAATGAAGTATTGTACTGAGTGCCGGCAACTATTTGTTTATAAATAAAATATATTATGCTTAACCAAACTGGTGGTAGATTCATAAAGAGCGGGAGATATTAAAAATTACCAGGGCATGGAGTAGGTAGAATATTCGTCTATAGAAGGAAAAGGTTACTGGGGTGCAATCAACCGCTTCATCCGTATTGTTGGCCATTTTAAACGAATCTTGGGGACGGCAGAGTAAATGCGACATTCCGCCGATTCGTCTTGAACGAGTAATGCCGGGAAAAGAGATCAGGGTGAACGTGTGAAAATGGAGAAAGTAGGACCTCCGACCATCGTTTTGGCCGACCGAGGGGACCCAATCTCGAGCGGACGATATCAATTCCTCCTGGATACGGCGGAATGTGTATAGCGTCCGAAACAAATACCGTAGCAAATCGCCTCAACCGTTGGCGCTATATAAGGTATCGATACACCATAAAAATTATAAATATGTCGGCAAAGAAGATCGAACAAATACTCTCGATGTTTTTTATGAGGCGGCCAAACTAGGAAGGAAACGAAAGCCCTCAAATAATTTCAAAATGTCTAAAAATGATGACTAAATACGATTATTACTAACGGTTCCTCCTAACTGTGGAAAGAAGAAATCGTGCAGTAAATGTGTACACCCTTGAGCGTAGAATCGTTCACTTCTGATTCGATTGGAACTGTCGACACTTTTTAGAATGCAACGAAACCATGCTTATGAATATATTAAAAATTAATTAGTTTTGTTTATTTCATCTTCCCCTGTGTTGAACGCTATTTTTTAAGTCAATTTAAGCATTTTTTAACATTATTTGGACGGCTATTTTGGACGGTCCGTAGTAAATGGGGCGAGAATGAGTTCTTTTCTTTCGTTTCTTCTCCCCTAATTCTGTAATCCAATTGCAACAGGGTAAAAGTGAAACGGCAGTTATGCCATTTGGGTTATGCGACGTGTACGGTAAGGTTGAAATCGTGATCATCTGCCGGGAAGTTGTACAGACTGCGCCCAGCTGTGGGTCAAGGCGGCCATGAAGTCGCGCCCACCGTTCAGATGCCCGAATAAGATTTTGCCGCCACAACTGAAAAACATACCCCAAAGTCCATCGCCTTCTCCTTTTGAGACCATTCCATGATTTCAGAGCGCTGAAGATATTCATAATACATTTATTGACTCTAAATTTAGCCATATGTGAAGGCAATATGAGTACTAGCTCACGTTATACTCTTCCAACTTAAATACAGTATCGTCGTCGTTTGAATGCCACTTAAGCATTCCAGTCAACCCCATCATAAATATATTGCGTATTAGAAGAATAAATAATGTGCTACGGGATGAATTAATCCATTCCAATATCCATTAAAAGAGTGATAATAATCCGAACACTGCCCTTAAACGAAAATGAGCGATATTTGAATACAACAAACGGACACTTCCGAGTGATCACAATTCAATGGCTATTAATTTCCTTAAATTTCATGCACCATACAAACGATCAGATTCGTGGGTTGGCCGTTAACGTTGGAGGAACAATGTACCGGTTGAATTCAGCGGCAAAAACAGAAACACAGAAAAGAAATGGTAGACCGTTTCGGTCGAGGAATGAAATCCGTAAAATCCGACCGATTTCGAGTGTGTTCTGTTTTGGTGACGACTGCAGATCTCTGCGCGGAAAACGGCCCCTTGCGTAACGGCCCCTCGGGTCAAAACCCAATTGGACGCTTTCGCGATTAAGGGAAAATCTAAGGGGGATGGGGGAAACCTCGACTAAAACTAACTGTATACATCAGACCCTATTATATACCATTCAGTCATACTAATACCAATAATACAAGTCAGCGCAATCGACGAGTGGATACAGACCATATCTTTAGTAATTTGTCATTCATTGAAAAGGAGAAGGACCTTCGATCTAAACCGTAATCGGAAAGGAACTCGTGTAAATAAAACTAGTCTTGTTTTTTCAGTTATGTTTCTCGCAATCTTCTTCATCCTCTCAACCGATGGAGACCTTCAGGAAGTCTTCCCTGTTTTCTCCTCGGTATATTCTTCGGCTTGCCGTTGAATCGAGTTGAAATTTTATATTGTCGTCGTCTCCGCTTCGGCCGGGTTTTCATTATAAATTGCAACTTCGTGACTTGAAACCGATTGGAGACCGCTTCAACTCCGGAAGTCCCGAATGGGGGTTGGCGGGAGGAAATATTTTCGAAGGAGAAGCTTAATAAATACTGGGACAGTATGGGCAGTACCGTGACTTGGATATTGCGCAATCTCCTAGGACATTGCTATTTGGTAGGTCGGCGTAAAAGTAGTCTGTCGGAAACAACTTTCTTTTTTCGGGCCGCAGCCGCCGCCCCTTTCATAGAGGGCGAACTTACTTTGCAATTACCTTTCTAATGAAAATGAGAAAAGGAAAAGTGGACGAGTACTCTCGTTGGCCACCTGACTCCATCTAAGAGCGGGCCGATCGCCCCACCCTTCATCACAACACGGGATAGGGAACAACTGAGGAAATAAAAGTTTTATTGTTTGTGTTATATAGTAGTTACAGTAAAACAACCCGATACATGTTTTATCTTAGTATCTTTACTGTTACTGGTTACATTTGGAATGGGTATTTTGGAACGTTTTATCCTCGTTTCTGCGCAAAAACATACTGTCCCAGTTAAAAAAAAATCACGAGGTTTAATACGACCAATTACAAATAGAGTCTAAATGGCCTGTTACAAATCCAGAACACTCTCTAATTCATTTAGAATGAGTCTCAGTTCTGGATATAGGCATGAATTATATTATTCAATTATCAGTTTTGTTAGGGATAGAAATTTAGGGGAATGGAGCAAGAACAAAATAGTCGAAAATGTAAAACAAGAAGGTAACCACTTAGTATAAAAAAGCCATAGGGGTCTGGATCATATTGCGAGGCCGGTGAGTTCGCATATTGGATGAAAACACGTTTTGATGTTTCCTATTTCTCTCCTACTTTCTCTTCACGTCCTATCATATTATAGATGCGAATAGGTCCCTTAATTTTAGTCCTAGTTTAGCGCGATAAACTAGCGCCCCCCCAGTGGTGCGGAAATGTACTTAACTAAGTTCGTTGTGTGCACTTGCACCGATTAACTAGATTACTAAAAATAAACTTTTTTCAATAAATTTTGGATCAACAAGAAAGCTTTTATATTCGTAAATACAAAATACCAGATAGGTTTGGTATTGTAATCAAATATATATTTGACCGCTTATCCGAGAAGGACTTAAGCCGATTAAAAAAATCCCTTTCAACCCAACGAAGACAAACAACGTCCTGAAAAACACAAAAGCAAATTAGAAAGTAATTGGATGCGACAAAATCGTATGTTGATGCCATCACCAGCGTGGGTGTTCTAATGTGGGATTCAGTTTTATTTCTTCAACAGCGTCCGTTTTCATATTTTATGCAAATATCTTTTACACTTTCTCTGCGATTGAACTCTCATGTATTCCGTCGTTGTTACTAATATTCATTAACCTTTTGAGCGTTTCCTTCTGTATTGATGTAAATACAAAATTAATAATTCAGTGGTAATTATGGAACTTCTGGTTTGCATTGGAAATTATAATAATAGAGGTGTGGTACAGTACTATGTTAACTTATTCACAGCGACATATTACCGAGAAGTAATTTTGATGTGGGACGTTTTTGTAAGGGATGAATATCTTATTTATATATATCGGCTGTTAATTAATCTCATTGTCTGAAAAATGTGTATATCCCCTGTTTTAAATTTAACATTATAAAGGCAGTAAGGGTAAAGGTAGAGGCAGTCGTGACCGAGTCACGGAAAAACAAAAGTGATTATTTGTTTTTCGACCTCGGTGTGATTTGGCACCCAAAGAAAGAATTGCTTCCGCCCGATTGTTTTCATTGTTCATTGGATCCTTTCTCGTTTTGTCAATTATTGACAAGTGCAATCGAAAATCCTTAAGAATCGTTTCGGACCAAGGTTCATTTCTGTCTCGGATCACCGGATAGTGACGAATTTCAAATGGCAATCGTGACATTAGATCATGGAAAAGTGATATCATTGCGGATCATTACATTGCCGTAAAATATAGATTTGTTAAGTTGTATCACGTTTTTTCTTATGTTATTAACCCTAATAAATGCCAAACCTAAAGCGTTTATGACAAGGCAATAAAAGGGCGTACCGGATCACTGAAATTTAGGCGGGAATTCCTGTTTTATTGATGACAACGTGGAACTAATATCCGGGATTTAACCAGATCACCGAAAAACTTTGAAAAAAATTGACAGGATATTTAGTGGATATTTTTAGGGTTTTTAGCCACCTATTGACAATCCGTCGGGTCATTGTCACGCTATTGTCCGTTCCAATTTTTAGCGGACACTGAAGTAAAAAGATTTTAACTAGACTAGAGATAGTCACATGTTCCGGCGCGAACGCATGACGGTATTTTTACGTAGACAAGAAATAGGCCATTTTTCTATAAAAATATTGATATTATAAATTGAAATAGGCCTTTTTATGAACATATACACGACTTATAAGAATGAAATTATATAAAAATTCTTATTTTAGTCTATTTTTAATATAAAAATAAATTTCTTCTGTAATAAAATAAAATTCTTTCTGTATACATACAGGGTGTACTGAGTCTCCATATCTACAAGTATCATTCTCAAAGAATTTCATGCACTCGAAGAGCTGACAGGAGAGAGAGGCCTTGTACAGCCGGTACACACTGCCACATTTCCATTTCCCTTTGTCATATTTTCAAAATGCGTTTCACCAGGCTCCAGGATGTATCTTTCTTTCTGCCAACTGTTCGAATAATGCGAATTGAGTGTAGTGGGCGAGATCCAGTACGAACCTGAGAACCCGTGTTCAGTGATATGTCCACCGCTGTCTTCTACAACACAACAATTGCAACAGTTTACTTTCTGTGGACTGCAATTTGCCCGCGTTAGACCGACGGACAGCCATTGCAGACAGCTTGTTCGCCAAAGCCGGTACAATTGTCCCGCTTCTTATGAAACGTACCACTCACGACCTGCGAGTGACTAAGTGGACTAAGTGCGAGAAGTCCACGTGAAATGACTTAATTCGACATCGATAACAGTTAAGAAATATCTAGATATAAAAGGAAAGGGAAAAGAGGTCGATTTTCGGTTTGGATTAAAGGGGTTTTCCACTTCTGAACCCGTTTGGAGTTACTCGAACATCCGGGAAAAATTCGTGTATGACGTCAGGCAGTTCCTCTCGAATGTGGCAACCAATTGAGTCAATAAATTAGTAAAAAATATGCGTGACACTATGTTACTGACGGTGGCGAGAAGCCAAATGAGCACTGTTGCAGTATAGGACCAGAGTTGTTGCGGTCGGGACAGGAGTGTTATATCTCGAACGCTAATTATCTCTTTTTATTAATTCAACTTAATGTGTAATTATTGTAAGCCCAAGTTTTGTAACCGGACAGTGCAGAAATTAAAGACAGCTTTTTTCGTGTTTTGAGGACGAACCGATAGGCAATTACCGTATTACCGATACCGTTTTTGGAAGTGCACACCGTAATTAGTGATGAGAGAGCTGGCCTCGCGCACAATTATATGAAACTATAAATGTTTTTTCCCCCGTGGATGGATTTTTTCGAACTATCCGAAACCCGCATCGACCGGTTCACCGGCCGGTTATTCGGTGCTAATTCGGCAGGTCCCCGAGCGTCCGCGTCCCCCCGCTAGAACTCAATAAATAAAATACGAGCGCCGAGAGACGTTAAATGTAGCGCTTTCTATCGGAAGGTCGTTGACTGGATTCTGTAAAACCGATTGCCTTCTCTCTCGCAGCCGGGGGGAAAGTGAAATGAGTCTCCTCCACTTGATGTTTCGCCGGCCACCTTGATAATCGCCATAAATGTTCGACGGAGAAAGAAGACCTTTTCAAAATTATCTCCTTTCCGGCGTTTTTAATTTTTGGTCCGAAACTCCGGTTTCCCCTCAAACTGGTTTCACTAGGCGGAATTCGAAGGGAAATCGGAGGACGATAACTGATACGTGTGTAAATGACTGTTTTGTATTTCGTCGTCCAGGCGATGATACGCTTAATGATGCCGATTTATGTATCTTTACTCTTCAATATTGGATGGAAATATATAAATATAACATTCTTCCATTTTAACATCGTTTATAGTTTCGAGGAAGACCTCTGTCAACATTGTATTTCAAATATTCAACTTTGTGTTTTTTAAAGTTGATTAAGAGAGAACAGCGAAGAATGACATTAAAAGATTTTCTACGTCTTGAATAATTCCTGTCTGAAATAACACCTCCAGATGGTTGGTTAATGACAGGCTGCTATTTTAATCGGATACTAACTATGATTCGCGAGGGAACCCAGTAGTTTGATCCTTTAAGAGTGTATTTACCAACGAAAAGACGCAATGAAAACAATTTGAGATTCAGTTACATTTCTTCGCAAAAATCAAGCCACGAAGAGATTCAGTCTCCAGAGACTGCGAAGAAATCTCTCCAAATCTCAGTAAGCCCACTTAAGGGACGG
Organism: Lethocerus indicus; assembly: GCA_019843655.1. Taxonomy (NCBI): domain Eukaryota; kingdom Metazoa; phylum Arthropoda; class Insecta; order Hemiptera; family Belostomatidae; genus Lethocerus; species Lethocerus indicus. The sequence goes on along the minus strand of JACDQD010000009.1, from coordinate 15,698,238 downwards.
AGAAAACACACACACGGGGACAATATACTATTCATACACCTTCCATACATACGGACAGAGTTTCCTCCGGGAGTTAGCATAATTGGTATATGAATATTAAATTAAATTAATTAATCTGCCGGACCTGCCCACCTCCCATTACGCATGGGCGTTTCACCACATGTTGATCTGAAGTTTTATTCAATAGATGGAACTGATATCGAGCGGAGATTTCCAAGTGAAAAAGTTATTATCGACTTCTCACAATTTTCGATAGCTACCTTTCCTTAATGCTTTGATGCACTACATATATGCACATTGAATATAGTGCAGCATCAGTATAATTGCAGTGCTGACAGGTAATTGACGGATTGTCACGCTGCGTATTTACGAATTACTGAGTTATTCTAAAGTCCGGAGCAAGGAGCCATCTGGACCACCGCGATAATTCGCAAAATAAATGCTAACGGTCTCAATACCATAATAGGCTGAACAACGCTAATTTGAGACACTTGTGACACCTTGTGTTTCGCCGGCGCGGTCCCTCGGACGCTATTGGGATTCCAATGGGAAGTTCATCGTTCCACGTTTGGAGGCCCAACTCCAACCGGATCCAGCTCAAAATACACCGCCGCCAGTTTTGAAAGTGACAATCCGGTTATGGGCCGTGCGGCATTTGCTCTATCGATGCTTAACCCGGTTTTTATATGAAATTTTCACATCTCAAATGCAAGGTGCCATTCAATGGTAACGTGCCGCTATAAAAGCGTTTCCACCCGCCGATTCGGTCCTAAGCTGGGCCGGTTTCGTCCTCTCACCACCATTAGTAAATTACTGAGGCAATTACGAATATGGAGCATCCTGTCTCCACCGGCAGACGAAAGATCGCAAGATTGATTTCGATTTCCTAGATTATTCTGTGGTCTACCACAACATATTACAACCGGAATGCTACTGACGATGGGCAATCATCCGAATGGATGGTTTCGGTCATAAACACCTTATACAGTATATTATAACGAGCATTGTACCCGGTTTAAATATTAGGTTTACTAATCTCCAATTATCCCCGACATCGGATATTGAAAGTATTTTGACAGGTAGTGGTTGGAGGAAATGTAAAGCTGCATACCTATTTTTTCTCCCCTGTTGAACTTTCACCGAATGCTAAACAGAGCTGGATAATTATTTGTCGGTGATTGAACGATTCGCTCGATTAGTTTCTGGGGCCGTAAATATATTCCCCTCGTGGCACTAGCATTAATTACTCCGCTACTAATGGAGGATACGTGGGTGTAAAACTGAGATGGCTGTGTTCCAAGTCATCCTGACAATTGTTATTGCTTACAATCAAACGTCAGTAATGAAACTTTCGGAACATATACCTAAAAAACTGCATTAATTGCATTCATTCGGACTAATAAAAAGGGGGGAGTGAAAGGAACATCATCGAAAAAACGAACGAGAGTTAGCTTTGTAATTATTTGAATTGTATTAAACTTAATGAGTATTAATGAGCCCCATCCAATCCTTTAATCAGTTGAAATTTACAGTTAAGGGGAAAGTCCACAGGCGAATTCTGATGGAAAACTCTAACCACTTATTTATGTAAATATTTACAAATATCTTAATTTCATTAAATATGTACACTCTACTTGTTATATCCAGGTATGATAAAAAACATATACCGCCTTCCTATTGAGCTATGCCGTATCACGGGTGACATCGGGATTTCCCTTCAATTACTCCTCCGATGGCAGATTTTATTTACCCTCTAATTATATTTAAACTGATTAAAAGGAAGAGAGTTCGTTAATTTCAGCATGCTCTATAGATTTCAGCTTTGTGTAATTACATTATAAAGATATTATTAATCTGCCTGATATATTTATGTGCTCCCCGGGTCAATATATTTTTTTATTTCGTCGTTGTACTATTTTTGATTTCAACTACAGTGGAAAGTGATTGAATTTTACAGTTGCCAGACATGATTTCTTTTTTAAGAGAAGCCATCTAAACGATGTACTCTCTGTTAGTGATTGGAGGCAACTGAACGAGGTCACAAGGCCATTGTCTCTGTTCAATGTCAAATCTGTGTGTTCACACTTTAACTAATTGGCCAAACCCAAGTTAATATTGAGATATTTAAATTAACGCATTCGGTGTTTAGAAATATCATCATTTTACTAGTATCAGCCATCGCCGTCAGTATCATTTCGTGAGTAGTAAAGATCAGGTTTTCCATCAAGCAAGGGTACATGGGTGTTTTCCACGTCCTCAGGTGAATAGCTTGAAGCTTGATTGCCTCATAAATTCTTAACAGAAGAAAATATATACGACGTGAATAAGGAAATATTCTTGTTGTACATTGTGCGAGCGTGTCATACCAATGATGAACATGCGTGCAAATACGTGGTTGCGTATTTTTTTTATTACATTTCCGTCTGCCAACGGAATAATAGAATTCCCGAGCTTTCGATTTTCCCGGCCGTATTTATTAATTTGTGAGAGCTTTGGCAGACTCGAGCCCCGTCAATTGGCGATATCTGATCGGAATTAATATCATTTGTTTTCACCCATCGAAAGCATTCGAGTGTAACAGCCCGGGGGCAGACTTTTTGCCGTCAATCAAAATATTTTAGTGCGTCCGACAATTTGAAAAAAAAACGCGCTATCGAAAGGAGTAATTTAAAAGAGAAGATTTTACGTTTCATTTAAATTGGTGCCACGTCTGCTCTCCAAGAATCCTCTCGGCGTGGCACTTGTCGAGAGACGAAAGTGAGTCCTGTCGCCGTTAATTAATAGACGCCGTCGGTCCCATTTTAATACGCCGCAGCCTCTAAATTGTTTTCTAAACAACCGGTTGCAACACCGAAACCTTTAGAAGAGGACAATACTGAATGAACGTTGCCAAACTTTACGATATTGTCTCCCCGACAGTATCGGGCGTCGTTTTAATTTCAGTCCACCCATACAATGATGATATGCAATACAGGACAGTTCTACACCAGTATGTTGCAGCATATATAATACTACAGTTGGTATTGCTATCAGGGTGCATCATCGCTTCCTATATTTCCTATCGAGTAATGCTCGATTTCTATTCAAACATTAAGTTGTTCATCTTCTCTCGTTATTAATCGTAGCAGGTTGTTACAAAAACCAGTACTAATAAGATTAGGTGGCTGGCCGATATGAAAGCAAGGAGAAAAGATATATTTACTGTCTCATTCCGATCGCTGTCGTTGTCGAAAGCTAACCAATTTTTTTTTACTGAAGAACTTTAAAATACCGCTGTTCACCGAAGGAAAGTTCAGAAGAACTTGCCAAACCCGTTTACCGTTTATACCGGGCGAATCTTCACAGCCCGATTAGCAGATCAGATCCAACCAATCAATTTTTGGACGACCATTTGCGCTAAAATTCAGTTTAACAGTCCAATCGTTCAATAGAAAATCAAAATGACCATTGGCTATTTACTCGATATAATCATTTTGACGGCGTACGATTTTTTTTGTGATGTTTAAATATGCCAATAGTGGTAAAACATATTTCTTACGTTTGTTCTGGAGTCATACGAACTACGCTCGAAAATCACTAAAAATAGTACTACAAACTAGTAACAGACTACCAGAACAATGGGTTAGAAGCAGATATCGGCCCAACACAGACAAGATGAACGCTAATAACAGGATGACGCTCTGCTAAACACTGGCTTAAAACAAAGCGGATCGTTTTAATTAAGACGGCGAAAGTCCGAAAATATTGTGCAGTAGTAAAAATGAGCGATAATAATCTGGTTAGCCTTGAATTAGTCAGATTCGATCACTTCCAGTTGGAATTTCGCTTCGCATTTCAGCGCCTAATAGGAATTTCACTAAATTTCTATTCCGCCAGTCTTCGATGAAGATTCCGCTGCATCAGAATCAGTTCATCTTCAGTGCCGAACAGACAATGGACTCCGGAAGGTCCCGCTTTGTTCATTCTTCGCGGACAAAGCCCACCTGCCAATAGCGGCAGTCTTATAATTGTCATACCGCAGCGCAGATTGCATTCACTCAGATTAACAATTCCATTTGGAATATTTCTATGCTAGAAAGTGTGTTCAACTATATGTTTGTATATATATATATATATATATATATATATATATATATATATATATGTGTGTGTGTGTGTGTGTGTGTGTGCCTGTGTGTAATATGAAATTTGTTGTAAATGTTGTTGATAAAACTCTCATTTTAAAATGCAAATAAACTGCAAATGTTTGGTGCATCATCACTTATGCCCCACCCTCAAGGGGCGCTAGTTTCACAAAAATTGTTCCTTGAGCCGATAAACGTGCACCGATAAACTAGCGCCCCCCTGAGTGTGGTGCGGAAATGTACTTAACTAAAGTTGGTTGTGTGAACTTCCACAGATAACCTAGATCACTAAAAATAAACTTCAATAAATTTTGGATCAACAGGAAAACTTATTAGGATTATAAGTTTTATAACTATAATATAATAGGAAAACTTATTATACTTATTAGGATCTTAAATATACAATACCAGATAGGTTTCTTATCATATATTTGGAAGTCAGAACCTAATAGCTGTGACCAGTTATGTGATCAAATATATATTTGACCGATAATAAGACAAAGACTTTAACAAAGCCGTTTAACGAAATCCCTCCCAACCCAAATAAGGCAAACAACATCCCCCGAAAACACAATAACAAGAGACATATATATACACACAACAAACAGACAACCACCATAGTACAAGTGACAGTGACAGTGCAGTGAGGATGCCCAAAAAAGATCGAAAGTGCCAAAAGGGACTAACAGCCGAAACCGGTCTAACAAAAGACGAAACCAGCGAGAGGAGACAGAAACGTACGAAATATACGAAAAACATAATTGCCGTGTTCCATTGCCTTTAACCATTTCGGGTTTTCGGTGGCTACTCCTGCAAAACCTTTAATATGTTGATTGCATTATATCTGCACTCTACATTGCCTCTACAGGGCGGTGTTAGAGGGACAAACTGTAGCCGATAATTCTTCGAGGGACCTGTTCGCGGTTGAGAAGGATGTACAGAGTGGGCGGGGAGAGAATCAGGGAAAGTGAATCCCCCCCGAGGTGGCTGAGCGCTGCCCCGGCCATCCGGTAGTGGTGGGGCCTTTCCACACTATATAAGCCGCTCTCGGCTCCTTCCACAGCATCATTTCCCATTCGTTCGCTCACCACCATCACAGCACCAATTCGCACAGTCGGCATCATGAACGCCTTCGTGAGTATTCCAACATCTCAAGTAGTAAACTTGGTCATCGAGCACTCTTTATCGCCCTAGATTTTTCATAGTTCACAATAGTTTCATTTCTCATCATCGAGCACACTTCTCATTTCAACTGATAAATTTGAGTTAGCTTTTTGATATAACATATTTCTATAAAAACAAATTTTTCCCAACGCAATATGTTATATATAATATGTCCTATTTTAGTCCAAGTTGACTTCATTGTTCTAGCTCTAAGATTGTTACTGTCACTAGTTCCATTTTTACCCCAGTTAATGGTAACATAATATTTTCTAGTCTTTTAAAATTCTATTTTAATTTCAAGCAAAATTTTGAGTAGTCTACCAGTAACAACTCCTGGTTCTATGAAATGTAGACTTCGTCTGTTTTCAGTCCCACTGCGCTATAAAAAACGGTGTGAGTTTTATTTCGTATAAAACCACCACTGTATATAATACGTTTCCTTTAAAACTGCTGTTTTCCGGAGTTCTAGAGTATATATTACATAGCTTTTTATACGCTTAAGCGCTAGAGATTTTTGAATTTGTTAATTTTTTCCTCCAAAACATTTCCCCCAGTTGGGAAAAGATAAATTCTTGTCTAAGTAACAAGCCAGAATTCCCATCTAAAATTCACCTTCAGCTTAAGTTTTAATATCGCGCAACCAATTTTAAGGATATCAAATTTATATACGTTTGCTACAGATACAAAAATAACGCGCATTATAAATCGACTATCGCGAAATAATATATAAAGAATTCATTATTCATTATTGATTCATAAAATATCGTTTCTTAACATCAAGAAATCGGTTAATGCCTCGCTATCTCAACGTGGAATCGATTAGTTCCGTTGGCTTCATTCAAGTACTGACCCGTGACCGTCAATACATCGTCTTTTTTTCAATATCAAAAACTGTAAAATTACCCGTGCTCTACATTTAGCTGTTGTTGATGTTAGTAGTACTACGATCACAAAAAAGCGTAACTCTATTTGAATGGTCGGCGAAATGAAGGTGGGTTTTTTCTCCACTCCTTCATAATAATTTACGATTTCCATGAAAGGCCAAACTGGACTTTCGTAGCTTTCACCTTTCATCGGGCGGGAATGAAAGGCCGGCCCGGACGATGCGAGACAATCTCGGCCGTCTCTTTTGTACCGCACGGACGACAGGCGTTCGAGATAGAATAATTAACATCGCCGCAATAATATTTTTTTATTATTGACTCTCAAAGTGTCGGTCAATTACGCGGCGTAATTACCGATTATAATTATTTCTGCTATCAAATTGTCTAGGATAACATCAATCGCGATTTCCCGTTTCCACCCGCCAAATCGTTCTTGGTCGGCCCACCCCGAGATCTCGGGCATTCCAACCGAGAAGATAACTACGCCGATGCTTAGAACGTTTCATACGGCAGTAACATCGGTTCCGAACCGTCGAAGACCCATCGATTATAACATCGCATTTCCCTTTCAGATCGTGATCACCCTTCTGGTAGGAGCCACTCTGGCGGAGGTTCCCAAGAGCGAGACGACTAAGGACAAGAGGACGACGGTCTCGACGTACGCAGGTGGAGCGGGCAGCGCTGGAGGGCAGAGCGGCGGGGCGGGTTTGCACGGGACCGGCGGTGCCGGGGCCGGGGCCGGCTACTCGGCGGGAGGGTACACGCCGCTGGCGGCCACCTCCGCATACTCCAGCCCGCTGGGCGGTGCCTCCTACGGGCTCCACCAGCTGGGAGCCGGCGCCGGGTACGCGACGCCCCTGAGCGCCGTCTCCTACGGGCTGTCGGGCGGTCTCGGCGGTCTCGGCGGCCTCGGCGGCCTCTCCCACGCCGACCTAGGCGGTGCCGGCCTCTACGTCCCCGGCGGCTACAACCTGGGCCTGTTCATGCCGCACGCCGCCCAGCTCGACTTGGGCGGCCTCTACTCGGGCCTCTACCAGCAGCCCCTTCTAGCCCTGTCCCACGCCCCAGCCGCCGCCGCCGCCTACCCCGCCCAGGGAGCCTCCAACGCCGTCTACGCCACTCACGGCTTCCCCCACGCCTACACCGCCGCCGCCGCCAACTCTGCCTCCTACTCCAGTCCCGTACACGCCTCCTACACCGGCGCCGCCCAGGCTTCCTATCCCCAGCTGGCCAGCAGCTACAGCCACGCCTACGCCACCCCGTCCTCCTCTTCTTCCGGCTCTTACAGCTCCCCCTCCTCCTCTTACAGCTCTCCCTCCTCCTCTTACACCTCCTCCTCCTCTTACAGCTCCCCCTCCTCTTCCTACAGCTCTCCTTCCTCCTCTTACAGCTCCCCCTCATCATCTTACAGTTCTCCTTCATCCTCCTATTCCTCCTCGGGTTCGGCCTACAACACTCTGGCTTACAGCAAACAGCATTAGGAGGAGTTCTTCCCCGTAAACTTTCATCCCATCTTCATCTTCATTGTTATCATCCTTCATCCTCGTCATAATTTATAACGAAAATTTAGGCTTAAGGCGAAGGGACTATGTCCGACGATTAACGATTGCTGTATCATGGCATTAAAGTGCCGAAATCCGGCCTTCCGGTCCTATTTTTGTAATTGCCACTGTTTTTATACCAAATAAATTATATCGTTTGTTTGTTAAAATGTGTAGCGTTCGTTTGTCCGAGGTGCAGATAATCCTCCTCTTCTTTAAATTCCCATTTGATTTCCCCGTCATCCGACAGACTTCCTATCATCATCTATTTATAAAAGAATCCTACTTATCCGTCCATTCTTTAGTCACCAGCATTAATCTATAATAACGGAAAAGGATAATAAAAGAACAATCAAATTTAATAAATCTTTCCAGATTAAAAATTGAATTAGTCGAATTAAGTAATTTAATTTACCTTAAAATTTGGCAGCGAATGTAGAGGATGTTAAAAATAAAAAAATTGTTACGCTATAACAAAATTGATACTAAATTTATTGAATTATAGTTATATATTATAGAATGCTTTAAGACCAGCTAAAGAATAAATTCATACAGTCTATAGTTATATGTTGTATAATCGGTTGTTCAGGAACAGGCTTAGGTCATGGTATTAATTGAATTATATTAACACAACTATTCTTTTATATATATCAATTTCATATGAGCAACATGATTATAAAAATAATAGTTCATACAATAAATATAAATCTGTAATTAATAATTTACGGGAGCAACGCAATCTGAAAAATTGAAATTGATTATTAATAAAATTAAAAAATTATAATTAAAATGTTTATAATTTCTGAAAGAAGTAAACGTTAAAAACAGGTATCCGGTTAATAAGCGGAAGCGGAAATAATTACTGGGGGGTGGACAGGTGAGGCGAGTTGAGCCTCCGGCAATGTCCGGGAGGCATTGTCATTGCCACTATCACTTTCTACGAAGAAAGTAACTCCGGTGACAATAGGCACAAAGCGGGCCAGTTAACTAAGCGCAACCGGACTAATTCACTCGCACAGACATTCACTCACACGAGTGAGCCGAGTACAAACACTAACGCGAGGGAACAGGTAGATTGATAGATGTGTATGTTGAGGAATCTGTGGGTAGAAAGTAGTTTGGTGAGTACCGTCAATGTCAATTCAATATCGGTGCATTCTGCTTTCCCCCCAGCTCCGACGACCATTTCCTTTCATTTTAATTTCTATTTTATGTTATAAACACTTTTTTAGAGTACAATTAAGTGAAATTATGAAGTAGGGCAGAGATTAAAGCGATCTGATGTTCACTACCTATTTCTGAGGTAATTCGTTTCTTAAAACGCCGATCTTTTTTATGGAACCATAACTTCATATATTAACGATATTTTTAAAAACAAAGTGCTTATTTTAACTATTGCTTTTGCACTCGTCTGTTTCGGACTAAGCTATCCCGTTGTAGTTATATAAGCTATTTACTGTGGTAGTTACACACAGCCGGCGGATCTACTACAATGTAGTATCTATAGTATTACTGGAACAGTAACAGTTTTCGGCTTATTACTGCATCGTTAGATTCCTCGAGCGAATTGAGAACTTTCACCATATATTCATATTTGGTCGGACGGTTTAGACGTGTATTTTAATCGTCGCGAGAGACCAAATACATGAATATAAATCGAATCAAGTTCCGTGCACTTTCTCTAGCCTCCGAACACGTGTTGGATTCTATTCTGCGAAATCCGGCTTCGGGGACTTCCGTCACACTTGCAACAGGAATTTCCGATACAGGCTGCCGCTATCGTTGGCTGCAGCTTTCCCTTTTAAATAAATAACATTACGAAAAATTACAGGCTTACAAAAGAAAAAGAGTATAAAACAACTCCACTAGTGTTATTCTATCTCTGCTCTATTTTGATTGGTCCTATTCTGGATAACCTTCTCATCATCTTCAATAGCATTCTGTCAATAATGTATTATTGTGCTAATTATTAGTACTTATTTTAATTAGAAAACAATTATAATAAACCTATGATTTATTTATCGGGATTAATATGGAAATATGATGGCAGAATGGATGCCCAGTAAGTATGAGTTCTCCTACGTTCAATTTGAATAACCTAACGATAGATGAATTATGCACCGCTTAGATGATACACAATCGAAGTGAAATATTAAGCATTGAGCTCGAGAAGTACGAGACCCATGTTAAAGAAACCGCCAGTTAGCAATTATAGATGAAAGGTGGCGCAATTAATGTAAATGGCTCAGAACTATGAGCCGTAAACATAATACTGATGTGAATAGTTTATCTGGCCCGTGTTAACAGGTAATCACCGTGACAGTAGTGTAACTTTCTATTGCAGTTTATCTGCCTACATCATTATCGTGAACAAACATAGCTTTTCTATACTGTCATCTATGTGATAATACTCTCAATACAATTTGAATTACATTCGCTACAGATACCCTTCTACTACGACTACTTGACGGAAGGTGAAAAGTTATCCAAGAAACTGAAAAGAAACTAATTTAAAAATATGCGGGCGCATATTACCCATAAATAAGCTTTATAATAGGCCCATTTAATATAATTAAAGAAAAATGATGTAATATTTAAATAACATCATTTGCATTTATTTAGTTTATTTATATAAGATACAATTTCTAAATATTTATTAATATTAGCAGAGAAGTATGGACAGTTGGATTTAATACACATAGATCTAAGGAGGGTACAAAGCTTCAGTTAAGCTTGCTCTATTCAGGAAATTCAAAAGTCGTGTTTACCGCAGTATGCCAACCCTTTGTACTTTCTTAATACATTTTGACTGCAAACAAGGAAACTATTTATTGTACAAGTTAACAAAGGCAGACAGATACCGCATTGTTGGTGTTCCAGAGAGATTGAATATTGAATGTACAATTCGGGTTGGGAAAATATTTGATACCAGATTAACATTTTTAATTAAACACCGATTAAATATTAAACTATGAATATGAATCGCAAAAAATGCATTCATAAGAAAAATTAACGCTTCCTAAAGATTAATCTAAATCACCATCTTGAAAAAATTTGATAAAATATTTTGAACATCTGATAGGTACCTAAAAACATTTTCCAGTAGTGTCAGTAGTTATTTTGTCCATAAAACTTTTCCAGAGAAGGAATAGTATTCCAAAACTATATATTCGAGTTTTTTAAACTCTTGGGTTGCAATTCATTTTCCTAACTAATTCATTTCATCGAGTTACTAACAATAAGTTCTTACTACCCTCAAATACAATACATATACAACCAATTCAGTTTTTAGAAGAGTATAAATTAATTTACAATGGACATTGAAAGTATGATGAATGATATCAGTCAAAAATTGCATTAAAGTCGTTATCCTGAGATAAAGCCTTCGTCATATTTGAATTCGTAATGCTGTCATTCGGCTGAAAAATAAAATAGTGCCCATTTCGAGAACTTTCTCTATAGAAAGATGTAATTTGGTTGGGAGTAAATACTGAAAGGGATTTAAATGTAGAGAACTGTGGCGCACTCTGTGCCCTGAAGGGCTTCCATCGTTACTGAACATATTATCGTTCATTGTGGATTCGAATTTCAAAGAGTTAGGACGCTTCTATTTTCGTATCTCCTACACCTCCAGATTATGTTACCCGTAATCCAGTGGAGAGACACCGTCAAATAATAGGTATGATATACCTAGTATAATTTATATTATGATTTATATATTTTTCGTTTTATTGAGAACATACATAACCGGAAAAATATAACTACGGATCGAACGAGATTCTAATTCGGACAAAGAACTCGTATGAACTGTCTGGAATTATGCCTCAGAAATTCGTCTATTTTTTTATCTTTGCCTACTATTATGGCTGCATCTAGTATGCAACATCGTCTTTTTGGCTCTTCAATAATTTATTGTACAAGTGCGGTTTGAATTTGAGCGCAGCAGTTCAGAAAAGTTCCTATTCTTTTTAAATAACAAATTCCTTATAAAACTCAGATTATTTTTTAATTAGCACACAAATGTTTGCATTGTTGAATTCGTAAATAGCAAGGTGCAGAAAAAACTCCGTTGCACACGGGACGAAGGATGTAAAGCAAGTAAGTATTTCAATCTGGATTACGTTATTTGTACAATTTATTAAGTTATAATTGAATATTTTGTTCACTTTTGTGTGCACATGAGTCATAGTCAAAGAGATATTGTATTTTATCGAACTCTTTTTATTAACTAGGGAATAATTGAGCTAAAAGAGTAATCTATTTTGACTAAAGATATTCCTCATACTTGAATGAAACTTAATTATTTCTTCCCTATTGTAATATTGTTGCCCATTAATTTTATTACCCATCCTTCTCTCAAAAACATTAAGTTAAGTAACCCATTTTACAGGGAACCTGCAACTAATAATTTATTTTACGCTCTCAATGATCAAGTAAGAAAACAACTAAAGTTGTATAAGAGGAATAGGTAATTTGTTTTCACAAAAAATTTATTTTTTGTCATAAAAACATATGAGAACACATATACACACTTGATGGAGAATCCACCCATGTATTATTTTCATTTCAATAAATGGTGATATAGGGCGAAAAACAGGCTCGAAATGAGAAATTAGAATATTAGAATTATTCCTGGAAGGCCGATGGGACAAAAACAGAGAGAAAATACATAGAATCGGCCACTCTTGCCGCAAGTAGATTACACTATTAATTACAAAACACCAAAACGCGAAGGTAATTCTAACAGAATTTAGACTACTCCAGCCAAAAATACTATAAGCCGTGGAACAAAAAGAAAATACGAAGAAATAAACATTCTAGACATAAAGGTAATCATGAAAAAAATACCAGCTATTGCCATATTCAAAAATACACCGCCGCCGACATAATAGTATACCAGCACCGTTCAGCCCAACACAAATGAACGACCTCTAAGTACTCAAAAGACCGACTAAACATTTACCTCCTCAAACACACAACAAAATTAAATATCAAGAAGAGCTAAAGACAATTCTCCACTTTGCGAAGAAATCGGGCAAACTGAAAACGAGGTATACGAACACTTAACAATTAAAACAACAATTTTTAAATATCGTATGAACCAAACAACAAACTAGAGCAATACTCACTACTCCACACCTACACAAACATAAATGAAGTGGCATATATAAAATAACGTGTCGGATAGGCATTTACAATGTACAAACAGGAAGAAAAACAGCAGATAGGTTCAATGAACATATAAAGCCATATAACACAATCGAATTTCATTAATCGCTACACCCTCTCCGGTCACGATGCAACACCTTACATTTAATCAAATGCAGGTAGAAAAGCTATGGAAATGGATATAATCGAAAATATGGAGGTATTTAAAAACTGGTAGTACAACCTCGAGACATACGACAAGGAAGATGCAGTAACAGTGCGGGCAGGATGCCCGCCCTACTTACGAGAGAGCTACCGAAAGATGGGCCACTAACCGAAACCGGTCTAGCGAAAGGCGAGAACCAGCCAGTCTCAGGAGACTGAAGAACAAAAAAGGTATGGTGCACCACTGTAAAACTTACATACTTCCTTATAGACAGTGTAATTTTGACGAACACTTGAGTGAAATCTCAAGTCTGAGCTGTTGCATGTTCCGTCTTCAGAGTCCGACTGAACGACAGATCTACTCGTCGGAGACTATATTCATGGGGTTTGGTTAACCCTCTTACTATTGTGACTTACTTGTTCCCTTATTACTCGGTATCAAGCTCCACGCAGTTTGTATCCAATATCGTAGTTATTTTTGTTATAGCTACTGCCTCCCTAATAATCCTGTTCTAGTAATTTTTTTCCCATGAGAGGATTTTGTTTTCTCAAATTCTATTGTGTGCCCTGCTATTAGGTACACTGATCCAGGTATGGATGCAGCGGATTTAGTCGGCTGGTTTAATTGTATGTTTCTCTTGTGTTCTGAATGAAGAGCGAGATCAACTCTGGGAGTTGATTATTTTGATTATACCGTTGAAGTTGGTTTTCTGTTAGTTTATTGATTCACTAATTATCCTGTTGTGTTAGGTAACCTGTTTTGACATTTTGACTTGTTTCCATTGTGTGTTCACCTAAAGCAAATTTGGTTGTTTCAGTTTGAAGTGTCTTTGGTTTTCTGTTATCGTCGAAGTTCGTCTTGTCTGTCCAAAATATAGCACATTTCACACGTACACGGAATAATGTTAATTCCTCTATTTTCGAAAGGGTTGTGGTCATAGGAAGCATTGACCTATTTTTTAGATTGTGGTGAAAGTGGTTCGAATATTTTTTTAAGTAATTTTGAATGTATATTTAACTTACGGAAGCGGGGTCGTTGATCCGTTTTCGGTTTATGTGTCCGATTAATCAATGCATTTTTGTTAACAATTTTCTTCCTCGATGATATGGTCCTAATTGCATATTTTGCAATCTCTATTGAATAAGGAATTTACTAACAAGTCCTCCATAGCCCCGTGAGACTATCTAAAAAGGATGGTTCTCCTTCTGAAGTGAATATAACTTTGCTGCGTTGGTTAATAATATTTAGGAATTTGTTCCTCATATTGTAACCATATTTTTGGTTTCAACGGATACGAAATTATTGCTTTCTTTTCTCCTCCACGAACAGACCTGCTTGTGGTGGTAATGGGAGAACCCATTGCGGCTCCCTCAATCTCTTCATCAAAAATAAAATATGTTTATTCCATTTAAAACTCTAACGAGGTAAACAAATCCGGATCCAAGAATTTGATCCTTTTCCAGTGTCCAGTGCCTCTTTTACGAGAATATTTGAAAATAGTGATTCTAAATCGGAACTCACTAGTCGTTTGTTAGAGTCTACAGATAATGTACTGTTCTCAGTAGGCCTCTGGAAGTTGGGTATGGTTTGATAATAACGTAATAACCTGTTGCCAATATTGAAGGCTTTATTGGGGCCTAATAATCGGCCAAATCCATCAGAACTGTAGCGTTGCCCTTGTCGACCGGCAGTATTAGACTATCATCTCTTGATTATAACCAATATTCTAGTTACTTCATGCCACATCTTGGAGTTGGTAACCAACACGAAAGAAAGTTGGTACAATTAAAAGAAGTTAGGCAATAAAAAAAAGTATATTCTTACTAGGGAAACTGCGTTGATGGGGTAACTAGACGCCTTCCGTTCGCGAAGTAGCTAATATATGGTATACTACTCTATATAAATATTTATAAACTAAATCTACTACTTATATTGCTGTGGTATTCGATGTGAATCAGGTTCTCAGTGGAGCAGAGTGACGGTTGTAAACGAGTAATTAATTGGTCTTGTTCCATTTGATTTACAGAGACATGTGTACTCGGTTATACACCGTTTTTTCATAATTTGTTTTCTGTGTTTGTTAAATGATATTTTATTATTTTGGTCGTTTCTGTGAATTTAATGTCTTTCAAACGGTTTATGAAGTTTAATGATTTCAATATTGTGTCAGTTGTTTATTTATATATATATATATATATATTTATATATATATATATATATGAATGAATTAGTCTGCTCTTTGTGCATGTTAACAGTAGATGTCTTTGGCATTTATAAATGGAAAACTATGTTTTCATGTGGTATTTAAAACTATAATAATCATATTATTATTAAAGTTCGTTTAGATAAGAATTAGTTTTCCTCCATTGGCCCCACAAGGTATTTTGTATTGTATAATTGCTACTTCTAATTATATGAGTCAGATTTGCAAAAGCATAGCTATTCCAAATAATACATACAAGGTGTGCTATTACATGTACAACTTCAAGTATAGATTTTAAAAAAAATTGTATATTATAATATTTTTGTTGTTACTCAAGACAATCAATTATTTTAATTAATTTTATATAATTTTCCCTTTATACTCTTAGTGAGGTATATCTTGTTTATATTCGTTGTGACAATTTTACAATATTCTAATCACTGTTTATTCTTATAGTTTATTACTAGTTAAGTCTTATTGCAGTTATTATTATAGTTCTTAATAATTTTTCCTTCTTGGATTATACCACATTGCAGATTGATTGTGTAAATCAAAGTATAAGGGACATAATTTTATAAATAATTTTTTTAATGAAAACGTACATTTTTAAGATTAGGCTAATACTGCACAATTTTAAATGTCCAGACTTTAAATTGGCACTAGAAAAAAAAATATGATCCACCACCAGGATTCCAATGACTGTCAGTCCATCAGCATGGGACTGTTCTAATCAGTAATACGATTTGCCTGGTAATCCATTTCTTCATTTAAATTTAAATTTTCATTGATTGCAATTGGAAATTAAATAGCTCCAGAGCATACATTAAAGTTTATTTTAATAAGTATAGAATATAGAACTGTTCTTCCATCACTGATCAAATGTAGTTTTCATTCTGAATCACACTTATGACATTTTGAAAATTTCCTAAAAATATTTCATATTTTATATATTAATAAAAATTAATTATTAATTCATTATCGTCTTATGGTCTTAATTATAGACATCTTATGGTTATTAATAGAAAGATTTATAGAATTGGAAGCTACATATGTAATTATTATTCAATGTATACCCTATTATATAGTATGCTATTTCACCAATAAACTCAGTACTCAAAGAAATAATGTACACATTTACAAATAGTACCAATTAAATATTGTGTTTATATTAATTTATTTTTAACATATTGACTGACCTCTGCATCAGATGTGGTGCACAGAATGTTATGCATTACAAATGATAAATTTATATTCCAAGTGTTCAGGTGTAACAATAGTTTAGAAGTACAAGATATTCACAATTTATTTAAATTTTAATACATTTATATGGGCCAGAATATTATTGAAAATAATTTCTTACTGGGATCATCAATTATATATATTATTCATTATGTATAATAATATATTTAGATATTAGTAGTATATTCTAGTCATTAAAGTATATTACACCCTTGCTCCAAAGTGACATAACTAAAAGTAACTTATTTATAATGTTACATTTATAAAGTCATACAAAACCATTCATTCTCTGATATCTGATTTTTCACTTTTGCAGGGTGGTGCCATGCTAAAAATCATTTCATTACTGAATTTTATATTCATCATAAATGTATGTGTATATATATATATATATATATATATATATATATATATAATATTCTAATGAATGTTCTGGACTTAATTGAGCTCTGCTCACTATCCTAGTGGTGGACTAGATTTTTATTTCAGAACGTAACAAATTGTAATACTGTGCATTGTCGAATTAAAAGTAAAGAAAGAAAAAATTTCATTCACGCATTTCAGAGAATATATAATTCGTGCATTATTAAGGAAACCATGTGGATATTAATATATGACTATTAGCAGTCCATTGGAAGGTTTATAGGTACCATAAAAATTATTTTAACAATTCTGATAGCAATTTCACAAATTTTGATTAGTTTCCTGTTTGTGAATTTTTAGTAAATAATGTGAAACGGAATGTGTATTAGTAGTAAATTAAATTATTGAATAAGATCACTTTTTAATTAGTAACTATGCAAATTTGTATTTTAAAAATGTGTAATGACTGGGCATTGCTATTTTTTTACTTTTTGAATCAAATATATGCTCGATATGCTGCTATATATCCAACAGCTTAGCCGCAGGCGTGGAGTTCCACAACCGTCAATATAGCTCGTGGTCACATCAAGCGATCGATAATTCTTCGATTACCGGAGTACTTGCGGACCTACGTCCCATTGGCTCCATCAAGGTCCGCCTGTTCACTCGCAAGTTGAGCATATACAACGAGGCAGACTGTCAAACTCTTAAGACAGACTTTCTCTCTGGTGGCCGTTACGTCGGGCTTCCAGGCCACATCTTGGCTCCACTTATTTCTGCGGCTCCTTGCAGGATAGTGAACGACAGCGTCTTGGCTCTTGATCCTCATACGCTGGATACGCGCCCCCCCCACCAGATTCGTGGGAATAGCGTTAATCCTGAACTTGCAGGAATTAACGAGGTCTCCAATAAGCTTATGAATTGTATTATGGTCAATAATTTTCAATACCTTGATGCCAGTTTTAAGAATTAAAATTAATAATATTTCATTGTAATAAATTTATATTGACAGTGTTTTAAATATTGTTATTGCAACATTTTATGTAAATTTATAAAATAAATAAAATGTCAAGTATTGCTAAGAAAATATTGTACAACTTTTGATGTAAATGATATTGATATCAGCTAATCTCTATTTTTTCATATTTAGAATTCAATTGATTATGACATTGAAGTATTTAAATGCAGTATATTTGTGAGAAACATAACAGTTTGTACAATATGTTCATTTGATCGTGTGATCAAATAATTAGCAATATATTTTAATTTATGATAAGAAATTTCTTATTTGTTAGAAACATTAATGGGCTGGATTAGAAAATCTAACAAATATTATCTTTACACAATAAGAAAAATGTGCTATGTAAAATTGATATCGTCGCAAATTAAGTGTCAATGTGTGTGTCAATATATCTATGTTTATTTCCATTTGTCCTTCATATCAATTATTAAACATAGATTGAACATATTTATAGTGGTTTAGGGGAAGCTCTAAACGCGTTTCATGAGTGCAGGTGGAGTGTATGAAGAGCAGAAGTTTAGTTTCTTCATATTGCGAAAATATGTATAGCATTTGCAAAACATGTTTTATTTTCTTATCCTTCGGAGGAGGTGGGAATCGATATGATATGGAGTCCATGCAAACGGATCATGGTGACCTGTCTAGCATATGTATGCATATACGATACACATACAGTGAACTATGAGTTTCACACTTTCTGCAAGATTGCTATAATCAAACTGTTGCTTCTCCTCTTGACCCTTCCTCTCCTGCACGGAGTATACATAGGGAAGATTGCAGCCGTCGGAGAAGCGTAATACAGTTTTATGCATGAGATGTATAAATTACTGTACAAATGCCGCAGTTCTTCGACTTCTTAGAGCCGTCAAGTTGGACGGCTCTATTTTATCTTCTGGCGTTCCTGCACAGGATCACATTCTGATGTTCACTTAATTCATGGACTCCACAAGAAATTACTACCATCGGGAGTTTGAACCATCCTACTAGCCTTTTGCTCTTCCTGCACTTTCTGCTCCATAAGTTTATAACACGGAAATTGAATTACTAACCAAATGTGAAATAAACATGAATATTGAACTTAAAAAGTAAAGAATATTTTTGTAATAAGTTTGTAAATTATTGACCATCTAACAGTAGAATTACTCCTTTGTTTTTCTGTTATCAAATTATCAGACTATTATTATTTGATAATTATTTAGTACTGACTGCGTCTTTGGTTCAGGTTTTAGTTATGTTCAGATTCGTCTTGTGTATTAGTTGGATAATTGTTACAAACAGGATAATTCTGTATTACTTAAAACCACACTTAATCAATGCTTGTAATGTTAACCAACATCATATATAATTCAAATTCGAGTATTAATAAGTAAGATATAGGATCAAAACTAAAATTATCATACATTTATTATTTTGTAAACTTACACTAGTTACATTTCTTGTATTCAGTTCGTTGGAATTTATACCTGTTATATCTGATGTGGCCAATAAGAGGAAAGCTGAAATATTGACGTGGGTTGGACCTCTGCTAATGTGCACAAAGTGGATGACTATTATATGCTCCCATTATTAGAATTTTATCTCACTTCACAGATATCCATCTTATCAATTTTAAGAAAACCCCCATTCATTGTATAAAATACTGTTTAGAATTAGTGAACAGAGTACACGTGGTAAATGAATTTCAATTTGTGTTTACCTAAGTTCTTTAGTGGGTTTTAATCCATTTACGTGGGCTATTATCGGAATTGAATTGTATCCATTTTGCTTCTTTTGACTTTAGCCTATTAGGATTATTTTCGTGGGTGTTGGGGTCCGGTATTTTTCTTTTCCTAAACTTCTTAATCAGAGCAAACATTGTGTTGCATTGGCTATTAATCTGTTGGTGGTTTTTCGGTTTGTGAAGTGCAGGAGGTGGGTGCAATTATTAGATCCAGAAAGTTCGATATATCGCGTGATATATTTGGTTGTTTCTATGACTTCAATGTCTTTTAAACATTTTATAAGGTTTATAAGATGAGTATTTATGGTTCAAACTAACTTTATCATTCAGTGTTGCATTAATTAGTTCTGTTTATCGGTTGTTCAGTAAATGGTTAAGTTGAGCTTTGGATTGAAAAGGGGCAATGTGAAGCGAGAGGTTAGTTTACGTCTCGAAATTAGGTTGAGTTTCCACGGGGAAAGCCTCCGTTGTAATTTCCCAAAGGATAATCCACGGAGTAGAGAATTTATCCAGCAGTTATCCTTTGGTGGGGCGGGCCAAGCGCTGAGTCCATAGATACAAAGTCGTTACAAAATACGGCGCTCTCGATACTAAACCCGGGCTACTGGGCACACTTGAGGGCTTAGTATCAAGCGATGATTTTCATAGTACACCGTATTTTTTTAAATTTAAATTATTATCCGAATCCCGGTATCGTCGCATGTATTGAATACTACAACGAAGTACATTCCAGTTCTTTTAGGCGGCACAATGGGCATAATTTGTTTTGCGTTCAACGTCCTGGTATTAAGCATAGTGATAATCCTACCAGTCTTCTGGCTGCTAGACCTGTTGTTTAAGCTGCTAGAAGGTCGACACCACTCAGATAGATTGGATCTCTCGAGGATGCTACAGATTCTTCCACCTTTCAAGTTCCGACTATAAAATAACTAAAGAAAAACTGTCGCGTTCGGATCTCACCACCGAAGAAACTCTCCTCTGTGTGACTTATTCGGCAACAATCCCAGGATATCCATAATCGGGATTACAGTCTTACAGTGAAATTGATTTGAAGAAGGAGTGGGCTGGCAACGCAAGATTTCTGTGCGACTGGATTGTGAGTGACAAATGGTCATCGAGTGACAAGAGCGGGACACTTCCATAATGGAATCGGCCTATTAGAAGAACAATAACGAACATGAGATGTGGGAAGAATATCGGTTTGCCCGGGGTTGACCCATGGCTGTTCCGAGATTTTTCCTGTTTTCGAAAACCACCCGAGTGGGCCCTCTTGGGCGTTGTACAATATTACTTATTATTAATTTCGCTGTACATATAATAAAAAAGGTTAAAAAAAAGAAAAGGTTATTGGGGCGAAAAGGAAGCCCTTAGATGAGTCGAGACCTCGGCGGTCCCTTATTTGGTATTTCCTAGAGCCGGTGATACACAACTGTGCTGGAGGACGAAACCATGTATCACTTGGGATAACAAAACCACAAGGCACAGTCCTTAAGAAATGGCGAGAGGTTTAACGTGCCGACTTTGTATATTGTAAACAAAATCTTATAACCATTTAAAGGAAATCAAGTATTTTTAAATTGGAAATCTAGTGCCAACATTATTACCGATGATAATCTGCGGCACAAAACTAAGTCCCGACACTGAAGACGTCGCCGGAGCTTCGCTGAGTCCTTTTATTCAATCGAGGAAGTAGCGACAAAGTATGTAGGGAAACCGGTTCATTTATGACAGTTTACTGGCTATAAAAGTTTATTATCGTGTCGCTCCTTCGTCAGTTTCGAAGAGAAGTTTCACAAACAGTGGCAGTGAGTTGGCTTGGAGTGTCTGTAGCCTGGTGTTAAGGGTATTGTCCAGGGCGACTGTGTTCGAACCGTTGGTGAGCAGTAGACCACCGCCGCAGTCTTCCTTCAGCGACTTCCTCCTATCGACCTCCACTTTTGGCACCGTCCTGCTGGTTGTGTCCAGCGGGTCTCCAGCTTCTCCGCCGGTTATTTCCAGGTATTCCTCCAGTACGCTCGGCAACAGGTCTGCCATCAACGCCGCGTCTTTCATCCTCGTCCTGATTTTAACCCTCTTCTCACCCATCTACTCGACAGAATGAATTCGCGTTACAGCAATTATAACATTTTGGCACTGGATTCTCTAGAAATTAAAGAAATGCTACAGTGTTATCGCATGATAAGTAGTAGGGGCCTACAATAAGGATCACTTATATTGAGGAATTCTCATAGGTAATTTCGAATACATATATACATATACCAAGCTAACCAAAAAACTCTCGGTTCCTGCTACATATATGAACATGAAGTTCGAGAGTTTAATTTCATTCGTGTCGATAAGGAATACCAAATTTATTTATCAACATCAGTCTTAAAGTAAGTCAAAAAATGAAACTGATAGTCACTATCACCCTTACTGAGTACCTGCGTTCGCCTGTGAAACTAGGAATTTAGAATCCCATCAAAACTATGTTTAATTTAGACGATAATGAACGAAGACACAACTGCAAGATGAATCATCGTCCCTACCTACGAGAATGGGCCCGCCCGATAAATTTAAATGAATAATCAAATATATATGAGTCATCACTCGAGTTTCCGGACACCGTAGAAAGAGAAAATTAATCTGAACCATAAATACAAACTAAAGAAATGCACTAGACATCCTAAATCGTTTAAAAGACATTAAAGTCACAGAATCAACCAAAACAAGAGTATCCCCAGGTCCCTTTCCAAGTCAGCGTGGTATTACAATGCAGTAATCTGGGCCATGGTTTTTACGATAATCGGACAAATTCGTCCGAAATTCGTCGTCATTTTGTGTTACATAAAAACATATGCCTCGTGTTGATCTACTCCTTAGTCCGGTTCCAGGGGGAAAGGGAATAAATCCGTCCATTGGAACTCCCTCAAGTGTTTTCCAAAAACATGAAAATCTGGGACAAATAGTGGGTCCATAACGGACCGCATATAAATTATCCTGGTATCATACAACGAGTAGAAATGTCAAACATTTGCCATCGATCGGGTTGGCACTGTGCAGTGGCCGTCCCCTCAGTATTATGCGATCTTAACAGAAGAAGAATTCAATATACATTTATAAAACTAACACCTACACACATAATAATCTATAACCATCACGAATAGCATAAACTGGTAGCCCTAGAATCCAGCTCCTATTCCATTAAAATCATGTTAGGTACAATTATTCGCAGTTGAAATACCGTTCTAGCTTTTGAAATGAACGATAGATACAAAGTAAAACCCTAGAAGAGTCGAAATAAAATTCGGCAAAACAAGAATAAGTAAGAGAAAGACCGCTTTTCCTGCTCAGTGTTGTACTGTGTATACTGTTCATTCCCCCATAACGTCGTGATAAAAGATGTAATCATGTGAACGTGATTACAGTATATAATCAATGGCATCTTGTATGACTTGCATGTAAAATATTTATACCGTAAATAAAGTTACGGCCACGTCGTACAGAGATATGAAGAACTGGTAGGTATGAGTGGGCGGACAAGGAGATTAACGAAAGCGTACGGCGGTGACAAGATCAGAACGCTACAGGGCCTCTTCGTCACCGGAGTCGGGGGCGAGTCTTCCGCCGAAGAAGATGGATCAACGAGAGGATCAATGCAGAGAATGGTGCAGAAGAGGCACAAGAGTTGGATGGGTTGGGTGGGAGCAGATCGGAAGAAAAAAATTCGGCATTATGCCCCGCTTTCGGGCCCGTTTAGCGGACGTGGAACGTCCGGTGTTCGGTTGATATGCGCAGATATTCCGCATTGGAAGCCGCTGCCAAAATCCAGGAGGAACAATGGTTTGGTGGTGTTAAGATTACCTCTGGCTTTTATCATAAGTTTGATACCCCTTGCACTGAGCCCGCTATTTAAACTATATCTTCTTTTATGGTGGTAAATAAATATCACGCCTTTATATAAGGTGTGCATCATCGTTTCCTATAAATTACTACACTCGTTTAATTTATCTCTTACGTCTAGGTAACGTTCCTTTACGGCACTCATTCTATTGTTACTGAATAGTGATTTCGATTTTATGGGACAGGGAGAACAACAAACGAGAAATCTACATACTGTCTTACCCAGTTTATTTTAAAATATTGAGTAAATCACGTGGCCATTTAATTTGAGTAAGCAGGGTTTGACTTTTTTACCTATCCCATGGCGCTTCCATTCAGGATGCTATTTAAAATGTCTTCTTTTATTGGTAGTAAACAAACATCAAGAATATATGATACGTTGTTTGTTCTCGGGAGCAGGCAGAGTTTGGTTTTATCAAATATCCCATGCCGCTTCCATTCAGCATGCTATTTAAAATATGTCTTCTTTTATTGGTAGTAAACAAACATCAAGAATATATGATACGGTGTTTGTTCTCTTGGAATAGGCCTATCCCATACCGCGTCGAATCAGAGCGCTATGTAAATTTTATCTTCTTTTATGGTAGTAAACAAACATCAACTATATAAGCTACGATGTTTTTTCAGGGGAGCAAGCAGAGTTTGGTTTTATCACATATCCCATGCCGCTTCCATTCAGGATGCTATTTAAAATATATCTTCTTTTATTGGTAGTAAACAAACATCAAGAATATATGATACGGTGTTTGTTCTCTTGGAACAGGCAGAGTTTGGCATTTTCGCCTATCCCATACCGCGTCGAATCAGAGCGCTATGTAAATTTTATCTTCTTTTATGGTAGTAAACAAACATCAACTATAAAAGCTACGATGTTTTTTCAGGGGAGCAAGCAGAGTTTGGTTTTATCACATATCCCATGCCGCTTCCATTCAGGATGCTATTTAAAATATATCTTCTTTTATTGGTAGTAAACAAACATCAAGAATATATGATACGGTGTTTGTTCTCTTGGAACAGGCAGAGTTTGGCATTTTCGCCTATCCCATACCGCGTCGAATCAGAGCGCTATGTAAATTTTATCTTCTTTTATGGTAGTAAACAAACATCAACTATAAAAGCTACGATGTTTTTTCAGGGCAGCAAGCAGAGTTTGGTTTTATCACATATCCCATGCCGCTTCCATTCAGGATGCTATTTAAAATATCTTCTTTTATTGGTAGTAAACAAACATCAAGTATATATCCTACAGTGTTTATTCTCGGGAGCAAGCAGAATTTGGCTTTTTTACCTATCCCATGGCGCTTCCATTCAGGATGCTATTTAAAATATATCTTCTTTTATTGGTAGTAAACAAACATCAAATATATAAGCTACGGTGTTTTTTCGCGGGAGCAAGCAGAGTTTGGTTTTATCACATAACCCATGCCGCTTCCTTTAAGCATGCTACTTAAAATATATCTTCTTTTATTGGTAGTAAACAAACATCAA
Source organism: Lethocerus indicus (assembly GCA_019843655.1). NCBI lineage: Eukaryota > Metazoa > Arthropoda > Insecta > Hemiptera > Belostomatidae > Lethocerus > Lethocerus indicus. Next base: position 15,673,295 of record JACDQD010000009.1, on the reverse strand, counting down.
GAATATATGGTACGGTGTTTGTTCTCGGGAGCAGGCAGAGTTTGGTTTTATCACATATCCCATGCCGCTTCCATTCAGCATGCTATTTAAAAATATATCTTCTTTTATTGGTAGTAAACAAACATCAAGAATATATGGTACGGTCTTTGTGTTCGGGAGCAAGTAGAGTTTGGCATTTTCGCCTATCCCATGCCGCGTCGATTCAGAGCGCTATTTAAATTTTATCTTCTTTTATGGTAGTAAACAAACATCAACTATATAAGCTAAGGTGTTCGTTCACGGTGGCAAGCAGAGTTTGGTTTTATCACATATCCCATGCCGCTTCCATTCAACCACGTGACTGTTACCTAAAATCTTATGCTCGTTCTAGTCCAGTATTGAGAGCTGAAAAGTAATATGAAAACAAGTGGACGTTGTGCATCGTCGGCAAGCTACCCGCCGGTAATACAGCGAACGTGGAACGTTCGGTGTTCGGTTGATATAGACAGATATTCCACGATTCTGTCACAAGAAGCTGAAGTAAAAAGTCCAGGAGGAAGAACGGTCGCTTACCCTTTGGTTCGCGGGAGTTACGGCAGAGTTAGATTTGGGATCGTTTCAACGGCGGTTAAGGAGTATACGTGAAAGAGACCATACAGGCATCCTACTCGATATCTCGAAATCATCGAATGAAGATAAAACATCGATAGAATGATGAATCAATGCGATATTATTGTAATAAATACCTGATTTTTTTCCTTTGCACTACTTATCTTTAGCTCTTACCGTTGCGTAATATAATGTTTCATTAGTTATAATTGAAGTGAATTTTTAATAACTTACAGTACACAGAGCTTGTACAGTTAGAGCTTTTTGTATGTGCCTATAGAGATCTGCATTCTCAGGGCGGTCTAACTGGGACAGCCTCCTTTTAGCCTCTTCAAAAGCTTCCGTCAGTTGGTCGTATTTCCTCTTGAGAAATTTCAACTTGTAGTCATTCTTTGATCTGCACTTGAAACTGCGAATCATATGTGTAAGTATACAGAACAGGATTTAGAATAAAACTTTAGATTTTAATATAATTTCGTTAATAATAAACAATATGAGAAATGTATGCTACACTCCTTAGTAATAGCTAAACCCAATACTTTTACCGTAGATTTTTTGTGTTTCTGTCTCCTCTCGCTGGTTTGGTCTTTTGCTAGACCGGTTTCGGCTGCTCGCCATCTTCAGTAGCGGTATTAGTCACTATTGGCACTTGGATGTTTCTCGGCCAACCTCACTGCACTGTTACTTTCACTTGTACTGTAGTGTTTGTCAGTTTGTCAGTTGTATATATATATATATATATATATATATGCATTTTGTAATTGTTGTTGGGGAATTATGTTTGTCTTATTTGGGTTTGATTTTGTTAATCCGCTTAAGTGTGTATCAGATTGTCAGATATGAGGGGGGGCTGATGGTTGGGCGGTGAGATTCTTTAATAGGATTATCGGGGCAAATATGGCATTACTCTGCGAATTAATCTTTTCGTTTTTGATTCTGTTTTTCTTGTGTTTGAATGTTTCTAAGTTTTCTATTATGTCCATTTCTTTCCCTTTCTTGCCTGGGTGTAATAACCTTAGTGATTTGTTGATATTCATTGTTTCGTGTCCGGAGTTTATAATGTGGTTTGCGAAGTTAGAATCTATCTTGTGACAGTGACAGTGTACTGAAGATGCCCGAAAAACATCCGAGGTGCCAATAGTGACTAACACCGCTACTGAAGATGGCGAGCAGCCGAAACTGGTCTAGCAAACGACCAAACCAGCGAGAGGAGACAGAAACACAAAAAATCTACGGTATTCAACCCCTCGCAGACCACAAAACAAGTACGTAAAACCAATATTTTTACTTATTCGGTAATCTAATTTACACACGTCCCTTTTGATTTAAATTAATCATGGGTATTTCGCGTCAATGATATTTTTGGAGGTGACTTAAAGACAGTTGTAAGTTTTATGACCAGTTTTGTTCATAAAAACGTGCGCGAACATTTTCTAACATTTTGGTGTCCCTCTCCAACTTGATTTCCTTGGTCTTGTAGTTCGCTTCTATTTGCATGATAGCTTTGTAAATCTGGTTATATCGCTCGGCGTTAAAGTCTTCCTCGCCTTTGACCTCTATCTCCTCGGCTTTCTCGGCTCCGTCTTGTATAATATACAATAACATTCGCTGGATCTGTAGTAAAACAAAAAAGAATATTGACGAAAAGTAAAATGTAGTATAATAATATTTAGGTTTCTGCGGTAGCAATGACTATATTCCTGGATGGCAAGAACGCAAAACTGGTATAAGTTACGACGAATTGGCAATAGTGATTATGTACTAAGCCTCCGCCGAACCATGAACAAATGTGACATTTTCTCTTATATTTATGGTGAAACAAATTACCTGTTCCTCATTATCTTCGCTCGTTCCGACTAGGTTCATTGTTTCTGATCGGGATGGAAGCCGAAAACGGTTGGTGCTCTGTCCTTCAGAGAGAGCATCCGCCGAACAAAATTTCCATATGTAAGTATATCATATGTTTTCATATGATGTTTAGACGCCATTTATTATTTGAACTCCAATTATAAAATTTAATACCGTAGATTTTGTGTGTTTCTGTCCCATCTCGCTGGTTCTGTTCTCTGCTGGTGTGGTTCTGTCTCCTCTGGTCTTTTAGCTAGACCGGTATCGGCTGCTCGCCATCTTCAGTAGCGGACTTTAGTCACTTTGGCACTTTGGATGTTTTTTGGGCATCCTCACTGCACTGTCACAGTCACTTGTACTGTGGTGGTTGTCTGTTTGTCGTGTGTATATATGCGTGTGTTCTTATTGTGTTTTGGGGGGATTTTTTTGTCTTGTTTTATTTGAGGGGGTGAGTTTTTTGTAAATCGTCTTAAGTTAAGTCGGTTATCTGCTTGTTTAAGTCTTTCTCGGGTTGTCGGTCAAAAAGAGGGGATGGTTGGGCGGGTGAGGTCCTTTAGTATGATTAGCGGAGCGAATATAGCGTCATTTTGGGAATTTATCTTTTCATTTATAGTGTTTTTTTGTTTGTGCTTGAAAATCTCCATACTCTCTATTACATCCATATCTTTGCTTTTCTTGCCTGGGTGTATTAGTTTTAAGGATTTGTCGATATTCATTGTCTTGTGTCCGGAGTGTATAATGTGGTTGGCAATGTTGGATTCCGTTTTATATTTTATAGATTTTATGTGTTTTTTGTTCTGTCCTCTATCTTCCGCCCGGTTTGGCCGATGCATACTCCGTCGCACGATCCGCATATTATTTACCTCACCCGCCCAACTGCCCCCCCCTTTTTGAATGACAACCCGACAAAGACTTAAAAAGGCCGATAACCGACTTAACTTAAGCCGATTTACAAAAATCCCACCCCCCCTCAACCAAAACAAGACAAACAAAACCACCCAAAAGCGCAATAACAAGATACGCATATTATACACGTCAAATATACAAGTGCATATATATACAAGGGACAGTGCAATGAGGATGTCCAAAGAACAACTAAAGTTCCAAAAGTGACTAACACCGCTACTGAAGATGGCGAGCAGCCGAAACCAGTCTAGCAAAAGACCAAACCTGCGAGAGGAGATAGAAACACACGAAAACCGCCAAAGTCTCGGAGACCCATTACGAAAGAGTACCTCAAAGCTCGAATGTGCATTATCGGGCGAATACGGGGTAGTATCTTAGAGACGCACTACAGGAGGAGGACTTGGAGGTGGCCTAGCTTCCAAAATGAGGGGCTCAAAGGTTCAGCGTCGTCCAAATGAGCGCCAAAACTCAATGTGTCATCAATACTGGAGTATTCCATAAGTCTCCAGCGAAAAAAATATATGCACTCCCGGATTCCCAAATTAGCAACAGGGTTAGACGAAGGTTCAAGATGTTGTTGAGCAGAAAGTGTGTGAGACGTTTCTGTCTTTGTTCCGTTGCTGATATTAAGATTTGGGAATGGCAGCATTCTTTGGTTGGTATTTTATCAAGTGACATGCCTTTTAAGGTTATCGAGTGGTTGGCAGCTTTCTTTGGTTAAGATGCATTAATGCTTTGTTTTTCATTGATTACCTTCTTGTAAAATACCCATTCTTAAATATTTCCATGTCCTCAATGCAATACATTTCCTTATCTTTTCGTCCTGAATTGACTAACATTAAGGAGATTTTTATGTTTACAGCAACCAGGCCGGAGATGATTAGCTATTTTTATAGCCTATATTTGTTCCTTGAATCTATCTGCTACTTTTCTTCCTGTTTGACCGTCGCCGACGAGTCTTATCTGACTGGTTTCGTTCCCTGTGCCAGGAAGGTGTGCGTACGCGGGTTTGGGGTGTGGGCCGCTTGTGCAGTTTGGGAGTATGAATTTGGTGTCTTGAGGCCCGAGGTTTAGGGCTAGAAGTTCTGGAATTTCGCACAGACGAATGTAGCTCAGCAATAGGCTGGTAGTTCGCAGGCCGAAAGTCGATCACCGTTGGCTCTGACCTTGGCATTCTGCCCTTCTCCGCCATAAGGGCAGCCTCGATGGTCTGCCTTATATCTTCTATGATGGGCAGTGATGCACTATTCCTGTCACACTTTTTTTTATCGGTTTTGTCCTATTTCCCCTTTTGTTGTTTTTTCTTGATGATCCTGATTACCAGAGGTGTTAGTTCTGGTTCCTTCTGGTGATTACTTTCTTTTAGAGTCACTCTTTTAGTACGAGCCAGAACGAGGGAGATCCAACGATATGGAGGAAATAGGAGAGCTAAGGAATTTTGTATGTTTACCACGTATTTGCTTGCGATGGATGACCGTGCGCAAGGAAGTCAATCTATGACTATTCGCTGTAATTTATCTCGTCCTTTATGTAAGTTGTTTTTAGCATAGGTTCAAGTTGAAGGGAAGCCGGAAGCTGTCCAGCATACGCCAAAATCAGCGAGTGTGGAGAGAAGACCATGGAGATGGAATTATGTTTCGAATCCATCGCTTCCAACCTTACTGGTATCATAATGTATGATTATAAATGGGTTATACAAGTAATAATTTATTTTAATATGTGGGAAATCAAGGAATGAAAGGACTGATGAGGGAATGGATCGAAAAAGTAGGACTCGGCTAAAATTTATATGAGAACAATTTGGGCAACGAGAATACAATAAATTGTATGTCACCGAACCCCTGCGGTAGCCGGGCTTCTGATTTTCGATAGGTGTATCCGACAATTTTGTGGAGAAACCAGCTTTACAGCAAATAAACAATGACTAAAATTTCCCCAATCCATAGAAAACAAGTGATGAGCCGGTGAGATAATTTCCATACATGTTTATTTTTTCCCTATTTTTTCTATATAAACCAGGGGATTGAAACGTCGAATATTGATGGACGTTTGTCGATACGTACTCGTTTCCGTTACGTTGGGGACAATGCTTGTGAAAAAAAATTGTACGCGGACTAAATAAGCATTAGAACTTCATTAGAGCTCCTGGAGAGTAGACCTGTAACAACATTGAGAGTAGTAAGTGTGCTCATTATTATATTCTTAGTGGTAGCATCGTCGTGAATTATATCAACAAGACCTTGTTATTAAAAATCATAATTGTACTGTTACAACAATTTTTCTACAGTTGATTTTCATTTATAGATATTTGTCATCCGTAGAATTTTGTCCTTTAATTTATATTTGTAATCAAATAATATAATTATATTTTCCTGATTTTTTATATTATAAATTCCTAGGCTTATTCGTTACTTTTAGTCTCATTTTAACTAATCCGTTTTAGGAGGAACTGATCCAATGATAGCAAAAACGGTACTATTTTTAATTTTCCTTCAGACAGGGAGGACCGTCTACGAGTTACTTCATCCTAAAGTAAGGTGTCATGAAACAAATTTGTAACTTTTCATTACTTTTATTCATGTTGAAGTGTTATGATAATTATGATCGTCAATTTGGGCTAGTCATTTCCTCCCGATATTTAGGCCTCTTGAGACCCACTAATATCAATCGTTATTCGGGTCCTTCGCGACGTCGGTGATCAGAACTTTTGGTCCTGGTTGGAATAGAATATTAATGTTTCGAATTCATTACTGTCTACCTTTCGGACGATTGTCTAATTGTTGTCAGCTAAAATACATAACCAGATTCGAAAGAATTCACAATTGCGAAACAGCCAACGGTAGCCAGCTGCCCATCAGTCTTCAGAATGCCCGCATCGACAAGTACGACCGGGACACGTTTGCAATCAGTTCCGACATACTCAGCACTGTCTACATTGAACAACCTACTGTGAGTATTTATTTCTAATCTCCCAAATAATAAATATATACTAGCATTAAATTAGACTAATTAAATTACTACTTCTAGACAAAGTAACTTTCATAGCTTCTTGTTATTCCGTGAGTTATCCAAACGGAACACCGGAATAATTCAATAGAATTTTTTACTGGAACCAAATGTTATTTTTGGAGGCGGAGATACTCGTGATGCACTGTAGCTCCAGGTCGGGCGTGATTTGCGAGCGCAACGTGCATCATGTTCCCCTGTACCAGTTCTGCAAGATGTTAGCCAACAGAACCGCCTTCTGGGCTCCTATCGTCGACTCCATCAGCCCTAGGCCGCACTGCCCAATCAGAAACGTATGTTAACACGTGAATTTCCTTTTCGGTTCCTCGTTTACATTCAGGACTAACATTTTCTCTGCGTCATCAGTAGTCCTGCCGACCACATTTAGTTCTAATAATAATAAAATTTTTTTTGATCCTGGTCATGTTAATCCGTCCAGTCTGTTGTTGGCAGATGGTCTACAAACAGAGGAATTCTACTTTCGAGAACCAATCGGTCCTGGTAGACCTGTTGAACTCGGCCTCCTGGGACGAGGCGGTCGATCCCTACTGGCGTTTGACCGTCATCATCAACAATCAATCGGAGCCGCTGTTCTGCGCCAATGTGATCTTCTCCGTACCGAGAATAAGGAAGAACTTCGGTAATGTATGATTATCTTTTAGTTTATTCAGAATTGAGCTACGAGTTTAGCTCATGACAAAATAAGTGAGACGAAAGAAATCAATTTTGGTAATATTTCCGTAAAGATGAAGCTGACGCGATCGTTGCATAAGGAAGACAGTAAAAGGACACGGAGAACAAAGACGCAGCATCACAGAAGAAGAGGACCGAAGAAGATACCCCTACACAACCATCTATCATATTCCAATTGAGTGCAGACGTTCATTATACCTGAGAAGTGTAGTACTAGGTTCAGGAAAAACAAATAATAAAACAAATATGTTATGGTCTATTCTATTCAAAATATGACTAGTAATCACATGTACAATTATTATAGATAATAATTCGCTTTATCTCAATATCAATAATAATCCTGACGGTAAAGTTCTGAAACCTTAATTTTTGAAGTAACATTAAATACAAACGCGCAATAAATTCTTAATTTACAGATTTTTGGAAGCAATGATTTGGTAAAGAAATATTAAAAGTGTTAATGAATAGTCCTGGATTTATTCAGACGTTTTGGACAAAGCGTGTTCGGCTAGAGCGGATTTATTTTTCCGATTTAGGTTTATGTTTTCCTTATGTTGAAATAATCTCGTTGGTATTCCTCTGCTCGTTTGTCCCAGCATTTCCCACAGCTGCAGGGGATTCAAGTTTCGGTCGCGGAAACACTCCGTTACTTTGGCCCATGTACTAACCGGGGGCATCCTGTTTGCACTGTCACTTACTTCACATCTACTGTGGAGTCGTCTGGTTTGTCTTGTGCATATATAGACATATGTGTTCTGTCCTTCTTGTGGTGTTTTCAGAAGGATGTTGTTTTATTCTTTGCAAGGGATTTAGTTAATTACGACTTAATATCATGAAGTGGGGGTCGAGTTCATTGAGCAGCATTAGCAGGGTAAATGTGGAATCACTCTGGGAATTTAATTACCCTATTATGTAAAGTATTATGTTCTTTTTTTGTTCTTAAATATTTCCATGTTTTCTATTAATCCATCTTTTTGCCTTTTCTACCTGAGTATATTAGTTCTAGTAATTTGTTTGTGTCAGTGACCGGAATGGATAATGTGGTTGGTGAAGTTGGAGTGGGTATTTTATGACTTTTATTTGTTCTCTATACCTATCCTCTATGTTTCGCGCAGTTTCCCCCATGTAGATGCCATCACATGTTCCGCACGCTATTTTGTACATTCCACTCTTCTTGTGTTTGTCCTGCTGTTGGGTACTGAAATATATTTCTAATTTGTTTCCTGTTTTGTATGGTATTCTGAAGTCTAGTTTTCTTGAAAACGCCGGATATTCTGTACCTTTCTTGGCCAGTGAATATGGGGTATCCCTTATTTTTTCGGATTTGGAGGATTGTTTTTAGTTCTTTCGCGTGTTTTTCGTGTGAGAAGGGGTATTTGTTTAATCGGTCTGTGAGATATTTCAGAGCCACTAATTTGTGCGATGGGTTAAAATGTGGAATCATGTCTTTGGTGGTGTCCTTTCTGGAAGATGTCAAATGTCATTCTTTATTTATGTTAATGCCTATGATATTTATTTGCTCGTATTGTTCTTGTTCTATGGTGTATTGTATTCTCGGGTGGATGAGGTGAATTCCGTTAGTATTTCTTCCGTTAGTGATCTTGGTGTTCTGTGATTAATAGTGTGCCCTCTAAATATCGGACGTATTGGCTGATATTATATTTTCCCATTCAATTTTGGATGTACCTGTTTCCTAGGTGCTGCAAGGATATATCCGCTAGGATGGCTGATTTTGGATTTCCCATTCCGAGTCCAATATTTGCTCTATAGTAGTTTTTATTGAAATGAAAATAATTTGACTCAAGTTCAAATTTGTTAGACATATATCCTAGTTTCTACTGGATTGTCTTCGATTAGCTTTTGGAAGGTATTTTATTTCGGGGATGATATTGCTGTGTATAAGTTTTTTATGGTCTAATTGGGATGAATTTTTTTGTGGATTTTTGGAAGTGCATTTAGGGTTAATGTTGACGAATTTGTATGTTAGTATTTTTGCCTGTTATGGTTCATCATGTTTAAGTGCATTGCGAAGTTATCGGACCTTGAGTTGTATAACATTGTTGTACAGCTGTATAACGGAGCCGAGGTCCCGATAAGAGACAACACAATTTATTGGTCTGAAAAGTAAAACTAAACTATATGACTTGAAAATGATAAAAATATAATAAAATTAAATACGGTCTCTCCGAGGAAGGGATCTTAACAAAATAACTAGAACGAATGGATCAACAAAGTACTAATTCAACGACAACGCCCATAGTACAGTAAAAGTAAGTGACAGTGCAAACAGGATGCCCCACAAGCGTCCCATGTGCCCACATGTGACTCACACTGCTACTGAAGATGGCGAGCAGCTGAAACCACTTTGGCAAAAAACTGACCAGCGAGAAGGGACAGGAGAACGTAAAAACAACACTACTGTAATCCAGATCCTCCCAGGTCACAAAACAGGCATTGCAAACTACTTATAAGTATTAGGAATATATCATATAGTACTAGATTTATTGTGATACACGAGAAATGGTTGTCATAATCCATAAGACCATTAATTATTCAAATGGGATATTTTTAATTAAATTCCAATCATATCTTTAAGTAATGTAAATGTCATGTTAGTTCGAGTAATGTCATTACAAATTCTGGTCTAAATTACTTTTATAATTTTTGTCAAGTACTTAATAACAAATGTCAAATAATAACCTAAAACCTTCTGATAAACTTAATTGTCATAAACATGATATATGTAATAGAAAAAAATAAATTTGCGAGATGAAAAGAGTTCTTTAATTTCCATTCATCCAGAGTGTATTTCCTTTATTAGGGTTATTGATATCTGTATTAGGTATACAAAACCAAAAACAAATTATAAAAGTAACACAGCACCAATATACAAAATAACATGCGGACAATTATTTTTGCTTTTTGGTGTATATTTATGGATAATATTTGTAATTGATGTGGCGTGAAGTGGCCTCCTCACTCAAGTGTCGAAATGTTTGTTTCTAATTATTTGGATTTAAACTGTGTATACAGACTGATGTAGGAGCGACTGATGGTTCTGAACCTTTGACAATGGGAAGGAACATCGCGTAGGTGAACAATGGAGGCCGGCGCGTTGGTTTTCAATCATTTATGAGATTGAATTGCGACACCGGGTCGAGGAGATCTTTCGTCGTCCTTCTGAGAAATAAATTAGAAATGCCGCAATTAAGCCATGTATTAAATTCAATCAGTCTGGAGTCCTTTCACAGCCCGGTTCACTTGTGCACTAGTGTCTGCCGTAACTGGATTAAACTCAATAAAAATATTATAAAACAATTACGATAAAATCGCACTTAAGAAACAAGGATGTTGTACTATAAAACCTGCAATCTTGATCTTGGTTGAAAAATCCAGTTCTGTATATTTGTTTCTCGTTCAATTTCATATTCTTTACGCTCTCCGATACGTATTTCACTGCTACACGGTTGAATTTTTTCTCGATATTTTAGTTTTACGTGGACTGAAAACCGGTTTAGTTCACATATGGGTAGCTAGATGGCCCGGAGGGCCCCCCATATGCTCGGCGGCCTTGGGGGCTGCTAAGGAGGAGTTGACTATTGCCCCCGTACATTGCAAAGGACCTTGCAGCCTGCATCTTATGGAAACAAAAATATACTGGAAGAGCGGTAAAAATGTCATAAATTGTTTTGATAACTTGGCATTCATTAGCAATCCTTCAATTCAAGTGATAATCAATACTTAATTAGAGTTCCTATGAATGTAACCCCGTCTAGGTAATGGTCTAGGTACTAGCAATGAAAGGTGTTATGATTTCTTATCGTTCGTATTTGGGCTGTCTACTAGTTGATGTCTATAATGCCCTAAATTCAATCATACAAATTTGTTTCAAATAATTTGCTTGGCATTAATTTTGAATCTGAATAATAATCGACGAAGAAGTCCACATGAAAAGCATAATTGTCGTAATATTAATTTCGTGACACCATGAAATAGCATTTATAATTTTATAAATTTTTTATTCGGGGCAGAGATAAACACTTATAATTTCACTTCTTGGGGCCGTTTTTCTTATAGCAATTCTTATATGTGCAACCTGCACTGGTTATGTCTTATTAGCCGGTCGGTCAGTAACGGGGAAATTGCATTGCGATTACGCAGTTGCGTAACGAGGACCGTTCCCCCGTGTCCATTTAACGGGGAAGGACTTTTAGCCGCTTACGATCCGTTCACTTCTCACCGGAGATTTAAATAATTCCCGTGTTACGCTCCCATTGGATTCTGCAATGCGAGTCCACCCCCCCATTATAATATTCCAGTGAAAGGTCTCAATTAGACTTCTGGTTTTCTATTATTGCTTCCAATTTATTCGATGCTCGCGTCGTGGAGGAATTTCAACTATCCCAATAGATGTTTTAATATGAAAGCATCGCGACAACGGGATCAGGTTTTCCAACCGAAAGAATTATTTCGCTTCTTTAAATGTATGGTTGAAACACTTATAAATTAGGGTTATCGATTGGACATGGGCGAAAGTTTAGGATATGCCTGAGAGAATAAAATGAATATGGCTTTAAAAATCATTAGGGTGTCAGGAGAAACAATTCAATTTTACCGGTAATTATCATTTCAAACAAAGTATTTTAGTTCATTCTTTGTATAAACATTATAAGAAATTGAGTACATTTCATAACTAAAGTACTTGAGCATATTGAGAGATCATGTACCGGAGCCGTATACTGCTGTGTGCATTGTTGCAACCTGCGTGTCTGGTGGGCAGCTTCGTTTTGAAATACCAGACTGGTGACTCAATATCAGAGATAGGGCGAGTCTCCCACTCACACACGGTCCACACTTGTCAGTACACAATGTCAGTACTAACACGCACACGCACACGCACATGCACACGGACACGGCGAGTTCAGACTCGCCGCCACACGTACATGCCCGGTATGCCCACGCGAATTGCACACACGATTATTTCGTTAAACATGCAGGTGATATTTGTTACAATATACAGACATATAATAGGACTCACGCGCAGTCGTGAATACATATAATTAGAGAACGCTGTACTCTACTCGATACGTGGTATTAGCACTTGTGGAGACAGCAGACGACAGGTCTCACACCGTCATTAGCGCTATCCTAATCTGAATTGCAAACATTCATTATCGTGTCAGCAGGTTAACCATTGAATAGAATGCACATTATTTTTTGGTCCTCTATATTGGCCAATGGTCTTTTCGGAGTTTACCCCTGTGTCAATCGGTAGTGGACAACTTAAGCTATGTCGGGTACCTCATTAGACATAATTCTTTGCAGTATGTCGAGGGTGATAGGGAGGCTACAATACAATAATATACGCAACAAGTATTGTCTTCAGCCCCTCATGTTCGTGGCAACTACTTTTTTGGTGGATGAAATTGTGCTTATCTTTAATTCCTCGAGTAAATTAATATTTTACTATAAATCTATAAACACAATCTCATTTCATGTAGGCGACCAATTATGTAAAATCTTTACCCGAGTGATTCTCAGAATTTCCATAAATATTTTTTACAGTGACTCAAGTCAGAAGTTTTTTCAAACGGCATAGTAATTATTCTCTGGAGAAACTGAATAATATCATTTTGTAAACCAGATCGTCGTGCCATGTTACGTCCGACAACGAAATAATTTACATACTATTCTACATAACAGCTTATTTACAGTCATAAAAGCGTCCTACCACACTCAGGGGGGCGCTAGTGTCGCGAAAATCGTTCGTTGAGTGCATTTGCACCGATAAACTAGCGCCCCAGCGAGAGGAGACAGAAACACACGAAATCTACGATATTAATTCTTGCATACCTTTATAATATTAATCTTTTAAATAATCATTTAAATAAACTGCGATATCTTGTAATTTAAATTTTAATTACATAACAGAGTCGTCAACAAAGTAAGGCCCGCGTAAGCGGATTAAGTGAGTGGGCTTGATATTTATACAGAGCAACAATTCGTGTGGGCCGAAATATTTTTTCATGTTACAAGATGCAGGCAAAAAACCCACCAAGAGTTACACTGTAGACAATTTGTTTTGAACTGAAGTACGGAAAAGAAAAAACCTTAACCACCTGTTATTTTGTGAGTGTTTTTCTCTTTTATTAAGATCTTTGGTTTTTTCTTGAATATTTCCAAATTCTCGATTATGTCCATTTCTTTGCCTTTTCTATGAAGGTAGTGAGGTCTAGCAAAGGACAAAAAAAACATAAAATCATTATAAAGTTCCAAGGAAACATACGTGAGATGTGTGACTCATCGTCTTTATCCCGGAGACATGCCTTGGACGAATCGAAGTTTATAATGAAATATAAATTAAATATTTTCCGCGTGGCGACTGGTTGTTAATGTTGCGGAGGTGAGGTGGCTGGGTGGTGGGGATGGCCGGGAGTTGCCGCTGGTGGGAGTTCAACTGGTGCCTCAGTAGGCGGCAAAATCTTGGCCCGACCTCACCTGGCTGGCCAGTAGGACCCTCAGGAGCCTGCCCGTCCATAGCGCTTCCCCTTCTGTCTGTGACCAGTGATACGTTCCGACAAAGACTTGTGAACATTTACTTTATCGTTTCTTCCCATTTCTGTCAAAGTTTTGAGGTGAAATTCGTTCGCGAGAGAGTAGCAGACGGATGGGACGCTGCTGAGGCATTCTCAGCGGAGTGTTGGCGGACACAGAAGCGGATTGGGCGATGGTTTTTGAGGTAAAATTTACCCCCTAGATAAATCATCCTTAATATTGTACAATAGTTGGATCTTCCGACGGCCCTTGAATATAGGGCTGTTCCTATAAATCAACAGTTGACGTCATAATGAAAATAAATTGTTTATATTACAAATTATGTAATAAGTTTAATAAGGAAGAGGGCCGCTATTCGCCGAGATTCTCACGATGCTCCAATGGACCAGTTTGAATCATGACCCCGGCGTTAAACCCTGACTAACGGGTTAAACTGCAGTATAGGATATAGACGGTCATGAATATATCTGTGGCTGATATGAATATCGTGGCTTAAAATCTGTGCGATTCCTATTGTAATACGAGTAAATTCAAATCGGAATGCACCAGTTCTGAATTAAAAGCTTGGATCAGGTTAAAGCGTCCCCCCAGCAATCAAAATAGTTCAAATGATTCCAGTCTCTTCGTTGTATGTTACAAGCCGCAACAAAAATTAAAATTCTAACTATAAAAAGATGACCGTGTGAAATACAGGAATAAACGGTCCATACACGTAACCTAGATAACATATGCGAACTGGAGCTTTCAGATTTCACCGTGGAACATGATGGTGTTTGATTTCGCTTATCGTATTGTATTTCCCGTGCGTCATTATTTAATACAAGTTGAATCAATTAAACTTACCTAACGAGAGCGTTGCTTTATGGTTTCAAGTAGTGCAAGTCTTAACCGGAAGGGAATTATTTCGGAGACGCTAATGCATGTGTTAACGAACATTTTGGGAATTTATTCGGTGTGCCCCAATCTGAATCAACGAACACCGCAATCGGATCCTCGAAAACATTTTACGAGGAGTGTAATTTCAATCAGAAGCAAATTTTTCTGTATACTTCAGGGTGTGTCACTGTTGCTGGCCGGTACGTTTTTTCTTGAAGGATCATTAAAGTCACCAAGGACATGGAGTGTCGCCGTCGAAGGGTTGGGTTGTTTCGGTCGAATGCCTCAAATTTGATCACGTTCATTTTTAGAATATTCCGATTTACTTTTGTAGATTTACAAAATACTTTGAATTAGAAATTGGTTTGGGGGATTTTGTACTATAATTTTGCATACTAGTTGTAGTGAGCATCCTGGACTTTGTAAATTCTTCTCGTTTAATCACTAGACATTTTCACCTGAAATTCCGACACATATTTATTTTATTCTTTAATTTATATTGGATACTGACTGCTTCGGACAACCGCCTTGTCAAATAGTCCCAATTCCCCAATTTATGTCGCATTAGTACTCAGATTAGGATGAATATCAAATTGCACATTGCTTATAGGTATCAGCAAGGATCAGGAACATCACCACTCCTTCTCTGAGCTAGACCGGTTTCTATTCTCCACAATTCACTAAGATTTCGACAAACATAACGTGAGATCATTATACAACAGTTTAATGACAATGAGGAGTTTGCCCGCTAAAATGATAGCGATAACCCTAACCTGGTCTAACTAGTAGGGACCAAGGAATCGTAATATGAGTAATCCAGTAATTTGGCAACGACTCCAGTAATTGATGGTTTATCGTAAGACAGTCGGTTCACATGTGCCTATGCAAATTCATTTTAGGATATCGTCGAAAATTGCAGGTTAGACATTTTTCATGGCTGTCATTAACATCGCCGTTCCGTTAAGTCCTAAACAGACAATTTCGTCTCCATGAGTTAAACGTTCTGTATACAGCCATTTAAGCAACAGACATAGTACACAATTACTTGAGTGTATACGTAGTGGACCCGTGGAAGAGCCTTCCACTTAAGTACTCGAGAAGACTATTAATTGGAATCCTGAGTATCGTAGAATAAGCATTCACGTACCGACTCTTCTGATCGAGAATTAGATAACATCGCAGGTGGCTATTATACAATAAAATGTTATTATTAGAAACAATAGACATTACTTTATGGGCAAAACCCGTAAATTACTCCAATTTGGGACTAGATAAAAATATTTAATTAACAAAAATTAATTAATTCAAAGTGAGTGTTTGGCGGTCTGTTTCGGTATTAATCTCCCGCGTTTTAAATTAAACATTTTCAGCTCTACTTTTGTTTGGAATTTTGTTCCGAAAAATGAGTGCTTACATCTTACGTCTTCCCTACGTCTGGTTCTGGGTCTAAAATTAGAATCGTCGGTTTTATTGAGGCTATTACTTGTGAATGTGTTTCGGCGTGTGTATTCCCTTTTTAGGCGGCCGTCTCAAACGGGACGCTCGGTCGGGGCGATACGTTGCCACTCTCGGATGTGGTCACTTCTGAAACCGGTTTCGCCAGTCCCTCGGCCGGCCGCCGCTCTCCGCCCTGCTCAACTTTGCCGCTAAACTTTGGGGCGCGGTCCCGCACGCACACTCACACGGTTCTATTTCGCACGATTCATTCGAAAATTGCTATAAAATTGTGGACGAAAATTAAGAGGGTAAATGAAGCCAGGACCGTAATCCGAAATTTAAATTATTTCCTGCATAATTTCTGCGATTCTCAAAATATCTAGAGTATAACTGAGTTGAGACTGAAAAATGTTGCTTAGGAGAGTATTATATTTTCATCAGTTTTCACTCATAAGTCCAACCGGGCGTAAGGGTTAGAATTCGAAGAATGCTTCCGTTGCGAATACAACTTGTTGAACTTCCGCCGTTCTTTCGAGATAGCAATCTGCTATTCTAGGTGGCCATCGCTCAAGCCAATCTCCCCACGGCGGCCGTATCTATTCCCAATCTGCTATCCGCACGACACGCGAGGTTTTACGCCAGTATGGCAGTTTTATGATTCACGGACTAGTCGGGTAACAGTAACAACGACGATTGTTCCAACGTAAACGAGAATTTTTTTCATATTTTTCCGATAGAGTAGTGTTAATACTTTTGTAATTGTGGTGGTTGTCTTCTAGCGAAATATTCGTCGTGTAATTGTTAATGTGAGCTGGGCCAATACACCAGTATAACTCTGGTAGGAGGAGAAAGTCGAACGGGTTTGGGCGATTATCCGAAAATATTATCGTTTGGTCGGCCCAATTTTTTATTTTAGATTACGTCGGGCAAGAATAACGCGTAAAAAAACTGATCTGTTTGAACGATAGAGCCTAGTCAGTGGAGTGGTTTGAGGTGGAGCGGGTAAGTGAAGGGGGTCGTGAGCTCTAACGGTCTGGGCCCGGTTATGTTGTTGCCTCAGTGACCTCTCATAATATCTCTTACCCGACGGTTCATCTCGCGTCTTCTTCCAGACGCGGTTTAACCAGTCCTGAAGGAAACGAAGAAGGCAACAAGTAGGCATGTGATGCTTCAACACCTCGTGGACTGTAACTAAAATATTGAATTGTGTTCTCTTCTTAGCAACAAACTTATGTCGTTTTTCCGATTGATTGCACACTAAAGCGAATTATCAAATTTTCCAGCGGATAATTAAATCTGAAAATACTTCAGTCTTTTGTACGGGGTTTAATTACGCGCTGGTTAATATTCGTCCCGGCTTGAATACACCAGTCATCGCCTTCGTGTAATTGCTTCTCGTAAAAACAACAGTTTTTCAGCCGTTAATAACAACACTGGTGGCACACATATGGACCGTAGTTTCACTTTCTGGCCTGTTTTTCGAGTTCACTGTTACGCCCAATAAACCTTAATTTCAACTGTTTCTGTGGGCTGTGTGGTTTAATTAATTTTTCTTCAGCTGACCGACTATCGCAACGTTACCACTCCGAGCCGCTTGCTGTTAATCCTTTCGAAACAGGGTAATTGTATGTGGATTATCCCGCGGATTATAACTGTACGCGGTGTTAATGATGCGCGGTCCTTCTGTTATTTCTCCCCCCGAGAGAAATTCGCCCCGACAATGATTACGAGCATTACTAACGGCATGATAACGCGAAATATCCGACAGCGTTAGGATCATAATAATATGTTGCGGGGACTTTCTACGGGGGGGGGGGTTGAATCATTCGGGATGATTAAATAAGAGAAGGGGACAGACCTCGATGATGACGATGTCCGATTTGATAATAGGACTCTCTCGCCCTCTGTTCTAACCGACCGTTGATGTCTCCGGCATGTGTCCGCCGCAATTTGTACGCGGACGTTTTAATTGCTACCGCTTCGGGTTTAAGCCTAATGCGAGGACCGAGCACGGCGATGGGGTCAACACTCTCTGCCCGAAACGAACTAATGTCCCTCATCATCTTTCTCTTCTTCATCTTCGACCCAGTCTTTACACCGTTTTTGCACCGCCGCTGTGCCCATTCGTCCCCCTTCGACTGTAATTCGAAAGCCCAAAATGCGCCGTTTCTTGTTTCTGTCTCTGAGCATTATACTGGTTGTTTTCTTGAGAAGAAAGGTAGGAACCTGGCGTGTATGAAATTTGAAATTTAAAAGTATCGAGAATTTTTCCGTAAAGGTCTTCTTCTTCCTCCCTTTTTTTCATAAAAACAATCGGACTTACGTCAGGTAACGTTGAAGAATGACGTTGCTTTTGGCTTCTCGCCATCACCAGTAGTGTTCTCTGATACAGATATGAGTACCTCACAATATTGCAGCCATTGTAGACAGTCATAATATAAGATCTATCGTATAAATATTGGCGAATGTTATCGGAATTATTATTTCTTACACTCATGTAAATACACATCATAATTATGAGATCATAATTCCTTAATTCATCCCACGATAATCATAAAGGAGTTACGGAACACCCAGAACACCACAGCTTACTTAATGACGCATTAAAAAATCGAATTGGTTCCGTGGTTAAAGGAACCAAAGGTAAATCCCCGACACCATATTGTTAGCAAGTTGAGATAATTTATTATCAACGACTTGTTTTCATTTTGCCCCCTTCTTGGAACAAAAAAGTGTGCTTTCTGGAAGTGTTTGTTTTGTCAAAGTGCTGGCCTCGGTAAAAGGTTACCAAGAGGAGACAGAAAACAAATATTGAATTTTCCTTGCTGCGGTGTCAGGAAAGGTATATTTATCCGTTCCGAGAACTCGTAAGAACCTCCCAGTCATCTTAGCTACTTTAATTATCATTAATTTTACTCATCTCCCCATTTTATTGCGAGTACTTTATCCTTTTGTAGTTTTATGATTATAATAAAGTAACAAGACCTGCCTGGCTTCACTTCGTTAATGCACTTTTTTCCCTTTTCACTTTTGCTGCGTAAGTCATTATAAGCCAGCGGCTTTGACGTCAGAGGCGGCCCGACATTGATGTACGACCGATAGGATGCTTACTTCTTTCTATTTTCATAATCCTCGACTCCTAATTTGATTCGTTCTTCATTAATTTTTTTTACATTTTATTCAAATCCTACGATTACATTATTGTACAAATTGTGATTTTCTTGTTACCGAGTAAGATGTTTTAGTTAAGTACATTTCCGCACTACCCTCAGGGGGCGCTAGTAATCGGTCCAAGTGTACCGAACGAACTTTAGTTAAGTACATTTCCGCACCACCCTCAGGGGGCGCTAGTTTATCCGTGCAAGTGAACCCAACGAACTTTAGTTAAGTACATTTCCGCACCACCCTCAGGGGGGCTCTAGTTTATCGGTGCACGTGTACCCAACGAACTTTAGTTAAGTACATGTCCGCACCACCCTCAGGGGGCGCTAGTTTATCGGTGCAAGTGAACACAACGAACTTTAGTTAAGTATATTTCCGCGCCACCCTCAAGGGGCGCTAGTTTATCGGTGCAAGTGCACCAAATGAACTTTAGTTAAGTACATTCCCACACCACACTCAGGGGGGCGCTAGTTTGACCAAATCGTTCGTTGAGTCCTCTTGAACCGATAAACTAGCGCCCCCTCAGTGTGGTGCGGAAATGTACTTAACTAAAGTTCGTTGGGTGCGCTAGCACCGATTAACTACATTACTAAAAATAAACTTTATTCTATAAATGTTGGATTAACAGCAAACTTTTATGAACGTAAACACACAATACCAGATAGATTTCGTATCATATATGTTGAAGTCAGAAGCTAATAGTTGTAACCAGTCGTGTGATCAAATATATACTTGACCGATAATCCGACGAAGACATATGCTGTTTAACAAAATCCCTCCTAGCCGAAATAAGGCAAACACCCCCCAAAAACACAATAACAAGACACGTATATATACTCACGACAAACAGACAACCACCACAGTACAAGTGACAGTAACAGTGTGCATCAAACCTGCGAGAGGAGGCAGAAACACACGAAATCTACGATAGTATTCATCTTAAATTCTTGATAGCGTTATTTTTAAACAGACCGACTTCTGTGGTCCATCATCGTTGATGCTGAGGGAAGGAGAAGGGGACTCCAGTTGGACAGAACAGAAGGATTACTCTCCTAACGGTACAGTCCTGGTCTTCTTTCGGATCACCCTCCATTACCTTCGCTCCTGCCACCTACCTAATTTCAGGTTCCATTACCGCCGGCGTCCTGTAATGCTCAGTGGTACGCCCGCGGCTACTTTTCATGTACTCTGAATCATCTAGACCTCATCTTATACGTTTATTTTTTTAATTTTCCGATGGTTACTTTCTCAATTTTTGTCCATTAATTGCAACTACAGTAAGGCAGAATACGAATTGTTAGTTATCACTTCTAAACGATAATGGGATAGTGACTAAGAGGAATCGGAAGTGGTTGTCGTCGGCTGGCTGAACCCGCCAGTGTTGCCAACAACCGTCTGCGGCTCGTGCGAACCGGAAATTTTCCCACCAGCCTCCGCCGATCTGTCCCAGTTTCCGTCCTTGATTTGTTCCGTTCTAACGCAGATCCGATCGGATAAATTAACGCTAATCAGTCAAGATGCGCTTTATTATTTTTCTTATGATCGACTCCTCTGGGTACGTTTTTTCAGATACCGCTTGCGGACAGTCTTTGTTGTCACTAACACTCGCATTGTATCCGTGAGATACAAAAATGTTCATGCCAAATAGAAATTGAATAATCAGATTAAACAGGATTTACTGAATCGTCAAATTGTTCTCGCGTGCATCTGATGAATTGTATACTATAACACTGTCTGATAGAAGTTTCTGAGACATATAAAAGAATAGGACATTTTAGTAGGGTCCGTTAGTCGGATAGGTAAGGTTAACCGGGTGAGAGGTAAAACAACTGTCCCTCTCCCTAACGGGTCTCTCTCTCCCCTGAGAAGTGGTGTCCTTCTCAAAGTCAAACTTAATTGGAGCCAATTAATTGCTAATAACAGTGAATCTGAATGGGGCGACGAATGCTCTTACCTTCCATTCATTGTATATACGGGGTCCGGAATAGGCGTTCTTGAAAATAGGAGGGAATATCCTCCCCCGTGTGTCTCTTACAGACAGTAAACCAATAAAATATAAATTAGATGCAGTCCAAAAAGAGGGTTATTTGATCACTCATGAACAATTGTAACATCAAGGTCATAATATAGTTTTTATTAAGTAAATTAATAATTAAATTATTCTATGTTCTCCTCTTTAGGCTCTCTTCGCTAAACAATCAATTCTCTATATCTTTGAAAGACATTATGTACATCCCGGATACATTTTATTGTAAAATAAAGTAATAAATTCGAGAAAAAATATGATAAAACTGTAACGTTGAAAACCGTGAGTAGCACGTTGAGTAGTTGACGTGCGCTGACATGAATGAAATATGAGAAAATTGATAGTCATTGGGGCCTGTCTGCTGGTCAAGTCGAAGATGGATATGTATAACCAATGTAGTACTGAGATTCTGACCAACATAAAAATAACGATACGCTGTAAGTTTTCACTGTACGTCAAATTGTGTGTAGTCGACTTCTTCTTCTCCAGGAAGCAGTTCATGCACCTTTAGGCTAATCGAAAAACGCCTACGGCCCATTGAAATGTGTTTATTTTAAACGGTCTCAAACGCCTTCTAAAAGGCGGACAATCTCGGTCCATTGAGTGTGAAAGTTGTACAGCAGTTGGGCAACACCGCGTGACAACACCGCAGGGCCAACACTGCTATTGGACATTTACCAAATATCTCGTTCACAAACGATTTATTGCGTTTTAAATATGTTGAAACCGTCCTCCGTAAATATGTCCACACAAAATTGTGGCTAATACAATATTCTCCTCTGGATTGAGGAAGAGCCGTTACTGATTATGTAATATCGTTCATTGTTCAAAGACAGTTTGGCAGATCCTTATTGAACCTTATTACCTAATACCTTATTAAATTTGTGATGGAATGCTACTGACTGTTGCGGGTAAGAAGGAGCGGAAAGTATGCGTATGATATTCCGAGCCTTCACCGATTAAAATCCAACCGAGCATAATAATTAGTTTCGTGATCACTGAAGACCGGCCATTCGAAGTATGTCCGTTTTCTCCCCCATGAGATCATTTTCAAACAGACAAACGTCATTTAGCCGGCCAGTATAATACTTTCTTTCGTCGGGGCGTTGTACCATTAGCGGTACATGTTATCGCCGCCCCTTTATCCCGCCATCTAGACAACGACAGAAGAACTTACTTTCCCCCAATTAGTTATATATCAGAGCGACTATTTTCCAGCCGTAACACAAGTACAGGCCAACGGTATTCAACTCGTTACTTCCACCTTTCCACCGTAACGTCAACTTGCCCTCTTACACTTATCCACTCTTACTTCGCTGAAAGTCATTCACCTCTGTTTGAATGCTGAGGGAGAAAATTAATTAGAGAAACAATAAAAGTAAACAGGATTATAATTGTCCTTTGATATTCTTGAATCTTGCCCTCTCAAACATATCCACTCTTCCTATTTGAAACATAATTTCAGTTCAACCCTTAATTTAATATTAAACGGTACTAAAATTCAAAGAAATCCTTCAGGTGGAACGTAACAGAATAATCTATTTTAGTTAAAGTACAAAGTGAAAGACTATCTTACATATCTTCGACGACATATATTATCCTAGCGGTGTCCATAATTCGGCCTAACAATGGGGTGGAGGCGGCAGGCGTCCGGCCTATAATAAATATAAAGAGATCGGTGATTATGGCTCGTGTATGATGCCCGATACGATGGTCTATAATGGGGCCTCGCGTTCTGTAAAAATCGCCGTCTGAATAGAGCCGGCCGACAGAGGTGTGCAGTGCCCACCAACAGTCGCCTCCATATTGTCCTTTCACTTCCTCATTCCTAAGCGTCCCAACGCTTATGTCCCTCCATGACCCATTCTGATATAACTCGGATTTGTGCCAGTTATAAAATAAGAGACGGATGACGCAAAAGAGGAGGGTGAAAAAATGCTTTGATACAGTTTCGGTCTTCTTCAATCTACTAACTTCTGGTAGATGCTTTGAAATAATGAATGAAGAAATGAATGGAATACAATTGCCATACCTTATTATGAAATATAGAATGTCCATTAGTACTGTATTCCTATTTATGAGGACTAACGGAATGAAATGACAGATATAAAATTAGAAACAAATATGATACGATTAAAATATTAAAGCCATTAAATGTTGGACGATTTCCATAAACAAAATAACACGAAAAAATTTACACTAAGCACAATAATTAGACCGGCTATATAAATAGAATCTATTTTGAAATAATAAACACCAAGGCGTTAGTAATTTCCTGTCATATCGTCCATGTTAAAATAGGCCCTACTTTACCAAGGAGTAGATAATGAAAGAACCGGGATAAATAAGCAAACATGATTTACTGAACATCGTAAAACAAGGAAAATCTACATTTTTTCTTGTCCTGGATGAAACTAATCATCTTCTAACGAAATTTACTTGGATGAATATTTTATCGCTTATGCATATTCATTAATTTTAATACGTAGATTGTGAAGGCTATATTTTAAACAAAAATTTTGAGTACCGTTTGAAACAATGTAATTTTATCATTCCTTATTCGGATGCAGAATTTTGACGCCACATTTTCGTTTAAGTGTCTCCCTACTAATTTCACATCGGCTACAGGAGGAAATTCATTTTTCGTATAATTTATGTATATTATATACATATTTATAAATGACAAATTTTGTCTTGTCTTAACTAAGCTTAGAGCAAAATTCATGGTACGGAATTTTTATTAGGAATTAATCAGCTGACACTGCCAGTTTTCCGAAACATGCCACAATGTTTTTGCAAATTAACGATAATATTTATTCTGGTATATATGTGTACTAATTGCACATATTCCGGATTCCAGGCCTTTCTATCTACTTATATGCATATTTGTTTATTAATTTTGATAATCTAATTCAGTTTTGTTTCACCGGAAAAATGTATATACTCCTGACCCGTGTCAGGAAAATGTATATAGTCGCTAGCACTAATTCAGGACTCTTTTACAAGTAGTTTACTAAATTTTTTTCGGATTTTGCTTTGCGTTTTGAGCGCAGAGTGTTTTTTGGCAGACTTTAAGGACTCGGTGCCGGTTTCCGTTAGCAAGGCGGTGAGAGTCGTTTGTGGTGGGGCCGGTTTGGCCTTCCACGAGACTGTTAATGGGCGGTGCAACCTTCGGACAGAAATAATAATAACGCCGAGCTGTGGGATGTCGACCGGAACGGTATTATAATATCGAATAACAACACAATAACACTGATCGACCCGAGAGAGGGCAGAAGATGGGAGCTAGGAACTAGGAAACGTTTTCTGAACACTTATAGATTAACATAATCTAACCCTCGGGTCATACAAACATTCAGATGCAATGTATTAGTGACGTAGTCAGTTCTAACCAGTTTTCTCGAGTTATTTCAGCTCCAGTCGTAAAGATTTCAACTTTCCAATTACCGAAATATAATTACATTTTGATCGAGAATAATTTAAAAACATTTGGACCATAATGTGGTGGTAATGAGCTTATGTAAAATAGTGTGAATGACGCGAAAAAGAATTTTACAACAAGGTCAATTAAAAAATATCCAACGTTCTTTGAGTGCCAACAATGATGAGGCAAATATACTACTGAATTAGAGGTGGGTTCACCCGCGGTTGTAACAATAACAGACATGATGCCCCATCATGCTCAAGTGTCTCACTAATCTGCTGATCGGGGTGGCGAGAAGCCCGACCCGGTTCAGCATAAGGCCAAATGAATGAATGGTAGATTGCAAGAATGATGATATTGTGTGTGGCACAAAAGGAATCTTGCTAAATACAGAATGTAGAAATGAAGGAAGTCAATAAGGTCGTCGTCTCTGTCTTTTCCTATACCACAAGCTTCATTTTTCTTTTCTAAAGTAAATTTGATCATTTAGGAAGGTTCCTAAGTCTAGGAGTGGAGCACAGTCACATTTCGTCATTTCCCTAGGCCGGTCCGTATGTTTAATCTTTTCAATATTTCAGAAGCTTGTTTCTGCGACCTCCTACGTTATATCAAATAAAGTTGGAAGTCCAGCATTACGTGTGCATGTAGGCACTGTACAGTTATTATACATGGGATTAGCGGTGGGATTTCTCAATGCCTGAGCGTGGGCTGGAAGGCCGTCGCCGCTCTCTGCGCGTAGGCCGCCCTGGCCCAGTACCAAGGACCTGCCCTCCTACCTTCACTTCTGTATAATAAACGCGATTTATACAGATTCATTAGTTTACTATGTGGTCGGTTAGTTGCTTAATAAACGGCCGGAATAAATCAACGTCTTTAAGGGGGTACGAGAGAGATTGGAATATCATCACTTCTTCTCTTTATATTCCGTCCGACGATTAATATTAAAGTTTATTATATTTACAACACATGGTTATCGTGGTTATCAAAAGTTACAACTATGGACTATAATATTAAATATTAAGAGTGAATAAGGGATTTAGACGGATCAACCAGCTTTAATTAACCTGGATTAAAATTGATTTGGGTCGATAAAGGTGGATTAAGGAATTGGTACAATACCAGTATTGTGTATTCATCCATTGGGATTCAGATATTTGATTACCAAGTTGATACTCATGACGCTATCGATGTAACGGAACGGGTGAAACGCTTGCGGTAGATTGCATATGCCGGCCGAAGGGAGAACGGGAGAGAGGTCATCAGTGATCACTTTCAGTTAAGGATCACTTTCACTGTCGGCGGCGATGATGATTTACATTTACTAGCGGCTGAGGCCACGTCCGGTAAGCCGCAAAGGTCGCCCCGCTGCTGCTCCACATCATCACCAATGTGTTAGTTTTATATGTGTTGGAATTAAAGACGAATTATTTCAGGAACGACAGCCAGAAGGGAACCAAAAATAACCCTGTGTTTGCTAATATTAAAATCCCATTTAAGGATATGAACATAATAAACTGTATGAATATTTCTTATGAATATCTGTAACTTATTGCCCCTAATAATTGCACGTAGCAATATATGGGGAAAAAACTCCGAATTTGTTTTAAAATCATTTGTGGCCATTTTAAATTTACTTTGTTAACTGGTGATTCGTTTGCGCTTGATTCTTCGGTGTTTATACATTCTTAGAAAATTCACCTTTTAAATAATTAACGTATTTCACTTTTAAATGAAATATCATAAATATTTTATGAGTGCTAGAGTATAATTTTTTAATTCAGATTTCAATTTTTTTTATTGGGACTGATTGTTAGTGATTACTTAGGTATTTCATCATTTTGGCAGTGTTCTGTCTTTTCACTTCTAGTTAGACCAGTTTCTTGGGCTCCTACCAATCCCAACTAAAATTCCGTCAATTATACAGTGAGATATGCTACCGATGAAGGATCCTCTCTGCACTGTGTCAGTTATTTATTTTCCATATCATTATGAAATCATGGATCAAACTATTTTATGTTTACTATTCCAATTCAGTAAGAATATGCAACATGTTTCGAGGAGATTTGCTAGCTCATGATAGAATGTCTGATGTAAGTACGGTTAAAGATAAGGGATACCGTTGAACGTATTGAATTCCTGAGACCAACGCCGCGGCATAATAATGAGCCGACCAATCAAAAGGTTAGGATGACGCCATTTGAATGATGAAATTTCAAAAGAAGGGGAAACGAAAATTCCACTGAAAGCCAACGGTGAAAGTAAATGGAAGGATGCGCTAACCTCGGACAGTATATCGCCCCCGCGCGCTCTCTCCTCGAGTTCTATCGCAGATCCTCCAGGAATATGTTTTATAGATTACATGTAAGAATTGAAATACGTTGCGAAGGTTGAAATACTTCAACGTATTTACAGGAGGGGATTCGGAACTCCATAATTCCTTCTGTTATCTGCTATTCACCATACCACACCTCTTAGTAATATGCACAGAAAATTATACAGAACCTGGGCGGCAGTTATAACTCCGACAGAAAAATCATTAATAATTCATCGGAAGCCTACGTGCGCAAGTGTGACACGAATACTGCTGTTGGAACTTCACTGAAAAGGCGTCTTGCAGCGAATACCTCTGTTGGCGTCGAACGTCTTTATCCCATTACTAAAGGTAAGCAATTGGACCTAATTCACCGCTGGAGCTTTGTCAGCAAAGTAAACCCGTATAGTAATTGACACTAGTGCTTGTCATCTTCGGTACAACATTTACTAAGCAGTGACAGTGATGACAGGACGCTTCCATCGGAAGCCGACTTGCTGCTTACTTCTATATATTAATAAAGGAACCGGCTATGGCTTGAATTTGGAACCAGCAGTAGTTTTAAAAGAATGTATATACCATTGAAAAAAGGGATTAAAACATGTATTGCGAGTTAGGCATACCACGATATTAGAAAGCAGACGATGTTTTCTTAAGCGATGCTTCAGAAATGATCGATATAGGTGACAATTTTTCTAGTTCGTGTTTTCACGGTGAAATCTACGCTTTTATGAAAATCGGGAGTACGGCATTTCAGTGAACGATTTTGCTCGGGTTTAGAAAGCGTAAATGAGGATAATCTAATTGGGATTGGATGCAGCGGTGCAGATAGTTCTTCACTAGAAATCGGTGCACAGATTGTTAGAAATCTAATATTTAATCATCAATAAGTAATTATAACAATACACAACGGAGTTTTAATTGTTGGATTATAGACTTCAGGATTCTGGTTATTTGTCAATGGCACTTATAAATTGCACTAAACAACAGCGTTTTGTTAATGAAAAATTAATAAAAACGAATATCAATGGTTTCTGAACGAATAACTGATGAAATGACGATGGCGACTAGCCGAAACTATTCTTCTTCAGGACGAAAAGCAAACGTTTTTCGCACATATCAATGGATAAAATATCATGTGTCACCATTTAGCTATCTTCCAATTGACCCGAATAACATGAATCTTCTGCATTCCACAGCTGTTTCACACCGAAATAAT
Source organism: Lethocerus indicus (assembly GCA_019843655.1). Taxonomy (NCBI): domain Eukaryota; kingdom Metazoa; phylum Arthropoda; class Insecta; order Hemiptera; family Belostomatidae; genus Lethocerus; species Lethocerus indicus. The sequence continues at coordinate 15,645,244 of JACDQD010000009.1, read as the reverse complement.
AACACAGGTCGGCGGAGCAATAAGGCTGCAATAGCTGGGGTTCGTTTAATTATAAACGCGACCATAAAAGGAGGTATACTTTTTGGAGGAGAGGGAGCTGAGAGATTGTTGTTGAGGAGTTTCGAAATACAGTTTAGCCTGTGTTTCTACTGTTCGCCTTTCACTTCTAGCAGTATTGCTTCGTGGACAGAGATAAGTCACAAGTCGCAAAACTGACCCGCTGTCCCTAAACTAAATCCTTGTTTATCTGATTGTTCTTACATTCATACGTAAAACAGTGCTAGCGATTTGTTTTTTATGCAAATACTTATATGTGTGTATGTAGTAAACTATAGGAAAAATGTTGTGATTGGCGTTAAACGGCCTTAAATGCCTATTTTCGCTACATAATACGGATTTAATGATGTCTTGCCAAATTGACTTCAGTAATAGCAACGGCCTTTAACAATTGAACATTACAAGTGTACAAGAAGTAATGCAGTGGAATTTAGGTATAAAAACACAAAGTTCGAAATGTATGTCGGGCAGTTCGAATTCGTTCGGCCGGTTTCGTTTTCTGCTCACACTGGTTTTAGCCCCAGCTTGAGTCGTTTCTAAACCCTGTTCACATAACTGCTTTCGGAGCCAACATTATCAACTGGGTGAAGGTCTCTGACGAGTTCACTTCACAAATACAAACCTTTCTGCTTGTCCTTTAAAGTCACGATTTTAAACACACACCAGATTTTACACATACAATATGTGTATGTACCTAACCTGACGTTCTGCGCATTAATTTCCGGCCAAGGAAAGAAATATGTTGTACAATAGTTATTTTAATGACTAAATTATTATCTATCTGAAGATTAGTAACCAATATTCCTCTGTGAATTGGCAGTACAGCTTCCACTCTTTAGGATTGAGCGTTGATGAATTCCAAAATTTTATATTTCATAGAACATATGGTTTGTGAGGCCTATGCGTGATGTATTGGTCGTGTTATGTGTGTTGGGCGGCTGAGTAGGTCGGTGGTTGCATAACGCGCAGGGCAAGCCTGCAAGGACGGGGCCTCACTACCGCCCAGTTGCCAACCGTAGGCAGCTATTATATCCCCTCATGACTCTGTTTATCCTCTTTATTCTCTCTTGCTTCAAATATAAAGTTTATCGTTCTCGGGAGACGAACTGTCGACTTTAACCCGGGGGCAACCTCCACCTCCCCCCCTCGCGACGAGGTGGAGTGTGCTCGTTATGTTCAATTATGAAGGCCTTGACAAAGCGTTTTTTGAACGGCCAAAGAAAAGAGCGAAGGTCTGTAACAGCGGGTCTCTTTTTTGTAGGCTAATTGCGGCGTACAGAGAAAAAGCGATTGCGAAAGTTTTTTTAAAAGGTCGTAACATGAAAGGGACAAATTGAAACGGAATTAAACAACGCCTCTGCTGTTATTTTGTCTTACGCTAAACGGGTTTCGGCTAATTGCCATTGTCCGTACCTTTCCGCCACTAAAACACTTATTAACCGAAGGAAAATTCATTTGGACCACCTCCAGGATTTGAACCAGGGTCTATTAACGCTTGTTCTCATCTACATTTAGTCAACAGATAGGATTATATTTGCTTCGCAAATCTGATTTAATTCCGAGTAGAACTCACATGGCTCCAAAACTCTAGAACGTACTTTACAATGCTTCTCAATGAATGAATTTAATGTTTTAAACTAGTATCAGGCTAGCCATAATCTCTTTCCTGTTGCCAGATCCATTTTATCCACATCGTCACATATACTATCTGTAACTTGCATGCATAGAATTACAATTCTACTATTGCAATACCGATGGCTTCCTTTAGAACAAAATTCCGAACCTGCTCGATGACTGCACCATAAGTACCTTTCGTTACCACTCACGACTTTAATGGGATTTCGTAAGAGAGCTATCGATCACCAACTATTGGCTGCCAAGACATTTATTCGGCACATCCGTGAAAAACAATTCTCGTTATCGGCCGGATATTGCCGAAGCCTGGAAGAGGAGTGAGAAGCGAAGTGGTTTCGGAATGCCCAATAAATATCATGGAGGTTGGGTAAGATTTCGGCCGGCTTTCGCAATCCGGGAAGAGGTGTCGGAGATCACTGCCGCGGAATGTGGCGCAGAATGCGGCTGTCGCAGTTGCAGAACTGGGCTGCAATAAAATGCCTACAATGTAAGGGGTAAGACTGGTTGCGCATTACCGGTTCCAGTGGTAGGGCGATGTTGGGCCGTTCCAGAACGGGGTAACAGGCGAAGACACGGCCCAGGAAGTTACACGAGCGATTTCATCAATCAAAAAATTAGGTTAATTCTCCCCGACTGAGGATGGTTTACTGTCGGTTGATTTTAATGTCAACTGAAAATGCAACGCGGTCTTTGATGATTGTACCCTTTGTTCTTAACCCTTTCGCTACTACGCGCCACTATAGTGGCCTTCCATAAGATGCCACTGAGGTACTACGGGCCACTATAGTGGCCTTCCATAAGATGCCACTGAGGTACTACGGGCCACTATAGTGGCCTTCCATAAGATGCCACTGAGATACTACGGGCCACTATAGTGGCTCTCCAAAAGATGCCACTGAGGTACTACGGGCCACTATAGTGGCCTTCCATAAGATGCCACTGAGATACTACGGGCCACTATAGTGGCTCTCCGTTAGATACCGCTGAGGTATTTCGGCCGACCGTTTTGCATAAGTATCTGACTCTGACATGCACTGATAGTATTTTGTTTTGCATCATTACCCTGGAATACTCTTTATTTATAAATATCCTTTGGAGAAAAATATTAAGCGTTGGAGACTTTTGTCTCTAAAACGACTTTGTAACATTATAATTTTACTTTGTAATTTAAAATGATTATACCACAATTTACAATATTTATATAAATTTAATGCAGTTTTATCACGTATAGGTTTCGTTCCTATCTTCTGACGCATTCAAATTACGACTAACTATTATTATACATTCGAGTGCCAGAGGCCAATGACAAAGCACTGTCGAAAGAAAGAAATATTGCAATAGCGCTTGCAATTGTTTGCGAACTGAAAAAATCGAGTTGATAGCATCTGCCTTGATTTTTGGCTCCATTTCTGTAAGAGATGCGGCGTTAGTGTATAAGCGGCGTTTCTGGCGGGTGACTATAGTCACCCGTAGAAGCGAAAGGGTTAATTCAATTGCACAATGGACTTTTACAATGTGGGACGTATTCGCCACATATTCATTCAAATGAACGGGCATACAATTTTTCCGGTAATGTTCGTAAATAGAGCTCACCAACAAGAAAACACATATTTGTTAATAAAGACGGGAGAAGTTGACTGGACGTATGTAGAGCAACGGAGTAGGAAGTTGCGCAAAAGCGGTCCGTCCAGTGCTTACCGGCGCCCCAACTGGCCCGGCATATTTTCTTTATACGTCCGCCTCCTCCGCCCGCCGGCAATTTTCACTTGTAACCCAGATCCGGGTGTCAACTGGACTGTTGCGCAACGGTCGGGGCCCTTTCCACATCTAGCGCAGGGCGAAGACGCCGCCTACGCCGGAAAACCGACCTCCTTTAATATTCCGATTGTTGCGAATGAATTTCAAAGAGTAATTATTCCCTACCGTTCGTTGTGAAATTCCATTGCCGGTCCCCTACTCTTGGCCAACTACTGCATTCCTGTACCGGCCAACCGTGGCTATTTTCATTTTCAATTGTAAGTCTTGCCAATCCCATTACACTGCCGCATATGGAATAGCATGTTTTATAAGTCTATGAGTTTATGAAAATTATCTGCGGACAGTTGAAACACCGACATCCTCCCAGTGATGGAATCGATTATTTACGGGCCCGCCATCACGGATGTAGTCCTAATGACAGAAGAACATCGCTTCCAGAGGTTCCAGTAATTTTTTTTTGTCTCCCATTTCTTCCTCCTTTCCAGTTTAGTCCTGGTTTTCACTCATAACCCAATTCGACGTTTTACCCCCACTCCCGTTATATAATAATAAAACTGATCTCAAAAGTCGGACAGGAATATTGTCGAAAGGAAAAAAAACCATAATAAACTTTCCCAATTGCGTAACCTTCCGAAAGGTAATCAGTTGCTCTCGAATGCAACTGCCACTATGTGTGATCTCAGTCAAACCACTTCTCCATTTTCATAGAGTTTGATTATCATTCTTAATGAATATTTTATTATAAGATAACACTATTCAGAACTCAGAATATTGGAATTCATTATATTTTTAATTAATTTCCTTGCAGTGGGGCTGATTGTTTTGTTCATTGTTACAGGTATGTTCCTGGGACGTTGTTTTCAATTTTTAAAAACTCTGCTATTAGTAAGTATTGATTTAGATTTTAGATATTTTCTGCACTCATTAAGGGTCAATCGAAAAGATGCAATCTGAGAGTATAAAACGGAACTAATCCGATGAATACATCTTCAAGGTCTGACTATCGGTTTTTATTTTAAAACTGGAGGACGGCTTCCTTTACAGTAGCAGCGTACGTTCGGGGACGGTGACTGAGTCTCAGAATTTAGGCTGTACGTTTGGACGCAATATCTATTTTTAAAAGTCTGACCCGATTTCGTCTTTTAGTGGGCGATAAAAGAAAAAGACTGGACGCCGGGTAGAAAGCAGAGAGTTGGTTGTTCGAGAGAGATGAGATCATTGGTTTAAATAATCGTCGGCGGACACGCCTAGCTCTCGACTTGAGCCCTACTCCTCCTGGCTAAATGTCAAATGCAACCAACTGGCTTGCTTTTGACAAAGGTCATTTCCACCTCCCGACATTTCCTCCACTCTTATATGAGCAAAAGTTTCTTTGTTGTTATAATTTATTCTATAGGAATTTATTAAACGAATTATTGGCATTATTATTATTTATGCCTTTATTGGACATTATCCTGTCTATGTTGTCTATGTCGTTGGTAGAACACAGTTATTTGTTTTTTGTCTTGTGTTAGATATAATATTGACAGGAACAATTATAATGGTTGTTATAGTGATCCGTTAATGCGTGCATTTATCGTATTTCCGTAATAATTGCATTCGATATTTACAAAACATTTTGATTATATCATAGTGACCAATTAGGGTAGTAGTAACGTGTATATCTATGTTATTCGGAATAACCCAAGTACGTGCTTGAGAAATTACTGGAAATTTCATTTTAATACTGCAGTGAAATTTGGAACGAGATAAAATAACGGAAAACCCTCCAAGGAACTCCTGAAATGAATCAAGCACCAAGACCAAGCGTCAGATCACAGTGACACGATAAGATTAATGAAAGGCGATCATTGTATTACAGGCGAAGGAGTGGGTGATGAAAAAATTCTGAAATTCAGGATCGGAATATATGAGTTAGAATTGCACTAGGCGAGATATCCTACAGTCCATTATACAAGTCGCCACGTTCGCGAATTCTTGTGTAACGCCAGAAACGAATCCTTCGATATTCATTTCGGTCCTTGCGTTTTCTGCCCAATAGATAGGTCCGAAAATTGTGTTGCGAAACGGAGCTTTAAATGGGAAAAGAAAAAGACAGGAGGAGGCGTACCCTATGGGACGTCTGTCGGTTGCGTAACCGAGGCGGGAACAGCCGGGGCAGTGTGCACGGTGTGCACTTAGCCCGGGCAAAAGTGAAAGCAGTCCACTCCCAGAATAAGTTGCGCAACATGTTTCTGACCGCCACTCAAACCCCCGCCCCGCAACACCACCACACACCGCTGGCCCTGATCCGCTACACTGCGAAACCGATAAAGCCAATTTAGCTGTTTATTACTCGCCGCTGGCAGATTGTTAATACGGGAATATAAATCCGGTCCGTGTAATAACGCTAGAAGCATATTAAACTATAAAGTAGACCCTGGGGGGGTTTCTGAAGTGAAAAAAATAAGTATGTCTACATCGAAGCATTATATTTTTATATCATATTCAAACAGGATTCTGAATTGTTTCGTTTTAATTATAGTAATTAGTTTAATTAGACTATGAAAATCCATTGCCCCATTTCATAAGGTTTCATAAGGTAAACCGATTTTGAATTCTCGCCGTCATCACAATTATTAGTAATAAAGTGAGGTGTATAAAAAAATGCATTTTAAACAAGTAAATTCTCGGTGCTGGTCTCAATTTTGTCTTATTACGCAAGCGTCTATGACTGCAGTGAAACGAACCCCGGTATTTTATTACTCGAGCGAATTTCCGACTCCTCGTACTGGACAGGCCGGAATTTACACCGTCACTATAACAATGTAGCTCACGACGCCGTCTGATTGCAACATTCGTAAATACCTGGGTATAATTTTAGAGGAATGAAACAGCGGGGATGTCGCGATGCCGAAACCGGCCTAGAGTAGCAGCAATTAGGCGAGTGCGCACAATAATAGCCTCCATTAGCGTTCGCAGAAGTTGCTTCAGAAACTGCAGACACGATAGCAATAAAGTGCAATTTCCTTTCGTAATTATTTATCCCTTCCAAAAAAATTCTAGTCGCATTTGGGTCACAATCTGTGGGCCGAGTCGAGAAGTTCGTTCACTTGAGCGAATACGACTAAATATGACAGTCCAGATGTAAAGATCTCGAGCACGATATTACGGTATACGCGGGAGTGGGATAGAGGAAGTGAAACGGATGTGTACTGTTACCGCTGCACCTCCAACTTACCTAACATCGGTTTCGGACTGAAAATGATATTTAGTGAGATTTCCTTGGAAGAATAAATTACACCAATATGCCTACTAATGATGGCGAGAATCTTGAACCATATTTACGCATGAAATAGACGACTGGAGTGTGGTGGTGTCTGTTTGTCTTGTGTATATGTGTCTTGTTATTGTGTTTTTGTGGGGTTTTGTTTGCCTTATTTGGGTTGTGAGGGATTTTGTTAATCTGCTTAATTTGTTCTCAAAACTAGTTTCTGACTTCCAAATATATGACAGTGAACACATCTGGAATTGTATATTTAGGATCATAAGAGTTTTCCTGTTGATCCAAACTTTATTGAAAAAGTTTATTTTTAGTAATCTAGTTAATTGGTGCAAGTGAACCCAACGAACTTTAGTTAAGTACATCTCCGCACCACACTCAGGGGGGCGCTAATTTCACAAAAATCGTTCGTTTAGTGCCAATGTGACTAACACCGCTATTGAAGATGGCGAGCAGCCGAAACCGGTCTTGCAAAACACCAAAGCAGCGAAAGGAGACATAAACACGCGAAATCTACAACATTCAGATTAATTTTACTTTCCTTTAAATGATGCGTGGAAGCCGAAAATTCATTAGAGCTTATGTTACTGAGTAGAAGCTCCAACTTGAAGAAGAGGATTGGTATTTCCAAAAGACGGATGAGGTTATTCACCTTAGCCAGTGGTCCACATCTGTAGAGAGAAACGATTCTGTTAAATAGCAACATCACTATTCATCTATCTAATCGAAATTGGTAAAGTATACCTGCTTAATAATTATCAAATGTAACGTATTGTGGTTTCCTGTCAAAATAAAAATATGGAATGTGTTCCATATGGGCTGGAAACAATTATCCATTAAAACGTTTCTTCGAATTGAATAAATTCACATTTTTGCGATGATTGTTGAACGCTGTGCCAGGTACTTCGGACTGCGTCTTACTGTGCATTAACATTACAATACACAGTAATACTCGATAGAATATTTGAGTGATCTGAACACTTCATCACTAGTCTCAGAAATATATCGGATACGAGGCGCGTAATAGCCGGAGGAAGTGATTATGCGGGTCTGCAGGAGCTGGTGTTTGAAAACGGGACGGGAGCTTTTTGCGTTTTTGTACAGTTACACTGTGAACTGTTAACCTGTTGTTTGTTAAGTTGTACCTCTCCGTCTGCTTTTCGATTAAGGGGGCCAATACCCAGGCAGCAATTAAGAAAACATTGAGCGAGACACTTGAAAAATTGCCCTTGCGATAGTAGTTCTATTGAGGACTTGCACGGTACTTTCCCGTAGTGTATTTGCAAATGCATAAAATAAAAATATTTATTCGATATATTTATGGATACTTTCTTAGATCTACTTCGTTACCTGCAGTCGGTTTAAAGCCTATACATATGCGTGGTAATAAATAATCTCTGTTTTATGGATGAAAAGTCCTTCCAACCAGCGTGGAAGTAAATGCAATTCATTGTTTTCTGCCTGTTTTCTCGTTGTGCTTTTCCTGTAGTTCCACTCGGTTGGAAAAGCATTTCACAATTCCTGCTCCCTACTGGACGTGATTAGACAGTATCGATTTCTCTCGGTGGTCGGCGCCCCGTTCTGACCACTGCGAAATCCAAGGTCCTTCCACTTTTATCTGGGTTTTTTCCCGCGTTCTGTCTCATTTCTAGACGGAACGGAGAAAAACAAAGAAGGCCGTCCAGATACGAATTCGAATCGCGGTTTTTCAACGACGTCGCTTTTCTCTATTCTTGCACCGAACGGAAGACAAAGGAAAATAGACTGCCGGACCAAGGATTTCAGGAAACCGAAGGGTCAATCTTCAGTATCTTGGTCAGACGTACTTTGCTTTTACACTTTTTGAATTTTTTATTATTAGTCATACCTAGCAACCACAACGAGGGGACTGGTAACATTGTAGCGGATGAGGTTAAAGTTGTTCTGTATGTCCGGAACTATAAGGATACTTTAATTCTGAAAAGAGTGACAATACCGCTCGTTAAATTAGTATGCGATAAACGTTAAATTCAAAGCAAAACTGCAATATGTTGTTTTGTTCTATGAACGAAAGTTTCTACTCTCTTTCCGTTGCAACTGACAAAAAATTCTAGCTTGACATTGTACTTTTATGGCATAGAGTAAAACAAAAAATTATAATTATATAATCGAAACATGAATCATTTGGAATAAAATTTGTGGATGCAAAACTGTATAATAACCAAGAAATAATTCAATTTACTCTTCTCCGATGGAGAAGTTATGACAAACGACGCTGTGGAGCGTCATTAGTGGTAATGAATAATGGTGATGATGAAATACGAGCGCTAAATCCAGCCGTCTTTTTTCGTCGGTTCAGGTCCGTTTAAAGAGCGCCGAATCACCATGAATCATAATGTATATTGCAACTTTTCGCCGTGGGCAGAAGGCTTTAAAATCACGAAAGGGCGAGGCTTTTTTCCGTCCAGACGAGAATCTGACAGATTTCACAGCCATATTGTACGCAATGTAGATCCTCAGATATTTAGATATTCTAAGAATACTCGTTTTCGAAGTTCATCCTCTGTCGCACCTAACATTAGTGCGACCACCTTGAACATAATTTTTCAGATAAACACGGAGAAAAAGAAAAGAAACGTTCACGCTGCCGGGTTGTTTGCAAATCCCGCCACTTTGAACTTTCTCATGGCGGACGTTTCTTTGCGAATCGGCTTATAGAACATTCTTCGCCGGTAATTAATCGACCTGTATAATTAACGAGGGAACGAACGGAAGGATTAGAACGGTCCGATTCAGAACGGCCGACCCAATTCCCAGGCGCGAGAGCGCCCGGTCCCCCCGACCGTATACCTGTCTATGTTTACACTTTATAAGGCACTGGGAGATTGCATCTAGAGAACGCATATTTTTCTGAGCAAAGAAAACACGATTCCGAATTTTTAATCGGAATACAGCGATAAGGAAATAGTACGCTGAATCGGAGACGGCGATCTATGGCCTAGTTGTATTCCGCTCTCATTCGCTTTCTCTACCAGAAACTATAGAAATTGTGTGCTTCCACTAGTGATAGTAGTGGTTGTCCACAAATAGAATTACTGCATGCATAGCACGGAGGGAATAATAACACAGTCCTGCTCATACTCCTCTGTAACTGTAACATGCGTAGATATATATTTTATGACTTTAGTTGAATACAAGTAATTTCATGAATATATAATTTAGGAAGCGTTCGAATTTATCTATGAGCTTTCTAAAGTTCGTACTAAAGTTTTTGTTGTCATAAATTTGTTCATTCTACTATTTTTGTTTAAATATTTCTAAAAGTATTTCTGGCGTTTAAGTACTTTTTAATTTGTATGGCGTGAGGTCATGAAGACTGGGTTTGTAGGTAATCCGCCGGGGCGTATAGTCATAAAAATGTATAAACAAATATCGGGCAACAAATAATTTGGCCGTAAAACTCCAGTTCCAGTCTGAATGCTGCGGTTGACCAGGGGGAAGCGTAACGGGCGCTAAATTGAAAATTTTCTAATTGGGGCGTTATGGAGTCCGAGCTGAAGACATTCCGGTTGTGAAACCGACCGGGTTGCATTTACTTATCCAGCCGGCTGCATACGGACACGATGGAGAGTTGCAACATTGTTGTCAGCGTTGGGCAATTTCGATCGGATAAGTCCGATTCGAGAGCAATTGAGAAGGGGGTAATGTATGAGCTATTGCTCCCCGGCAACGGAATGTGTCACAACCGGTAAGCCATATAACTGTGGCAGCCGGTATCTTGAAAATCAGTATTTATTGCTGCTTTCCTCTCGGCTCAGTTCTTATTTCTCCACAACGCGTATGCAATAGATAAATCGTGTGTTTCTTTGTTTAAAGTCAAGAAAACAAACTCAGGCATGCGAATTTCATGTAAGATTGTACAATAAAAATACATAAATGCGTAAATATTCCGAGTAAGACATCCGGTAGGCCTTCGTCACGGAGAGTTGCTGGGCGCACGTGATTCACATGTCGGTATGCTCTCTGGATACACCTGGTGCACCTGTATGCAACTTGGCATCTTCGCATCCAACTAGAGAGATATACTTCAACTCCGGTCTCACTCTCTCTCGTCCGGATTTGAGAGGAATATTCCTGAAGCTCATTTAAAAATCTCGAAATGTACGATACGAAAGATGATATCCTCGGCTGGCATTAGTGACGAACTCATGTCTTTCTTTCACATCCTTTCTAACTCATTTTATTTCTAAATTTTCCATCAATGCCACTGCCGAGCCAAATTAAAAATAAATAATTAAACTAGTGAACTAGGTTATTATTAGAGCAGTTATTATAAAACTAATAAGTATAGCTTTAGCAGCCGGTTGGAACAGTGATTCTTCAACGGTGACATGTACAGGGCGGTGTACAATAGCCTGTGAGGACACGGGAAGCCGAAACCGGTTTACTTTCAGGTCAAACAAAATGACGGCTTACTCTGCATGCAATTAATATATTTTACTTTAAGAATAACTACTTGGGCATACACAAGAATGACAGTTAGAAAAAGATTTTTAGTTACTGACCGCCAGACGTGTCTCTGAAATAAGTCTTATTATTCACTTATAAACGGTTAATTTGTGTCGGTGAATCTATTTTAGCTGACGGGCTAAAATTGTTTGCAAGAGATGACTCGTAAAAAAATCTAATTGACTACCCCCGGGTCCAGAACTGTTAATCTTTTTCCTTTTTCACCTGTTCAAGTTCCCTTTTAAGACCGCTTTGTTTTCGAGTTTTGTTGTTCGTGTCTTCTTTCATCCAGTTATTCCGGATCAAAGCAGCGATTAAGCTCCTCAAGGCCTCCTCCGGCGAAGCTATTATCCCTCTACCACTCCTGGATGTTACGTTATTACAGTTTTCTTGTTTTAAATCCTTCTTTTTTCCGCGATATTTCGTCCCACGCACGGGGCGATTTCAATCTCGGGGCCAATCGCCGGTCTTATTTTACGTTTTACTGACAGCGCAACACAAGCCCCAATCATCTAGAAATGTAATTATAGTTTTTCTTCTTTGATACTCGCCCATCTTGAATATTTCAGACTATGTTCACATGAGGCACTTGTACTATTATTATATTTCTGAACAGCGTGACATTTTACCGGATCCTCCTGGTTTGGTTCTTCCCCTCTCCAGTAGCATTCCTTATTTTTAATTTCTGCAACCCTACCACCAATGTTACTACACCCTTACTACATTTTTATTTCTGGTTGTCTATGATTTAAGCAATTATTCATCGGCGGACTCGAGTTATTCTCAATTTGGGTCAGTAAACTCGAAGTTCTCTTTAAAGCGTCGCATTGTAAGAATAAACCCCGGATAATTATTAACGGTTAAATTTTGTTATGGTGGGTTTGGAGGATTGTTGGGCACGCAGGTGAACGTGATGTTGTGGGCACGTGGGTTCCTTGATCCCTTGAGCGTGAAGAAAGTGACGCGGGCCCTGTCTTAGGGCTCAAGGCTGAACGGGGGAAGATTGGGCAATCTGGATCTCTCATCCCACAACTCCCACTTATACGATAGCCTCCATTAGCATATGCCTTCTAGGATCCGACGTCGTATATCTGTCGTTCTGAACATATGGCGTCGTTTGATTCGTTAAAAATAAATTGGATTTTAGCCCCTGTCCTCTCCAGAGCAGGATAGAAGGACGACAAGGAATGCTCCGTCGGCACGAATTTCCAGTCTGAGTATTGAAAACTAATTTTGGAGAGTTGTTTTAATTTCAGTTAAAGTCATGTTGGAACGTACGGATCATATTATCTTCGCATTTTTCTGAGTTTATATTCCAGTGTACAGTGGAAATTCTAAACGGTAAAATACCATTAATAATTGAAAAAGGGTTCTTTTCTGGTTGAAATTTCAAGCGCCTTTATTAAAAATGTATTTCGCTACTTTTAAAAATCATTTTATTAGCCTTTTGGCAACTAAAGTGTTAAACACTCTCTGCTGTGTATTTATTTTCTACGGATTAAAATCTGATGTTAGATTCAAACTGAATTAACGTTTAAAGGATCATCCTTGAAAAATCTCGTCTCCGAACGAAATAACGGCTGGAGTCACGAATGCACGAAGAATATTCGAGCTTTCCCCCCGGCGCTTTATTAATTCATAAGGCGTCCGAGTGGAGAAACAAAAGGACATGCAAGTCGAGTGAATATCAACGAGATGGCTCTATTCTGGGAACTCCCAGGGGAGGTTGGTTCGTTTTTCACCGAATATGTCAATTATTTCAATTTCATTTCGCCATTTGTATTCATTCATTTGTATTCATCCTGCCTGAGGCCTGTGTCATGACACTCCGGTACCATTGTTGGATTATTTTACCTTCGGAGGATCTCTAGAACGATAAATGACTGAACAGAATTAAGATAAATTATCTTATTGGTTACTAAGCAATGTTAAAGTGATTAATGTAGACAGAGATGACTTTTAATAATTTTTACAACTTCTAACATAATAAAGGTTTAATAAACATACACAATTCGAATACATATACGATAAATTAAATTAGTTACAAAATCTAATTCTTTATTCCAGAATATCAAAAGGTAGCACTCGTGAGATATTCTTTATTTTTTCACTCATCTGGGTAAGCACATTTTATATTACAGTAATACTATATTTATTATATCTGTCTTCAAAATTCAAAACGCTTTTCAATATCGGAAGTAGTGAAATAAAAAAAAGAAAAGTGAACTTTTCTTCATCTTTATTCGAATTTCGAGAGAAAACACATCTGAGGGAGTTTCGCACGCTTTCCTCCTACCCCGTGTTCTATGAAAGACCGGCTCGGAGAAAGCCGTCCACTGTTCTCCAACCTAATTGTTACCCATATTAATACTGTCTGCGATGAAGAACCATGCAGTTTCACAACCGGAGTCTTACAAATACATAGAAATTCAAAAACAAGCGTAGGACATAGATTTTATTTGAAAGTAAAAATTGCTGACGAGGAAGTGTTTAGAGGTGGATGTAGAAAATGTACTGACAGAGCGGTTTGTCGGCTTACTGTGCCTCGATGTATTACAGAATCCTATTGAATATATGGAAAAGATCAATCCCGAAGAATCTAGCGTAACGCTGGTTAGGCGAGCTTAAGGTAGTGGAACGATAAAAGTTTTAGAAATTACTGAGGGAGAGAGTAAAAAAATAATTTGAATAAGACGTTTTCAGTGGAGAGGTTTTGAAACTGAGATTAGTCAGAGACTCAGAACTCTATTATGAAATCAGTCAGTTCTATGAATTATGAACTATTCAAAAAATATTTTATACCTTTATTGCAAAATACAATCTACATAAATTTGGCTCAGGGGTTAGTGCCACACAAAACATCGCGCCCATTAAAAGAGGTGCTTCCATTAAGACTAAGTTTCTGTCGTGCTTAATGCAGCTTGCATTAGCTCATTAAAATTACACAGGAAAATTGTCCCCTATTTGCATTTGGTCTCTAGACACAATGTAGAGTATATATGTATATATTAATTGGAGGGAATGTGTTCCGCAAAAGGGGACGTGAGGAATTTCTTTCCCCTTGATGCAATCCCGAATAGTCCCACGTTTGGACTGACACTTAACCTCAACTTAGGTGCGTGACAGTAGCGTCGCGGTCGGATATCTCCGTCCTCGTTAGCTTCGGATGACACATGCCACAGGGCCCGTCTGCATGCGCTCGTGTATTGCATTGTCGGCTCGGATAAGATGACATCCTTCCGCGGTGCGCGTAGTCCAAGGTTGAACGCCCCAAGGTGGAGATATTATAAAGGTTTCGCCGAGTGGACTCTTATCCGCCTCCGGCGCGGGATCCCTTCCTTCGGGGTAAATGATGGGGGATGGGGCGAAAATGTTTCCTAAAAGCTTTTCCTCCTCGGGGCGCTCCGCCTCCGGGAAAACTAAGCCCGATTCATAATTCAGAGAGAAGGCGGGGAGAGGAAAAAAGGGTTGTTTAGCGCCCAGTAAATAATTTCATATTTTCCATTATTCCCATTATATATATATATATATATATATATATATATATATATATATATCCAGAAAATCTAGTTATTTTTTCAAGTTTAGCATTTAAACGTTTAAATTAATCAAACTGTTACCCCTTCGGAAAACCGATACCGGGGACACGGCTCCTTATAAAAATGCCTAGGCTTAAATCACGAATGACGAACGTCTAATTGGTCGAAGGCGTGAACAGAGGAAGACAAACAACGAGGCGATGTAGGAAAATAGTGACACACGACCAAGTGACGAACAATCGAAACGTCGCCCGGCATCCGGTGGGTGGGGATGCCGTGATTCATTTCCTATCCGAACGAAACCTGGATTGCTTACAACCTGCCAGTAATATTGGCCACGTGCTTAAGTTAAGTTCAGACAAGTTTACACAAGGTTGTCACAGTGGAAATGTTAATTAACTGTAATAAATGTTTCCGTGTAACTACCTTGCTGGAAAACGATGACTGAAATTTACATTCATTTTAATAACTGTATGTTGCTCTATTGACATAATACAAATGATATTCTACTGGTCCATTCGTAATCGATTTAGTGTTGCATTTAATTAGAAATATATTTTTCATTTGGCAGGAAATAAAAAAGTAGTATACTGTTTTTTATTATAATTCGTATAATTATTGAACATCAAAAATTTTTTCACTGTTGATATACCCGCAATTTCATTGCTGTAGATTCCAGTTAAGATACGTTTTTCTCGCTAAGTCTTTAAGTATTCAGTATTTCTTTAAGAAAACAATTTTCTCACTTTCTCTTTTTTATGCGACAGCTAAAACCGGTTTTTCTTTGGTTTTCCCCCCGGGCTGTACCCGGACACACTGTACACGGTGTACACTGCAATTGCATAACGCAGCTCGACCGCTACTCCTCCCCGGCAGGTCGGAGTTTCTTAGAAAGCGGCATGGAATCATTGGCTCGAACGGAAAGGGACAATTGTGGCGCCGCCGTCGGAACGAAGAACAAGAAAGAGGTGGACGGCGAACGAGAAAAGGAAAAAAAACAGCACGAAATATCTTTAGGATTGTTAAACGGGTTAATTGACTATGATATAAAAAGAAAAGGAAAGAGCATAAAAGAACAGACCACAAATTATTGGGAAGAATCGGCTTGTCCTGATTTCGCAACTGAAAAAAACTCAGCAAATTCCGTCCGTCCACCTGTTTCTTTCAAAGAATATTCCGTTATACAACCCCCAAGATAAGATTCAGCTGTTATTTACTTGTTATTATAACGGAGTTATAATATCGTTAATATATAATAATATTTATAATAAATCGTTATAATAATATAATAGTTATTATATCGATAAGTCTGTAATATAGACCCATTGAAATTCATATGTCCATGGAAAAATTTTATAAAGCTGTTTGAACATCAAGAAAGGCTCGTAGACGTGCACAGGCTGTCTTAGGATAATTGGAAATCTGAATTACAGTTTGCCGTGTACAAACAGAACGGTACCGCTTTGTCGGAATAATGAACTAGGCTCAGTGTCCTGAAAATTGCATACGTTTTGAACAGTTCTCTGACTAAACCACTGCGGTAATAAGCAACGTGTACTACACAATAGACCGAGGCGGCAGATTTGTAAACGAATGAAGTAATTTCAGGCTGGCCATTTGTAATGCGGTTTCTATAGGGGGTCCGATTTTCCGTAAATAGCCGTTTCTTTGAGCTCGACGGCACTCGAGACCAGGAAAAAACACCGACGACCATCGAACCACCCTCAGGGGGCGCTAGTTTCACAAAAATCGTTCGTTGAGTGCATTTGCACAGATAAATAGCGCCCCCTGAGTGTGGTGCGGAAATGTACTCAACTAAAGTTCGTTGGGTGCACTTGCTCCGATAAACTAGCGCCCCCTGAGGGTGGTGCGGAAATGTACTTAACTAAATTTGTTGACCACTTTCACAGATAAACTAGCGCACACTGAGTGTGGTGCGGAAATGTACTTAACTAAAGTTCGTTGGGTGCACTTGCTCCGATAAACTAGCGCCCCCTGAGGGTGGTGCGGAAATGTACCTAACTAAATTTGTTGACCACTTTCACAGATAAACTAGCGCACACTGAGTGTGGTGCGGAAATGTACTTAACTAAAGTTCGTTGGGTGCACTTGCACCGATTAACTAGATTACTAAGAATAAATTTTTTTCAATACATTTTGAATCAACAGGAAAACTTTCATAGTCGTATATTTGGAAGTCAGAACCTAATGGAATGAAATACAAATCTCGAAAATACATATTAACAGGAAATTAATGTGATACTTAGCACGCCTTTTTTAATTTTTTAAATACGAAGAAGGTACTGTCAGCGTAAGGAACTGGGTCCATAATCAGTGCATTGCAATTGTAAGTCTGCTAATAGCAAGGTTTGAAGCAATAATTAATCGGTCACGAACTGACCTGGAGAACTGACCGTTTCGCAATTCCGACCGGTGCACCTTGGCACTCATATAAGGCGCACTAGATATTTCAATTATTAATATGAAAACGGTGTTAAAGTTTAACGTCCTACCTCTAAAGGACGATTATTCGCATTATAATGCCGTCTGTTTTACTTGCTCTGTTATTACAAAAATGTTTTGATTTTGTTTATTAATTCTTCATCAATAATATAATCGAATGATGTCAAATAATTTAACCGTGATTGGAGTCGGTATTATTATTATTACTTTTGGTGGTCGCAACAGCTGACTAATAGGATGTAATGTTTGATAAATAATGTTTTCTTTATTATAGACGATGATGATTGTATCTGATGAATCTGTAATGGCTTTACCTTTCGGCTTGTGTTGTGTTTTCCGCCTAGTTTTACGCAATGTTTGCTACGAGTGATTACACAGACAGCAGGTTTTAATACGTTTATATTCATCAATATTAGGGCCATCGGGTAATGTAAAGTATGTATAATATTACAGTATACTTAGGCTAAAATAAAAAGACCGGTCATAAAAAACTCATGACGCGAACTGCCGTTGCGAGGCAAAAATTAAGAGTCGGGGCGTATTTCTAGAAAATTAGAAAGCGAGCCTAGCCAATTAAAATCGGAGAAACTGTTGTTATTGCCCCTAGTGGGGGCGATTGCACAAACTTCGGCCGTGGTATAATTAGGCTACCTAATCGTTACACCTCTCAAGTACTATCAATCTCGTTGGCACACGCTAACACAAAAACAGTATGTATACATTTTTTTGTTACCCATTTAATTGAGGAGAACAGAAAGCTAAATTGAATTATATTAAGTAACTTTAGTAAAATCATTCCAAGGAAGGGGAACTTTCTCATTTTATTTTACCCTGTTTTTAAAAACGATGATTATTCATATGACAATATTTTCATTCTGCACAACATGCATTTTTTTCCAGATATTATTATATGACAATGAATAGAATGATTGACGTTAATTTTTTTCTGCATGGTATATTGTCATGGAATTTTTCTACGCGTATTTCCGTTAAATATTATTTTACATTTAATTACATTAAAATTGCTTAATTAATAACTGTAACATTTGGTTCTAGTGTTGTTTGGATACTGACAGAATAACGTTCCGAGTCTGTGTAAGAATGCGGCACGGTAAAGACCGTGAAAGCGTTAGCATAATTTCTGGGTTTGTTTTTAATTTAGATTAAGTCCAAAAGCGAGCCGGAGTTTTCCTCAACGTCACGTTCCAGTTGTTTGGTGGGACGCCACTATTTGGCAGTCGCCAAATGTGATGTGCTCATTTTGATATATATTTCAATTTCATCCCAAATTACAGCGCCGAGCCTGCCCCACAACAGCGAAAAGTATTTAAGCTTAAGCTCAAAATGAGAAGCCACTTATCACTAATTCTTAACGGTAAATGCTTGAAAATGATTTTTTCTTATTAATATTCAAATTTCGTTAATCCACTCGTCTATTCGGTTTGATGCTAGATTATCGAGAGTTTGTAATAGCGTCACTGTGTGGTAGTCTGAAAATGATTTCAATTTTTTTACTTTTCTGACCAAAATATCACAGTGTCCTGAAATAGGTCCACCACAGGACCAATTATTCGCATGGAGGGAACATAAGTATATTCTGGTCTCGAAGTTATACTATTCAACTGAGATTCTACCAAAGGTTGTTCTTCAAGGTGTCCCTTGGAGTGTGTCCATTAACTGAATCCTTTTTCAGAAAAGAGTCCTGATTTGAATTCTAAACTCTAGACGCTCCCCCACCCCGTCCCTCCATCCGTGTTCCGCATCACTGATCAGTACCAATGCCGTCGTTAGTACAACTGGGCCAATATACTCAGTTGAACTACCTATCGTCATTAAAGATATACCATAGGTAGACACAACCTGGTTTTCAACCAACGTTGGATTAAAAATAAGGTGCGATCGAACCTCCTCGATATGAAATCGTATATGCGTGGTAAAAGTTCGATTAGCATTGCATTTTAGGCTCAGGACCATTTTGAAAGAGTGCATCATATATATATATATATATATATATATATATATATATATATATATATATATTGTTTACTCACCATTCTGCTACCAAGCATCGTATATACCGAAAGTAATATGAGATACATATATCGCGATTATGTTCACATAATTGATGTGAACCTATCCGGGGACAAGCTTCGGCCGGACACTACAACCCGAAGTTCTTTAGACGTTATCTCCAATTACGACAGGATAATAGGCCAATTCGGATTGTTATCATCAAATTAAACTGACAGTCTAGTTGGCTATCTGGGTCGGAACCATTGCGCTCCGCGTTTGTATCGCGGAGAAAGCGCAATTAATGACAGTTTTATTGACGTCGCCTGCAGACCGAAACCAGAACTGCCTAGCGCTAGACACGCGATTCATTTTACGGGCACGCCCGCATAAACCCAACGTTGAATACCGACAGATTTCGGGCGTTCCTGGTATGATTCAATAATAAATATTTAATAGTAATAAAGGCTGTTTTGGGCGATACGCAAAATAAACATCGAATTACCTCTGTTTGTCAAACCGCTACTGTCGTCGGTGAGTCTATGACGACATTATCACCCAGTAAAACATAATACGATTTAAATAAGAAATAAAACTAATACGAATATCTCGATCACAAAAAATGCCCACGGATTCCAAAATTATTGGCTGTATAATTCTTTTTAGCTTTCGATTTCGTATTCCAGTCGCTGGTTTATATTTATCCCGTCTTAAATTGGGTGTCGATTTATAGGAGCGCGTGTAAGATAAGCGTGTGTGCCCTTTCCTTAGCCGTACAATTCCGGGCACGGCCTGTGAAGTACAATATCGCAAATTCCGCTGAAACCGGCAGCCTTTCTACCTTCAGCCCCTTAATTTGCATGTATTTGATCGCCTCCGGCGGTCAAACCTCAGCAACCTATTAAGCCTAACGATAGGCGGCAGATTTTATTACCCCCAGACAATGGGCGCATAACAATAGACCTGTTTATATTGGCTGTGTGGTCAAAGACCCTTGGAATTATGCGGGTTTTGCATAAGGCTGAATGGAGAAATCTCGCTAGAAACCTAAATTACTTCCGAAACGTTATAATAATAAATTGACATATTTTTTGTAGACGTTTCATATCTAGACTTAATTGCAGTGTTTTAAGAACACCTTAAATTACCTTACTGTTTCGTATCGTTAGTCTGAAAGCATCCCGCGTTCACTGGTACTGCACTGCCACTATCTGCAGACACTACTACGATAAACATAATTGTGTTACAGCTATTAGGCGCTTTCCCTCGGAAAAGCCCAAAGACATATGGTAGAAATGTAAATATCTTTGTATAGATCACTTAGAATTCAGTCTCGAATACGATGAAGCCCTTACACCCACATCAGTAGCGTTAATGTTGAAACTCGTGTTCATTATTATATACCTAATGGAACGCAACTGGCGATGGCGAGGCGCCTAAATCGATTTGGCATGGGACCAAACTCTATATCATGGCGACCCGATCGTGGGATAGGGTAGGAGGTAACATCATAATTGGCCTGTGTCCCGGTACAGAGTAAATAATTGTGTGGCGTTAGTGGCTTCCCGGTGTGGTTGTTTCACTTTCCTAACTTTGGCTCTGCGGCGGGGCCTGGTTGGCATTGCACTTGGGGCCTGCTCTCGCTCTCGTTTCCGCGTCGGCTTTCCTACTGTGGTACCGAACGCTCTTCCTGCACGCTCACTCCGCGCTTAAACTCGTACAGAATACCGGGGCCGGGGCGCCTTGAACTTTAAGTGCTGAATTTTATGCCCGATCGTACGAACCGGTTTCCCTACATACTTTGTCGCTACTTCCTCGATTGAAGAAAAGGACTCAGCGAAGCTCCGGCGACGTCTTCAGTGTCGGGACTTAGTTTTGTGCCGCAGATTATCATCGGTAATAATGTTGGCACTAGATTTCCAATTTAAAAATACTTGATTTCCTTTAAATGGTTATAAGATTTTGTTTACAATATACAAAGTCGGCACGTTAAACCTCTCGCCATTTCTTATGACAAGGACTGTGCCTTGTGGTTTTGTTGTCCCAAGTGATACATGGTTTCGTCCTCCAGCACAGTTGTGTATCACCGGCTCTAGGAAATACCAAATAAGGGACCGCCGAGGTCTCGACTCATCTAAGGGCTTCCTCTTCGCCCCAATAACCTTTTCTTTTTTTTAACCTTTTTTATTTTGTGCAATCAACCTGAATGTTATAAGTACAAGTGCTGACTTTTTTCCACATGTATTTCGTGATAAAAGGAACCACCCAGAGATGGCACTTTTGACACAAGAACAATTATGGTCTAAGGGCTAAGAAGATCTCTAGGCCAGCGGCGTTTAAGCCGACGCGGGGGGGATAATGGATGGGTAAGAGAGGAAAGGGACTGAACGAGTGAATTAGGATGAGGAGAAAGGCGGGAATGGAACTTCAGGAACCGGGATTTTGTGACTTCGTCGACTGCTGGTATGTTGAGGTCATGGTGGATTGTGTGGTTAGAAACATGCAAGTCCCAATAACCTACCGTAACTGAGCGCTAAGTTTGAATGATGGAAATTTAGGGGACGGTATCTCATTTGTCCTACGAATATATATTTTTATTAGTCGCCGCCAGGAAGTGAACTTAGTTTAGGAACTCGATTTCAGTCCCACTCAATCTTGTCAGTAACATTTCCGGCGGTAAATTCACCCGCCTTCAAATGACAAACATTCCTTTAAATTTTTTTCTGTTTCGACTATTGGAATTCACATAAACAATCGTTATACAGACAAGTGTGTTCATTGGCTACTGGAAGCCAGTACTGAACATTGCTAAAAATAAAATTATTATCCGAAAGTTCTTTGGAAATTTTCGATGCGTTCAACAGAAGGAATGCCAACCTGGAAGGCCTATTTCTATGCTGGGCTCGCGTTCCCCGAACGTGGTACACGTCATTCAGTACGGTCAACCGGTTCGGTCAGAAAGTCACATTTCAAATTGTTAATTGAGTTCTCGGGCTACAGGAAATCGTTGAGGAATTTTATAGTGGACGACTCTAGAGTTCGGTTCTGATTAATTTCTTATTGTCTTTAACATGAATTTCAAAAATAGTTACAACACCACACATTCCAAGTCTGAACAAAATTTTGATCACATTACTAGTATTTAAATTTCACATCATTTTTCTGATTTATTGTACGGATGATGTGTAAGGCGGAAATGGCTTCGGGCATCCGTATAAGTCCCATTCAAATGACTCCGCGGCCAAATACGTCAGCGTTTTATTTTATGGTGAGACGGTGTTTTATTCGGTCGTTAACTGGCCAGGAAGGACGTTAGGAGTCTTGCCGGGAATACCAATGTATCGCTAAGGATTGGTGAAGGTTGATGTGGTCATTGGTCAGTGGCTATTTAAATTGTTAAGTGCAATAGGAAAGACTCTGTGGTGGTCTTAAATCGACCGGAATATTGTAATTATCTAGTTTGCGCCAGTTGAAAATGCATTTCCCCTTTCTTTATAGTATTACACAATGTAATTTTGCATATTTTGTACAGAGGAGCTCTGTAATCCCAGTGTACTAATTAAATTGGAAACAAATGGCATGTTTTTTATATACTGAAGTATAGGAGGTATAGTAAAAGTTATTGATTCTTTAGTTTAAACTAATACTGCGGGGTATGTGTGCATTGAGGCGAGTCACGGTCTGTAATATGCTGCGGGTGAAGTCATTGCTATAGCGGTCAGGCGTACAGAAAAGACTTGGCCGAACAGTGAATTATTGGTGTGCGCCATATTGCTCAGCCGGCTCCTTTCGGTGCCCGCTCTTTATTACAGTTTGACACGAAGCTCGGAGCACCGCTTTTTCTCTTACGCCGGCCCCTCGCAGCATTCGCGATTCCACCTCGGAGGTTTCTTGAACCCATCTCCGAAAGGTTACAAAAAATCGAGGCTTTTAAAGCGGTCAATGAACAGGAAACGATCTGACTATTCAGTATGTTATTACTGACTATCTTCTGAGTATCAGGATAATATAAACACAATGGTTCGATTTTTTCTGACTTTTTCCTTTTAAGATGAATAAATTTAATTCTGAAATGAATTAATGAATGAAGTCGTTTTACCTGATAATTTTGTAATTTCAATAAAATCCGCCTTTTCACTTTCTGCCTTAGGCTGTTATATATTTGAGTTTTTCCACATTTTCTGTAGATACCCTCAGTTAATTAGTGCATGATTTATAATTGATAGGATGTTCCCGGTGGTGGACTGAACTTTCAGTGACAGTTCAGTCCAGAAAATACATTTCATCTTTCAATAATTCGTGGATCACGTGGATAATTCTTGCTCACTGGGGGTGACTGACGTGGGAACAGAGTGGGCGTAGTCGTTCGGTCCGACAAGAAGGTGAAAAATGACTAATGGTTGAGGCAGCGTGAAAATTGTCGAGCTCTATATTTTAATTGGAGAGCGGGTTGGTCGTGACCCCACAGCCTATGCCAGGCCTCCAGCTCCAGCCACAGCCTCCAGACTCCGAGGGGTCGTTCACCTCCCGCGTATAAGGGGGGCTGCCCCGGCTCCAAGTCGATGGTCTCCCCCGAACTCAGGTGACTAATAGGCACCGGGGCCGTAGGTGGACCCGATCTCGATGAGATTATGCTGTTCATCGCGACCCTCTCCGTAGGCGACGTTTTAGGTCCTTCGAAAAATACGTGGCGACCGAAATGACAGAAATCGAATCTACGATCTAATCTCCGCCATTAGCGTAGGCGGGACAACTTTCCAGTCTTTAGATTCTCGACCAATTCGAAGGGGTAAGTTAGTTTTGATTTAAGAGGATCAGTTCATCCAGAAAACTTATATAAACTTCAAGCTATCCATTGCT
This sequence comes from Lethocerus indicus, assembly GCA_019843655.1. Classification (NCBI taxonomy): domain Eukaryota; kingdom Metazoa; phylum Arthropoda; class Insecta; order Hemiptera; family Belostomatidae; genus Lethocerus; species Lethocerus indicus. The sequence goes on along the minus strand of JACDQD010000009.1, from coordinate 15,621,172 downwards.
TCCTGAGGATTGCTTCCCTATAAATGGCATAAATAAACTTTGTGCCCTCAATTCCGAATGCCCGGCAGAGGGCCCAGTACAGACACAGTTTTTCCTCCATAAAATCATCTCATAAGTTTTGAATTGCAGGTTGAGCCTTTCACGAACCAAGCAATACAGTTTGAGTTCAACGAGCGTTGCACTTAACAATAATAGATCAAATGGACGTTTCCGTTCGCGGAAGGTCGCTTATCTCCCACCCGGAAGAACTCCAACAACGGAATATTTCAACGGATATCTGGTTGGAGTTGAGCTCACGATGGACTCTGTGTACGTTCACCGGCTCGTGTCTAATCTGTGTGTGTGTGTGTGTGTGTGTGTGTGTGTGTGTGTGTGTCACGACCTGAGGTCTGGCTGACTGATGACCGGTCTACCGGCCGGTGTCTGTCACGCACGAGTAATTCCGCCCCGGGCTATACTTCTACTTCTACCTGTTTAATAACTTCTCCTCCTCATCCTCCTCCTTCTTCTACTCCCCGAGAGAGTTTATTTCTGTAATTCCTTACCTGCGGGGGGCTCTGACCCGGGTTAACAACAACCGGCCGACTAGACATCAGTGACTTTTAGCACTTGAACCTCTACCACAGTTTGTTCTACTTAATGGGACACAATTTATTCCTATCGTCATCAGAACGCATTTGAAGTTGTTAAATGATCCTTGAGCTAGAAAAAGAAATAATATCAAATAAATTGTATTTATTAAGGAAAATGAGTAATTTACAAGTTTAGAATACCTGTTTTGTGGTCTCCGAGTTCCGAGTACGGTTGGAATACCGTAGATTTCGCGATCTCCTCTCGCTGGTTTTGTCTTTTGCTGTTTGGTTCTCTTTTTCCATGTGTATATATATTGTGTGTCTTGTTATTGTGCACCCAACGAACTTTAGTTACGTACATTTCCGCACCACCCTCAGGGTGGCGCTAGTTAATCGGTGCAAGTGCACCCAACGAACTTTGGTTAAGTACATTTCCGCACCACCCTCAGGGTGGCGCTAGTGAATCGGTGCAAGTGCACCAAACGAACGATTTTTGTGAAACTAGCGCCCCTCTGAGTGTGATACGGAATCTAACGTACTTGTGGAGGGCAGGGAGAAATTGCCAAAGTAACATTGCGCACAGATGACAAGTTGATTTATCGACCAATCGGAAACGATTAGTTGGTAGTTTCAGAATAATAGTAATACATTACGCTTTATCCGGAACAGAAAATATATTTCAGAAGAAGTGGTTATCGGAAAATTCTATCCAGATAACGGAGCAAGACAACAGCGCCAACAAATGTTAAATTCAAAGATAATAATGTTAATTCAGTACCGCGTCCGTACTTTTCTTTATTCTCTTCAGTTCAGCTGATGTATCCTTCCTGTTCGTTATCAGGCGGATGTTGTGGAAGGAGATTTCCAACTTCCGTCGAAAATTAGCCGAAGATTTTCCCCCTTCTGGGTGAAGGACTCCTTTCGAAACACCTGAAATATTAAGTCGAGTTTCGCAAATCAAAAAAAATAATAGTTCGAAGAATAGTTACTCGGTTTTTCGTGTGCGTCAGTGAGTTGTCACGAATTTCGAAATTAAATTTCTCAGTAACACCTACTGCTATTCACACTTTCTCTACAAGTGACAATGTGGGTCAATACCAATGCAATAATTTACCTTTGTTTGATGTTTCTTTATTTTTAAATTTAAATTTCGATTCACGTGTATATCTATTCATGGAACGCTATGCATAAGTAAGAGAATAGAGTAATTTATTTCTTTTTTCATTTTTGTTATGCTGCTCCCACCCCTTAGAAGGACAATTTGAGAAGCCAAGGATATAGTATTATTAAAATTGACTCCTGATATTATTGATTATTAAAAGGCCTGAACTGTGTTTAGAAACGTAATTTACCTTACTGAAACTTTCAACGGAAACCCCTCCGGTTTACGTCAGAGACCGAATTGTGAACCGCGCCCGTATTTCCAAATCAGTATTCAAAGCAGCGTTCGCCCCGCGTCCCCGCGCCTTTTTTTTATCCATTCAAAAAACATTATGCGTACATTAGCATTTTCCGAGGCTAAACATTTCCCGAAAATGTTCAGAGAGTGAGAGAGACACAGACAGAGAAAAAGGAAGTAAAACGAGAACGTTTAAACTCGAAAAGGTAAAAATCGTCGTCCCAAAACTCTGAATGATGGAAACATTTCAGAGAAAAAAATACTTCGGTCTTTTCTTGAGACTCGACGCCTTATATACCTTCTTGTACAATGTACACGGCCAATCTGTTATCAACAAAATACAGTTTTGTCTTTGCTTTATTGGCGCCAATTAAGATTGGTTTTTGGTAGAATTGTGGTCGGAGAAGGTATTTCGGCCATGACTACTTCATGGAACGCTACTGGTTGCATGAGAAACTGGTCTGGCTCAGGACCAAATCACCTTCAGACCCCTGCGGATCCCTTTTAAATACTTTCTGTCAAAATTCTATACTAATATTTTTACTAATATACAATAATGTCGCCATGATTTAAGACCCTGTGCAGAGTTATATAAGTCAGCGCTAATGTTGATCGGCGCCTCCTATATTTCTAATTGAAAATATTTGGCAAAGTTCGCATATTTTTGGGATTACATTTAGTTGGATCCAATTGAGGAGATAAGATTCTACGGGCACGCCCAGTTCAATAATGTTGAGGTTTGCCGTAAGATAAAAGTTTAATGGTTATTGTCTTTTAGTAAAGATGTTTTACCCCTTCATTTGTCCTTCAGACAGTACTTGTTATGTGGCGACGGATTTTAAGTTTTGTTCTGGGCGAATTGTTTCCACCGCCGGTCGTCTGATTGTCAGTTAATAGCCGCTAGCCCAGTTATTACGACCGCTAACTGATATTATTTAGAGCCGAGGGGCGGCCGGCTCCTCCGGATAATTTTCTGCCGGTTGTAATTTTCCGAGCGTGTTGTCCTTGGCAAGGACCTCCCGGCTTCTCTAAGCTCCGTTTCTTCAGAGCTTGCGGTCCGCGCTCCCACTGCCCACGCCCAACGTTATTCCTAACAGTCTAGCGGTGCCCTACAGTCTTAGTACATACATACAACTGAATTGAGTCTTATATATACGTTTTATTAAGCACCAAGTTTGAAGGAAAGGTAATAAAATGAGAAATACCTTAAAAAATATACATCCACGCCAGTGTGAGTTAATTAGAAGATACGATTGAATGAATTATACAAGAGGAAAATAATAGTGAAGGAGCGCGAATAAAATCGACTTAGCCAGGACAGGAATCTTGTGACCAAATTATACTAATTTGGAAAAAATGGTACTTTTCATAGAACCGTATGTTTACTGACTTTCTAAGCCCGTCGCCACGGTAATCACGAATAAATGCAACGACACCTGTATCCTTGACAATAGTCGCGACTACATAATGTCATAGTTCAGAACAATCGAAACGTGCATTCTGTCCAACCGACGCGGATGTGAATTTGTGAAGGGGACTTTTTCTCCTAAACCAGTGCCCGTTCGCAGTGACCTTTCGTTATATTTCAACTTCTTTGTCTTTCTAAAATATACGGCACTATACATTCTTGTATACATTCAAAACTATATAAAAAATATAAGTAATATAAAATGTGTAGGAAAAAACATTCCTATTCTACTTTTGCATACATGAATATTTGGAACCGCCAGTTGAATAAAGTAATAAGTTGAATATTAGATCAGTACTGAAATTATTGAAGTAAAATGAATATAGTGAACTTAACATCAGGCCCTCGACAGGTGTCCATTCCGACCTCGTGGACACAAACCTTTGATGACTGCATTGAATACTTATCAACTGGTTCACGTTTTTCTTTGAACGTTTTCGTTTCGCTTGTACTGAGTTTCCGTTTAGAACGGAGGCCGTTCCAATTGAGTCACTCAATGAATTTTATTCAGATCGATCGTTTTAGTCACCGAATAAGTTTCTCGCGAATTGAATGAATCGGCCCGGTTTGCGGGTATTCAGCAGCAGCAGCAACAGCAGCAGCAGCAGCAGGGCCTGCTTGATCTGTCTGCAAATCAGTTCTGGCTAAGAGGAGTGGCCCTCAAACAGTCACCGGAGGGAACCGGTCCTACTCACTGCTCGCTCGCCCAACCCTCACTCGGCTACTTCACCGTTTCATACTTCCTTGGAAAGGCGTACTTACCATAGCCTTCGGCTATCATGAAAATTCAGAACCGATTGAACCGGTTTAGCTTGAAGAATATCAAAATAGTCTCAATTTTTAGGAATTCAGGCCTAATTGGGTCCTTGTTTCAATTATTTATCAGCAAATTGATGTGTTATGTATAGGAAACGTATGAATGATGTACTCTGAATTTGATATTCGAGCTATATTGCGCTATAGTTTTCTAGTGATCTTCTGAGAAGATATATAAACAGGTCATCACATTATGATATTAATTACCGAATAACACCGTATTAATGCCATTTTCGAAAACTACAACTTGATTTGATAATGTACTCTGTTCGTACAATTTCAGTAAATAAATTGGAACGGGAAATTAATGCGTTTTGAATTAATATTTATAAGAAATGGAAAATATTTCAATTGTTTATTCCCAAACGTTTTTAAAGAAATACGTCCAAATTACCCCTTCTTAGTTTCTTCGCGTTAGAAGTTATATAGAATATATTGAAGGTCTGTATAAATATAGACCGTTATAACTATAGCGTTTGAAATTTAACTTGAAACTGGTTTACAACGTTTTTCAACTCTTAAAGCGAAGACAATAATACGTTTAGATCGGTAGATTACAGGACTATATAATTTATAATGCTAAATTTATTAGAAGAGATTCCTTGATATGTGGCAACATTCGAGATTAATATGAGAGAATACTCTAGAATTGCCGGAAACATGAACGAGATTTTATGACGACGGAATTTGTAGCATCATCATCTCTTGGGGGAGTTGAAATCGCCGAACATGGCCGTGTCTGATCCAACGTTTGAATCTCCGTGAATGAGGAGAGGCCATGAGGACCTAACGGGGCTCGGCCCATTGCTAAAGCCACTTTAATCTGATTGCGTGTGTGTGTGTGTGTTAGTTATAATGTTGGGTGGGGGCTGGACCACACCCATCTCAAGGTCTCCCGGTCCGGCTTTTTTTATTTTCCTCTTCGCGATACAATTCATATTTCATTTGGTCCGGGCGTCATTCCCTTTTTTTTCCTGTATTTGTCTCTTTATTTATCCCCCTCTCCATTTTCTCCTTCATTCTCCTTCGGGTTAATCTTGGTTTTAGTCGTGTTGGGATGTACGGGACGTTGGGTTCATCTTTAAATGACGTGCGGTCGTTGGTTCCAGAAGCTCCTCTTGAAGAAATATACCTCATTATTTCATATACACACACACACACACACACACACATATATATATATATATATATATATATATATATATATATATATATATGTCCAATATATTGCTATATTGTGATGGAATGCCAAATCGACAGAATATTGCTACAACTGTGGACTTCCTAAATACCCATTTACATAAACTTGTACAAGCCAATATATTAAGAACTTAAGCCTTACAACATTCAAATATCGCTATAACAAAAATTACATCCTCAAATACTAAAATATTAGAATCGACCCTTCTGTATTCTTTAAATTTCATAATTTTCAAGAACATTTGGCTTAAAAAACAATGAACATGATCTCACTTGCTAGATTTGTGATTAATACTGGTACTATAACTCGAGCACGACAATCAAGACAGAAAAAAACAAAGAGCTCTGAACGTAATAAATGGGGGAATGTCGAAAGTGTTTACCTTGGACTGCTTTTGTTCTTAATAATGACAATACATCATCTCGGCCCTCTGGAAAAAAGTGAACGGACACTGAAGTTTTTGTATGGGGAAAGGTGACAGTGCTCATTACTTTTGCAATACTTGCAAAGTCCTAGATTCCGAACCCGGTTGTAATGAAATGCGGGCATAAATTGGTCGTAATAAATGCAGTAATGGTTCGTACGTTGGTTGACTACTAAGTTATAGCGCAAATATAAATTTAGTTTTGCATAACATTTTCACATATCTTGATTTTATGACCGCCTGAACATTGCCTTTCTAGAAGTTTAATTGCATACCTTTGGTTTAATAGACATCGTTTTAAATGCCGAACTGCATTTTATTACGAGTTCGAATAATGTAATAAACAATGTTAAAAAACGCTTCCTGCATTTAAAGTAGTGGATTTAATTATCAACTTAAGTATGCACAAGAATTTATATTTGTATTTTAGCTGTATTTAAAGACCATCATTCCAAACATGCATTCTATTTTCTAATAATAAAATCCCTACAAGCAAATAATTGTTCGAAATAGAATCCTACAATGTTTAACTACTCCTTTGCGGAAATTACAGTTGTCGTCAGTGCTAAGCTAGATAAACGATAATAGCTAAATCATAACATGGACCAGTCGTGACTAATGATGCCGAAACTGGCCTAATCCTAGTTACCCACCTTATAATAAGTTATAAGAAGAATTTTGAGTTTTTTTGAGAATAGGATGCGAGTATTTCGGGTAGCGTAACTACCTAGTGACGGAGGAAGACCATAAGTGTTCAATTGAAGGGAAATTCGGCGTGACCCCCTGGAGTCAAATCACCGGCAAGTTTGGAATTTCTCTTGACTTTCTCCTTATCCCAAACTCTTATTAGGCGTGGGCGTTTGGACACTTGTAATGGAACAAACTGCAAACAAAATTCTGATGAATATATTAGAGCTAATTTATTATACTAATTGCGTTTATATTTGCTGTTTTTTTTTGGTTTAGCTCAGTTTTATCACAAGATCGAAAGCGTAATGTTCGGCGAAAATTTATAACAGGTCTTCACCGAGGCACCTTTTTGAACTCCTTCGGGACATAAATCCCAACCAGCACTTTACTGCCCCCGCTGCTACCGCCGCCGTTCCCGGTTTCAGTTCCCGGTTTATTACCCGACGGCGATCGTTATGCGAATATAACTCGGACGGGATTTATTACGAAGGCCGGGAAGGCTAATAAACCGGGTCCGGAGGAACGATGGCCCGAGGAGCGTTCGCGGTTGCACAATATACTACCGACGCCATTTTATCGCTCTCTCTCTCTCACACACACACACACGTATATAGACGCGCTGTAAATCCGGCTAGCCTTGTTCTTAAAGCGGGTATCGTATTAGAGCACCGATCTCCCACTCTTTGCATTCTTGGGGGCCGGCGAGGACACCGGGGCTGGCTGTTTGCGGTCCCTTCGGTGTTTTTTTTTATTGGACCCAGGTAACATGTGATGATTTTGTACTAGATGAGTTTGAACTAGATGAAGTCTGAAGAAGTTCAAGGGCCCTGAATACTGATGAAGTCGGCCGAACACCAATTTCGGTAGAGGGATAACACCGCAATCAGGCCTAACGCAATCGGCGATTGTTACCCACGACATGATGGGTCTGCTGTTGTTTTGAATTGCAAACGATCTGGGAGTGTTTCAGGCACAGATTCGTACACATAGAATACTATTAGGGTTAATGTAATTGCGGTTGAAACCTTCCGAATAAGACATACATGGATGGCACTTTATCTCTCAACAATTCTCCATAGGGACGATTCTGTATTTACTCGATAGGTACACAAAATCTAAAAGTAAACCTTTTTAAAACCAGTTTGATTTTAATACAAGCCATCCGTGATCGTACAGCAAATAGAACGCAAAAATTACGTAAAATAACAGTTGGAAAAAACTAGACACCGCCTATTGTATGTTACGACAGCGAACTAATCAGCAGGGTAGTGCAATCGTGTGCCCCAGTTAATTATATCATGTTATGGCTGTCAGTACAATATCTTTTGTGCTCAAAATAGCCCTTTGTATCGGCCTTATGCAATATAGTGGGCCGTCGAAACAACAACGGCGATATTAACTGATCACGCCTCCAAACAACGGTGCCACTGCGTCCCAATAAAACCAAGAGTCAAAATATACACCCGTATATCCGTTAAATTAAAGATATTCCTTGTTTTATTGATGCCCACAACTTCTGTTATTTCTCGATTCTAATGTTAACTTATTTATTCCAGGTGAGTCCTGAATAGAACCGCCAGTGACTGAGGAAATTTATGAGTCAAGTAAGATTAATAATCATTTATGTACTAATTGTGTTTAATAATTTGCATCCACTCTATGTTCGTGTGGATCCCACTGTGCCGAACCCGAAACCTCATTGAACAGTCAAGAAAGTACGTTATGAGTACGTTACGAGAAATACGTTATGAGTATATAAAATTCTACGATTGTGAGGAGAAAGGTCAGATGAGATTAGAAATTAATATGCGGAACTGCTTTACTGGTTGGATGAAAATCGAATTTCACGCACAGTTTCCTATTGAATTTTCTCCAGTGGGCGGAGTACACTTTCTCCGCGATGTTTATAAACGTGGAAAACGTGAAAAATGACTGTTCCTCGGGCGAGGGCGAATATTTTAGAATCCAGCCGATGTGTAGAAAGCGTAACGCAAAATGCCGGCTGAACGCTGTACCGCGGAGCCTCCTTTGTTGTGAGGCCCGGAGGAAGTATGCCTCTCTTGTACAAATTGTTTGTATTACAGATGCGACCCCGGTCTCCCTCTCTATCTCTCTCTCTCTCTCTCCCTATAGAGGCAATAGTATCCTCTACCCTATAGGGTGCCATATTATTATACCAATAATACAAGGTGTACACCGGAATGCTGCATTGGCTATGGCGCAAGGTGGGAATAGTTTGATGTTCTACACACAAGCCCAATCAGAATAGCTTTATACTTTCAGCTTGATAGTTTGACTTTGAGTTTTCACATCCTCAACAGAGTGACTGCAATTATGCTCGCACAGGTTTCCTCATAGATAATCCTAATTGAACTCCCGGTTCCGTCGAAGTAAATCCTACCTGTGTTTCGCTACTAGAAGGTAGCCACTAGTGACCGACTAACATAGAACGGTCTCGAAGGATTAGTTCCGGATACGGACCGGCGGGCACACACACACACACAAACATATATACACGCACGCACACTAGGAAGCGAAACCAATGGAGCTCCGGCCAGCCGACCAGTGTTGTTGTTGATAGCGGAACTTCCGCTACAATTATGAATTCTTCCCACATTCACCCGGAGGGGGAGTGAATTGGCTCCTCCTTGCGTAACCTACCATTGTTTCCTTCCTCGTTCTTTCCCCGCCGAACCGTTTTTTATCGTGCCAACTTCCGACATATCAAGTTTCTTAAATTCTGAACTAAAAACGAACAGTTTGAAAACATTTTCACCTAAAGGGAGTTACTCATGTCGATCTGTTATTGGTTATACCGTAGATTTCATGTGTTCCTCTCGCTGGTTTGTTCTTTTGCTAGACCATCATCAGTAGCGGTGGTAGTCACTTTTGGCAGTTTGGATGTTTTTTGGGCATCCTCACTGCACTGTCACTGTCACTTGTACAAGTCACACGAAATCTATGGTATTCCAACCTCTCGCGGACCACAAAACAGGTATTCTAAACTTGTTATTTGTAACTATCTAAAGTTAGGGCATTGCTTGTTGAGAGCAGGCGGATAGAAGAATATGCAAATAGGCCCGTTTTCCCATCGGAGACACGGGATGTACAGTTAAGTGTAATATCCTTCCATTTTACACATATATTTGATAGTACTTACATGTATGGTAATAAGCTCTATTGCATTAATTTTCTTACTTTATGATATATTTTTCTTCAAATATTTCTTATATGGTTATTTTCTGCTAAGTTTATTTTCTCATGGTATTCATCTTTGCGTAGACCGATTTCTAATTCCCGCATATCTTCTTCCATTCTAATGAATTCAGTCTATAATTATTTAAGCTCTAATAATAACGTCAGATACCTGACAGATAGACTGTGATCGTGTAAGTTATAAAAATATTATGACGCGTATATTGTGAAAACTGACGTTAGCGTGCCGTTCTGAAGATGGAGAGAGTGAGTGGTGAGTTGTACCAACCTTGGCCCACTAATATTTACCAACTCGGTTCAGTAATACTGAAACCGCTATAGTTGAGTCCGACCTGCATAAATTACTGGTCCAGTTAATAAGATTTGTTCTTCACGGCCGAAACTTTATGTACAGCAAAAGGCGTACTTCACAGTTCCCCCAATATTGCATTTAAAATGCAGCCATGGAAAATGAAAATGTAATATATTACTACTGATATATTATATCCGGTGATTATGCTCAAACATTTCAGTTGATAATTAATAACCAATTATATCTGCAATGTTATAGTATAATTCTGTAAACCCCTAACTATGATGAGGAAACAGTCGGTGACAAATGGCTTTAAAGGGTTGTAATAATGAGTTCTTATAATGTTTATCAATAAGTAAAAACATTATCATATGAGGATTATGGAGATGAATACAAGGTATTATTTATGTTACCTATGAGGACTATTCCTGCAATAATATTTGATCACCTTCTCACATACCATACTAATTTAATTGTGTATGGTAACAATATTTTTATAGAAACAGAAGGTTGGACATTAATTCGGTTAGCGGAATTGCACGACCAATTTCACGCAAACCGATGTTGCTTCATTTGTCTCTGCCCGTCTGAAATTTTCAGGCCGAAACCTTTAATCGTCGTTTAATTGGCAGCTCCCGTGCAATTTTCCATGAAATTTTGACACGCTAAGAGTCGGCCGTCCATCTTTCGTACTCTTAGCGATGCTGGACCATTATCCGTGAAGAAATTCAACCATATATGGTTTCTGAGTGTAGCGTGTGGCAACTTCGGCGTAGCTGAGGACTGGTAGAGAGGTTTTTCTCTCCCTCCCTCCCGCCCTCCCTTATCCCTCCTTTGATGACTCACAACTATGAAAGGTATCGATAATATAGAAACGCTACCAGGCTAATTGCAGGCTGAGGAGCCGGTTCGGGCCATTGATCTTGCGCCACGGCTTTTGCGTCATCCGGAGTAAATAAAGAGTTGGAGGATAATTCTGAATAGTGTGTAAAGTTATTTCAAGAACTCCAAATTATTATCAGAGATATTTATATCACAGAAATTATGAGATCACTTTGTATTTTGTTTTATTTTCATATTGCATTTTGTCTCTTATAATGTCTCTCTATAACGAGTTGTGCGCATAATTAAAAATAATTAAATGATAGCGACGATTGCAGAACGAAGTGGTTTTTCTTGTATACTTTGTCTCTATGTGCTAATTCGTATGCAAATTATAGATAAGAGAACGTGTTTTGTCTGTACGCCTGAAAGTGGATGTTAAAAATGGTGGTCCTCGGGGATTGTCAAAAAACGTTACTCACTGAAAATACCATGTTTAGACGCATAATCGGCCAAAAATTTGGTTTTTAGACCTTAAATCGACACAAAAATGCGATTTTTAGACGCAAAATCGGCCCAAAAATGTGGTTTATAGGCCCAAATATGCGGTTCATAATCTCAAGAACCTCTCAATTTACGCTCCATTGGACTGCTGGAGCAATAAATAATGGTTTACATTTAAAATATGCCTTTCTTTGACAATATTCCAATGAATTTCACGGCCTATAACTATTTCATTTAGGTTGATATAATCATTTTATTCTACTTTCACTACCCCAGTTCCTTTTTTTAATGTCCTACATGAACATGACATAATTATGCCTTTATTAATTATTACGTAGCGGATGAGTTATTTTCTTTAAACTGACATAAATCTGATCACAAATCTAATCATAAATCTAATATTCAGGAAGGCAAAGTGAATGAAAATTTATCTGCGCACATGTTGTCAATTACTGATTTACTGGGAAAATTGATGTTCCATTGTTTCGTAAAATATCGAAACAATTAAACGTATAAAAGGGTAAACTTCTGAAGGATGACATCTCATTTCAAGGCATTTAACTAATCCCGGTTTATCGTTACTCCGTATTTTAAAAATTACTTTGGCGAGAGTAAGAGGTCGGAGTGTTAGGGGAGCATCGAAATTGATCTAACGGTTCCCCGTATCGAGGTCTACAGAGAATTGCCGAGGAAGTGAAATAATTAGAAGACTATTTATTTTCCTGTTTTTTGTTTTTCTGCTTTCTTCTACTTCCTGTACTCAACGGGGAAGTAGGCCATGCAGCCACTGCCTAATTCCTCCAGCAAGTAGTTATTGGAGTTGCAGCTGAAGTTGACTACAATCGTTCTAGTTGGCCTGCATTACATCATTGGTTGTTTGAAATAAATGTTCGGCCATCGAACGTCAATTAAAAATTAACGCTATAATTCAAAGTCCTGGTAGAATAAACATGTAGAAGAATTTTAGAATACCTGTACCGAGTTTTGTGAAATTAGCGCCCCCCTGAGTGTGGTGCGGAAATGTACTCAACTAAAGTTCGTTGTATGCACTTGCATCGATAAACTAGCGCCCCCTGAGGGTGGTGCGGAAATGAACTTAACTAAAGTTCGTTGAGTACACTTGCAATGATAAACTAGCACCCCCTGAGGGTGGTGCGGAAATGTACTTAACTAAAGTTCGTTGGGTTCACTTGCACCGATAAACTAGCGCCCCCTGAGGGTGGTGCGGAAATGTACTTAACTAAAGTTCGTTTGGTACACTTGCACCGATAAACTAGCGCCCCCTGAGGGTGGTGCGGAAATGTACTTAACTAAAGTTCGTTTGGTACACTTGCACCGATAAACTAGCGCCCCCTGAGGGTGGTGCGGAAATGTACTTAACTAAAGTTCGTTGGGTACACTTGCACCGATAAACTAGCGCCCCCTGAGGGTGGTGCGGAAATGTACTTAACTAAAGTTCGTTGGATGCACTTGCATCAATTAACTAGCGCCCCCTGAGGGTGGTGCGGAAATGTACTTAACTAAAGTTCGTTCGGTACACTTGCACCGATAAACTAGCGCCCCCTGAGGGTGGTGCGGAAATGTACTTAACTAAAGTTCGTTGGGTTCACTTGCACCGATAAACTAGCGCCCCCTGAGGGTGGTGCGGAAATGTACTTAACTAAAGTTCGTTGGATGCACTTGCATCAATTAACTAGATTCATAAAAATTTTGGATCAACAGGGAAACTTTTATGATCATAAATACACAATACCAGATAGGTTCCTGTCATATATTTGGAAGTCAGAAACTAATAGTTGTGACCAGTTTTGTAATAAAATATATATTTGACCGATAAACCGACAAGACGTAAGATCAAAAAAATTAAAAAATCCCTCCCAGTCCAAATAAGGCAAACAACATCCCTCAAAAACACAATAACAAGACACATATATACTCGATACATATATGTATACGAGAAACAGAATACTACCACAGTACATGTGAGAGTGACAGTACAGTGAGAATGCCCAAAAAACATCCTAAGTCCCAAAAGTGACTAACGATGGCGAGCACCCGAAACCGGTCTAACAAAAGAGTAAACCAGCGACAGGAGACAGAAACACATTAAATCTAAGGTGTAGAATAAGCTTCCAGGCCTCTAGAAATTTATGAAATGTAATGTCTTCCAAATATAAAAAAAATCACTTAAGAGTATAACAATTAATCGAGTAGTTGAATTTCTTAAATTCTCATGCTTGGATGCTCCGGTCTCTTTTAATTTTTCAAACAGTCTAGTAAACAGAAATCTTGAGCATTGTTGTCGGGGTAACAATTGATTGTTAGCCAATTCGGCGAGACGCAGGAAACAGGGTTTAGGTAAACCCGGATAAGCTGCGAAATATTTCAAACCCCACTGACCCAGTGTGTGGCTATTTTTATGATTCCCTCGTGCCGAGAACAGACGACAGAACGACGTTACGGTCGATTTGACAATAGGACGGATGATCAATGTTACGGTCAGTGTCAATGGTTGGGTCCGCTCTGGGTGTACCGTTTGCCCGTTGAGTTACACGGCTAAACGAAGTGTGACATGTTTGTCACCACGGTTCAATATATCATGAATGGGGACTACATACGGTATAGCTAGGTCACTGTGATTTGACCAAAGAAAACAGTCCACTATGTGATCGTATGGTATATCTCCCAGCTAGATTAAATTATATTTTCGTATTGCAATTTTTCTACTGCTTAATAATCAAGTATTGTGTTTTGATAAAGGAAAATGCGGTTGTTAGAATAGTAAAACTCATAAAAACCCATCCTTTCTAAAAATCAATCAAAGCGGTTTAAAAAATTGTCCCAAAATGCAAGAACATAAATTTATAATCGAGGCAATAGGTTTTTCTGGAAAGGAACATTCTCACAACGTTTCTACTGAGAAGCTCGAGCAGACCGATTTCCCATGGTAACGATAGTAGTGAATTGCCACACGCCCGACACTCTCTCAACGATCTGGTCTTCTAAAAGCCCTGCTTACTTTTATTAAGATAAACAATTCTAAAACGCGGCGGACGAAGGTGAACCTCTGAGTGTGTCACCTCTACGACGGGTATGTTACGAAATCGTTGGTCGCCAACAAAGGGGAAATATTGAAGTGGTATTATGAAGTAATTCGCCATTAAAGGAGCGCTGGAGCGGACCAGGTTGTAGGTGATTAACCTGTCGAGAAGTGAGTTAATAGACGCAATGTATGAATGTTACCTAACCTGCAGTAAATTTTGTCCTATTTAATCTTAACAATTTCATGTGGAAATTAGGCAAAGCCCAGATTCTTGAGCTGTGCATTTGTTCTGCGATTATTAATAATTTTATTAGCAATCTATAGTATCATTCCATAAATATTAGATTACATTATCAACGGGAGAATTTAATAAATATCTCCTTCAAATAACATTGTATAAGGTACTCAAGTCCTAAGTTACTGTTACAAAACGGTTTATGTTTTAAGGAAGAGATGTAAAGAAAACAGCATTATAAAGCTTAGGTGGTCCTCAAAAAATACAACTTTCTCTAAACCATTACTAGTACTTATTGTTAATGATGACTCCAATTAGTACTAGAGACAGTTTCAAAGAAAAGTTATTTTTAGGAAATGTATAGCTAGCGGTTCTTTGACCTTCGGCGTAATCCTTCTTCAACAGATGATGCACCTACTGTTTGAAATATGCCCAGAGAAGGATGTACACGTGATTCTGCAACCATCGACGCCGTTACCATGCCGCGAATTTAATTGTAGGCTTAGGAATCTTGGAATGCACGCCCGAACATCGTCGGCATTAGATCACGGCCACTGGGGAATTAATATAGGTCTAGTTGTAGTTTTTCTGGACAAAATTCCACTCGATAGAATAGTACGAATTCTGATTGAATGAAAATTCGTTCGCGGATCGAATCCGCACTAATATAAAACAAAAGGGTTCTAGAAAATGTTTTATTTCGTCTCTGAGGGAGCCGGAAACCTTTTCACAGTAGGTCTTGCGAGGGACTCGACTCTTGTTCTTGAAAGTAGAAAGGTAAAAGAACGCGTAGGTAGGCCGGCTCCCACACACGTGCTAATAGCGTCCACTAACACGGGAATATCCACAAGCACAGGCACTGACACAAGCTGGTTGGTGAAGGTAAATACCTGAATAGTGAAGGCCCACGCTCACAGAACTAACTGCACGAGCGTAGGTAGCCGCTCAGCCAGTCAGCCTCCTTCCATCCAGCCACGAATTACAGACCCAGAATTTCGCTTTATTCTCCAGCGTAAATTCACTTCAAACCGATATAAATTTCCGTTTTATTACGTATGAATTATAGTAAATACGATGAATAGTCTGTGTTGGGGGTATTTTGCAGAATGCCAGTTTATACAATATCCAGGGGTGGTTGCGAGGAACAGGTGCCCACCTGGTAAATGCAAACAGTTTTATTAACTATAATCCATCTGTAGTAACCGATAATCCAGCCGAATGTGAATACTTAATGAATACTTCTCAGGATTCATATCCAATAAAAGTTTCTAAACAAATTCTATTACAAAAATCCGTCTAGGACAGACGGATTCATTTTGTTTCTGGGCCTCTATAAGATATTGTATAGACATTGATTTAATATTAAATTTGATTAACTTGTTAAATATTACTGTTAATAAAGTTCTGAACAAGGTCCTGTGATAATTGTTGATTGCCGATCGCCTAATAAAATATGGTTCAGATTTAAAGGAAATAAAAGAACGACAAAACGCGAAGGAAAATATTTTAATGAAATATTTAAACGTTATAAATACTTTGTTGTGTGGTGGGGGACTCTCACTATCCTTGGCATTTTCCCCACTCGAAAACTCGAACCTATTTCCAGTCCGACTTCGAGCTGTATCTTTTACTTCGCCGGTTCTCATGCTAATTTATGTCCCGAAGCACAGTCAGGATAATAAAAGGTGTGCTGCTATTATAGGAGGTAAATAAAACAGTTTATTCCACGGGGTGCAGAATTGCAGACGAATACCAGCCTCGACTAGTTTATACCTCGAGTTTTTATAGGGGAATTTCTCGGGAAATTTTCTAAGTTTAAAGATCTGACGAAATGCACGCGTGCTGTAAAACATAAGTAATGAATAAACATCCGGACTGCTCAGGATAAGTTTGGTTTAGATTACGGCCAAATAAATCGCGCAGTCTACAAGTAAAATGAAATACATAAAAATCTCAATTAAAAAAATATATAAAGACGAATTTAGGATACAGGTACAGAAAATGAGATGGAGCCAGAGCACTAATAGCTGCATATTCGTTACCCCAACCAGGTTACGATATTTAACCTCGAGCGTGCGATCTACAATTATACCGTCTACCATTAATTATATGATACCAATATAATGAATAAATTCAGAATATTTTCTGATGTGTACCATTTTGCCAATATTCTTTAATAACACTCCAGATGTCGAATGCGGTCTATACATAGAGCTCAATGCCCTTTAAGCGGTGAGGCAGTCGGTAACAGAGGGGTACGAGGGGGGCTACGGTACGTGGGCCGGCGAGGTTGGCAACCCTGGCGAGAGAAAGAGACAGAGAGAGAGAAAAGCCAGGCTCGACAAAGGACAGTGGGTGTCCTTGCTGTCCTTGCTATTTAAGGACGCCTTAAACCTCCCGTCTCCTCCAGGAGAAATGGCGGAGGCGGGCCTGATCTCTTAGCCGCTTGAGATCTCATTGTATTATGTTCACTGTCAGGATACAATTTTCAAACTGGTATAAACATTAAGTTTCTATCCAACGTGCGACTAGCAGTATGTTAGAAATACACGTAGGGATGGGGGCCCTGTGATACTGAATAAGGAATCGAGTATATGAAATACGCATTAACAATTGAACCCTAAGAATAAGGCTGTCAACACAACAATAAGCGTTAGTTAATTTATTAATAGAATACTATTCACAGTATTCCAGTCTTGGTTGGAGAGTAGATCTCTCGCGCAGATGTACAGTCGGTGTGTCGGTTCTCCCGCTAAATAGGCGAATAGTTTGTGGCCACTGGACCATAAATTGAGACCCGTTGTTGGGAAACTTTGTCGGGACATCTCCCGACCCTGCTAAACACTCAAACAGATCCCGAAATTCCGATGCCCAAACAGGTAGAAAGTTCATGCTACATTACAGGGAACTTTCTGAATTTCCAGGTCTCTAAAAGGAGAGACCTCAATAAACAGTTGACAATATACCAGATTCTAATCTGGACTTTGAAATTCAAAATTTCTTCCCAAGGGCGTTCTATCCCTTTATCCAACACTAGACCGGTTTCGGTGAAATCACTGTTACGATGTGTTCCATGTGAAGAGCACACACTCTTCTGAGCTAAGGTCAGGCAACATTTGGTGTCCGGTATTTTCTCGAATGCGTGGGGCGGTTCGCCGGTCTCAACGCCTGTGTAACCCGAGGAGAGGGGTCGAGGTTCTTCTGCTTGTTCTACACTTAAAAAGAAGGACAAAAAAAGGACCGAAACTGAGACACAGACGGTACAAAAAAAAAAACTGGCCAGTGGAGAACAAAAGAAGTGCCAAGATTGGAGCTGCACTCAGCTCCACTGGAGGTGCCCTCGGAGAAAACTATTTGTTCTGTATTTGTCAAACATTTACAAAACCGCCGCTGGGAATGAAGTGCTTGTCGGGCCTTTAGTAAGCGGTGGGTTTTTTTTACTACCCTCCCACTTCTTATTTTACTATCCCGAACATATTATGTTCACGATTTAGCCTCGGTTATAAGTAACAAATTGATAACATAATTACATATTGTCTTTTAAACGGTAATAAGAATAATAATTTGAGAATTCGAGTGTGCTAATCAGTTTGAAGTCAAATTCAAACATGAATTGACTGCGAATAGATCTATAGAAAATGGTAAAATTATTGGTTTTCGCAATGAAACAAGTATGAATAAATTAGACAGGTTTCAATTAAGCTACACGTATATTCCAATGTTATAATATGCGATTAAATATTATATACATGAAGAATATTGAGTTTTCAGTAATACAGGAGTTAAAATCGGGAAAAGTTTATTTGTGAGATATATTGACTGAGGATAGTTGAAAACTTGGATAAGTTTCAACGCCCCACGTTCAACGATATCCGGTTGGCGAACGCAGCCGCTGTTTGTTTTTTATTCTTCCTCCACTCTGAACATAAATTAAGACTTAGTCATCTTAAATTAACGCGGCTATATGCACATTTTCATAAGACAAAGATGTCTCAAGTATTATAATTACATTGAATCACGTAGGATAAAATATACCCTCGTCGCCGTTACAAAATAATTAGCAATATCATACTTACATCAGAGCTCTTCTATTCGTTGCACAGTGCATACCTATTTCAGATAATATTTCTACCTAAATCAGAGGTTATCACCTCACAAATTTGATCTTCTGTCTCCTGTTGGTCCTGTCCTAATTTGGAATTTCTCGCTGAGTGATGTTAA
This sequence comes from Lethocerus indicus, assembly GCA_019843655.1. Taxonomy (NCBI): domain Eukaryota; kingdom Metazoa; phylum Arthropoda; class Insecta; order Hemiptera; family Belostomatidae; genus Lethocerus; species Lethocerus indicus. Next base: position 15,602,269 of record JACDQD010000009.1, on the reverse strand, counting down.
CAGACAATTACAAACAGACTTTTTATGATCTAGTATTGTGAAACTGGACATGACGATGAATGGATTAATTAATATCGGCTTGAAAATGGCGTTATTGGTTATTCATTGTTTATTTATATGGGCCGGGCGGTGCGTGAGCAGCACCTGAGCGCAATCCTAATTAATTGAGGATTAAATAACGCTAATTTTGGGAGTTCCTCGCTGGTCGAACCACCGGCGCAATCATCCTTCTATGTTCGGATCAGAGAACTACTATAATTATCAGCAATGACATGGTTTAATTGAATCCAATCGGGCTTTATAGCCTGCGTTACGCTTCGGTTAACACAAAACATGATTTCGATTCATATGGACTCCAGTAATTAGTTCAGCAATTATTCGGCATATTGCCGACAAGTTCCATTTTGTTTATCGTAAATAATTGTAAAAGAATTGTGACTTTCGGCGTGATATATTGCATAAAATAAAATGCTAATTTTTTATTATGTTTCCTGCTTATAAGCCGGTCCATTTTTCATTAGTTTCATACAGGTGCATAGACGCGCAACACTCATATCCCTAATAATCACAATCAAATACTCTAGAAATTCAAATTGATTTTCATTGTTTTAGATGAACACACATTCTAAAAACTCTGTACATATTTGGCAAGTTAATCCAAACCAATATTTTTTGCGACACGATACGTATTTCATGGAGTTTATGACAATATCAGAATTTTTCTCATCCTATTTGTGAATTGAACTAGTAAAAAGTTAATATAGGGTGTTCTGATTATAAGACTAACGAGTTCGATATTCTATCGTTTTTTTGGTTATTTGGTTTTCTGGGCTGGATTTTAGCCCTAGAACGGAGCCTCCAGTTGGATACTGTGAATACGAAATACATTGCCACAGAATAAACGCGTTACGTTTGAAATTCAAGTGGGAAGAAACTTGAAATCGCACAGAGGATAGTATTTCAAATAGGGAATGTCGAATACCTAACTGTATTCAGAAAAATTCCTTGCTCAAGACGGCATTGACTACTTTTCATGTTGAAAAAAGGGGGAATTCAGGGAAAGGCCCAAGGATGAAGTTTTTCAGAAATATTCAAGATCTGTACAATCTGAGTTTTGGGCATGTGCTAGCGGCAGAGTTGAAGGCCGCAAGATGGTAGCAAAAATGTTTTTCTTCTTCGACCGCCCGTTTTATCCATCGCATATTCTCATTATAGGCGCTCCTCTCCGCTTTGGTCTATTGAAAAAAAGAAAAAGCACTCCCTTTAATGATGTTCACAACATATATAAAGAAGATGCGGCGGTTGAAGAATGAGGAGGGACAAGAAGAAGAAGAAGAAGAAGGAGACGATAAGCGAAGAAAGGGGAGCCGACGACCGGAGGCTGATGATACTGCCGGGCGGCAAGATGGCCGCCCTTGAATAGGAACCCGGCTATAATTAATATGGGGTTTAGAATAAGGTTTTGGAGGATCAACAGCGCCACTGTTATCGATCAATCGTAACAATGAGGAGAGATGACGATGTGTGATATCATTAACATAGCCGGCCGGTTGATTGTCTCAACGAGGGGGCCCCGGACTTATATTTAGTACGCCGGGACCTGGGTTCAATAACTTCTTAAGCATCCAGCTACCGCTGCTTACCCAGTCTGAGTAGACTGCAATGAATTGCCAGCTATATAAAAACAGGTTTACAAATGTTTTTAATATTATATTCGTTCTCTCGCTAGGATTGCTTCGTGTTTAGGAAGTAACAGGTAGGTTACCCAAATAAATAAATGTTTCCTCCCCTTTCTCCGAAAATCTAAAAATATTATTTTTTTTTCGTTCCAGGTGAGTTACGAATTGCTGATACGGTGGTGAGAATTCCATACATTTACGATTGGAAATTTACGAATTGGAAAGGTGTAAGTAGGTCCATTTATGTAGTTAAAACAAATATTACTACATACTGCTATATTTTTTTCCTATAAGATCAGTATGAGGGTCACTGTACACTGTGACCGGCGGTCTTATGTCACGGTTCGCGGTGTCACGCTCGGCTCCCAGTTCTCTGCCGCTTTCCGCCAACAACCCAAAAATATTCAAGCTCGCGCAGACAATGTTCTTAAAACGTTCATGAAATGCATCAGAATGGTTCGAAGACATTTATACGGAGTGTCCACTGTGACTAGACAATAACATTGTGGGGTACCGCCTCGCAGTATTGTCAAAAGTTTGCATCGAAGCCAAAACAAATTTATGTGGACGTATCAGACTAGAATCTTGAACTAATCAAATTTAATTCACACAAACCGATTTCTTTTCCAAACAACAATATTCGTAACGTTATTATTAAGGACTGTGACATCAAAAGTGTCACTACAGTATTACTTGTTACTGCCGGTGGTGAGGGACAAAAAACAGTTCAGGCCGAAATCCGCGTAGACCATAATGTCTACGTCAGGATGAAATTTTTACCTTAATCATCCTTGTATAGTTTAATCGCTCCTAGTACTAAGATTAGTTTTAAGACAGCATATATTGCAGCCGGTGATAAAAGCCTTATTGAGTTGTTAAACTTGCTCTTGACCGACCGAATCCAATCCGCGACAACGGCGGGGCGTTGAAAATATTTTTTCTCATACGTGTCCCAACGAAACGGTCTGAGACCCTCACGTACAATAATCAACTCGTACACCCTCACACACACAGGCACACATACAACGGAAACTCATACAGTTCGAGGAGATCATTGTCGCGGCCATTGCGTCTATTGAGCCGAGATCGAGGACTGGTATCCGCGATAGCGGGCCTTAAATGAGTTCCTCGGTACCGTTATTTGGAGGTGTACGGATTTCGACTGTACCCGTATCGTCCGCGTATCCGTTCAACAGCATGCGTACCACATACCATATCCTTTACCGTTTCTCTTCTCGATGGCATTATAGTAGTATCCGACAATGATTCGAAGCCCTAACGGTTACCTCTTTATCGTCGGGAGCGTACCACGGTGACCAATTTTATTGTATTATTTATAAATGGGTGGGGAAGTTTATTGGGACGTGATACATTAGCAGTTTGGTTGATTTATAGATGTATAGAATAAGCCATCTATAATAAATACTGCAGGTAGAGATTAATTTAAGGTCAATCCTAGGACTAGTGATTGGGACATGTTTCCACATTACTCGAATAATATTATTCTAAATCATATATGAGTAGTCCCTCTTCTATAGTCTCATAACCAGCCACTATTTGGTCCTAAATCCTGTCACTACACTGTTGGTACAAACGTGTATATATATTGAAAATATTACAATTTAGATGTAACTTCGACTCCACGATCGTGAAGCATGAACGTCTAGGCGAGTGAACTGCATTGTAAAACAGTAATGTCACTAATTGTCAGAAGCTAGCTGTAAAGCAATTATACCCCGGAGGTTCGTTGACAAGTGCGTAACGGTGTTGTGTCAGTGCGCCCAGTTTACGTGTAAAATGATCCTTCAGAGCGTGAAGGCTTATTATGCGGTTTGGCCGGCCAATTGAACGCATGTACTAGACACGTGAAAGTAACTCGGAAGTATGGTATCGTCCTCTCCTCAATTAGCAGACTATCTCCTGCGATCGTCCTGTGGCCGTTGACTGTGTTAGACGTCCAATACAATTATAAGGACACAACTCTTCCTCACTATGAAGTACATAGACATTCATAATAAATCCCTAACGAATATTTTAATCTTCAATGCAACGAAAGCAGTCTAGAATCCTACAGTAACATATTTTTTGATAAAATAATGGGTACGATTATAGAATCGAATGTTTAAGTCTCATATTGTTCTAAAATATTTTGACTATAACCCGGTTTTTTTAGAAACATAAACTGGAAGGATTGATGCGCTCAAAACTGACTGTCAATTAATTCAAAATCTGTCGGGATGAAAATAAAGTATTTAATATGCAATTTGTATTCTGTACTACATTGGCTATTGTATTCAACGGCTGCACTGTCCAATTAACATTTAACGCTCATTTATTTTGCAACGAGTCCAGTCTTAATTGCTACCTGGGATCAATTCCTAGTATCGGGTTGGGTCCCATTCTGAGTGAGCGTACAGCGAGAAACGCTCTCCCTCGCCGGATTTGCATCTGTTGGGCCGATTGCTGATGGGACGCTATACTGATTATTCAACACTGAATTATAGCGGATTGTCACCGTACGCACAGCTACAACCTACGTTTAACAATACAAACGCCAACGCGACCCCAGTGAGTTGGACATGAAATCTAATATTTCATTCAATCTCCGTTCACATAGTAACAAGCTTTAAAATATTCCAGTAAATTAATAATACTGTAAAAACTGCAATTCTGCTATTCATTATTGTGGAAAGAAAATTTATTTCTGTTCAATTTCAGGGTCTAGCTTCAACATTAAAGAGATTGTAAAAATTGATTGATTTAATTAAATATTGTATTAAAATTGGTATATTGTAAAATAATCGTTAGTCGTCAGCGTCTGGTTTATGATGTCCGATGACGGTGCGGCAAACATTGATCGCTTGGAGAGTGTAGTCGTGTGCCACCTAGCGGCTTCATTTTTAACTTCAGTCGAACCCGATATTATCGTCCTGAAATTGAAAATGAAACCGGGTGTCTCATCTCTTTACCTCCATTTTCAGAATTTCATTATTGAAAAAGAATTAAGAGACCATATCATCATTTCATTTGTGATAATTAATAGCGTAACGAATGTTTCGGTGGAACTGAAAAATGATTGATTTTCGATTAATAACGGTAGATATTTTTGATAGGTGGATAACGGATTATTACCCTCGGATTTATTTTCTGATTTATTTGGCTGCACTGCTCCCATTTTAACAATACCGCAATTATCCTTCCTTCATACTCGAATGAACATAAATGTTATTGGAGTTTCTATTTTTCGTTTCGAAGGGAGTAAAAAGCAATTGCAGAACTAATACAGCGCACAAGACCTACAATAGAGGATAAGAACTGTCTGTAAATATGATGGTACGTTGGGACCGGGGAGGCAGAAAGTTGTGCCGCAATCCCTGACCGCGCATTTATCTACCTCCGGCTGTTCTCGTTTCAAAACGCGGGAATATTTATCAGCGGTTATAAATTCCAGTTTATTCACGAGTCGGTTCTCCTTTTGCATTTCCAATAACATTTTTTTCCGTACCGCATATTTTCCCCCTTCTAGAACCTGTTAACCTTTGTCGAAGCCCGGAGGAATGTTCACCGGTTTCGAACCGGCAGAGAGTTTTATACACATAGAACTCCATGCTGCGTGTTACGCCAGAAAGGAGTCATCGAACATCGTTGTACTTCCGGATATTGTTAAAATATTTTGTATAAAATCAAGGTACCCGTTTGAGGGTTCGCTAGGCCGGTTTCGGCTGCTGACTGATTGAGGATTGTAATGATGATTACTTTTAGTATTTATAATGCTAAATAAGATTTCCTGTCAGTACCTGAAACCGGTCTAGCGTAAGATAAAATCGGACTATAGAGTATAGCATGTGTCATGATACACTTTTAAGTTATTTTAAGGCGTATCTTTGTTGCGGGTAAATTCCCGCAGTGTTTAAAACATCGTCCCTCTTGGTATTTTCCATCTCCACCTGGATATTCCAATATTGATAGAGAATTACTTCTTACTATAGAAAATAAATACCCAACTGTCAACCCAATATATAGTTCATGTCTGTGACTAATGCGACTGATTTTAGTAATTGTCCGTTTTATTGAGCCAATCTTTTTAACATGACAGTTTTACTACTACTACTACTATATATATATATATATATATATATATATATATATATATATATATATATATATAATGTACCTGTCGATAAGAGGTGTTGGCGTAGTTGGGTTAGGAAGGTATTTATGAGTGTGCGTTTGAGAGTGGGATCGGCAAGAGGTAATATATTGTCTGGTATCTTGTGGACCCCGCCTCTTCATCCCGGGGGAAATCTACCTTTCAGCTCTCCCAGTCTAACTTCCAGCTTCCAGGACCCGGACACGGGCCTCGGCTTTCAGGGTCCACACCGTCTCATACGGGTTTTTAGTATTAGTATTTCAATTGAGCTCAAATCGTCCACCCTGTCCAATGTCCATGTTTAAATAACCGTGTATTTTCCGCACGCCCGATGAACCCAATGGTTACCTCCGTTATTTGAACTGTGGGGTTATTTCAGTTTCATATATGTTCAAACAAATCTTACATTTACTTTGTCATCCCCGTTTCATTGGCTGTTCCGAATTAATTTCGCGTTTTTTCGGTAAATTGATTTTCTCCAGTCGCAAAATAATCAATACCTGGAGACTGAAATTCTGCAATTTTTAATTCATTATATATAAGAAATTAATTTCCAATTTAATCATAACGGGAAATAAACAGTCGAAAATTAAAAATGAAATTAATTTTTATAGCAGCTGTTAGGATTCAAGTGAGCTCAAACGACGACAAGCGATTGTGATATGGGTTTCTTGTTTGCAGACGATGAAATTACAACTATGAGTTTGCCAAATTAATTCCCGGGAGGCCGACAATAATTAACAAGAAAGTTGTATTTGGTGTTGCGTTGATGATGTTGCTTAATTAAGACCCGAGGGAGTGGCCGCAGAATGAAACTGGAAACCGCCTTAGGCCTCACTTTACTCGGGTAGGGAACAGCCCTTGCCGACGTTAGAGACAGTCACGAAAAATATTGAAAGAAGGAACAATGTGTTTAAATAATGTCATTCTTCGCTGTTTTCAACCCGGTCTCAGAAGTCTCGAAAGGTCAAAATTGATATTGATTTGAAATGATAATATTGATTCTGACATTTACAATTCTTTCCTTGATGAACAAGGACAACATAATATAAGGTGTTCGCGTAATTAATGTATAATATTGAAAAATGTTTTATTTTAATGTTTTAATAAGGTTTCGAAAGGATGATTACTTCTTCAAATATTAGCCAATCGCCTTACCACCGCCAGAACGCAGTGGGGCACTTTTGCCATTATCGTAAACTGTGTGTAAGAATAAATGTATTGTAATGAGAGGCGCTACTGATTAGTGACCGGTTCAATTCTCTCTCCAAGCGTTTCGGCTTTCCGGGAGTTTCCCAATCCGCATTGAAAGTATCCGTCGACAATGTTATCTCCGAGAAGAGTTCCAATCAATGTAAAATCGTTGAATTTGAAACGGCCTTTTCAATACCGAAGCTCTGGCCGAAGTGGTCCCTTTTGAAACGGTCAACATAAAAGGAGTCGGTCAATTTTCGTGGAGATTTTTTCCATTTACTCAGTATCGGATTGACTGGTCCGGGGACAGGAGAGGGAAAAGCGCGCTTTGAAGTCGTCCATCCCCATAATTGGCTATTTACCGGAAACAATTCGATACCATTACTCAATAATATCTAGAAATATGTTCCCCGAGTATAATTTTAAAGTTTAAAAAAATTACCTTTCAGTATCAGCACTGTGATTCCCACAGTCCTCTTCCATATTTCGTCTGTATCTTGTTAACATTATCAGGTTTTGTCAGTAGGGTTCGACCAATGTTTTTCGGATGTAGAAAAGTTGGGCTATTGGCAGAACTATCGAAGTATTCTCTAAGTCTATTTTGTGCACTTAAGGTTAAGTATTGAGGCGGGGAAATTTAAGCCGAAACTGTAATAGAACTAACGACAACGGTTTTAGCTTATAGGAAATGTCCATCGCGGTTGGCACCAGTCCGCTCTGCCAATCTAGACGGCCGTGAGATAATTGAATCGGCTGATAATATTATCTGTGCGGCTGCCACTGTGCGCGGTTCGCGTGCGGCATGTGCCCGCCATCCGTGTGCCACTCATGCCGAAAGGACTTTGATTTTCATTCCGGGGCGATCAATCTCCTGGAGGGCGTATCGCTCGACAGCGGGAAGCTGGGAGTTCAGATTAGGACTCAATACCACCGCCAGTTGACAAACCCACCTCTATCATCGTATTCATTACGTGTTACTTTTATCTCGCTCCTCAATACATTACTTTTTGTTGTACAAACCATATCGTATTATTAACAAAATCTCCTTAAGAAGTATAACGTTATACAAAATAAGAAGAATTATATTTTCACTATGTATTGCCAGACAGTCTGCGACGTATGCTTGATTCTAGGAACTTCTTGACTAGTTTAGAATACCTGTTTTGTACTGAAGATGGTGAGCAGCCGAAACTGGTCTAGCAAAAGACCTAACCAGCGAGAGGAGACAGAAACATACGAAATCTACAGTCTTCTTGACTAGATTACCAAACGATGTTGGTTTATAGTTAGCAGTATTCAATTTGTGCAAAACCGTCAATGCGAAGTTCGTTGCAGCCTCCGTACTATGGCAAGTTGAACCAGAATTTCGGGAATTGTCCCGGTCAATGCGAGATAGAGAGAGCCGGACTATAGTTTTGGTCAGAGAAATTTTTCGATTCGGGAACGTGAAGAAAGACATTCGAGTGTTCAGAACGAGCCATGAAAAGGACATGACGGTAATTGTGCAAATCGGCAAAGGAAGTCCATGAACCAAATGGCAAACCATCCGTATGTCGCTACCACGCTAGTCTGACCACACACAACTAAACACTTTATGCTCTGTCTGCCTATTTTATAATTATGGACACGATATAAAGTATGTGGTTACACGTGTGTCGTATGTGTTTCTCTTCTTTGTATTTATTCTCAAGTGAAAAAGGGAATTAAATATCTACTGTGAAGATAAACTGAGTTTAGCACATTTTAGCACATTTCAGCACATACAAAATAACAGTTATTATTACATAATTATTAATTAAATATACAGTTTCTTATTTGAGTCGCCGAAAATGATGACCTTTAAACTAATGTCTGCTTAGAATTATAGCTGTTTAAATCCTCGAAGTTCTATAATACATCCGCTTCTTATTCACTTGACAAATACAAACACAGAGCTAAGATATTTCTGATGGCCCGAATTAGTTAACCAGAGCACCTCCAAGAAACGAAGGGAAATGAATCCGATGAATTATAAATGGGACGATAATGAGCAGGCGATTAGAACAGGATTAGGGACTGGAAGTTTTAAGGTGCCATTCAAACCCTGTGTGTGTCCCGGCGACATATAAAACCTCAGATATATTTCATTAATATATTCCTGCCTTAATCGCATTCAAGGAATTCGAAATGAAAATATTGACGAACTAGAGGAAAATCAATGTGGATTGACTATGCAGGCAATAATAAACTGCGAGGAATTCCTAAATAATCTCCTTTATTCCTTCGGTTTCCTCAAATTATAGTTTTTGTTCTTTCTTACTCTGTTTTCTTTTACTGTAGAATTACGTGAGGGAAACAGTAAATGAAATCTCCGACTGCACATTGGAATGTTGAAGCACGAGTCGAGCGCTTCGGTTTGGCTGCAATAAATTACAGCACGGGGGGGGGGCACTCGTAACTGTTTTTCTTTCTTGTTTATTTGCCCGATCTCAGGTTCGAATTTAGCTCAATGGCGATTATAACGGAGCGGAGATTTTTTTCAGCGAAAGACGAATGTTGAAAAAAGAAGGAAACAGTAGAATTCGTAATGAGAAGAGAAAAGGAAAATAGCCGCTATGAAATTATAACTCGACGAGATCCCGTTTAATTTATACTACTATAAGCTTGGAGGGTTGAAAAAGATTGGATTACATTTATATCTATAGCACCTCTATGAAGTTAATACCGTTGAACCTACAGTTATTGCTACAATTTTAAAGAAATGATTCGTATATTATAATATATTTACCAAGTCAGAAAATCTGAATTGTGTTAACAAGTTCTGAACTATGGAATGAATATAAAGCTATTTCTATGTTTTTCTGATGTGTGTCGAAAGCTAAAAATTCAGGGACATAACGAGCGAGAACAGACAGAAAACACCGGGATATAACAGGATATTTCGAATCAGTCGGAGCATAAAGTTACTAATGGGTCAGTCACAAGACTGCTCAGCTTTCCTGCGCCCTTTTTTTAATGGCTGTTTTGTCCTGAGTTTCCGAAATAGATTCGTTCGGAAATTCTAGTCGCCTCCGACAGATGTTATACAGTAATAAAGTTGGGAACGGCCAGCGGCCGGCCGGCCCTGTTCTAGTTTCAGAACAACTTTTATTTAGGAGTCATAGGTTCCTATTTTGAAATCGGTCTCGTTTCTTTATTTCGTTGGTTTATAGCTCATTATTTTCAGTTATTGAATTTACCCAGAATTTCGTTTTATACTGCCTGGCGTTAAAAAGATAATTGAAATAAGAGGATAGAAAAATAATAAATAAGAGAAGGATAAATGAAATATCCACTTTAATTTCCTTCAGATTAAAGAAAATGTTTACCAGAGCATCGTTTCAGTACTGTCCCTGCACTATGTAGGCAAAATTCGTGATGTCAATACCACTATGGTTTGTGTATACTGTGATACATTAATATTTATTTGTGGAAGAAACATTATTTTCCTTGAGCATTTCATGTCGTACATATGTTTTATGTTATCAGTTAACATTTGTGTAATGTTAACAGTGCCTCCACAACAGGCTGCACAAATTAGATGAAATTAACGTCAGCTTTCTTTTATGATTTCCAGATGAAGTGGATTACGTTGTTTTGGGCAGTTATCTGCCTGTCGGCGGGTTCGGCAGTTGCCCAGAGCAATTACGAATTACACGGCAACAGCGTTGAATACAGCAACGAGGGGCTTCCCGACTCGACCATATTGGACGGAAAAGTGACCAAGCTCGATGACATCTCACCGCAGATTTTCCTCAACAGGACGAAGGCGGCGCTCAACTGTTCTTCGGGGGCGATGCAGGTAATCCTGAACAACGTATTTCATCCAATCTACAGCAAAAACATTCAGTCCTCTGGTCTTTGTAATGTGAACGACCAGTTTCGAGTCTTGCATACACCGGGGTAAGAATTTTAAACTCACCAGTCGAAAGAGAGATAACATTGTTTAAGGACAACAAGGGTTAAGTTAAATGGAATTCGGACCGACGTCCCGCAGTTCGTCGACCTTTCGCCCGTAGGGGGGGCCGCAAAAACCGCCGGCAGAAGAAAAAAAACGAACGGAAAATTCCGCCTTTCTTCTTCTTGGGACGCTCGAAATTTATACTGGGACTTTATCGGGATGGCAGGACGGGGGAAAAAACAAATAAGTTTCAGGAAACTTTTCGACGACTCCGATCCAACAAATAGGACCGGTCCCCGGGGGACCAAACATCTTTATAATAGTCGTATTTCATATTTATTGCGCCCGGCTAATGCGTATGCCGATCCAGAAGGGCCGTAAAACGGATTTCGGGACGAGAGTCATCAGACGAGAAAACCAGTCCAGAGGAAGACATCAAATCGAGTGCAGCGAATTTTATTAACCGGTTTCCGTCCATTTAGTACCCTCGGATTGTGCATTTATAATTTGAGAATCGTTAAATATATTTTAATACATTAATTTTGTATCTAAATACGTAGATAGGTAATACAGAAGTGTTATCAGGGTGTTTGAAATAATTGCTAGAAAAATCCACCACAAATCCGATGACTTAATTATAATGGAAGTTATTAATATGTGGCTTTAACTCGAATAAAGCTTTGATTAAACGAATTGAAACTTAGGCTACTGCTTAGGATTGTAGTGCCCATGTTTAATGTGTGTTTAATTTATACGAATAAATTAAAATTATGTTCGTTGTTGACAGATTGAGTTGAAATTCGACGAGCCCTTTCACGGTATTGCCTATGCCGACTTCAACAGGGCCAGCGCTTGCCAAGTTGCCGGCAGAGGGGATCTGACCGCAAAGCTCACACTGCCCCTCAAAGGGTGCGGAACTAAGCAGGTATGTTTCTATGCCTTGCTCATGTACTCTATATGAAAATTACGACGGCAAATTAAATACGGACGTAATGATAAATTCTCATTGTCCGATCGTAAGATTTAAACGATATTTTCAGTGCACGTTCAGTAAACTATGTACTCGCGATTGCAGGATCCACAGAGAGTGTTTACAAACAACATCGTGGTGAGATTCCACCCCGCACTGGAGATGGACGGTGACGAAGTAATCACTATTGTCTGCCGATATCCACCACCTATCACATCGGTTCCGGCTGGAATACCAAACTTCAGGTCAGTAAATCCAATTTATTTTATCTCAGTTTTGCAGCAGGTTAATCCGATCGTGCCATTTTAATAATTCGGAAGGGTCCAGGACCAACAAATTCTACGAAATTTACGTGATTTAAAAAATAATTGGGAAATTACCAGCCGAGGCGCCGCTGACACTCACAATGAACTGTACATAACACTTATAAAATATTCCCTTTATGTTTTAATAAAAATGATCTTTAGTGTTTTGTTAGAAAAATAGTAATCTGCTTAAAAATTCTAACATAAGTTCCCGGGGCATTGAATACGGGAAAATTTCACCCGACTTTTGTGTAGAAGTTTAATTAAAACAAAATTATCATTAAAAAAGGACGAAAAATACATCCGATTAAATTGAGCAGATATTCAGTGTTACGTAACTATTCCCCAGAGATGCTTTTTTATTGAATAAGACTGATAGGATTGAAGTGGTCAAAATATAATTCATTAGAGAAAAGACAAAAAGGGCGAATTGAGGGAATCCCGGAGTTGTGATCCTGTTTCCAATAAATGGGCTTGTGTTGCAGTGTAATCTTGCCTCTGTGACGCCGTTTGCACGCCGTGTTGGATTCAATTACACGTGATTCAATTCTATATTTTGTATTCATTTTCACACTGAATTACTCATCGGCTGGATGGCCTAAATTATTTTGTATGTTACATATCTTCCGCTTATCCTCAAATCCGAATCATTTTCTCTTGAATATCTCAAGAACACTGTATAGATTACAGTCCCTATCATTATTGTATATATTTTTTAATTAAATTTAAACCATTTATTTTTTTAGAAAAGTTGACGAGGTTTCCGCCGCACCGTTAGCTCCTCCGCTTCAGGGTTTCCAAATCCTACTCATCATCTGCGGAATACTATTCCTGTCGTTAGTACTCCTGGGTCTGGGCTGTTCTTACTATCTGCTGAGGAGGAAGAGATTCCAGGTGGTGAGGCGTCACCCTCTGGCCACCGGCACCGGGTCGGAAATCACAAAGCTGTCGGGCTCTACTCTGGGGAATATCAGCATGTTTGAAGGCTTGAAGATACCGAGGGCTCACGCACCGTTGGCCGGAGCCGGAGGAAGCGTTTCCGGGTCTGAAGCGGCGCTCATCTCAGGGACCGACACCCTGCCCAGCGATTATCCTTCCGAGTCGCCCAGCTCGGCCCACTCGGAGGTGGAAGACACCGACACCAGGAGCCTGAGACGGTCCGTAAGTTCGGCCGGTTCCTACGACAACAAGGCTTTCATTCACGATTCCGCCGGGTATTACGAAGAGTTCGGACGCCACCGAACCGAGGAGATCATAAGCGCGGCAGGTAAGCGGCCTCCGCCCGAGCCCAAGTTCGATGTTCAATTACGCGTCAAAAAAGCGGCCCCGCCACCGCCGACACCGACACCACCGCCTTCCGAATCCGAGATGAGCATGAAAATGGCGGAAAGGAACCTCACTACGATCCTCGAACGCGAAGAAGACCTGAGGTCCTCGTTCCACCAGGCCAAGACCAGCTTCAGCTACGTGCCCGACACCGAACCCCAACCGCAGAAGCTGACCACTCCGCCACCGGTGGTGTACTCGACGGTACACAGGCGTCACCACGACGAGTACAGGTCCCACGACGTAGTGGACACCAGCGAAATGAGAGCTCCCCCTTCGGTGGCCAGCGTCACCACGGATATGACCGAGACCGAGGTGGAAGTGAGCCCGACCAAGTACAGCCCGCCACCACCGCCTGTTGTGCCCCAGTCACTCCACCGCTACGAAATGGAAACGACTACAGACTTGATTGAGCCGCCGGTTGTGGTCTCCAGGAGACCAGAGATCAAGTCCCACGTCGTAGACGACGTCTTCCTCAGGACCATCACCGAAAAGAGGACCATCGAAGACATCGAGAGGACCAGACGCAAGGTATTATACCGTAACGATATATAATAATTGGTTAATATATACTGTCTGAAGTTTTGTGTTTGTAAAAACGGTTTTAATAAACCATATTTTACCGAAATTTGGCAATATGCCAGATATTTAGTGTGAAAAAGCAAATACCCCTTTATACTCTTGGATAGCAATACACTTAATTCAAAGATACTATTTCTTATGTGATTCTAATCCAACGGAACCTTGAGCCTTTCAAAATATGCTTAATAATGGATCTTATATCGTAACAGGTGACCGACTACAAGAAATCTCAGGCTCCTCCCCCACCTCCTGCCAAGTGGGACGTGACCATCAGAAACTATCCTGGACCTCGAGGAGCTCCCACCGAGGACACAGCGACCGATTGGGAGAGCTACTCGGAGACTTCATCCATGTCGGCTTTCCCCCCGCCACCACCCCCAGACAGATACACCGCTGAATACAATAGGTTAGTCAGAAAATTACAAAATTTGCTTAAGAAGGATATCATAAGCACTTGTTCCATTTATGTTCTTAAATTTTGCGTAAAAACAAACGGTTTAATCTTTTTTAACGAAATAGGCAAGAGGAGACGCGTCGTCGGCTCGCCCAATACAGGACTATGATAGACGAAGAGGCCGAAGAGGTTTATAAGAATACGCTTACCGCAGTGCCTAAAGTGCAGAACTGGGACGTCTTGGTCAGAGTCCTGGAGCCGCCGATACAGCCCGACGCACCGGACGACGTCTCCGACGTCACTTCTATCATGGACACGGCTTCCACCCTGACCGTGGAGGACAGGAAGAAGTGGAGGGACATCATCACCACCGAATCGACCCTGAGGACTATGCTGACCGAGGCGACCGCCAGGGAGGACTACGAGAGGATCCGCCACGACGAGAGGTACGAGAAGCTGTTCGACCCGGAAAAGTGGGACGTGATCATCCGCGTGTTGGCCCCGCCCCACCAGTACGACCAGAAGGGAGGGCCCGGAAGCAACAAGTACAAGAAGAAGATGGACTGGGAGACGCGGAGTAGCAGGAGGAGCTCCTTGCCGACCCTCTACGAGTACGACAGCGACGGCGGCTCCTCGGTCAGGACCCTGACGGCCAGCGGCATCGGCCACGGAGGACACGGCGGGGTCAGGTCGCACAGGTGGAGGCGTCCCTCCGCCTCCAGCATAGGCGACATGAGCGAAACCACTACTGAGTACGGAGGAAAACACGACGATATGAGCGATGTGTCGTCCTACTACAGGTCGAGGACCGGTGCCGGAGGGGCATCTAGGTCAGTAGTCATGCTTTCTACCACAGAATACTTTAGATTTCCGACATTGCTTGCATACAGTGATTTCAATCATTCCATTCCTGTCCAAGAAGTGCGATCACCGGGGAGTCTGTTTTATCGTGAGAAGCAGGACGGGAAATAAACATATCGCCATTGAACCTACCGCATATTGTTGTTGATTGTACAATAAAAAATACTAATATTGAGAATCAACTTTGTTGTTTGCAGGTACTACGAAGACGAGATGAGAGAGGTGATGGTGAGGTCCAGGAGCCAGCCAACATTGCTGGACGACACGGGCGCCGATTGGTCGAGCGGCGGAGCGGTGGGGGGCTACACCATGACCCAGACGTCCTATTCGACAAGCCAGAGAACGGCTATGACCTCCGGGTTAGGCCAACAGCATCAGCTTCAGCTTCAGCAGCTGCACGGCCTCCAGCAGCAGCAGCAGCAGCAGCAACAGCAGCATCAACAGCAGCTGGGAGGACAGCAGATGAGGTCGACCACCTTCAGGCGCTGGTTCCCCGAAAATACGGACAGCGAGGCCAGCTACAAGTGAACACCGCCAGCCTACATCGAACGAGACGTAAAGATTCGAACCGATTATAAATACCGTCAATTATAACGAGAAAGTTGAATACCGACCGATTGGATAAGTAATCTGAAGAGAAAAACTACGCCATTCAGAAACCTATTCCTAAAGGTTATTTATGAAGAAGGTTGGTGGGCAAAGAAGCGAACGGTTTCAAATCGATTTATAAAATATCCGCGAATAAATGAAACGATGTTCTTAAATAAATATCATATTTTTGTCGTGAATGCATCCGAAACGTACTATAAGGTACTATTTAACTGCTGTATTATTTATAACAGGGAACATTGCGATCAAGCTACAAAGAACCCAGGAATAATAATTGGAAATAATGAATATAAAACATTTTAATGCAGATTTTTATAAATATTAGTTTTTAAACGTGAATAAGTAATTTCTAAAGGTTACATGGTATTGTATTGCCAAAGTTCAAAGAGCGCCCTTACTGAGATATGTTTATGTGGAATAAATTATAAAACTTTAATTTTGTAAAGGATACTTAAATAGGCTTATTGGCTTACCGATCTGTAAA
Source organism: Lethocerus indicus (assembly GCA_019843655.1). Classification (NCBI taxonomy): domain Eukaryota; kingdom Metazoa; phylum Arthropoda; class Insecta; order Hemiptera; family Belostomatidae; genus Lethocerus; species Lethocerus indicus. Next base: position 15,585,796 of record JACDQD010000009.1, on the reverse strand, counting down.
GACATTAATGAAATATGCCACCTTTGGTGGATTGAGACAGTTCAGTTTTTAAATCGAAGCCAACTTAAGTTACTTATGTATTAAACAATGGGACTTACAAATCCAAAATTTTTAAAGGCGTAAAGGGTTCAGAAATGGCTAATCGTATTACGTAGTAAACTGTAACTAATTGACGGTTGTTGGAATTATATAAAAAGGTAATGAATCAAGTAGCCCACCACACCACGATATATATAGATGAGCAATATTGCAATTGACACCTGTAAGAACAATCTATTCGTTTAATAAGAGAGTGATGGCATAATTTAGAAACGAAAGAGCATTTAAAATTAATATTACTCTAACGAACTAAAATATATTTGGCAGTTAACTCCTAATAACGTTCGAAAAGCCGATATTTTATTTAAGAAGCAAGATATTATGCTAATTTTGTTTTTTGTATGTTTCGTCATAGTTAATTCTATGTGCCAAAATTGACTTTTTTCGCTTGTATATTATAGTTTCCTTAATTCTAGTTTTTAATATGATTTTTTTAGGTTAATAGTTATTATAATGCTTAACGTGATAACTGCCAACGTTATATATTTTGATATGATATTATAACAAACTGTAGCGTATAAGCATATATAGTGTAATGTCTTCCTTTTTTATTTTTTCCAACTTTTTGCCATTTATTCTTATTCCTCGTTTTTAAAACTTTTAATCTCTAATTTCTCTTATAGTAAGGATTTATACAGTGCCTCTATAACTTTCCGATTATTTTTAGTTTATGAACTTTGGTTCCTAAATCTTTTCATCAAAGATTTTAGTAACTCGAATGAAAAAAATATTTCCATTAATGTAGTAAACTAATTTCTGTGATAGTTCGGACGTTCGAGATTTACAAAAATATTAATTTTGTAGTATTTTTTTTTTTTAATTAAAATGTATCGAACATTACGAGGAAAGCCGATTTTTCATTTTTCCCACTCGAAATATAAAAGTGGAGTGGTTTAATAATTACTGTATGTCATGTATTTTTATTGAATTTTTTTTATACGTAACACTGTCTAACAATTGAGGAGTGGGACTGGGAAATCGGCTGCAAGTTCCTCTCGGCAGGATATTGTGGGTTTGTTAAACGAAGGAAATTTGGGCGTGGTTTTTTAAAAGATTTTGGAATGGATTTTTAGACGATGCGATTTTTAGTACCGGGCCACGCCGTGGACGCCTGGATATCCTATTGGCTAGCACTGAAGCCGCAAAGGGGTAACGGGGTTTTTATTGGGAGGGATAGCTAGCTAATAGACTAATTTCTTGGACAAGTATGGACAATTATAACAATTTACGAATTATATTTCAGAATATTGAATTTAATTATTGTTAGATCTCCGGTATATTGTTTACCAACATGAACGATATCAATAATTCATATCGAAATTGCTAAATATATAAGTATATTTATATTTTTTCGATTTTATATACTATTACAGTTCGTTCAAATCGTTGCGTGTCAATTTCTTCTGCGTATCCAGCTTGTCTTCTCAATAGGCTCAACGACTTCCATGAATTCTTATGTTAATGATTCATAACAGTTTATCCAATCAAATTTCTATAATAATTTACTTTTATGGTGATGGTTATTTTTTTAATGCATACGATTTTATCATTGGGAAGCCGGCAATGCGAATGCTGGCTACTGTCAACTTATATATCTCTTAAGCTGTGTCCATTTTACCGTATATCTATCTTCTTATTTAAATACCATACAAATAAAGTATATTAACAGAGGATTTTATTATTATTACTATGATATTTGCTGTCCAATCAAATTATGTGTTTATATATATATATATATATATATATATATATATATATATATATATATAAATTCGTCTTATGTACTACTGTCTACTAAAACTACTGTTTTGCTAGATGAAAATAACAGTAATTTGCCTACTATTTTGTTTGTGTGAATTTACCTTATCCTATTTATCCTGTCGAATTTACAGAAAATATTTCAAATTCAAATACATATTTGATCACACAACTGGTCACAACTATTACTAATAGTGCGGAAATGTGCTTAACTGAAGTTCGTTGGGTGCACTTGCAGAGATAAACTGAGCGGCCCTGAGGGTGGTGTGGAAATGTACTTAACTAAAGTTCGTTGTTTTTCGTTAACAAGTCACATATATGTACACACGATAAACAGACAACCGCCACAGTCCAAGTGGGAGGGACAGTGAAGTGAGGATGCCCAAAAAACATCCAATGTTGCAAAGTGACTAACACCGCTACTGAAGATGGCGAACACCCGAAACCGGTCTAGCAAAGACCGAACCAGAGAGAGGAGACAGAAACACACGAAATCGACGGTATTCCAACACCTCGCAGACCCCAAAACAGATACACAGTATTCTTATACATACTGCGTTCCTAACATAATAAGCTTATTTTTCACCGAACATTAGAAAATTTCATAACTGAACCTGCGAGAAAGCGACTGTTCCTTGGAAGTAAAAATTAAACACTTAATTAGTCTCCTATAGACCCAATCAGCTAATTGTCACCCCGTACCCCCGCCACGTAAATTTTCATAATAATCCTTTTAAAACATCCTCATAAAGACAGAAAATAGAAATAATGATATAAATAAAAGAGGCATCAAAAATAAAAAATATTAAGGCTGCGAATAAAGTTAATTAGGGGCGATCTGGAGGTAGAAGAAATTCATTCGTGGGTCCCTCTCCCCTTCGGGCTGAAAAGGGACCTTTTTCGAATCGGAGTATATTTAGAATAACGGAGGAGACGACTGAATACTTGGAAAAAATGGAGATGCTTGTGATGAGAAACTTCGGGCTGCGCAGGAAATCATTTGGACACAATGCGGCTGCTATATTTGAATATTATTCCGTTATATATTATTTTCTCCGAAATAACGAGATATTTTTAAGTAAACGAGCAATTCATTGTTCACTTACCGTTGCAAAGGAATGCTTTTTCAAAAGGAGTTGCAAAATCATTTCTTTTCTTCTACATTGCTACAACGCCAACCCAAATTTAAGGGCCACGTTAGCTACTATTTATTTAATGAAATAATTCAAAAGATATCTAGAATGAAACGAAACTGTATGCACATTAAATTTTCATATGTTAGATTATCGTTTGTTCTGAGCTAAATGGGTCGACTGTGTTACAGTGTATTCAGTAAGTGTATCAACAAATGGATCTTTATATTGTGTTAAATACGCGAATTTATCTTTTAAATCTGCGATTTTTTTTCTTTTAAATGCGAATAAAAATAGAGCAGGTTGCGAGTGGCCGAGGCAGTTCGATAGTTCCCTCCGTTCATGAGGGAGGAACAATGAACGGCGCTCCGTATATGTAAACAAGGCGGGCCCGCACAGCAGCTTTGTTGTGCGGCCACCGCCTAATTGAGCGCCCGCATTCGACCAGTTTGACGTCCGTGATTCCTTTTCCGTCCGTTCGATTTTATTTGTTCTATCGCTCCTGATTTAAATGCGGTTTTCGGCATTTATAAAAATTGAGTTTAAATTTCCATTAGGGAACTACGTTGCCACTGTTCATCTAATCTGTGTTCTTGGTATATAAAAAGAAATTTGTTTAGACTCCCTATTACATCTAGCGACTCAATCCGTCTTTTCTGTTTTTTCTTTTTGCAAGTGCACAATTGAAATGTGTTGTAACTTGGTTTCTAAAAATTGGAGGAGAAAGATTAAATTATCCCCCAGTTGTTTTGTTAGTAATGGCGGTTGGTCGGGGCCTGGGACCCGCGGACGTGACCCGACTAACTGTGACCGCCCATCGCTGCAGTTTGTCTAATTGCCAGCTCCCGCCGGCCCCTTTATAAATTCTTTGTACGGTAGAATTGTGTGTCCATTTCGACTTGCATTTAACATTTCAATTGTTCAAAACCGTTTAGTTTCCGGTGGGAATACGAATTCGCGCCAACCGATGGGAATATCAGGCGAGTTCGGGGATAATATGAAGAAATCGGTAGATATCGGTTGAATATCGTCAATCGACCGGATAATATGATTATGATTATGCAATTACGATATCCTTCTATTCAATCATTTCACTACAGTTTACGAAAAATTCGTTATGTCGACCGGAAATCATAACGATCCGCGAAGAAACGATGGAAATCATCATTTCTTTGCATTGCGAAAGAAATGCGAAAGTCGAACTCCGCAGGTGAACGGCCTTTAGGCCGATCCAAATTGGATTTGTATGATGTCATGAATCATTTTAGTCAGTCGGTGGGGGAAGAGTAGAGCATATGCATAACTTGGGGCGCCAATCAAACCCCCCACAAATCAATCAAACAACGGGGTCAGGACCAATAACCAATCCGCCCATTAAAAGGTGCTGCGGGCTCAAAAAGCAGACCAAAGCACGGACAAAACGCAAGGGAGGGATTCAGCGATGAAATTTTTCAATTAATTCTGAAATGAATATTGTTTTTTGAAGGGGTTATCCCCAGACTGGCACGGGAACAATTAATTGTCGTCAAATCCCCTGGGTTGGGCGTTCGGAAGTTGAGATTCGATTTTAAAGCCCACTAACGGCGCTCGCGTTTAAATTAAATGTTTACCCCGGATATTAAAAGGGCAATCGAAGCATTCGGAATATTAGATGACACGAATGTTAAGGCATTTTTAAGGGGAAAAAAGGCCGCCACCTCGACGAAAGTTTTAAGGATTAATTGGACAGGATTGAACGCCCGAATGACTTTCTTTGGTTAAGACAAAAAAATAACTCGGCCTAAACTGTCGGAAATCTTGACGATCTAGACTATCTAGATTCGTCCAATTAAGCCCGTGTCAAGGAGAGAATATCTAAAAAATATATTTGAACGTAGTATTCTGAAAAGGATCCGACCTTTTATTGTCAAGAGAGAGGGTCCTTGTTTTGGATTGTAAATATGTCTTCGTTTGCGAACATGGTTTCTATATATTTTAGACGCCTGCATATGTCTTGACAAACAAGAAGAAATTGTCAATTCCACGAGTAGTTGGATGCTGTGACCGGCTGAATGGAAAGTCCTATTTGAGAAGGAACACTCCCTGTATTTTACTATTGGGCGAAGAAATATAAAGAAGGAGAAGGTCTTTGCACGAAGAGAGATAAGGACGGAGAGTAATAAGAGGAATAGCTTATGAATATGCAGGCCCGGTTTTTCACCGCAAATCGATAGTGTTTAAGTGTACAGCGTCAGTTGAGCACTAACGGGGGTTCCCTTAATATTTAATGCCTCTGGTACCGAAATTTGGAGCGCAGTGTACCAATGAAAAGTGTAAATAAATGTTAATTTTCTACCCATTTAGACTAGGATATTTGGCGAAATTGGTCTGCAAGAAAGTTCTGATTACAGTTGGAAACTTTCTAGAATAACCAAAACTTTTGTTTCTCCCAAAGGCAGGACATAATTAAAGGAACTAGTTGGAAAGTGATTATTTAAAATTTAGTATTACCACTTCTCCAAATTTTAATTGAAGTTAAAGCAGTCGGTGACATGGTCCATTTAATTGTACGCTCGTGATTCGGTTACAGATAATTCTATTTTGCCACAACAGTAATTTTTAGCCTCGAATTGTATTAAATTGGTAATCATTTGAGAAAGTAGTAAATATTTATTGTACAGTTGTCTCTCTCATATCTGCTACAACTGCTAATAAAATAATATATTAGGAGCGTAAATATTTTTAATTTCACAACCTATTGATATGGGGCAGATTATTGTTCGATACAGTGTTTTAACTATGAATCGTACGATATTGCATAGCATTTATTTTCCGAATTTAAATTGTGCGGGAGTAAATTCTCTCTCAATTAAAATCACTTCGGATATTTCCGCTGGAAATGAACTCAGCTTGTAGTGGAATAATCTACTTTGGTGAGGTGCAGAACAAACAGAATAGGATTAGACAAAATAGGATAAACCAGGTACAATACACGTCCACAGCTCAACATTGGTTACTTTTTTGAGCATTTTTTGTTCCGTACTTTTTTCGCTGCAGATAACGTCCCTTCTAACTAAGTGTAAGCATCATAATTCAATTTATGAAATTGACGTACGTTGGGCTATTATAATATAGTATAGAAGATACCCGATTTTACCTTCAGCCTTCTGCTTAACACGAGTTCAAAAGATATAGTACGTACTGCAATAAGTGCATTGCTTTAGCTAATAAGTATTAAGCTAGAATTGGCATAAATATCGGGCCGCAGTAGGAACTCGCCTCGCCCTATAATTCTGTAGAGGGTTTCACCGTGAACCCATACTTTCAACCAAGAATACTTCAAAGGGATGTAGAAACCGAATCGACACTTTACGGTCACGAAATCTTAAATTCTCAGAGAACATTGCTGTGGCACGTGAAAATTACACGGAATAAATGAACGAAATGAAGATGGTAGGATAAAATATAAAATGAATTAATAGTTTATTAAATACTGAAAGAATAAAATTAAATGTTTTATCTATAAAAATTTGACTGGTGGGGGGTACTTTCTGTATGAAATCCCGGTCTTTTAATTCGTGATGCGATCCTTTAAATAAAATTCTTCTTTAGAAAGATGTGTTACTTATTATATGTGTATTTATTATGTATAAAATTACATCCTAATGTATTTCAAACGTTTCCCAATCTATATACGTGTTCACAGTAAATTTTTTGCCTCCGTCGCGGCTTACGTACATATTCACGAGAGCACTCCCGAAGTGCACCCTAAGCTCAACAAAAATACCCTGATGGTAAGTTAAGCGAGTAAAATGCAAATGGATTCGACGCGGAAGGCCGCATTCCCGGTTCGGGCCTAGATAATAGTCTAATTGTTCTAAATAGGAGGGCGGGTATGCCCAGAGAGGATTGGGAATTGCGGTCTGTTCGGGGCTTAGGGAGGCGCTTTTGCGCTGGCGCTTAGGGCCCCGCTGCGGGGGGAACTCGAAGCGGCCCAAAGTCCTACCCCGGCCCGGCCCCGTGCTCCAGTAGTCGGTTAGACTTTGTCCGTGGAGCGTCAAAGCCCCAATCCCCCCAACGCCCGCCAAACTCACTACCGCACACCGTCAAGCCGTTCAATCATTCAATCGAAACCGGTCACCGGCATCGATTCCATATTACCAATCCAGAGTCAACATATACCCGTTCAGTAAGTATCGGTTGAATCGAGGCACTGTCGCGATAAAACGTTCCGCCCGAACTGTAGTGCGACTACTGAAGATCATAGATTCTTCGGGGAGTGTTGGCCAGAACAATTTCGCTGTGACTCTTAATAATTTTTTTCGGCGCATTATGAACAGAGAGTGACTAATGACTTTTTAAATTTTTGTTCACTGCGAATAATAAATTATTCGCGGCGGACGGTAGACTTTAGTAACAATTGTAGTCAAGTACACGGGTAATTAAGTATTGTGAATTCTGATCTCGTATACAATAAAGTAAATGTCTTATAGATAATATAATAAAAGTTAGCCTTCCGAGTGTTACTTTCAAACTATTAATTATCAGTAGAATAATCTATATAAGTATTGTAATTCATTACTGTAAATAGAAATTCTTTCTAGAACAATTCGTGGTAAAGTAGTAAGGAGTTTAAGTATTGGAGACAATCAATTTTATAACCTGGAAAATTTTAAATCTATAATTAGGAATATTAGGAATCGACGCTTGTAGGCCAACAAACGGTGATAAAATTTGTCCCTCGCCGGTTTTTGTCCGGGTTTAAATGCACCAACCGAACCGGATGATTGGTATTGCCGCCGGAGTTGCCCAGTAGCTATCGACGGACCATTCGGTTTGACTCTCGACCCAGAAAATCTTCGGCTACTTTGCGGCCGAAATTTCCGCTGGCGAGACGCACAAAACACTCAGTTGTTGTGTACATTTGTCGGTAATCCGGTGCGAGTTTATACGGCGGCGAACCACCGCGGTAATCGGAAACCGACATTGAATAAGTTCGGCTCGAAGCTTTCGATCAACAAGTGCTTCTGAGAAGGGGTTCTCGACGAGAACACCTGTTGTTGTACTGCTCGGTCGAAGCATACAGACCAGGTCAGTTGATACAAATTGTTCTATTATTTAGTTCGTAATATAATAATAATTTATAACGCTCGTAGATCCACAAGATGCGAGGGATACCCTGAAGCCCGGCCGTATCGCCTTCTTAAGGGCAACGGAATGTGTAGGAAGAACTTGTGGTAGTAATGTTTGTTACATATTTTTAACTAAAACTTCTGATATGATTTGTGTCAATTTAGCATTACACGAAATATATTTAAAATCAAATAACAGTATACCTGAATCGCGCTGTGTCCCTGATTCCCAAAATTAACAACTTCATAGTACCGATGTACTATGATTGCAGTACATGAACGATGGCATAAATTGGTAATATACAAATAAATCCTTGTAATTCTTTTAATATTCACTTATTATACTCTTCCTTATTTATCTGTATTGTGAATTGCGTACCGACATGGCTAAAAAAATATCCTACGGAAGTATTCGTACTTAAGTTTAGAAAACCATCACTCTCCGTCTCCTACTGACTGAAACCGTTTTCGAATAACCACTGTGGAATATTATTCAATGTTACACTTTTATGATTAATAGGGGATTTCAATTATATCGGCTGGAAGTCAGTTATCTGGCTAGCACTGTTACTAAACTAACTAATGTCTGATTACACATATGTAATCCACATGTCTGGTCTTTTCTTGCAAATTGACTAGGTATTGCCGCAGGATCGACTCGGGCTCAAAGAGACGGACCCAACTACGGAGACTCGGCTTTCACATGCAATTGATTGTATATTGGAAAATCACAAATCAGATAATTGGATCTGGCAGTTCGTGTATTAGGAGTAGCCTTGCTGAGTAGCGGTGTTCGGGGTTTCGTTGGCCGCCGGTTTGAAGAAAGGAGTGCGCTGAAGACCTTTAGTCAATTATGAATTTCAACTGAAATTATTTCAGTTTCCGTGCCCGATAGTTAAACGCACGCAGTTCGCTAATATAATAGTGTCGGCAGTGTACGTATGTGATAAACATGAGGTGGCGTGTACATAGCGGTGAATGTGCCGCGGGTTGAATTGACAAAGTGAGAGAGGGGCAGAGCGCAGCCTGAATAGGCGAGAGAATACCAGATTGCCATCTAGGGCATCCCCATAGCTGCCTAGAGGAACCCCTATTTCACGAATAGGTCTCAACCCACGGCAAGGTTGCATCAGGCTAGAACCAACTCTAATGACAATAAATTAAAATTATAGCGGACAGTATTATATCAGCGCTAATTTGCTGACCGAATTATACTGAATATGGTGAAAAAGCTGAGAATAAGCCGGCATAAATCAAGGCAAATGACAAGTTATTGTTCATTCTATAACAAGAATACTCTATAGGTTTTGTAAAAGTACGCATAGTCTACACTCCTTAAATAAATCAAATAACATTATTTTGTAACTTTTATTTAACATATATACATGTTTGAATTACATTAATTAGTATATTCACCACCGACTAATCTAGGAAACGTTTTACGGTTAAATCAAACCCACGTCGTTTTTTAAATTTAATGTTAGAATCCGATCGAAATTTGTTATTACTAAAATTCATAAGCCGTAACAATATATTGTATTCTAACAGTGTCGATAGGATGCTTTATCGGCACACCGACACGGGTAATTACTTCATTTTATTACTTCATGACGACAGTAACACAGGTCGAAAATGGCGTGTGCAGAATATATTATATTAAATGCTTTGGTTCATTGCATTGACAAACATTATAAAGGAAATTAATTAGGTAATTTTTTGTGTCCATTCTGTCATAAGGGAATAAGGCTTACATACTGAAATTTTTATGTATTGTATAGATAAACATATATCTTTGGAGAAATAGTCTATAGTTGCTTCGTAACGACTGATTCACCGTTCGATATTAATCGAATCCTTGATTATATAGCATTTATCCAAAATGAATGAACTATTATATTGGTTTAACCGGTTCGAAGGCTTCATTTTCTATAGTATACCCGTAATGCAGAAATCAATAAGCAATTTGGGCCATAAGGCAAATATTTAACCGAGCCAAGGAGCAGACCGAGATGACAACCGAGACCTGTCGATGCCCAGTTGAAACGTTTGGGATGAATATTGCTCTCAACAGTTTGAATGGTCTGCCATTTAAGCTTTCGATCACAACACCGTTGACTACATAACTAACGAAACAGCAAACAAACACTAATAGTTTCACACATATAGTCTACAAATTGGGACAGTTGGAGTCTTAAAGTGTATTATTCAAGTCACTATTTTTCTATCATTAGTAAAGCTGCAGTGATCAGAAAACAAAATTGCATAAGCTCATTAAGAAAAGCTCATGATAAAAGTGGGGTGTACTCAAACCACACCTGGTCAATTATTGACAAAAATCCATTTTCACCCGATTTGTGCAATATTTTTAACATATTAAAACGTTAGATTTAGTTTCAGTTCTGTCACAGATGGACAGGTATAACCAATTGTGACTCCACCGGCGATATAAAAAACTGCATTTTCATCTTTCCTCCGTCCGCCTAAATAAGTCCTTCTGCAGACGCTCGGTGAGTGTGAGCTAATTAATTTATTATTACTTATATCATAAATTTATCAATACTAACAGGTGGGAAGCATTAAATTCATGTTATATTTATATAACGATGCGCGGTATACACGTGAATTATTTTGCCTTGGTATTCCATTAGTAGGTGTACGCACTTATAGAGTACGCTTTCAGTGTTCCACAAATGGACTCAAAGACTGAATAAGTGGCGTTCTCTTCATATCGCCATTAGCGATACACGCGTTCCGGCTAGGTGAAAGAAAATTCGGAATATTTCTAAAATGGAACGCCTCTCAGATAAAAAGCTTTTTGGCACTGAATGGGCTCTCGCGTTGAATTCGGGGACGGAAATGGTTATTGCGTTTAATATCCAGGATTTATGGAGTTGTTGCTTCAGGACACAACAGAACTTTGAACAGAATAGAACTAAAGATGGTGAGGGATGGGAGTTAAATACAAAAACACACAGTTTATTATATTGGACAAATTGTGACAGGTTTTTGAATGCAAATACGAACTTCATAAAATCTTATGAAGCTTATAACCTTTTATTTATATACGTACAGTGTTACTGTGCAATCTTGGAGGGGGTCGTTGGTTGCAAGTTTTGTACTGTAACTGTATCCAAACGGAAAGACTCAAGGGTACACAAAAAAAAATCCAGCCATAATACAGACAGGGGGGCATCGGTGGTTGTGACCAATTTAAATTCAAATTGTAGACCGGAGTGTGACGTCTGTGCGGGCCCCGGCAGTACTACAGCCCCGGCATTAGGGAAGCCGTTCTCCAGGAATTACTGCGAAATGGGAAAAGGAATTCTGAATGCTTAACGGAGAGACAATTTCCTTTTGAATGCCAATTGCAGGGATCGATTCGGGCTCCAACAGTTCACGCATTCCCCTTCTTAGGAAAATACATTTCAAAAAAGGAATGTCGCCGATATTTAATTATTGAAGTATGAGAACAAAATTCAACCCTGTAACATTTAAGAGGAAAATTCTAAACTTTAATAATTAATAAGCTATTTACCTTTTATAACTTTCGCTATTGTCTTTGTCTTTCGTGGGGTTACCTAAATATTTTCTTAGTACCGTTCCTAAAAAAAATTTCCGCTTTAATTTCAGTTAATTAATGGCCGTTAAGTAACCATTTTGGGGTATTTTAAATGTACATGAATACTTATTTATTTCATGCTATTCAGTAAAGAGAATTCAAAAGAAGAACAAAATTTAAATCATGTGTGACGTAATTGTATTGAATTCATGTATTTCATTTCTATTCCAATCTCAGTTCTTTATCTTGGGCACTACCTCGTTCGTCATTACTTTCTCACAAGAATGCAACCCACAAATCTACAGTGCGTTCGAAATTAATTTCCCTGTATAACGCTCGGTTGCCGGGACTGTCCCTATTTATAATCCAGAAAAGTAATTTTAAGAAATTAAAAATATTAATCAGGAAAAACCGACGTCGGTGAGTGGCCAAACACCGGTCTCTCGGTCGAGTTATAAGAAAATAGGAGGTGTAAGACTTTTGGCGCAAAGATGTGCGATTCATGAGTACGGAATTTCTAATTACATTAATGTATATTAATATTATAAGAGCTAAATAAATATATATCTGAACAATTTTAGTAGTTCTATTTCTATAGCTATATGGAATATTTCTTGCTTCATGGCTCACCTACATTATTTGTTATCAAATTAGAACTTTAGAATATTTAATGTAGATAAATTGACTTATACATTTGGGATTGAAACTGCATTGTTGCTTCCGTCATCTTTATGTTAGATCGCATTGAAAATATTATATTTTCTCCCCGCGGTGGAGTTTGTCTCGAGATTTGCCTCTTGAATTTCCGCGCCGGCTGCAACCGCGGCTTGTGAAAATTTGAATTTAAATTGGTCCCCTTTCCGGACACTGGCCATATAATATCCGGCGAGGAGGACAATTCCGCGTAGCTCACCGTCAAGGCTTATACAATTCACGAATGGATATACATTCATACATATTTAATGCGGTATGTATATGCAATCCCCCTCCACGACCCGTGTGCACAGTAGAGCCAACATAAATTGCACGGGCGGCCTAGATTTGTATCCAATATCGTAGATTCGGGAAGCAACAATAAAATCACCAATTTGAAAACCATCTCTTTATTTTTTGCGTTGTATTAGATATCTCAATTGCTATCCGTTTTTGTGCATTTTCAGATGAAATTTGTGTACTGTTTGTTCGTTTCAAATCAGCCATTGTCAATAGTAAATCTCCCTGCTTACAAACTATAGTATGTGTACTGTATTGGTGGTTTTTTGTAAGCACTTAATAATTTTTTAATTCCGATTTTTCTTGAACAAATCACAACCGTTTGAGAAGCCACTGCCGCGTGTAATGTTGGTAGTGGATTTACACAAATTTGAATAATATTCATGTAATACATATGTAATAACCTGGGGGCTAACTCGTCTCTCGGAGTTCGGCTGACTTCAGCCTGCATAATGCATGACGGATAATTGACAGAGCGCCAACGTTCAATCCGGTCCCGGTCATTTTCGCCCATTTACTTTTAATTAATGTTTGATTTTGTACCGCATATCCAAATGATGACAATTAACCTGAGTGCAGGATTGACCGGTATGTGTCACAGAATACAGCGGATGTAGTTTATATAATACAATTTTTTATTTTTTCAACTCGCCTTTTGGTCTTAAATTTGACAGGATTCTTTTTTCATTTGTCTAGGATTAAACAGGTGTCAATATATTACTATTCGATAAGTAAATTTTATTTTATTTTTAGTGATATCTTATGTTTATTTCAGGAAACAAATAATGGTGTCTGCTGTCAATTTGTTTAAGAAAAACGTAGGAGGAAATTCGCAAATTTAAACAGCAAGCTATTAAAGTAGATATCAATTGTCGTAACTGTAAAAGAAAAATGTTATAACGAGAAATCTACTGAATTAAACGAAATTCAGAAGCCTGGTGTTTCACACGAGATCGGTCCATTCGACCAGTAGACAATTTATTATGGTTCGCCCCTTTTCTGAATTGAGGGTAACAATGGTACCAAGGGCTGCATGGCTCTCGTTCTGGCATGGCTCTGTTCCAGTGATATACGGTCCTTACCAGTTATCTCCTCTTCTGGTCGCCCACTCTACCATTCCCCCCTACTCACCACAACGGACGAGATAAGGCGATGACAAACGATTTTAGACCTCGTCCCCTTTTTATAGTTTCCAGCTGTCCTTTTGTCACGCCTCCCCTCTGTCCAGTTATATTCGTTCAAGACGAAGATTTTCAATCAATACGCAAAAACATCGATTCGTGGAAGTAATCTGAAGAAATCTAAGTATCATGTAATGTGGACTGTTAACAGTGTAAACATATTTTTACTATTTCTAAGTAAACAATAAATTTTTTTTCTTATCAGGAGATATATTTTTTACTTCATATAATTTACAATAAATATTTGTTGTTTTCGACTTGGGTATCGTTAGACACCCTCTGGGCGTCGACTCTGCTAGGTTTAACTTTACATTCTGCGTTAGAGTAATCGAGAAAATAATGACCTTATTTCGAAATAAGGGTTAATTGAGTGGGACAGAAAGAACCTCGGCAAGAAATATTTCTACGTCACTGAGCAGGAATTCCCAGGACGTCGGGGATGATTTATCGGTTCTTGAAGCGAAGAGGAATTCAAAAGGATGAGAAATGGGAAAAGAACATCGAGGAACAAGGTTCGGTAAACTTCTTTAACCGGTATGGTGAGTAGGATTCTGTTTACGTTGTTGGATATAAACCTTTAACTTTTGACTGAAGGGTTTTGATAGAAAAAATATCGCATGTCCAAAATTTATAAGCAGCTGACATTTATTTCAGCCTGCAGGTACAGAACAAATACACACCGAAGCGCAACACTAAACAACCCTCCTCAAAGTACAAATAAATCCTGGGTCATACTCAGAATGGTCTTCTTTCGAAATATCCCCTTGAGACGCTGAGATTTCAGGGTTAATGGGGTATCCTTCAGCGAATGCATAGGACATGATAAAAAGAATTTTTAAATCTATTCAGAAGCCGGGTCCGCTTTCTGTCTCCCCGTGATTAGAGAAGGACTTAAGAAAAACCTTAACCATTCTCATTCAATAGGGCCTGGGACAAATGAAATGTGAAAACTTCGTATTTCACAAATGTTTTCCTTTTTATTACTCTTTTTCCGTTCTTTTCTCTTTCAACAGAGAAATTTGTGAGTATTTGTGACTCCATTTAGTCGGATAAACTCCTCCCTGCTGGTGGAAGGCTAAGTCCATCCCCCCCTACCTGTTTTTATCTAAAGCGGGTCATAATAGCAGGGGGTATTATGGAAGCCTAAACCCGCCGGTCGGAGGAACCCATCTCGCTCCCTTATATAATGATGCCTCGGGGTACAAACACTCCGCAAAAAAAAAGGAAATAATAAAAGGAGCCGGCACTGATTATGTCCTACGGACGCGCACATTTCCTTAACCAAAGCCCCTTCCGTTTCTCTCTCCCGGGCATTTATATGGAGACGCTATACGCGGTACATCGTTACGAGCGATGATTCAACTTTGGCAGGTTCAAAACATACTCACGATAATAACGCCAATATGAGGCAAGCAATACAACGCGAGAGCTCTGAATATTAGACCAATTGAAATTCAAGAATAATTAAGTCAATAATTGAGTAGTAGCGATTATGTCAGAAAACTACCACTGTAATTTTGCATTTATATTAAGTGTTTGATTTGGGTTTTTGTCAGAATACTTTCCTTGTCATAAAAACATGTATATTTGACCTCAGATATTTATGTAACTTAATTTAAGTGATTATTTTGATGACTATTTTAAACAAAACACATAAAAAAGGTACATAAAATTCTAATTCCCCTCAATAAATAAGATTAGTCTTCTACGTCTGCCTGTTGAGACTACACAGCTATTTTATGTTTGGAGAAGATGGAAATAGGAAATGGGGATCTAAACTAGAACTATGAAATGCTACAGGGGCAGGTGTTTCTAGTTCTCGTTGCTTATATACGGTGCTGGGCTAATAAAAACGTTCTCGGCTTCTCACGTCTGGGGCGGCAAGTCGAATTGGGCGCAATTAATTCATTCCAAAGCTCCGGGTTATGAGCGTCTGGGCGTCTGGCAACGGTCTCCGCCTTTTTGTCCCGACGCCATTTTTTACGGCCGGCTATAAAAAGTCTGCATTCCAATTCGCGCATTACACTAAACTTTATTATATCTCGCCCCTACCCGACCGCCTTTCGCTCCCCGGGGATAAAATATATCGGGGTGTTATAAAACGTGAAATTTGCGGAACCCTGTATGCCCTCATAAAATTGATATACTATTACTACTACTGGCCAGGAAATGAAGAAAAATTTACCACCCAAATTCCGTCTGGAGTCCTTGTCGTAGAAAATTGAAAACAAAAATTGAAACCTATTATTTACCGTCACACAGGACTCGGATTTCGATGAATGGAGGGCCTAAGATCAGATAGACAATATTAACAACAGAAATACAAAAATGACTGAATTTTTAGTTAGAAAGGTTCATATATATCTTTAAACAAGTGAAAAATACGATTCCGCGAAAAATACCTGTAGAAGAAATGTGCAAATAATTCAGCAACACATTTGGGCTTAGTTCAAGCTTTCATGCACTAATTGAAACGTGTTCACAAACGAACAAACCCCGGTCGTGCCCGAATCGATGCCGGCGCATGAGTGTGTGTGCCACCCTGCTGTTTAATACTGATGGATTTAATACCTCCGTGATTTTCGTTTGACGAATATAGCTTTAATAAATAAAACTTACCCACTTCACTGTTTACATTATTCTAAATTTTCCTTTCTTAGCAATACAAAACGGCCCTGACGTACGTATACTGAAGAGAATAATAAATAAGGATGAATTATTGTCCGCTGGGAAGCTTTAGTTCTTGAGATCAGCCTCGTTCAATCTGTTTCAATGTTACTATCACGTAATAACTAGGAAGACAGATCGTGAATGGTCGGTTGATGGATATACTTTTATTACAAATTTTTTATGTTGTGCGGGAAAAGAACATTTCCTGGTATTCCAAAACTATTATCTTCTCTATTTTTATCTTAGAATTTACCCTTGTAGCCGTTGTGTTGTAGTTGGTTTGATAATGGAGGCTTATCAAACAGGCCTTGAGCCGCACGCGAGATCGGCTGGAAACCAGTAGTTACTGGACGATCAGAGCGCGCGCCTGCAAACACCTGTATTGTGTCGAATCAGTGTCCCACAAGTGTTGTATTTTTTTAAATATCCGTGAAATCTACTGCGGTCATTCTTACAACTGTTGTTTATAAATTACATCTGGATTCATTGCAGGTACAGTTGTAAACTAAGGTACAGTTGTAAAAACGATATCCTAAATGCATCGCGAATAAATTTACAAAAACGGGACAGAGATAATTATTTTAAGGTAATATTTCGTGATTCCAGACGAATAAGATAAATTAGTTCAAATCTTTCTTCTGAGATAATTAAAAATTGATTCCAAGAATAAACCGATAATTAATAATTGTATAAAGCGAGTTTATTCCACTTACTTTATTTTATTTGTTTACTTTATTTTATTATTGAGTTTTATGTAAATGTGGGATAGTAATATTTTTTTGAAACGGGTAATTTTGGGTATCCCAAAATGGATTCCAACAAGTGAGCGAGGTATTGAGGAATCGGCGAACGTATAAAAAGAATTGCTTTGCCGATTTTAAAAAATTTATCACGCTCCCTTTTCACGAAAAGGACGTTATACAGACGAAATGATTGAAATGCAGAGGGAACTTCCGCCGGCTTGGGCCGCCGCTGCCATCGCCGCATTGCAACCCCTAACCCGCTTTCGCAATTCATACCTGGAGGAATATTTAAATTTATTCCGTCCCGCGTTTCGTATGGGGCAATGGGATAAGGTGAATACTTTAGAGGGAAGAAGAAAGAGGGAGTGATGGAGAGGGGCGAAATTTATTAATTCTGCCCTTCAGTTTGGGCATCTCTCTGTACCAACGATATTGGAATCGATAGTATGCGAAACTTTTGGAGTCATATCAGCTCCATTTGTAATCAAATCGAACTAGCATAATCAGTTCGAAATGAATAAGGATTTTTATCCCTTTTGGCCGTCCAGATTTTTTTGGGTGGTGGAGGCAAACACTTCGAATAAAAGGGCTTTGAATTTTGACCCTGCCCTTCGCTGGTATACGGCCCCAAGCGGAACCGGAGATCTTGGGTCGGGCAGAGGGAGAGAAACACGGGGGATAAAAGGCCAAGTGAAAAAGTATATCCCCCTGTCAGCGCGGGTATGGAAGCTGGGTTTATACCTTGTGCACACGTACGTACATGCCAGTGGTCGGCTTCGGTATATATCTCCCGAAGCCTATTGTTGTGCGGCACAATGCTCGTAGGAGGCCGCCGGAGCTGGAGAATCCTTTCACACAGACACACACACGCACATACATGAGCACACAAAAACAAAAAAAAAGGTAAAGTTGCTTACATCTTCAGTTCCTGCGTTCTACCATTTCGCAACCGGCCCTAGATTCTACGGATCGAACTGGAAAAGTCAACATTTGCTCAAACACTGGAGTAAACCTGGTGTACTGGATATTCGGCTAGAGTTCAGTTGTCTTTAACTCTTTGCACTCCCGACCATTCTGGACGTTGGCTACCAGCTACTCCTTGGTGGTTGGCCGATGTCACTGTCACTGCTATCGTTTTGGTCTAGATTTAGATTTGGTATTTCAAAAAGTATCTGTATAAACGTCTATCTGGAACTCATCTTCACTACTACTTGTACCATGAGACTCAATCCCGTTTGAACGTTTTGTCATTGTTCTAATAAAAAAATGAATAAATCCGTGGTTCGAAAATTTCTAATTGTAATTACTAAATCTGTTACAAAATGATATTTACCAAAAGAAATTATTTACTGAGAGAAGAATCACTTTCGATTTTCTCACTCGTTAGATCTACCTACACCGCTCGACGCTTCAAACCGGACTGAGCTCAGCTTTGAAACTCAAAACTCGCTGACATCTCTTTTATATATCTTAGTAATTTTACTGTATTTTGATTTGATATCTTGCGCCACATTTCAAAAGAAAACATCGGGCGAAACATGCACGTCTCAAAAAGTTGCGCAGAAATAACTTCCCCGTAATCCCTCAGAGGGGACATCGGAGTGATAGGCTGGAATTACGATGTCCCACGAGAGGGGACAACGGAGTGAAAAGGGTTAAATTAGTGAGAATCTTCACTTTTTATTGCGATTAATATTTATAATTCACGTTGCTAATCCATGCAATTATGTACTTTATTGATATTTTATATTTTCCGCGGTGTCTTTCAACAGATAATTTCGGTTATTATCATGTCTTCTGATGTGGCGGTCGACCTGTTTATCTTTGTACTGACGTCGGATATGCTGAGCTGTGATAGTGAGGAGGCGCCTGGTACTGCTCCTCCCGCCGGCCTCTCCCCGAACTTCAACAGAAGGTGGCCACCGCCCGGCCTCATCGGCCAACAGTCGACTTCGACTTCGCCCGTTCTCACCACGAATATCTCCCTGAATTTGCTGCACATCTCGGCGTTCTTCCTGCACGGGAAAACTAGTTCAGACTAAAATACTTTTAACCCTTTCGCTACGGGCGGGTTCTCCGCCGCGGTACTTCCGCTGTACGGAGCGCCGCGACGGAGAACCAAAGCTGCTTGAATGTTTTCGGACGAAAAAAATTTTCTCCAAAGGATATTTATAAATAGTATTCCAGGGTAATGATGCAAAACAAAATACTATCAGTGCATGTCCAGAGTCTCGGCGGTATCTAACGGAGAGCCACTATAGGGACCCGTAGCACCTCAGTGGCATCTTATGGAAGGCCACTATAGCGGCTCGTAGTAGAGAAAGGGTTATGGTCGCGATTTGGCCGTGAATAAGCGGTCGATTCACGACGACGCCAACAGCCTGATTTAAAACAGAACATTACTGACACTGGTCAAATCCGTAAAAGGACAGTTGTACGAACCCTCACGATCTATTTTCTACTGTTTTTGGGGAAGTAAAATAATTTGTGAAATCTATTGACTGTGACGAAGGTTTGAGACGATGTGTTTTTCATCCACTCGGTAAACTATTTTTGCGTAAACCATAATAAGTAGTAAACCAACTGCGCGATGATAAACAGCAGAAACTTACACCCTAGGAACTATCTGACGCTCCGGTTTTGTGGAGGTAAGCTCAAAGTAATGATACATCTGTGCCTGCGTACAGCCAGATGGGACCGCGTCCCACTAACAAGTGGAAAACGGGCACCTAAATTACAGCTAACTGCTGTTTAATGTATATAATTCGAGTAACGGTCGGCTCGGGTTTGGATTATAAACACACCAATTTCTTCTCCGCTAGATTATTCCAGTCAGGCATTTATACTCTCAGCGTTGTCACACCACCGTTACTAATAATCACTCATGGGAAAATTAGACAAGATGGATGGAGTAAGATAGGTAGTGTATAAAATTGATATTGACCATGGCGAAACTACACAAATGATCTAGTCTAGCGTCGATAAAGGGAAAATATCGGAAGGATGGTACCTGGCCACTGCTAGCAGTACTAGGATTGCCGTCGCCGCGGTAACTACCACCAAAGTTGTCAGGTTGGCCCTGTGCGCCCACCAGAGCTTTAACCAGGACCAGTAGTCCTGTGGAAGGTTTGCGATCTCTGAGAACGCGGTATCGACCCCGCTGACCGTGTAGTCGACGAGGCGCTTAACCAGGCCCCTCCCCGCTGCGGTGTCCTCTAAACCGAAACTGGTTCTTATTTTCTTGTCCAGCCATGACATCACCTGCGATCAAGTAGACATTAGTTAATTAACGCTTGCGGAGGCGGTGTCATAATTAATTAAGGGATAGAGTAACTTTAATGAAAACGTAAACTGAAAACGAATAAACGAAACAAGACGATTCGGTGCACAAATATTTTTTTACCTTTGAGGCCAATTAGGGCGGTATGAATGGAGCAATTAGTCAAATAACCGTTACTGTTGCATATTTGGGGACCTTCAGGATCTTCCTCATCTTTTTTTCTATCCTATATTTATTGTAGGAACTGTAAAAAATACTAACCACAATGGACAACGATGGAGGAGAAAATCAATGATTTTCCAACTTTTTTTTTTATTTATTACACTGTTTTTTTAAACGTGGCCACTTCCTTTTCAGGCGTCTGTAGTGAACGTCTGCAATGTAGGATATTTTTTCATCTTAAAAAAATATTTCTTCTCTCATACCGTTAGAGTTTCGGTCTGAAAAGAAAGAGTTGGAAACAACAAGGGAAAACAAGCGACAATGCGATAAGACAGAGAGACGCCGGCATGACTGATGAGCCCCCCTCCGACACAGCAGTTCCTTCCATTAATAGACAGACAATAACAATAGACGTCGGGTGACAAAAAACCAGCGGTGAATTATTAACGCAAGGGTAATCAGCCGGAATTTTAGATTGCCCGGTTTTTTGGTCGTTCATCTTCCGTTTGTACGAGCGTCAACAATGGGAAAGAGTTCGGGCCAATTGTCATGTCACCTTATCATAATTAGAATACTGCGCGAATTGACCAGAACAATTTAAACTCCGAACAATGTTGGAACAAAAGACTATATAAAACGGTAGGAGAAAACCGGTCGATTAAATATTATTATTACTGTTATGATGACGTTTTCGGTTAATTCACCTATTTAGCGATTCAACGAAGCGGAGTTATTATCAGTGTAGGCGGAGAGAGAACGGGAGATAAGCTCTGATGTGAACCGCCGGTTTCCCTAAACACTGCTGATAATTTATCAGCACTACGGTTACACGCATTCCTAACCCTCCCACAGGCTAACCCCAATTCATCCGATATAATTAATAATGCCTAGAATTCTTTTTAACAAAAATGATCGCGCGTAAGGTACGTTCAGAAGGAAGCACATTTATCCTTCTCAGGACAACTTCTCAACTTTCGTCTACTCGGAAAACCAAGAGATATAAGTTACAAAAATTTAACTTTCGACATCAAATGGCCTAGTTACTTATCGTAGTTCTTGCTATTATAATGTAAGCATTTTGAGTAATCTGAAAAGGAATGGAAGAAATTCATTCCTGAAGAACAAACCAGACCTTTGGTAGCAATCTGGATGGAGTACATAAACTTGACAGGTTCTCCTACACTAAATTTTAATATATTATACAGCTGGTTTTTGAGAGCAAAAACATACCTCCTCCAACGATGTAAATGCTGTGTAAGTGATGCTCTTCACAAGTCTGTAGAGCGCCATAGGGAGATAAAAAACAGATGAACCTTTTATTTCTACTAATGGGTTAGTAACTTGGACAGCTGTTAATTAACATGTCAGCCTGGCCAAAGGAAAACGGTCAAAGCTGTCTGTTTTGTATAGTTTTATAATGTCTTTCGACATTTATTAAATTTCAAATATTTGTGTAATTACACTAGTAATGTTAATAAATAAATAATTAGAAATTTATTGAACAATTTCACGATATTTAAAGGTATAATATTTTATCTGGGGACGTGTAATATCTGCTCATAATAAAGTCTGCAATCGGTCCAGGATTCCAAGGAAGGTGTTCTTATTATTTTTAAATTAGGATAATAAAATTAATCGATCAATAAAATGTTTGTTTCATTCGGATTAGAACATCCGGATGAGAAAATCCGGGAATAACGAATTCATGTGTCCGATGAATCGATGTGCGTACTTCAAGTCCCACAACATTTGGATTGCAAACTTCAAATAAAATTCGATGAAAGTCCTAGTATGATAATAATAGAAAACAAATAAATATATTTGATAGGGATACTCTTACAAGGTTTTGAATAAGACTGTTGGTAGGCTCGAATAGACGCTATAATTTTCGTGACGATGAGTTCAACGAACGGCCTCGGGTTTAAGTCGAAATGTGGGTTACGCAATTGGGACCCGTTTATAAGCCGAGATAGTCGAACGGGGAGGCTCAACCTTGATCGTTGAACGGGGGATCTGGGACAGGCACCGGGCTCGGGGGATCAGTGGGGTACAAGCCGCCTTTGGAGCAACTCCGATATTGTCAGCTAAAACCGCTTTCACTGTTGCTAAACTTTCAGTCCCTGTCGGTAACCAGCTCTCTCTGCTTTCACGTGTGAATGTCTGCGTTTTGGGACGATTTCGAGCGGAAAGTACGTGAAGTGGTCGGAAGAGCAGAGTTCATAGCCAGCCATTGAGGTATATTACGGATTACAATTTCTCTAAGTAGGAAACAGATTCGGCAGTCTTTATTCGCGGATATGTCACAAGAATAATTCCTGAATGAAAACAAAAATGATACTTCCACTCGTTTTGCAACAATTCTGGCATTCTAGCTATTAGTGTAGCACCACGGTCAATCCAATTTGGAGACCCGATCTAGACTACATTGTTAGCGTCTCGTTTAGTACCTAACAAGCATGGAAGGGGAGAAGGTCGCGCAAGTGATTAGGGGCAATCGTAATCATTTCTTGCTGCTAGTGGTATAAAACTCCTAAATAGTGTTACGAGAAGCTACTGACGATTTTGTAGAACCGAAACCGGTCTAGCTTAGGACGGAACGATGTAGAGAAAATTTGTGTCGCGGGAGATTGATAAAAAAACCCAATCAAGTAAGTTAAATTTTCGGCATAAGCGCTACAAACATAATAGAGTAAAAAAAGTGTGTTGTGTGTATGGCGCAGATTATTGAGCTTCCAGTTTGGTACTTTTAATTACGATAAAACTTTAATAATTGAGGTCGTTAATGGAAGTTGGACTGATTAAACTTTGGCGGAATTCATTTTGCATATTGCACGGAAATTCGGTATCCCATTCCTCCTTCTGACGCTCGTGAGACGGAGGAAAGTTGGTTCAACCGTCGAAAAATAAATTAAATAATGCGAGCAGCAATGTCTCAAAAGTTCGGGCGTAGAGAGAGGCATTTCACTTATAAAGCGGGACGAGCAGGCCGCGTTATTGCTGAAGGTGGTGCCTCCTAACAAAAATTAAACTATGAAAATGATCTAAGTTAAAGCTAAGATTGGCACTTAGCTTCACTCGAGTGACTGTCCCGGTAGTAACTCCCCATACACTGGGAAAAGTTTTCTAGGCCCGTTAATGCGGGAAAACTCGAGTTTTCGAATTTAATATTCCCCGAAGCCATTTATACTTACTTCGAGTATACAAGGGTAGAAATGAAAACTGTGCGATGGTTCGTATATTGGGAATGTTAACGATAATTGGAAAACACTTTTTGTAAACCAGAATGGCAGAATTTGAATATCATAAAAACAAATTGTGTTTAATTAGGCAGTCAATTTATTGGCAATGGAATGTATGGGTAAAATATCTCTCCATTTACCTCTCCTCTCTCTCATTATCTCTCGTTCGTGTGTCCTTAACCCGACTGGATCCAGCACAGCGAAAGTTTACTGCAAACTCGACTACCTTTCTCCCACCACTCTACCATATTTTACTCGGAAGGTTCGTGGTACGTGAACTTCCAAGGGATAGAAAACTGTCGTAACTTTTGACGATGAAACACCGCTTCCACCGGAGTTTGTAGGACAATATAGGAAACACTAAACGGGTATAAAACGGGCATCCGATCGAATAACCGAAGCCCATAGGCCGTGAGTGTAAACTTACGATACATTTACCCGTACTTATTGACTCAATTGCTAAGCATATGTTATAGGAGTACCTCAGTTCTACCTGAGGCCATACACTCCAATATCCCCTGTGAAATTTGAGCGTTGTAAAGGAGCGGTTTCAGGAGTGGGAAACCCTTCATCAAAACCGGATCTGGGCCGAATAAAACACTCCTCCATGTCCTTGAGTACTATTCAATTCCTCCCAATCACTTCTAATCCAATCTAACCTAACTTCTCAATAAATTTTAGCATTAAACTATTTCCCATTTATATATAAAAATAACAAACTGTAGAATTTTATTTCTGGAGGTCCGGAGAGGGAGGATTTAGGGCCACTCGTTTTCGACATCAGACCATAGCGAGCATTATTGCTGCCAATAATATTAGCCCAGGAACCCAAGGCACCGGCGCAATATAAATTACTGTCTTCCTTTATCGTTTTTCATAGAGGTAAAATGTAATGATCTTCCAAGTTTAAAATGGAATATCAAGCGTTGAAATGACATTCGCCCCCACCGGCCGCAATCTCAAAATCACATCAACGACACCTGTTTCCCCAAAGATCGTACGATGAGTCGCTAGCGAGGTGAAACTCAATATTGTAGGAGAGCCCGGCAGTATAATAATAATAATAATAATAATAATAACAGTAATAAGAACAACAACAAAGCGACGGTCTGATGAGAGTTCTGTATAAACATGGGGCCGACCATTTGTATAAACAGCGCCCTATTTTGCGGCCGACTCTCATCTCAAGCACACCCGGGGCAGCCCGTTACCGTTTTCATCCCCCGCGCCGGTTTCCTCTCTGAATTAATAACCAATGTTTAACCACTGATGGTAATTAGGCAATATAATACTGAGCTATAGTTATATACCTTTTCACCGATAGCCACAGTTGAGATTAAAAAATGGTTGAGATGTGTTCTAAACGGATTTTTATGCGGGTCCGAAATTATACTGCGACGAAAAGTAACGGGGATATGTTTTCCGGAGCTCCGTTTCTCATAACATCGAACGTAACGTTCAATCCCATAACGGTCTCAAATGACGGTCCGGGTGAGCAAAGTGTTACTGTCCCAGGTACAAGGGTAAATTGCGTTTTACGTCGCGGGCCCTGCACGTCGCGTGGCCGTGTCAGTGCGGTGGGGGGGGGGACCCAACCGTGCGCCGAAAGTCTTAAAAGTTATCGAGCCCGGTCTAATAAACTTGGCTGTAATAGCGCACTCAACTGGGGGCGTGGGGCGCCAAATTGTCAGCACTCTCGCCCGCCGGCCCCCGGCGTAAAAGGGCCCCCGGCCTCCATTTACACTGCAAACTTAACTGCCGCCCGCAAAAATGGAACCGCGGGGAAAAAAGGAGAAATGGGAAAATGTGCGCTCGCCAAAAATAACACGTCCCACCACAACCAGTTGCGTTACAGTTTATATAGCACCGAGTAATCGTCTATTTTTTCATCTTGCCGTCATAATGTAACAGATGCATTATTATATATCACCACTCGGCCTATACTAACTCACATATTGTGTAAAACTAATCAGACGTATTGCCAAGCGAATTTTTAATTACTGACAGATCGGCTATAACCCCCTTGTGTAAATGCAGTAGCAAGAAAAAGAAGGTAACTTTCCAAAAATCACCCTATTTTAATGAAATCACGATGAAGGGGATAATAGCGATTTACATGAATACTTTAATTAAATTATACAGCAAAACAGTTGCGAATTTCCATTTCTCTATTGCATTATATTTTAATTATGTTGGAATATAAGTTTCTTATTGTAATAAATATTCCGAATCCCATTAATATATTATTTAAATAGTGAAAAAACGTATTTTTAAGCAGTTATAGGTATTTTAGTTGTCTATATTATAACCCTGGGATATTGATCTAATGCAGTTTGACTTTAAAGGAAATTTTCACTATCGTCAATGTTGGTTCATGCCATTAGTTAATTACCAACTAAAAAGTACTAAAACTAATACCTAATTAAGCTCGAATCCCCTCCTCCCCAGTTTAAACTAATGACGCAAGACGTTTGGGTCATGGCTGATTAGCCTGATTGGATAGGGTTTAGACTAGCCCGCACAACCGCCCTGTTATCCGGCTCATCCTATTTGCATAAATCTAGCGCCGGCAACAATTACCGTTCCCTTCCGTTCCAAACGGCGCAGCGTACATTATTTTCAGTATTTCAGACACTTCCAAACTTTGAGGAAATTTTCTATTCTTTAATCATGCTAGTTAACGTTGAGTCGCGATGGTGATTTGTCGAGTAGGTGGACTCGATTTTTAAGCTTGTGCCAACCGTGTTTAATGTAAAAACAGAACATAAAAATGAAGTGAATATTGTACGAATCGTTCCTTTTTACTTGCCTTTATTTTTATTCTTGCTTGCAGTATATTACACTCCAGTATGACAAATGTAAAAATTTCTATCCAAGGATGAACAAGAGAAGGTAACGAGGAGACGGAAAAGAGAGAGTTAAAATAACAAACAGCTGGTGTTACGACTGTGACACGAGACAAATTTGCAAGGACCTTCAGAGAACGGTAAAATAAGCTCTGACACATCACAGAAACCAGTTTCATAATAATTCCACCATTGTAGAATAAAGTAGAGAGGGGTATTTCCTCTCATTGGACAGTGACAAACCATAAAATGTGGGACCCTTAACTAGGGTTTTGACTGAATACATAGTACCTAAATATTTTTGAAAGTGAAAATGGTATCAATTTATGAATTTATATTATCGCAGGCCTTTACTTAAACTTAAACGAAATTCCCCTAACATGATCAGGATTTACTATCTTGATGCAATACTCCTGAATTGTTATTTTGGCTGTGACTTTTGGTTATTGAGTTTATACAATGATGATAAAATCGCTCGCTAATGATATTCAGGAAGTTTGCGGGCTCCAAAATAAATGCATTAGGTTTTCATGATGTATATTCATTTTTTAATCAAATATATTTCTATGATCTACTGCAGGAATCTAAAAACAGAACTCTTTGACAAGGGAGGTAGAAGAACTAAGTTCGACTGCGAGTTCCGGTGGCTAGTTAAACTTTTAAACAACTGTACGCCGTTTGAATCTTGGGCTTCTCAAAAAAAGGTGAAGGTTAAAAAGAAAATTTCGGAGAGGAGAACCCAAAACACTCCGTTTTTTCCTCTTTCGAGTGTTCCCTTTTGTTTATTGTATTTCTGAATAAGCCCCTTTATCTCCTTTTGTCAGATGCGGATCGCTTCTTTTGTCCGGTACTCTATCTCTCTCTTTCTATCTCTCTCGCTCTCTCTCGTTTTCAGACCTTAATTATTAGTTCTACTTCAATTTCTTTTCCAGTCTATTGCAGCGGAGTTAAGTTACTGTGTTGGTACAGGCGATAATTGGACTGACTTTATCACTAAATAAAAAATCCTTAAATTTGTTACAGTTTAATATTTCCCCGTTAATAAGTGTAGAATACTAAACTAGAGTACCTTCATTAGTATATTATTGGGCATTTACAAGCACTGTTAACAGGATTAGAGAGCCGGAATTTTTTTGACAATTTTACTGGCAGCCAAAACTTCAAAATTAGCTAAGGAAACAGAGAATGACCTGGCAACTCCTTCTATGACTGGTGGAAACAACAATTTACGCTTCGGCCAGAACCAGACGAGATATTTCTTCGCTTTCAAACTTGGCTGTCCTTTTATTATTAACTAATTTACAACTTGTATTAAAGCCGCGCGGGTCGGGCAGGATGATTAAGCGGCGTTATGAAGTTGGAGCAAGAACCTACTTTCCAATAATGCTAACTTCATTAAGGGACTCACGTCGCGCCTTGGGTTTATTACTAGTGTCGGAAGATGCTTCTACTAAAATTTGGATCTTTATCATGCCAAAATATAACTAAACAAATATTCCCAAGAGAAGAAAATCGTTTTCATATTTATGTTTATCCTGTAGATATCGTGTGTTTCTGTCACCTCTCGCTGGTTTGGTCTTTCGCTAGACCCAGACCCGTGTCGGCTGCTCGCCATCTTAAGTAGTGGTGTTAGTCACTTTGGATGTTTTTGGGCATCCTCACTGCACTGTCACTGTCAGTTATACTGTAGCCATCAAAATAAGGCATCAATATTTAAAAATCTCAAGCGTTACAATCGAAAAAAGTAAGGAAAATTTCAAATATTGTAACTAAAATGGACTGAGAAGGTCCCGGTTTAACATCGTTACCAGTTTAACGGCGCTGATGCACGCCACGCCAAACGGGCTAGTAGTACGGGCTAGTATAACAGATGCGCCGTATTACATTAAAACTCAATACGCGTTATACGTCCATCTGTTATCCTGCATATCTCGCATTATTATAGAGGAAAATACATTTTTACAGTACAAGTGACAGTGACAGTGCAGTGAGGATGGCGAGGAGCCAACACCGGTCTAGCAAATGACCAAAGGAGCGAAAGGAAACAGAAACACACGAAATCTACGTTATGTTTCAAACATTTTAAGTCGATTATTAGAAGGTATTTGAGAAATATTAGTCATAGGGACCGCCATTAGTTGCAGTGTAGACATTGTTTTTAAAAATCTATTTTCTGTATGATCTGTTCTGAACTTCATTCAACAATACTTAAATGTATACAACAGCTTCTATTCGTGTCCTCGGTAAAATAATCGTGTCAGAACAATAAACCTTTGAAATTCCCTGGGTGTTCTCCTCTTCTATTTGCTAGTCCTTGAGGAAATCGTAAGGTTGGGGATCAAATTTCTGGGAATTAAAGTTGGGCGGTCTGTGGAAGTGATTTGAGGGCGGGTGCCCTGGTCTTATTCTTGGCCGAGTTTGCACAGCTCCAGCACTACACAGCCCTCAGAAAACATTAAAAAAGAACCGACCAAATTAAAACTTCTGACTCCCCCCGCGGTACAACTCGGGGATTGGTGTGATCCTGGCAAGAGTTTTTGTTGATATCCAGTCTTAGGGCTTTAACTGTGGACGCAGTCACTCTGTATTACGAAAGAAGCGCTACTGTTGGTGAAGAGTGTTTCAATGCGATTGCTTCTACTTCAGCCGTGCGGCACAATTCTAATTTATCGTGTTTAGGTTTGTTACCGGAACTTCTTCGCTCTTTCACAATTGGTTGAAATGATATCACTTTGCTAACAACAAATTACTACAAAGCTAGCGGAAAAAGACATTATTTTTGCCCCTTTAAACTTGATAAGGCTTCCCTGATCGGACTATTTTGTGTATACCCAGCTAAAATTTGGCATTCGGAAGATAAGTCGGTTACGACGAATCCCCAGGCCCAGTTTCTGAATTCCATTATTCGTCGGACGGTGAATGAATAAAACAACGGCGGTGGTTCTTCCTAATTGTTGTTTACCGATGGGACAAAAAATAAAAAAAAGGAAGCGCGTCCTGAAATAATATTTTGATTTTTCAGTCTTGTAATTCTCTACTTCTTTTGGATATTGCAGACGGAAATTAAACTTCTACCTCTACCATGTCTTCTAGCACTCAATTCTTCAAAGTATGAGGATAGAATTCTATGTTAATTCCTATGTGAGAAACTTTATATGAGATGTTCTCAATTACAATCACTATTAACATAGTAGAAGGTCGTATAGTACGGTATAATGTCAGCTGAAGCTTAATGTGTGATATGAAGCTTTTCAAGTTCAGCGATCCTTTGCGAGAGATTTTTAACCATTTATGAATAATAAACGTAAGGATTCCTAGAGGAGGATTAGAAAGGGGATTGAGGTAACATGCTGTCGACGAACTCATATTAGGGGTTGATTAAATATTGATGGATAGTTAAAAGCGCTCCTACTACTCGCATCAATCATTCATTTCATCTGCCTCGAACTCTGGACACTCGCTAAGATTTCTTATCTCCCCCTTCAGGGCGCTTGGAGAATTTGCAGGTAGACAGAATGATTTAGAACCCCTCTACTGACAGTAATCAACTGATAATGATGAGAGTCGAAAGCTGCTTCTAGTGGAAACATTAAAGCGCGAGAATGACGGCAATTTCTAGTTAAGGATTTGATGAACGTTTATACCAGGGATATATATTTGGAGGTATTCATACTTACGGTGCCGGAGCACGAGCGATCGTCTATGTGATAATACTGGTCCTTGGGCTCCATTTCTGAACGCCAGTCCCAATACCCTTTGTTTTACGCCCTTATTTAGGAAACAGAATTTATCTTCATGGATAAATCCCGGTAAATATCCCATTCCTACTCTGCCGGCCGGTGGGCCGGTCTGAGCCGAGCGCCGTAAAGTTCTGCGGTTCGCCTCGATCCCTCAACACACGCTTGCAAATCAGATTGCCGGCCCCGGATCGGGCGAGGCGCTAAATATTACCGAGCTGGGGTGGTAGGTATATAACGAATTAAATCCACCCACAGACCGGGCGGTCGGACCCTATCTAATGTATACCTTTCGAAACCCTATATAACATAACCCCCGAGAGTTTCGGATTATAAATACATTATCACAGTATAATTAAAATATTTATATGAACGATACTTAACCACGCTACTGCCCTTCATTAAAATATACATAATCTCCAGAAAGCGCATTAGAATTCAGTTTCCTGATTTATTCCTTGCCAACTTTCAATATAAGTGATCATACACAATAAGAGCAGGTTCCTGGAATAGGGAATGATTGAACGGGAATTCTAATTCTGCCATTGTTTTGGGGCAGATATTACGTTTAGAACGGTCGGGAACGATCGATCGAATTTTCCTTTCCACAGCAAATTACTGAAATACGACAACGCAGGCTCGTTTGGAATCGCTGACAATTTAATTGACGCCGAAACCCAATTGGACGTTGGCTGTGTTTCGAAGGATGACCGACCCGACAATCGTAAATAAAAGGCCTCGGCTTGTTGACCGAATGGGCTTCAAAATATTTCATCACAACCCAGTTTCCTATAACTATCCACGTGTTGTTTGTTGAGCTTGAACCTCCTCTTCACAACAGCCTAGAGAATTAAATGGCGCCGTTATCCTATGACCGAATCAGCTTCAAATCCTGAAAGTACTAGCGCCAGATACCACCCAAATGAAGGCTATCCTGATTATCTAATATATAATTGGTTAATAACGAAATGAAAGTGATATCCACTAGAATGACGCTAGGTAAAATATCTGATGTGAATATATTTGTATTAGATATTCAGGTTCAGTGTTAGTCTGTTTGAGCTAAGGTTAGCTATTTTCTATGAGTTGTATTCACCTAAGAGAAGGTATGAGAAGGTGTAATTTGATTACACTATCACCTTTTGCTTTTCCTTTGCGTGGTGAAAATTGACGTTGATCGTTCTTCCCTGAAAGGAAGAGGAATATCCAATTTCGTCTCGATTCTGAGCCCGTTTCATTTCGCACCTGTTTGTGTTTCATGTACACACCAAATATTGTGTTCCTGCGGTTTTCGATTACCTACTGGCTAATATTAAAATTAAGTTTCGGCTCGGCCCAAACGTTCAGGATGGCGAAAAAGGCCCAACGTCTATCTAATCAAGACGGACGAGCTAATAATCCTAGCTCCGCCGACCCGGGGTAAACTAATATCTGAAGACGGGTCACGCCCGATTAGCCTGATTAGGCTAGCAGCCGAGCCGCCGCACAACGGCGGTGTTATGCCGGTTGGCAATTTGCATAAATCAAGCCGGGTATTCCGCTGCAGTTCTCAGCCTCTATAACCGTTTTAGGTTTCTCCTCCCAGGTAAACATTTTTAAAAGTACGGACATATCAACTTGCATAGGATTCACAAAATTTAACCAGTGACTATAATCGTATATTGTTTAACAATATAATTATAACATATTGTAAACTAGTTTCATTAATTATTTATTTGTTACAGAAGCACAAATTTGAAATAAAATTAAAATGAAAGCAAATTAGTATTTAGATGATTTCTAATTTAAACAAATGTCTAGCAGAATTCGAACCAGGGATCTACAGATTAGGGCCACGAAGATTTAATAAGAATGATTTCATGGTTGATTACATTCGAATTAAATTACAAATTTAAAATAATTTGCGGATGTTATACTTGGACCAAGAATGAGTAATTGTAACGGTACCGACTTTTTCGACTATAATTCACAAAACGTTGTACTGTGGATGGACATAAGCCAAAATCGGTTAATTGACCAGAAAGTTTTCTCTCGTGTATCCCTACCTATATTCCTACCTTTACCTAGGGTAGGAACATATCGGGCGATCTATTCATTAACATGGCGCAGTTGCCCGGGGGCATTCAGTTTCCACCGTTGGTAAGACCCGGGGACGGATTTACCGTTCAAATCTGGGGTAAACGGGGATCGCTTATAAACCTGACCGGTTACGCCCGCTGGGCGGTAGAAGCTGCGGGAATTAAATTAGGCCACTCCAGGAATAGCCTGGATCTGTAGGCTAACACCGCATAACACCGCCCCTCATGCCGGTCACGTTTACAAACCGGAACCACCTCCCCCGCAACCAGCACCGAACCATTTCCACAAACTCAGCTGGCATTTTTAGATGCAATCCTGTCTACCTTTGTTTACTGGCTTCTATTTGCAGAGGGATTGTACCAAATATGTTTTATAGCCAAAACGGTCAGTAACCTCATTGCCCCTAGTATATTAACATATATATCTCCCCTCGATAGAGTTTTGATCGAGTACAGAATTAAAATATTCTGTGCAATTCTACGCTTAAACTTTTATTCTCTATTTAATATATATTATTCGATATTTAATTTTGATATTTCTACTTAGACACTATCAAAGTTCTAGTTCTTGGTCTGATGCATTATCAGGGTCTAATATGTTCGAGACAGGTTTAACTGTGGAAGTGATGATTGTTAGGGAAACTGGTTTTTCCCCTGAGGCGCTCTCCCTAGCTACTCGCTGCTTCTACGAAGTTTAAAGCTGGAAACTTGGGGCCCGCAGTAGCCCCAGTTTCGTCAACCGGAGGTAACGCATAACACCCGAGGGACCGCGGAATTCGCAAAGTTAAGAAAATTATTATCAGCCGGAATGAAAAAGTTTCAGAGAAGAACGTCCGAATTTATGACGACAATCTTGTAAGCCGAAAAGAGAAAATTGTAAACCTTTTCATACGAAATTATTTGTATTCCTATCTAGTCCTATCTATTCTTCTGTACTACCTGACATGAAATAGCCTTCATCTGGAACATTTCACGAACGCCAGGAGTGGAAAATTTCGTGAAATAGTAAACCGGAATGGATCTGGGTTCGAAAAAAAGGTCCAGGTTATCCAAGCATTTTTTTAAAGGTCCTAAAGAGTTGTGGTTCGAGCTTAAGTGTATTACTAATTTGTGTTTTCCTTGAGGGTTCCGTGAAGGGAGGGTTAGTCCCGGTTGTTAGTCTGATTAAAGTCGATACTGAAGCGGGAGGCTGCGGGCAAGTTGTCTCTCGGGGCTGGAATGATGATGAATCGCGACCGAATTCATCAGATTAATGAGCCGCTCCCTTATCCGACCGCATCAAAACAACTTTCCACACTTTCTATCGTTCCCTCGACTTAGGGTAAACCGGGGTGGAGACGAGGTCAAGTTCAATAAATTAACTTATAATATCCCATTAGTGTTTGTTAGTAGTTTTTTGAACGTAGCATAAAATTCCATACTTGTATCACTTCGCATTTAAAATATATTTTCTGTCTCAACTTGACTATTTCGTATTTTAGGTCAGTTGAAGCTTATCTTCTGGGTAGAGAAAAAACCGAAGACCTCGCTCGTAAGCCGTTGTTCAATATCTTGCGACCGCGTTGAGGAATTACAAAAATATTGATTAATTAATAAATGAAATATTTGTTCTCCCCAAAAATGATTGACGAAACGTTCTCGGATTCTGGAACACTGAAAGCTGTAATCAAGTTGATTAAAAGCAATTCGATTAGGAAGCAATTAATGGTGGTTTATTGGTGATGGAATACTTTCGAGTGCCCAATGCTTCCACTTCCACAACCAAACCGCATTTTCCCACTACAGGAATCTAAAAATAACTGACTAATTCGTTTTTTCTTTAAATTTTCCCAGTAACAGTTGTTTGTTGGTAACGGGGGGAAATAAGGTAATGTAGCATGATTAATCCACAATATTCTGTCCCTACGCATCTATATTATTTTTGTGAGTCAACACTATTTCATTTAATTGACACATAAACTAGTCAATATGCATACTTAAGGATGCAATTTATAGACTGACATCAATTTATACTTTGCGAAATTTAAAAGTCAACCCCATGTGTCTCTGATGAAATTGTTCTTTCTTTACATTGGGAGAAGTAATTCCCTTAAAACCAGGTACCACTAAATTCAGCGTTTATTTGTTTTGGAATTAAGCACTTTACTATAATTAAATATCCTGAGCTGTAATACGGCTTACAATATTCCCACGGTTAGCGGGAATTTAAGGGTGGGCACTCGATGTCTAATACAAATCAGTGCAATTACCCACTATTTATCTTCATATTGGATACAGCTGTCTCATTTTAAATTTACGTTAATGGGATCATTAAAACAAATGGAAACCCTCCGCCTCATATAATGTATGTCCTCTTAGGTTTTATTGATGCTGACTTGGACTAAGGGCGGATCAGTCTGGGGCCATTACAGTCCCAATAAAGTACCTCGGGTATGTCGGGCCCAGGGTACTTAAAGTACCTGAGCACAGTCCTCTATTGTAGACCCCGAATGAACGGTCTTTAAGCCCCTTTCGGCCAACGATGGGACTGCCGGCGCTGATAATAAAGCCGGCCATGTTATTGCCCTCAGATGCAGTAAAAGGCATGACATTCCTCGAATTGAAAACAACGGGGAACCGCATAGAATATGTAATTGAATTCTAACGAACATAAAAACACCTTTACTCCTTATTCAGTAATGACACATTGTGTAAAAGAATTGTATAAGAACACCGTAGATTTCGTGTTTTTCCGTCTCCTCTCGAAGGTTTGGTCTTTTACTAGACCAGTTTCGGCTGCTCGCCATCTTCAGTAGTGGTGTTAGTCACTTTTGGCACTTTGGATGTTTTTGGGCATCCTCATTGCACTGTCACTGTCACTTGTACTGTGGCCATCAAAATAAGCCATCAAACATTTAAAAGGATCAAGCGTTACGGTCGAAAAAAGTAAGGAAAATAACAGATGCTGTGGCTAAAATGGACTGAGGAGGTCCCGGTTTAACATCGTTACCGGTTTAACGGCGCTGATGCACGCCACGCCAAACGGGCCAGTAGTGCGTCGTAGTATAACCGAGTATAAACTCAATACGCGTTTTACGTCCATCTGTTATGGTGCATATCTCGGATTATTATAGAGGAAAATACATTTTTACAGTACAAGTGACAGTGACAGTGCAGCCAGGATGCCCAAAGTGCCAAAGTGACTATCACCGCTACTGAAGATGGCGAGCAGCCGAAACTGGTCTAGCAAAAGACCAAACCAGCGAAAGGAGGCAGAAACAAACGAAATATACGATATTCCAAGCCAATTTAAATGAAGAATTTCTTGAACCTTCAACAACCAGTTCTATGTTAATAACACTTTCGGTGAATATAGAAACTCGTGCATACTTTATTTTTATCCTCGAATCTAAGACCAGATACTTTCCACTTTGCGTTGATGAAACGTAACAGATAAAACATGAAGTAGAAGGGTATAATTTTCATGTACCACCACGATTTATGAAGATCAATACGTCTTGAGAAATGTTGATTCAAAGTGAAATGGAGGTTGTATCAGTAAACTGGAGGTGGCGGCAGCCCGATTGTCTCAAATTTCGCTTTGAAGTAGAGCCCGCTCGAGTGTTATTGTCCTTTCACTAAGCTGTATTCGGCCGTACGCCATAACCATCACCTGCCGCGCACTCCCTTTTCCCCTTTTCATCCTTACACCATCAGACTCTCTTCGCGGTTCCCTTTGGCGAATGTCCCACCTTCCGGAGGGTAAGCGGACCGCCTTTGTCGGTTCAGGTTTCCTGGGGAGTTTTCCTGGATCAAAAGAAAAAAAAGGAGAAACCCAGAAGTGCGACTATTTGTCGGAGGGAATGGACCGGGGATCTTGTGAAGTGCCGGCACTTGGATTACCATCATGAATCAGCACTTACTCGAGTTACGGATGAACCTTTCTAGCACTATTAAAACACTTTCATTCAGTAAACTTAAATAATAATTTTTTAATATTAATAAATAATGTAATATCAGTAATAACTTGATTCCCGACGGGGTAACTCCAGAACAAAGGTATGAAATATGGCTTACAAAGCTGCAAACTGCCAGAGTGAGTTGACGGGTCCCAGATGAGAAGCATCATCCGTGCGTTAATAACAAGTGCGGGAAAATATAGCCAGGCTGCGGGATGGGGCTTTCTTTTTCAATACAGACACTTTCCGGACTATATTTTGCATTAAAGGTTTTTTCACTTCGTGTATGGTCAATTGACCTCAGGTTGCCGGACAGGCAGACAGCGCCTTAATGCGGGTGCATCAACCCGGACTCTAATTTCTAGTACTGAGAAGTTTATTCGAGTGCACTTGCTTTTGAGACCCCCCTCGAATATGACAAATATTTTATGAAATAACTAAAAAAAACTTGAGCTGTTTATTTAAACATATCTTGTTGTCTCTCAGGGAATATTGGTGCTGTTTATAACTTCCACCGGGAAGAGAAAAATAACACCTCGTTTCACCGAAAATAATCCGGGACTGAGACCCATCACCGTTTAACGCTCCATTAGCTTCCAGACCCGAAAAGGGGAAAGGAAAGGGACTTGCCGAATAATGTACACAGGAGAGATATATCCCTGGCTATTAGCGGGATAGGGTTCCCGCTTTTCCTTTTCCCCTTCCAGTGGTCCGTGACATAAGGCTTCCAGACCCTCTCTTTTATATTCCCCAGGAATGATTAACTAGCACCAAATGCTTACTGAATTTTCCGCCTGCCAAAACATCGGTGAATGATGATATTGATTTTTTTCCCCATTCCGGTGGTAGTTTTCTGCAGCATGGGGGAGAATTTTGTTGTTTGATAGAAAAAATGAAAGTGGATTAAATAATTTAACAACTAATAAGTGTATGTATACAAAATATAAGCCGTTGTTTTAAATATTGTAAT
Source organism: Lethocerus indicus (assembly GCA_019843655.1). Taxonomy (NCBI): domain Eukaryota; kingdom Metazoa; phylum Arthropoda; class Insecta; order Hemiptera; family Belostomatidae; genus Lethocerus; species Lethocerus indicus. Next base: position 15,548,299 of record JACDQD010000009.1, on the reverse strand, counting down.
CGGATTTTTAAATAACAACATAATTTGTAAAAAAATGGCTGAATCAGTCGTAACCAAAATGAACACGTAACAGAACCAATGTTTACAAACATTTTATTGCCTATCGTTTTCCCAGTTTTCAAATTTTATTCTGTCCGGGACAGAAAACAAACTCCATGAATAAACATAGGCTGATTTCCGACACGGAAGCTGCCGATGAAAAACAAACAAAAATCAATATGTAAAACTTCCCTGGTGATTCGCCCCCTTGATTGTACTCTTGTTGTCGAAAGTCTGAGTGTAGGAAAAATAAAGACTGTTTTCAAATACCGCGAGGAAAACGCCCAATGGGTGGATTGGCGCAATCCTAAATTTTAAACGACCAATCCCATTAGGGGGAAACAATCCTCTCAGTCTAGAAATTCAGAAGTTGCATAAATCTCCTCTTGAAATCTTGTTAGCTGTACTGATGAATAACCGGTCGTCTCGTATTCTCAGGAATATGCCCCCCCCCCGGTTATATCGAATCTGAGCTACAAAACGAATGAAATATTACGCTGAACGAAAACGGCCCCAAATACATTAACGTCGTTAACCTAAATCTATTTTTAAGCTTGCTCCGCTATATAAATTTAAAAAGTTGCATCCTGGTTTTGTTTTTGTGGACGGATTTATATTCCATGAAAGTTTAGTTGCGAGATATGTTATGGAATTAGATTTTTAGAAACCCATATGGAATTTCTCCTTTAAGGGACCCGTTTCTTTAAAATATAACACCGGGTTTATAAGTTTAAGCCTAATTATACCACTTCTCCGATATTCCCTGGGCAGATCAGCGATTCACACTTTTTATATTGACCTCGGGAGTTTAAAACTGTAATTTTTTTCAGTTTGAAACGAGCTATTTTTCCTCGTTTATCGCCCATAAATGGTTATCTAGTTTCTCCGGGTTTATTACCCGTTCGCTGTGAACAAGCTGTCGTTTTTTCGACTCAGAAAAAGTTCGCCGAGAATCCAGAACTTCTCGTTTGCAAATGAAGTCGATTTTCTTTCGTTTACGGCCTTTTAAAATCTAGTTTTATCTGATTTGTAGGATGTTCAATTGAATGATAAAAGATATGAGAGGCAGTTCCTGTTCTCCAAGGCAATAATTTCGGGTGTGATTTTTACTATTCTGTAAACATTAATTAAAATAAGGGTTGTTAAAAATGTGAGATAGGGAAACAAAGATCGACGCGAAATTAATATGAACAAGAAAAAGACCATTACGTGTAGTCCGATAATATTGAAATTTCTTCATGTTTTAGAAAATATTTTACATATCCTAAGCAGTTTATGCCTATCGTCCCCATAGCTTATTTATCTTGTCCTGCCAGATACGTTGTAATATAGCCCTGTTAAGATATAAAGCAAATAAAGATTGTTGTTATGGTGGGGAAAAACAGAAAGATCGGTGCGGAATTGGAGGCGGAATCGAACTTCAGGAACTTTTCTTTAACTTTTCGAAACCGAAACTTCTAGATTGAAAAGTTTGGGCACTCCAGATTTAGGAATGATCGACCGCTCATACCGAATGCGTTTTCAGTATTGCACTGTGTACTGTTTATTACTTATTCAGGGAAGGAACTGCTATACGAATGATAATTTGAGTTGTACATGTGGATTCCTAAATAGTTTCATGAGCGAATTTAGCCAAAAGTAGCGCAATTGATTCATAAACTGAATCCGTATTGTGTTAAACGTATCAACATCTACACTCTAGAAGGCCAAATGGAACAATTTTTGTCGAGTATTATATTCAAAGGACTGTTATTGTGTGGTTGATAATCAGGTCTATTTATTACTTAACAAAGAACCCCCGATCAATCTTCAACGAACGTAATTTTTTTAGGTTCTTTTTCTTCTTTTTTATCGCTTCGTCGCCTTTTTTGTTTTTTATCGCTTCAGAGAAAAGCGGTAAAGTGAAATAGGATAGGGAGAAGCAGAGGGAAAGCTACAAATCGCCTCCTCTCTCTCTTTCTCTCTCTATCCCTCTCCCTCGGCCATCATTTTTCTCCGGGGACACAGGAGAGTTTTCAGCCGCAGGAGGAAACACAAAAAGAGGAAAAAGCGCCAAAGCCTGGTTATCGGGGTATAGTGGAACACTGTAATCCCTGGAATACTTAAATCGAAAATTATGTCGGACGTCCCACAACATCTATATAAAGTTTCTAAAAATTCATAGGTTAGTAACTACGATTGGTAAATTTTAAACTCAATTTCATTGCTTAGTAGTAGTTGCTGCAGTACCTTTTCTTAACGTTCTTTAAAAATTAAATTTATTATGTATAGAAGTTGTTAATTCTAATGTCATTCTAAACGAATTTCGCAATCATTAAAAGAATGTAATAATGTTTAATTAGATGATAAAATAATGTGCCGAGATTAATAACTAGTTAGACTGGAAACACTTCCTTCACTTGTACACGAATGGCCTAAGACGTTTGGTTCGCGCCTAATTTCGAAGGGGACAAGCTAACCCGCACAACCGTACTGTTATCCGGCTCATCAAATTTACATAACTATAGCGCCGGAGACGATTCCCGTGTCTTTCAACTCCGAAATTGCGGAATAACATTTTATTTTGTATTTTCAAACCACCCAAGTAAAAAGTAAGTAAAAATGTAGAGAAAATATAACAATATAATAGACATTATAAAATTTCCGTCATCTGATAAAATCCATCAACATGTATCAATTCTGTATTCGCTGATTCTTGGAAAAGTCCAAAGTATCAAACGTTAAGCATCGTTGGGATTTTATTTTTTTGTCTGAAAAATTTGTTTCTGACACATATCAGTTAGTGAATATCAGATTTCGATTTGTATAAACTGATTGATGCAATGAATGAAGTTCGGTGCAAAAACCTTTAGGTGGGTACGATATAAATAGACCGGCTAATCAGAGGGAGGGCTCACTTGTATACGTCACTTGTTTGGTGTCACCCTTGACAGTGTCAGCGGTCAATGTCAGCCCATTTCCACTTCATCAATCTCGTTTCTTTCCTTTCGAATGTCGGTCTCCGCTACCTTCGCCCGATTCGGGTCCAACTGTGCAATGTCTCTTTAACAGTGAAAGACCTTAATCCTGGGCTTAGAATTTATTGTAAAGTATAAATTAACTTTTTATACAGAATATCCAAGAATAATGTCCAGAAACTCTTCCACCTTTTGTAATCTCCAAGAACTTCTGAACGATTTCCGTAGTTGAATATTCGAGTCTATTTATAAACCGCGTGCATCCCACGCTAGCTAGATTTTAGCGAGGCCGAAATTAGTGCTACCACAGTTTCGTACGTGGCGAACAGGAACGGAACTGTGTGGCGTAAAAATGCGTGGAGAAATACAATGGGTAATTCGGAAAAAGACTCGAGAGACACCGCCGGCCGGGGAAGGAGAATGAATAATAATGCGCGGGTAGCAGAGTGTTACCGCTGACCCCACTCCCCATCGAGTGTTTCATTAATTGAAGAGCATCACTTGGAGATGAAGAGAAAGGCGGGGAGAGAGAGAGACAGAGAAAGAGAGAGAGGGAGAGGGAGAGTCAGGAAAAGCTGTGGGTTAAAATCGAGGTCACAACCTCAAGTTGGACTAGCAGTCTATACAGTATACGGAACTAAGCCCTCTAACTAAGACCTTCATTCATTCATTCATTGCCATTAAGATTCACTAGTGGTTGCCAAGAGTCTAGCGGGTAACGTTCCCCTACCTCATACATATAAGACGAAATAATAGTACAGATCGAAACTGTATAACTATATTTACGCTGCTGGAAATTGACTATAAACCTTGTAGTTATAAAAGGAAAACAAGTAAATGTAATGGGGCTCGATTGTATTCTTATTAACGTTGCAATGAATAAATCCTCATTCCTTTGTACCTAGGTACACATTTTTGCCTTTATTCCATTAAATTCCATTTCAAAAATTTTAAATAGGGCAATAGATAAATTCATGCAAATTTAAATGTTTATATACTCAAAAAATTTGAGAGTGTAATTGTGTATAGTGTTATTATACATTCTATAAATATCGTGTGTTCTGTAGTAGCGAGTGATATTTCAAAAAGCGTGAAACATTGGCTGAATTAAAATTTTATCCGGACTTGTAGAGGAAGAAGAGTACTAACTGTGATGGGAAGTACTAACTTTTCAGCCGTTAGCGGAGAGCGAGAGAGGAAGGCCCCTCTCCCTTTGAGGAGGCCCCTTATTACACGTGCTAACTAGAGCCCCCTGAGATTTCCCCGAGGGTTGGGCAAGGGAAAACCTAAAGTTTTCACGAAACCGCCGGAACTTCCCTATCAGTTGTGAAATACAGCCGCTGTCCGAGTGCCGAGTCCGCGATTCGTCTGATTAATTCTGGCGGGAACAACTCCGGTAGGATGAAAAAAAGAGAACTTGAAATTTATCCGGAAGGCAATACGGAAGATGGGCAATTTCCTCGCACCGAGAACTAATATTTCATAAGGGCTCATTGCCACATTTCAGGTTCAACACCAATTTTCAGCGAAGATATACCAGCTCCGTAACTAAACATATTCTAAAATCTTAAAATTATTACTACATTCTGTAATTTTGACGTCAAAATTTAATTATAAATTACCCAGATCCACAGAAAATGACAAATATTTTCTGCTATTATTTAATATTCTAATATCCAGTTATGATCATCTATAGCAGTATACGTATTTCTTGTTCTGCGATATTAATATTGGCTCAAATAAATAATTTCCGTTCACTGCTGTTAAGCTCTACATTACTAATTGATACTCAACAGAGATAAAGAAAATATACTGTTTATGTGTAATTAGGAACATTTTTTCATGTTTTCAGTTTCATTTTATTGTTTTTCTTTCTCAAGATCTCGATATAGAAATTTATTTTTCCAAAAATTAAACTACGCAATCCATTATCTCCAGGTGGAACACATATGAGCGATGCTGTTCCAAAACCACGCCGATGGAAAATAACCCGCATGGGTGTCTGTAGAACTTAATTGAAATTTATAATTGAAGCAAAATTCTCTCCACCACCGGGATTCATATAAGGGTCGGTACATTAACAACATGCACTAAAATCTCACTAATCTTTTCTATATACTACATACTTGTATACATATCTTGTACCCATTTATCGTCTGTTTTCTTAAGGGCGTTTGGGATAGATGGGATATTTATATCTTAATATTTTACACTAGAAAAATGTCATAATGTAATTTTAAAGGATGAAACTTGAAAACTGAAACGGTTCGCGGAAAATTACATAAAAATAAAGAATGACAACCGGCAAGTATTAAATACAAGGAGAAAAGAAAGAGAGACTGGAGTAGTTTTTGTCTTTGAGTTTGGGTTCCTTTTTTGAGTCATTCGACCCTGCTTGGTGACCTGCAGGTGACTGTTGAGAATTTTGAGTAATTAATTACGACTTGGATTTTGTACTGTTTCTCTCTGCCTTTCCTTTTTTTATGCTTCCAAGGAAACTGAAACTTACCCAGGTAGAATATTTCACATGCCACTGACCTTCAATACACACTTGAAACAACATGGCAAAATTATTTTTTATTCATCCACTTGTCAATCCTTAATTCGCACGTATGGATTTCGATATTATTAAACGTATTACTTACAATTTTTCTAATTCGAGTTTTATCATTTGAAAATCTGTTACCTATTATGTTACTACCCTACAATAACACTCACAAAGTAGCGAGTATTTTCGAATTTTTATTTTATTTATGTTTATCCAATCATTGGAACAATGTTCGGTGGTGCAAAATCATATAAATTCAATCAAAAACCCGCATGGGTCAAACTTATAAACCGGAACATATCTTTATGCGGTGTAATTTAATCACTATCAAAAAAAGAAAAGGAAAAAGCAAAAAATGATACTTTTCAGGACTTAACTTTCCGTACAATGTCCAACGTAGCAAAGTATTGTCAAGTCATCAACGACTAACGTGTATATGGCGGTTTAACCCCGAACGGATACAAAAGAAGGAGGATGAATAACAGATACACTTTCGTAAGGAAGAGGTAAGTTCGGAAGGAAGTCCTCGTCGGAGTGAATTGACATCCGATTCATGAATAACAAGTGGTTTATGAAAATCCGGAAAACACTTTTCCCACTCTTCGTGTCCGTGTTTCGGAGATTTCATTCTCCTCGTGGGGACTTGTGAAAAATCTCAACGCCTGTATTATATTCGTTTCATAGAGACAACGTTTTACGTATCTCGCCGTCCTCTGTAGCATTTATTTTGAACTTTCCCCGTTTAATTAATATCATTTTATTCGTAAAACAGAAATGATTAAAAACGGCTAATTACTATAGCGGGCCGAAATGATTTTTAATTCTTAAATGTAATTCTTGAAAATGTTCATGTAGAAGCTAGTCCATGGGCTTGAGTCCCAATCAATTGGCCGCTGGTTTAACAGTTGAAATTCGAGATTCGGGCACTTGGCCCGCGGTCCTCGAATTCCATTAGGATGGCTCAAGTGAAATACCGCACATTGTTCCCCTCCAAACCGACCGAACTACTATTTTCAAAGACATACACCGCATTACTCTGGGACACATATACACGATCTACCTTCTCGCAGTTTTGTTCTGCAATCGTTAATAAAATACTGCCCTATTTTGATTTGATTAAAACATATTTCTTGATATTCACATAATTTCACCCTTTCTTCGAATGACAATTACACAGATAACAATGCGTTTGCTCGGGTTCAAATAAAGCATGATCAGTCTCTTGTATTTTGTATTCTTGTTTTTGTTGTACCGTAAGAAATATAACATCCCCTAACCTCAAGGGGCAGATCTTCCAAAATTCTTAGTGTAACACTTCCAGGTTATAACCTGCACGCTACTGAAGATGGTGAGCGAATGGAAATAGTTCTAAGTTGGGGCCGAATAACACACAAAAGTGGAGCTGAATTATGAAAGCAGTAGGTGAATTATCAAGCCGGTTTCTATTGTTCTGGGAGTGATTTATTCTGTTGCATGGCAGAGAATACAGGAGGAATTTCAGTGCACCTTAAGCCTTAGCGACCATTTTTCCATTTCTCGACTCTCCGGTACCGCTGGCGGCTAAGTGCAAGTAAGTAGAGCCGAGCATAAAGCCGACTCGGTTTCGAAACATAAGTTTTCAGCCTCAAATAGCACATAATGGCCGGCGGCAGCTGCTCAGCTGTTTCTGACCCTTAATATCCACTACACTGCTTTTAACCGCATTGGAATTTAGCGCACCTTTCCATAAGCTCTTTTTCTCTGTACAGAAAACGGCGGAAAAAAAATAAATGAGGGACGGAGAAAACTTCATTAGGTGCCTTTTGAGGATTTCCACCCACCTCAATGAGCCCTCGGATAATTTGCCGACGTTAGTTAAGAAACTTTACGAGTTTAAACTCTTTTGCCTGCGCTAATCGGTTTTTATTGAATTACTTTAGTGAATTATGATTGTTGAATACTGTTTTAACAAGTAGAGAGCATCATTACTCAAGATTTGTAACATTTATCCACAGAATACCTTAGCAATGCTTCAGTTGGATAAATTTTTTTTCTATAATGTGAAATCATCTTGTATAAATCCTGGATTATTTCAAATTTCGTATATATTTTTATTCATAATTCGTCCGATTCATATCCTCATAAACATTAAAAGCATACATTTTATTATTTATTATTTTATTCGCATAAGAATATATCAGGTATATATTACCATATAATAAACTACATAACGGACTTTGGCAGGATTTGGTCAAATCATTCCACGTGAAATAATTACTTCAGATTGTTATTACATGAATTTTCCAACCGGAATTTATTATTATTTCCCACCAACGGCTGTGTAGCTAAATGCAATCTCACTTTTCCTTTAATTATTTAAAATGACTCTGCATTCCCGGCGAGTTTTAAAAGCGCCTAAAACGACGCTTTTACGATTGCAATAAAACCTGAGCGTGCCCCTTCTTTTTCTTTTTTAATTTACCGCGTTTCCCTCGAATAAAGTCGATTGTAAAATACAGACTTAGTGTGGTTAATTGTTAATTAAAAACCCTCAATTTCTTGTCATTAAACATAGATTTAGCATTTTACCTGACCTATTGACTACATCCAATTAATTATTTCTAATTCTAATCCTAGTTTTGAGCTTGAATTTGACTGCTGTGTAGTATATGTGGCCGTATCATACTGAAATGGACGCTTTTTGGAATGAACTAATGATAACGGTTTCAATTTCATTACTATTCGTTTGTGATAGTGTGTATTTAATATTGCATAAATTTGCATCAATTTAAATTTAAAGTTTCGTGCACCTGAATATTTCCTGCAGCCAGTTCCCATACTATGCGGCCATGATCCGTAACATGGTACAAACTACACGGTGATATTTTCGCTGTAACGGGGGGAAATTCAATTTCCTATATGTAAAATTAGAAGTTGATTGTTTTTTTGGCCACTAATACAACCCTCTACTGAATTCTATTTGAATATTTTCCCGTTTAAATCCTTTAGGAGGGAGTGGACAAGGAAGGCGGAGAGCGGAAATGATTATTGAGGACGGGGTGGGGGATAGCCGACCCCGGACTATTGCATTACATTGTCCATTGATCCGGAAGATCGGCTTTTATTTTCCCTCAGTTAAATGCCGCTCGCTTTAATGCTAATACTACAAATCAAATAATATCCGATCATGCCCGGTAGGAGTTAGTTAGGGGCGGGAAGATGAGATTTCCTCTGTTCATAAATATTCCAAATAATAGTCTTAAATAAATTATATTATTTAAAATTATAAAATTAAAATAATAAATGAAAATTATTCCGATATAATTTTCTGTCTTCTCACGGCATGATCTTCACTCAGGGTTCGCCATAAGCAAAACATACAAAATCATTTGGAGCACCACACTGTGAAGGAAGACATGTCTGATTTTTAATATAAAAAACCACAAAACATACACGTTACACCGATTTCGTGTGTTTCTGTCTCCTCTCGCTGGTTTGGTCTTGTGCCAGAGAGATTTCTGGCTCATATTTTAGTCACTTTTGGCACTTTGGGTGTTTTTTGGGCATCCTGGCTGCACTGTCACTGTCACTTGTACTGTAAAAATGTATTTTCCTCTATAATAATCCGAGATATGCACCATAACAGATGGACGTATAACGCGTATTGAGTTTCAATGTAATATGGCGCCTCGGTTATACTACGACGCACTATTGGCCCGTTTGGCGAGGCGTGCATCAGCGCCGTTAAACCGGGACCTCCTCAGTCCATTTTAGCCACAGCATCTGTTATTTTCCTTACTTTTTCGACCGTAACGCTTGATCGTTTTAAATGTTTGATGGCTTATTTTGATGGCCACAGTACAAGTGACAGTGACAGTCAACAATGAGGATGCCCAAAAATCATCCAAAGTGCCAAAAGTTACTAACGCCTATACTGAAGATGGCGAGCAGCCGAAACCGGTCAAATAAATTGTAAAATCAATAATTGAATCTGGAAAATTTATAGAAGAAATGAAAATCTGTTTCCGAAAAACTTTGGACGTTCACACAAATTAATTTTTTGTGTCCGTATCGTTTCCCTCCCACTCCTTATTGGAATGCGAAAACCGAAAGTAAAAATTCAGGATCGAATGTAAATTTTAACGGAGAGAGAGAGAGAGAGAGAGAGTGAGATAGAGGGAAAGGTAATTCAGGTGGGGGGTGTAGGCTGCAGGTCAAGCGTGACCGCAGGTGGGCCGAAAATTACGGCGAGTTCGGAGAATCGGCGTACCAGGTGTGGCCAACCTTTAAAATTTGCATATTTTTCCATGTGGCACTGAAACAGACCACCGGTACCCGGAATAGAGAACGAGGGTTATTCTAAAAAATCGAACGGAAATGTAATAAAGACAGAGAGGAGAAGTAGAGATATCGCAGGGAGGCAGGTTCCGAAAAACCCCGATGTTCGGATTTATCCGCTGATTTCATTTATCGGTTGACTTTACATTGACGTGAATTTCGAATTTCTTTTTTTATCCCATTGTTTTTTCTGTCTAAAGTGCGATAATTTTCTTTCCATTTCCATTTTATTCAACTCACTATTATGTTTTGCCCAAATGTTCACTCGTACTGTGGATTATATTGTGCTTGTGGTAGTGTCTTCATTATTGTATTTTACTAATTTTATACATTATATACAATTATAGTATATATAGAATTAAATCAAATAAAGAACAATTTAACAAAGATTCACACTTCGTTATTATAACGATCATTCTGTAATGTTCGTAATGTTAGTTAGCGGCTGAAGTCGCATAATACTGCAGATTGTTGAACATCGGCGGATTATTTTCTGTTCTCCGAGTTAAAACTGGAGCTGAAAAGGCTTAATTTTGTATATTCCGTATAATGTAATATTCAAAACCTCAATTACCACAAAATTACTCCGTGAAAAGCTTCGGGCGTAAATTAGTCCGGGCTTCGTGTTCCGCTTTATGTTTTATTCTACCTATTTTCTCGTGTTTAAGTGGCGGAATAAAAGTTTTATTTTTCCCTTAAAAAGTTTTCTCCTCAAGAGTTTGATATTAGGGTAGAAAAACGTATAGAATTTATAGGTTCATAATTGGTATTCAAGTATAATTTGATTACCCACAGTATATGATGGGGCGGGGGTGTGCAAGGATTTTGAAAATTATAACTAGAATGATGGTTTCCAGTGCATCGACTGGTCTCGTTTTTATATGGGAGCGATATTCCTTCAGGACTATCTGGTAATTGCATCTTGAAGTTTCTTATCCCTTGGGCGTCTAGATAGGAATTATTTTATATTTTAAACGACATGAGATTCCTCTGGAGTAAAAACAGGATAGCGAGAAACCGAAACCGATCTAAAATAGATCCAACCAGCCGACGATTTCTATAAATAAAACGTCACTTATCGGAAAACTCCATGACCTGTCCGCAATTTGCAATCTACGAATTGGTCTAACTTTGCTATTTTCGAGAGGAACGCGAAATAAAATCGCGGAGTTATAAACGGAGAGGCGGAAGAGCAGAGCCATGAATACGGGAATTCGATTTCAATTGGTTTTCCCTATGCGCCAACATCGTAAAGGCAGAGAGGCAGTACGGGACCCGCCGGTTTATTTCCTTGAGAGTACAGTAAAAATATTATCCAGGAAATCGTCGAAGAGAGGTCTGTTTATCCGTCCATCTCCTATAGAGCGTACAGCTTTTGAATTTTTGGTGGAGCCTGCATAAACTTAGATGATAACTATCAACATCTGTTTGGCTCCTCCCCTGTAATACAAATCTAGACGGTTTATTTCTGTTCTTCAGTCCTAGATAGACAGTTATGAAAACGTAGTTCCGACGCCTTGGATGACGTTGGATTTATCTTCAGTTAGAGAAATGTCAGTGAAATTCCGCGAACATTTTATTACATAAAAGTTTGGCTTGTTGATGGAAGACAACGCTTCAATAAAATGTTTTTTGGAACTTGTGAGAGAACCCCCATCAGGAATGTGATACTTAATTCCTAATATTACAGAAAACGTGTTAATCATTCCCCCGCCGCTTGTCAACCGCGATATTTTTTTTTTAAAGAGAGGAATTGAACTTTGGATAAAGGATCTAAGCCGGTTTCTATTGAATACATTCTGTCACCACTGTCCCATTAAAACGTGGCCCGCAGTATAATTGAGTTAGTAACTTTACACCACAGGGTGGTGAGTGTCCAGAATATTAATTACCTAACTTATTTTGAGTCAATGATTTGGTTTCACTAAATAACTTATGCCTAAATTTCACACCTACGATAGACTACTTTGTTTTATGTTTTCTGCATTATTACTACCTCTTTGTGTTTACTTCAATAAGTTATTAGTTGTTTACTTAGTCGTAGGTCAAATTCTTCCACTTGAGTGTAAGATGAATAGTCCCTAAATCGCAGAATGTGTAGACACGGTCTGACCAATTTGTCCGCGGTAATAGCACGGTCTCCAGCTGCGGTTTCTGTTGCTCCAATGTCTAAGTGCCAATTACATCTCAATTGTGTGGGCCAACAACTGATCGATACTGTTTGGAATACCACAAGGTGATTTCCGTATGCCAGAACATAGGTGCGTGTACTGCGCGTAGGGGCGCGCAAATTCGGCTTTGAAAGAGAATCTGGCTCAAGTACTCAGCAGCCACTCAGACTTTAGCCGTGTTTAAACATTGGGAAGACAACATTTTAGTTATTATGTAATACAGCGAGTTTTAAAAATAAACAGTTTATTTATTTTAAAGGACTTATACTTTCATAAACGAGTTACAACTATTCAGTTATTGAATTATGTAGGATTTTCATCGTCCACGAATCATTTATCCGCATGTAGTATTAGGAAAGATGGTTATGTGTAATCACACGTGCGATTTTCGAATATAAGTAGTTGTACGTTGTACAGTCCGGGAGAAAATGTAATTTATCTTTAATATATTCCCAACCCAACGCTTTAAGAAAAATAGCCAACGCTCCCAGCTACGTCCCCAGTTTCACCCTGAATACATATCTTAAAGCCCCGTCCGTGCGCGACCTTGATACCCTAAAGTATAATAAATTTCACTTTAGAATCTCATACCCTATTCCTTTAGTCCAAACCCTAGTCACTCCCGACGTCCTACACGTTCCACTCAGGCGACTTAAAAGTAATTGGGCACGTGACTCAAGTTATATCACATAAACAAAATATAATCTATTTTGAAAAAGGAGAAACCCATCTGTACCCATAATCAATATGACTATAAATTCAGCTACGGATAAATATCAGCAAAGTAGAAGTTTTGATGATATTCTTTAAAATCCTTCAAAACATTATAACAGATTAAAAATTAAAATAACAATAATACTTCTTATTTCAATATGTGACAATTATAAATGGAGATACTTGCTCCTAGAACACTATAATGACATGTCAGCTTAATAATCCCTTCTTATAGTGCATTGAATACTTAATACTTACAAAACTTTGAACAAAAACAACGATCTGAAGTTTAGAATGGGGATGGTGTTAGGTTGGCGTACTGCCCAAACTCAGAAGCAGGTAGGGATCAATTCTTCCATTCTCCGAAGTCACCAATTTTCATTTGCGACCAAGCGTAATATTATTCAGATCGATACGGGCTGGTTATTGGGATAAATGTATTCCCCTAAGGCGCAACTCCCGGGTTAAATGTTTCGGAAACGGTGATTGGTTTCAGATTCAATTAGCCCCCCACTTTAATTGGAGGCGCGACAGTTGAACATTAGTCGTTAATTATTGGGCCGATTCTAGAACATGCGCAATGTTCAGTGGACCGTATTTTCAGCCCACGGCACTTGAAAAACTATGATCCGTATGCTGTGTAATTATTCTTATTACTTCAAAGCGTCATTCGCTATTTGGAGTAGAGAAAAATGAGTACTAAATACTCTTAGCCAGAGATACAAGTTATTGGTAGTTGGGATCGTCAAGATTGATGTCTGTAATGAGTTATTGTTGTTTTGCCAACAGGAAAATGGAGGGTTGCGGTCGACTGGGCGGTCGTAGCAGACCTCGGGGGCGGCTGGTCCGCTCTGAGCGCGTTCAGGCCTCCGAGCTGCTGTCAACCTCTAGCAGCGGCAGCAGCTGGGGCAGCAGCTGCGGGGGCTCCGGCGGCAGCTCCTCCGGAGGCGGCTCATCCCCCAACTGCCTGGCTGCACCCTCGCCCCTCGTCCACCCCCAGTTCACCGCCTGGGACGTCTTCGTCAGGGACAGCCTCCTCCAGATAGCATGGCCCATGTCGCTCAGCTCGGACCACACGGCGGAACATTCGCCCGAATCTCCGTTCGTCAGATACAGGTATGCTAACCTTTCGCCAATTAAAACGTTGATAAACATTATGCACGCTAATCGCGATTTACGCCCCCTTAAATAACGTGAAATTTTATAACCATGTTTCTCGGTTAATATCGATGATATCCGGTCGATTTTTGTTCCAAGATACATGCCTGTCTAGTGAAATCGAGACTAGAAGTGATAGAAATGATAGATTGTTGGTACATAATGTTCATTAACAGGGAATATGCGGCCTCCGAGCCAATGAACCGGATCATTTAAACAAGTAATTAGATACTGCGGTGGCTAGTTTCAGTTTGTTATCTAATGCCTACCGAGTTCCGGCGCTGAGTAAGGAGGTCGCCCATCCGTACATTATAATATGCCTGGCGTTCCCGTTTTCCGAAACCGCGCACCGAAACGTATCCCATGCGAGCCAATCTGGACCCGCACCTACCGGTTCACCCGGCCTACTTAACTGAAAGCAAACATTTGATTAATTTAGGCTATAAACAGCGGCCGTATTGATCTCGGGCCGCAATACGGCCAGCCTTCGCCAACCAAATATTGGACCGCTGTTAAGAATATATCAATTCCATTTTCAAAATGAATACAGTTAAAATACAGTTTTATAACGACATACATGGTCTATCGTGGTTATGTACACATATTACTCAGAGGTACAATTTTTAATGTCTCCTCTGGCATTTTAAATGAAACATTGAATATTTTTATTCGTCCATGGTTTAATATGAAACTATAGCCTAGAAAATGTAGGCCCGTTTTCTATATTTTATACAATATTGTTATGATAAAACACCATTCATTAGACCTCATAATTAAGAAGGTTTTTTCACATTGCGAAATATTGTTAATTACTTTTATTATTGACAGGCAGGTCATCAAATAATATGGAAATGAATATATAGGCCCCTTAATGAATTTGTTACTCTTATTAATTATCAGTTAATATAGCTGAAGTTATTCATGTTAATTTATTATTAAGAATTAAGAAATTTTGTGTTGCATGACTGCATTAAATATTCGGCTGTTGGAAGTCACGATTATTTAAAGAGCCATTAAAATTTTAAATTGGCCGAAAGGTTTCTGTCCGACGGGAATACGATCTCGGATAACCCGATTAGACAAATGTTAACAATATCCGTCCCCTCTAATACGATTCATATGCAGATCGCAGACGCGCAAATTGGAGCATGCTAAGGTGGATTGGCGGAATGGAGGGGTGGAGGGGGGCGGCGGTGTTCGATCTGCTTTCAGCGACGCCCGAGCAGCGGGAGATTTGCGAGATCAAATGATATCCCGAGGAAATATCATATTATGGGTAGGCGGGGAGTTTCAATTCTGGCAATGTCACGTCCAATTTGGGAAGGTTTGCCGACCCGCCACCGAGGCGACAAATCCGATTTGAAAAACGTATCGCCTGACCCGCACGGACGAAATGCTGAAATCAATTATTCGGTCAAAGGCGTAATTATTACCTGATACGTTTAAATGTAATATGAGAAGAAAAGCCGAGCCCCCTGCTCGGTTTCATATAACCGAATACAAAACCGTTTGGCCACTGGAGTATAAAACTCTCAGTCTTGTTAATTTATTGACAAATCAGATTTTATTCTGCACGACTTGTTCAGTGTGCCATTACAACGAGGCTTCCTTGTTTATTCTATTATTGTTACTACCAAAACAAATTAGACACGGTTTTTTTATGGATATAGTTCAGACACATTTTCAAGAGAAATTTTAAAACAATCATCCATATCTGGTGGTCCCAATTCCGCGCCGACTAATCACGGTCCTGTCGGGTAAAAAATAGGGGAAGAAAGGGGACTGGATTAGCGTCCCGCAGAGCATTTCTGTTATGCGGGTCGCCTGTTTACATACATTGAGCGCCGTCCCATTGTTTAGCCCCCATGGGAGACGCTCTCCTCCACTCCTCGTTCATTGTTCAGGAATGGAGTGAGTTCTGGCCAAGTTCGAAATCTCAGATATAATTAAAAATAAATCGTGTTCATTTAGAAAGAATTATTTAAATTAATTAATTTCACTTAACCATTTTTCACAATGGATTTCCTCTTCTGCCTACATAGAAAAAAATATGATTGAATGATTGGTTTGTAAAATATTCCATAATATAAATAATATTTTCTGTAGCTAGAATGTTCTATTATTCAATTCAGGTTTTCCGTTATGATTCTGGTTATTCTGCTAACGCCCGAGTCCTATTATCACTAAGCAATGGAATTTTACGAAGATCTATATTTCTTGAGATTCATCGATCTGCCTTTCTCTTCCATCAACTGCACCTTATCCCGACCACACTCCCATTATTCGTGACAACATTAAGTGGCAACAACTGGCCTCTTATATCGAGACCGTAGATCTGCACTTTCGACTCGAAGCGGCCATTATGCAACAAAGTACCGAAGTGAATACTAATGAGTGTTCCGGAGCGCCGGTGATTTGGGAGCTTTAGAACTCCAAGAACACTCTTTGGGAACTCCATATAACAACAATTTGAGACGCTCTAGTTATTTCGGCACTCTGTTTCAATTTAAGTAAATATTAATTATGCAATGTACACGCAATGTAGCTCGATATGAATTGACCTTCCGCTATTGTTTGAAGAGTCAGAACCTATTTTTAAGATCCCTCGTGATTTTTTCCTGTTGGGCTGCGAAAGCAGATTTGGCAGGGATAGAGGGGGAGAGAGAGACATCAAAAAGGGTATTTACGGGCGGTTGGTTCGAATCGGTCCGCCCGGGGAACGTCAGCTCACAGAACAAGGCATACTCTGCAAATCCCCCACGAGACACGAAATCCTGACCAACAGGTATTATCTTCTCGGCTTAGAAACGGGGTTTTAAGCTTCACCGTACCACCCTCCGCATACTACCCTCGGCGTCCAATACACCCTATCGGCTTCATAACATCAATCCTCTAACTCTCGTAACTATATCAGCGTAGCAGATTTCTGCTGTTTTGCTGCTATTTATCATAACTTTATTCTCATATATGTTTTTTTTTTATTTTGTACAATCAACATTGAATGCTATAAGTAAAAATGGTGTACGTATTTTTTTTTCACACGTATGTCGTGATAAAAGAAACCACCCGAGAATGGCACTTTTGACACAAGAACAATTATGGTCCAAGGGCTAAGAAGAGTCGGGCGTTTAAGCCGACGCGGGGGGATAATGGATTGGTAAGAGAGGAAGGGGACTGAACGAGTGGATTAGGATGAGGAGAAAGGCGGGAGTGGAACTTCAGGAACCGTGATTTTGCGACTTCGTCGGTATGTTGAGGTCATTATGGATTGTTCGGTTAGAAACATACCAGGGAGCATTAAGGATGGTGCGAAGGACTTTTGACTGGAATCTCTGGATGGGAGCGATGTTGGATGTCTATGTCGCTTTAAGTATCGCTTTATATATTGTCAGTTTGTTACTTAAGGTCAATTTTGATGTCCGTTTTAGTGATGGCCTTAAAAGTCCTAATTTTCGGTTTAAGTCGATTCTTTTGAGTTATGGGGATTCGCAGATATAATAATGAAGTGTTTATTTATATATTATTAGAGTGTGAAACATGTGTGATGACATCATTTACCTATGGCCTGTGGCGATGATCGGGAATAAAGCCAGTATTTATTATCGATTGGGGTTAATTTAAATCGTCGTCTATCCTACACGGAATTACGCGCGTAATACTTTTTTTTCTGCATTAGAGATCACGCCAAATGGGCAATGTGTGGAATGACTAAATAGAATTAGAGACACAGAGTGGAATAGAGAGGCGCTGGACTGGTAAAGTTTGATGGTGGCCGAAGCGTGAAAATTTCAGTATTCCTGGTTTGAGGGGAGAGTTTGGCGGATAGTGGTAGTGCGGGGGGCGCTTCTGGGAGTGGCCGCAACCAGATGGATTTTCTCCCTGCCCCGTGAATGTTGGTAATCTAACGCCCGACAGAGAGCAAAGTTGATTTAACTTGCTAATAACCCGACCCGACTATTACTAATTGAAACTCTCCGTGTGTGCCTGCTCCGTTTATGATTTTATAATGACCAATGACGTGCACTCGTCACAAATTAGCTTCCTGTTCTCTTATTATGATTTAACGTCTATATTTTCTAATAGCTAGACGGGCAATCGGAACGATATTTTATCGGGAAATTCTGATTATTTTGAATTAAAATATCAAGCTGGTAAAATAACAAGGTTCCATGAAACGTTTTATTAATTAATTAGTTATTGATTTGAGAGGGGGGTATTTCAATTTTTTTTATTTGCCTTATATATTAATTGGAAGTAGAGTCCTAAAGAGAGGTACAAAAATTATGCCTGCTTCATCTATAGCTACGACATACTATAGCTACACAAAAATTTTTAAATTCGACATCACTTATCAAATTTAGCCTTTTGATTTTTGATATAGATCCTGTATCATTATGTATTTTCGGTATTTAACCGTCTCGTTGCGCTTGTAATTTTACGAAAATGAATATTGATTGAACTTTAGGTAACAGTTAAACATAATTAGGGGCGGAATTGTCTTTTTCATCTAAGGAAAAGTTTGCGAACCTATTAAAACTTTATGTCCAGATTTTGTTTTTTTTGTAACTAAGTAGTTACAGCTTCTGCCGAAAATTAAATTCAAAACTGGATCAACAATGGATTATAAAGTACTCAGCTGAACATTTTTTCTCAATGAAAGGGGTTTAGGTGAAATTGAGTAAATGCGCTTTTTAAAAAGCCTAGTATCGAAACTTGCTAATTATTCCCAGTTTAACTGCGTAGTTAAAACTACATTTTTTAATTAGTGCAGTGAAATTAAAAGAAAATTACTCAGCTTCAATTTTTTTCTCAAATTGAAAATTAGCAATTTCGCCTAATATATGTTGCCGCGTTGTATTTTTCATTTCTTCCACCCAAAGGCAGCGTTCAAAGACATAACAAAACTAATACAAAGGATTTATTGGCACCCTTTGTTCATGTGTTTCCCAGTGTGCATGTAAAAAATTAGACCCGGGAGCAAAATATTAGAACAGAAATATCCTTTCCCGACGGATAAAGAATGCACATATTTGGGGGACTTTCCTAATAAAATTCAAAGGCAGGACCCTGAAAAATAAAGGAAAAAAAGGTTTTCTTCATAACGTGGAATGTCTGGAAACGGGATTGGAGTCGATAAGGTGTACGAGTTTATTGGGTGACCCTTTTCTCCTACGTGTAATTCGGGCTTTGGTATCGAAAACGTTCGATCCAATCGCGCCAGTAATACAAGCGTGGTATCTCTAAATTTGGTAAAGTATGGTATGTTGTTGGCGGAGTTCAGGAAAATAAAGTCAGAAATTCCAGGCCCTTTTTGAAATTGTTCAAAACTCCAAAATATCCAGTGTGTAGAAGTTAGTGTACATAACAGGCAAAAAACATTATCTGCAGTATACCATGGTATTATTAATAAATGTATAAACCAATATATTCTTTGGAATTCCTGTTTTGTGGTCTGCGAGGGGTTGGAATACCGTAGATTTCGTGTGTTTCTGTCTCCTCTCGCCGGTTTTGTCTTGCTAGACCGATTTCGGCTGCTCGCCATCTTCAGTAGCGGTGTTAGTCACTTTTGGCACTCAGCGCCGTTAAACCGGTAACGATGTTAAACCGGGACCACCTCAGTCCTTTTTAGCCACAGTATTCGTTATTTTCCTTAATATTTTCGACTGTAACACTTGATATTTTTATATATTTGATGGCTACAGTACAAGTGACAGTGACAGTGCAGTGAGGATGCCCGAAAAACATCCAAAGTGACTAACACCGCTACTGAAGATGGCGAGCGGCCGAAACCGGTCTAGAAAAAGACCAAACCGACGAGAGGAGACAGAAACACACTGTATTTTTCATTAGACTTTCATTATGCTCGGGGAGAGCCTTCGTAGAGTATAGGCTCCTGCTACTTCCAACATTGCCTAACTAATTACCATAATAAGCGGCGCGAATTGTGACGTAAATTCATATAGCATTTATTCAAGTTAAGGGCTTGAAGGGCTCGGATTTTAGGAGTCCCTAAGGGCCGGGAGTGGGTTGAGGGTGGGCCCTTACCGGGGTCTCTTGAAATATAAGGGATGCCCCCAGCCTCCCACCCCTTCTGATAATCGAATTGGAAAATGCGAGGGGACCCAGCACCGACCTGGAAATAAGGATGGCTTTGGAAAACCCGTAGACAAACGAACTCCGACGTGTTATTTTTGTTCGGCTGCATATTTGTTACAAAATTCTGACAGAAGAAGTGGTGCAAAAAATTCACCAATACTATAAAAGTCACACTGACTTGTCTAATAATTACATCCTTTGCCTTTTAGCTCTATGTGTAACAAATAATCAAATATATTACACAGTAATTTATTATACAAATAACCAAATTTTAGTATATATGATTGTTCCGAGTTAATAGCGATCCCCATTCTGTGATATAAAAATACAGTTAAAGGGAACGGTCGATGTCATCAAATCGAAACGGAAGTCAGTTCACGTTACCCCCAATGCCGTAAATCTTTTAAAATGCATGAACTTATTAATAATTTCATTAATTTGGGTACTCCTTATGAAATATTATAATTATAATTTTTTAACGTTATAAATAATATTTAACTAATAAACTTTTTTAAATAACAATAATAATTCGGGCGATCTTCCACCTCTGCTATTTGGCCATAATCTCGTCGGCTCATAGGCAATATAAATTTATTTCCTTGACAAATGATAATAAATAGCCCGTTGAGTAATGGTTGGTCGGGGCACTTGAATAATGAAACATAGACCATGGTGCAATAACAAGAAAAGTCCATATATCGTGCATGGTAGACAAAATATAAAAAAAGTAAGTGCATTAATTTTTTGAATCTATTTTTAAATATATGAATTCTCCTTTCCAGATTAAAAGTATGGTCCTATTGCTCAATTTATTTAACGTTTTAAATCGCAACACTAATAAAATACGAATAAAAATATCAATATCTTCCTTTGTTTACTCCAAATGTATTACAATATGTTTGAGAAGCGTTACAATTCTGATGACCGAGGTTTTTTCTGTAAAGTTATCAGTACATTACTGACTGTGGATGGATAAATCTCGACCGTACAAGCTCTGTACCAAATGAGCCATGATTGATGATTTACCAAATTTCCGTCCCGGACATCCCAGTAACGTCTAAAGTATTTATATCGAGAAAGCAACTAGACGGTCTATGAATCCATTTAGGTGGGAAAACTACCCAAGAATGGGGAATACGCAGAAAAATGAAGAGTGAGATATAGGAGGAAGAAAATGTGAGAAATAAACTTGGAGCCAAACCATGAAATATGCATTCTTCGAAGTAAGGACACCGTGTCATGAATCTTTTAAGAAATTAATTCTGTCCAACACGTCGCCGCGACGAGAGAAAGATGTGAATATATAATGCCTACGGGATGGGGAGGGGGAGACCGCATTCTTTTGTACCGCATATTGTGTTCACAGTATTAAAATTTAAATAACTTTTGTCAAAGTTTTGAGTTAGAAACATTTTTAAATCGACTGGTGAACAAAAGAGCAATGTTGGATGACATTTTCAGTTACCTCATTGGCTAACCATTCGATCCTGTTCCAGGAATAACGCCATAAGTAAACAATTCGAACGTATATTTAGATAGGTCTATATTAATTGACCACCCCGGTCTGCATATTTCATTACTCCCCGTAGCGTCACAGGTATATAAAACGCGGGCTAAATAAATTTAATCAAGTACTCGACGTTCGGCTCTATTAATAAACACTGTCCGGGAGAAACGGGATATATGCCAACTGAAGGTGGAGGAGTAAACTCGGCTTTGAGCTAAATTGTTACAGTGCCGGGGGGGTTGCAACTCAGGGGTTTCGGTTAATATTTCAAAACCAGATGTTCGGTGTTCCAACTCGGCGTGGGAAGAGTGGTCTGCATTTCATTTCACCGGATATTAGAGACATATATCTACACGGAAAAACGGATAGCTCCGCTATACTCCGTTCGGTCCCTCCGAAGTCGCCAAGTAATAGGGCTTTCTCAATGTTCTTTCCGACCGTATGTTTTAAAACGGGTATTACACTTAAAGCTACGGGGGACTGTGCTCAGGAACCACACTCAGTAACCTGATTGGCGGGTCTGTAAAAGGATTTGTGATGACCTCAGTAGAAAATGAGAGGAGAAATTCTGTCCAGAAGAAACCTTGTTACACCATTGGGCGTTAGAACGTTCTTTGAATTTAAAGATTTTACGTTCCTCTCATTTTACAGCGCCTATGAACAGAAAGAAGCCAATTCAGAAGCTTACGTATAATACATAATACATTTTCTATTTTGTCTCCTTAAAGACAAAATTCACGTTATAAATTACATTGAATCTAATCCAGGCATGACAGATTATTTTGAATACCGGTATGTAATTGATTACATATACGCCACTTGTTGTTTTTTCGTCTGTGGCTATAAACAGTTTATTGGTTTTCGACATTATCCCTATATTTATTGCTACAGTATTAACACTATCCTGTTACACTGCAGTGAACACTTACTCAATAAAAAGAGACGTCACAAAATATTTCAGAAGCGATTACGAATTTAATAGTTATCTTTAGAGGTCATTGTAAAAACAAATGGTCCGCGGAACACCGAGCTTTAAAACCGGATCCAAAACCCAGATTGATCCGCGATAAGCAAAACAGGAAATTTTCAGATTCTAAAAAGAAGCGACCAGATCTGCCCCCCACGTTTCGATGGAATAGGAAATTGCGCCCCGAACCAACCTGGGATGGGGGATGGTGAGTGGGTAGAGGCCACCGTAGCCCCGCACTCCCAATACCCTCCGATCACGCTTAGAATTTCAATCTCGCCTCATCCTTTCGCAAAATGGAAATTCAGTCCCTCTGTCTTTCGGTATCGGACATTTCCGATATTAATGAAACCACTCTCCCAACCATAATTGACAAGTAATCAAGATTTACTAGTTAGGAATACTTTGTTGATGCAGTTATTTTTAATGGTACTAACTAGTGAGTCACTTTATACATACGGCTATTTGTATGTTACGGCTATGAAAACCGAATCTTCTCAACTAATTCAGACCAAATATTTATAGTCTAGGGATAGTGTTAACCCGATGCTCCATCGGCATCCGTCAAGCACAATTAGTATGTCGATTATCACATGATTGTTGATACACACGTTTGTAGGTCCCTACTGTTAATCTCTTAATGTAAGGTCCTATTTCAATGTAGAATAAAGAGAAGCACCTTCCGCAAGACAAGACCCAAGGTTGTGCGTAAGGGGCTTTGTGGGCGACTGGCGAAACACGAAACCACGCTGGAGTTCGGTCGGCCCACACCGGCGTGACCCCGGCGCACTGATGGCAGAAGAAGTCGGGCATTTCGTAAATTGCTCCGCTCTTGGCTGGAGATGGAGCCGGGAGCTGGAGTCGTCACAAAAGGTCCCCTCCACTGTCTCCACCACTCCATTGTCCCTCGCTACTTAGCCTACATTTCGATCCCCAGTCCCCGCTCTCTTTGCTTTCCACCCTCTATACTCGAATATACACGCACATATCGCGGCCAAGAAACGGTCCATTTAAATAATACCAACACAAATGAGGGACTACATATATCTAGATAGATATATGTACAAACGAATATATTTGCATAGATTATTCGTAGAAATGTATTAATATATTCTAATAAACTGTTTGCTCTTTGCCAGTGCCTTTATGCGTAGTCATATGCATTATAATTGATTAGTCTCAGTCGTGTAGGAACTTTCGTTGATCACAGTCGTACAGTTTTAACCGAGTGAGCTCAAACACTTTTTTAACGATGATGCCGCCCTCGAGAGTGTTTCCTCCGCAAAGCATTTTTTATGAACTTTCGAGGGTTGCCTAGTCATCGTCAAAGGTTTGAAGGGGTGGGACAAACGAAAAAAATCGGGAAGTAGCGGTCGTGGAAAAGTAACGGATCCCTCCGCTGTACCCTTCACATATACCAGGCAGACCGTCCAACCAGAAATGCGTAAAAGGCAAGACCACTTACACTAATTATTGGACCCACGGTAACGATGATCACCATCAACCGAATATTAATGATTTAAATTTATACTACTACTCTATCTGTGGCTAATATTTTGCAAACTGATTCTGTTCTGATTAATTATTGGACGGAATGTGAACATTTACCGATTCTCCTTAATTAATTCTCCTCCAGCTGTATTGTACTAAAGGAATACTGACGGTCGCATAAAATATTGAATGGTACTGATATTAGGGAAAATCAGAATCCGGGCTCGGATAGAATTTTGAATTTCCCATTTCAATCATCCTCGTGTTAATTTCGTACTATTAGTTTACGAGCAAATTTTCGCCTTAACTTTTCTTCAAGCTTGTGGTGACGAAGTTCTAGAAAATCAATGAACTCTATTATTAGAGGCCGGACTCGGGTCTGGATCCTGGCGGCGGATAGAATTTTCTATTAATTGAAATTTCTGTTTTACCGAGAGACCTTTAAAGAGGTAAATAGTTTTACCGTGGATTTCGTGTGTTTCTGTCTCCTCTCGCTTGTTTGGTCTTTTGCCAGACCGGTTTCGGCTGCTCGCCACCTTCAGAGCGAGACCAGCGCGAGGAGACAGAAACACACGAAATCTACGGTATTCCAACCCTCGCAGACCACAAAACAGGTATTCTGAACAAATAAATAGATATCTTTTGCACCATGTATGCACAGTTTATACGCATTACACACACTTATATGTAATCAAATCTGTCATTGGAATATATTATCGGGCATGATAGAATTATCGACTGGAAGATATTCGTTATGGCCTTTAAGTGTATCGGAGAAGATCGCAGTAGCTCAGAATCTAAAATATAGGCGGGTAGCGGAAGCAAGGTCGGATGATGGGGCGGAATCACAGCGTTGTGCTCCGCCCTTGTTAATAGCAATTGTGGGAGATTTATGAGTTGGGCCATTAAGAAGGGGCCGATGAGCCGGTGACCTCACGGGCCTCACCTCTTAGCCGGATTACCGCCCCCAGAACTTGCTGTTTATCTTGCAGTCTCCGCTTTTGATTGATGAAACGCCGGCTACCGCCAGTCAGCCCGACAACAACATTTCAACTGCCACAACTGAGAACAAATTGTTCCATGAAAAACGAGGTAAGGGTAATTGAAAACAATTCGGCTACACTCGTTGACAGGTGACATTATTGACGAATATTCTCAGTTAAACGCCAATACATATTTTTTATTGTGATCGGTTTGTTTTCGTTCAGATTTGTTTTCTAGGTAAGACAAGTTGAGGCCTCTTACTATGCAAAACTGTTTATCTTGCACTGTCCCCTTCCCAGGGAAAGTAATCCCCAGTACGGAAAATGTATTTCCTTGTATATGAATGTATAACAGCCCCTGTTTACAGGGGCAAATATTTTGCAATATTCTGGTTAATGCTTTTATTCACAATCGAATTTTTTAAATTATTCTAAGTATACATAAAGAAGAAAATTTTTTGCATCTAAAATTATTTCCATCAATTCCGCCGTTGAACCTTGATTAATTTTGAATATTCGAAGCATATTTTTTGTCGAGCAAAACTTGAAACCTGCGTCATTGTTTTCTGAGCATTAAGCAATTTGTGAGGGGCCGAAGTTTCCCACAGGGGTTTAGGTGGGGCTTGTCCAACCCTTCTGCCGGCCTCTTACAGCTACTCACTCCCGCTAGCAATATATTTCATATCTGCCGAACATCACCACTACGTTAGAACCAGTTCTTGTTCCTTTCATATTTCTGCTTGTCAATCCCTTCTATCGAAGCTTAGATTTGTGTTGCTGCATTTTCTAGAAATAAGAGATAATTCTGAAGACCAGAATAACCGCACGAGGAAAAGTGTATCGATCCTCTTCCTTTCTCATCTATTCTTTGTAAATGTTTGTAAAAGACTTTGAAGTCTTTTGTAGTCACTTTGAAAGAAGACATGATTCGGCACAACGCTATTACACGGTGCGACGATAACATTGTATTTTAGGTCGGGGCGTATTAAACTCCGGGTTGACCGGAGGTGGAAATCCTGTTTGGGAACCTGTAGCCCATATCCCCCGTCGGTGGTGGTGTCGTCTCGTCCGGGCTATTAGGACGGGGTCGGGAGGAACAAAGGGCATAAATGATGTTGGGGGTTGGTAGTTGAGGGGCCGTCTCTAAGACCGGGCCGGCTAATCAAGTTAGCCCACTTCAACTTCAATTCCTCGACGGGCCACCAGCCCGTACCACTTTCAACATTTGCTCTCCGCACTTCCTCACCCGGCCTCATTTCCACTCTTTACCTTTGATGAAAGGTACACGACTATCCAAATATCTGCTAGGGAACCAAGTCTAAATCAACAGTAGCTTGCATTTATTATTGGCTTAATTGTAGGGGATAGTAAGACTATTGAATATTTCGAGGACTTATGTAAGTATAGATTATGGATATGTGGTTAAGAAATTATGACCGAATGAAATAATAATAAATAATTTATGGTCCAGATCGTATTTTTTTTTACTTTCCACAATCAACTTTTACAGTTATAGGTGCAATTGATACATGTATATTTTTCCCGTGTTTGTCTCGATAAAGAAACCACCCAATGATGGCACTTTTGACATGATTTAACTACCCCATAGCTCAATACCATATGTCCATGTCGGTTTGAGTATTGCTTTGTATATTCTTAGTTTGTTATTTAAGGTCAATTTCGATGTCCGTTTTAGTAATGGCCTTATGAGTCCAAATTTTCTGTTTAAGTCGATTCTTTTGAGTCGGGTGTGGGGATCCAGATCGTATACGTGCGATGATTGTAAGGCTGCAATTTATTTACTGTCTTTCATTAAATCAAATGTTCGTTTCCGGCAATGAAAATAATCATTTTCTTGGAATAATCATAGTTGGAGAAAGAGTCCTCGAATAGAAAGTCGAATATCAACAATAATGTCTCGGACGATTACTCGGAGAATAGCCCCTGGGGCCACTACCGACCACCACCGGCTCAACTTGCAATCACAACAATCGAGAAGGGACGAGTAAACGTTTATTATTTGGATAGGGAAACGACACAAGAGAGCGCCGAGAATAAGACAATAAAAGTAATTAAAAAGAGGGGCGTTTTAATATTAAATATAATGGGGTGAAAAGAAGGACCGCGTGACGAAGTGAATGGGGCCCGCAAAAATAATCGACCCAAATATTTCTCGGTTTCCGTGAGAGAAATTAAAGGAGGAAAAAAGGGATAATAAAATGCAGAAGACGGGAAGGAAGAAGAGCAAAGAGAAAATTTGAATAAGAATTTCTCTTATTGTAGAAAGCGGAGGAGAAATTCACCGAGCCCAGGAATTTCAATAATCCAATCGTTCAATTCGAGCTAAAAAACAGAATACCTGTGAAATAATTTATATGATTAGCGGTAATAAAAACGTTATATTTATAAATCGAGAGTATCCACTTATAATTCAACGAATTTCCAGATTTGTTAAATTTTTTACGAAGAATCAAACAAACAGAGAGGTTATTCACCTGAATTCTCATTGATCACTGGAGCGAGTCCTTCCATAATTCCCCGGCGAAATTTCAAAACACCGAAACCTCGTGCTAGTAACAAGACTGCCGATGTGACTATATCGTGTATCATAGTGCACTGTCAGCCTACGGGATTTTACAGCCCGTAAAACCCTTTAATTTATATTCACCCGACCGGAGGAAACCTATTTCACCTGGGTCGGCGTCCCACTTTCGGCAGGACGGTGATGTCGTACCGGGGCTTCAGGTATTCCCTAAATTCTGAACAGCATAAATGCTGGAATTACGGACGGTCTGCTTTTGAGTTTTGGCCCAGGGCCAAACCGGGCGGTAGCTGTATCCGGTACCGAATATTTTGGCACTCTCCTCTCTCTCACTCACTCTCCTTCTCTCTCCATCTCTCTCTCTCTTACCCAAAGAGCTTAGAGTGCCTCTCCGGCATTAAACTTGATGATTTAAGGGGCCCTCCTCGGGACCTTCAATAATTAAAAAGGTGTATATTTAATGAGCATACTGGTGAACCTCACTCTTTTCATCAGTCGAAATTCATAACTGGAGAAAAGTCCACCGCTGCGTCCAATACGGGCCCGGAGTTATCTATCGGTAGACCGATTTTTTCTCAATTACTAATTTCGGCTTATGAAAAGAGTAGAACTGAATGGCTCCAGTGTGCTGATTCAATTTCAGTTAAGCATTTTGCCCAGTTTATTTCCCATCTTAAGTATATACAGTCATAAGGGCTTATCGATCAATACTGGTAGCCCATATTGAATTAAAATAATTAACACTTCAATTTGTAAATTCAGTACCATGAATAGCACACATAGGACTATTTCTCAAAATGGTCCAACGTAAACCAGGATTTTTTCGAGCGAAAATTCTGTAAGGTTGCCATAGAGCGCTATCGAAGTGACGATTTTTTAGGAGGGATGAAATTCCACACGACAACGCACAGACTAAGCAAACCTCAGCCAGCTTCTTTGTTAGTTTAAGAAAAACCACTAAGCGCTGCAAAATGTCATTGTACTGCAGTTGTTATTGTACTGATTTGTAATTAATTAGCAAACAATTATTTATTATTTAATATAATAACTTTGTTATACCGTAGATTTCGTGCTTCTATCTCCTCTCGCTGGTTTGGTTTCGGCTGCTCGCCATCTTCAGTAGCGGTGTTAGTCACTTATTGCACTTCTATGTTTATTGGGCATCCTTACTGCACTGTCACTGTCACTTGTACAGTAAACATGTATTTTCCTCGATAATAATCCGAGATATGCACAATAACCGATGGACGTATAATGCGTATTGAGTTTTAATGTAATACGGCGCCTCGGTTAAACCAGCTCGCACTACTGGCCCGTTTGGCGTGGCGTGCATCAGCGCCGTTAAACTCTAACGATGTTAAACCGAGACCTCCTCAGTCCATTTTAGCCAAAGTATTTGTTATTTTCCTTAATTGTTTCGACTGTAACGCTTGAACTCTTTAAATATTTGATGGCTTATTTCGATGGCCACAGTACAACTGACAGTGACAGTGCAGTGAGGATGCCCAAAAAACATCCAAAAAACACCTGAAGATGGCGAGCAGCCGAAACTGGTCTAGCAAAAGACCAAACCAGCAGGAGGAGACAGGAAAAGACGAAATCTTCCAACCCCTCGCAGACCAGGTATGTTAAAATAATAACTTTGGCATTGGAGCTATAAAAAATGAATTCCAACTCAGTGATGAAAAAAAAAGTTAAATGCCATTGATATTATTCAATTGTGCCGAAATACTTAATTGAAATGAAGCGGACTCGGCATCGTTTTATTAAAACTGCCGGTGAGAAGTGGCCGTTGTAATTTTTTGACTTTTCAATTTCCTTCGTACTTTTCTAATCAGAAACTACCCATTGAAAGCCAACTCCTTCACTCTATTAACTTTTCGAAGAAAGAAAGCATTATAATTCGTCCCTGGCTCTATAAATTGCATTAATTAAAAGTTCTCAAGCCTCGAGTCTAAAGTGTCGCTTGGGGGAAACTAATACACTAGACCCGCTAGTCAAGACAAGTTAAGATTTGAATTTAGCGGGTTTACGTTATTACGGGTTCTAAAAGTGTTCCGGCTCTTCTTTCCCCGAATCCGGCTTTAATCATCGTGTAGCGCGCTGCCTGGGAGAGCACGCTATTCATATCATTATATGCCTCAACATCTGATATAACTAGATTTTAGGTATTATAAAGGCAGCGCCCTCTCTAATACTCCAGCGCCCCGCTATCTAATACCTGATTAAGTTCACACTGAAAGTTCAGAAAGAGAGAAAAGCGTCTTATGCTGAAGTGTTAACTCTGTTGCCACATTCATTATAACTAAAGTATTGTACATATACGAATAGTATGGTTCAGTAATTTACAAGAAAAAAAGGACCGGAAAAACAACCAAATTCATTATTCTAGTAAATAAAGTGCATTATTTAGTATTCGCGTTTTTTAAAATGCAGCTAACCACAATTTTCTGATTATTTGATGATAGTGTCTAAAAAATATAAATATCTTACATTTGATAGAGCGAAGAGTTCCGCGACCAGAAATCGTTTCCAGAAATGTCACACATAAAAAACTAGCCCCCCCAACTCCTTCAATTTTCAAGTTTTACTATCCCTCAATACATCAAAATATTCCCGATTACAAGTTATACCTTTCCATTATAGGAAAAGGAAGACAACTCAATAGTACAATTTCTTTCATATAGAAGTCAGTGTATTCATCTATCTTCGTTCGTCTTTATTATGTTCCTGCCCTGTTTTGTTTCTAAAAATTGTAGATTATTTTGTTTCCTTCCTTTTGTTAATGACTTCAAGGCAATTCTGAAGTTACGGAAACGACTTTGGGGGGGCCGGCAGTATGTGCACGAAGCCCAATTCCAACTCAGTACCTTTTCAAACTGCGGCCCTAATTGCTTGCCCTGTATAAAAATGCCGCCCTTTCTCTCTCAACAGACTGAGCTGCGTTCTGTGTCCCAAGCGAGAACTCTGAAAGTAATCTCCAAGACGGTGCCGATTATACGTTATCCTGTTTAATCCGTAGGTTGGTGGAGGGGGGGGGCGGCTCCTGAGGGAAATTTTCATCTTGAGTCTTCGCCGTCCGCGTCCCAAGGGAAAGTCCAATTGGAAGCTACTACTCAGTCAGAGTAGCAGGAGGAGGAAGTGAACGAGGAAACGAGAATCTACCAATTATACCCGTGGGGGTCTTTTTGAAAACTATCTTCCCTCTGGGAGGAACTGACGATGATATTTTATTTTTCTCTGACGATTCTCTTGTCGGTCAACAAAATGTGGCTGGCTAACGTGAAATGCACAGGAATATTTACTCTCCTTGGTAGATTTACTTGGGCGTTACTTGAAAAAATACGACAGGAATACAATCCAGTTCTTAACATACTATTGACCTAGCGCTGTTTCTGCAGATTTGGAACAATTTTGCTCCGGAGGACCGGTTACTAAAAATTAGATTTCTTATTCTTGTATTATTTCGTTAGGAGCTACGTTTTTAAAAGGCTAGCTCGGAGTTCTTCACTGTCAGAATGAGGTGAAAAATGGTTGAAAAACAGGTAACGAGCTTTTAAATATTTGCAAATTAATAATTTGTCCATCTTCAGCCTCTGCTTGCCGGTTTGGTCCAAGCTAGGAAAATGCTTCAACACTCCATTCCCCCCCAAAAAACAAGCAAAGCGTTTACATAAATTATCAAATCGGCGACCAATTTCTATTAGCCTAATACAAGGTTAATAATCAGTCGGCTTCTACGCCACTAAAATTGATCAATCATCAGAATCTAAGCGCATATCGGTGAAAGTAAAATTGCGCTATATAAATACTGAAGAATAAGAATTATCAGAATCGATTCATTCGTTAAATGGAATTATATCAAAATTAATTCTATAAATAATCAAGAATTGATTAGAGTTGGCCGTTTGTTTTGTTTTCAAATTGATAAATATAGCACAAATGAAGATATCCTTTTGTGGTGCAAAACAAATATATTAAATTTCTATTGTCATAATTACTGCTTGTAATTAATATTTGCTTACACAGTGCGAATAGCAGTGTTTAACCAATGAAACTGTTCAAATTTGCCAAGTCTTTCATTTGGATTTATATGCAAATTACATCGAATGGATCATAATTCAAACTGTAATCTTTATAAATATATTCAGAAAAGTGTAATGTTATGATTTCAAATTCTTCAACATTACAAAATCCCAAAGCCATTAATGGGGTCATTGAGATTTCATTTATGCTCGTAATAACCATATTATTAAATCTAAAATGGCGAAAGGTAAATTATATTAAGGTAAAATTTCTCTGCCCCGTAATGGACTTCCCGAAGCCAATTACCCCACAAACGCCAAAGAATAGAGAGACCAAAAATAATAAGAATGCCACGATACATTTAACCACAGTAACGTGTATTTCGATCATTTTAAGCGCTATTTGGTTATGGGCAACAAAGGGGACGAAATAGGCAATACGTTCCGCTCATAAAAGGTAAAATGCTCATAAAAAATGTCATGATACATTTCGAAGAGCCTAATATTCATTCGCTGTTTGTACGTGCACTGTATGTATGAGTGTGAGAATGTATGCAGTCTGTATGATTGACATTATATGGCGTCCGGTTTTAGACACAATGTACGTGCAACAATCTTATTTCGGTAGACTATCGAAATTAAATAATCGATAAAAAAAATTATGACATTCATTTGTAGTCAAATCGTTTTTCTCATACGAAGTGTGTCTCACGTAGAATGAGAAAAGGCAGTAATCTACAACGGGCATGAAAAATCAGAGCCAGTTCTATTTGCCTTCTTCTATATTTTCTTACCTAAGCCTATTAATTAAAATAGATTCAGGTTCTACGGTTAACATTTCTCGATAGAAATAACGTTGAAATAAGAAGTATTGCCTCGTTTTGAAAAATAGAACTGCGCATTACTGACATGCGCCTGGAACCAGTCAGTTCCCAATCAGTTCGTAAGTTGCTTGCTAGATGGCAGAGGCGTTCTCTCCCACCGATATGGGCACATATAAATCACAAACTGCATCAATATTTTCGAAACCTGTTGCTGGCATTACTAAAGCCATTTTAATATGCGCCCATTAAAGTTGTATGTTTATTGAACGTTTCGCTTTTACCTTCATTAAAATCTGAGCGCTATATAAACTGTTAATATCCTCGGGTAAATGGCGGTAATAATTTTACCCTTTCCAAATAATTACCACTCAGGTATATATTAATTCCAAACCCAGATTAAATCGAAAGGGGAAATAAACTGTTTTATATGATAATATAATTTACTGGTATTTAATTAGTGGTATTATCTTAGTAAATGCAATTGAACTTTCACCAAATTTAATCCAGCTTGCAGATTTAGGTTTTTCAATTATTCATTCCTCATTCAGGAGGTATAGTTTTAATATGTTTTAAACAAATTCTAAAAATCATCTAAACAATATCATCCATGAAATTCATGTATCAATGTCATACAAAAACTAAGGGTTTATTACTGGGGGAATAGGAATTCCCTTTATACTGTTTACCAGAAAGTGTATACATTAATTTGATTTTATGAGAGAATTTTATATAATTTTCACACACTTTGACAATGTGATATTTTTCAACTTTGATCATCCCTCAAGCAATATATTCCTTCAAGGATTCTTCTTATATGTAATATTAAACATATATTTTACATGAAATATTCTGAACTCTTTATAAGGACTCACAAAATTTGTTTGTCAATAATTTATTAATGTTTACTGTGTTTATCTGGGTATGGAAAATAGACACTTTAGTACACATTAATCAAGAATTTAAAACTTAACTGAGTTTAAAAATGACAATTATCGAGAAAACGAAATATCAATCAAATGTACTCTCGGACAAAGAATTATGATAATTACAGAATGACTGGTGGATGTTCGGAATCTGGTAAACATCAGTAGCAATCCATTAGTAAATTAGTAATGTTGTTACTACGCATGTTGTTTGCCAATGTGGCCCAATAATCGGGAACACAGCAGTAACAAATTGTAATAAATATGTTAAAGTTTATGATAAAGATACTTATTGATCTTAATTTTTTTAATGAAGATACTGTCGTTCTGAAAAACGGTTGAGATCGTAGTATTTTACAACATTTATACTTTCATTACGGTTGAATAATACGGCCCTTAAGAAGAACTCATCACTGAGCGTTCGAATGACCGAACATCAAATTCAATTTACATTCTCCCCTATTATAAAGAATTGGTGGGAGGAGGCAGATTGCATCCCCGGATTAAAGTTGAACTTAATCAGGGGTGAGTTAAAAGAGGATGAAGACGAAGCGGTTGGAAAAAACGGAGGTGGGCAGAGATGTCGGATTAAATATTTTAATCTGTTCTAATGAAACTCTTCTGTACCAATTTAATGAGTTATAAAGCTGTTTTCATTAGCTTCCCCCCTCCCCGTGCTCTCCCGTTCTTCCCTTCCTGTGGACCATTGCTTTAGTCAATAAAAGGAAGATCCTTTTTTGTTACTAACAAGTGAAAAGCGAAAGTCGAGGATCAGACAAAAGGAAGACAGGTACTTAATCAACAGGATTAAGCTATTGAGTTATGCAAAGCTGTTGAAAGTTTCTAGATTAAGTACATTTGTAACGTGTCAACGGGCGCACTAGAATTATAACATTCTCTGATATTTTAATACAGAAGTGGGATAAAACGTATTGCAACTGCTAACTAGGAGCTGCGACTAGTAGCAACTATGAACTGAAAATTCCTTTCACCACTAATAAAGTGCTAATTTTGTTCTAGTTGGAATGAAGAATTAATTTTTTTAAGTTGCAGCGACAACTAACTAATTTATAAATAGTTGTTGATTAACAACTAATTAAATTACAATGTTTCTTAATCTGTTTGAAACTACTCCATATAGTTCCATAAGTTTATTATAAGAAATCATAGCTTAGTTAAAAATTGGTTTAGTCAAAATTTTGAAATGCAATCATCTACAAAATACGTATTAATTTACACATTAAAAACAATGAGTTGTTTTTCAAACAATTTTTTACTCAAAAAACGTTGTTTTTATTATTTGAGTTTAAATAAAATTCGATAGCGCAATATTCTGAAAAGTCTGATATACAATCCCCGAGTTGTTCAGGAAGTTTTCCCCGCAGACCGGAACAATAAAATTTCACCATTATCCCACCTGCCCCCCGCCCCGCACTTGCCGTATGATAGCGTGATCATCCGAGGTCGGGCGCGATGTTCTCGGACCAAAAAAAAAGAAATAGAAGCCCGGGCAAGCGATTCTGGGCGCGACGTAGCGGTCTGAAGTTTCGGCTGGCGGGACGCTCAAATTGATAAAGTTTCGGCTCGAGGGCAATGCCAAAAGTTAAAACTGTTGTAGGAAAAAAAAACACCGATTCCAAGCTGGTAGAGGCTCCCAAATGGTGGGACATTCAAATCGGGAAACTTTCTTGAAATTTCTGAATTCGATTTAAAAGTTCATTTTTTTCTATAATTGGCCAATATTTGGACTGGGTTAAGTGCCCAAAATAACACTAACCACCTGTAGGCATGTAAATATAAATTGAAATTTATCAACGGAGGTTTTCTACATTTACAAAATTTGATCGCTTCCTCATTTTGTTTTCATATCATCAGGCTTTGTAGACCATATATTAACTCTATTACATAAAGTGTTCTATGTAGCCATTGATCCTTTACATAAATAAAAGATTAACACTATAATTAATTATTCATCAAAACAGGACATAACCGAGACTTATTCATCTCCTCCTATTGTATTCCGACAGTGGCACAATATGGGCCTTCGGATTGGGTATACAAAAAAATATTGGTACCTTGTTCCTTTCTATCGACTGGGAGGAAGGCGGGACAGGGATGGGAGGGTGAAACCGGCGTCCTGGCCGTGTCAGAGAGGTAAATATTTGAGAAGAGAGTGCGGAGTGAACGGCGGGTCTGGCGTTGATTCGTGGAATGCCGCACCGAACCCCCGGCGAACATGTTCCCGCAGGAACGACGGGCGTTCATTTTTAATGCGGTCCGCTCGGCTATTGAATCCTGGTTTGAACAACTAGCGGTAACAAGTCAGACAATTCTAATTCGACGTGCGAGAACACAGCGGAACTTTCCCTTCCCTTATTACCATACTGATGCATACTCTCGTTGTGGAAAGCTTGGGCAAAGCGAGGCGCCGCTGTTTAAAGAAAACGCCTTCAACACTACAATACCCAAAACTGTAGACAGGAATCTAACGAAAAATAATAAAAATTAAGAAACATATTTTATTTATTTTCTTAATCGTTTTGCCTAATATTTAATGAAAGTACGAATCAAATATGTCCTTGAATTCCTGGGACAATTAGTTTAGAATACCTGTTTTGTGGTCTGCGAGGGGATGGAATACCGTAGATTTCGTTTGTGGCCATCGTGGTGGTTCTGTGGCCATCTTCAGTAGCGGTGTTTGTCACTTTGGGGCACTTTGGATGTTTTTTGGGCATCCTCACTGAACTGTCACTGTCACTTTTACTGTAAAAATGTATTTTCCTCTATAATAATCCGAGATACGCACGATAACAGATGGACGTATAACGCGTATTGAGTTTTAATGTAATACGGCGCCTCGGTTATACTACGATGCACTATTGGCCCGTTTGGCGTGGCGTGCATCAGCGCCGTTAAATTGGTAACGATGTTAAACCGGGACCTCCTTAGTCACTTTTGCTGTGGTGGTTGTCTGTTTGTAGTGTGTATATATATATATATGTGTGTCTTGTTATTGTGTTCTTGGGGAGACAGAAACACACGAAATCTACGGTATCCTGGGACGATTCTAACCATAAAACACCTAGAATAAATTATGTAACATATGTTCATGTACAAAGTTAATCTGATGTTCGTATATATTGAATTAATTCGCGTTTTTCTCTTCATGTTTTTACAAACTTTATTTAACACAGTTCGATTCCACAGGGAATTCAATTTTTCTTCGGCATCCTATTTCTAAAGCAACATACGCCAATGTGCTAAAACAGAGAAGTTCGCCGGTTCTATCATGTCCGGGGCCGATCCCTGTTGTCAGTGTAAACAGAGTGTTGCTAATGTGCAATATAAAAGTCAACACTCCATTTGGAAGGAGTCAACATCCCAACCCCGCCAGCGTGGGAGGCCGCTCTAAGCATTGTTGCCGGGGACGGGAAGAACAAACACGTTGTCGGTGGGGTGAAAAGCTGAAACCCATCGATTTTCCCGTTCAATTTTCAACTCTATCGGCCGAGAGAACCGTATTGAACACGGTTCGGATGTCCGGACGTGGGGAAGGACGAGGACGGTACAGTTTGCCCAGTTTTTAAGGCGAATCCGATACTTTCGTAACTGAATAGTTTCGGGGAATCGATGTGAGGCCGAAACGGACTACAGAATCGGGTCGAAGTATCAAAATAAGATGATGTCGGTAGTATTATTTAAGAAAATATATTCGTCATTCCTGTGATTCAATCATCAAACCCTGACGCTGTAAGTTAAAAATGTGATACTTTTTTTACTTTTTTACTGTGAAGTTAAAAAAATGATCCCAACACAAATATGACCTAAGAGTTATACTTGTCATTAATACAGGGTACAAAAATATTTTATTCGTTTCGCTTAAACTGTATTAATTGTTTTTCTATCGACGGGACACCGGCCCTTATAGGGATAGGCCGGTATCTTGGTGGATCGTTCCAACAATGCTCTCAGAGAAACACGACATAGGTGGTACCAAATACTGGTTAACGTATACCCCTCTCAAAGGTGTCAGGCCGTAATCGCTATCTGATTGACCTCCGGTGAATAGTGTCACCGGCATAACCGACCGACCCGATCGGACAGTGCTTTGACGTGTCACTCTGGCGTCACCGACGTTACAACGATGATGTAATGTCGATGGAAAAGCCGATTGGTGATAATATGGGATAAGTTCCTACAAAGTTTAAATTTAAAGAATCCTTAAGAAATAATACGAGCCGAAAGCTACTGCCGAAGGCGAGAAGCCGAATCCAGTATTTTGTCAAGAGTAACCAAATTGGTGGAAACAGAAAATGGAATTGGTGAGTGGAAACAATTTATAAATTAGTGCGTAATTCATATCCATTGATGACACACTGTATCCCC
Source organism: Lethocerus indicus (assembly GCA_019843655.1). Classification (NCBI taxonomy): domain Eukaryota; kingdom Metazoa; phylum Arthropoda; class Insecta; order Hemiptera; family Belostomatidae; genus Lethocerus; species Lethocerus indicus. The sequence goes on along the minus strand of JACDQD010000009.1, from coordinate 15,510,651 downwards.
CGTTGCCTCTGATCAATATAGAGCATATGTAATCAAATTATATTCAATATAATTCTAAAGGGTTTATACCCCCAATATTCGAGCTGTCAGTATCAATATCTTTACGAATTGACTAACCCTGGAACAGCATTTGGCTTATCCTGGGCGGTTTGGAATTATTAATACAAATTCTCGCATACGGTGCTATCGTTCGGCTATAAAATAACAATACCCTAATTATCCTAACTAAATGTCCAGCGATGAAGTAGTAAATAAAAGGGGGCTTTACTATGAATTAAAATATTTAATTCCCGATACACTTATATAATTTTTACTAAGTCCTACAGTACGCAAAACTATTTTAGCCAGAAAACTATAGCATCCATATCCGTTCTATCCTGCTGCTACATCGATGTCCTCCAAGTTTCAACTCACCCCATCAGGACTAAGTCAAGTGTTACTAAATCCTTAAGCACCTTCGCCAACTGGGTGTTGCTTTGTTCTTGATCCTGATTGGCCGGATCAATGGAGCGCAGTTCTGATTGGTCAGTTTGAACTGGTGCAACTAGGATCGGTTGATATCGGCCAATTCTCATTAAAAATTCACTGTCTCGATCTTCACCGTATTCTCGCAATTGTGTACATCCGTTCTTCAGGCGCAGGACAAGTTTGATCTTCTGCCTTATTAAATACATCTCCTTCTCGTTTACTTTCAGGTCGAAGCGCCTGAAACGCTGTCGAATGTTAGAGACCACCTATTCAAGTTTAGAAACCGTGTTCAAATTCGGATTTGAATCCTCGATTCTAGGCTGGTGTCAGCATTGATGTTGACCGTTAATATAAAAGAGCGGAAATAGGGCAAGCCGCATGGTCTGGCCTCGGCCCCTAATGGAAATGCCCCTTTCAATTTCAATTCCTGGCGGCGGCGGAAATTGCCCACTGACTTTCTTTTCAATGAAAAAAATATCCTCCTTCATTCTCTTTATATCCTTTTTTATTTTATTTTATACCGAATTCCCCCGCCCACACTATTCCTTCCGTAATATGGAAAGAAAATGAGGGGGAAGGGGAAGGGGAATTCCCCCCCCCCCCTAAACCGTCCCAACGGCTGGGCCTATGAAAAGGGCAGGGAAATTAAATTTTTGTCCCTCCCTCGCACCAGGGGGTAACTTTAATCTCGCGCCGGAGGTGGGCTCCCTGTGTGTTTTGTTAATCAGGGTGGCGGGAGTGGATAAATAGTCCACATAGTCTTTTGTGTATTTTTTCACATCCACATATAATATGGTCATGTTGGATAATAGTTTTTTTTAAATAAAGAGTATATAAGAAATAAAATGTAAATGACACATGGAACTCAAATATTTCAAAATGCATTAGTATCAGTATATAAAGGCTTAATTCAGGTTCTCAACGCTGAAAAAGTTTAGCGAGTCTATAAGGTCTCCGCGACCAAGCAAGGATCCCAAGAGCATTAACAATACCTCACCTATGATCCACTCATTACTCGGACACTGATGTTGGAACCAGTAAGAGCTACGAAACGTCGGAATCGGACGACGCCTAGGAGACCCTTCCAATGGGGCTCAGGTGATTTTAAAACGTGGGAAAAATATTACCGGAAAAGTTCATTTAGTGACAATTAGTGAGTCAGGGCGTGATATTTGAGCACACCGCATTACTCATTCCTGGGACGGCGATTATGAGTGGCGTGGAGTTTGTACACGAAAAACGTTTTCACTCTTATATAATATTCATTATATTTTGGCGGTAATTTATTCATTCCATAATTAGGGATGAAAGGGCCTCGCCAAGGCCCGAAATTTATTATTTTCACCCAATGTAACCATTTCTTGCCATATAATTTAATGTATTCACCATGAATACCACCGCAACAAATATGTATTTCTTATTTGATTATGTTTTGCAATTTCTTTCTTACTTTCTTGACATTCTTTCTTGAATTTATGTCCGATTAAAAATAGAAAAATGCACCGCTTAGATTGAGCATAAAAATGTTTATTAAAATAGACACATGTAAGTGTGTACTGTAAGTGACTTAGGAGTTAGTGAAGGATACTTCGTGTTGATATGTAATTTTTGTCTGCATAGTCTGACCAATCAGTACCAATCAGTAGAGTGGCGACGGAAATAACCGCACCGGGCGTTGTTTTTCCCTTACCTGGATTCATGAATTAACGTTTGATTAGTCTGGCTTTGAGGGCATCATATCTTCCGGAGGGACTGGAATTTTAAATATCCACCGTAGACCGAAATTGGGAATAGTGCCGTCGTAAAACTTCCTTATTCGGTCCACCAAATTATCGCCTCCACCCCCTGCGGGCTAGGGTTGAATAATGAGCGACTTAAATAAACGGGGGAATTTATTCATTAAAAGTTCATTTTCCCAGCCTGGCTGTTTAATCTCATAGCGATAAAAAAACCTGAAGCCACCTCCCCCATCACACTTCTGGATCTGACAAAATAAAATTAGACTTTCATTAGTTCGATCAGGTTGGACGTCCGAACGGGATGAGCCGACAGGAAATTAGGAAGACTCAGACACTGAAGCATGTTCCATATTAAGTCTATGACTCCCTTGTACTTGCTTACTGCAGAATTAATTTATTGCTTTCATCGGGAAGTTGTTAATGATTAATCTTCAGTACCCTTCTAATAGTCTAAAGCGCTTCTCCTTCTGAACACTTTACCTCATGGTCGCACAGTGCACACTCATCAGGTCCGGAAGATCAGTTTGAGCTGAAACCCGCTTATGGGGCTTCAGGTGTACCGAAGTAAAATTGTGTATCAACAATCTCGGCGCTGGGTTGTGAAGTTGGGGCCGTTGTTTAAGTTTGAGGCTACCGAGTTCAGTAATGGTTAGTCTAATAGGAAAGTTCTGTCGGCGCAAACTAGAAATTATAATCTTGAAGTTATTCCTCTCCCGGCTGCATCACCGTTTCCCTCTCGGTCTCGCTAATTCAAAGTAACCAATTGAAGAAAAGTTTTGATGGGAAGGAAGGATACACGAGTAGTGTGATCCGATTAACCTCCCTGTCGGATAAGGCAAATTGATAAAGGATATACTTTCAGGAACTTAAATTAAGACTTTAAATTATAGGATGAATGAGATATTCGGGGGGATGGAATAATGGATTTTTCACAATTTTCTACTACACATCAAGTCGTCTAACCCATCCTATTGTATTTTTAACAACATAACTATCCACACATAGCAGCAACATTTTAGTATCATATTACAGCCATTTCAGTGCTACGTTGAACAGGGTAATATATTATATTATAACATGTAATATAAATACATTTATTAATTTTAAATTTATTACATTATTTACGTATTCGAGGCCACACAAATATGACATTACCAATTTCATGTTCTTTATACGTCATTTTCTCTAATTAAGGCAAAGATTTCAATCTTTAATTATTCTAATGTTTTCTGTATAGCGTAATTATTACAATAGTTTATTTTTGAAATTAGACATTTTCGTCCAGTGGCTCGAATAATCGGAGTTGCAACACAACAGAAGCTCCAAGGGTGGAGTGTTGGTTTAAATCCCTCGCCCTAAGATGGGGTTGATTCAGAAGCTGTGGGTTTCGGTGAGCACTTAGTTTGGCACTCTTGCTTCGTGCATATCTCTCTCTCTCTCTCTCTCTCTCTCTCTCTGCCTATCTAATAGGGAGGCTAAGTGACCCGAACCTACCTACCTGCCTACCTCCGACTGAGTCCGCCGAGCCCTTCCACTTAACTCTGCCCAATCGCAACTAAGTTCACACCGGCCGTAATCATAGCCCGATCGAAACATTAAGTCACTCCGGCTCCACAATTCTGGATCCGGGTGGGATCATTGCCGTAATCGAAGGGTGATCTATTACACATAGGCCAACTTAGTATTGAAACCGTGTTACATCTTTGACTCCGGAATGGATATAGTAAATCAATATTGCACGCGAAATATAATCATGTAGTGACCTGAAAACTAAATCTATCACTCAAAAAATGTTTCAGTGAAGAATCACATAAATCGAGTTAAAATAAATGTAATCTCATAGTGTATATATAAATTTAAAAGAGGATATATTTTTACGTCGAGAACTTTGGCCCTTATTCTATTAGGTCGAGTCATAAGTAACTTCCGATGCAGCTAAGTAGAATCTATTGTTCGTATCTACCTGCTATGAGTTACCATGACAAAACATTTTTGTTTTTACTGTATAGACGAGGCTTCAATTAATCTTTTGTCAACTGTTTTGTGTGATAAACGTTACATTAGACTGTTTTTTTAACCTCTGAAATGGAGAGTCAAAAAGTACATATTTGTCATATAATGCTTTGCGAATTTAAACGCGACAGCTGAAAAAATATGTAGTGTATACGGTGTAGGACTAGTAACTGGTCGGGCAGTTAGAAATTGGTTTATAAAATTCAGTTCTACATCAAATAGGCGCTAGATAAAATATCTAGGCGATATTGGAGAACAATCCACGTCAATCGACCAGAGGTCACAATCGACTGTTAACCGCCACCTGGAGAAATTAGGAAAAGTCAGCAAGTTGGGAGTATGGGTACCTCACAATCTCAGTGAACGGAATACACGAGAGTGCGGGACCGCATACAGCGAGGGTGACTCGAGAAAATATTCTTGAGCTCGGATGGTCTGTTTTACCATATCCACCTTACTCCCCGGATCTTGCCCCGACGGAATACCACCTTTTCCGTTCCCTACAAAACTTTTTGAACGGTAAAACCTTCAATTCTAAACAGCGAGACCGGCCGGCCGTCGAAAACTCCTTCCAGCCCAAACCAACCGCATTTAACAAGGAAGGAATTGATAAACTGCCAGGAAGAAGGTTTATAGATAATAGTTGTGAATGCATAATAAATTAATATAATTTTTTTTATTCAATGGGAGCAAAATAAATGTCTGATAAAAACGGAAGGTACTTATGACTCGACCAAATATAGTTTCAAGTTGGAATATAGTTGTAATTTTAAAGAACATTCGAACATTAAATATAATTATACGGTATACTATTGAGTTATATGAAATCTTCCTTCTCTGCATGATATTCGTGGGATCTGGTCGTGGTTTCTCATCTGTATAAAAGATGCCGTGGTTTCGGTCGCCCCTCTTCTGGCTCCCCACAAACATCCCTTGTCCATTGTCCGGTCCCTCTCGGATAATAAACGAGCCGGGGCTCTCACCGACGCAGGCAAACAATACTATCTGGGCCCCGACCCAGGTCGGCGGAGGGCGGGGGGGGGTTTCCGCTTTTCCGAGAGCCGAGGCCAGAGCCTCGGGGTCGGAGGTCTCACCTTTTCACGAGTCCATTTGCCTCTCTTCCTTCCTGTCCGTGGGTAAAAGCTTTTTGTCGATATGATGATCCGGAATAGAACAGCGAAGATGGCTCAATATGCAAAATGTATGTGCGACCACGTGCACATTAGAACATTGTCTTAAATAATGAGAATATTTCTTTATCGGAAGATCAGTGCATCATAAATTAGAATAGAATGAGTGGTCCGTCACCTGGTTAAAATATACCACGTCTACTAAGAAACACACAATTGTACGGCCGGTTAGAATAAAATATTTTATTTAATTAGTCGTCTAGGCCAAAATTTTAGTTTATTCTCATAAATAGCGACTAGAACGTGATTCCGAAAAGATCCCTACTACCCGACCGCTGATAGTTAGGTACTAGTTAGATTTGTCCAATACCCAATTCCGCACCTCCATTGTTGGACTGGTTTCGATTGTCCCCACCGGAAGTTCGACAGTGTCGGCAGAAGCCCCAACCGGAAACGCAGTTCCCCCAATCGTCCTTCCCGAAACTTGATTAATTTCAAACTTTGACGGGTTCGGAATTCCTCCTCAATCTTTGCGGGCGGTTCAAACAATTCCGCCTCAGTGTCACACCGAAGGCGCCGAGACACCGGTTCAGCGACGAAATGACTCTCGAGAACTGGACGGTAGATGAAGATGACTTTATAGACCATCGTGTTCTTAGCGATTAATCTATAATAATATTATATGTACACGAGGCTGGAGAATTAATAATTAATTCTGGTCACCAAAAAAAGGTTCTATAGAGATATAGACTCCAAATATTATTCCTTATTTGGAAAATTAGGCTGAAATCTAGGGAAGAACAGAAAATGGTTTACCAACTCTCAACTTACCATTATACTTCGCCTTTCGGGCGACCACAATTTTTACGCGAATTGGACGTTCTCCATCTACGGCCGGCCAATTGACGGAGGAGTAAAAAACAAATCCGAACGACAATGCTGAGTCAACTGAGTTTATAGTGTTTATAGGAGGAACACTAGAACTGGATTGTTTGGGTCGCCTGGAAACAAGGGCGAGAACAACATTCTTGTTTACGGCTCCAGTCACGACGGAGGCAAAAATACAACCTATTCCTAACACTCCTTTTAATTATATTTTGTTTCTACTGGTTAAGGGTTCATGAGAAATAAATCATGAACTGCGGCCCACTTTGGAGCGCCCATTGGAGTGAATGTGTAACTTATGTATTAGTTTAACATACCTGTTTTGTGGTCTGCGACGGGTTAGAATACCGTAGATTTGTCGTGTTTCTGTCTCCTCTGGCCGGTTCGGTCTTTTGTTAGACCGGTTTCTGCTGATCGCCATCTTCAGTAGCGGTGTTAGTCACTGGTGGCGCTTTGGATGTTTTTCGGGCATCCTCACTCCACAGTCACTGTCACTTGTACCGTAAAAATGTATTTTCCTCTATAATAATTCGAGATATGCAGGACATAGTACAAGTGACAGTGGAGTGAGGATGCCCGAAAAACAGCCAAAGTGCCAATAGTGACTAACACCGCTACTGAAGATGGCGAGTAGCCGAAACCGGTCTAACAAAAGACCAAACCAGCGAGAGACAGAAACACAACAAATCTACTGTAAGTTATGTATAATCGTTTAATAAATTCCAGATAATTCTTCCACAGTATAGTCGGAGAGAGGTGAAGGTATTAATGTCAAAATTTGAGAAATGTACTGATCTGTTGTGGCGGTAGTGGAGAGGGGAAATTTCATAAGATGAAAAGGGCAGGCGTTAAGGGGCTCTCTGATACTAGGACCGCACTACATGGAGGCGTTGCGTGTCGACCCCCGTGTCATCCGAGCGCCGTTCAATTAGTCCCTACTCCCTTAGGGTCACTCGTTCCGGGGCAACGAGCATACAACACCCTCCGTCCAAGTAAACACTGCTAATGCGTCGCTCAAGGTGTTTCATACGTTAGAAATGAAGTGTCCGTAGTTCTTTAAATTAACGGGCTATTTATTATTTGTAGGAATGGTACAGACGACGACGATAAATCGAAATTATTACACATTGAACCTAACTCCAAAAAAATTGCACGATTGTTATTTCAAACTCGGAATAACAAACTCGTTCTGTACCAAGAGAACAGCTATTACATTTAAATATCAGAGTATGTGCTTGTATGATCGATGGATCTCTCCTCCTACGCTATACCTCTTTTCACCTACTTCTAGAATTGACAAAAAACTTGAGCGCGGATTACAAAATGTAAAACCTCTCCCCCCCGAAGATGGGACACTTCCGAAACCGCCAAATGGGCCTCTAATCGATATTCAGCTCACGGTTTGATTGTAATAATGAATTCAAAGTCACGTTCACCGCACATTTTCAATTCCCTATACCTATATCACTGTCATTAGTAATTTCTTGCAGTAAATAAAATTCGACGCATTATCTCAACGCGATCTCAACTTTTAAAAGATTATTGTAATGAGGTAATTTATTAAATAACAGTAATATGTTATTCATTACATTTATTTTGTTTCAGGTCAGTTCAGTCTTCGCTTCTACTGGAGTCCTAAAGGTAAATTATATTCTTACAGAATTCTTGGAATTATTTGCGATCCACTGGCATTAAATTGAAAATTTTCAAAATTAATATAACAAATTTTCTCGGGAAAAAGCGTCCCGGACGAAGGGTCGCATTTCTAAAGAGGTGACACAGGACCGAGAAATGATTCATTTATTTGCAAGTCAAGGGAATGAATTAAATCACACGATCGAGCTAGAAGGGGGAGGTGGTGCAGAGAACTATTTATTCGCTCTTTCACTTTGCATAATTTCTAATATTTGCATATTATGAATGTTTCGAAAACGCATACAAATATATAAATATTGCTCAGGTAAGGCAATAAAATGATGTTGGGGAGGAAAACTTTTCTTTCTAAGCAGGAAATTTTCCCATTGCCACGAAACAGCAAAACAGCTCGTTGACGCCACAATTAATATCTTAAATATGTGTATTGTTCAAAAGTTCGTTAAAAGGATTAAACGGAAAAAATGTATAAAGAAAATGAGTGGAAAAACATATAAGTATATTAATTGAACGCGGAAATTATTTAGGAATATTGATGTTAAACGTTGTACCGACACTTGTTCCAGTTGATATTAGGGAAGAATCCGAATCAGAAACCTTCGGCACTCAACGGATGAAGGAAGTGTTCTGAATAAATAACCAGTGTGTTGCGGGATGCGGTTCCGGCGGGGGTATTCCTTGCTGCATAAGTAATGCCCGCTTGGCCGGCCGGACGGTGACTTGAGCAAAGCGCAACTTCGACATCCCGCCCTACAATAGACCCTAAACTTCGGCCCCGCTAAAAGTTCACCGCGGAGTTTCATTTTTGTTTGAGGCTTCTTCTCCCCCTCCCCCCTCCTTTTTCTCTTGTCTTACGACTTTGATCACGCCCGAGGTATCTCCTGACCGTCGAATATTCGGGATATTCCGACCTCGGGAAAGCAGTCATTGGAATCGGGCTTCACGCGTTGGATTGAGGGCCAAACTGTTTATTGATCAATAAATAACGCACAAAATTAATCTTCTGAACTGATTAATTAGACAAAGAGACCAACGGCTTTATATTCAATTTAAATATATTTCGTTATTTATACCAAACGCCAGTTTCAATACGAGTTCATGTCACCGGCAAACGTCTCCGTGTAGCTTCGGTTCGATTTCCGTCTTGAATCATTTCCTGATGAGGACAGGGAAACTTTCATCCCACTTCACTGTATAAACAAAACATATCCGATCCCAAATTGTGGAGTCTCACAACGACCTGAAGATATGAAATCAAACGTCCGAACTAACGCAAAACAACATTTTGTTTCCTGGTGGTATATATAATAAAACACTAAATCGATTGAACCATTGCATTAATGCAGTAGAGGAATACATCGCTGAGTGGGTTAATTAATGGCCATCGATAATTTTGAAAATCGCAAGGAGCGTGTTTGTTGTGGTACTGTGACAAACTGGTCAATGAATCATCGTTCCAGTACTGTCATACTAGCAATTTTCAAAACCGGATAGTGATTCTGCAGTGTGATGATGTGTGTTAACTCGAATACCGAAGCGGGAGGAGATAAGATAAATTTTACGATCGGACGATTTTTCCGTCACAATTTATTGTGCCATACAGATTTCTCTGTGCGGTAATACGAAACGACGTCTCTTCTTTGTTCTAACGAAGGTTTACGTCATAGGTCGCCAGGCGAGGATATCCTGTGCGCAGTTGATAACTTGACAAATTAGGCTTGTGGAGTCGAATTATCTAGCCTGACAATACAGACTATTGTCAAAAACGAAATCTTATATTCACTGGCACCAATGCATGCCGACCCGCCGGCCTTTCTACGTTTATATAAATGAATATTATGACTGAATATAGTTTTCTTGTCCACAGTATTGGTTTAGTTACAATAATAAAAAACCGTGTTCACTATTCACTACAGTTGGTGTCAGTGCATTGTAGAGTTTTAATTAGAAAAATCAGGTAAACAAAATTAGGTAATTGGGTTTTGCCATTAAACCTCAAGTTCCTTAATTCCGTTGGCGGGCCGAATTTCAATTAAATTAGAATTTATAATTAAATCAACCACTGATGCCAGCTTACCGAGTATCGGACTTGTACCAGCAGGCAATGTATCGTCGCCCTGTTACATGTTATACCCCGTTTAGGATATTGTAATTCGTTTCGAATATATATATTGTTTTCGACTAGTCGGCGAGGCGGTAGGTGCCTACAGAAGATAGACGGATTGTGGCGCATGTCCCGTGGAGCATGTGCCCGGCCGTTTAAGTAGTGGAGGGCCCCAGTCCCAGTATTGGCCCGCGCGCGGTACAACAAGGACCGACCGCATATCCCGCCCGGCTATCGCGTTATAATATAGCACGTCCAGGAGAAACGCTAACCCCCGACCGAAAGTATATCCACCACTCAGTGTGTTCAACGGTCGGCCCATTTCGTACGATCGGTGTTGTATCAAATATTTCGGTGTGCGCCCCCTCGGCCACGTGTCCAATTGTGTACCGTAAAAGCCTATTTGAACGAAACAGGTATTCCGCCAAGTTAATCGAATTTTATGATCTTTCTCTGTTAACATCGGGACTGACACTGATAGTTCCGGACAGGACACAGACGAGCATCCTGGATTTGTGCATAATGGACAATTGTGAAAACAACCGTGCCTTAGATTCCTAATATCTGATATCGCTATTTATATTACGCACAAACCTATTTCAGATATTCGACAGTTATTTCATGACACTTAAATTAATTCAGTTAAAGATGACGTAAATCAACAGCACGTTGTCATACACCACTGAATCAGCCATTAACAAGCACCTGCAAAATTAACGCGTAAACTATTAAATTTATGGCTTCTACCGCAATTCTTGTGGTCATCCAACCATACTCGTCAATTTGGTCTGTACCGGACACTGTTTCCCCTTTTCGCCGTCTTCAGTAGATTGGTGACGCACTTAGTCCGACTGCAATGATTTTGTAATGCGGAGGCTGTTACAATAATTACTGTTGTGTAAAGTTAAACACGAACCACGTATATGCAAAGAAGTGCAGACGGGGTGACCTGCTGGAAACAAACATTCGTAAGTGCCTCACTGTTCTATTGAAAGATTCTACTGAAGAAGAAGAAATCGGTCTAGCATAGAAGCAAATCAGCTAGTAGAAACAGTACACTGTAAGAATGATGCCATATTAAATTAATAGTAATAGATAATACAAAGGGGGTAATAAGGTCAGTTACTGTAATCAGAATCGGCAAGTAAAATATATATTCTTAGCAACCTTATTGTCAGGATTTATTTCTATATTTCGATACTTACCGACATTAAATTTCAAAGTAATAGCTGTTCCCGAAGATCCGGAATCAATCAAGTTCCTCTCTTAAAGAAAAACTAGTAAACTAGAAAAAGTACTAGGAATTAAATTTTCTTTCTCCGTTACTCAGCAACTTCGAAGTTTCGGCGGCGATCGTTCTTATTTGTTTCCCCTGGGCCAATAAGTTAAAATGACGCCCTAAAGCGCCGTACTTTTACAGCGGGTTAAACAAAGTCGGATGAACTAAGTTGGGATAAGCGATCAATCAACTTGACTTGTAGCGCTGCTAAGGACCAGACTTAATCTTAAAAGGTGTTTTTTCCAATGTGCAGTTATTATTACACAATTCCTCTCTTGCAGTGTGTTTGTGAAGAATTGTGGTATGCTCAAATCGTTAATGAAAAATCATAAGATGACGCATCTCGGTTGCACCTATCTACTTCTGTGTTATTTAGTTTATACGGTGATAAACATTAATTTTTATTTTTTTCTGAATTTCTGTTTCCATCCTTGAACATTTCGACAAAAATTCTTTGATTTTTATGTATGTATGGAGGTTTTTGTTCCGGTTCCTATTTGTTAGGGAGATGAACATGGAATTGGATCGGAGTTTAATTTTAATATGTTTTGTGTTGGATATTCCAAATGAACACCTTTCTCCCATTCCTACCTGTGGTCTATCCATTGTTTTCATGTTTCCCGCTTTGTAGCAAAAGCGAATCACGCGGTCGTGAATTTACCATCTGTTTGTTGCTAGTTTATTATTTGGTTCAGTATCCCCAATTCCAGATAGTAGAGAGGAAAAAAATTACGATTAACTTTGCTTGAAATTATTTCAAATATTGCATGTTGTTCTTTATTTTACGAAATCCCTTACGGGATAGCAAACGTTAATTATGAAATTAATGCCGGACGTATCATTCAACAATCGGATTTCGGTGCAAACCGGGTTTATCACATGTTCGCTATCCAAGAGTTCACAGGGAATAAAATAGTGCTGTGTAATCGTTCGGTCGCTTTTCCACCCGTCTAGTTGTCACATTTCATTTAGCAGAGCTTCGTGCAAAACAACAATCGGCCCTGTACACATGTTTGTTTTGCATGTGCAAAAGGTTGATTTTGGAATACGCAAAAAATAGGAAAATGGGGATAGAACAACTACCGCCTAGCCCTCTACATTACTAACTAAAAAGCCACTGACAAAGGCAGGAATCCGAAACCGGTCTGTATATATATATATATATATATATATATATATATATATATATATATATATATACTAGTTAATAACGATAAGTACCTTCAATACAGAGATAATTTTGAATTATTTCAAAACTTTAATGAGAATATACCGTTCTCCATGATAAATGCCAGCAAGCGGTTTAGCGGCGTTTTCCTCCCCCGTTGAAATTGGTTCAATACAATTATTCGGTACATTAAATGTGTTTCAGATTACCCCGCAGATTATTATTGCCTATTAATATTAATAGGCATTATTCAAGTTCAAATTCAATATCCTAATTAACGTGCTTTGTTGAGACCTAATTGATCGACTTCATTAAGTAAAAGCGTTAGGTTTTACCTGCATTCCTAAGAGTAATGCATGGCGTATATTAATTAATCCAATACGCCAGTTAAATATATTTTCCCTTGTATAACTTTTTGCTGATATTAAACTGAGTTTCGTAATTTTATTAACACTTTTAACTTATATTAGATTACGGCATCGTGAGTACTGTTCCATTAGGTGAAAAATTCAGTCGCGAGTCTTATATACATTCAAAAACCATCAAAAAAACAATTTATTTACACTAGTGACAGGATCAGTGCATCATTGACACTTTCAATAATTTATTGAATTAGGTGAGTCACCGAAAAAGGACTAACGTTTCCCTAAAACTGTGAGTTATCAATAATCTTGAATTATTATTAATGTTAGTAATTGGTTGTCTTGAAGTGACATTACCAGTTATAGTCTGCTGTTTGTTCTAAAGATTATCGCCACCAGAAATGGACTAAGCTAATCCAGTTTCTTATTTTTTATCAATACACGAAGAAGTAGTTGCAAACAAAAAATGCCTTCAAGTCCCCAAACGGGTTCAGTGCAGGTTCGCGAAATTCAAATCGGCTCAAACTCTTTTCTTTTCCGAGTGTGTTTTGCGAATGCGTTGACTCGAAACCGATCTAACTCAGGGCCCGATGAGCGCGACCTGGTCCGTAAGATGGCAACGCGCTGAAATCCATCGCAAAATCGATATTTGTCCACTTATTCAGGCCGGTTGTTGTCGCCGGTGTCGCTGTAGGAACGATAGTGTTAATTTTTTAAAGGGTACCGCAGAAGGTGTTCGACCTAAGCACAAGTTGGGAATGCACCTGGGGGATAAGGAAAAAATAGAGGGGGAAATATGCGGCCGCTAACTTAGCACTGTCCAAACACAAATTATAAAGTCGACTCCGAATGCATAATTCATAAGATGGGGCCAATTTTTTTTTTGTTCGGCTCCCCCTGTTTTATTACATTTCGTAAAAATCCCAATCGATGTTTTTCCTCCGACGTTAAATTGATTTCCATTGAAAGGAGACGATAATTCCCGGCCCACCTACTGAAATTAATTCCACCCCGAACTCAATTTATGTTTCCTTCCTCGGGATGTAATTAATTGTTGAATTTAAATTTAAAATTTCCAGTATTTTGTTCACGTTCGTGAATTTTACATTTTACAGATAAATCATCTGGAGATGAGTATTTGAAAGAGTAAGGATACCTTATATATGTTTACAGGAAACATATGGAAAGATTAGAGCGTAGGTCATTTGTTTGATGATCCCCTAAAAATATGTTATAATTTGAGGAATTATAAACCAGTCAAGTCGATATACAGAGTGAAAAGAAAGTTTTGGAAATTATAAGTGTTTCAATTATCCGAAATAAAAATTATCTACGAAACCTTAGCTGATTATAATTATCGTACTGTTTCCTTTACAAGCTGTCTCAACATCTTTGTACGACTCGGTCTTTTAATTGGAAAAACAGCGCAACGCATCAAAAGTATTTCACACATTTCTGGAATTACATTTAATTTAATCAATTAGCCATTTATCAACTATCTTTTTTATCCATTTCAACTATCGGATCTTTTACCAATTTCCATTTTTTTTTCTTTTTATAGCTCATTTACAATAATTATTGATTTTCAAGATTATTTCCCGTTTTTCCATTTTCACCCGACACTGAATATAAAGATAAATTCAAATTCATGTTTTATTTTACCTCCAAATTAAAAAAATTGCATTTCTGTTAATAAATTCAATACAGAATTAATCTGTACTGGTCCTGTCCGAGAGACCAATTAAGCCGGGGGATGCGAGAATATGACAGTTACTGTAATAAATTTGGAATATATTTTTGAAACTGATATGAACTGAAATTATATTTTGTAACGCACTATCCCGCTTAACGAAGCAGATGCTTTCCGAGAGCCCGCACGACTTTCTAATGAGAAACATCATTTTCCAGATGCACAATTAAAATAAACAGAGTTGGGATTAGTTTCCCGGACTACAGAAAAAATTACATGCATGTAAAATCCTTTTACAGGATTCGGCTGCAATGGAAAATTATTCTTGAATCGAATACAGAGTCTGTTACTTTATTTAAACAATTTGGTTACAATGCGGAATAGGGGGCCCCCACTAATAACCTAATAGGCGAGGTTATATATCGATATCTATTTCATTCGATATCGTGACGTATCTATTTCAACCGTTGTTAGAGACTCCTTTTCACACGATGGGCAGGAGCAGATTTAGTTCTACAAATCCACTCAAACGTATCACACTTGTCGGAACCTGGTCTGAGACAAGGACACACAATCAGGACACACATACTCTCTCGCGACCAATCCAAGATTCATACATATCTCAATTACTCTTTCCGGACTCTCATGCCTCAAACTCGTGAAAAAATACAGACTCAACCTGTCCATACCCACAAAAGACGTCATGCTTCTATAAGCAAAATAATAATAATAGCGTACGTCACGTAATCAACTGAAACAGATATCGATATATAACCACGCCTATTAGGTTATCAGTGGGGGCCCCCTATTCTGCATTTTAACCAACAATTTTTGTGGTGGTTTACTCTTGTGTACTACTTTATATTCTTCTTTTTTCGATTTTACATCTCGCGAATACTTTGATATCTGCAGACTGTCATCTCACGAAAGTATTCAATCCGTTACGGCCAAAGTGCCTTTCAATTTTCCCGTGGAAAACCGGGCAGAACTTTGAATTATAACCAAAAATATCGATACTCGGATTGGGTCTCCTTTCGGCGGAAATGAGCGTCCAGCCATTTCCAGTTGCCGCTGCTAGTAGCTTATGCATGAGGGATACGGCCGGATCTAAATCCGAAGGTAATGGATGAACAGGGCCTGCGGAGGGTTGCCCCGGTTGAGGGTTAAACTTGAAGTCCCCCGGGTAATTTAAGTTGCTGGCCCTGGCCGCCGGTAATCCCCGGCTGTCCGCGTACCCCGCCCCCGCAAATACCTCGAAAAATCTTCATCCCCTACGATGATCCGATCGGAGGGAAATTGGCCTTTGGCGGTAGTAAAACAGGGGGCGAAACGAGCATTTATTGGGCAATGTGAACAGATTTATAGAATTAGAAAATTACCATGAAAATAAATCTCCATTCCTTTGTTATATTTTTATTATTCAATGATACTTCATAGCTAGTTGGAGTTATGAAGTAACTCCAACTGATGAAATATTCCATCCGTAGTATAGCATCTAGATACATTAATCAGTAACATTCCTTTATTTATGCGAAACCTAGCATTTTGTCGAGGAGAGAGGAGTGAATTGTGAAATTCTTACTTTGACTTCGTGGCGCTCTAGCTTTTCCTCATTTCCGTACATCCAAACACTGTACCAGGCACCCTTTAGGCCAAAGGGAAAACGAGTTCGCGTCTCCAGGGACAGTTTATAATAAAAACGAGGAATTATTATATGAACAGAACAAATGAGGATATTATTATATGAGGAGGAACAAATATGAATAGAAAGGAATTATCGGAATTCCCACGAGAATTTAAGGCTGACGCTGAAAAAAACTTCCTGATATACATTTCGCATGTGATTTGATTGTTGGAAGACATTAAAGAAATGCATTCTAATAAGTTCATTTCTTCAGCTAGTAATATAATGGTGAACAAATATAGTAAAAAATAATATTCAGAAATATTTTGTATCGGGAATCGAATATATTATTCGCAGAAACTAATAAACTATTGCGATAATTTGAACGATCCCCGTTTTGGTAAATTACAATTTGCTCAGTCATGAATGTTGACAAGAAAGTTGTAAATTCTGTTGAGTGCGCAGAACAGATAATATTTTTTAGATTTTAATTAAATATACTAAAATAAGTAAAAATATTTACTCGGACGGATTTGCCAAAAATATGACCGCAGATTCTAATCTTAAGCCGCCACACTTTTGTTTGTTTTTTCGCTCCTTAGTAGCAATTTCGGTGCAGGCGTTTCAAGTTAAACAAATAGTTGTTGAAGCCCCACTAGATTTCTAATGAACCTAAAAACTAATTAGGCGGGAAAGTTCAGAGTTTCGGTTTTTATTTACTTTGAGGAATCAAGTTTCACTCTGATTATGGGACGAGAGTTGACTCCAACGAAGGGAAGGAAGAAAATATTTTTTTTTGCTTTTCAAATAGCAACAGGCCGAAAGTGTTTGGTATTGCTTGATATTTAAAATTATATACAAAACAAATTATTTATTGACACTCCTATAGTCTAAGACCTGTTTCTTTTCTTGCATTTTTATCGGAAAGTTGTTGCTATGAACAGTTGATGCTATTTTGACATAAAGTATCTTGTTATAATAAATATTAATATTACTTGTGTGGCTGGCAGACCGGTGTTTATATACATGATTGTTATAATTCCATCATTTCATTTTTCGATTTTTCCATCATTTTTGGCTGGTTGACTGACACACCGGTGTCAGATCGGAAAAATATTATCCGTATAAAGTCCCGATACAGGTGTCGAATATGTTTTGATACTTTCGTGTTTTAATTTACAAATTCGTACCGGTAGGTAAATTCCCGTTAGTAATCAAGGAAATTATTCAAACATGGCTAATCGTGTGCGAACTTCGTCAGAGAGTGCGTGAAGGGTTTGGGTTCGACGGTAGCACTCGGCTCCGGGTACGCGAGGTATGAGGCCGCTGAGGAAAGACTGTGGAACTTACTGAATATTTGAGGATCGGTCGATATCATCAACCTGTTGTACCGGTTCGGGCTTCAGGCTCTGCTTATCAACACTGTAGTAGGGTGCCCTGTAGCTATGGCAACCTCTCACGTCACAATCAGCGCGGACCCAAAACACGCACTATAGTGTTTACACTAATAGTGTCCACTAGAGTGCTATTAAAATATCTCCATTTCCACATGGTAGATCTTGATTCCTCTCCCCGTTCTAAGCATTTCAGAAGTACAGTTTTTGAAATTCTAATGCGCATTATATTATCGATGATATTTAGTTTATACAGAGACATTTAGTATATTCTGAGTACTGAATTTTAAGACTAAAATTTAAATTTCAGAGAAGTGCACCTTCACGCAACCAATACCTCATGCGCTAATAGGCATTTCCATTTGTTACAATCAGAAATATTTTTATACTGTGGCATTTAATAACGCGATGAAACTACACGGTCTTATTTCTATTTTCAATCGTCACGATAATCGGCTTTCCCACTGGGCAACTTGTTCTCGATTGATATCTCAATGATTTATATTTATTGTTGTCGTGACCGCGCCGCGAAATAATCATAAAAACGTGTTCGGAGATGAGAAATGCGATGTCCCGATAAGAAGGATTCGACGTGGCGCCAATTTGAACTGCATAGTTTGAAATTAATATATTAATATTAATTCGGTTGGTTAGAATATCATTGACATACAGCATAAACAGGATTATGATAAGTTGTTCTTTTCTACTACATTAAAAAAGAAATACTGATTTGAAGCCTGATAGTTTATAGAAGAAAATTAAAGGATGTATCCCGTTTAAAAACCTTACCTTCTTCTATATTTAATGACTTTTATTTTACAGTTTATAGTGATAAAACGAATCAATTCTTACAGGATATACACTAAAACGTCTTGATATATTGAAACGTGTCTGTCTTGATATACACTAAAACGATTATTATTGCGACCTACCGGGCGAGTGGAGAGATAAATAAGCGCGTAAAGTCAGCGCTACTATTCTTGCTCCGCGCAAAATGCTTTCAACACGTTAACCGCCGACTCAGCGCGGTTGCTGCGAAATCCGATTTACTGAATCCATCATTGTCCTCGGATTCGCCCTCGGTCTTTGCGGTCAAAAAGTATAACTTCCTTCGGGCGATGAATCCCCCCCCCCCACACCGACAGCCCCTTTCCTAAAAGTTCTTCAAACAAAACGGCACAATACCCGACCGGTTTGAAATCCGCTATTCGGCGAACTCAATATATTTTTCGCCTTTCGATTTTTTATTCAGTATACAACTTGAAAAAAGCTATCGGTAAAGACCATTCTTTTCTTGAATACGGTTCCAACCTATACAACAGAAAATTGGTTTATTTGCCTTTGCATTTATAATTCTTTTAACTCTTGTCAATTAGGCTAATATTCATTTAACCGAAGGTATCCCCGTCGGTTTTTGTTCGGGATCTTACCTACTACGTCATATGTTTTTCTTTTACTTTACCGAACATCGATTCAAACAAATTATTGGGAGAATAGTCAACTCCGTTCCTGGAATTTACCTACAGAAAAGTCCGGGAGAAAAACTTAAATTTAAAACTAGCAGTGAAATTGTAAAGTTTGATTTTCCTGATCTGGAATCCGATTTATTCTGATATTTTTTTAATTCACACTTTCGGCATTGCAACGAAAGCAGTAGGTAATAATTAATTCCTACTGGTTGATTCAGTACTATCAGTGGATTCTGTTGTACGTCTAAAAATCGTATTGTGACCTCAGCTGTTCTAGTTTTACCGTAGATTTCGTATGTTTCTGTTTCCTCGCGCTGATTTGGTCTTTTGCTTTGCGGTTTTGGCTGCTCGCCATCTTCAGTAGCTGTGTTAGTCACTTGTACTGTGGTGGTTGTCTGTTTGTCGTGTGTATAAATATGTCTCGGTATTGTGTGTTTGGGGTAGACAAACAAAAACGAAATCTCCGGTATTCCAACCCCTCGCAGACCACAAATCAGGTATTCTAAAGTGTTCTAGTTTTGTACAGGTAATGGTGCTTATTGGTGTTCATATAATTGTATATAACTGCAATTGGTTATTATCGATTCGTTATTATCGTCAGGAAACTGCAAAGGAAACTTTGATAGCAGCAATTAATTACCCACCCAGATCGGAATCAATACTTGTACTTACATCTAAATATTTATGTACACTAAGTTGAAATACTGTGACATAACATGCCAGAATTAATTACGACCAACCTTAAGAACCCATTTGAAACGAAATCTGGTAAGTTTATATCAACAAATGTAGTATAATTGTTTCTTGGGGGGTTGTGAATGTTTTACAAGTTGAAGAATATATACCAATTTGCATTTGATTCATTATATTAATTTTCATTTACACATATTCTTATAAGTAGATTATGATGTACTTTCTCCCTGTAGTGTCCACATTGTCACAGGCAGGTTGGGCAAGAGAAACTATAAGGGTTATAAACATATTTATTGTATTTAGCGTATATCTAGTGTGGGAATTGTAGAGGACGCTGTTTCCAATCAGTACGAAATAGGCCCGACGGGGTACTAGAACAGGCCCGAATGGATTTAACTTATAATTTCTCTCACCGTTTAAATCATAGAAATAAATATTCCCGGAGGCACAAGAGGTGGAAGGGAAATGGAAGCTAAACGAGGGAAATCCTGAGGGAATTCAAACCGGGCTACCGCGCCTCTACCATTCCCGTCTCACGACAACTCATAAACCAGGGACAGAGTGAACGTGCCGAGTTTAATAATACATTTATTATACGAACCTAAATTCCAATACAGTCCCACCTCTACCTCACGCTTCATTTCCCCTTTTTTAACTATACATTTGCTGACTTAAATGAAACTCTCTGGCTCCAGATATTGTCAGCAATAGAATCGTCGTTTAAAAAAAGAACTGGTATAAAATTTCTTTCATAATATTAACGAATATATTAATATAATTTATCTGTATGCAGATAGTATTCCTGTAGTATTTTCCAGGATACGGATCTCCATGGAGATCTACCTCCAATTAATAGCATTAATAACTGCTCTGAAATTAATGGGTGGAACAGTTATTTCAGTATTATTGATTATATTTAACACAAAAAATTGTTAAATTGACAATTTGAAATTAGTATTTCTCCAAAAAATATTTTATTCTACAGTACCTTCATTTACATTCTTGTTATTTATATTTTTTATATCCATTAGTCCTTTCTCGTGTCCGGGTACACTGTAAGTTCCCTGATTTCTTGTTAAATCCCAAATGAGGGAAATTGGTGGATCAATTTAAATTGGATTCCGTACAAAATTGGACTGAATTAATTGCACTAATTGTTCCGGGGCGAACAAGAGCCGAAAACTATGAGCTCCAGCCAGGCAGCGTCTCTTCTATAACGACCAGAGCTCTCTCGCTCCACTTCATTTCCTCACCCTGTTTCCTGGGACTTCTCTAAGGCTAGCGTTGTAAAACCGGGCCGTATCCCGCTCTCCGACTAGACGAAATAAAAGGCTGTAATCTATTATCTAATTAAATTTGGAGATATTGGACTAGGACTTGATAGAACAACTAATTCATTTCACCGTGCAATTGGGTTTTTGTTAATTCGACACACTTTTAACGAGGTCTGCGCAGATTGCAATTATGCGGGTTTCCAATGACGCGACTTTTTCTGACATTTAAATTATATTTTTCCAATATTTTCTGTTGAAAAATTGAACCAATCACCTACAAAATATAATATCAGTTCCGCTAGATCTAGTCACTTAAATTGAAACTGACCGAAGTTGAGGTAGAATGGAGGCAGAATTTAGTGCTAGTTTTTTTTGAGAAGTGCAACTCCACTTATAACCGATCTGGAGGTAGAAATTCGGATCTACTTAAATTTCTCTTCTGTTGAAAAATCAAACCACTCGTCCATGTTTACCTTCTCTCTTAAATTGAAAAACCTTCCGCGTGTATGAAATATTTGCACTCGCAAAAATGAATCACCGGCCGATCACCGGCTCAGCTCATTTGGCAAGGGGCCGTTCAAACGTGTGCCATCGTGGGCACACGAGGTGGGGAGTTGTGGTCACGCGTTCGGGGCCGAAAATATATCGGGGTGTTATTAAGCCGGGTGCGGTTGGCTTTCCGCCGGAGGGGACTTGTTTATGGGCGACCCAATCTCACTCAATTCAAGCGCGTATATTGAGAAATTCGTAGTGTATATTGAGAAAAATCTCGCCATCAATAACACATCTGAACGCATTGAAATACGATAACATGTATTTAGAAAATATTCCGTTTACAGAAACATGATTTCTGTACTCCGCCTCGTCTGTAAATCCGTCGAATTAAAACGTTTTAGGTTTAAGTAGAAAAATCGAAGACTTTTAATAATTGATTTCCATCAAACTAACTTTTGAGCTGTAGCGATCAGTCATATAAAATTCATAACCTTTTATGCCTTTTATATTCTGGTATTTGACACCTCTCTTGTCAAACACGCAGCCAATTGTCCCTAATGTGCAAATACTAAAGGGTTGTTGCCATAATTCCTACCGTAGGTTCGTTATTGCTCGTTCTGTGTTGTTTGCTCGTAGGGCTAAGCGAGAGCATTCGTCGGGCGGATTTGATTAGCGACGATTCCAATACACCTGGTCGGCTGGAAAACGTCAACCGAGCGGAAAATAAACTTTGCAAGTTTCAAATGAGCTCAGTTTTACCGACCCTCCCCGGCCAATATTAAACTGTCGGGTTCCATGCCGCGCGAGAGCCGATAAATGGCCATGACTATATTTGAACAACTACCCTGGAGTTAAAGTGTTAACCTTTAATCAATTCAAGTTTCAAATTAACTTTCTTTTTTAATAATAGCTCACTTCCATAAAAAAAAATAATATCTTCGGAAATATCGGAGTAACGGTAACTTAACCCTTTAAAGATAGTGTAAGACAGGAAAATATCTAAAAGAGTTGGAATTATACTGAAAAGACAAACAGGAATAATCTTCTGCTAAATCAGATACATCCCTTAATTCTTTTTATCCTATAATATTGAACCAACTATATTAGCATATTTAGATCTCACCGCCACGTTATAATAAATTGAAATTGTTGTAAGAATTGTGTTGTGAATTTAAATAGGAAGTACATTCACAAATTTACACATTTACAAAACAACAAAAAAGGACAATATATTATACTTGTCGATTAAAAATGAGTCCAAGCAAGTGTGATTGCACAGCTCTGTGTTGTTAAAAAGAACAAAGTCATTTATGTAACAAAAGATAGAGTTGGACTATCTTCATCATTGTTGGACTGAACGTGTCATAAAGAAGAACAGGTTTATCTTCGATAGAATTTTTTCTTCAACTTGAAAACTTACTATAATAATAAGCCATTCCGATATTAAAGAGGGGAAGAAAATAGAAACAATCCGTATCTGGTTTATTAATCTCTGGAACTAATGCCGGATGCCCATCGAACGATAAGAAATTAAACACGAGCAACGAATATTAAACGGACGAATCGTCACGGAAAACTTGGCCTATAATTTATTCAAATGGGACCAAGGACAGATCCAGAACTGTAGTTTAGATCTAGGGAACAATGATCTATAGAGCTTTTTTTATCGCTCGAAACTATTTATCGGGATCTACAGAGAGACTCTATTTGCATAATGAGCACTTGACTTGAAGTTGCAATCGAATTAGGCAGTTCGGACTAGGAAGATATTAAGCTACTGGCATCCATTTTCACGAACTGAATATCCGGATAATCGCTCTGCTATCCAACTCTTACAATGGTTTGATTTAGCTACACAAGAAAGGAAGAAATCCCTACTAATGCCCAAAAGGGCAACTATTCCTTTCTATCAAACAATTTATTTTCTCTTTCAATAATCAATTATCCCAATAGCTCGAGTGTTTTCCTGCCCATAATATGTATTCTTATATATGAGAGACGGGTTTAAAATATTTGTCAGTAAATTCAATCGATTCGTGTGCAGTTGGAATCGAGAAATTACTACCGGTCTCTGTGATCTATTGCTATTGCTTTGCCTCCCAATAAAACTTAATACAATTCCAAAGCATTGGGGAGGGGAACTTGAAACGGAGAATTGGAGTCAACTGTATATAGTTTCTGTTTTAAACTTCCGAAGTGAAATTCTGTAACAGAGGCGAGTTCACGATAATATATTATAAATTATTTATCACTTTAGGACAAAATAAAGCCCATTGTATATTTTTAAAATCTTACATTAAACTCAAAAAACTAATGATTTTATTCCAAATTTTCATTAAGTCCACGTTCTAAAATTATACTTAAGCGTGACGGAAAAACGCTTCATTTTTAAGATGTTTACTTTCCACAGTTTGGAAAAGTAAGTAAAAATGTCATGAAATTAGCCCCGCTGTAAAATTTGTATTGGTTAAGTACAGCAGTAATCTAGTTTTCATCGGATGGCATTAAGAGGATTTTCTCGGTTTCACCGGTTTCATCAGTGATTTTCATTGTTCCTTTATAATTTTATCTTTCCATTATAAGGCGCAAATTACAAAGACGAAACAACGTTGCTGATAAATTCTATTTTTCCATATTGTATTTATTTCTCACTTTCATTAAGGAAGTATAATAGTATTCAGTTCAGTTGTAAAGGTTTATAATCAATAATGGATATTATAATTATTGTTATAATGTTGGGCTCTTCAGTCATGACTATTTCTTGACGCATTTAATCCTAGTGCTGATTGCGATAATCAAAGTTGCGATTATCTTATTTGTTTGGACAGGTTCGACAGTAATCAAACCCAATCACGATTACTTACAAAAGTCAATAATAATTCTTATTATAATCATTATTATAAGACCGGTGGAGACCTGCAGATCCTCCGGCTTATTAGCCTCGCTTGGGTAATTGTTCTGTAAGCTGTAAAAGCCAGTGGGTAGAGGCGCTAATTACAGCCGCGATTGCGTAACACAATGCAGAAGGGGTATTGAATAACACAGGTTAATTCTGGATCGATTCCGGGCATTATTTTAACCCCCCCCAATTAACTTACAGTATTCATTTATCTCTACAGCAGCAGATAATAGACCAATTATCCGCTAGTAGAGTGGGTGCATTGTTTCGAAATTGAATGTGATCGTGCGTCAGTGGAGAATTCAACAAAAATTTTTCAGGAAATCCCAAGAATCTTTTCTTGTTGAGATTGATGCCTAAGTTTTGAGATTCATCATTCAGTTTTCAGGGAATTCAGTAGTGGAAAAATTATGCCATTCGCATTTAATTGTTAACGGCTGTACTTGAGCAGCCGACAAGCGTATATACTTCACCCGTGGCGTCAGTGAGTCCCTACTGCGTTTTGCGATTTCTCTCGAATCGGAGAGTGTGATCGATCGAACGTTTGAATTGAAATACGTTTGAGTGCCTCTAAATGGGCTAATTAAAACAGAAATTCGCACGAGCGTCGGCTTCGTACGATTCTTGTGAGACGCGCGAGACGGAAATTAATTTTGATGCCGGAGGAGTAAAATTCAATTCTGGCAGAGTTACCCTCGGGTGATGGGGATGATGATGATGATGGGGCGGAAAGCCGAGGATCGATCCGAAGCGACAATTTTTTGGCCGCAACACACGACAAGAGGGAGTTGCGGGAAAATTGGAATGCGGAATGATGCTCCAGTTCAACAGTTTTCAGTTTTCTGAGTTTATATTGTGGAGAGTGCTTGACGCAACAACCTGAACCTGTCAATGATTCATTTCCATATAGAATATATATGCACTCGCAGTAAAGTATGTTACAGCTGGTGTACTTAATAAATTTACGTGGAAAATCTTTTCCAGTCTCCCATGATTTATTAAGCCCTGATTTAAACCGGTTTCGGCCTTTCGCAAACATAAATAGTACTTCATCGATAGTATAGTGAATGATACTGAATGATACATTCAGTATCATTCACTATTCAGTATCATTCAAAAACCTCCAGAAATTTCAACCAGTTTATGCTTTTTAGTGTCTAAAGTAACTTTAGACGTACAAAAAAACAGCAAAATTTCATCCGCGATCCGACCACTGCACAGGTCCGTCAAATTCACATCGTTAGAGCGTCATTCATTAAAATTGACTCGCGGGGCTTAATCGTTTGTGCCGAAAATCCAACCGCTTTAATATGGCAAAGCGCAGTGAAATTTTTTTCGGGGCCCTCCCCCATTAGAGTTTCCATTGTTAGAGAGTACTCGGCAGTAGTTACAGGAAAATTTCCAACTTTTTATTTTTTCCCGGTAGCCGGGCCAAAATGGGAGCTTCCCTCCGTTGTTAGAGGTCCCTTCGAGAGCACAGCTCACCTACGTGATCTCCACTCGTGAACACTTATCGACCACTCTATATCATATTCATCAACCGATTCGAATTTTCCATGTCAATAACCCATTTATTTCATCCAGTCCCGGACTTTATGTTTGTTACTGCATTACAGAGTGCACAGTAGAGAGATGTTTCTCATTTACCCCCTCCCACACATGTTGACCATTACCGCTTTGATTACATACGACTTATAACGTATAACGACGATTGTATATGAATGAACTTGTGTATGAGATGTAATAATTTAGAAATTGTCAAATTACTCCCCCGTAGTCGACGAAAGCCTCCTCCGAGTGATGTGTCTTCGGGGTCCATCGAAATAGTGCAATAATGGTCAAATTTACAGTATCAAGCCGGGACATTTAAAAGTTACCGAGAGATAAAAAGGTTTTCCAACGGAGCGAGTCTACAGTGAGTGATAGGAAGATGCACAAATCTGAGAGTGTGAAGTTGGTGAAGGATAGCGTAGGTGAAGCTGGCGGTTGGAGGCCCAGGTGCGGGACTATAGGGAGCGGTAAGGCGCCAGGATCGCCAGTCGCTGGAGCCGCCTCCGCCCCAGGAGCTCCCAGGAGACTCAAGCCGCACTACTACCACCACCACAAGTACGACCTCAGGAGTTCCAGCTTCGAAATAACACCTCCATGGACACGGTAAGATCAATATTATTGTCAATAATAGTTTTAATGTACGGTACCCGTAAGGCCGATGCTAGTGAATATAAAGCGATCTTCTGTCTCCACTCGGTGGTCCTACCGGTTTCGGCCTAACGCCCATTGTGGCAATACCGCATGCAGGAGTGGAAGGGCGACTTAATGGTATTTCGAGAATATCTTCCTGAATGCCGCCCGCAATGATTACGGGAGCGAATGGACAGCGTTTACGAAGCTTTTAAGCGACAGAAGAGGGACAGTCTTAAAAGCGTCGTAACCGCACGGCAGTACTCAGCAGTTTATTACCGCCTCTACGACCAAATGGGTTCTAGACGACGGTATTGAAAAATTAAATATATAAAATATTCCGTCGGGACGGCTAAGCTATTAGGGCGAACAGAATATTGTCAATACCTCATTCGCGGTATACAAGTTACGAAAATCCGGTCTTGAACCAGTTATTCTAATATACAGGATGCTCTACCAATATGCGAAACGTTGGATGTGCTTTGTTCTTGCATACAGCACGGTAAAACGTTTGAGCGATGTTTACGTGTAAATTAATAACATGAAATGAATTTTAGTTCAATTTAAATGTCAGCCCGGTTGAGTATTGCATCCCTTTTAATGGTATGCGTCCCCAATCCTATAATGATGACTGGTGGGGGCGATGTGATCAGTGCATTGGGAGCTCCGGTACAATGGAGCCGGCAGTGATGCCGCGGCGAGGGGGGAGGACAGCTGGTAGCAATCCGTTCCCGGAAATCCAATTATTCCGGCCTCATCCATTTGAGGATTGGAGGAGGCCTGGGCTAACAAGACTGGTGTGCGATGATTCAACAAGTCGCCAGTCACAGAAGCTAAGACGTGAACCAGATTCCCATGTGGGGTATATATCACGGCGGAGCAGAATTCATATTAGAGGTGAAACCGAGATGAATAGACATGCTAGTTATACAAGGCGAACAAAAAGTAAAATAATATTATTAATATTAAGATGTCATGCGAAATAATAGGAATTGGTTCCGAGACGGTACTGACTATAGCGGAGTGCCCAAAGTAGTCTATAATTGGACTAAGTAAGCGTAAACCTGGATTAATGTTGAATTAAATAACTTCAATTTTTTTATTTTAATTTTTATGTGAATTTTAAAAAAGAAAAAATCCCACGATTCTTCTACGA
This sequence comes from Lethocerus indicus, assembly GCA_019843655.1. Classification (NCBI taxonomy): domain Eukaryota; kingdom Metazoa; phylum Arthropoda; class Insecta; order Hemiptera; family Belostomatidae; genus Lethocerus; species Lethocerus indicus. Next base: position 15,482,975 of record JACDQD010000009.1, on the reverse strand, counting down.
ACTTTCGTAACCCGCTCTGTTTATACAGGTGTTATATTGGTCGATAAAAAGGGCCACTTGTTAGGCCTCCTTCTTAATATGCTCGATCGGCTTTGGATCGATTGCGAATGAGAATCCCTGTCGGTCCATCTGCCGGGTCCAAATTTATGATGGATTTCTGGAATTGAAGATCCTGCCCCTTTTTTTTATCGTGGACTCGAGCCTCCCCCCATATACTTCAATCATCCCTGAGAAATCTTCGCTCAAATCTTTTCCCTAAGAAAGGTTCTCGTACATGCTTTGTATCCAAAACAACGAAAGGGATCCTATTCGGGCTGGTATAAAAAGAGTATATACCTTAGAAATAAATTAAAATAAGGAATAAGAACTGAAAATCGTATATTAAATTACATGTTGTTTTGTTCCCTCCTGATGAAACTTTTTAAGAATCTTAATACACATTTCTTAATAAAAACAGATTCAGACCAAAAAAAAAACGGGGAGGTACTACAAAATGAGGAAGTTTACGACGCAGAAAACCTTTTTGTGATGTAGCTCGAGCGGATTCTGTGATGAAATCTTTTTTAGCTTAATATTTAAATTCAACTAATTTCTCATTTTTTGTAACGAAATAATTCTTTATTAATCTCATTAATAAAAGGACGGTTTATTATCTGTATAGGTTTTTAACTTACAAGTTAAAACAGATTTTCAAAACCTTTAGAAAACTATGAGTAAACAATACACATTCATTAGTGTTGTTTTCATTAAATTACTCCTGAATATAGTTTAATTTCGCTTCACAAAACCTCATTTGGACTGATAAGATATTTGTAGTAAGGAAATATTTTGAAAAAACACGAAAATGAATTTAATTGAGAATCTGAATCTGGGTCTAAATATAGTGCGGTTGCTATAATGCACTGAAATATCTGCAACAGCCAATTCACAATATTCAGTTAAGAAAATGAAGTAGAATTATTTGTTTCACGCGTGTATGAATCTATATTGATACACATTTCCTTAAATTCTCGTTAATTTAAAGTTTAATTCAGCTCTATTGCCCTATGTCTGAATTCAAAGTAACATTATCTGTGCCGGCTTGAAAACTAATCACGCTAATGAGCGGGCCTGCCCCGAGCCACAAAAAAGGGTCACCCCGTGTAACCCACCCTTGCCCGAACCGCAAGGTAATTGCCAATAAAAAAAGTTGGTAATTTACTTTTTTCTACCTTATCTCTAAGAAAGCGCGCCGCTCCGACAGTCCTCCAAAAATAAATGAACTCCCTCAAGTCGGTTCTCCGAAGTTAGTCGGGCCAATATTCAATTTTGCCGATTAGTTTATCGTCGCGTTATCGAAGAAACTTTCCTGTCCCTGCGGGCGCCGCTCTCAGATTATGTTCTGAATGAATCTCGGAGCTAGCGACAACATTAGAATTGCTGGATTCCACCCTCGTATTGCTACAACTAGAACTGCACTCCAATATATTACCATGTCATATTACATACAAATATATCATCTGCTAGGATAATTGTCATCAAGACCAGGCGAATAGATTAATAAATGAGCAAAGTATAAATTGCATGAATAATTCACGTCGGGCAGGATTATGATAAGTTTAAAACCTATTTCCACTTACTTATTCAGATGTCTGCCCCGCAAAGCTGAACTAGTTTAATGGCTGGTAGTGTGTTTCTCAGGCAAGTCCCTTTGCAACTTAGGCCGTAAAATGTATTAACTCTCCGTAATTTCATTCAATAAAGGTTAGTGTTTAAAACGAAAACTATTTTACGGTCTAACCAGAGAATATGAGATGAGATCGACTTTGCCGGTATGTTATAAAGTCACTGGGAATATTAAAGTGATGATTAAAACGCGTAAAATAAAGATGCCTATAAATTTAAAAGTTGTTAAATAAAGTATAGAGTTAATTTCGTGGCTGATAACAAGAATAGTATCGCAAATACATCGTATGTATTAGATGGAACCTAATTGCTTTAAAATGTTATAACCGTCAGTTGATGTCATTGACTTTAAAATGTGGAATATGAATACAAAATAATTGGTATCCCAAAACCTTATGACATTGGTGTCTTCAGCAACACAATAAATGGTTTGTTATTTTTATATATTGGTTGACATACGTCGAACCTGAAGTCCGGCTGAAATGATTGCAAATTTTAATTGATTAAACAGAGATCATCATCCAACTCCAGCGTTGAATTAATTATTGTTTTATTAGAGGTTCCATTTTCTTTTGTTCTGGATACACATCAGTATTTTCAGTGTGACTGAACGGTACGGAGAACTCATTTCCCCGTCGTCCAACTGACTGCAAAAACGAACACCCCGGCAAAAAAGAATGTAAAGTACAATTAATCATCCGGCCATAGTTTTTTGTTAAATAGTTCTTTTTCCCCCGAGGCATATTTCTGATGGATTGTTACGTTCGTCCATTATTTAATCCCATACCGCGGGAGTAAATAAAAACAACAGGTTGAATGTTGGATAGGTAAATAACCGTTCTCCCGGTACCGGGGCCAGTGCTCCGAGCTCTGTGAAAACCGGTCTGTTTCTGACAGACAGGGGGAGGGGCATTAAAACCAATGATGAATTCGCATCCCGTCCCATCGGCCATTGTACTCTATAATATCTACGCCCCTCTCGAAAACAATGTGTTTGATGTTTACACCAGGGTTATACGCGACGCTGTATGCGGTTAATTACTGTCACCTTTCTCTTATTCTTCGGACAAGACATGACGCTTCGACTGAATTTGTCGACAAAGCGTCCATTGTTACACTTTTCACTACAATTCCACGCAGCGGGAAGATGGACATTGTTGATGCTTGGGTCTGACACGACTAATCGAATGTAAATTGGGCCAAAAATTTAAGCAGGACTATCAAAGAGAATGAAGAAAAAGTATATAAACATAGAATAATGAAGAAATAAGAAGGTTTGTCAAATTGAAATGGTGATGTTGTAAAGGTTGATGGTGTGTTGTTGGAATCACTGATAGTAATTTTCCTTCAATAGTAAAATTTCAATTTCTTAATTTATAGCGATATTAAGAAAACATAATTAATGATAAATTGGACCAAAAAAACCCATGGAAAAGGGGCATATATCTCTGCAACAATATTAGTTGGTCATGAACATATTAACAATATTTGGAACATAAAATAAATTGGATATTACTTCTACCAGTATAACTAATTTCTTATCCAGGCAATGTAATTAGTGATGGCCCGATCATAAAATTTGATCAAGGTCGTAATTTGCGATTCTTCGAGGTTCTGTTTTTAACACATCGAGCTGACCGCTATACAGAGAGTTCTCTCTCTAAATGCAGCGAGCGGTAGACATTACATTAGGTTGCTGGATCCAAGGGCCTCAAGTAATACAACCGCCCCACACCCCCACCCCGACACGTCTTACATTTAAAGTGAACATTATTGAGTCCGTGCCCAGCTAGAGAGAGGGCCCTTTTTAGGCCCACCGCAACGTACGCACAGCCCCGGTATCGATTATATCATGAGAAAAACACATTCATTTTTAAACGGTGCTATAAAGTTTAATTTTTTCAGTATAAAATGGAAGGTGTTGCTCAATTGGGCATTTGGTCTAAGCGAGACTGGAATTGATCTCTTAAATAGATAAATAATGAATTTATAATACGTGGTAGTTGGTACGCGAAGGGCTCTAATTTTGACTTGACACATTATGTAAATTCTCCATGTTTTCGTATTCTGTCGAAACTCGGAAATTCCAATCAAGTAATATGATAATATGACAGAACAGAAATTTTACATTACCGTAGATTTCGTGTGTTTCGGTCCTTTCGCTGGTTTGGTCTTTTGCTAGACCGGTTTCGGCTGCTCGCCATCTTCAGTAGCGGTGTTAGTCACTTTTGGCACTTTGGACATGTATTTTCCTCTATAATAATCCGAGATATGCAGGATAACAGATGGACGTATAATGCCTATTGAGTTTTAATGTAATACGGCGCGGTTACACTAGCCCACCCTACTGGTCCGTTTGGCGTGGCGTGCATCAGCGCGTCATACGTCCATCTGTTATCCTGCATATCTCGGATTATTATAGAGGAAAATACATGTCCAAAGTGCCAAAAGTGACTAACACCGCTACTGACGATGGCGAGCAGCGGTCTAGCAAAAGACGAAATCAGCGAGAGGGGACCAAAACCAGCGGTATTCCAACCACTCGCAGACCACAAAACAGGTATGTTAAACAAATTTTACATTGGATGGATATTGCAGTATTGGAGCAACCGTTTTCCCAATATATACACTAGATAAGGTGCAATGCGGGGGAGGGGGTTGTGTTTCTAAACCTAATTAATAAGAACAGATAATAATCTTTTTTAGGAACTATTAAAAAATAGTATAGAAACTAAAAGTTTCTTATCATAGCTGCATTCGTAGCTGAGAGTACTGAAGCCATATTGAATGTGAACCATGGGTAGACATTGCTTAGGTAAACGGGGGAACCGAAAGCCAACTGGGGAGACGGTGAAACTGATTTAAATTCAGCACTGTCCCTTGGATATTGTGCCCGGTTACAGCTTACCTCAAGGGTCCGGAAACGGATTATATTTCAAACATTATGCAATGTACGCCGAACACTGCGGTTTCACAACTACACCGAATTCAATTACACTTTTATAAAAACAAAAAATGTCAAGAAAGAATATCTGTGCCGTCGAATCGCCAGAAATTTGTAGAGGGGATGTACTGTGGAGCGGCTAAGATGAAGTAGTTGAAAAAAAAGAATGATCTTTCACGTATTTAAAATAATAAGCAACGTATAGAAATAAAACAATCAGTCTGTACAACGGTAGAATATTTAATATCATTCACATTCATTATTTAAAAGAGTTTAATAATAGGATTTAAAATAGGTCTAAAACGCGCAAAGGGGAGAACAAAATCATACCACAGATTAGACATTTATCATTTTAGAATATAACATGAAACATATAATATTTATAAAAATAATAATCAAAAATGGTAGTGCACTTTACCATTTTGTATGAAAGCCGTATATAAAGCAGGGCTTTGATACCGTGCCATTACAGCACTTCTGTATTGCGGGTTGCTTCAGTTTAATATAAAGGCGGCAATAGGCCGTCCCTTACTACCGCCCGACATAAAAGTTATCGCAATAAAGCTACGATGTACTGTACACTCTTACCACTTGACTGCAACCAACCAGCCAGATCCAACTCTATACCACTTTCATAGTCCTCAAAGGGAGGCTTAATAAATAATATATAAGCTTATGAAAAAATTCTGAAATTTTGTTAGCCGTTCAACTCCTGAGGTTTTACGTGCGTTTTGGTATTCTTTTTTTACAGTATCCCTGAAGTTATAATTCTCAAGAGACAATAATATTGTATGGATATTACATATATGTATACAACCCGAAAATAAGGCCATACAGTAGTGTGTCGAAACTCCCCTTACTGTTTTTTATAAAGGATGGAAACACTGTGGCGAGTGATAATTTGCATTCCGAAGTACCTGTCCCTACATGTTTAGAGTACCGTCGCCTAATTGAGAATTCCTCCCTTAATTGCTTTCCTCGATAAAGTTTAATAAATTCTTCCTCGGTTAACTAGTAAATGTGTCTGCACTACTTGTGGGCTATTTCGCGTTCTGCGAGAATACACCAGATAGGTTTTAACGGCTGTAAAGAGTAGTTTCCGACATGTGAAATGCTTGTAGGAGGCCCACTGGGTGGTCCCCAATCTTGTCCCTATACACCTACATCCGAAGAACGGGCTCTTCTTCAATTCTATCAAGCCCAATCAATGGTGGACATTTATCGGGCTCCTAGTCTACTATTGCACTAAGGAAATTTAATCAGAAAACGATTTTGTGCAACTTAAAATTTAGAATAATAAAATATTCTTCAATTCGGTTTCTGAAAATTCCAAAAATTTTTTTTTTAATTTGTTTGTGGAGGCAGCAATTCTGACCTCCGGGCCTTATAATCATTATTCGGGAGACGCAATATTTTAAGGAATACTTCAATACGATGTATGTAACATATATGAATTTCAGAATGCCATATCACGAAATTACCTTTTTATACCTTCAATTTTACAGAGGTTCCTATGAATAAAGTTTTCAAAACGTTTTCCCGCACAAAAAGGCTCTTTTATCTCCGGCTCAGGCCCTATTCACTTGCACATCCGCTCATACGTTCATAGCCCGCCGACCGCATTGCGTTTCTCCATAGACTCGTTCACTTGTCAGTTCTCCAGGTCGCTTCCTCTATCTCCCTTATCAAAGTCTAGCCTCCACCTCCTCCGCATGCTTTCTTCCCCCACTTATCTATATTCTCTTTTGAGCCTCGTACAAACAAAGTTCTACTTGTTTGTAGTAAACAGGATCATTCCTATCTTGGCTGGAAATGAAAGTCCTCTTTCATAGACTAGTTCCATTCTTGACTCGGGGCCTCGGATCTGCCTCTCTCTTTCACTCCTACACACAAATTGAATTATCATATTTTACTTCTCATTTGGAGGATTACGCCTAAGATTTCTGTGGAATTCCAAATAGAAACGAACAGTTAAAATTTTATAAAATAAACCATTTTAATTCATTATAACTCTGTTTTTATTATTAGAATTATTCTTCGATCAAATAAAACTCTGGGAAATGAGAAAATGATTATCGAATCTTGAGGTATAGTGTTAAAGTAGACTAACTTCTTTTCGGGTATTCAATCATGTTATAAAATTGATTTTAAAACGCTTATCTAAGTTAGATACAAAATTATCGGGATGTTGAAAAAAAATGTAGTATTTCAAATAACCTACGAAACTGCAACATATATGACTTCACCTTCCATTATATTTTCTTATTTATTGTGAATGTGTAGACAACTTCAAATGACAATGTACTAAAGCGTGGGATCCAGAAAGAGATAAATCCCTATACCGGTGGGTAGGAAAAAACGTATCAGTGGATAAATTCCTGGGGGAGCTCTGAATCGTTCTCCTGCACCGTTTTTCCTATCGCTTTCCCAGGAAAATGTTTACAGTCCCCCATTCGGGATATATATATATATATATATATATATATATATATATATACATATATTTATTTATCTAGGATTTATTCGAAAATAATATATCGAGGACCAGTCAATTTCTGAAACATTTTCTAATTTCCGTGTTAATATTAAATTAAGGGACGGAAATTCAAAATTTCTCTGTTTGTATTTATCAGAAGTTTCATCAGATCGTCATGTTTCGTTTATGCTTCGAAATTTTTGCGTCAACCTTTTCCTGAATACGTTTCGGTGTTAGAGCAGAAATCTATGTAAAAACTCTATTTTTCGTAGGTTAACATACCTGTTTTGTGTAACCCCGCATTGTCCCTTATCTAGTGTATATAATGGGAAAACGGTTGTTCTAATACTGCAACATCCATCCAATGTAAAATTTGTTTAACATACCTGTTTTGTGGTCTGTGAAGGGTTGGAATACCATAGATTTCGTGTGTTTCTGTGTTTCTGACCACTCGCTGGTTTGGTATTTTGCTAGACCGCTGTAACGGTGTTAGTCACTTTTGGCACTTTGGATGTTTTTTGGGTATCCCCACTGCACTGTCACTGTCACTTGTACTGTAAAAATGTATTTTCCTCTATAATAATCCGAGATATGCAGGATAACAGATGGACGTATGACGGCGCTGATGCACGCCACGCCAAACGGACCAGTAGGGCCGTATTATATTAAAACTCAATACGCATTATACATCCAGCATTTATCCTGCATATCTCGGATTATTATAGAGGAAAATACATTTTTACAGTACAAGTGACAGTGACAGTGCAGTGAGGATGCCCCAAAAACAACCAATGTGCCAACAGTGACTAACACCGCTACTGAAGATGGCGAGCAGCCGAAACCGGTCCAGCAAAAGACCAAACCAGCGAGAGGAGACTGAAGCACCACAAACCTACTCTATTTTTCCTATTTATTCCAAATATCAACTGTTTTTTTGACCAAATGCGCCTTCTTACGCAATCAGGCCATCGAACTTTTATTTTATTTCTAAACTAACCGAGGATGACGATGGACAGGAAACGCAAGTGGTGCCAGAACTTCGATAAACTCTTATTTCATTAAAAGTTTTTCGTCCCATCTCATGTATGCCCCATACAATTTGAAAACGATATTACTAGATTGTATCTCATGATATACAAATGAAAGTAAAATAGATTTTTGGTTATTGACAAAGCTATCTATCTCCTTTTAGGTTTCAACCTGGTTTCGACTACACGTTATTGGCAGATGCTAGGAATTAGATAAAAATAAAAGTTAGTATTTGGGTATTTCGAACTTTTTTGCTAGGTTACGAATACCGTTGTCGAAATGTGGATCTGATGGGGCGGCCCAGTGCAGAATACCGCGGGGCCTAATTTCGTTCGACGCCGAGGGCCCTTCGCCTAATTGGAGCCCACCTGTTTGTCTTCCGGATTGTTAGATTCGTACTAAAATTGGGTTCGATCGGTGTTCCCGTAAATCCACTAAACCGTGGACAATCTTCTGCCGTGGCCCCGGTACCAGTCCATTGGTGGAGGAACAAGGGGAGGAGGCTGTACTAATTAGTGGCACACTAGCGCTCCCCGCCATCCAAACCGACACAGCCATCCGCCGTATAAATCCCTTCAAACCATACCCTCGGGGACCATTCTATCGATTCAATTTGTCAACCTTATTCCACTGTCTTTCACTCTGTATATAAGAGTCACGGCCGTAGAAGAAAACATCGAAATAAGGCGTCACAATGATATAACTATTAATATGAGATATGGCTATTTTAACCCGTTCGCTACCAACCGTCACATATATGTGACACAGCTTTTTTTTACCGCAGCCCAACGTCACACATATGTGACAGATATTTTTGCACAATTTACAAAGGCATGTTTGAACATGTTGAGTATTGAACAAAAGTGTTAAGTTAAAACTGTAAAATGTATGAGGTGTGCTCTCGCATTAGATTATTTAGTCTTTATAACAGTTGAATAGGTGGTTTTAGCAGGGTTAGTGAAATTAACAGGCAATAAGTTAAATTTAAAAAAAGGAAAAGATTTTGTGTAGCAAAATGATTAAAATTGTTATGTAAGTGAGCTATAAAAATTATTATTACATTTAATATTTTTTAACAGAAACATATCTCTCAACAAAATGTTGAATTTTCGTAAAATAATATGAATTTCATTTCGATAAATTGTATTTATATTTTTTTGTCTTATAATCAATTTCTTCTAATTTAATGTGACATATATATGACACATGGGCTACAGCGTTTAGTTTTTATCTATAGCCCGGCGTCACATATTTGTGTCAGTTTAAAAGAATACTTATTTTACTTTTTTAGACTGTTCTAAATACACATACGTAAAATCTATTCCGATTGATTTCGTATAATACCGAAAAAAGCTTGGGCTATGTTGGATGCTTTCTCCAGAAGATCCTGGTAGCGAACTGGTTAAGGGACACAGTGAAATATGAATTCTTTTCCATCCGTGTCAAGTATTATTTTAAAAGCATTCATGAAGCAGTAAATAGTCAGTGCAAATTAAACTTTCAAAATTTTACGACTGGAAAATTATGTACGGGGAATAAACATTAATAGACCGCAGCCGTTTTAACTAATTATCATTATTTGAATCATTCAGGTACCAGTTGATCAAAAAGAGATTAGTTATGAATACAGAATATGATTAATGATTTAATTACATACAGTCTCCTCTCGCTGGCTTTGATTGAACAAACTTCTTGATGATTTTGAAGGCGTTAATTAATAATGTGAATGCAGAAGATATTGCGACGACAGTTAAAGCATGTAGTAAGCTATGTTTTATTCTCAAACGTTATTGAAATACCGACGGAGTAATTGCTGGAATTGATAATCCGGGATAATTTCGAAAATGATTGTACCCCCAATGATTAATATAGACAGTTGATTATAGGCAACCGAGTGAACTCCGGGTTTCAGTCTGAAACCGATTTCAAATGAGATTCTAACCAAAGGGGGGTGAGAGAAATATGACAAATTGTTGCGGTAACTTCATCGGATTATTTCGTTGCTAAGTAACAAATGGCATTGGACGCGGGTTGACACATTCCAGGGCCTGGCGTGTAATCCCACTCTGAGTTATTACTCCTTTCTCACGTTTGGAGCACAAAAATGTGTTTCGCATTTCGAAAATGTTATAGGAAAACCGTAGATTTCGAGCGTTTCTGCACCCTCCCGCCGGTTTGGTCTTGTGCTAGACCGGTTTCGACTGCTCGCGGAGATAAAATGAAACGATAATTCATTTCTGACGTAATAAATTTCGTTAATATTCTTAGCAGTTTGCTTAAAAATAAGTACTTTCAATAGCCGTGAATCTATAAAAAATATGTAAAAGGCATCATTCGTGTCAGATTAAATTGGCTATTAGATTTGTATCCTAAAGTCTGTTTGCCGAGAGACAATATAATCGATAATAATAAGGCGGTTATCTGGCTTACATTATTATTATTTCAGGCCGTAAATCCCAACTTGGACGGAAAGATACAAAAAGGTCGTTACATTTTTAACGTTTTTTCTTTCTCGGTCTCGGTCGGTGAAGGGTTCGGTCACGCGACAGGTAGAGTGAGCAGCCACTTCAGGATTTAGTGGCTGAGTTATTAATGACGCCGCTAAAAAAAGTTATGTCACTAAATGAATAATCAGAAAACAATAAAAGCTTACCAAATGAAATAACTGCTTTTCCTAACGACGAAAATACAGTCTGTCGGGGTTACAGTAAAAATTTAATTGACTAAGATGGGACTTTTGATAATAACCATTAAAAGGAAACGGGAGCAACCAACGGTGAGAATGATGGAGGAGAATAAATTAGAACAGAAGTTAATATTTTAAAAAATAGTCGCCAGGTTGTATTTAGGCCGAAAGATTCTCATGTATCTCACAGAAGAGAGAATAAACTTAACAATTAAGAAAAAAGAAGTCACAGAACAGCCACAAATATATCTACATATATAACTATGGTTAAAAGATTGACATTTCTGGTTACTATCTGAGACATGAATTTAAACCCTATTGTTTGGTAATGAAGATGAAGTACCGATCAAGTTTTTACAGTTACATTCATGATGTACGATTGGGTAGAACTCTTAACTAACGAAATCTCAGCTCCTATTCTTTGACGGCAGCTGAGCAGCTACTTGGGTTAAGTGTAAGCGTCAAGTGGGACTGGAGCTAAGATTCGCTGAGCCTTTCAAAGCTGTTTGGAACCGAGTGAAATAAACAAGTGGAGACGGAGTGTCGCTGCTCCTCTCAAGTAAACAATGCTGGACGAAAGAGAAAAAAGGGAAAAAGAAAATGAAAATCTGACTTCGTGAAGTTCGAGGTCGAGTGAGCCATTTCCAAGTCCTCCAATCAGACGTCTCCACTCTCTGAACCGCTGCTTTTCCCAGGGACAGATATAAGCCCCGAAGCCGTAAACAAAATTAAATTAGTTTGCCTGCGGCAGTTGTAGTAGTTTTGGAGATATTGATTGGGAAGGGGAACGAAGCGATGGGCGCTTTAATGTGAAAAATATATCCCACTTAACTCATAATATTCGTGTATAAATCAATTACGCCCGATTACTATAATTTTGATACTACATTTGATAATATTATGGTGTGATATAAAATGGAGTATTTACAGTTTAAATTACACTAAGGGCGATGAAAATTCAAAAAGGTTATGAAAGTTCTGATCCGAAGAATCCTTTATTGAATTCCAGGTATATCAACTGACAGCATACATCTGAAAAGTCTGTTATATTTATGAACGTCATTTTATGAATTTTATAATGTGTTGTTTTAATACTTCGGTATCTAATGATCGATAGGGCGGAGTTGAAAGGGAGAACGAGCGATGGGTAATTTAGTTGGGTCCCCGTTTCCCTACCCCCAAAGGTGGATGAAAGTTGCAGCGGTTCCTTTAGGAATCCAGTACCGTTTGAAGCGGGAGAAAGGTAAACACCCTCTCTTGATCCTTTGGTCGGGGTGGGTTCACCAATCTAGGGACCCCCTGCGGTTCTTCCCTTACAGTCCCCTCGCCGGGGAGGGTAATTTAATTCGGTCATTATTATTATTATTACCGTGACTTTGTCAGCTATAATTAAATTATGCGTCTCCTACAATGGATTATTGGCTGAAATATAGGCTGCGGATAGAATATATAAGAATCTTTTTAAATTCACTGTGTTACCGAGTTGACAAACGGGCCTTCTATTTAAGCAGGTCTAAGTGTGCTGATATTGATTCATTCTGTTGCCATATTCTAGACATATTTCATACTAATGGCTCTATTAATTCATCGTGTGTGTATGTGTGATTAACACACAAATCAGTTATGAAAAACATTTTTCTATTGTTTCGACTGCTTGGAAATATAAATTTAAATACAGTGGGAAGAAGCTTGACGGGGATTGAATTAAGGTAATCCCTCTCAGTAAACTTTGTCTTCAGTAGGCCCATATTTCGTGAAAACTTGGAGGGGGGGCCACGTTTTAAGTTTCTGAACTTGCAGCTTAATATATTAATTTCTTACTTAGATCTTCTGACGCTCCGGAATTCTTGTGAATCCGCTCAGACGATACGAACAGTCGGTCGGTTTCCAACTAAAATTGAAGTTAGATAGATCTTAAAAGTTATTCAATCTGCCTAAAACTTGGAGTGGGTAATTTTAACGGGATATGCTCAACCGGTAGAACACTTTTCTAATGCGGGCCCCTGGTTTAGTATTCAGGCGCTCCATACTTTCCCAACTGATTTGATCAATGACCGAAGCATTACTCTTCGCTGAATTATACTCAAGTATATTTCAATGGTAATTTCTGATAAATTTCACGTGTACGAATTCTCCCGTATTAAAAATTACGGATTATTTCTATTATGAAGAATTTGCACTTTTTTGTTTCATTTTCAAAAAAACTTGCGCATACTACTTCAGCTATTAAAAATAAAACTTTCGATCAATTTCAAGGTGATAATTTTTCGGTATATCCATTAAATTAACTATTAAATAGAGTAAATAGAGTCAGTATCCGGCTCAGCACGGTATAAATTCCGTACATCGGATTTAAACTGCTCTGGGATCGTATGACGCCACGGTCCAACCGCGAGCAACCCGCTTTCCATACCGGTTTGCATAGGCACTATCTCGGGCGAGGGAACTTTGCATTCTGCTCCCGCTTCTATTCCAAGCAGCCGACGGGTTCAGGTGGGTTTTGAATTTTTACGAGTACCATCCCCAGGAGGCGGTTCTGTAGCACATGATTCAGCAGTTCGGTGCGAAAGCGTCGGTCTGAAATATACGGCGCCTTTTAAGCGCGCTCGGAACAGAGTTTGATCTCATTCCGCCCGCATAAACGGTCCGAAGATTAGACCGCTGGAAACTCAGATTTATTTCCGCCCTATTATCGCGGCCCGTTGAAAGCCAAACTAAGATCCGCCTATTAATTTCGATAAATGCCGGTTAAGTGTCAGCTTTGTAACGATGATATATTTTAGAGCTGAATGGATGTGGGCACCCATTTGGAAGGGCAAGAATCAGTCCGGTATTATCATCAGTAAAGATTAGAGTAAAAAAAGAAAAATTTTTTTTGCCGGGCTTCGCGTCGCATTTTCCATTTTTTTAAATCGGTATGATCGATCGAGCTACCCTGAAAAATCCAATATTCATAGTCATATATTCATTAGATCCTGATGAAATACACTCAAACCGAGAATATATTAAGGGTTAGTGCTTGGGAGTTTTAAAGTTTCTACTTCTGCAAGTGTTTACGGCGGGGCCGGGAAAGGCGCACCTAATTCCGGGGAAATTAAAAATTCCCTCGCGAGACGAATTTTAATGCCGGACAATTTAAGGAGAGGAGACGCGCCGAGGAAGGACGCGCGGTCGGGTTAAGGGTTAAATATTTTATTTACAACGGAAATATCCCCGGCCGGCTGTTTGGAGGGGATTTTAATTGAGTTAAACGGAGCCCTTAATAGAGCCTTGCACGGAACTTGCTTCAATTATTAAAGTGGGCCCCTCCCGCGACTACACCAGACCGCTATTACTTAGCTATTGGTCTAAGCCCGTCCCTCTAATTAATCATGGGCTTTAGTTTTCTATTGTCTTCTAATTAAAACTTCCACCTAAATATCAATTAGTGGACTAATGGAATGAAAGTAGTATATTGAAAATCGAACAATGGAATTAGAGCGTTATACTTAATAATAATAATTGTATCGAAGGAATTTAGACAGTTGTTAAGAAAGTGTTTCGAAAAAATAGCAGCCATAGTAGATTTTCCAGCCATAGAACGGTTCCAAACCGTTCGGTTAGTCATTGAGTTTAATTGTTATTACTGTACAAGATGAGCATAATAAAATCCTGATAGCATAATCTTGCTTTTAATTGCGGCTTCGATAATTCGGCGTTTATGTGTAATAGATTGGCACATAATGAATGATAAGCGACCGGTATGACTGTCTATTATGCCGGAACCGAACCAGGTGAAAAATTCATCGCAGGTCTTTCAACCGTAAAACTATTTATTTATTTTTGTAATATCTATGAAATACATCCGAAATTAAATATATCAAGTTCTTGAAGCAATACATTTTTGGCTGAGGTTTTATTGAAAAATATATTTATGACGATATTTACTCTTGAATGAAATTCACACGGCCTGTATAAAGAGGGTCCTGGGGATCGATGCCCGCGTAGGTAGGGATTTCCACTAGGAGGAACCCAGGTGAAGAAGTCCGGAAATGAGCTAAAGCTAGAACCTGCAAAAACGAAATAATTATTTCAGTTTTTATCACCCCTATTTTGTGTACATTAATTTTACGAAGATATTTTCGTTTTCCTCTTGGATAGTTTAAACTCAATGAAAGTATGGTTGAGGAAATATTTTCTTTAAAAACCGTAAGCGATATAATGTCACTCCACATTCATACCCGCACCTAAGGTGTACGTGTACAGGACAATGGAGTTCCAACTTTAACAAGTATCGCGGTACATTTTGCATTTTGTACGCTTGAAGCACTTAGGAGAAGACTTTTATAGCTGTTTGTATAATGCTCTCAGCTGTCGTATCTCACGCTGTTCTCCTTTAGGGTTTTTGGAATATTCAACTTGTGGAGGGACATACATTTATCCTATTCTAATTTTGCATAGTGTTCCATAACTGATAAAATAATCAT
Organism: Lethocerus indicus; assembly: GCA_019843655.1. Lineage (NCBI taxonomy): Eukaryota > Metazoa > Arthropoda > Insecta > Hemiptera > Belostomatidae > Lethocerus > Lethocerus indicus. Next base: position 15,467,709 of record JACDQD010000009.1, on the reverse strand, counting down.
TTAATTGTACATCAGAATTCAACATTGTACCTATTTCGTGCTGAAGTGTTATGCCTACCGTTTACCGATCTCCTGGTAAATCAAAAGATGGAAGACTTTCAAAAATTGTCGACGTTCGAGCACGCTCTGCGCGTGTAAGCGATGTTTTTAATATTAAGCAGCCGGGTCAGTGGACCCCTTAGATGCCGAGGGCACACAGGATACGGCAATAACAGCCCCAGTAACAGACTCCACTCCCTTCTCGCCTTCCAAAACGGCTCCGCTTTTAATATTAACCCCTTCTAAAACGGCCAAATGTTTGTCGTCGGGCGAGCATACAAAGTGGGGCGTTACAGGTCATCGGTTCAGAATTAAACTGAAAGCACGAACTTCATACATTTACTATTCTCTGTTGGTCCAAAGCTTGGCCGATTTGAGGCCGTCGCCGCAGTTAATAGTATTCTGTTGGTATCAGTGTTTCATTATATCGATCATTAAATTAAATTACCGATTTAATATTATATGAAATTAAACAACAGAATACAAGAAAATCTTTACTCCTAGAATAAACTAGCAGACCCTTTCCGATTTCCGGTTTGTGTTTTTCTAGACCTGAAACACAGAAGAGAGAATGAACTAAAAAGAGCGTACTAAATTGGCAGTAAATACTCGGTTTTTGACTGTTCATGTTCTTTTTCCATCTTGCCGACAGTGGGCTGATGAGTGAGCCTGAAATTGAAATCGGTACTTCTACAGGAGCCTTGGTTGGGGACGTTCTCCCTGACTGTTTGTTAAAGAACGGAGAAGTTGCTTCGCCTTTCGCTGATTGTTGGCGTCAGACAATGGAGGTCGGCGAGTGTAAGCCGGCCCCAGAACTGCGGTTAATCTTGGCCCGGGACACAGAGGGGCCCCATTCTTCCGAATGGGCGTTCTTCAAAATGTGCAATTAGCTCGGTTTTCGTATAGCCCCTCATATCGGGCCCTTTTAAGTTCCGACGTCTCGCCAAAGCTGTCTCGTCCCGAGGCCCAAATTGGCGCTGTCCTTATACGTGATTAATTACACATCTCGGGCGAAGAGATTTATTGGACAACTTAGGAGACATCCGTATGGTGGTACCGGAGCGTTTGGAATCTCATCAATCGTACCATCTTCACGTAATCATTCTCAAGCATCCCGATAGCAATATAAATCTATTCGCAAATTAGAGCAAAGAACTCTCTTTGTATTTTCGAATTCTGATGAAGCGCAGAATACTATAAAGTGTTGTACAATAATGTTAAAATTTGGTGAAATATGTTGTAATAAGAATGGATACAATAATAAGGCACTTTCGGAAGCGTTAAATATCTTGTTTTATTTTTGAACGTTCATCGTTTACACCTGTCTAGACCCGAGGAGTTAATATTATAGACCTTGTATCCCCATAATGCGGAAGCGCGTGGTCCGCCGTTTATCATGGGACACATTATTGAGATCTCTTTTGTGTTCCTGGAAAAGGCCACCTAACACCGGCTTGATATTAAATTCAGTCGACCCGCTACTCTCACGTGCTCTAACGGTTTAGCATCCCCGGGCCCTTGTTTCTTTTTTCCCTGTAATTTCGGCCCCTTTGAACTTGGCTGGCTTAATCTGAATATTCAAGACGCCTTCTCGCGTGTTATTGACTTATCTTGATTGTACATAATGTACGTAGTTTAGTCGGGGACCTGAGAGAGCGTAGAGCGCTCTGATATTTTGTCAACTAATTATTACGACAATCACATCCGTGATGTTACATTCCTTTAGAGCGAACCTAGACTCAAAAGTGTCCTTACGTGCTTTATTCTGCTTAATTCATAAGAAGTTAACCAAATTGGACTATAGAGAGAAAACAAAATCCCCTTTAATTCTGTTCGTGTATTCTGCAGACGTTAATAAATAAAAAATGTAATTAGTTTTCAGTATATTTGTTGCCATGTTGTAACTATTTACAAATTAATATGACAGCTTAAAGACAAGATTTATAAGATAAGATATTTCATAAACAACTAACAATGACTCCAGGTGACAGCGATGCATTTCTTAGTTGAATCTGCCTACCTCGGTTCGAACTGAAAAAAATACAGATAAAATTAATAATGGGGGCGGGGTACTGAAAATTATATGATTGTGTACAGTAATATAGAATAATTTTTATACAAAGAAAATAATAACACACATTCCACGGATTGTAGTAATGATAGGACGGTAGCGGCGTGGTGCTCTTATAGAAGAGGACACCTTCTCTTGACACCGGTAAACAGTAGCAGACCGCCATCACTACGATCAACAGGAAACTGAGGAGCCGCATTTCCACTGTGCAACAAGTATTTATTACGACGGTTCTTACTAAAAACGGTTCTAGTTATATTTTCCTTACCTCCTAAGAATTTCAAAATTATTTTTGTTTCAAGTCGGCAACGGGTGTCGTAACAGGTCCGTCGCCTAGCAACGAATCAATTCAATGACATCACCGCTGCCGAATCTCATCCGGTCTATTTGGCAATCAGTTTGGGAACGGCAGCTCCAAATTGCAATCACATGTGTTTACCGATGCTAACGTCAATTTGGCTGCAGTCGGGGATTGATTATGTCGTCCATGATATTTATGCGATTGTGCGGCCGTTCTGCATAATTACTTTTAATTTATGCCTACTATCATTCTCTTCACTACTGCCATTAGTAGACTTCTGAAGCACCTAATTTTTTGACCGATATTAAGCTATTGTCGAATTCTTGAGGCCAGTTTTGCTTAAAACTAAAGAGTCTAATGAACTTCAGGAGGAAGCGTTAAAATAAAAAGATTGGGTCCTGACTAAAATTAGAATGATATATTTATGTGAAATGAATTTAAGTGTCAGAAACTTAATTTCATAACAATTTTTAATAGCAGGTGCAATTACACAATTTTGGTAACCGTTAAGATTTATCAATCATTTTTAATATTGAATCAATTAAAATGTTGAAAAATACTATATTTCTATATTAACCGTCAATTCCTAACATGTTATCCCATCTTACAATATAATTTCAGATAAAATAATGTAAAACTATTAGTCGCATTCATATATTTATTCCATCTCACCTACGTTTGTTGACAGCTAGACGAACACTACACAAACTGATATCAATAGTGAAGAAACGACGTCTTAGTTTACTACTGTAAATAACATTATCACGGTGCCCTGTTGATCTCTGCGTTATCGGAACCAACATTATCTCGGTCAACATCAAATATTCCTATTATTAGTTGAAAACACTGTAACGTGTTGATATTGTTATTCGAGGATATTTGAGCGACCGTCACAGACACGAGTCATTAATACCGCCAGGTTATTAGGAATATATAAAATAGGAGATTGCAAAATTCCAAAGGACCGCTCCTAAATCTGAAGGAAGTTGAAAATTAGATGTGCAAGCGAGATTCCCTCATGCTTAAACCGTGATCGGGGATTATTTTAATGTAGGAAGCAGTTTGCCGGTTTCGGATTGGGAGTAGGTAGCCCGGAAAGGTTAGGCACATCTGGCCAAAACTCCTACAATCAACCGTTGCTCGGCCATTAGTCACTGTCATCTTTGTTGCGGGAAAACTTTCCTACGGGATCCTCCGCTTTCCCCATCCGTTTTCATCCGTTCCCGCTTTTCAATTATCTTTTAAATACTCGGTTTTGAACTTTCTCCGTGTCCCCGCGAGGGAGAGATTATTTTTATTTTCAAAATTTCCATAATTAATTCGTTGAAGAATTTCTCTCGGTTGTTTCGGCAGATTAACTTTTGGAAGAAATCACTTCCAGTGTTATTCAAAGAAGGATGACTTGCAACTTCTTATTTAAGCCGAGATAAATGAATTCTATTTAAGCCGGTCTACCCGGGGTGTTCGGCCAGATAAATTTCACCAAATTTCGTATTTTAATTTATTAAATAAGATTATTAAAATAATGTAGCAGTATCGGATGAGTAGAAGCGGAATATTCGAAATACTTCATCACCATAAACATTTTTTATATATGTGCGCAAAGGTTTACACAGAGGATTCCTCAGATTTGGAATGTATGACAAAAATACCGTTTAGGATTTTTTTTTATATCCCCGCAAGTACCGATCTCGAAAAAAAAACGCAACGTGCCGAGAGATGTGAACAGAGGCTCAGGCCGGTTCTGCCATTATTCGCCTGTACGTGCTAATAGCCCATATGTGGTTCTGGTAATCTCTTAGTAATATAGCTATACATTTACGCGAGTCTTAACTGCATTTGATATTGAAAATGATTGTAAACTATAATAACCGGCGTTTCGTTTCATTACAAAAACAGCTGTAACACTCGACACTCGTTATTCAGGATAATTCAGGAATAGAGTTTTGCATTTTTTCCCTTCAGTTTTTCTGCTAGGAGTCGACAAGGGTTCGCGTCTCAGGTTCCCTTTTGTAGGTCTCTTTTCTTTTGCATATTTTATTTTCTGCCCAATCCCGCCAATCCCACACTTTTTGATTCTCTCAGCCCGAACCTTTTCTCTGCCCCAAAGATTGCGTTCACATCCAAACCACCGCGGGATCAAACCAAACTCGTTTGAATGCAGACGCTGTATGAAATAAATTGGGCCGCATTTTAAGGTACACTTTATCGGATAACCTTTGTACGCCTGTTGCCGAATATTGAATGCTGCAACTAAGGTTAAAACGATGCCCGTATCGGGAATGGTCGCCCTTAGTTAATGACAACGCTTGGTCAAGTTGTCACCGAGAAAAATTCATGTTTAAGAGAAATGTTCGAAACAAATACCTAATTTCATTCGAAAAACAGTATCAAACTGACTAATATGTTTTTTAATAAATCCACGTCCAATATGAACTTCTTTCAGTAATAATTATTCCCAGTGTACCGGATCCTGATGTGGATAAATATGGTGTTAGCCAGGGATTCAATTTCTCATCTGGATTCTCTCCCAACTCTAAATTATTCTACTTTATATGCGTCGGGATTCCGACTGGTATTACCTGCGAACAGATTTCATTGCCTTTCTCGTAAAACGAGAGTTTCGTTAGTTCAAAAAATAGGTCGAGAGTAAATTCCCTGACGAGAGGAATTTCGCCTCCAGTTCGTCTCCACTCTGAGTAATAAAATTTGATATTTTCCTCAAATTGGAAGGAACTTGGCCGGAGCAATTTCGGCCTCCAGTCAACATCATTATTGCCAGTTGGCAACATTAATTACATTAATTTAAGTAATTGTTTTAAATATAGTTTGAACAGTAATTGCCAATCTATATTAATATTAATAATTGCCAGGTATATTGGATTATATACTAATTCAAAACTAACACTAATATTGACAACCTGAAAAAATATTTCACAACAGTGTGTCATATAAACTACAGAAATGTTTATTTGTCAAATTTTAAAGAATACTCCAGTACTACGGTTAATAAGCTACGAATAACATATACAGATTACCAGACTGAAATCATGCACTAGAACAATTCGTGAAATCAGTATCAGAAAGCATTACTAATATCCACTCAACTGTTTAATATAGTAGGAGGTATAGGAGAAATTAAACGTTGAATATTCAGAAATGACGTGTTGCCCAGCTCTACCTATTTGAAATTACTATTGCGGGCTACATTTTTTATTCGGAAATTCAGAAGACACAATTTAACCAAGGAAAAATGAAAGATATTGGCGAAGGTATATGGGAGGGAAGACTGATTGTAACGAGGAAACCATGTTCGAGTAGTGATGGAAAAACCATGCACGATTGGGCATACAATCGATCACAGGCAGACATCTTTCATAACGGAAGAAGAGCGATGCATCCGCAACGCTTAAGATGAAGTGAATTTAAATTGGAAGAGAAATATCGCTTTGTTGGATCAACGAAGAAAAACTTAACGAAACACAAGGTTCATAGCGGACAACGTCGCAATGCTCGATCATCGATATTCGATTCAAATAGTCTGGCCTAATATGCACAGAAGTATTAAGGTTTTCTTGACAGTATGAAATAGTGCTGTAAAACAACTAAATCAACTGTAAGACGAAATGCAAGATTGCGATATAAATGAATACTTGATGCATGAGATCACTGGTTAAATGAAGCGGAATGTTTTTATTTTATGTGTAAACAAAAGATACAAAATTTCCAACTGGAATCGAATGCGAGATTTTCCCATCTGGATCTGAATACCATCGACATTGCACCTCAATATAATCACTTGCCCCATTTTTTGGTCGTAATCTAAATATATCGAAATAATACACTTTTTATTACTTCCCATTTTGAAGAGGTTTTTTGACCTACTTGATTTAGTTATTTTTATGTAAACCTAAATCATTGAGATTATATTTATTTAAGGATTGTCAGGATTTGAGGAAGAGGGTGGACTCTGAAAATATATTGCGGCTTTGAAATAAAAGCAATAAATAATATCCAACCAACGTGGGACAAAAAATGCGGGCCAAGTTTGCACAATGAGGCTTTTCATCCGCGCCGGAGAAGTTTGCACTCGCAACTGGACCTGAATTAATTAACGGGGGGCGGTCCCCTTTGATATTGAATATTAAATAACAGTCGGTTGAATGTTGATCAACGTCCAATTAAAGAACCGCGGGAATATCGAGACCCAGAGTCAACATAAGCCCTTGAGAGATAAACACGGTCGCCGCCAATACCAAGATTGCCCGTGCTAGCATGTATATATATATACACATGTACATACATTGGGATATGGGATTAGGTTTATATTGGCTGTAACGTCATATGGATCCGGTGACTGGCATATACAAATAACACAATGACTACGCATACTACTACCGGAAATTATAGTGACAGCTCAGACATGACTTCCCTTCCCCTCAAAATGCATAACTATAACTACCTCACTATTTTACATATCGTAATACTACTGAAGAGGGCGAGGATCTAAAGTTAGTCCAGTTTTGACCCTACAAATATGAAATTAACACATGAGAATCGAAATAAAACCATGCTTTAATTAACTAAAGCACGAGTAAGAAAATTATTTCATCCAGTTAAAAGTCTTTGGGGAAATTCAAGAATTGACTCAATAGTGTCGAGTGAAATCATTTCGGCCGAAATATCGTTATGAAAAATCAGCCTTAACAACTTTGTCGTGGTTCCACAGACGGAGCTAAGGTGTATTGGGCGGCATTAATATTTACAAGATTCCGGTTATTGAAGTCGCGAAGCTGGTCGGCATTGTCACCAATACAAGGAGGGAATCAACCCAAGAAACCTCGGGTGACGACCGCCCTTCTACTCATCCATTATTTATAAATGTTAAAATTCAAATTGCGGACAATTTTCAACCGGCGCCCGGGAAAGCGACTGTGTGTATGTTGCAACGACCTTTATTACATTTAAAATATGTTTTTCCACTAGTGCTGGTTTTTATTCTCCCTATATACAATTAATCATATTATTTCAATTATAATTTAACTTTTCTTGAGACGGTTTTATAATTTTTCTTAACCTTTCCACTAAATACTAACATGTTATACCAGGATGCTTCATAGACAAGGAACATAGTTAAATTTTTCACTCATACTAATGACTGAATTGCGATTTCTAGTAGCTGAAATAGGTGTAGTTTAAAAACATAAAAATATGTGGGCATATATGAAAAAATCCTATGAAAATAGATCATATTAGTGTATATTATGTAGTGTATATTTTTCGTTGATGTAGAATAGCCTAATTTTTCAATAGTTTCATGCCTTGATTTAGCAATATGCCTATCAACGGTTGGATCCGTCGTATGACATGATTTGCGAACCTGCGGAAAATATATTGCGGACGGATTGGTAGCGCGATTCGAATACTTACTATAATGCTGGTGAGGGCTAAAATCTGCACGTAAATGTCGGCCATTAGTATTTAGCAGTAGATATGGGAAACGCGATTGGTGTGTCGGGCGACATGGGCGGTGATGGTGCTCGACCTATTGTCCCGAATTCACCAATGTACCGAATACTGAATAGTCTCCGAATTACGGCCCCCCCCCGCCCCGCCCTACTTTTGTCCGGCTATTTCAATGGGGGGACCGCGAGAGGCCTGACACAATTGAAACTGAAACTAATATTTATTCCCCTCAAAAAAGGGGGAAGAATAGGAGAAGAAGAAGAATACAGAATTCGAATGTACAGAATCGGATTTATTGAAATGAGAAATAGCGAAAGAAAAAACAATTAAAAACGCGGAAATACTATTGAAATTATGCTAGCTAAATTTCTTGTTTAAATTAACTTATACCGCTTTTCAATATAAACTTGCTCATATATTTTTATTATATTATAAGCCACTAGTATTGTGAGCGGTGTTCTTATAACTATTCTATGTTCAGAGGAATACTACATCACTTAAAAATAATGAGTATACTCATCAATTTATGAGTAAATGTAATTCTGAGTCTAATTATTTTTTTACGCGCAGATCTTCAACTGCTGATCTGCGTAGAAACTTGAAACAATTGTCTGACGTACAAAGTGTCTATGAGGTAATAAAATAGATAGAACAGAAAATATTAGATGGAGCAATAACTGACCTGAAACCAACGGTAGCTATGATGAACCCGTGATGGCACAATTCCGTCCAAACCTCTTGCAGGATTTAAATACGGCTTAAATCGCCAGCCATTTTCATTTGTATATTCTCAGAGCCTGCAAAAAAGTGGATTTCAATGGAAGGCCGGATTGAAAAAAAACAGTCAGTACGAACACATCATCACTCTGACCAATCTGGTAAAAACGATTGCCTCTGTACACAGATCGGATTCGGTTTGTTCGCCAAATCCTCTTTTTTCTCAAACTCACAGTAAAACACAGGGGATTTTTAATTATTTAAGGATGGAAAATCACCAACCGTTCTTTGCCAGTACTAAACACTCCAGTCTCGTTTTAATAACATCAAGAGGGAATTAGAGGACGTTAAGAAGCAACATACTAAACGAGATTTTTATATTTTGTATATAACGAGATGGTATTTATATTTTATTTAAATTGTTGGCATTTTTTATTACTTGATACTTTTCGAAATTACACGAAACTGATTTACAAGTCAAGAAATGTTACAGTAGAATATATTATATAAATATAAATATTCTGGATGCGGTTATCTTTCTGATTGGTCTGAATATAATATCTGTTCTGAGTAATGATTATATATTTATTAAAAATCGAATTGAGACCTTTTTTAGCCTGATGACGTATTATTATATATTCATATAACTCCAGTCCATATGTTTATGTTATTTATGTACAGCCTTAGTACAATTTAAAAACAAAATAAATGCGCCTCCTGAAGTCCCAGGTCAGTGTTAGACTTAACCATCGGATTGAGATAAGCCTAAAGTTGTGCCTAAACACAGCTTCTGTGTAACCTGGGATAGTTGGGGAGATAGACAGGCCGGCAGATGTGCCTGTATAAAGGGTGACTGGCTCCAAGGGGCAATGGAGCGTTGCACCATTATCCAAGTCAAATAAAGCCCCAACTCTCCCTCTCTCTCTCTCTCTCTCTCTCTCTCTCTCTCTCTCTCTCTCTCTCTCTCTCTCTCACACACACACACACAGTCCAACCAACAATTAGAACATACAATGTATGCCTGGACTCTCCTGCCTATCTGTCAGTCTCATTCCCGCCGCGTCACTACCAGTAGCCTGCCCATTCACCCGGCCATATCCGATTCGCGAGTTGCCTCCACATTGCGATGATTCCACACTATCATTCGTTCAATTGACGATACCCCACAAAAAATAGGTCGCACCTATTGCAAAGTGTAAATTTAATTGACAGGAACAAACTACTTAATAACATGTTCCATAAAAGAAAAACCTTCCACGGTGTCATTCCTTACGAAATATCGGATAGAACGCTGTGTGGCAACTCGTAAATGCAAATTTAATGGTAGTAATAAATTATTGGTTATAATTTTTATTCATTCCATTTTCATTAATTCTGACATATCGGTGTCTCAAAACCGCATTTAAACCAGACAGATTAACCGCCACCTTCAGCTATGTACTTTTAGCGTGGAGGATGGTACCATTGTACTCATAAATATTAACAGTCTGAATATTGAGCTTCGGGCAATCCATCGATACCGGGAAACACTGCCGGGGTAGCTGTTCCCCGGGCTCGATTGATTGGTCCCCCAGGGAAAAGGCGGAAAGTCGACGGCGGAAAAACCAGAAAAAACCAGCCAGATAAATAATCTCGCTCTTTATCGGTACAGTCGACATTCCGAGCGTTCATGCTTGTTGCGGCGGTCTGCCGCTGACAGGATTTCACCGGGTCTTATCAACGCGGAAAGGGAATTTGTAAAGAGGCGTATTGATTGGAATATACAGAAAAAAGTGCAAGCCCGCGGCTCCCTCTTATTAGGATGAATTTATGTCAAAGGTAACTATAGCCTAGTTCTTCGACACGCTATAAATATTACAAACTGGAGTCTATACTTAATTGCTCATTATATTTAACTATTTCATAGATTACGTCAAAGTACCGACATCCCAAAGGTTCCTTACAGACGCCTGTAAACGAAGTGGCCACGTGATCTTAACATAACAGAAAACTAAAAAAATTAAATTTTAGAAAAAGGGTGAAATCCAGTGGGTTTCCCCTCCGTTATTATCTACTCGTTAATAGTTCTATTCGAACACAAATGTTGAACGAGGCAACGCCGCTAGGAATCAGTTTAAATGCGGGGTCTTGAGACGCGCACGCAAGAAGAAAGGATTGATAAAGTCATATGAGAAAGTCTAGGAAACTCCAAGTAAAAAGGAGAATGAATAAACGAATTAAATTCATGTACTATGCCACTAACAGACCATTAATAAAAATAGCGATAAACTGGGCTATGTTAAGACCGAATAGGTAATTGAAAATCCTTGAGTATCCATGAGCAAATAGTCAATATATTTAATATAACACCGAAAAAATAGGAAAGTATGAGCAATATCTTATCCTAATATGAAATAATTTGTTCGGAGTTTTGACATTTTCAGTCGAAATTTTTGAAAACAATTCAAATTGCTATACGCTCCTACATTTACTTCTCACTCACGTTGATGAAGTTTTTATGCTTCCACTAGTTCATTAGTGTAACTAAATATAGTGCTTATGATCAGTGCTTATTCGTGCGGAATAATGCGGCCTTTCAACTGAACACAGCAGACACTTAATGCCTCACTACTCCCTACCGTGTATTAAACATTTTTATTTAATTTTTTTTTAATAGTAGCGCACCACATATTTTTCTATCGAGCCGCGGTCATTATTTCGGTCTAGGTTATTTCAGAGGAAGTTAAAACCGCTTAAAAACTATAAACTGCCCGTTTGATAATTATATAGCAACATAAAAATAATCAGTTCAATTTCAATTGTTTCAAGAGGATAAACACAACTATCAAAGTAACGTGTTTTTAAAGTAGTTCATTCAAAATATTTTCGCTCGCTGCAAATTTGATTATTTACAATTGGGTATTAAATAAGTGCAGAAGACTCTTTATAAACCCATACAGATAAGATGTACTGTAGAGCATGTGCAGCCGTTTGGTCAGCCTGAATGAAGTGGGCAGTAGGTCGCTACATCCTTCCCTTTTAATATCGATTGGGGGTTCTCATCCCTTCCTTTCCTGTCCCTCGTCTTCCTAGTCCCACGCTCCATCTTACACAATCGGATCCCAATCTGCCCGCCCCCATCTGCCAACTAAGCAATTGTCAAGTCCGAAATATTCCATTTATTCCGGGGCAGAAAAGAAAATGTGAGAATTTCTCTCCGAATTTTTCTACATTCCTTTATCAACTCTTCGACATTGTTCGCATAAAAATATTACTAAGTCATTAAAATCCTAATATTTTAAAATATGAAATACAATATTTTTATTTTGTATTCACCCTTACGTCGAAATATACCCCAGAATTGAAAATAAGAAATGTAGTTCAAAAGGTTTCTAACTCTCTTAAAAAATCGTTTACAGTTTATACGATACCTATTAGACAAACTAAGGATTACACACAGTGAAGGCCATAACTTCCTGTTTTTTCAGAATTTCCACTCTAACATACAAAATACGTAGTGAAGGATTCACGGGTAATGATAAATTCGATCATATTTTAGCCAGTGCCCAAACTAATTTTGCAATTGGGTCGCGACTCTGAGGAAGAAACAAAAAACCCGACCCGAACCAACCGATCTGTTTCGTTGGGCCATTTCAAAAGCAATCCGAACACCGAACTATGAATTGGCCGCGTTACAAAGTTTCTATGACTCGGCATCGAATATGGCAATAACTGTTATAAACTACGATCAACGTTGAAGAAATAGAGTTTGAGAGACAGTTGACCATTAAACGTATAAACAGTACTGCGGTTGTTATTAAGTAAAATTTCTCGTATAAATTATTTAACGTTCTTCTCTCAGGTACCAAATACTTTATTTGGTATTATTGTTTTATTGCAATGAGTGTAGAAAATGAGACGGGGCGTCCGTGATGACATTTGAGACTGTCGCCAGTAAAGTCCTTAATCTGTGCTCATATTAGTCTCTCCGTAGAGACATAACACCTTCCGCAAGGGCAATGTCGGAGAATTCATCGAGAGGATAATTATTGTGGAATGGGTTACGCCGGTGGTGGGAAATGTGAGGAGTTCGAACCGAGAGTGTTCGTTTTCCATGACAAACGGAATATAGATTCAAATGTGAAATTGAATTTTGCCACGTGGATTAAGAATGAGATTATTCATGGCGGGGAGATGTGGTCGATTTGGTCGGAAATGTGTCGGGGGCCATTAAGAAGTTTTACTGAATATTCCGGCTTGGAAGTCCGCCTAACTGGCTTTTGTCTATGTCCACGGTTTATGACCGAGCGGGGTTCAGGCATTGTCTTGCAAATTGGTCTTTTGTTGTCCCGAAGCGTGAACTGTGATACATGCATCAATAAAATATATTAACGCTAGCAAAACATCCCCCAATGTAATTATCCGAAACTAAATTTCGAAACACATTAACGATAGAAGTAATAATGGGTAAAGTTATTCGCGTTTTAGTTGCTACAATCACAACGGAGTTTGAGAACCTAAATGATTGTTCCGATTTTAGTATAACTAAGCAAGTATAACAGGTTTTAGATAAAAAATTTTAGCGTTCACATATCTCGATCTGTCTATAATTTATCGGAGGTTATAATTGAACTAGGTTCATTTTGATGGCATGAATATATATATCTATATGTTAAATTACCAGTTCGTATTGCCGGAAGGCCTCCAGTTTGTCAACTAATTAGTTGGATATGAGACTGTCTCCCGTTGCATGTATGTATATCGAGATAACACAGGCACAGGTATATACGTGCAATCCGAGCGCAATATCTGTTTATTAAATTTAGTTCCCTCCAGGCAAGTAATATCAATCAAATCCTGTTCCGGTAGATTACGAAATTATCCGGAGAATCGTTATTCCACCAATTCCTGATGCAACTGGATAGACATATGCATATAGGTGAAAGAAAATAATTATTCAGAACGCAATGAAGAAATTAAAAGAAGAAATTAATTATTTATTACATTTATTTAGCGTAAATCTTTTTTAAATTTAACTTTATAGGTTTTTTTAGAGTATTGAACAGATAATTTTACAGTATGAAAGATTTTCCAGTACAAATAGTACAAGTACAAAAAATTACATTGCATCGAATTATTTACATAATTAAGAAACGCGTAGCGCCTTGGATGTTCTGATACTAACCAGAAATAATTGTCTGTCTGGCGGGCCTAGTCTTCATCAGCGCCATTCCTGTTCCAATTCCATCCATAGAAATTAACAATATTTTTTTCATTATTTTTTATTTCCATATTTTAAAATACTATCAAATTAGAATAATAATATTTTTCACTACATTAGATGATTACTCAAGTCTTGAGAAACTCAAAGACCCAATCGTCCGAATTATTCATCCCAATACATACTTTATGCGTCCGAATATAATAATACAACTATATGCCCCGTATATTTAAGCTTAAATGTCATTTATATTGTGATGTATAACATTTATAAATTTGATGAAATCAATATTGTCATATATTTTTTGTTATACGAGGGGTTATCACTTCTAAAATGTATTAGTTGTTTTATTAAAGGTTTATTGAAGTTACCTATATACACACACACACACACACACACACACACACACACACACACACACATATATATATATATATATATATATATATATATATATATATATATATATATATCATGCAGTTGTGATATTTCTCAGAATTCGAAATAAATACAATATATATTGGTAAAATAACGGAATATTGCGTAGTCGTAGTCCACGTTCTGTGAAACGTTTACGGTACTTCCCACATCCCAGAGGATTACTTCATACGAAAGGGCACACAACATAAAAGTGAACGAGTGCGTCATCGTCTTCAATAGAAGAGAGAAGTTGACTGTCTTCAGGACAGTCTTCAGGTTAGGAGAAACTTAAAGTGACCACAATGTTGGCCTCATATCGTCCTCAGCGGCTACCCACCGACTGACCTACTTAAGGGCTTTATCACGTAGCTTATTTCCTCCTTGGTTTTTACCAGAACCGTTCATCTATATCGTGATTCCTCTTGACCCTTAGTTTCATGTGGTTTAACTATTATCTTAGTGTAATGATCGTAATCACACACTAGATACTTAATTAATCATATATGTTACATCATTTCAACATGCAACGAATGCAATTCAAGTGATGTCGTTATATAAAATAACCTATTAATATTGTTATGGAAGTAATTTAAATTATGTCGCCATAGTTGAGAGAGGTGCTTTCGAACCACGGAGGGGGCCCAAATTAGTTTGCAAATTTGAATTGAAGTTAAAGTTACATTTAACCATCTACGCATATTTTCTCTTAAATAGGTTAACGCGGAGAGATTAGAATGCAAATAAAGTTTTCAAGGTACCAAGTCTAAAATATTTCAGATTTCCAATATATTCAATTATATGTTGTACATTCAGACCCTACGCGATGTTAATTGCCCGATTCCAATTTAACTTTTAGACGAAATTTAATGTCTGTCTTTATGCAGCCGGGGCGAATAGTTTACGCGATATTCTATATAAATTCTTCGAGGGATCTGAATTGATGGGGGTGACTTGCAGTATGAAATTGGATTCTCGACACGGGCCGTACGGAAGGCGGGCTCACGAGGTGGTCCCATCGTAGCCGCCTATATATAAAACTCTATTGGCCTCGCTAAATCGAAGTTGTATAAGCGGTTTAAAGCGATAAATTGGCGGCGAAGGGATGATCAGCCTTGAAATTATAGCGGGGCTTTAAGAAATTGTAGACTGATAATAATAATCGAAATAATAGAATGGAAAATGTGATAAACGAAGAATAAAATAATTATATCGATAAGCATAAAATCTTATGAAACTATCAAATGCTCACAGCCATGTAAATGTTTTTCTTTATTTATTTAAATACAAATATTTCTACCAATTTTTGTTATTCAAGATATAAATCCTGAAAAACGATGCAACAAAAATCGTAGCATACTGAGTGACTCTAATTTCATCAAGTTTGACTGTAAAATATGATCCGTGGCTGTGGTTTAAACCGCCGTTTAGCGGTAAAGTGGTAGGTGTCACATTACTATTATGTATTGTTCTGCACGCGTGAAACTATTACGCATTGTTCTCCAGGAGCAATGCCCGACGTGCAATTGAGAAATTGTTGCCGCCTGTTGTCGGCACGGAGAAATCTTCGGCCATCACGAAACTCTACCCGCCAGCGTAAAAGTCTACGCCGTGAGAGAATTCATTTATTTCATTTTATTTTCTATACTACCCATTACAAAAATGATAACGGATAGCGCGTGTTCCGATGATGCTTTGAATGCCGCTGTTCATTTTGTAAATTGGAACAATTTTACATCAGGAACTGCTTCCTTAAATGTAAGGGTACCGGAGAAAAGATAATGTAATATTCAGTTGGCCGGAGGTTGTACCGCCTAACTAACCCAACCTTGTTCCTTTTAATATTTTTTCTCTCCTTTCTCTCTCTAAAGAAATCCTGAAGAAGCAACCCACCCATTAATATTAAGGGCGGACGGTCCCTCTTTGTGGCATTCGCGTGGTTAGAGCTCTTCATAATTTTGCGACTGAGAATTAGAGAAATTCGGACATTAGCCGAATGTCATACATACGGCATATTCTGAATCACTTGCATAATGCTCATTAACAGTTTTAATATTTAAAGTAAAATGTAATTTTGCTACGAAGAAAAAAACTGAAACGAGAAAACGTTCCGAAAGAGTTTTATTTTTTCATTTGCATTACTATGACGCCGCCCGACAGCTAAATCATATTAGACTGTACTAAAAAATAACGGAATATAAATCGACGAAATTGGACAGTGTTTTTCGTTTTTCCAAATTATCATAAACTGATTCAATTGAAACGTACCTGAAATATTAATTGATTCATTTCCCTGGATAATTCTCGATTGTGTTTATAATATAATTAGAATTGAATTAAAATTTTCGGACCCACCACTGGAAAATGCGCAGGATTAACGCCTGGTCGCGCTAACCACTCAGCTATGGCACGTCCAATTACTCATTTTCCAGGAAAAACCACTCATTACGTACTTCTATCTCGCCGCTTGTATTTAATATCTATCATACTTTTTAATTCTTAATGGTAGAAATTTATTTGACGTTACTCTTGGAGTACAGATAATAATGCAGTATAAAAGATTTTCCAGTACAAAACGTACAACAAGTACAAAAAATGAGATTGTATCAAATTATTTACATAATTAAGAAACGCCTTGGCTGTTCTGATACTAACCAGAGATGATTGGCTGTCTGGCGGGCCTAGTCTACATCAGCGCCGTTTTACATGTTGAAATTCCTGTTCGAATTCCATCCATAGAAATTAACAATATTAGTATCATTATTTTTTATTTCCATATTTTAAAATATTATCACAGAATATAAATGTTTTTCACTACATTAGATGATTCATCAAATCTTGAGAAACTCAAAGACCCAATCGTCCGAATTATTCATCCCAGTACATACTTTATGCGTCCCAATATAATAATACAACTATATTCCCTGTATATTTGAGCTTAAAGGTCATTTATATCGTGATGTATAAGATTTATGACGGGGGGCTATTACTGGAAATCGCCCCAATTTTGTGACAAAATACCCTACTTTCGCCACCTTGGCTATAAGCCAGTAGTTCTCTTACTACGAATGAATGTAGAAAATATCTTTACCTTATAAGTAGTATGTACCCTCCGTCTACGGTACGAAAGAGCTTAGACGACGCGTTAAGGTGGTTAAAATTGACTCAAAACTATCACATGATTATTAGCAAATCTGCGTATTGCTGGGAACAAACTGAAAATGTATAAAATCATATTAGAATATAAATATAATGCATGCTCGTCGAGATGTTTTAATTAATTCTAATTAGCAGAACATTCTATCCGAGCT
Source organism: Lethocerus indicus (assembly GCA_019843655.1). Classification (NCBI taxonomy): domain Eukaryota; kingdom Metazoa; phylum Arthropoda; class Insecta; order Hemiptera; family Belostomatidae; genus Lethocerus; species Lethocerus indicus. The sequence continues at coordinate 15,450,187 of JACDQD010000009.1, read as the reverse complement.
CTTTCTCTCTCAAACATTTTATGCTTGCAGGCTTCTCGTCCCAACCCACTTGTTGAAGTGTTATATTTTCGCCACCACTTAAGGACCTCCCAGGAGATTAAAACAATGCTTGCCTCTAATAGAAGTTTCTTCAGTCGCGCCACCTTATCCCAACGCTCCTGTTCTTATGTCAACAATTACTTGAACTGATTGTAGGAATAAACGGGCGCTTGAAATATAAACCAGTCAAGTTCATGTTAGCCATTAGCGGCAAAAAGTTATTAGTTATAGAATAACTGTTTTGTGGTCTGCGAAGTTCTGTCTCCTCTCGCTAGTTTCGCTAGACCGGTTCCGGCTGCTCGCCATCTTCAGTAGCGGTGTTAGTCACTTTTGGCACTTTGGATGTTTTTTGGGCATCCTCACTGCACTGTCACTGTCACTTGTAGTGTGGTGGTTGTCTGTTTGTCCTGTGTATATACATGTGTCTTGTTATTGAGTTTTAGGGGATGTTGTTTACCTAATTTGGGTTGGGAGGGATTTTGTTTTTGTTGTTTGTTGTTGTCAGCGCCCCCTGAGGGTGATGCGGAATAGTACTTAACTAAAGTTCGTTGGGTGCACTTGCACCGATTAACTAGATTACTAAAAATAACCTTTTTTAATTCATTATTTAGTATATTTAATTCATTTCAATTTTTAATATATTTCAATATTCCGGATAATCTCTTTCCCATTACGAATAGAAATGGGAAAAGGAACATTTTTTGGGCCGAAAGAGCAAAACCAGCGGGGGATGAAGAAAAGGTTTGAGAGAAATCAAGGAGCCACCAACACAATTGTAGCAGAAAACAACCGGACCTCTCCTGAAATTGGTTTTGCTTAAATTAAGTGCTTTACTAAAGTTATGAGTACCATCAGTTAATACATATGCATACCAGTATAGGTTTCAAATATGAACTATACTGAAGTATGGACTTTTCTAAATATCCTCTACAGTTTCTTACTGGGATGGATTAATCACCTGACAAAAACTAACAAAACAATATCTAGTTTGTGCTTACTAGAACGTTTGGAATTCAAAATGTAGTTAAATAAAACAAATATATAACAAAAATATAAGGGAAAGAGCACTGCGACAGGGAGACGAGTGTCCCTAAGAGCGTTCCATTTCCATGAAGGAGATTTTACTGTTTGAAGCTTATCTGTCCGCGTTTAAGTGGTGAACTTAACGTTTCTGGCCGACTAATTCTTCCATTTCGTTACACGTCGCCGACGGGTCTACTTAACTGAACAAATGTTTTTGAAGACAAGGACAAATTTTCAGGACTTCAGGATTTCGGTGTCCTAAGCTAATGGACTTCCTTCCATCGCCTTGGACCGGGACATTCTCAAAACTGCGAGCGATGAAAATGTGTTAAAAATGTACTTTAAAACTTTATATATTAACTAATAAAATTAAAATATTGCATTGAGTGCAAGATAATTATTATTTCGGGTACCAACAGCTTCTTGATCATCATCAATCCGACGATTTTGTAATTCCAGCCGCCTAATCGGTCCTAACCGTCACTTTAACGCAAATATTTTAACCGACATTAATACTTCAAAGCTGTTTAATAATTTATTTCCCCAGTAATATAACGCCGCAAGAACCTAAAGAGAATCCCGTCCAGTTTAGGTTAATAACCCTTCATTTCTGCATAATCCACAATCTCTGAAAACCGAGGCGATCTTTTTGGCCAATTTGATATTAATTACTTTCCTCTTCAATTCCGAGAGTTTCAGCAATTTTATCCGACCGCTTTTCCCTCTGACTCCCCGTTGCGGGCGCCACAGAAATGAGACTATTCAGAATCGAATCGACTTCGGCCACCGAATATTTAAGTGTAGAATTTAGAAACGAAATCGGAAAGACTGTATAGTCATCAGAAAATCGTTGAAATTAGGATATCATACAATACGGCTTTATCGAAGCAATATGTTGTATTATACATTTTCGAGTACATTAATTATATAATTAACCAGCTGAGTTACATAACAATCTGAGGATAAATATTCAATGCGAAATAAATAATATTTATTTATTTACCCAAGACCTTGGGGTATGTTATAGGTATTCCCTCAGTAAATATGGATATCATACACTTGAATAAACCCTCGGAAATTTAACCGCTCAGGGTGGTTTCAGGAGTGGAAAAACCCTCGGTCCAACCCACTAGTAGGAATAGATTTTACCTGCATATTCCTGAACACTATTATTCCCAACCAACTTCATCCTACTTCATTTATTTATAAAAAATAAATCAATTCGCCTTATTTCTACTTCCTCTTATTTGTTTTTCCTGCCCAACAGAAATAGAGGATTCCCGTTCCAGAACGGTATTCCTCTTGATTAATCAAAACATCCGCCCTTTCACTTTTACGATTCCATCGCGCCATTCCTTCATAATTAAAAACAAATCCTTTAAGAGGGCCAAACTATTCAATAGGAATTCGGGGGATTCCACAAAATAATCATATTAAAGCATCAGGTGGAAACATTCCGAATGAATTGGTATATGCAGAGTCCGGGGGCATATGCGACATGCCGTTGGGCGTATTTGATCCTAAGCATTCCTTAGGCAGTTTAGGTACTTGAGAATTAATATAGTAATATGGGTGCGGTTGTGGGAGGATCTAACAAGAATACCTTCCTTGGCCGCGAAGAGGAGCCGGTGTAATATAGTTAGTTAGCGGCTTGCACTAACAACCAACTAGGAGTTGCCTTTGTCCTTCCCGACGGTTGTGGAATGTTTCAATTGTTACCGTCTGCAGTTAGAGCCAACCAATTAACCACCGACTAACGATGTCACAGCCGGGGGCAAAGCATAGTATTGGCAGCAATTGAAACCAATGACCGTGCCACTAGAAGTATACAACTGACAACATATCGCGAGAAAGAATTGCAGTTTAATAATTTTAGTAAACAATGCTCATCGTAAGTTATAAGTTAGATAAAACCGGATTGTATTAAAAATAAATTCAACAGATAAGTTTATAGCAGACACCAGAAATAATGAAATTTCAGTTCTTCATTATAGAAATAAAAAACTAATTAACATTTCACCAAGGCGTAATATTCCCTAGGCACAAACACAAAATCTTCATCTTGATGTTGAACTAAATTATACATTTAGGTTAGTTTGTGTAAATAATGTATTTCAGAATAAATTAGAGATTAAAATTTTATTTCCTGTCTGTTGGATTCAATTTTAGACCGATTTCAGCATGTTCAGTAGAATTCTATCAATAAAACACATCAGACTGGTACCTTACTAATTTACTAACGAAATGCAAACAAAGATGAGGTGAAGTATCGAGCGTCATGGAGGATCATTGAGCGAAAGGAAGTAGAAGATAGCAAAAATACGATATTCCAAATTTTTCTGGACCCCCTAATAGGCATCGTGTACTTTATCAATAAATTTATAAACATCCACCAGATTTTCTGTTGTAATAATTAAAAATCATAAAATAATATTTGAGTTCTTAATAACTCCAACATTTTTAAGGCTCCGACTTTTCGTCTAAACGGGCCATACGGGTTGGGAAAGCTTTTAAAACTGATTTTATTTTATTGGTCGGATATTTCAGACCGCAAGCACTTCCCACTCAGATTTTATGTAGTCCTAAAGCTCCAGAGTGAGAGACAGAGAGAGAGGCGGAGAGAGAGAGACAGAAATAGAAAGGCAGACAGACAAACAGGATGAAACTGCGAGCCATAACATTAAAAAATGTCATAAAAAAGTTGAATCGTCCCCGGTTTATATGGTGCAAAACCTGAGAGTTTTTTTTCATCACATTCCCTCTTAAAAAACTACTGCGAGTATTATGCTCTCGTGTTATAGGTGCATGCATTCTAATCGAGCTGAACCCGGAATGACATAAAATACAGTATGACTGTAAGGTATCCGGGACTGGGAAAACAAAACCGTATATTTTCCTCTCCATTCAAATTAAAATTTAATATCATTTAAAAACTGAAACACTAACAAATATAATATTTCCCTTGATTTAATTCGATTGTAAATAGGCGCTAACATTTCTGTGTGAAGCAGATTTGGCGTTCGGATGGTTATTTTAATGTACTGTGGTTATTTAAAAATATTTAATAGGAAAATGATTCCATAATTACTGAAGACCACCCTCCACCAACAGGCATTATTGTTTAAACAATAATGTTCCCCCTTGAATGCCTACCTTGTATCTTTTGTAAGGTACAAGAAATTGGACTACAGGTTTGAGTTGTTACATTTAGGCCCTCCTGTTGATTTTGACGGACCGCCTTGAACGGCAATGTTCCAGCTAATGAAGTGGCTAATGAATGAACGAGCGTTCGACTAATGAAGGACTCCTTTCTTCCACTTCTCTAATTAGAACACTCGCATATCGCTTGCAGCCGCCCGTTAAGAACCGCAGTTTATTATCCCTTGAAAAATGATCCTAATTGAAATATTTCATCTTCCTGAATAATAATGAAGAAATGATTCAGGCCTATCGCTGAGAGTTTACAGTACAATGCCCTCTCCCACTTCATTTTCTGTCCTACTTTTTTCCGTCAATTGCGTATCGATAATTGGCCCAGAGGTAACACAAAATCATGCAATGAGCTGTAATTGGCTAATGAAATGAATTTTCCCTTCTGGCATAAACTGAAATTTACAAATGCTTTAAGTTTCGAGCGTTTGAGGGGCTGGCAGTGAGGGCTTGGAGCGCCGCTTTTGAAATGCCACTTTAAGTACTGACTTAGAAAAAAATTTATCTACTTCGAGGCCATATGAGGCCTCATATACATTCATTTCATGTTTTCTAGCGGAACACATATGTGGGCTACAGACGACGAGAAGGATCGTTGAGTTGAATCGGCCGGGTGAATTTTTCGAATCCGAGTTCACCGGGTTGAGAAGTGGATTTTCATCTGTCTGATGCCATTAGGGGGTCAAGCAGCCCCACTTTTCCCAACTCGGATTAATGCCATCTTATTTTCCACCATTTAGTTTCCCAACCTTTAAATCCTACCGCGACAAGAAAAACCCAGCCTCAATCTCCTGATGAAATCCTGGCCTTGGCCGTTCTAGTCCGATTCTATATTCTATTACATGCATATTACGATTTTTCCATATTTAGTATATTAGCCCGACACGTATCAAATATAGTACTATGAAATATACGCCTATGCAAATCGAAAGATCATAAATATTCAAAAATGTATTTTAAAGGTAACTAAGTTGCCTCTCATTTTATTTTGAAACTTATTTATTGTATACCTCGTTGCCCCGATGTTCACTGTGCTGACAGGATACTTCGATATCTAACGATACGTATTAAATCAAATATCGTAAATTTCAAGTGTTACTATCGCTTTACACAGACGCTTGGATTTCCATGCCCGGTGGCTCTTCGTGAGCGAATTTTTGAGAAAATTTGAGTGCAAATTTCTGTTAGATTGTATCGAGTAACACGAGCCGGTTGATAATTGTCGAGTGTTGACCCATAGTGGCCTCTTCCAACCGGAACGTGCGGGGTCGGGCCTAATGGCGGCCTACCCACATCCCACTCCCTAATATCCATCCGGATAATATTCACCAGCTTAATCATTATTGGATTATCCGAAGAGGCTATGTAAACCGCAGCTTCCTCTTGGTTAATCCGCTTCCTAAACTCCAAATCTGAGTTAATTTTAAACCTGGCCTCAAGTCCAAGTAAAATTTACTTTGATTCGTAGATTAAGCGGAAGTTTTACTGTACACAATATTCTCGAAGCCGTTACTAGCCTTCTGTTAGTAATACAGCCTACATTTTGCAAATGAAATACTGAATTAGTAAGTGATAAACATTCATTTCAACTAAAATCATTAATTACTAAATTGATTATAAAGTATATATATGATTATAAAATAGGCTTATTACGTGTGATATGAATATATGTGTGAATATATTTATTTATATGTATTATAGATACCCGTAATTTTACCGATAAGTCGGTGGGATTATACCTCCGAACTAGGAATCCCTAAAAGGGAGTTTAATATTTAACCTGATCGAGATGATGGATGGATCTCTATTCAATATAGGAAGGCCCGATTGGTCCTATCCCCCTGACCAGGGGATCAGATCGGTCCCCGCCCCCCTGCCCGATGGACATATTAAATTCCAGTCCGTCCACAGTTGTGCAATTTAGACATGGCGAACCCAAATTATATCGGACTTTCCGTCATTAGGGTATAAACAAATTGTCAAATTTCTATCAAGAACCTATTTTATCGAGCGTAAAATGACGAACTCTAAGGCATATGGTATGTTGATCAGCAATCCATCACCATAAGCATCCTCAGAATCTTTCTCGAACGTTACGAACCCTGGAGTAAACTAAAAACTGGTATAAATTCTAGACGAGAGTGTGTAGGAAGTAAAAGTTATAATTCTGCCGAAGCCTTTGAAACGATTGTTTTAAACAAATTAAATGTGAGTAATTGAGAAAATTTGGCCGAATGTTCCCTTTAAATGGACTACTCTGCTATTTTCCCGGCGTTAGAAATCAATTTTGGTTCTTTTAGATTCCTGAAATATTGAATAATTAAGGATATAATGAAATTCGCACCACGTTTATGTTCTTTTCTATTTTCTTTATTGTAACTTAATGAAAGTCTATTTGGCTGGTCGCCTAATCTATTTTCAAGTTAAATTACTTTCGTAACTGCAATAAAGAAACTGTTATAACTTTTATCTATGCTGGGTTCAAATTGAATGAAAAAAGTAGCATTGCTCAAAATCAAATAACATTTTGAATGTACAGTTTCGGACACATTCAATTTAACAATTAAACTAATTTTCGAAGAATGACATTAGCCGATAAATCATTAATTTTACACCAAATTACAAGGGAATTAATTAGATGAGAATAGGAAGTGAGCAATTAATTTTGTTTGTAGTTTGCCCCGATAGAAAATTCTCGGTTTTCCACACGCTTGTCTCGCATTTGCGCCCTCGTTAGTAGTGTTCTCTCTCATTAATACAGCCCGGTGTACGTGCCAACCGCCACGTTGGATTCCGACGGCATTAATTCCTTTTCGTCTTTAGGCGTCGCTTAGGCATTCCCCAATTTCCCCTGCTCAGTTATTTCCCGTCTCAACTGAAAATTGTCCAGTCCAACAAATAAATAATAATATGTATACAATAATGGCTAAACTGGAGCTTATGAATCGAAGGAACATACTGAGATTATATAGGTGAATTAGGTATTGATTGTCTGGGTAAATATATAGCACGATTATGATAAATATTACATTCAGTACTGAAGAAAAAATAAACGTCCTATTACGTGAAGATAATCATCACTGACCGCAATATCTGGCATATTAATTCTTTATTTGTTGATTATTATTACATTGATTTTATTTTATTTGTAAATATTCGCTATGTAATATTAACGGGGAGGTCTTGGCCTTAAAATCCAATCGACCGCTTAGTTTGTGAAGTGATATTGAATTGGTCCTTCTGAGGCCCTTCCTCAGGGCCCGTATCAGGCCCTCTTCGGTTGACCAGAAGTGAAGTTCGTCTGGATAATACAGGAGCCGACCGCCACCATCGTTACCGCTAGAACAACAAGATAGGGACCTCAGAGCACGACCGTTTAATATAAACCACTCCGATATAATAGCCGGTCTATTATTCGATTGTTTCAATAGGGCCGGCGCTAACCTGGCGCCGGAAACTAATAGCCTATCGGGGTTTCCACGAATTAGCATTCGTGACCGGCCGTTCGATGAACAAAGAAACGGCCGAATGCATGATTTCTGCACCTTGCATCCTATCAGATACAAAATTTTGCAGATTCTTCTAAACAAAGTTGTTCCACAGAAAACGGCCTCGATTTCTAAATTAATCAACGGCCGTAGGAGACGCCGAACGGAATTAAATGAAAAACAGAATAACTCTTAAATATATGATACATACTGGGTATTAATGAAGTATCGAGCCCTTCAACTCATGAAGAGGCCAAATGTGGTTTTGAAGATACCCAGCTTCCAGAATTAAGAATACCATAATGAAATTTCAAACGCGCATTAGAGCCGAGAACAATGCCCCGTATTAGTTACACTGTATAAAAGAATGGCTGGCCCCGAAGTGAGGAGTGCTGAATGAAGGCTTACAGTTTTTCTGTCTTTTTCGGAATGGAGCTTAAACAACTTTTGTAAGTGGCGAGTGGGTGGGGGAGAGAAGGGCTTAGCTTTTATTGTAGGGTCGAGTGGCGTTCAATCACTCTCTTCCTCCGCAGCCCTCTCACCCACCACGTCTCTCTCTCTTTCTCTCTCTCTCTGGCTGCTGGGTATTAAAAACTCCAGTTGTCAACGCCAATACCCGCCCAGCGGTGTACCGACGAATTCGGAGCACAATAAGCCGCCGAATCTATGAAGAATTGCAAATGTAGCCGAAATCTTAATGAGTGCCCCAATAGCCTTAACGTTGCGTTGAAAAGAGCGTAAATCTCCGTCGGAGATGAATACATTGTAGATCGATTTGTCTGTTTATATTCCAAATATTACAGCAGACAAATCCCAAATTCTAGACCAAGGTTTAAACTTCCCGCCATCGGCAGTAGTAGGGCGACGGTGTCAAAACTTTCAGTCTAAAAGTACTCCATCAAGTCTTATCTGCTATGTTGGTCGTTATGATTATTTTTCTAGTATTACTGAGGCGTTTATAAGGTATTTTTTGGCAAAACTACTATTATTTACTACTACTTATTTTCTTCAGAACTCAGAGTCCAGAATTCATAAGGAAATCACTATGACGAGACATTAATTATGCGTGTCGGCTGGTTTTGAGGTATCGTGTCATCGCTACGGTGTTAATTTGGCTGGATTATATTTTTTAAAAATTTCGGTTGAAACTATAATAATAGTTGGTATCGTTGCATTTTCATTTATGCGAAAATCGCAGGTGGTGTATGGTCGGCAAAGTAAATTTCTTTGGGGCGAAGTGTGGCTTCGGCTGTGGGCGAGCGGCGGCCACGGCGCCAGCTATAAAAGACTATAAAAAGTAAGAAAATCTCGGCCCATTCTGCGGAATAATAACAAGTGCAATGACTCTCCCCGTTTCGGGTTTTTATTGTTAGCCCCTCCTGCACCACACCCCGCCTCCCCAACCGCTACCCCTACAGAAAACCATAAAGTGAAACACGACCGAAAAGGATGTAAAAGCGGAATTAAGTAGGACGGGGCTGGATGGAAGAGGGATCGTTCCAGGACTTACGCGTACACCCCTCGCAGAAACTGCGGATGAATTATGAACCCCACTCACGATGCGGTCTCGAGCTCTCGCCTATATTATTAGGGGGACTAAAATCGAAGACTAAAAAGGGTAAAAATTAAACGCGGAAACACTAGTTTCGGTGGAACGTCTAGGACCCAATTAGCGTACGGAAATCGCAAGACTGTGAATGATCAGATAACCGCGAAATCCTCTAAAATCCTTTCAGATACAACCCCAGACAAATAAGGGATCTCGTGAACGGTCGGTCTCCATCCCAGTCGGAACTACTTCAGTGCCACGCTTCTTATTGTCTACGTGCGCTTTATCCTCACAAACTAGTCACTATTTCACTGCTATTGAACGCTGGGTTTTGTTCTCCTCTTTAGAACAGCCGAAGCTGAACCTGACTTAACGTTCATAAGCTCCAGTCAATTTGTAGTGTTTTTCGATTTCTAATTTCTTGACAAAAAGCAATATTTCCAAGAAATATATACTCGACACATATATTTTTTCTTTCTAATAGTACTTCGTTCGTGCAACAAATTTCTATTTCCTCGGAAATGCTGGATAAATATTTTTTCCGGAACTCTTTTCCTATTCTAGTTGCACGTCATTGCAATCTCCGCATTTTTCAATCTACCGTTGAAAAAACATGGTTTTATTATTCTGCTTTACAAATGGGGTATTCGCTCGGGCTGAAGTTCATGTGTGTTTTACTGACGGGTTGGCTACATCTCAACTGTTCGGCCGATTCGATTTCAATCGAGCTAATTGGACGCGAAATAGCTTAGCCCGGCCGTAAATGTTCACGGCTCTACGGCTGTGAATTGAATTAATTAATGACGAGAGGTTGTACCGCGGCTCCATCAATTTCGAATATAGAATTCCGCGTTTTACATTCCGAATTCAGCCGCTGGACACATCCACAGGAACTGCGATGAACAGCGGACCCGGCCCAATATTAGGATCGACACTAATCACCGGAAGAAAGAGCGATGCCTACAAACTTCGATCGGTAAATGGAGAGTGGCCAATAAACAGTGGATTTCGTTGTTGCATTCCAACCATAAAATCTGTGATAACTGTAATAATATCAGGTTCGTTCCACCCTAATGTAAAGAAGAATTCAATATTTGCTCGTATTTCAAATCCCACCGATTCCATGTTCGCAAACGCAAGTGATATTTTGAACTCGAATAACACCACTCGTGGGTATTGTCGGGCGATTATATGTACCAATTGCGATCTGTTTATAAATAATACTCACATACGGAGAACGTTTTCAAGTTCCTTCGCGTGAACGTGAATAGCCAAAAATAGAAACGCGAACTAAGTTCCATTGCCAGCACTAATACACCTTCGCACGAAGATATTTCAGAGAGTCGGTCACGTAGAAATCGATTATTCTGAGTTTCAGAATACTCCTAGAGGTTGGTACTAACTTTGGAAGAGGTGGCGGGGATTAAAACTGGAAGGAAAATATTGGCCGGAACAGCGGGAAGGAAGGTTCCTGAAAGGGAAACACTATAGAGGGTGAATAGGAACGAGAGAGTGGTCCTTGTCCCTATGGTTACAGAGCGTAGTGGAGTGAGCCGTTATAAAAACCGTCCCGCAGGGAAACAGTGCCGAGATAGGCCGTTGTGTGTGGGGCCGCGGACACTAAAAGGGCGCTGTACAATGTATATATACCTGTGGTGGCAATTTATATGCATGAATTCCCAGAGTAACATTTAAAGCGGCAGTGTGACTGTGGCCGAAACCGGATACCGAAATTTCTCTGTCCGTACGTTAATATTTAAACGCTCAGAACCCAATAACGAGAGATGAAAAGGTGACATGCACATAGGCCACAGACATTGCCGGTATTAACGACTGCGAGCCCTGGCCGAGGCTGTCCCTAACCCGGGATTAGCAGTAAATATTTCATCCGATAATCCATCGCGCGTTTTGAAATGTTGCGTTGGATTAGAGCCCATTTATCGATCAGTTGAAGCCGCCGCACCTGCATAAAACAGGGCTCGGAAATGTCCAGCCTGTTTCTTTCCTTTTGAATAATTTATCTTCGACGAAAATATATATTTGACCTGTTCTATTACATAATTCTCACCTCTATCGAACAATTCATACGATTATAACAGTTAGTCATGCCGTTAGGAACTATAACTGGACTGTTACTAAATAAATTGTGAGCGGAAGTTAAGACTATTTCCATGTAACTAATGTTCATTACACAGTCTGTGTGTTTTTCTTAAACCCTTTTCCCATCCGAAATCATCCCCGCTGGCTTTCAAGCCGTCTTTCCAGTATTAATGATACTGGTACGGGGACGAAAAGAAAAAAAACTTGAAATATGTTGAAATAAGTTTTAGAGAATTGACCTCGGAGTCTGTTTTTAAGGAAGCGGCTTTTGTATTTAATTAAGCGCTGCCTTTGAGTGTTTTAATTCGATAAAAGGACCAGGGGAAGCCAAATAAGGGAGATATCGCGGTCAAAATATGACAAAGGGTTAGAAGAAAAATGAGGGTTTTTTACTTGGCAGATGAACTCCAAGTCGTTTTTTGACATTCGTGAGCTGCCATCATTTATCAAATTGTATAGATATAAGCAATTTTATATGTCTAGATATGTTTCGGATTATCGTCATCAAGTAGCCGTCGCCAGTAATAATTGTCCAATTTAATAATTTATTCACTGCTTTATTTACACCATATTTATTTGGTTATACGTAATTCATAATATAGGTATTACAATATAGGGATATGTACTAGTGACCCATTTATGTATCCCTCATCTGTATATGTTGTAAAAAAAAAATTTGTCATTATTCTCTTCAACTATATCGATCGGAGATAGCAGTAACGCGGTTTCCCGTTGTAATTGCACTGTATATCGTGCTATTTTACAGGGTAAAAATTCTCTTCGACATTATCCTTTCGGGTCCATTGTCAGAGATCAACCATTGCCGTGTCTCCGTGGATTCCCATCCAAGTTTGAATTCCAGAGTCTGCGAGGAGGGAAGAAGGAAATCAGGCCCTATAATCTGGACCCATTCCAGCCAGTTCCATGAGTCGTTCCGCCACATTTCAGTAAAAGGCTCCCTCTTCGCTCATTTCGTGGCCTGGAGAAAGAGCTTTTCCGTCGTCGGCTGGGTGAATATACGCGCGAATATTCCGCATTTCTTTCGTCCGTAAAGCGCTCGTCCGAAAATGACGCCAATTTTCTCGCTCCGGGGCTAGAGAAAATGCGATACAAGCGTGCAGCATTCGATCGGCGTTAGACCGAGCCACCCCACTCATGCCCAACTATCAGAGCAATTGCACTTCAAAGATAGAAATTGCATTACGCCCAATATAAATTTTCCCGATGCAATCAATGACGATTATCGCATCGGATGCATAAACGTATGTAAGAAGTAAACGGCTCTCATTCTTGTTTCTATTACACGCCCGGTGATTGGCGTATGTAATTTATTTAGTGTTCACGCTCGTTTGAATGGACATGGGGTCAAAGTATATTGGGTGAGAGTAACAGTGTTACAGGCCCATCGACAGACAGGAGAGAGTAAACAGAGTACAGCAGGTGGTGATCGGACGAGAACCCGGGCCGGAGGAATCCTGAACAAATATTGAGGGGCAGCCACCACTCACTGAGAGTCCAATACCAACACAAATAGAGACACAAATAGGAACTCTATCTCTATTTTGGCTCTTACTTTCGAACCTCTCTCCTTGTACGCCGATAAACCATAGAGGAAGGAACGGGTAACCAATACTCGACGTAATTGAATATCGCATAAAAAATGTCTCATTTATGTCACATTTATAAATGACTTAATCGTTGAATAAATTATTTATTGTTCGGTAAATTACGTCTGTTTGAGTGTTCCCCAAATATGAGACATATATCTACTTGTACTCTCATTATTATTGGCAAACTGCAAGTGATTGATGAGGGAAAACCTATTCGGGAGTCAGGCCACACGAGGTCTCGAATGAGGGGCCCAAAATATAAAAATATAGAAAATATAATTAGTTTTAATAAATTGAACTGCGCATCGAGATAAAGTTTATATTTAGCGAATGTTTCGGGTCCTCGCAGTTGTAAAACGGTCCCTCCGAAAGTTCGGACTTCGGTTAACTTTTTGAGGCCGTAAATATTCGCGATCACTTTAAATGAAACTCCCGGTCTGTGTCGACAGGAACTTTCTAGACGGAGGGTTGTTTCACTTCGAATTCACTACCGTTTTCATTTTGCGGGAGAAGAACGAGAGGGCGGTGTTGTGCCATTCCGGACTGGCGGTTGTGAAAAGCAATCTTCGATTATTTATTGGCATATCTGTCTCCAAAAGTAACTTCTTTCTTATTAATGCCCAAAATCATCCTGTTATTCCCGCGACATGGTGGAATGTGCTTCTGGTAGAATGGACTTGAGAATAGCAATGAATTTAATTAATATAATATAATATTTCACCAGAGAAAAGTTATTTTGAAAAAATAAATTTTGTTTCTTTGTGCTTTTAGGTGAGTCAAACTCTTTACAACTTACTTCACCGGACCATGCCTCCGCGGATCAGCGAAAGAAGGTAAAATTTTCTAACTTCATTAATATTTATAATCCTATTTCTTTTGAATTATCCGCTTCCTTGTTTCATATAAATAATGCTCGTATTTTACAAGCACAATAGTAGAAAAGATTACTCGTTCACCAACATACAAATTATGCATGCAATGGACGTACGAGCTACTTCCTAGAAATTTTGAATCTTGAACATGCTTTAAACAGTCTTGTAACAATAAATATTTTAAAAAAATATTATTGGTACAGTATTTCAATATATCATGTTTCGTATATTAATTTTCCGTAAATAAGTAAAATAATAGCCTTTTATTGAAATCTAACTACAGAGGCAAACGATGGTTATCTATACTAGGCCCTTCGGCCTGCAAAAAGTGCTTCCTTTTAGAATTTGTTCTCTTGTTTGTTAATTGAATCAATTTTGACATATAATGAGTACTTGACTACAGTTCAGCATTGATCGGTTACTATAGTACAGTTAAGTTCTGCAGTATTAATAGTCAATTGCTGAAACACAAACTTCGAAGCAATGGGCTGGCGAAGCTTCAAGTAATCAGACTGAAAGCTATTTGGCCCAAAGTTAGGTTCTCCATTATAGTGATAATAAGTATATAGTTCGTATTAAGAATTGAATATAATAATAGAGAAAAATAATGCCTTGAAAAGTAACATGTCTCACTAATTAATCTCGCCCTCCTCAACGATAAAAAATTGGGAGTTTACTAATATCCGCGTTACAAACATTTTTCAATCCATGTGTGTCGTACGCAAAATTCAAATCGAAGACTGAAAACGATGACCGCACGATTGAGAATAAACTGGGGCCATTAAACTATTTCCAATTTGGGGCAAATGTTCCTCCAAGGGTTGGAATCGAATCGATCCAACAGTCTTGAGTCCCAATTGTAGATTCCAATCGTCGACAACGGTAGAAAGTTCTAAATGGACAGACGGCCGGAGGTAGACGCGGACCAGAATGGGGGCCCGTCTCCGCCTCCGTTTCCTGACTTTCTGGTTAAGCCGTTTCGGTCTCTTACTTAAGACTTGTCCCGTGTCTCTACGGACAAATGAGTCTCCACTGCCGGAGCTTAATGCTTAACTGAGAAACGATGAACCTCACTCTCACAATCGTATTGTTGAAAGTTTTAACGATTGTTTTCTCTTCTTCCTCCTTGATTCCGATATCGGGGACCCCTTTTGCTAAGCCAAAGCAAAGA
The DNA here is from genome assembly GCA_019843655.1 of Lethocerus indicus. NCBI lineage: Eukaryota > Metazoa > Arthropoda > Insecta > Hemiptera > Belostomatidae > Lethocerus > Lethocerus indicus. The sequence goes on along the minus strand of JACDQD010000009.1, from coordinate 15,435,125 downwards.
GCGAGGAAAGGGGGAGAGTTTTCACTGAAGAGTTGGCTTCAAAATTGTTTTTCTTTGCAAATATCTGTATAAAGACATCAACCATCTCGTCATATCAAAGCATGATTAATTTATATTAGCACAGTCTGAAAGCTAACGTAGTTATATATTAATCCGTCAAAACATAAACATTTTGGTACTAGTAATACCCTCATCATGAATCATTAGTTTTTCTACATAAATAATTAATCAGTGATATAAAACTGAAGTAAAATGAATTGGAGTGAATCTCATTTTGTATATTCTTATTTTTAAGTTAATATATCTTCCTAAAATATAACATTTGAATTTGAATAGTACCTATATGGGGGTAACCAACGTTATCAATTGGCAACGGGTGTCTGAAATTTTAACCATACATCATTGGCTACTGAAACATATAAAAATGGAGTCCATATAAAATCAGTACTATTTACTATATCCTGCTTTTTGACAGTACTAGTAGTGTTCATCTAAATCAAAAAGCTTGTATTTAATATAACTCCTTTGTTATAGCATCCACTATAACAATTTGGATAACTTTTAACTTTTCTTTCCTTCCCAGTAAGAAGGGAGGGGACGATGCTTCTCATCGTTCAGTGAGAAAATCATTAGGGAGAATGTAAAAACGAGGTACATATGTTTTATATGCTAATCTATGTTACCTCAGACCTGGTGTTTTAAATTATTTTCCCCAATTTCCATTGCGGATATTTGTAAACAGCGCGAGAAAATATTCATATATTCAAAATGTAAAGGATATTCAATCATGAATATCCAACCTACACGATGACGTCATTATGGCTACAACCAACTCATGTGAAATGTATTTTTTGCAGATGTAATTTTTGCATCTTTTGCATCCGAGAAGTATTTTTCACTGCCCGACCTGTCATCTGGAATTATGATCTGGCATTATCTCACAAGATTGAGATAATTTTACTCTCAGCCAAAGGCGGCCCAACTCCCGTTTCATAATTTAGTTACTGATATACTATTCGGTTCAAGAGGCTAATTTTTAGTCCAAAATGTAGGTCGTGTGGCATAAATCGAAATAGTCAATATAATTACAACAAAAATCATTTTGTTTTGTGAGTTTTTATTTTGTTCTGAGAGAACAGGTCTATAATATATCCAACAATTGTTACGGTGGAAACAAATTACAGTCCACCGTTTGTTTTCCTGGACCCAGACTGCATTGTGGCTAGCAGAGTATGAGTATGTTTGCAAATGGGGTTATATATTTGGATGTTATGTATATGTATATGTTCATTATGCGCAGGTAAACTGTAGATGTACACGCGTTGGCGGGGGTTTAGCGGTGTTAGTGAGCTTTGGGCGGGGGTCAATTAATGTGGGTCTCCATCTTGAATATGCAATAGGCTGGAACGTTATTGGACGTCAATTTACCGTTTAACTAATGTAAATTATGCGAAAAACGAATTATGGAAATAAAGATAGTCCACCCCCCCCACCCTACTCAGGAACCAATTACGGATTAAGTTCTGAGCCACAGGAACACAGTTAACATTGGGACTGCGCAGAGACAAGCTCAAATTTGTATGATTAAAGCCCGATTAAGTAAGAGTAAGTTTGTTGAACCGAAGAGAGGTAGGACGAAGTGCAATTGCTTACACTTGGGGATACAGTTCGTCTGATTCACCAGAAGCAGCTTCAATTTACAAAGTGGAAATAGACAAAACTTTATGAGAGTTTTAAGTCAGTTTCTATCCGTGTTGTTGTACGCAGAATGGAAGACTTCTAAATTCATATCTCTGTAACAAATGAAAGCAATGAAAAAACTAATATACATATATCAAATTATAAATACCATATGGAAGTAAAAATCGGTAATGATTATTACATCAGGTTAACATACCTGTTTTGTGGTCTGCGAGGGGTTGGAATACCGTAGACTTCATGTGTTTCTGTCTCCTCTCGCTGGTTGATCTTTTGCTAGACCGGTTTCGGTGTTAGTCACTTTTGGCACATTGGATGTTTTTCGGGCATTCTCACTGCACTGTCACTGTCACTTGTAATGTATCCATCAAAATAAGCCATCAACTATTTAAAAAGATCAAGGGTTACAGTCGAAAAAATTAAGGAAAATAACAAGTACTGTAGCTAAAACGGACTAAGGAGGTCCCGGTTTAACATCGTTACCAATTTAACGGCGCTGATGCACGCCACGCCAAACGGGCCAGTAGTACGGGCTAGTCCGAGGTAACCGAGGCGCCGTATTACATTAAAACTCAATACGCATTGTACGTCCATCTGTTATCCTATCTATTATCGGATTATATATACAGATATATATACACACGACAAACAGACAACGTCCACAGTACAAGTGACAGTGACAGTGCAGTGAAGATGACCAAAAAACATCTAAAGTGCCAAAAGTGACTAACACCGCTACTGAATTTTCAGGAAGCGTTTTGTTTCAGGTTTATACACCGTGATTCGTACAACTTCTCATGAATCTCTATTATTTACATTTTTACCAAGAAAACCATACACGTTTCCTCCGGTTAGCACTATTTAATTATGTAATTTAATATTAAGGCGGAGGACAGTACTGAATGAATAATACCAAAGTGAGAACGAATTCTCTTCTCAGGCAGCACCTGTTACTGTTCTGAATTGACTGATGTTGAGACTGATGAATAATGCAATTAGAACGAAAGGAACATTTAATGCAATCTAACTAAAAGTACAGATAAGAATATATATATATATATATATATATATATATATATATATATATATATATATATACAGACAAAAATATAGGTCGTCTTATTAAAAAATGTATTCTGATTGTTGGCCATCATGTTTTATTTGGCGAATTTACAAAACTCTAAATTGCAATATATATAATGTAAACATTATTAATTATCTGTTATAGATAACAATGGAACATATTGTATTCTACATATTTAATATTCCCCCGTGGACAGTCTTTGGCAGTGAGGTCAAACATACCTTAACAGTCTAATAAAAAAAAAGGCCTAGGACTTACCTGAGATATGCAAATCTGGACATAGAATGCTTGCGAGGTGTATTAAGCGCGATTATTTCATACTGTTTTTCGTCCGGCAATTATGACCCAGAACAGAAACTCCGATATTTCGCCGACGGAAGATAAATTTCTGTATCTGCCGTCCGGTCGGACTTTTGAAACTGTCGAAGCCTAAGCCGTAATCCTCTTCGGCGAGACAAAAAAACACAATCCTCGCATCGGAGCCCGAAATCCGATTCCAATGCGAATCTCATTATTCCTCCGATCCGGGGCCACTGGACGTCCGGCCAGGCGGAGATATCAACCGAAATAACCGAGTGTATATCGGCCCACACTCAAAGCTGGGGATTATTGAATGTTTTTTTCGCGGGCCCAAAACGCTGCGCACATGCTTCAAGCCGGTCGTTTCGGAATGCGGCAATTTGTTATTTACAATTAAATTGAGCGTAGTCATTTACTTAAATACGATGATGCGGTTACATTCTCGGTGTACCGTCAAATTCGCTACTGCTAATAACATGAATGATGCAACAAAACATTTTGCGAGTTGAAATTAATTTTTCCCAATAATTTATCTAAGGTTTCATCTAACCCTAATTGGGATATTGAGTGTGCCCGTGTGGGGTAGGGGGGTCATTTTACAAAGGACGTTCCGGTGACTTGAGACTGTCCCTAATTAGGATGCTTCATAGGAGCAAGAGTGTGTGTGTTTGTGTGAACTGGAGTCCAATTTCGAGCCACCAACCTGCTAACGCAGGTGCGTGCACGCGCAGGCGCCGCGCGGTTGGGTCCTGCAATGTTCAAAGAAATATGCCGACGGAGGCCGATGCATCAAAGGGTCTAGTGACGTTTTTTCGACAATAATAAATCTATTCGAATATTTGATAATAACAGAAAGTGACACGCGGAAGTAGAATTTTGCCTAGTTAAAAACATCCGAGTGCCGCCGGTGCGAAGTAAGAAGTAATGTCCGAAGTTTTCACTAACTTCATAAACAGCACATATTTTATTTTATATGTTTCCCTAACACTCTGTAAACGTGAGATAAAAAATCGGGAATTGGGTCGTTTTCTTTGCACACTTTTTACCGGCACTTACCTGAATAGTTATCGATTGATTTTGAGATGCAATGAAGGGACCACGTGAAAAGATCTATAATTTGATTTTATATATGAATATATATACATGTATATATATATATATATATATATATATATATATATATATATCTTAGGGGCTAAAAAGGAATCAATTACTCGCTTGAGCTCCTTTAAGGAATAAGTGGAGTGTGAACGGAGCGATGGGCCATATAGTTCGGGCTTGAGATAGTGAAACCAATCTTTGGTTCGGCTTACTATAAAGTCAACAACAGCCCAGGCGACTCGTGGAAAATGCATACGCCGGAAGATAGCAAGTCCTCCCATAAAACACAAAGTCACTAACTTTAGTAGGAGATTTGTACACCGGTTTTATGACTTTCTTTTACGAGCAGGAAGTCATTCTGCAACGTATGTTTCACTTCGAAATCGAGGGTTTTGGGAATCCATTATTTTATTAATCTTAAACTCGTATTCTTCTCAATCCACAATAGTCACTACCTTCAAGTTGATAACCCCCTACCATAAATGTATGCATACCTACGTATACAGTAAACAATAAGTACATGTTTATACAATAAAGGATAAAGTGGGTAGGTTTTGAATACGTTCAGAAATTTACAATATTTACCGAAATGGTTGGTGTAAGGAATTTGTGCTGCATTTTGTTTATTCAGTGATAAGTAGACTGGTTTCAGTTTTCCGCCATCGCACGTAGTATCCCTTCAGTGACAGTGTAAGTACTGAGCTGAGAGAATGTATTCGAACATCGTAATAATTTCACTAATTTAATACCGACAATGAGAAGGCGCCGAAATCAGTCTAGTATAGTACCAAACAAGCAATTCTAGGAGAAATCTTGGTTGTAGAAAACATGAAAATAATTTTTTTTTCTTAAAGGTGGATAATTAATGACTAATGAGCTTAAAATATATTTCCTAATCAACGTGTCTAAATGTTTATTTTTTTCTAGTTACAGTTAGTTTCATAAATCTTAATTTTTTGAATTTCGTTCCACACTAATTTTCTGTACTCGGTCCAGTGGGAAATACAGTTGAAATAACTTTCATGTCTGACCAAGAGCCCGACTCTGCAAGAAGTTTAGTCAGATTAATTCGAAACAACTTAGAATCAACTGGATTTGATTTCCATCGGTTTGTGCGGTCCCGAATCCATTTATACCCAAATCAAACGGCTCAAACCGCGGCCCATACAACGGGCAACTCCCCACCCCCCCCCTACCCCGTCTAAACTGTTTACCTTGACAGCGCCGGCCCGGTTCCAGTTTAAATGTTAAACACACGCAGCACAAATACACGTGCACAATAACACGCCCACCGAGGAGGCACTAGTTATCTCATTACGGTCCCGTTTCGGTATGCGCCCATATCCGTCCCCACACAATGCGGCACAAGGCGAATACACCGGCCTCCATATACTCACCGTTTTTGTTTTTCTTTCAGTCGGTTGCAATTAAAGTTTATTACAATTTCCACAAGTGTCACTAATTCGGTTGGGTTAAAAAAATATTGTAACCAATTATTTTAGCGCTATGCACTCAACATGTTTGTTAGTACAAGCGTAACGAGATCCGAATGAGCCATCATAAGTGATGAATATATCTGCACATACTCTACATATTCCAACACTTATGCCTTTCCATGTTCATAAATATAAATAAATTTTACTTTGAGAACAGTAAGATTGTGGAGATTGTAAGAAAAGTTTGAACCTAAATACAGAGTTTTTGAAATGAAAATCATTCTTCAATATTTTTGAACCTAATCCTCAATTACGTTCTTAAGGCCATTTTTAACAAGTCATAAGGCGGCTTTATATTTCAATGGATTGAAGTTATAATAGGAGACCTTATAATACAGGTACTTTCGAAATTGTTCAATACATCAGAGGGATGGTGGATTTTGGAAAGACCCGAAAGAATAATTGATGAACTGAATCAAAAGAAACGGCTCTCTGTAATTGGGTCCCTTCCATTATTTCTATCACGTTTTCCCCTAATCGACAAAGGAGACCGGACTATACATATCCTTAAATATTTAAGCAACTAACTAGGCCAACCTAAAATTCGATCAGTGATTACGTTTTAGCCTATTAAAATTTTAGTCAGAAAAGGCTCTTGTGAATAGTAGAATATTCACATGTTTCCATTAGTTACGCTCCAATTGATTACGCTCATTAGTATGCAGATAAAATAATAACTGAAGTAATTAATACTCCTGGTTTAAGTTCATCGACAGGGTATAATTTTAGATTCAGTTCGTCTAATAAATACTTGTAGAATTGCGTTTAATTCTGGGCGTAAATTTCAAATTTTTAAAATATCATTCATTGCCACATTACGGACATAAACAGCCTTTAATTGATACCCTGGTTTTATAAATTTGTCCCCAATTTACAAAGTAAATCGGACACGAAGCTGCCATCTGGCAGTCAGAACTGGAACTGTTTGAGGCGCGCAGTGTGAATGACGACATCTGCCCGGATATAAGGGAACTACCTTCACTTTATCGATTTCGAGGCTTGTAGTATATCCTAATATCACCACGCAGCGCTCGAGTCGTCAGGATAAATTAGGTTTTGCGGGAAATTCAATCTGAATACATTGTAGATATATACCAGAGTATAAACACCTCCCGAGTATATTATGCTGGTTAAACGCATACGAAAAAAATTGTATTTCAATGATTTATTTGAATTATATTACCTCTACATGTTTTTTCAATGAATCTTATTTTACATTCTATGTAGAATTGCATTTTATCAGACAAAGGTATCATAAATACAATTACAGATAATGAGAATCAAATAAATTTATACTCATGTCTCATGTTTATATTACATGTCTACATAATATTCTGTGAGTAATGCTGCTATTGAGATAACATCACGCCATCAACAAATATGTAATCTGAAATTAGGATAATTTCATAACTGCAATAGCGAATTTTAAAATAAGTACAAGTAAAAACAAATGAAATGGTATGTAAATACTTAATGTATTTTCTGAGACAATATCCTTCAGTAATGAGTCAATATATGCATAACTTTGGAGAAACTAAAAGAACTTTAAGAGAATATGATGTTATATACATGAAGGAATGCATAGTTTAAGTATGTCAAATCATTTCTGCTGTTTAATATTAAATTCCACATATAACCAGTAAAACACTCAATAAAATAGAATAAATGTTTTACACATGAATTAAAGTTAATCATTATAAAGTTATTTAGATTAGAAACATATTTTAAGTAATCTATATCTTATTAATAAAGGTCTACATCCCCGTGTAGGATATGTAGCATTCTCTTATCTGAAACTGTGTAAAAATTCGTGTAAAATCTATTTTGTGCTAATACACATTGAGAACAGATTCATAATTCATGACTGCACCATTATAGGCTTATTGACTAGATTATTGTCCTCATAATAATTATATTCTTATACTGAGTTAAATGCCTACTAACAGGGGTATGTCCTAATGGTTTTCTAGTAGACCTAATTATAAGTTTTCTAGAGGGTGGCAAAATCTCTCACTTCAAATACCCTCAGGAGAGCTCAAACTTGTTTGTTGAGATATATTTCTTGTTAGGCAGGACCGATTTTGACTTTTCACCATTGTCAGTAGCGCCAGTAAGGGTATGCGCACAAAGAGTTTAAACGTCGTAAATAAGGTATTTCTGGTTCATTTTCTTTCTGTGAATGAAATAGCAAATATTACATTTAGTCCTTATCATTATTTCTTAGGGATTTCAATTGGCCTCGAAACTTCAATACGGGGTTAAAACAGGTTGAAAAGGGTTTGCACTTGTTGGTTTATTTGGCTCGTTAACTGAACCCTGCGAGCGCACACTTTCAGCACAGGACACAATTTGTCGTTCAAATACATATTACTTATTTCATTTAATACCTTATTAATTTCAATGTCATACTACAAAATTCAGGCACGAAATTCTGATCCTGACTTGGATGGAATTGAAATGCTGATACAGAATTGCGACGGAATTGTAAATTACATGTTAATTTCGAGTTACGAAATAGCCCATAAACCCGTCTAGCAAAATACCAAACCAGCGAGAGGAGACAGAAACACACGTAATCTACGGTATTCCAACCCCTCACAGACCACAAAACAGGTATGTTAAACTCTAATATCACTTTTCCCTCGTAATACATTATTACAGAATATATTACAAATGTGATATTATATTACATTGACAAGGAATACAAATACTGCGATCAAATATTACCTTACTACGTTATTTAAACGTTATGCGTAATATAAATTGACATCTATTTATAATAATTAATTATTTTTCAAATTCAAAGCAATAATATGTTATTATTCATTTATTGGAGAATAAATAATAACAAAATACTTTTATTTTGAACTATAGATCCACGATAATGTTTTTATATTATATTTATATCAAGAATTAAATTATTTCATACTAATAAAAAAGACTAATAAAAGAGTCTTTTCGTTGGTGACATTTTATGTCGTACGGAAGCTCAATATAACAATATATTGCATTTTTTAATCCAATTGGGAATTCGGCAAATTCCCAATCAATTCCTCGTTTTCCCTGTATTCCTTTTCAACACGAGATTTCCTTTGAAGTTTTGAATTGCGCAGTATAAACTGTCACTATTACCAAACATGCATTGCGTCCATGTTCTCCATTTAAACATCTCAATTTTCAATCGTGCGCAGCACACGGTTGAGCCTGAAAATTTTGATTAATAATATATTCACCATATATGGCTTCAAATTATTTCTCAATCACGCATTGCATTTAGAGTAAAAATCAGTTTTGCGTTATCCGACCAGTTTTCCGTTGTTTATGATTTTGTGATATTAACTGTGACGTTTAATTAATTACACCTTAATTATACAGGCCGTTCTTATAATCACATTGCTTTCGATTTAACCACATCGCCGAGTTTATAACAACCCAATACTACTGCCCTATGCAAACGTTTGAAGGCAAAGTTTACCGAACGGGAGGTATTCCACTATTTACAGATTGTTTTATTCCCGTTTATTAAAAGGAGTTTATTCTTTGTTTTGGCAAAATTTGTTTGTTAATTCTTATATAGAAACACGTTGAAGACAAATATTTATTATAAATAGAATATAATAAGAAATAGATTCTTATATTCTTAAAAGCTAGACCACGTACTCAATTGTTAAAAGCGACGTTAGTTCTTCACTCAGATTCTTAAGCATTTAGGGTCACGATTTCTGTAGCCCGGCAGTATTAAGAGCAAAACTTTTTGATGCTTTGCCAGAAACAGAAATAACTAAACAAGGAGCCCAAGTGCCGCCGTAGTTGTGATTTTAGTCATGATGTCTACAACACTCTGTTACTTGGCTGTAACACTTTAGTGCTACTGCGGTTGGCGAGAAGCCGATAGCGATATCTATATGTATGTATTTGTGTATATATATGTTGATACAGAGAAACACTATTCGGAAATATATTCGGTTTGTTTAAAATCAGATGAATTTACTTGTGCGTACTGAGATTTTATAGACAAAAACTATACAAAGCAGGCGATTGAAGACAAAAGACCGAAACCAAATTTCGTGCAGTCAACATTTCCGCCATCATCAGTAGGACTGTGTAAGTAATACGAACAAGGAAAAACATTTTTCATATTTAAATCGAAACTAGCTCAGTTGCTACTGGTCGTATCGACTTGTCTATGATTTCATTAGGTCTCCTATGGTGAAAAAAATGTTTCAACTCTACATCGACCCAGCTCTGTTTTGAAATGTTACACTCGTCGATATGTACAGTGCATAATGGTCATGTGGGTCCCCAGTAAAGCTCCCCTAGTTCAGAACTATCACACGGAGTCAGATATTCATTACCCCGGCAGGGAATTAACTTGAAATTATCACTTTATAATATATTGAAATTGTGTTTAATTTATGTAACATTTCTCTAATATTGTGTTTCCGTTTCATGTTGTGTGAACAGTAGAAAAAAGCGTGATAAATTAACAGGTGTTTTGCGGGCTTGTGGGCAGGCGCAGTCTGCGGCGGCGGCAGCTCCCGGTAGCTCGGGGCCTTGTTCTTCTTCAGTTGCCGCCCTACTCTCGCCGAAGCAAGTGGTTCGCGCTTCCTTGACCACTCGATCTTCTCTAATCACAATCAATCTAATAAAAATTGACATTCACGCTCAATGGAAAAATTGTGACCGATCGTGTTCAAAAGTGACTGCGTCTGTGCGATTTTTTTTTAAGAGAATACTTTTCAATTTCGGCAATTGCAGGAATTTCGAATAACTTAGCGTGTGAATTTCTTGGGAAGTGCTGCCGTCATTCTGCTGTTTCCTAATTCGTAAGTCGCGTTTAAAAATTAAGTCGCAGAATAATCGTTCTGTTTTGAAATATTCGTTCATTAATATTGCCAATTATTCTGTGTCAGAAAGAAACCTTTTGAAGGTTTAGCTGATTCATGAGTACTCCATAAAAAATTATATACTTGAATGTTTTATGTTAAGGTGTAATTTAAGGCAAACCGGATTAGGCCTGTACGATTTTAAGAAAATGAAGGTACACAGAAATTTCTTTCTACCTATAAGAAAGATACTCGTTTCAGTAATTTATACGTAACCAGAATGAGAAATACCGCATTCTGAAAAATTGCGCTCTATTTATAATGCTTATGTACTCTCTTTTTTGATATTTCGGAAAATAATAATTTATATATACATAAACCTCTGCATGATACCAGATACAAAATTCAAGGTACCTATGAGTAGATTTATTTATATTAATATAATCTAATTATTTATTTATATTCAAAACTTTTATAATTTGCTACGAAAAATATGTATTTTTTTGAAATATTGAACCAATAATTTAAATACATTCAACATTCAGAACAAACTTTGTCTACTTTTAGATGTATTTATGTAATGGTGACTTTTCATTCTTTCGTTGTTCAGAATATTACTCAAAATATTTCCTAATTTTGTATGCTGAATAGTATTTTTATTTGCACTGTCGAAACAATCGTAACACTATCGTAACAAGCGCGCAATGACTCGAGATTTTTGTACAAAGTAAAATACTGAATTAACGACATATATTCATCACTACACGGACTATTGGCTCAATACCAGCATATTCTTATCGACTTTGCGATTCCATTTATACAATATGTTATTCGGTTATAAACTAAACCAATTTTGGTTACGGATCGTCAGGAGCATTCCGTTAGTACAGTAACCGAGATGTACTTCAGTATGTTACTGACGGAAAGCTACAGACATTTACGTAAATTAGGTGGCATCAGTCACCAGCCTCTATTAATAAAAGACCGAAGTGTGACAGGTTCCATACATCACTATATAAAATAAAGGACGCAACGGACAATGACAGAATTGATAGGGACGCTATATTGTCAACCGACGTAAATATCTCCCCACAACATTGACGTAATACTACTGGCGATGACAAGAATATTATTAACTTCATAAACAACATGAAACATCGAGTAAATCTCTACATTCATACTAGTATTGCCAGGATGTTACTAACTTTGCCAAAAGTCTGATAAAATTCAATAATAAAAAAACCGATATTGTTTCATAACACTTGTTTATATTTAGTAATCCCAGTGAACGATAAGATTCGTTTTCGGGAAATCGACATCGCTTCATAAAACAAGTAAGGGCGGGGACAGGGAGGTTCGGGTCTTTTTTTTATCGCGTCCCTTTATAATCTTAATTGGTTTCATAATTTATTCATTAAAATACGAATTTCAGTTTAAAGGGATCAAAACTACACGGTTTAGCAACAAAGGAAGACTATCAACATTTCATTACACTAATTATACAATGCTCCGCATCATTTTTTGATCTTGTCACGAATGGGCCATCCATAGCTGAATACAATTGTAATTAAATTTAAAATTTTATTGGACACAATGTCTTGGATGTAGATTTAGTACAAAGAAGGATTCAATTCTTCGAAAAATATTAAATATTTTACAATCGATAAAAATTAACTGTTTTAAACTGGCCTGAGTGGTTTCCTCTGTGTCCCAGAGAATGGAAAAATACAATACGTCGAATATTTTAAAATGTTTATTTTAATAATAATCCTACTAATAATTTGCTCTTATCAGGAACAAAACATCACTACGTATGATTACTGCTTAACTGTTACTGTAACAGGGGGCTAGTTTACTGTTACAGTTACAATGTAATTAAGCCTGGAATTCATTACCTATCACCAAGATTTGACGGACGAGACATCACATGTCCGTCCACGATGGGGACGATGCGTTCGGCAACCGGTAATTCCGCGAGGGTTCGGATATCATCAGTCATGATGGGGATTACGGCCCAACAGCTAGACCGGTCACGGACGGTTTCTCTTTGCCAGTAACGAAACGCAATTCACAAATATTGCCACTCGCATAATTTGGTGTTATGCGCCAAGGCGGATCGACTGCTGAAGAACAGGTTTCTGAAATTACATAGTGTCAGCCCACTATCGGGCATACTGTCAGGACACTCTCCCTTCACCATTACCGTAACATTGTTAACGCTCTTGACGTATATTAACGTAGAAGGCGAAACAGTGTAACATCAATCAGTCGGCATTAGGTCAAAAATAAATATGAGAACGTACTGTTGTAATATATCGACCAAAGAAATACTTCGAAATTTATTGTTCCTTGGATAAATTAAAATTAAAATGGGGGCAAAGGATTCGGCAGAAGTCATTTGCCTTAGGAAACAGGAGGATTTCCTGGATAATTACTGGAGTTTTAATCCAGCACTGATTTCGCGGAGATGGAAACTGATAAGGCGGAGTCCCGAATGTTAAGCCATTCTTAAAGTCCTCCCACACGTTCGAATCCGCCCACAACTTTGTCCGCACAGCGCTAATTCGGTCGTATCTTTAGACCGAATCTCTCGGCGAATTTCTGTAAAGAGTATTAATAATTAGGGCGCGATTCCCGGTAGCACGGTTCGGTCGGAACCCGCCGGGTGTATTGTGGGAACCACTCAGGTCCGTCCCACTTCACGTTTCGCCCGTGGATAAAGAACTTGGCTTGAACAGGTTTCAGCGCGATGGGTTCCTCAACCTGAATCCGGGCCAAATTCGAGGAAAAGCCGTGCTGAAATAAACTGTCGAAATCCCTTCCGTAATGAACTTAGGTTGAGCGGAGATGACAAATAGAGAATCACAGCCATTTATTATTCATATAACTGACTTGTGTTAACTTCAGTTAACAGAATAGTGTACTTACTATTTTTGTAACTACTTTTCAGCTGATTTCTTCTAATTTAACGACTGGAGATCACTGACTCCAGAATACTCACTAGGTTTCACTTAGTTAGGAGCTTATCCCGTCAATATTCCAGTTATGTGTAACCACCATTCTCCGCACCAATTTAGGAATTCCCTATATATTGAGAGATGGTTAGTAATTCTGGAGAAGCATCCCAAAGTTTTGGAATTCCATTCTCTTGTAACAATTGACAATTTCAATTAAGTTATCTCCAGTTCTTGATAGAATAGATAAATGCAAGTATGCATAGCTTACTTGTAAAATAAGTAAACCCTTGACCAGTTTAACTGGTCATATTTAACAATACCTCTCAGTGTGAAAAGCCGAAATTGTAAAAGTGGAAATCGACGATTGCTCCTATTATTGATTCTTATTTAATCAACATTGTTCATCCCCTGGCTCGGACTTCATATACAATGCACGCAACAAATATTTAATTATATAACTGAATTACATAATTTACGTAATACCCCGACATTGTATCCATCCCTCGGCCATCACTCCAACGTCAGAGAAACGGTCGAGATTCGTCAAGTGTAATTGACACTTGTTTAAAAACTAGCTAATTTTGTCTTATGCCAGACCGGTTATACACTGACACTAATAGTACAGTAGCAGTATATTGGGCAACCTACATCCTTAATTGACACGAAAGACTGAACAAAAACGAAATACTAGTCCCGCTGAATAAGTAGGAAGAAGCGAGCTTAATGAATACAGTGCACAGCTCTAGGACAAAATGTCCAGGTACGCGTTCAGACAAATATATTTGTACGATACGGCGTTACAGGAAATTGTAGCTGTAATTTTGCCATCCGATTTTCGCTCGTTAATATTTTCCGTTCCCCGGAGTCGGATTCAGCGGAGTGTGTATTTCCTCGCGAGTGAACATATTTAGTCCCCAGTATCAGGGATAAAACATACAGGCGTAAGCACTGTAAACGATGTTATACGCGTTTCTGAATTTCAATTTTAATTTATTCACGCTTTGAACTCTGTCTCTACTTAAAAATTAGGAGCGACGGAACACCAATGGAGGCCGAGTGCACCAGTCTAAAATTGTGTGCACAAATGTACAAAGGTATTTCGGTTTTTAATTGTTAAAGACTTTCTAAATCGTTAAAAAAAACATTAACGCAAATTGAAAATTGTTGCGACAGGTGTGATCCCAGTTCTCTGCTATATCCCTTGTCTGCTAAAATTAAGAAATATAAAGTTCTTAGTACAAGAAAGATATACGAGGCGGTGGTCGCTTAAATCTTCTCCAATTTACACTTTCATTACGGCGTTGCCTGAGGTATTTATATGTCGGAGTTGCCAGCATTATGTACGATAAATCAACCCTAGCGCTTGTTCCATTAGAAAACTAAGAAACAAATTAGAGTCCATATATTTTCCCTCGTCGTATAAATCATTCAACAAAATTCGCCCGTCATTCCGTAAGTATTTAGTCGGCTATTTTCAGTAACCGATCTCACAATTAATATTTTCATTTAGGGCCTAACATTTTTGGTCACAACATGAAACGTAAGTAGTTGAGAGGGGGGTTCCTGGCGGGACGTAATGAAGTCTTCTAACCGTGGAAGCTGTACAGTTTTTTCAAGCCGAAACTCCCTTCTGGCCTTCTAAAAATAAAACTAGATTTTTAATTTTGTCACGGTCGACTTACGATTGAGCATCGAAACCGGCCCAGTCTCAAATCGAACAACAATCTCGAATGACCTTAACGAGATCGGTGAAAACACATCCTCTTAGACGTTTAAAGGCAAATTCCTTTAATTTAAATCAATAATGGTGGAAGATAAAAATGTTTCGAAGTTATTAGACGAACGGAATTTCATAAAAGGGTACAGATGGAGGGAGGGAGAGAATGAATCGGAGAGAAATACTGGGTGCGAGCAATGGGAAGAGAGATGTTTATTAGCCTATTGAATAGGGTATGAAAATTAGCGTGGACCGTCGATAATTACACGATAACAATTATCATCATTAGGGCCGCTATTGAGAAAGGGTACATGATTCGTTGAACATTGTAATAGTGTTGCCTAACGAAATTGGCTGAAGTCTGTAGAGGGAAAACAATATTTTGTTTCATTGGGTACAATGTGTTTTCTGTTGTTGCAGGTTTATATGAACAGTTATAAATATATCAAAATAAGATTGGTTTCAGAAAGTATTCTGGAAGTGTTCTACGATTTTTATCTTCCAGCTCTTCATTCCAGAGTCTTCGGTACCGGATGCTTCATCGGCTATAAATAACAGAATTTGAATGATGCAACAGAATAATGCCGGAGTAAAACTACGCCTGGCTTATCGTTATTTCAAGCCCTCAGCAGAAAACGATAAACTGCTCCCTTGCCTATCTGTGGAAATTACAGAAGTTTCGCTCCTAAATCGCTTCGTCCAAAAAATTCAGTGGCTCAGTTTCGGATTTCTTTATCGTCCGGGGCGTTTTTCCAGGCTTCAAATTGACCTAAAGTTTTACAAGTTTTCAACTCGCGTTGCGAAAATCGTGAGGACGTCAGAGGTGGGCGGAGGATATTTATAAAAGAAAAATGGGGGGCGGGGAAGAATTAAGCCGATCGGATGACTTTAATCCTCACCATGACTTTGTTCTTTTTATTTTTAAATTGTCCGCGAATTAATTTACTGGCTGTCTTTATTCCCTATAGCAGTAATTGGTTGGTATTGTCCATAATCCTTTAGTATAGCTACATACAGGTATACAGCGTAGGATGACCTGCAAACCGGTTGTGTTTTAATTTCCGCTGAAAAATAAACTGAAAATGTTTTCTTTGTTTTTACTGAAAAAATAATTGTTTTTTAAATTTATTTCAGATATGATAATAAAAACCTCTGCTGACTGGATGGTTGGCATATCTGAACATATTTATTTATTTATAGGAGGGAAAAACCCACATCCCTGTAATAATTCCCAGAATAATTGTTTCCAATAAAATTGTTTGCAGGGACAATCATAAAACAGTGAAATAGAATAGATCCTGCTTTTTGGAAATCGGAAATATGAATACAATATAAAGGGATAGAGGCACTTCCTGCTATTTTCCTGTGCTCGATACAGGAAACCTTATTTCATTTTTTCGTTAAGGGGACCTTTTCCTTAGAGAAGGGAAATTTTCATGAATACTAAGTCGATTTTGGAAGGTGGACCTCTATCTGAGTTTATGTAGCCTGACAAATAATATTATAAAAACAAGACTTCCGGACCAGTTTTCCGGCCCTTATCCGTCTGACATTCACACAGGTAGCCTCTTATTCAAGTTCGTATACATTAATATACAGGAATGGACCGCAGTTTTCCTGTAGATCCAAAATTTAATGAAAATAAAATTATATTTAGTAATCTAGTTAATCGGTGCAAGTGAACCCAACGAACTTTAGTTAAGTACATTTCCGCACCACACTCAAGGGGGCGCTAGCGTATCGGTGCAAGTGCACTCAAATAACGATTTTTGTGAAACTAGCGCCCCTATGAGTGTGGTGCGAAAATTTACTTAACTAATGTTCGTTGGGGTCACTTGCACCGACAAACTAGCTCCCCTGAGGGTGGTGCGGAAATGTACTTAACTAAAGTTCGTTGGGTGCACTTGCACCGATACACTAGTGCCCCCTGAGGGTGGTGCGGAAATGTACTTAACTAAAGTTCGTTCGGTTCACTTGCACCGATAAACTAGCGCCCCCTGAGGGTGGTGCGGAAATGTACTTAACTAAAGTTCGTTCGGTTCACTTGCACCGATAAACTAGCGCCCCCTGAGGGTGGTGCGGAAATGTACTTAACTAAAGTTCGTTGAGGTCACTTGCACCGTAAACTAGCGCCCCTTGAGGGTGGAGCGGAAATGTACTTAACTAAAGTTCGTTGAGGTCACTTGCACCGATAAACTAGCGCCCCTTGAGGGTGGTGCGGAAATGTACTTAACTAAAGTTCGTTGAGGTCACTTGCACCGATAAACTAGCGCTCCTTGAGGGTGGTGCGGAAATGTACTTAACTAAAGTTCGTTGAGGTCACTTGCACCGTAAACTAGCGCCCCTTGAGGGTGGTGCGGAAGTGTACTTAACTAAAGTTCGTTCGGGTTACTTCCATCGATTAACTACATTACTAAAAATACACTTTTTTCAATAAATTTTGGATCAACAGATCAACTATTGGATCAATCTATGGTATTCCAACCCCTCGCAGAACAGATAATTGGTATTCTAAACTCATAATTATTTCCTTTTATGGGAAATAGAAATGAAATATCACTCGTGCGATTTTCTTCTGTCCCGACTCAACTATTTTATTCGGTCTTAAATCAAATTATGAAAACAACAATCCCCGAAAAAGACAATAACAAGACACACACACACACACACACACACATATATATATATATATATATATATATATATATATATATATATACACGACTAATAGACAACCACCACAGTACTAGTCCTCCAACGGACCTTATCGAAGAGATTCTATATTGAAGTAGCTGGAATAGTTATAAAAATTTCCATTCGTTAGCTACCTTCTTGCCAATTTCACCTGGTCAAATAATTTGAATACTCTCCCTTGATGTTATTTGATGCGATAGCGGGTGGTATGGAAAATCCTTCGCCTATTTCGTACTAAGGACAAATAACTACACAATTATTTCACTACATAGAATGCTACTGCAAATTTAGCTGCCTAAAAGAAATCCATTTGGAGTTTATAATTAAACTGTCTGAAGAAAAACTGATAACCCGAAGTAGAAGTAAGGTAGATTTTAATTCTTTCCTTAAAATTGGCCGCCGAGCGGAGAAAACTCGTTCGAAAAACAAACCGGAACAGCGAAAATGTTGGGCGGCCATTTTCCAACACAAGTTGGTAGACAAACCTACCAAGTTGGCAGAGTTGGCCGAGTTCAGGTTTGTGAGGCTCAAGTAGTCCGAGCCAGCTAGCAGGGAGCAGTGCGATGGCGGCGCGGGGGAAGGCGGCACAAACGCAAACAAAACATTATTCAAAGCCTTTAAAATTTAAACACGCACTCTAAACATTATAAATTATGTTGAGCCTGGCTACAGAGACTGAGTTACCAAAACCTACCCTTTGACTTCACCCCTCAAAGGTTTGTAGATCGACTTTCCTTCGATTCGCCTGACACTCATTAGGGGTTGAATAATTCGGATATTTGTCTGGACGAGCTTATAATGTCCGATGAATATAATCATCGGACTTACTCTTATTCTGACCGAACTGAATTAGTATTATCCAATGATTTGAGCCCCGATCAAATCAATTTAAGTTTACAACTGAACAAAAGCGAGTCCAGCAGCCTCGGAATAAACCTCAGGATCAACCCTCGAAGGCCGCTATTATGTATAACGAAAGTATGAAGCCCATGTAGTGCCGGACAAGGAACAATTGATTGGTCTATTGGGTGTTGTCGGTGGACTTTCAAAGGAAGCGAAATTGTTTTCCCGGAATAAAATATAATAACTAAACGGCGGTCGATATTTGAACTAAGCTCAATAATTACTGCGGAAACGTCGAATGGCCTATAGGCCGGTATATTCTAACTAATCTTCTGTAGGTACAATTACAAATGATGAAATTTGTAATTTGCACAGCATGGGTAATAAGTCCAGACCAAATTTCCATTGAATTAGCTGAAATGACGATTTCTTTGATTCCCTAAACTGTTGTATCTCTCTTTAGCTCCCTCGGCAGAAATATCGTTCTGTTTCAATTGTTTCATATATTTGAATGGAACATACGATACGAATTTAGGTGTGTATAGTAGGCGAATATAAATTAGGTAAAATTTCCAAAACTAAAACAATTTCGACCGGCCGTGGGACATTCTTCGGGGGTTATCGGGTTCGTTCTACGGGGACGGCCTTTCGAACTCATTCCAGCGTAATTTGCAGTTTGCTTACGTGTGCCTGTTGTTATTCGCGTGTTATTGGGCGGGCAGCGTTGGCCGGTGGTTAGGAAACGCGGTGCACGGCCAGGGTCACACCGACAATCAAACATCGGAGGCCCCGTCAATATCCTGTCAGTCTATCCCCCCCGACTCAAACACGCCCACAAATATTCAACACCCACGCCGGAATAATTCAAATCTTCTGAACGATACATGAATTGGAACCGAAATAAACATTTTCTCGAGTAATCTATCTGATTGGATGTTATACAAAACGTTCAAGACCACTTTTTCGCGTTTTGACAACCACCGTTTTTGTATGAGGGAAAATATCCGATAATTTAACCCCTATACTGAAAGCGTGTAGCGGTGTATCCACACGATTATATTACCGCGGAAGCCTCAAAAGTGGTGGGATTACGGGGAGTGATAGTGTAGGGGGGGGCGGTTCGAACGGATATCAAAGGGCCGTAGCGGATGCATTACATTGACCACGTTTAAGACCTCACGAACAATAATACGCGGCTTGTTTACGCTGGGGTATTTGAAAGATTAAAAGTTCGCCACCCCCAAAAATTCAACGTACATCGGTTCCGCCCCTGTTTATTCTGAACCCTGAAAACGAAAACTAGCCAGATACTCTGTGTGTTTTATCTCTGGATTCGCAATACCAACTCCATTTCACAGTGAAGAGGCAAATGGAGTTGAGAACAATAGAATCTCTTTCTAGTATTAATCCTTCAAATCATATCGGCTTTTCACACCTAGTCATACGATGGATAGTGAATTTTAGAAATTTAGCCTTTTACCACGAGAGGCTGAACAGATTTTGTTTTACCGTAGATTTTTTTACCGTAGACCACAAAGCAGGTATTCTAAACTAGATTTTGTTTACCAATAAACAACCAATAACGTCTGCTAACATTCGTTTCTGTAGATTCATATGTGGTGATATTTTTCTATCGATTTTCGAAATTGGTGCGTTATATTTAAGGATCCAAAAGGGGAAAGGATAAAATGAATCAGCTATTAAATTTTGTTCTAAGCTAGACGTGATTCAGTCTCTAACCGTAATATCCTCTTTGAAATACAGCAAGTCGCCCACCAATACAAGCGCTGTCACTACGCTATTACTGTATACCCAATGCTAATGCTACAACAGGTCTAACCGTCTAACCGGGCCTAATAGTCGATTGTAGAATAGTTATTTCGCAATGTCCTCCATGTATTGTGCAAGATTCTATTTTCCTAACGCTCCGTATCCCATAAGCACTAGAACTGACTCTAAATTCTCCGATACCTATAAAACCAAACGATTATTTTCCTGTTGAAAAATTATTCAGAACTGTATTACAAATGGAATATGAAATGCCTTCCGATTGAACACAAATACACAAATTAAAAGCGGGGGGAAATTATTGTT
This sequence comes from Lethocerus indicus, assembly GCA_019843655.1. NCBI lineage: Eukaryota > Metazoa > Arthropoda > Insecta > Hemiptera > Belostomatidae > Lethocerus > Lethocerus indicus. The sequence goes on along the minus strand of JACDQD010000009.1, from coordinate 15,414,315 downwards.
ACTGTTCTTCTGAGAAATTATTGCACGAATTCCATTCTGCGAGTCGAGAGAAGGCTGTGAAAACATCAATGCATTATTATGGACATGATTTGATTCATCGTTTGTTACTATTAATTGAAAAATATGCTGCACTTGGTATTTACGTTAGTATAAACTTTATTTTGTAAGGATGAACGTGCTTTTATTAATTATTTCAGAAATGCTATTTGGGCTGAATTAAAATATAGATCTTTTTCGTTAAACAAATTATATGCTGATGCGTTATACACTGGCCTATAATCCATTAAAAAAAATAATAAAAAGGAAACATTTTCCTAGTAATTTTACAGTATGCATCCAATGTGCGACAGGTTCATCACCTTTTGTTCTCCCTACGTTTTTTCAGTCTTAAATTTAAACTTACTGCTAGAGGAGCTGAGATAATTCCGCAATAATCAACGTCTGGTGACGATTTCGATGCGTACATATAGCGTACAAATTAATTGGGGGCTAAATAGCGGGACTGTGTACCGCGGCGTGGGATATCGTACGCCTCCCACGATCCTCAACACGTCGGGGATACACATACCATCCAACCAAATAGTAGATGCATCACTGTTTCAATGCGTTCGGTTACCGCTCTCGCGAATAATTTAGTACATACATTAGGATCGATTCATTTTCACCCCCTAAAGGTGCTTCGTGTTAGAACTGTCATTTAATAAACTAACAAATAATTGTGGATACTTGCTTCTGTTACAAAATGAATTATATTTTGTTCGATATTTGAATTCAATTATATTTTTTGTCTGTACCTGACAATAATTATAAATATTTCACCATATTTAAATTTGTCGCTATACAATAATAAGATTATTATTGAGCCTTTTCGCCCCTTATACACTAGAATATAGTGTGATATTTATGAAAAACAGCTGCCAATGAAGCATCTACTCAGCGTTATCAGTCTACTGCTAGTTTAGTCCACAATTATGCTTTAATTTTAATGCCAGCTTGTTGGTATTTGCATGCACCAGAGTTATCGGTAATAACAGGACAGTGACACATGTAGTATCGATTCTAATGTCGATAGTGAGAATGGCACATGTCGGGATAGAATACTGTCACCGAAATTTAATCTGAAAATTCGTCTGAAGCACCTCCCTACGGTTAGAGGTGTCGGGGCGACTTTTGAACATGTCCGCAGCGAAAAGGAAAACAATTTCCTGTTTCAATGAAAGTCTTCAGAATAAGAGAAGTCAGCCGATTTCATCTCTGGGTCCCGTCCTACTGGGAGGCTTTGACCGCGATGGGGCCGCACAACTCCATGCACACACTCACACACACTATACAAAAGAATAGTTAGAATCCTCTTTTCTCCTGTCAGCAAATGTTGCTAAGGAAGATCCAAACTCTAGTGCCTTTTGTAAGCTTCAAATGACAAGGAGAAAAAGGCGGAGCGAGAGAGATAGATAGATAGAGTATGAGGGGAGAGGGAGATGGAGTGGGAGAATAAGAAATAAAAATAGATAAAACTCCAGGGAAGTATTGTCCCGACAGTTGGGGTAAAGGTGACAAATCTCCGCCATTGTATTTTTTACTATTTTTTGCCACTGCACGTCGAGGGTCAGAGCGTGCTCCACTAACCTCCCACACAACTCTTTCTATCGCTTTAGTGATAGCAAATAGCAAAGATCTACACTAGTTTAACGTCCTCCGCCAGGGACTGGGGAAAATCATCGCCCGTTCGATTTTCTTTCCCCTACCACCATTTGCTTCGATGCCAGACCTGTTTCCGGCCCAATCAGTAGCAATCCTCCTGTGATGTAGTTTAACATACCTGTTTTGTGGTCTGCGACGGGTTGGAATACCGTAGATTTCGTCACTGTCACTGTCACTTGTACTGTCAAGTTTTGTCATCAAAATAAGCCATTAAATATTTAAAAAGATCAAGAGTTATAGTTAAAAAAATTAAGGAAAATAAATACTGTGGCTAAAATGAACTGAGGAGGTCCCGGTTTTACATTGTTACTAGTTTAACGGCGCTGATGCACGCCACGCCAAACGGGCCAGTAGTACGGCTAGTATAACCGAGGCGCCGTATTACAAACATTACAAACACACGAAATCTGCGGTACTGTAGTGAGGAATTAAAGAGGAGCATTATAAAATATATTTATATTTAAAACATGTCATTTTTTAATTCGTTTAGTAAAAATAAGGTTTAAATTAGTAATTACCTTAATCCGGGACATTTATAGTAATTATATCGTCGTTTATATTCAGCATCCATATATTTATATATTATAGTAAAATTTAATCAAGTAATTCTCCGATCACACTATAAGGTCGATAATTGATTGTACACTGACCAAGAAATGAATCTAAACCTCGTAAATAAATATAATAGACTAGAATGGAGAAATTTCATTTATCCAAGCTAGAGGCACTGGGTGGTGGGAAGAGGTATTATTAGAGAAGCTTTCAGTAGGCGAGTGGGCCTGTGGCCGGCAGGATTGGGGTTTCTGAAAATTCTTTGAACACTCCTCCGAGGAGAACTCAATCGAAATTGCCGGAATTTCTGACAGTCGGGCTCATTTCTGGTGGCCCCCCGTACCAAATGGGAAACGCCATCACGACCCTTTTTCCCCGCTGAATTCCGTACGAAAGGCTCCAAGGAACGCTCCCGCAAAACCCAACTCATCCGAAAGATCCGGTATTGCCAAGGGAAACAAAATACAATTGGTATATTGAAACATTCAGTGCATTAGAATACAATTATAAGGCACGATTTGTTTTATTTTATTTGTCGCTATAAAAATACTCCGGAAGGACTTAATTAAATCATATCTAATTTAAACCGATCCATACACAGCACAATATAATCGACGGGTAGATTATACGGCCCCAATTTGAACTCCTGTGAGCGAGTCTAAGCGGAAGATTTCCATAAGCCTTTTGAACTCCCGATGCGGACGTGCCGCCTCCAACTGGAGTTGATTTGACTTTGGCGGTTTTCAAACGGTCCGATGCCTTCTTTTCAAGTTGAGAAGAATTTTCTTCCTCTTCCCCGGAGTAAGTTTTCCAATTAACCGCCATCGGTTTTTCCGCTAGATTTCTCCTTTTTTATCTCTCCGCTCTCCCCCCCCCACCACCGTCTTAACTATTTCCTTCGAGATCCACCACTTAGGAAAAATACGAAGCGGAAAACTGGCTGCAATAATGAGCGGAGGGTCCAATTTTGTTGCCCGCTCCATTAGATTATGAGCTCGATTTCGGCGAAAACGGATGTGATTCCCTCTGAAAGATTTTCCCTATGATGAAAACGAAAGGGAGACTTGATTTATCAATGAAGAAAAAATGACCGGATATATAGAAATCAATTCCTAATTTGCTCCTGATGAATTCTAATATATCCAAGAAGATAATGAGTTAAACATTGCATAAAATGGGATGGACCTAACGATGCATTAAGCAAGTTGACACAATATGAGCACAAGTGACGCTCATAGATTGAGTTTGAAGGAGGGATTGTTTGAAGAATTGACCGACGTCGGTGGTTGGGCCCGGCATAGTTCGGATAATAGGAGAACCTCCACCGAAAGAATTTCCCCTTTGGGTCTTTGTCTCGAAGCGAATTTTCCCCGGCAAAGAGAAACGCTCAACATCAGTCGTCCTGGGGATTAACTGGGCTAACACCGTCTCATAGGAAAGTCAAGAAACCACTTTCCGATTACGCGGGGAATAGTACCCCAGAGAGATGGCAGATAATTAAAACACTTTGTGATAATTATCTGCCAGGAACGTTCATCAGCCATCTCGGAAATGGTGAGAGAATCGTTTTCCATTATTTTTCAAAACCTGTTCATTGTTATTAGACTTAAATGCTAGAATTCATTGCGCCATAGTCAAACATGCGACATAAAGAAACCGATTCAACTTATATAGAAAATTAGTTTAACATACCTGTTTTGGTCTGCGAGGGGTTAGAATACCGTAGATTTCGTGTGTTTCTGTCTCCTCTCGCTTGTTTGGTCTTTTGCTAGACCGGTTTCGGTCGCTCGCCACCTTCAGTAGCGGTGTTAGTCACTTTTGGCACTTTGGATATTTTTTGGGCACTGTCAGTGTCACTTGTACTGTGGTGGTTGTCTGTTTGTCGTGTGTCTGTAAATATCAATTTTAAAATAATATATCAACCGTGGATAAATATATGGAATAATGTTCTACACGAAAGACAATTTTTAGATTTTAGATTAGATCAATACTCCAGGTATAACCGTTGGAGCTTAAACCAGAGAAAATGTCTGGTGATATACTTGTCATTTAGATTTATCTAACGTAAAAACACATTTCAGAATCAAGAAAATCTATAAGTTCTGATTGTATAAACTTTTCTTTCACCGATAAACATTTTCGGACATATTTCGCCTGCTCTTATTCATTGTTCTGTTTTTGTCCCCCTTCCAAACGATGTTTCTTTTTTCCTCAAATAAATCCCAGTTTTCCTTAAGGGGGTTTTCATGCTCAAGAGAAAATCCCCTTCGACTTCCAAGAGGAAGTAGCCGAAATAAACAGCAGGTTGAGAGAATGAGGGTAGCTTTGAAAGTAAAACTTTAACTCTGTACCATTATTTGAAATAGTTTGGGAATCCAATGGCGGGAACTGGGGAATTCCGAATGATATTCTGCGTGAATTACGTTTTATTATGAATTCCGCTAATTCTACCTGTTCATAATAAGTAGGCAAATGTAATTCCAATAATATTTGATGAAATACGGGAGAAGGGACAATACTTTTACGGTAAGAAGTGAACTTTAGTCACTGGAATATAATATATTATGAGATATTAACTAATTAATAAAACTTTTTATATATATATATATATATATATATATATATATATATATATATATATAATAAAAACCCCGATTTATAAACATTTGTAATATGTATAGGTTAGTAATGCCCCCGAATCTCTGGCCAATTGTGACGATCCTTTACGATCGTTTTCATTCCTCATTCACCATATATTTTATTAGCCCTCGTAAATCGGCCAATAAATGGGTTCTTCTTATGTTTACCTAGGGAATAATTCAAAAAACTCAGTCCGCCCACTGAGCCGGAGCACACAACCTGGCCCCTTAATACCGGACTCGCTTATGTAAATTTTATGAGTGCTTTTCCAGCCGAGGTGGAGAGGATATGACGTTTTTCCGAGTTTTCCTTTTTTATTCCCCTACCCGAGGGCGGATGGATATATAAATAGGATTTATTCTCGATATTAGGAGCGATGGTTGTACCAGGGGTCCATTTAAGGAAAATATCTTTAAAATTAATCCTTCGCATGTCCGCCTTAAAATTAATTTCTGCAATGTCCGCCTGGGCTAATGAACTCGATAATCTGGCCCCTCATGGTGCTTTTGGAATGAAATGAATGAAAGCCCCTCCCTTCAGCCCCTGCTCAGAGGGCAATGGCGGCTGCAAGTTTCAAAGGGTAAGGACCCCTGAAGTTTCAGGACTTCGCCACTGATCTCCATTAATTCGCCCTTATTGATTGTGAAGTATCGATTCTCGTGTAATCATCACTTCCGAAATAGCATTTCACTACATTAATAAAAATATCTTTGCAATCGTTTATCCTTTGAGTTGAACTACTTCTAAATAATCAGCATTCCTATTGCATGCTTATTGACCGATGGCTTCGGTTGATTTATCCACAGAATATCACGAACTGACATTATAAGCTCCGTCGAATGTAGTTGTATTATTCGGTGGATACTGCCCTAGAGGTTTTGAAGAGTTAGCCCGGGAGCCTAATCTGGGCATGAAAAATTCGAGGCTCGCCGTTGAACGAAGCCATTCGGTGCGAGTTGGGCTAAGTGCAGTTGCCAGGGCGACAGTGCTGACCCAAATAATCCACGACGGGATTACATTGGAGCGAACAATACGGCGGATACATAATCCCGGCTGGCACACCGACATCATTTAGGATCAGGTTAAATGCGAAACGAGCAGGCCCCGAGGAATCGCGAATTCAAACCGGACATCCGCCCGTCCTGATCTCTATTCGGACAATGTCCGACATAAGCGGATTATACCCATTGTTATAGGTTAACCATATAAAGTACGCTCGTCAAAACACCGGATAAAAATAAAGCCGCCACCTTTCTGAGTTTTATTCTGTTCCGTACAGTTATATTGTCAAATACAATCAAAAAGCTAGGCAAAATAATTGTCCGATAAATATCCGAAAACCTGATTCTAAAACGGGATGAAAAACGAATCCCGGTGACGGTCCAAATTGCCATCTACCAATTTGATTTTGAATTAAGATAAGTGTTTTATTGCACCTTAATCTATCGAATTCATAATTGGATAATTTCTAAAAGTGTGACTTCAATTAGACCACCACATACATCATTGACCAAACCAATGGCGAAAATGCTGTAGTAATAACTGAGATGAAAAGAAAGTTATGTGCCGTTGAACTTGCCGGAAAATAGCGTTCCTGTAACGAGTTGGCCAAGTTGGGGCTACAAACGGTTACGTCGAATCGAAGTTAAAGCGATAGTAAAAAACAATGCGGGGATAAAAACAAGGGAAACTCTCCGTTGGAAGTAATTTACCTGGTCTTCGTTTCTTATTTAGCACTGTTTTACAAGAAGGAAAAGAGGAACCGAAGCCCAGGCTGCCTAATTAAAATTGTCCCGGGGTCTTATAAAATGGAGTCCAATTGTCTCCCGGCATTCCGGCCCAATAAATAAGCCTTGGCCATGGCAGAAGGAGAGGCGGGGCAAGGGAGAAAGAAGAAAAAGAAGTAGACTAAGAAATAAAGCTCTCGGTTAATAACTCAGCATCGGCCTCCTCAGTCTGGATCTCATCTTGACAAAGTCCCCTTCTTTACGGTCTTAACTTCACTTACGTTTAACCCGACCGGAGGTATACCGGGCACACAGCCATGGCCAAGTCCCACTCTAACCCGTCCCTATTTCATTTGTTTTCTGTGAGCACAAGGATTTTATACATTTTAATTTGTGTATCTGGCGTAAACACTGGTGTGTCCTTCAAGTTTGAATTTCACAAATTTGCGTTATTCCTTTTAATTTAAAAGAAGTATAAATAAAAATCAGATATAAAAAAAATTAAAATTAAAGACTCGGGTGCGAGCGAACCAGCACCCCGGGGGCTGCAGAAATGTTGTACACAACAAGTGAAAGATAATGACTGTACACAGTAAATAATCGACGGTTCTACTGATTCCAGACCGAGTCGATCTATATTTATATTACGATGACGTTATTATCAATTTCATTTTGAAATTGTTAGTAGAAATAATGTGTATCAAACCGCTTACGTTTTGTAAAAGAAATACTAAGTTTAACACATCTGTTTTGTGGTCTGCGAGGGGTTGGAATACCGCAAAGAAGACAAATAACACCCCCGAAAACACAATAACAAGACACGTATATATACACACATGACCAACAGACAACCACCGCAGTACAAGTGATAGTGACAGTGCCCAAGAAACCTCCAAAGTGCCAGACGTGACTAACACCGCTACTGAAGATGGCGAGCAGCCGAAACCGGTCTAGCAAAAGACCAAACCAGCGAGAGGAGACGGAAACACGAAATCTACAGAAATCCTAACGTTTCTAGCGTTCACTTCTTACTAATTGTATTACATTTTAATAGAATTTTGGAGAATGTTCCCGTACAGAATATTCGTTTAATCTTTCAGGCAAATGGACGCAAGGAAAATAAACCGTATAAACGACTGTTAAATTATAATCACTCATTCGATTTGGTTTTATGCTAGACCGGTTTAGTATCCTCCCCTTAGTCATTAGGAAGATCTGATTATTTCGGAGTAGTTCGGAAACAGTTGCGAGGCGTTTTAAAGCAAGTTTTACACCTCTCCAAACTATTTCCATAAGCTGTTTGAATTACTAGATAATTAAAAGTACAACTTTAACTGCGAAATATTTAATATACTAAATGGAGCATAATTGTGGGAGTTATTATTCAGCCCTGTCACCCGCCTCGGTTGCTGGGCGGGTAATAGCTTTATCATTTGATTACCGACAATGGTCTGCACGATGTGCTCACCTAAAAACATATCCAGCCTTACGATTCCATTAGGTCACGATGTTCAAAATATTAAATATGAATTCAATTTGTTAATTTAACATCTACTTTTTGATACAAATTCATAATTCACAATCTAATTTTAAAAAACCTTCATTATAAATAAATAATTGATTTTCATATTTGTTTGGAAAGACGTGACAATAACAGAAAACCGCACTCCTCATTTCTGCATAGAAATGTTATAATTTATGCGTTCGTATTGAATTACGTAAGTAACTTCTGGGGCAATCAGTAGGGCGCTATTATTGTCTGATATTTTGAAACTGGGGCGGGGGCGGGATGGGGCGTTATTAATTAATCGACGACAAAAGTTTAGTTTCGAAGTAAACCGTCGGTCGAACGGTCGAACTGTTGATTGTATTCCCTTCTCCGATTTGTGACTTCGCAAATTCAATTCACCGAAATCGACCAATCGATTAGTCCCTTTCCGGTTGATTTGGCATTATGGAATAAACCGCGGGGCTGGCCGACCGGGCATCTAATAATTCAATACATTATTCGACCGGCACGTTGTTCAATTTGAAAACCCGCGCTTGTGAAAATCGTACATCGTCTCGGTGAATACCGCGAGTATTTAATATACATTTAATGGAATTTAATTTTCGACGTATTTAATTCGATTTAGTTTATCGCTTTCGAGTTCGACCGGTAAAGGTAATTACGGCATCGAATTTCTAAAATGATGACATAACAAAACTAATTACGCGAGAAATTAATTGGATTGACGCGGTGAAATGAACGAATCATTGGTAATATGAATCGATATTAATTAAATTTTAATATTGCATATCCTTACTTATATACCCTGTCAGAAACAACACCCGAACTAACACGATTATTAAACACGTTTTAAAAGTAATGAAGTTTAGAATACCTGTTTTGTGGCTGCGAGGGGTTGGAATATGGCAGATTTCGTGTTTCTCCTCTCGCTGGTTCGGTCTTTTGCTACACCGGTTTCGGCCCCTCGCCGAAAAAAAGCAATGAAATTCCAACTTTTGTCTCTACTCTCTTAACCGGTTTTAACCTAGACTGATTTTTCATCATCGACTTTAGTATCCTGTGAGTAATTGAGTGAGGTTTAATTTACCCCTTGTCAGTTACAGATGGAACATCCTATCAGCACTTCCATTGCCTAGCCCCGCTCGGTTATTCGTTATTACAGGATCTACATTGGACTCATAAAGAAACTTCAACCGACCTATTAAAATTGTGAAGTGACATGTCCTTTAAAGACCTTAATACTCTAAATGAACGTAGATAGTACTTAATTGATAATTAATCCGTTACGTCGAATTTTATTGTGAGTAATGAAATAATTTGTTGCATGAAAACACGTCACTGTTCTCATTGCCGTCATAAAAAAAAGTGGGCTAAGGAACAAACTCTGACCCCCATTTATTTTCCACTTCCCATATAAAGCCGAAACCCACATCCGTTCGGATTGTGCCAGCCGGAAGTTCAAACAGTCTGTTCCACTTCAGTCTGTAACGATTCTCTCCATTCGCACAACCCCACTGCCCTCTAAAATATTCAGGCGCTTAAATCCTAGTCAGATGGCGGCGAGAAAGCACGCGGAAATGAATAACGCAAGCAGGTAAATATTTATGCCCTACTACAGATTCTGCGCGCAGACTCCAGCTTATATTATATGCTTGTTATTTTCTGAAATAGTTATTTTCTGTGAAAAATCCGGTTTCATTCCAATCGGTATGGATTTCGGTTGTTCTTCCCTCATTTTATGAAGATAACTCGAGAAGTATTAACGGAATGCTAGAACGGATTTGGAACTATTTCCGAGACATGTATATTAACAACCACTCATTAGGTATATATTAAATCAATTAAGAAGATGTTATTATTATTACTCTAGTTATTTGGGTGGTTACTAATTTCATGTTAGATCTTTTGGCAACTGATTGCACTCTCTGAGTTGGACGTGCGGTTTTCTTGTAACGCCTGGGACTGTTTCTCTTCCCTGTAGAGTTGGGCAGACGAATTGCCTTTTCTCGTAACCGATGGGCTCATTTGACTTCTTCACTTTATGAGCCGTCTTCCAGCCGAGTACCTAGTTACAACCGGTACAATATACTATATTGAATAGACAATTCTTCATTTAAACAAATATTTATTCGATGGCTAGAATAATAAAAGAATATCAAGATAAAGTTTCAATTCGGTTTATTTAACCTACAGCGTTATTTATCTTACGCCCCCTTAAACCCAATTCAAAATTATGGAGAATTTTACTTTTCGCCACGTCTACTTTGTTTAGCTGAGTGCAGCATAAAAAATGAAATTGTTTCTTATACTTTGGGCAAGAAAAGTAACAGACAAAACACTTTTAATATTTAATCCACAGTCAAGCCTGTCCGACCTAGTAAAATAATCCGACGAGGTAAATTTGAGAGAACAAAATTATTTTCGTTGAACACTCTTTTTATCTTTCGTTCCAGATATTCTGCCACAGCTTCTTTCACATTTGAATTTATGTTTCTGAAATAATTTCAATTCCGTACACTCCTAATGGATTTAAGAAAATCTGGGGCATCTCCCGCCTGTTGTTTGCCTTCACTAGAGATTTTCTAGGATTATCTCTTGGCAAACAAAGAACTCTCTCAAAATCAACACAATTATTGAGATTGAAGACATCCGAGACCTAGTGTACAAGTTTACTTATTTCAGTCCAAACAATCCTGATTTTCTCAATCACCTGATCACAAACTGATTTAACCGTATAAAATATTTTCACCTGCCGACAATTCTTTTCCACAGAACATTACTCCCAATCAATAACTATATAAGTGCATGGCATGTATTCAAACATAATTATGGATGATGAATTGTGTTTTTGGATGACTTCAGTAAAGTTATAAGGCCAGCGCGGACAGGCCGACTTGTCTACGTTCCTCCCTATTCTATCTATGACGAACAGCATAATGTTTGTTAAAGGAGTTTAAATTCTGAAATAATGTAGGAATTAATTAATAAAATACTAGCTGAGTTTTACTGCGTAGGGCTTATCATACTACGAACTATTTTCTGATAACATTCCTCCAATAAAGGAAGTTAATAGCTGGATAAGAATAGGATACCCGACCTTGTACATTTACACGTAGGTCGATTTATTTCATGCCCGAATAATATTACAAATTCATAATTTCTTAGTTACAGTTTCATTCAATTTTTTTATATTCGGTCTTATAAGAATTACTTGTCGGGTGAGTGCGGATCGCAAGGTAAAATTAAATTGCTCGTTCATCATTTGGACACCTAATCGTCATCACAATCAGATGTTCGGACGTTCCTTTTTCGGGAGTTGCGGGCGAAAACAACTCCTGTCGTTAATTTAACCGGGCTTGAGCCGGTTGTTTAGTTCCAATCGACCGCGCCTGAAAGTCGTCTGCGTGACGCGAAAAGCAAACAATTTGAAAGTGGGAGAGCAGACTCGGCTGGCGCAGGAAATTGGCATTTGCATGTTGGGCAGGTACCGCGCAGAATCCAGATGCTGGCAGGTGGCAGAATTAATCAACGCTCTCCGCACTACAACTGAGAATTTTCACTCGAAGAGAAAAGAAACTGGAAAACGCGGAAAGATTAGCAAAAATTCAAATTGAGCCTCTATTAAACTAAAATGGCGAAAGCTCAAATTCGTTATTTATTATTTTCGTATGACTCAAGGAATTAAACATTTTTATTTATACTCACAATGCTCATTTCACTCACTACGAAAATAATACTCAGGGACGCTTTATAAATTAGTCCACTGTTTTTTTTTCTTTATTGGTATAATCAAAACTACAATTTTTCTAGTGACAGTGCTCTAACTTTACACTCACTCATTGAACTCTTGAAGAAGCCACCCAATGATGGTACTCCCGCTCCTGCCCTTACTCAGGTCGTATGCAAATCGCCATCTCCGCTTAAGGCGAGACACGGGATTTTCGGGAAGGCGAAGCGAGGAAAGGGATTGGAATGAAGGGATAATTTGGAATGGAAGGATTTATACCGGGAAGCTGCTAATTCTTGGACGAATGGGACTTTTAGGTCATATTCGACTGTTAAAAATAAGATTCGAACATTTGGACGAAATATAGAATAAAGTAGCTCATCCGGTTAACAGGAAGTAAGAGAAGAATGCTGGAAACTGATTAACTGGGTAGTTATACCTTTCTGAATAAAATATGTGCTAAACAAATTAAAAATAATATTATATTGAAAAAATTGAATTCAAAATAGTCGTATATAATTTAATATATACCAGAAATTAAAGTACCGGTAAGACGTAGGAGTACAGCGGGGGCCGTATAAATCGGCTTAAATATGACTACTGAATGGGCCCGATTTCTGGAAAGACCCGCCGGGAAATTTCAATTATTCAAGCCGAGAAACGGCCCCCGCGGCAAACTCGATACACGGCCCTCAAACAACCAGTCCTTTCGCCGTTTCGCCCGCGCAGTCTTCACAAACTCAATACGGCTCCGGTAATACGTTCCTCGGCGTCCCCGGTCCCCCCCCCCGCCTCTTATCCGACTACACCTGAGCTCAAATTCTCAATTCTGAACGCCCCTCCATCGGCAGTCATTCGACCACTATCCCGTCCTTCTGAGAATACGCGTCTTCCAATAAGAAATGTCCCAACTAGGGTGACAAACGATAGTACTCCATTATATCTATAAAATAATTTAATTTAATTATTTAGTCAGAAAAAAATGACTCAATTTCTGTCAAGTTCTATTAAAATTGCATCTTAGTAAGTAATATAAAATAGTCAGTCGTGCCTGTTTTTGTTCAGAAAACAAATTCCTGCCCTATTCCAAATTATAATATAACGATACTTAGTATTACATCCATACACATAATTTTCTCCTCCATAATTCCTCGATTGTGTAAGTATTTTCCTTGCAGAAATAAATACTTCTATGCTTTTCTAGCTTAATTTGACTTTTATTTCTTACCACGAAAAGGGGAATATTTTTCATAGTTAAAAGAACTTCCGATCATTATTTTGTAGTGGATAAGTAGTTGAAGAACAAGTTCGGTATTTCCCTTTGCTAAAAGTGCATACTTCCAATAAATTCTGGGGGAAGTTTACGCTTTGCAGTTTATTCGTTTCGTAGCAAGAGATGGAGAGGAAAAGTGACTCCAATGAAGTCCTGTGAAATATCGTCTATCCGTTTATAGATTCAAACCGGCGGAGCGAATAAATGAGTTCGCAGTGCGCAATCCCCACCACCGGCCCCAATCCACACACAACTGGCTGGGCTGTTTAGAAACATTTCTGTCCCCGTCGACCCGACCGGAGCGATATTGGATGCCGGCGGAAATTTCCATTTATCCCGGAGAACTTTCTTTTGACACGTCCGGGCATCGGGGAACAACGACGGGCAGGGGGGGGGGATTCGTTTGGCAACAGGTGACAAAGTGGATTGCACCCCGCGTCAACATCAATATAAAACACAGTGACAGTCACATCCGTCGGCGATAGTTCTCGAAAAGGTTCGAGAAGAAGCTTATAGCGCTCATTTCTCCTACCTCTGACTTCTTATAGAATATTTTACATTCCTATCGTCTAATGATAAAAAAACTTTCGTACTTCCGTGGCACAAAACAGTAATTATGTTATATCTGGCACCAATAAGGTAAATCAATTTTTCCTACCTGTTAGGGCTTCCTGGAAGAGTATTATATGCAGTCTTCTTTTATTAGTTCACTACAGTATATTCAAAATAATCGTCAGTCCGCAAATACAATGTATAATTACTTTGTTCGACTTGATTATGTACGCCTTAACATATAGAGAGAATTCTGAAATTGCATTTGTGCGAAAGGTCAAGGATTTGTTTTTCATTGTTCCTCTAGTTGCACAGATAGCCTGAGCGTCTCTTATAAAGGGACGAAGATAGGCAGTTACTTTACGACGAAGCCGACAGGAACACATAAAACAAGGACGGGTCCCAAATGGGAAACAATGAATAATTTAGACCGATTAAAAAAAAGAAGACAAAAAATATGGAAATAAAACAACTTTGTGAATACCAAAACAGCGCCTCTCTCTCTGTCTCTCTCTCTCTCTCTGGCCGTGTGAATATTTAATGGTAAAATGAGGTATTCTTTTCCCTCGCCCATCTTTGAAAGGTAAGCAGTACCGATTTAATGGAATAAAAGATATTTCGCCCCAAGGCAGACGTTACCAATTTACAGTATTCTTGTAGCGGACTGTATTAGGCTTGATTTAAAATTTGAGCCTGCTAACCCAGTTCCCAATTAAGCCGCAATATTGCTCGTCAATGTGACCCAAATTTAATCGCTAGTATCAATTGCGTTGCGCTTGGATATTGAGAAATTGAATTTTTAACCGCCATTAAAAACTGGCAATAATCGATTTACAGGATCGGAGAATATTTCCGGGAGAAACGCCACACTAGAGTACACAATATGAACGGAGAGGGAATATTTTAAATGCTTTCAAACCGATCGGGAACGGCTTCGAAAATTCATAATAGAGCGTTAGGCCCCGCCCCTGAGGTGCCAAGTTAGAATGGTTTCAAACGTCCTGGTAGTTTCATTTTGATTCTTGTATAAATAAATTGCGTCCATGTTTCCAATAGTTAACAATGAACGAGTCCATCTGATGATGTAGTTGATTATAGTCGAATAATTGACCGACGGATGTAAACTTCCAAGAATATTCGGGCGGCTGTTTCCGTGTGACTGTGTGTATATGGTGCAATTGCGGTGCAGGTTTCATTGTATAGGAGTGTAGAGGAGTTGTGGTCAAGGTTGGGGAGAGGGGGTTAAGACTGCAGTGGAAACTACGCAATGGGCGCAATGTCCCCCGCTATCCGAGAGTGCCCGCCCACCTCTACATAACAGATCTGGTAATAATCGCTCCATCCGAGATTATTACCTGGTAATAATCTCGAATGGACCACCCCCACATGACCTCCCCTACCGCTCGGGGGGTGGAATCGAACCGCTGCTCCGGTTTTGTCATTTTATCGATGGAACTCCGGAGAACTGGTTAGCGCGACATTCACAATCTGTCATCGCAATGCTCGTATCAGTTTGCACCGTTCCCCTATTAAAATCCTTGCATCTCATCAGAAAACAGACCTCTTCATTCGTTATTCATGAAATTTACCGAATTTACCGAAACAACAATTTACAATGCAAGTTCTATAAGGAAAAGATTTATGAACGTTAATTAGAATAACAGAATAATGGGAAAGATTAATGGCCTAGAAATGTGAGATTACATTAAATTTATGAGAACTGATAGTTTTAATCTACTGCTATTGATCTAATAATTGCTAACATTCACTAATTGGTCCGGATCTAATGCCTGAAAAACCCAGGTTTTTCCTAGGTGATACTAAAATGTAAATCCGCAGATAAATTCGGCCTGTAACGTGTTCGGTTGTACAGAGAAAGTTCCGTATCCCTCTTATCGAGTTTCAAAAATTCCGCGTCGTTCCCAGGCCGGAAATGTTGATTTGCATGCAGCGCTGAATAATGTAAAGTCGTACTGCCGACTTATCCTCTCAGACTTCGGAGGGAGAAACTTTACTTTCTCCCGCGGTTTCGTTTCTGACCTGCCTACTCTTAGGCAGCGGCGGTTTCGGCTTCACATCGTCTTATAGTATATTATATCAGAAATATAGTTAGGAATAAACCTATGTTAACTAATCCTTGTCCTTGTTTATATAACAATAAAAACTGAACGAATACCATAAAATTTATTTGTGGATTTAATAAAAATACAAATGAATGTTCTTCATTGAAAAGGAGAAACAATAATCCTTGATTGTGGAGCCGATTACGAAATATATTTTCCTTTGAAATTTCATACGTCATGGTCATTCGAAGCAGATATAACAACTGTTAATTGATACTTTTTTCAACTCCAGGAAAACAGTAGGTTAAACTAAGCAGCCCCCCCCCACCCTCTGGGCATTGAACTTTGTAATTAGTGTTCGGCTTATGTTTCCCAAGTTATAATTGGCGAGGGATGTATGTGTAATACAACACGAGGGAACATCACAAATGTATACAATCGAAGTATGTATCTGTACTCGCGGCCTAATTTTGAACCCCTACGCATTCTGAATAATACCCCCAGTGTCAGTTTCACAGACAGGTGATCATTGCTTGAACTTTGTTCTTCGTTATCTACAGAGTTGTCCATGCGCGTCTATAGAATTGTCGGTTTTCCAATTAATCTGATGAATTCAAATGGAAGGATGTTCAAAATATAACCTAATTCTATTTTACGGTTGTCTACGTTGTTTACGTATTTATCTATTGATACGTAACTGTATAGTTTTTTAATTGAACGGCATAAAAGCAAAAAAAAATGTGAACTCTCCTCGTGTTTTGTCTCTGTTGTTGTTTCGAGAGTTGAACTCTTGAAATTGGCATTGGGGCAGTTCACGCGAAAGCCTCGTCAGCCTCACACGACCGGCAATGAAAACACGGGTCATAAAAATACAAATGAGACGTGAAGCAGCTTTCCTAACCTAACTAGAGGCAGTTGGGATATTTTTGTTGCACCGGTCTTGTATACCCTATCCTTTAGTATTAAATAATTACTATTTAACTATAAAATAATTCAATTTCATGTTTTATAGGGCCCAGACCTTTTGTAAATGTTTTGTAATGCCCCTGCCTGTTAATTTAAGGTTTCTCTTAATCGGCCCGCGAAGGTTTGGAATATCATTGGAGTTCCATAAAAAATGGCACTAGCATTTGGAGTTTTCAATTTAGGTTTTTACAATGTTCCGCACGAATTCACATTTGAAATTAAACGAAAATTCAGGCTAAAAATCAAGAATTTATTTCGGAACCTTCTACAGACCCTACTGCCGGTAGCGTCAAAATCTTCAATATTGTTTCAGGTTTCTTTTCGAACACTAAAATAGCAAATTTTATTCTTCGTTGTCGCGAAAGCGATGCGACTAAAATTTAAATAAGGGGCCCCTTAAGGAACTTTGCATAGGTGAACGGCTCGCATGCTAGTATTAATGGACTTGTCAAACTTGTACCATTTGCCACCCACGATAAGTGGTCCAGTTCATCCTCCTTCTACTCCGACGCGAGAGCGACTTAACTTTAAACGGTGCCGCTCTTAGTTTCATCAGCAATTCAGCCGAGACCGGCTTACTCCGGTCCAACTATTATCGACGATAATGTTGTTTCAAGCTACACAACTCTTGTCGGACGATTTATACGGCGGAGAGAACGATCCAAGTTGGTCTATTATAGACCCGAGGTTGAATAAAAGCCAGTCTTTAGCGCATCATACTATATTATGTTGATGTGATCATTTTCCTGATCCTAGATGGATCTGTATGCTTATAGAGCATACAGGTATTGGAGCAGGAGGGTATTGGACTTTAGTTTGATATTTTTATCCAGAGTCTATCTATCTCCAGAGTAATATCTATATCGTCATATTTATATTCCGGAATTAATCTGACAAATACAAGAAGTTATAAATAATTTAATCAAGATATACTTCATAGAATACATAGATTGGAATAGACTCAGTGTTTGTGATATTATCCTCAACTCTGCCTCATTCTCAATACCTATAACCGTATTTAAGTATATTTCGATTAATGATAGCTAACAACCTGTAATAATTGTATTCACCCTGTTTTTCTGTTATTTTGAAGCAAATATATATCTGCGACATTAGGAAGGTATGCGCTATGTGTGACTCAAACAACAATATTGGTAGAAAAATTGCACATAATTTAAAAACTTTTTGTCTCGTCCAGTCTTGGAACTATGGCCATGCGTTTTAAATTTGCCAAGCTTAAAATTTAAGTTTAAATTAATTTTTTGGAAGCGGCAATAACACATTTGTGAATCCCGACGGCAGACGGGGCTGGAAGGCAATGTGATCCCGTCATTCCAGTCGATTAAATTGCGTTCTGGGTCTGTCGGTAGGTGAATATTGTGTTCTAGTTGGAGTAAGGTCGGGGGATCGAAAGCAGCCTGTTTGATCTACGGTGGACCTAACTGGTTTTATTAAATTTCCTTCTTAACGGTCCCTGGCAGAAATTCGAGCCATCGACGCGACAACAACCTAATAACAGAATACCGGGACCAGCGACGGGATATTTCATGTAGCTATATTAAATATTTTGATCATTTATTCCATCTAACCTTGCGCCTAAACTAATAACAGGAGGCCTTTCTTTCGGATTTTCATTTTAAATTCCGCTATTAAGATGAAGCTTACGCTAGGAGCTTTCAATTTGCGACTTGGCTCCATTCCCTTGTCTCCAGATACTTGTAGCCTGTGAAGGCAGATTTTTCAGGAAGTTTGAAAACTGCCCCGAAGTAGGTAACGCGTTCCCGACGAAACCGGGTTAATACGCGCTAGTGATTGACAGCGTCTCATACAGTCTGCTCGGCCTATTATAAACTCACGAAGTATTACAGACTTGAAACGGGCCGAGAGCGGACTTCGAAATATCAAGTTTCGCCTTAAGAAAGTCCAACTGCCGGCAATTCAATAATTTGTTGCCGCTTGACGCTGAAAGTTCAAACTCGAACCCCGCCTACGGTTGTGTGAATTTTGGCTAGCGGGCCGAATAACCTGAAATCCTAATATTGGATATCTTCCACGAATCAACAAGTTGTGCAAAGTGGTCGCAATTGCGATGGTCCCCGCAGTTTCATTTACTGCGATCATCTCAATTCAACAACGATTTATTATTGGATCGAGTTTCTAGTTTCACTGGAAATTTCTTTCTGCCGTTATTAAGCACTGAATATATTTTTGTATTTATAATTTAAATGATACCTGTATAGTTAATTATACTTAATTCAATTATTCTGAAGAACGTTACTGAATTATAAGAAATTATTTATGAGAGGCGAAACTTCCATTGCAGCGACCATTGTGTATCACCATATAACCATTTGTGCATAATTTATCAAAATCGTAGTCAATAATTTCGCTAGTCGGTTTGACCACGATATTTCTTGTGTCGAATTTTCATATTGCATTTTTCTAGAAATACTTAAAACATGAAATTCATGTGGACTAAACAACGGACAATGGTCCCGAGCATTTGTGGAGCTCTAATTGTCTTCCGAAGAGGTCTCTGAGGTCATTTGAACAGGGCCGGGACTTCACTTGAACACGGCGTTTAAATGCAATTAAAAGCTCAGCCCGACGGCCACAATCCAACTAACCCGCCTCCTGAATTTGCAACAAGAAAACCCCAATGGTGAAAAGTGTGTCGAATTTCTGACCCACCAGAAAAGGAAACATGTTGGAAAACCGATGCAATTTTGGTAATTTTATTAGTTAAAACTCTCTCATGTTGGACTGACGACCAGTGAAAATGCTTTAACTTTAAAACTTTGATAATATAACACGATATTGTTATTGCCCTGTACATGCATATTAATGTAAAAACCAGTTGTTAATATTAATAACTAGTGTTATTCCTGGTGGAAGTAATCGATAGAATTTCTTTTCGGAAAAGTAGGTCAGTTTTTTGCCAATAGTAGAAAATATCGGAAATTTAAAAAGAAATTGAGCCTTTTTCATTATTTTGTTCTTATCCCTTTAAAAGAATCCGAAATGAGTTTGAGAGAAAGCTCAACACTGAAGGAACGTTGCACTCTAAAGAAAATCAGTAATTCTGTGAAACCAGTTTTTCAATACAAGAAGGCTTTGATCCACGGGATGTTGTATTAAGATCTTCTTAACTAGATCTCTTAACCGATTAATTTATTCTTTTCCTGATAATCCGTTTTGCACATCAAGTGGTAATTAATTGGCACTCTGAAATAGTGTTTGATCGTGGTTTCTCGGAAGCCAATATTTTCCTTTTATCCTCAGTCGCTTTAGTCTATGGCCACTATACTTGTGACGGTAGACACTATAGAGGCGATTGAAAGTAAAAAATCGTAGAAATTACGATCAAATCACAATTAACAGAAAGGCAAATTTTGAACCGAAAAATGAATTTGAACGAAGCGTATTATTTAACTGTTTGAAAATATTATTTTCAAATAGTTTTATTAATGAATATGTTTATCTATACAAAGAAAGTAATATTTGTATTGTACGTACATTTGACAGACAGGGAAGATGCCAATAATCCCCACGCATTTGATATAATCTATTTGATTTACCGAGAATTTAATGAAACGATGCCAAGATGAAATCGATTCATAATGAAGACTCTCACGTGTGTACTTAACGTACCCAATTTCGGGTCCAATCCCGACTGATTAAACTGAAACCGGGCCTCTTCAAATGTGAAACAGTTAATTGGTATTATGTTTATTCGGGGTTTGATTGCGAAGTGAATGTTATAATTGCCTGAGTCTCATAATTCTAGACGAAATTACATTTTCATGTCAATACGGGTACATTTCCTATCGAACAAAATGTTCTCAAATAGGTAAACGGTTCAAATAATAATTGACGAGTCTGTAATTAAATTGAATCGTGAACCCAACCGAGATTTGGACATATAATGTGGGGCAACCCCACAATATATTTAGTCCATATTTCCCTATGTGTCTAGGATGTAAGTATAAAAATGTTGGTTATACACGTAAACCATACCTGAACTTTCTATTGGAATTTACTTTACTTTCTCCGGTTTTCTCCATACTCTGCTTCTCGATTTCTATCCGTCGATTCATCGAAGCCGAGCCGTATGGAATTGAACGATACATTTTTCCCGAAGAAATAAATCATTGCGTCGTTTTAAAGAGAACATATTTTCCACAAAACGAGCAGGAACGAGAGTTGGGTCGATACACCGGGTATAAATGCGTCCTCCCTTTCCACCTTCTGACAAGTTGTTCGTTCAATTGAGGCTAACTTCTATTCATCTGCATCTGTTTCAAAGAGACCCGGCCCCGGAGGAATAGTACATTCTTCGGAGTGGAGCAATTTATAAAAGACCTTTCGAAACGACTTTCATTCCACAATACCCCCTTAAAAGCGATAATCTCTGACCCGTTAAAAGTATCAATCAAACCTCTGGGACATCATTTTTTAAATTTTCAATTCGAACTTTATCGTCACATAAATAAAAATCCTCAGAAATCTAGTGAACGCACCGAAATATTCAACAAATTAGCCGTTACACAGATCCTACCTAATTTCTTAACCACAATTTTAATTCCTATTCTACCTGTTTTTGTTCATTTTCTGCACAGGTGCCAAATATAATGCTGACGGTTGCCTGAATCCCGTTTCTGTATAATACATATACAGAAACATAATTGCACGTTGAAATCATATTTCCACTTTTATATAACGTTTCGAAGCCAGTATTTTCCGTAGTTTACGCCAACAGGACGGTTTTCTTCCTCCTACCGTCTGTAGCGGTCAGTTTTATGCGACACTGCTACTGTCACAGTTACATAATTCGAGTTAAGAATATTCCGAAATAATGACATTCACATAAATAAAAACCGGAGTCGGACGAATTTCCGCTAGGCATTGACCAAATTGTATTACGCATAAATTAAATATTACCAGTGCAACAGGAAAAACAATAGAAAGCAGCCTTAAAATATTTAAGCGTCACACTAATCCTATAGCTAATGGTAAATAAAGTGAACGTGATGGTAAGAAAGTGAAACTTTGGTTTCATTAAAAAATTAGCAATTATATTATAATGTTAGATATTTTTAACTCATAACCTATGAAATTTACATGCCCATATATATCTGTTACGGTTAGAAAGATATGGGGGGGAATATATATAGGGTTTGGAAAATTATAGTGAACACAGATTTTGTTAATTTATTTTTACAGAAGTTCATTACAGATATGGTTAAAACTCATCGAATATTGAGGAAAAACAAAATTGGAACGGGGAACGTGAATTAGCATTGGTATAAACTAAATTTTAATATCCGAAATTATTAAAGAAAAGGCAGCGTTTAGTAATCATTTTCCTGAGGGTTATTTTTTTGCCCGCCCTTTAAGGCCGAATCTTTTGAAAAGGGTCCTCATCGCTTCGCGCGTCAATTATTAATGCCGAGAAGTGAAAAACAGAATTAATATCTTTTCATAGCTGGTGCTATGCCCATACACAATGCCAACAACAACCCGCTTTAATACAATATTATATAATTTATACGCTATTCTAGAATTTAATGCAGGCGTTAGACCCGCCCCCATAAAAGAATTTAAAGAGGATTTAAGACAAAAGGGAGTTCTAAAATAATATTTCCATGGCTTGGGGAGCATATATATTGACCACAAAACAACAAGAAGATTTATCTTGTAATAAATAATTTAAAATGTTAGGAATTTTCTAATATTGTTGAAAGATAAGATAAAATTTAATTATACGATCTCTGAAGAGTGCATATTCATTTATCTTGTGTTGTTGGATTTGTAGACACGGACCGTTTAGGGTCGTAAAAAATCTGTTTGAAATTCAATAAATGTGGTTGACAGTGGGGTAGGATTCTTCATCAGAACCCAGCGTGCATGAGAATCTCAAGCAATTGCAATGATTATTCTGGATTTTACGAGGTACGCTTGTTTAATCAGTTGAAATGTTCAACTGTTGTGATTCTGGACTGCATATACATCTCTCCTGAAATATCCTTACTGCAAGGTTCAATCAGATTTATTAACATATAACTTCTTGTACAAACTGCTCAGCGGAGAAGGTGTGCGGAGAAGCCGAGGTCTAAACTTCTATTCCCCGCAGAAAAATACTTGTTTTCGAGTACGAAACCGTGTGCCATATGGCGGGTTGTGCCGTTGAATGGTAGGATTAAGGAAGTCAATGTTGGGGTTGTTTGAATTCGCCGAGTTGTACAAATATTTGCAGTAACCGCAGGAGGGAGGAGATAGTGGCAGCCGAGCACTCGGTTCCCTCAGATTAGATACGAACTGATTATACCAGCGGTCCAAGAACCGTATCTATTGATTCATTCACAATCAAATCTTCTTTACTAATACAACATTGTAAGACAGCGATCTTGTAACTGAAAAATAAGGCAGCGATGAAATAAATAATTATTACAAATGAGCGATTATTATCAAAGTGATTTCAATTGTCACTTCTAAGATCTATTCTTCCTATTAGGAATAGTACGAGAAAGTTATCATTGGATAAGCAACACATTTGGTATTTATTTCATGACTCGGATAGTGAACTCATCCACACCGGGATAACTTTTCTAAACATCATTCTTCGATCCCTTTTCGCCCGTGTCATTACACGAGCATAAACTGTCATTTTATGCACAGTCTGTTGGGAATTTCTTCAAAGGGGCTTATATAAAAGTTCTTCCCGAATGGCTGTCCGATGCCAGAAAAACGGAGTTGCGGATAAACTCAGTTTTATATTTGTAAAGTTGGGCAATGTGTCGTTAAGCGAACTTTAAGTGGGCTCTCGACTGTTTCATCTCCGCCCCCCCCCCTTCATACCACCTAAACCATCTCTTTATGCACAAGTGCCTCGTCAACTTTTCCCTTCTCGTTTTTCGCGGTCGTGGCTTCTTCATGCTCAACCACTTTTACTTTGTTCTCAATTTGTATTTATTAGTACCCTTTTTTTTCCTAGAAACCCAGTCTTTGATAAGTCTTAATTTCCATAAAAGCGTCGGGTCAAATCGCAGGAAACTTCCATTTAGCTCTGAAGATACCATCCTTTCATGGTTTTAAGACCCGCTCCCATCATATTCGGTAAATTAATAAAAAAGTGTTATATGTTTATTCAAATAATTCATACATCTTCCATACATACTGACAAATTAAAAAGGCCTATAGATCAAGGGATTTCTTGTTACATTACCACTTTAATAAGTCTGTAAACTGTCCTATATTGATTCCCGGCATATAATTCCCCATATTTCACACCCACGTTACATTGGTGCTATATTGGGCCATAAATACATCTAGTTTGAGGACCTTATTGAGTTATTAGTCACCTACTTAATCGTAACAAGCAGAAAGGTGAAAGAGGTCAAATTACAGGCCAATCAACATTTTTCTTCGACTAATGGGTTCTCATATTGCAAGAAATGCCCTTACTTGAAGTACCGAAAACGCCAATTATTATCGCCGAGGCCTTTTGACCTTTAACATCCGGTCGGGCGGCAACAGAATGAATTTTCTCCAATTCATCCGGCTTCCATCGGTAACGTTATAAAAGTGGCGGCGGGGATCGTCCAATTACCAAGTGAGAGCACAAATAAGGGCGGAGGAGGAATAAGGGTCGGGTCCGGTCGAGCGGCTCACTGGAAGGGGAACCCAATGAAACTTCTATAGAAGAGAACTGTTCGTATGTAACAGTGCTGCGTTCGAATACTCATTAATCTACGACTTCTCAGGAGAACCATCTCTCTGTTAGTGTGTTGTTTGGGCGAGGCGTCCCCTATACTACATACATGAATGCGGGTGGTAAGGGCAACTTGGGAAACGCCTAATTTTTGGTGAAGTCCAATATGTGATTTGGACGGTAGCTCCTTTCAAGTGGGAGCATGTCGATGTTGAACAGTGAGGCCACTAGTGTTTTTTATAGCACGATTGACCAAGCTTGAAGTGCTACGGCTTAGAAACTTCGATCGCTCGGCCGAGAGAAGGTCCCTTCCAAATCACTTGTGCTATAAAATTTGTATTATCATTATATGCATATTTAGAACCTTATTCTCAAATAGTGCAATACATGCGTTTATTTATCGTTAATTACATATAAATGACAGTTCATAATAAGTACCAAATACGGAAAACCTATTTATGAAATTAAAGAAGGGGTTATGAAAAATATCACTTGGAGGTACTATCGTGTTTTGTTGGGATTTTCTGCCACAGGCAACAACTTTTAAGTCCTTATACTCAATTTGATTGCCAACTGTCGAAAACACATTTTCCCGGTACAGCTCGTGAGTTTCTGAAAACATTCAAAATGTAAGTTACATTTGAGGGGGCTATTATTAGCCAGCCTAACAGGCACGGATGGCAACTCGGAAAAGGGCCGAAATTTGAAGTTGGAAACAAGTGACGTGCTTCGTGACGCCTCCTACACAACGTCAATCTAAACTTTGCCTCATATTTTTCTTGCCAAATAATTATATTCCACAGGACATAAGTTCAGTAAAATATACTCCTACATTGTTATATATGTATATAATGTAATTATTTCAATTCGTTTTTTGTTGTGTTTAATACACGTTTCTGTTTTTAATATTTCAAAAAATTAATAATAATTGTCTTTATGTAGTAGTTAGTATATTTAACTTTTAGTAATTAAATTGTATTTTGCAACAGACGCAAACCAAATCTGTGGGTTGAGACCGTAATCTATTAGACTCTTCATTCTCGCTGCAAATTAGAAACCTAACAACCGAGTGTATTTCAGATACTGCAGACCCTCCAAACAAGTTCGGCATCAGTTAACAGTCTCGGTTCAGTGGATATAATGGCCGTCGCAGATAGACTTGAGGGTGAGGTGTAATCCTAGCGAGAAATGGGAGAACTTGTTTTCTCAGCCACATAACAAGCACTGAAGATCAAAGCACGTTAGCACTGCCGAATAACAATTGTACTTCTTACATACATATCGGATTTCAGTAACGGGCGAGTTGAAAGGCAATTGAATGAACTCGGGGTATTCAGAAACTGAGCTGTGATCAATAAGAGCGGTTGGTCGATAAAAAACGGTGTCCAGGGATATAGAATATTTCTGACAGTGGGAACCGAAAGCCCTCTAACATGAATACCAAAATGAAGCGATAAAAAGACTGATATCTCGTGGTAATACAGAAATAGGGAAATTTCTAATTTCTTCATTTCTAATTTTATATATTTTTAATCTTTGTATGGTGGAATTGTGAGGAGGTAGAAAATAACATGAAAAAACGATACAAAGAGCTTAAAATAAATATTCCATGAAGATTCCAGTGAACAATATTTTTAAAATAGTATACATAGCTATATAGGCTCCCAGTCAGTAGGTAGGGTAGGAATCAAAACCGAGAACATAAAATTTGAATGTCTCAGGATTCAGACATGTCCACGGCTGAATTCTTTATTCGCAAAATGTAAAATGTACATCACTCGCTGCAATATTCCCAATTATAAACCAATTATAAGTTGACCGAACCCAATCGAAACATTAATTATTTCAAATGACACAAGCCAGGAGGGTCTCATTAAAACTAGTTTTTCCGAACTTTCCGACCGTTTTCGCGTAGTTCAAAAAACGGAGCGTCAATTAAAAATTGTTCGACTGGCGCAAATTGAGTTTTCGGGCGATACGACAACATGGCATGAACAGTAGACGGAACTAAATGACAGGGCAAGTAATGAATATTTAGAGTGGAGGAAACAATATTCAATTTAAGGCGGATGCCGAATTTTAATTGAAATTTTTCTCGTTCAGTTTACAAGGGAAGAAATAATTTCTCGGAATTTTTAATGACATCGTTTCTTGAAGACGCAAACTTCATCAGCGGGCTTACTGAACGGTGACTCGGCATTCACCTGAAAACTTGAAAATTTTGCGAATCTTATTTTCAATTTCCCCCGTTATGTTACGTCACAAGCAAAGGTTGTCAAGGCTCTTGAAGTCAAAAGACCTCAA
Organism: Lethocerus indicus; assembly: GCA_019843655.1. Classification (NCBI taxonomy): domain Eukaryota; kingdom Metazoa; phylum Arthropoda; class Insecta; order Hemiptera; family Belostomatidae; genus Lethocerus; species Lethocerus indicus. The sequence goes on along the minus strand of JACDQD010000009.1, from coordinate 15,387,589 downwards.
GATTGTTGTTTTAAAACGCACAAAAAATAGTAATGAAAATTACCGTCAACCGTCTCCACCACGCTTATTAACAATGATTTTGACTGTATCCGCAATCTTATCAATTCTGAAACCCTTGAAATCGATACATGTTTATGAAAAGTTTGTATATTGATTTTCGAGATAGAGCCCTAGAATAAAAAAAAACGAAAAAAACGGAACTGGACACAAACACAGATAACGCGACAAGATAGAAATTGATTCCGGGGACTTTTGAAGTCATCGGTATTTTTTTAATTTCGGTCAATCACAATTACCATAGTAACCGCACAGTCATTATACCATCACGCTAACCATATCTTAATTGTTCAGATCATTGTTTCATCAATTACTGTTCTATTAATGAGGTATTAATGAGTTCCTCAATCAGCTAAACATTGCAATCTCCATAGTTAGTTTTCTATTGCTTTATTATTTCCATAATATGTTTTCTGTGTGCAAATCAACATGAATTTATGATATTATCGATAGTCCAATTATTCTTTATACAACTGCTTTATTCATATAAATATAACCAATCGTTATAAAATATCAAATTTTCTGTCACACAGTGCTGCGGTACGTTTTCTAATATTTAGCACCCGGACAGACAAAAAAGAAAGAAATAGCCAGTTAGTCTCAGAACAAAGAAACTCAGTGGGGTTACATCGGAACAAAGGGATGAACAAACATTTTCTCTGCTCCTCACAAGGGTATAAATGTTGCGATTCAAAAGAGCCCCAAGGTTATGCGTAAACAAAGAGAAAAGACTGTGTTTCCCGCCTTAACGAAGTTCTTAGGTTACTTTCTTAAGTGAAATAAAACAAAACCACCACATTTTCATGCGTAATTTTCATTTATTACATTGCTCTTCTAACATTTTTATTAATTCAATAATTACGCTATTATTGTACACGCCGCGAATTCATGGTACTCCATAACCGGTATTGTTATTTGATGGCGGTTGTTGGACGATGATGGTAGCTTCTTTCAGGCGGTTTAAGGCCTATAAAACTTACCGATAGTGTCCTACCGCCATTCATTCTCGAGAAACATTTCCCAGAAGGAACATTTCGAAAGCTATAAAATCGGGCCTCCCCAAGAAATTGAAAGAAGTTTATCTACATGCGGACAAGTAATTATTTATTGTTATTAACTGAAAAAGTCTGTCTTGAGTCAGTTTTCGGCTTGAAATACAGCCGATAGTAATGTGCAGCACATTATTTCTATTGTTTATAAAGTAATTGAATGGCTCTTTTTAACTGCGCGTTTAGACCTCTACTAAAAAAACAGTTCAAACTGTTCGACCGTAAAATTAAAATACTGAAACCCGTGGAGGCGCGTAAGCGAGTTAAAATCAACCAGTTTTAATGTCAGAGTATTGGGCTCGAGCCTGGAGGAGAAGTGATGGCGTGTCGCCGGCCCCCGACCGAAAAAACCCTTCGGTAATTGAGGCGGGCTCCGACTAACGAGCACTTAGCGCTTAAAAAAAAGAGAGAGAGACGGAAAAAAGAAGCGCTGTCCGCTTAAATGAGAAAGGGCTCGTAATTTCCCTGCTTAATAATTTGTCGATCGAAGCCGCCCCCGCAGAAAGGTGTAAAACCGAAATTTAATATCCCACTTCGGCAGTTGGCAAAAGGTCTTGCACTTTAGTTCCTTCACTTCTGCCTTTTGCTAAACAGATATAACGAACGAATTTATCCGCTTTTCAGAAAAGCCATTTCACACAATGGATAGAAAAAAATTGAGAACGTAGTAAAAAGAAATATAGTACAGTTGAAAATTTGAATAGTGAGCGCCTTAGAATTTATAAGCCTAGGAGGTAGCCACCTTTTAATTATAAAACCAAATGTATACATTATTCGTTGACTATTTTAAACCTATTAATACTGAGAGATGTAGATAGTCACTCCTGGGAGGGGCAACTATGTCACCGGGTCAACACTCTGAAAACTCATTTGCCACTGGGAAAATTAAAACCCCAACTAATTAACTAATTGTGTTTGGTTTTTCCTCTACCGGGACTCACTCTAACGGCTCTCCGCTTCTGGCCGGGAGGGGGCTCAAATGGTACTCGGAAAATTTTACTCCTTTAATAGAATTTTAATTGAATATTTTCATTAAACCGAACTAACCCGAACCGACTTTCTCTGCTAATAAACAAGAACTTCTTATTTCGTTAGAACCGACGACTGATTAAATTTGAATCATTATTATTAAATTATTGAATCACATCAACTCATAGCAGGCTGTGTTCCCAGTTCGGCCTAATTCTTAATAAATGCAGAGAGATATAAAACAAAGGCAAAGTGCACTGTGCAATGAGAGTTGTCAAGAGGAAAAGGCGGAGATCGAAAATAGAGGGTTCGAGGCCGGGTGCTGCTCAAATTGTGTCTCTAAATTTCAGTTTGTTTAACAGACAGGAAAAAATTTCTTCCGCCATACTTCACACACACGCATAACTTGATTGTTAGTTGCAGTGGATGTGCACTATTCCATTCGTATGCGTACGTCTGTTCGGAAATATTTCCAGATAATTCGGAATGAAATAAACGCCGGGCGTTTCGCCGACACTTGTTTTGAAAATTAATTTTGCAGAGACTTCTATTTAACCCAAGCTTTTTTTCTTATTTACCCCAACAAATCACACCGCGAAAACAAACCCGGGCAACGAACAATTGTTCGACGGGTGCGATGGCTGTGCGTGACGATAAGAAACACGGTTATCATTTGTTTTTAATTTTTCTGTTTTTTTTGTTTTTTTAACAGCGCGGAGGCCACGAATTTATTTCACGCATCGATCCCATCGGCGATGCAGCGATTACGTACGGCGTGACCGAAACAATTACCTCCGCCCCCCCCCTTACGCACGCGCTTTATCGCAAAACAAAACAACCCCCCGACAATGCTATAGCAACAATCGGGGAGGACCTGTTGGCCGCCGCAACAATCGATATTGAGCCCGACCGATGGTTATCAATAGCCTGAAAATATGTTCCAGTCAAATTCGTAATTGATTAAACGCTATCCATTACTGCGAGTTACTTACACGAGTCGGGTGGCGATAGACGTATCTCGTTTTTCAAAATGAGCAAAAACATTATGGTTTGAATGTGATGCATTGTTGAGTTCATTTACTGTCGAGAATCATAATGAATATGAATGAGGAAGTTGGATGTATTTAAGTTATTTTGGGCAAGATTAATTTTTTAAAAACAAATATAATTCACATTACACAATATGATACAAGTTCAGATCTTAACGCGAGAAATCGGAGGTGGAGATTGCCTAGTTCTCGCACGATTTTATTATACTCAGATGGGAATTTCAAATTAACTTCTCCGCGGTTCTCTGTGCTCTTAAAATTATTTTCCGTTTTGGTGGACTTTTTTTTTAATATAAACGAAGAACAGTATCAGCCAACCCGTAAACATTGTGTGAACTCCAATTTTCATTTTTTTCCACTTTAACGTCAAGCGGCTTTACGCGCCAACATGTCAGCGGGCGAAAAAGGAGTGGAATCTCCGGTCGCGACACAAATTTTCTCCGCAGAAACATTTTCCTACCTAAACCGGAGGGACGATTTTAAGGCCCGGGAAACTAGTGTTTCAGTGCAAAAGCAATTTCAATATTTCGAAATCTATTTAACTCTACAATTGACTGATCGCAAAATGACCTTCAACTGCAAGTAATCTACAGTGAGGCCACATTTTTGAAGGAAAACATCCATAGGATGTTCAGAATCTGGAAGTTAAATCTGCGAAATTATGAGTATCGTCGAGAAAAATAATGGGCTTGTATATTCCTATACATTTATCAGCAATAATATGTGTTCAAGGACGTTAAGTACAACTGTATCATTATGTAATTTAAAATATTTGCAATATTACCAAAACTTAGTATACATTAAGGATGGAATAGGTAATTCTACAGAGAACGAGAATTAATGAACGTATAATTAATAAACGATGCTGTTATGACAGTTGTTAAGATGTCTTATTCTGTTCTGCAGTACAAAATTGTTATGCCGGGTATGTTGTACACAAATCATTACTGATAGGCTTACGGGTCGTCGGTAAATGAAGCAGTCTATAATGACAATATTAATAAACGGAAGAAACGTCAGTGAATATCTTCACAATGGCGCTCGCTGTCAATTCTACTGACAATTTTCAAAACCAAGCCACCCGAAAACGACGTGAATGGACACTGCTAATTGTATTATGAACATTTGGCAGGCAAATTAAAATATTAAAGAGGCAAAAAATGTTTTATTTGTAGACATTCAATTGTTTTCAGAAATGGAAAACAACTATATAGAATTAGAAAAACCAATTAAACTCCGCCTTGAATGATCAACGTCCGGTACAGTTAAATACTCCGAGAACATATTTTTGTTTGAAATTCATAATTTTTCTAAAAATGAAAAAAAGCAACTTCGGATATCGATTCGGCGTTTTTAATTTTCATTTTTCCTTCCCCCGCCTTCACCGCCGCTTTTACTACCCAACTTGAGAATTTTAAATTAGCATCAGATTTTCGTGTTCGGCTTTATCTCGCCGAGCGCCAAAGTTCTCACGCGATTTATGGAAAGAAACGGTTTATTAAACTTTCTCCCTTTTTTTTTCTTCTTTTCACTTGAATTATTGGCGTTTCTCCGATACTTTGGTAGATTGGCGTGGGAGGGGAACTTATAAAACGTATGCATAATTAATAATGCCAGAACATTTTCTCCTTGTACCCAAGTCCAGCGTACGGTCAGCTTCGGGAGTAATTTAAATGTAATTGACACTTAAAATTCATAGATATTTCGAATTCTTGGTTTAATAGCCATGTAAATCTCATAGCCCCGTATTTACTACTAATATGTAGTTCATATGGTTTTTTAATATTAAATTCTGAACGTATGATAATTTTTTATAGTTGCAATGTCATTACTATTTAAATGTACTTTAATGTCAATTTTTAAGATATATTTTGCATCACTAGGGTTTGGAATTACGTCCCTTGAGCTATATAAAGTAGTTACATTTTTCCTCAATTAGTATCAAGTGTTTTTTAATGTTTCATTTCACATCTCCTGACGGCTATAAAGTATCTAAAATATGAGAGATATTGTAATTTTTTTCAAGATAGCGCAAATCACAGCAACTCCGCCCCCTACAAATAAAACTTGTGCTATTTCAATTTAAAATATTTTATTCCATATAAATTATCCCTTATTCACTCTATTCTACTCTGCGTCCAATCACTTTTAATAATGCGAACTATTCATTTTGCATATGTAAATCAAATAAATGATGAATCAAATCTTAGAAACTATTTATCCTTATCGAAACATAGAATAATAATTCATTCGGAATTTGATCGAACATCAAATTGGCCCGAGAAGAAAATAAGTGTAATTGTCGGATTCATTCGATGAAACCGCTCGTGTAATTTATTTTTCGACTTTTTTCCCCTTATTCCCTTCCTGAGAAAACTTCAAGAATGATAGATAGTCCGAAGGGCAGCTTATAACTCGGCGGACGAAAAGGATCGATGAATTTTGCTGTAATTCGCGGGATTCATCAATCATTCAAGTTCGACTGAGAATTAACTTGGTCGGAAAAGTGAGAGGGGGGGAAGAAAAATTTTCTGGGAGAAAAAGCACCCATAAAAATTGTGAGGCCGGAAATGATTATTATGATTTAATAATGGCGGGGCCGACATTTTTGTGGAACACCACAGAATTTCACATTCGGTGTCGAACACCACGGGACCTGAAACGTATTTCAAAATCCGGCGTGAGTTACTTTTCTTTTTAAAGATTGGTAGTTGTGTGGATAACTGAATAGAATGAAATCAAAAATTTTGTATTATTTGTGTAATAAGGTATTCTCTTTTTATGTCCTCGACGATTTTCAAACGATTTATATCAGGTTATGGTCGTAGATGTACAATCCAAGAATATTTAATTCATATTAGATTGAATTTATAATTGAATATATAAACCCCAATATAAGATTAAACGTTTACCCTAAGATGGTACATAAACCCAATCATTGAAAATTAGTTCAGGTACAATAAATTTGAATTCTAAACTCGGTCAAATACGGAAACGCCGGTACCACCGGATAAATAACCTGCCTTATTTATTCAGCGTGTTAAGGCAGGACTCTGCAGATAAATGAGATGACAAATTAGAGCCAAGATGACGCTATTGACGATTATGGTGATGAGATGGGACGAAGACGAAGAAGAAGGAGGAGGAGGAGGAGTTATGATGAAGATGGAGCGCGAGGAGGGTTAACGTGATAAACAGGTGGTGGGGGATGGACTTACCTGATTGATGAGCTCAACCTTAATCAACTTCTTCTCGGACTTCACAAAGCCCGCTTTATTGGTTTATAAAGCCCGCCTTTACCCTCTGTCTCGCTTCTTCACTCTCGTGGATTTTTGGAGAAGTAATTGAAGCGAAAAAACTCCAACAGGGAGGGTTTCTCTTGTCTTGATTTTCTTTCTCTCTCTTTCTCTCGACGGCTTTTCCAGGCTTTTCCTACCAAATTTTCCTCTTCCTTCCCATTCGCTCATATAATCCGGTAATACGCCCGGGCAATCTTCCCCTCGGAGATTCTAACAAAAAAATTGAAAAAGCGTAAATAATTTAGAAGGAATTTTTAAATTGTTATAAAAGGCGTAATATTATCAATCTTGCGTTTGTGCTATTGACAGTGTTGTCAATACTGTATTATTATTATGTATGACAGGCTTTCAAAATATGCTCTGGTACTATAAATTACATTTATAGGACAGTAAGCGAAGTAAGAATAAAGTATACCAACGGGACACTAACCTCAAATTTACATTAGTCCATAAGCATTACAGCAGGAAATTAAGTCAGTTCGCATGAATAAGAATTAATAGTACAAATTAGTCCATAATACCAAATTAGACAAATTAAATATTCACAAAAATCTGTTCATCGATTCATTCAATGCGTATTAGTTCTCATAGAGTGTATGAACAAATGTTATATCACAAGATATACAAGAACTTTCTATATAAGCTCGAGTGTGAGTGTAATCTAGGTCACTCTACCTGCGGTAGCGGCGTACGAAGCTGGGAGCATGAACCCCGTCAGTGAAACCCGCACAGTCCCAGATGCACGGTTTCATTATTGATATTCCGTCGGAGAATTGGAAATAATAAACTGTAAGTATTTCTGACACCTGTAAATTATATTTTGTTCACTGAAAAGTGGGTCCTTGTTTTCGCGCGGTTCAGAGAGCGCGGCGTTGGATAAAAAACCGGTCAGACCCAGAGACATAGCGGGTTAGTATCTAATACCGCGCTCTCTGTTTTCATCGTACATAATACTTATAAATTATATTTTCAGAAATACATACACTTTATTACTTCCAATTCTCCAACGGAATATGAATAATGATGTGATACTGCTGCAAATTTTATTTGGGCATTGATGCCATTCTATTGTATAGAGATATACAGCTTATACTCAATTGGCTTTAGATGACGGAAGGGACTCTTTGAAAGGCGCCGCAGAGAGCTGGCGGAGCCAGTCGTTATTTCCCTCGTGAAATTTAATTAATGCCGAGGCCTGTTCTCCTTCTTGCCGGTCGGCCATCTTCAATTTCTTGATGTTTAAACCTAGCAGAAAACAGAGGAGGGCCTCTGACCTTCTTTAATGAAGACCGACAATTAGAAAGCTCTGAGCGGCCGAGGAATAATTTCCACACGGATAATTATGATACGCAAGGGAAAGGGATGGGGCTCAAATTTCAGAGATAATCCACATCCAAAGATAACGGATATACGCTTTTATAGAGCATAATTTCTATGAGATAAAAAAAAATAAAAATTTAAAAATTCCAGTATGCCTTTAAAATTTAATATCATGCACGTTCAATATAGTATTCAAACGCTATATGTAGAGAAATGAGCATATAATTAATTGAAGTTAAATATTATTTTGAAAAGTCAGTATTGATTAATTATTAACGGTTATGCATAAAATTTTGTTAGGTATTGATAACATACAGTGAAAAGAGTTGTTAATTTAAGATACGTGTTCCGGGAATGCTATTGTGGCGAGAAGCCGAAACGGGTCTAGGGCCAAAATGAGCGAGTGGAGGAAGCGTCTGTGTACGTGTGAATGTTCGTGTGTTTGAACGGAACGAAAACCATATTCCGGTGCCCTGGAAGCTATTAGGCGTTTAATAAAGATATTAAACCGCAGTCGTCTGACTTGCTGGAATATTCGCGTCGGTCCCAAATTCCAGCGGTCTAAATTTCATTTCGGCCCCATCAAATCATCTTCCGCCCACTGCAAATGGCAGGTCGGATTTTACTATATTTCCAGTATTTTATTGAGGTCCCATTTCCAAAACTCTGAGAATACAAAAAAAGAGAATAATAAAACTTGATCATCCGTAAATTTTCATTTACAATGTTTCAGGTCCGTTTCCGAAGGGAGGATTCGGTTTCTCTGATTTTACGATTCGGAGTGGATTCGAGCGTTGAAGTGATTCAATCTTTATACAGTTCCTAATTTCAAATAAATGAAATACATACTGTTTACTTATACTTTTGTGAAGTCCCAATGAAGCGATTCTGCACTTTGAAATATTTATTACGCGTTTCTTTATTAGTACCCTCAGGCCAATATGTGGAATGGTTTCGAATATTATTGTTCTCGTTTCGTTTCTCCTACAATCTGAGACTCGAATTCAGTGCTACTTGCAAATGTCGGTTGCAGGGGACACCAATGTGTTCTTATAGTACCGTGTCACATTATTCTTTCGCGGAGAAGCAAGTCTGTAAAGCAAACGAGGGACGTTAAGGGGTTAATGTGTGTTGGCACGGTAAGTGCTGTGCTTTGGATCAAACTGGAATGCGGCATGCAACATGACTTCGCATATACATTGGAAAGAGCTTAAGACGCAAAAGTTCAACAACGGTAAATCGGTCAACACAAAATAACATTTTTGGTCCTGACAAACACTACTTAGTTTTATAAACTTTTAACACGAAACACTTACTGTGCGTAATGTGGTATTACTCTGCTTATTACTGACATTCTGTTTTACTTAGACTTGTAAATATCCATTGGGAATACTTTTTTTTTGGGAGACATAATCGCCGCTCGGAGAAATGTTCAGCCTTCGGAAAGTGACAGTTGTGTCACCCCGTTTGCCGCGTAGTGTCGGCACGTCGAGACCATAAAACTTGGATATAAAAGACCGTTGCGGACGAGTCACGTACCCCAATTACGCGAGGTGTGACGCGCCGCCAAACAAAAGATAACTTGAAAATGGCGAAACAAAAACAGTGAAACAGTCTCCATGACACGAGATGTCATTTTTAATCGTGACTCCATGACAATCCCTCTGAATCGCCGGTTTCAGTCGCCTTCCACCGATTACTGGTGGAATTCAATTAATGAAGAGCGGTCATAATACATAACCATGCTAGTCATTTTTAAAATGCGACTTCTGTCTGCTCATTTACTGACGTAAATTCTTCATTACTTCATTTCAACTTTAACAGGAAGATACATTGATCATGAATTTTTTTATCTTGAAGACGTAATCCTAAAATAAAAGGCATTTTTAAATTGGCCTATCCTAAACATGTTTCGGCCTGAATTTACTCTTTGCAGATGGTTATGTAACATAATTCAAAATCTTCTCCCATGAATTATTGCTGAAATGTTCTCGGTCCGATTACCTTGATTCACTATGGCATTCTCACCATCGTTAGAATTCCGTTAATGATATAACTTACTAATTGGGTGTTGGCCTTTACAGAACTTTGCCGGCGCTCCATGATTATAGAAATGATCTACTCTGTACGCGGATATTTCTAGCGAAGAAGAACTTTCTTCACCTCTTCCTGTTATCGCGTCTTGTAATTTGCACTTAATCCGATCTTTTGACTTGCAAATTTTCGAAATCAAACACTCCGCCGGCAACTAACTGTGCCCAGGTAACGCCGAAAAGGGGCGTTAAAATGGTTAAACAGAACGGGGGTGTGACGTAGGCACATTTAATTACACAGCGAGAGAGAGTGAGAGAGAGAGAGAGAGAGAGAGAGAGAGAGACAGTAAGGGAGAGATAAAGAGAGACAGAGAGAGAGGCCGACGAGGGCTAGAGCATTCCATGATGTTGCCCAAGTCACAGTCCTACCGATGGTACTCATTTTCACATATCACTCATTCGGTTAATATACATTGATTTAATATTGATACTCAAAATATTTATTGACGTCGTAAAACCTAGTGTTACGTAAAGTAAAGCAGGGAGTTAAAATCAGGGGAAAAATTATTTTTGGATGGAGTTTTAACACTTTCCTCGGTGTAATGGGAAAGTTGACTTAAATTTTAAGGCCGGGCAACGGAGGTTAATGATTAATTTCCCTTTTGTGCGTTGTTGATGATAAAATGAATGTTTCGATTCAACAGGGCTTTAAACTGTAACGTGAATTACTGGCTAATAGGTTGGGAAGTCGTTTTACGGAAACTTCAATTTTCATCACTCTTCTCAAATCACTTCTCCATCAACTCAACCGTTAATAATGCAATACACACTGTGTAATTGATATTAACAGATTCCGATTATGATATTTTTACGCAATTTGTTTATATTGACAGCATAAAAATGGATGTAATTATAGTTTTTTTAGGTTGTAAGAACGCATAGTAAAACGTTGAACAGTAATTCAAATTTAGCTAGCTAAGGAACAGTTCGGATGGTGTTTCTATCGGAAAATCTCCGTTTTTATATAAGATTAATGGACGTGTGTTTTATAAAGGTGTACCCCAAATCTATTGAGAGAGCTAATAGGGCGATCACTGGGAATTGGGCTAAGGCGTAACTCTGATTGAGCTCGGACGGCCCCGTGCCAGGACCGCATTTGCGGGACCGCTCGCTCACATCCTAACTTAAATTGAACGTTTCCCGACGCTGAGATTCGGTGCGGGACCGACATCAAAGCGGATCCGGACGAAGTAGGCGGTGCTGGCGCACCAATCAAACTCCGGATGCCGAATAAACCGGAAGTAAACACATTCTGTCTAATCCGACTAATTAAACCGCCGTAGAGAAATATCCGGTCGGCCGAATAAACCAGCCTGTTCCCCGCGTTGTTATACGAGTACAGTGCAATAACAACAATGCTGGCTAATACAGACAATATATTTGGTATATTTTTCCGTTGTAGTACTTACAGTTTTGGAATAATGACTCAGATGTTTGTTGCGGGTAAAGTATGTCGTCGAAAATTATATATTGCAATTTTCATAGTCACTAAATTACTAAATAATTACATCAACGAATGAGTAGCCGTGTGGAGGCAGAGAATCGTAACCAGTGAAAAATAACAGACATGGAATGAATGATACCGCGGACTTATTTGTCACCAAAGTATACTCGGGAGTCTGGATTATTTTAATATCAAGACGGTATGGTCCAACGACGCCTAAATTGTACACTCTATCGGATCGAACCTAACGATGAGTTTGTTATACCCAATCGATTGTAACGCCGTAAAATCCGATTCGGTCAACGGTGTTTTGGCCGAAAATTCTACTACGGTAGAAGTAATTTTCGACGGGAAATTAAATTACCGGCGGAATTGAAAATTGGACGACCGCGAGAAGAGAAAACGCGGGAGCCGACCCTGAATAGGGGGACTAATAATGCGGACCTATTGCACGCGCTGCGCCCCGAGCCTAAACCTATTAGGCCACATTGCACCCCTTCACAAAATACAACCGCCAATTGACTGGAGTGAAAATTTTCAATAGGCCGGGACGCGGTTCAAACGGGTTCTTTCTCAATTAGAATAAAATGAGCGCACGACAAAATTAAAAACAAAAAAATTCGAAAGTAGAACCGGTTATTAAAAAACTGAATAATGAACGTCCGATTGATTGACACCTAATTATACGGTTATAATATCGCGTTATCATTTTCATTTCTCGTAATACGTAGCCTGCAAATACTTTATATTGTAATGGCCCCGTCGTGCATGTTAGCGGTACATGAAACGGTGCCTTTCTGGAGGAAAAAGGCGTTCGCTGTACCCTCCGGTCGACCTGTCGGGGTCCATCAGAGAGTTTAATAAGGCCAATTAGAGAAGGGACGCCGGAGAATGTGACTTAGCCCTCGAGGAGAGAGAGGGGCCGGCCCTATCAGTGACCCATTATCAGTGAACGTGACACCGCCACCAACGCCTCTCCTGCTTCCAACTCACCTGAAGTGACACTCAAAACTGTGGGCGCGGCTTCCATTGGAATTTAAAATGTACCATATTTCTGCAATATATTAACTCGGTGAGTACATTATTATTAAAGAAATGGGACAAGGTATGCTTTTCTTCTAGCAACATCAAGTAATTTACTTAAAGGCATTTTTTTTCTTAATTTTATCTAATTATGAATCTCCCAGATGCGAGAATTATTATTCCGTATATCGATATGTGTAATATCAGGGAGGTAGTTGTCGAACTCCAGGATAAAATATCCTCTCAGCATTGTAACTAAATTTTGTACAGTGTTCAGGAGCTATTTGACGTCGGTATTAATAAAAAATTGCTACAGATTGCTGGTATTTAAATATATATTATCCTTATAAATAAATCTATCTTTATTTATTTTATACATATATTTATTTATATGTATATAATCTCATTTTAAATGTACATTTGAAATAATCGGAAGCTTACTTAAGTTCCATCCAAGCCTAGATAACTTTTCTCATTCTGAGCTTCCCCTAAATAAAGAGGGTCCATTAGTGGGCTCTTCTAGGTGTTGTTTCATCCGCCCCACTAGAGACCTTTTCCCTCTTTCCAATTGTGAAAATAAATGGCTAAACTTCTTGGACAATCGTTAATTGTCACCTGGGTTTAACACGGTCTCAGTTTTAACTTTGCCCCATTTTAAGCGCGAAGTTCTTAAATTAAAATATTAGTTTACTGTTTTGTTTTATTGGTTAACCCGAGGAGAAATAGTTGGATTTTGCAACGCACGGTTTATAATAAATTGAAGCTGTTTACTGCAAAGTAAACAGTGAGTTTTACTAGACTTAGATAATATATGTGCACGAAACTAATAATAATAAAAAGAATTCATTAAAAACAGTTCACTGATAAACATTGCGTTGACTACGAAACAAATACAGAACATATTCATGTACAAGAATATAAATTTAATGAATACACATTTTAGACATTAATGTTAATTTCATGAAAACCGAAATAATTGTGAAACTTTGTTTCTCTCGTCTATATGAACGTTCACTCGTCCGTCCATGTGAGGCTCTCAATTGATCATAAAGTATTCAAACAGTATTATCGAACAGGTACAGTCTCAGCAATTCTGATGCGTATTGTCAACACCAGTGATAAATGTAATTTATCAACAATATTATTACCTCGACCACGTTATTGTTGAAATAGATTTTCACATTATATTTTGAAGAGGGACGTTGAATTTGGCAGAAACATTAAATTCCGGGTGCACTAAAAAAATTAAAATAGACCAGCGTAGTCGTCAATTCTGGCTGTAAAATTGTTAGAAAATTGGAGCTTAAAGTTGAATAGTATCAACGTACCCGAGACACTATACATTCCGAATAAAATTGTCTTTTATTGTAGGCGATAAGGCCGAAATATGTCGGATTTAACGGATCCATAAAATGTTTAGTAGACAGTAAAACAGTAACATTTCAGGACTGCGTAGCTAATGTGGAATGGTTATGTGACTGCACATAATGCAAGAAATATTATAGTTATATTTACCTTTATATTGAGTAGGTCTTAATAAGTGTCGGCAATATTTTTTAATTAATAATCTAATATTATTTCGACCGTTTATATTCAATGTTTTTGTTAACTTCAATTTTAATTAATAAAGTTCAATTGTACAATAGCAGTATTGTATGTTTCCTTGTTGATAAAATATTTAATTGAAAAGAGGAAGTAATTTCAGTTAATTAAAGACAAAACAGATAAAACTATTATCACCCGTCCTGATTAATCAAATAAATTTAAGTCAACTCACGTTAATAAATAGGTTAATTCCCGCGATAAATTTCCAAACTGACGCAATATATTCGTCCACTAACATTCAAGGTTTGATATAGGGACACGGGGTCCGTTTGCTCATTCATCTATCACATAAATCGAAGGTTTGTATGCTCGGTGATGTGAGTTGGTGGTGCTAAATGGAAAATTAGTAGCTGAAATTGAATGGAAGTTTCTAACCTCTGAGCTATTTATTTTGTTGACTGTATAGCTTGGGTCAGGAATACCGCCAACTTTATATACTCGAATAACCCCTTAAAAAAATCAGCGATCTAAATGATTTCAGGATTACTAAATCAGAATGGATCAGGAGGGAAAGGAAAAATTGTTTCTACGTATTCTTAAGCACTGTTTCTCTCAATCCTCCTCGATTTCTTTGTATATTTCTTCTTTTCATAAATAACAAGCTAGTTATTTTCTTTTAATTTATATTCATTTGGATTTATTTTCATACCGTAGATTTCGTGTGTTTCTGTCTCCACTCGCTGGTTTGATCTTTTGCTAGACCGGTTTCGACTGCTCGCCATCTTCAGCAGCGGTGCTAGTCACTTTGGCACTTTGGATGTTCAGAAAAACTGACAAACATTCCCCAAAAATACAATAACAAGACACGTATATATACACATGACAAGTAGACAACCAGCACAGTACAAGTGACAGTGGCAGTGAGGATGCACAAAAAACATCCGAAGTGCCGAAAGTGACTAACACCGGTCTAGCAAAAGACCAAACCATCGAGCGGAGACGAAAACACACGAAATCTACGTTATTTACTTTCATGTTCGTAATTTTTATTTTTGGACGAGGGTGCCAGATTTTCCGTCACAAAATTTATGCCTACTACGATATTAATTATTTCAATGCAATAATTGCAAAAATTGGTTCATCGAATATTCGTCATATTAGGACAGGTATTTTCTCATTACTGTGGCAAGACCCAGTCGTGAAATTGTCGGCTGTATTCGAAAAAAAGAGGGGTACTTTACTGAATTATGTATAGCGTTCCGGAATAATGAATGTGTTCCGGTCGGAATCAATTCAAATTTGCTATTCAGCGAAAATTGGGTCCGCCGCACGGTTCGGCCAGAAACTCGGCTCATTTGAAATCCACTCCACATGAAATTTCAAGTATCTCCATTGTATGTATTTCAGTCGCGTATCGGTGGTCGAAAAACTGGCGGTGGAACAAATTTTCACTTTAACGCATATTTTAATAACGACCGCGAGTTTTGTACGGGAACCTTTTTTTATTTTAAGGAAGTGCATTCATGGAGCGTAAGAAAAATGGCCCGTTAGGAAAGTGCGGTACCGTTTAACATTTTAACGCGGGACAATGTCGAATCAGACCGCAGTCGAGTTAGCACACTGTCGAAACTGAACTGGGATAATGTTCGTGAAATCCATGATGCTGAAGTCGATGCTCTGCAAGTCCGGTTCCTGGGTCGATCTGCGCGAAGCCGGAGGCGGCAGTGGCGGCAACGCTAGCGGTGACGGGGGCGGTGTTAGCGGGGGCGGCGGCTCCGGCGGCGGTGTACAGTGCCAGGTGCCAGAGGGCAAGCTCAGGAGGGTGTTCACCACGCAGGCCAGGAGGAGGTCCAACAAGAAACACCATCACCATCTGCCCGCTCATGGACAGCACACAGCGCCAACAGCCTTCACCATTTCCTCCATGATGAAGGAGCCGCTCAGGGTCGTCCATTCTGTCCCGCTCAGCTACTCCAACGGGTAAGTCACTACTTACATAATATACGATCGAAAAATTGACTACAATTTATAATATCCAAGACATCCAACATCGCTCGCATCCAGAGATTCCAATCAAAAGTCCTTCGCACCATCCTTACTGCTCCCTGCTTTCTAACCACACAATCCACCATGACCTCAACATACTGACAGTCGACGAAGTCGCAAAATCTCGTTTCCTGAAGTTCCATTCCCGCCTTTCTCCTCATCCTAATCCACTCGTTCAGTCCCTTTTCTCTTTTACCCATCCACTATCCCCGCCACGACGGCTTAAACGCCACTGGCCCAGAGATCATCTCAGACAGTAGTTAAATCATGTCAAAAGCGCCATCACTGGGTGGTTTCTTTATCGAGACAAACACGTGAAAAATATACATGTATCAATTGCACCTATAACTGTAAAAGTTGATTGTGCAAAATAAAAAAGTTAAAAAAAAAATTTATAATATAAGGATTTAATATATTTTAAAATAGATTTCGCCTGTTTTGGTCTCCTCTCGCTGGTTTGGTCTTTTGCTAGACCGGTTTCGGCTGCTCGCCATCTTCAGTAGCGGTGACAGTCACTTTTGGCACTTTGGATGTTTTTGGGCATCCTCACTACACTGTCACTGTCACTTGTACTGTAGCCATAAAATATTTAAAAAGATCAAGCAATACAGTCGAAAAAATTAAGGAAAATAACAAATAATATGGCTAAAATGGACTGAGGAGGTCCTGGTGTAACATCGTTACCAGTTTAACGGCGCTGATGCACGCCACGCCAAACTGACCAGTAGTGCGTGCTAGTATAACCGAGGCGTCGTATTACATTAAAACTCAATACGCATTATACGTCCATCTGTTATCGGGCATATCTCGAATTATTGTAGAGGAAAATACATTTCTACAGTGCAAGTGACAGTGACAGTACAGTGAGGATGCCCAATAAACATCCAACGTGCCAAAAGTGACTAACACCGCTACTGAAGATGGCGAGCAGCCGAAACCGATCTAGCAAAAGACCAAACCAGCGAGAGGAGACAGAAACACACGAAATCTAGGATTTAATATAGATCCCACACACACAGAATTAGAGACGTTACTAAAAAAATTGAAAAATTTCCCACATTTTTCAATACATGAACGCATGCATCCCGATTTCTTTTGCAAACAGAGATTAAGAGGCCCTTTGGGCTTTAATAATGTATTTACAGTTTAGTTTTTAAAAAGCAAGATGATGACATTTGAAATCTTTCGCAGCACCCTTAAACAATTGCTTTCCAGAAATTGGACCAGTAATGGAAGAATGGTTTGCAGTAGAAGAACATCGCAATGTAATTGTTGTCACTAAAATCATGTCTAAATGTTATTCATGGGCATGAATTCTGTTGTCGGGCGTGTATGGGTTGTTAGCCGACCGAGAGTGTTTCTTAATATTAGAAAAAACACATTCATACACAGCGATAACATAAAATTGAGATGTATATGAATTAGAGACCCCTTAACCTCTTAACAGTTTGGTGAATTTGCGTACAATTTATCGTGGGGCCATTCCCTTTGAAACATCATAATATAATAAACATACTGGCCATCTACTGCATGACTTGCAGTTTGTACCCCAGCTATGCTGCATTTCGCATCGGAGCGTTGGATACGATAGCAATGCTAAATATTTGAACATTGCGCAAGGACGTTTGTAGACGGCTTAGTCCACGATTAGATACGTTTATGATTACAAAGATAACAATTTCTGTCATTAATACTGTTGTAGTACTCCCTTTATAGAGGGGTTAAATCAGCAATGTGTCGTTTAGAACTATTAAAACCTAGAACGAAATGATAGTGTGGTAGACTACGAAATATCCTAGCTGTCTAATACCATATGGATAGCAATATTTATAAACTTATATTCCGCTACATGAGTATTTGCCTTTATTTATGCATGGAATTCGAGTTTGACCGGTCTTTGCTAGCTAAAAACGTTGCTAACTTGGATGTATCCAATGTTGTATCAGTGTGTAGAGGGAGAGGCATACATACAGATCCTATACCCAACGAGAAGCGGAATGAAAATTTCATATTTTCATTTCCCAGTCGACCAGTGTTGATGAAACCGGGCGTTCGAACTCAAAGCCGAAACTTGAGTTTCAAACTAACCAGTTAGCTTAGAATATTGTTTTGGGAAAAAAATTAATTCTTCCCTATGTAGGAGATTGCGAAAAAATGTTTCCCAGTTTTGTGAAACGAGAACTGGAATACTCGCTTCTATTTTTTAATCACGCGCAGCTCATGGTTCGATATACTTGTCAGCTTGTACATCTCAGCAAGAAAATTTATTGCGCGATTTTATTATTCAAATCATAAAACGACACGTTATGAAATTAAATTCTTTATTTTTCAACTAGTCTTTAACTTGATCAAATATTTTTATTGCCTCTGGATGTTGTGATGCATCCAATGTTGTCATTCTATAGACAATATCACCACAATTTCTTGAAAAAATGTCTACCCTATGATCTAGAAGCTACCTTAACACTGGAATAATTGGAAAACGTTGGAAAATAGTTTGTTTCGTGTTTCATTTCATTTAATTAAGGAAGGTAGCTATGAAAATCAGGTTTATGTAGTTTCGAACTTCCTTTCTATATATATGATGGGTTTCCATATTCATTAACAGGTTTCATCCGCTCCAGACCGATTTCATCTCGGGACTGATAGATCGAAACTTACACAAGTTCTCGATTCTGTTGACTTGTTGCTCGGACGAAATAGGTCTGTAGTGACAGGGTAGGAAGTTTAAAATCGTCAAGTAATTATAAAACAAGTCTCGTAATTGGGCTAACGAGTTGTCGCCGAGAACTTTCTCTGGCGGCAGGTGTACGGGGCGGGGACTTATTATCGGCCGGTAGCCGGCTCTCGAAGCGGAGCAACCACTTAATTCAGATTCGGGAGCTCCTTCTCGCCGGGCCCAAACTTATTCAGCCGCCCAACTTAATTATGCTTTCCCGTATGCCAACCCCAGCCCCAAGAGCCAAGAGTCGGACCAGAGGTCCCCAATTTAACAATCGGACTCCAAATGAGTTCAACCCAGACACCACACTTATACATCTTTAAACACTTTTATAAGACAATTAAGAATTCTCTTATTAAAACTTAAGTTTAAATATAAGGCCAATTTTACAGACTGAGTTAATTTCCAGTAAACCGATTATACCCCGGCGCATCGG
Organism: Lethocerus indicus; assembly: GCA_019843655.1. Lineage (NCBI taxonomy): Eukaryota > Metazoa > Arthropoda > Insecta > Hemiptera > Belostomatidae > Lethocerus > Lethocerus indicus. The sequence continues at coordinate 15,368,537 of JACDQD010000009.1, read as the reverse complement.
AATTGACTTTTCCCCAGTGATTATGAGCGTCATAATTTTCAAAAACCTTTGTTCGCAAATCCCGCTTACAGTATATTCGGGACGTATCTGGAACGCAATAAAATGCAAATTCAATTACCGCCGTTTCGTATTCAGCGGGAGGTTAATATCCGTTTACTGGCCCCCAACTGGTTCACAGAGGCGTTCTTCCCAAATGACCTTCCGCAATATTAATACCGTCATTTGCAACAGTCCGACTTCTGAATTTGCATGATGAACGCCCTAAATTTCAACGTGAACCCACTAAAGAATTGAGCACTGAATATGCAGCAAATGATTCGTAAATAATACCCTTAAAATATTTTCACAGTATTTTATCATTATATTTGCTCCAGGATTCTTTTCTTGTGATGTACCTCGCAGGGCAATGTTAACAATTGACTATAAAATGATCCCAAATAATTTTCTATATATATTTTTATTAACGATTTATATTTTCCGAATTAAATTAGATTTGTCATTATTTTCAACAAGTATTTCTGAGTATTAACAAAAAAATCTTATTTTTTTATTTTATGCAAAAATTAGGTCTATAGTTTCCCATATTCGTGATCAAGGAACATTATCGTATATTTTCCTTTATCTCATTATAGATAATCAGAACCGCATATTTATGTATTTTACATTCATATTTTTAGCTATTGATTTTTAGTTTGTCCTCGCAATTGGTCTTTATATCTTATGTACAACACGGATAAACTGTAAATTGACTATTTACTTTTACCTTTTCCTTTTAGAAGTTCAAAAGCATTTTCACGGCCGGGGCAAACTTCACTTCGGGCACTAAAAAACTAGTCACTTATCGATGTTTGATACAGGGCCGGCCGGAGTCTGCACTAAATATCCTTCCTGAAGTACAGGCTCTTCTGACTTTTAGAGCCGCGATTAGACTCTAACGCTGCGGGCCATAGGGCGCTGCCTTAAGTATAAGGGAGAGGCGGGCTGTCGAACCTGAATAATTTCTGCACGGGACACGGAAGACAGTTCTGAATAAGGAGTGGGGAGTGGGAGGGTGAAAGAGAGAAAGGAAGAATGAAAAATGAAAGCCGGACAAGGAGAAACACGCTGGGTTCACGTGTCACGTAGTCCTGCCCCAACGCTCATTAATATCGAATATTTGCATTATTGAATACGCATTCCTACCTACCGGTATTTCTAATCTGCCGCATTGTGTTACCATTTTCTGGCGGGAGACAAAACTATTTGGATTATTAATTTAAAATATAACGGAGGAAGTGAAGCGCAGTCTGCCCCGTACTGAATTATTAAATCGCTAATGATATAACATCGTTCTGAATTATACTCCACTAAATACGAGGAAACGGTCTAACAGAAAACTCAAACGTCCGTTTAAATTAGGTCTGTAGTACCTCGCATTCCACTACCTTGGTTACTCTTTTCAACTGAAAATAAACATGCATTACTTTCTTATCCACAGTCTGCTTCACGTATTAAATCATATATTCACATCTGCCCTATTTTAACTTATATATATAAGTTAGCGAAAGTGCCCCCAAAGGGCAAACGGAACCCTTTGCCGGTAGAACAAAGGATACGCTCTCAAATTCACCTTTTATGTCAATATCGCCGACAAGTATGAGGGCCATCAAAGAGGACCCACGGAACACGTCCATTTAGCCATCTCCTTCCCCTTATTGGGTTATATCATACAAAAGGTTAAGAGAATAATTGAGCCCAAGCCCATTTCTGTGTTATTCCGTGATTTAACCCATTCTTCGGACTTTTCTTAACTTATATATGATATATATTTACATATGAATGTATATAATCAATACATAATTTGACAAATAACAAAACGGACTACACTTTACACAGCTAATCATATCCAGTGACACTAGTCACTGTACATGTATTATTTATCATGGACATAATATATGTATTATGTACGATAGATGGTATTCTCTCTCAGATTTGCTTCAATATCAATCAGTTATAACCTATTGAAGCTGATTTTTCTCACTCCCTTATCTCACCATGTGATCTACGGTCATGAAATGTGTCTTATCTGCTGGAGAACTGTAGGCTTTTACAGGAACTCGGTTCGAGAAACTGTACCGAGGATGTTTTACAGTAATTGCTTTAAGCTAGACTAAATTGTACTAGGCGCCCCCTGCAAAATATATGGACCCTATTATTGTTCTTCCTGCTTTCAGCTATTAGAGAGTCATTCCGCCTCCCGCCAATTGTTGAAACGAATGGGAAAACTCCTTTAATTATTAATGCCGTTGACCTTTACCCCGTGTTGGACTTGTACTCTTTTGAATTTAGAAAGTTTCTAAATTGAATCACACCGACACGGGTCCGCTTCAACTATTCTTTGAAAAGTAGTACGCTAAAATCATTGCACGTATTAGACATCTTTAAAAATTAAAACTTACATAAATGTTGAGTATTGTGTTTACAATATGATGCTGTAATTAATTTCCATTCAGGATAGGAATCTCTGAGAGCAAAAGGTTTTACACACGCCACCCAGAAGAGAGAATAAACTAAAAACGGTCTCCTCACCGGTTTTATCATTTTCTAAACCGGTTTCGGTTACCACCATCTTCACTTCCATTTATCTTATAAATTATTTGACTATAAACGAACAGAAATTATTACAGGAAATCCTTTAGCATTATTCAACAGTTTAAAAAATGCTTTATGAAATCACTCTGTTTTATATTAAGGCCAAAAAACCACCGAGGAAGATTATTGGGATTTCCGTAATGGGCACTAACCTCAGGACGTTGCCCTCTGGAATAGCATATCTTAAAGATGGTCTATTACGGAGACCGTAACGACGATCCCCCCTTACCCTAGAAACTGTTTAGCCTCATTGCCTATAGATAGCTAAACAGCTTTATAAAGGCTCTGAATATTCTCAGCAGACCAATGTTTGGGTATAACCAATATTTTACAAAAGTGTACATTGAATTGTTACATAGGTACGAGTGCAAATAAGAATGTTCTCCAATACGATTATTATACTTCTCATAACCAATAATTTGTTTTAAGGAAATAAACCGCGAAATGAATACAATTTGCACGATGTAATTTTTGTATGATAAATTATTATTTCTCATTTATCAGAGGTAAATGTCATACAAACTGACTACGAACGAAATTTATATGAAATGCCAAAGAATTAATATTGAATAAAACAACTGAATAAAAACGTTGGTATTGCAGCTAAATAATAACACGATTAAATTAAATACTTACTATTCGTATTTAATTTAATCGTGTTATTATTTAGCTGCAATACCTATAACCGACACTATTAAGAAACGAAACTTAATTAACATAGTGATTATAATTACAGTGCCACATCATTATTACTGCCACTCTGTCTGCTGTCGGTCGGCTTAGCAGTTTGATCGGTTTCGGCTTATCGCCATCGTCGGGGGCTTCAACATAATTGAATGTTGAAGACCGAAGTCCTCGAGTACTGAAGTACAGTGCGAATACTGAAGGGTTTATCGAGGTCTGGGAATTCTAAACAACCGTTGTTATTGGAATAACTGGAATTTTAATAACGCGAATAGCGAACTGGCGCGCCGCCTTACATTCTGTTTTAATATCGTCCGGCCGTATTATTTTTTTTCGGTCTGACCTAAATGGAACAGATGGATCGTTGCATGTTGCACAGAAGACCATCACCAGATAACAATCTCGTCCCCGCACAAATTGTAATCATTTTTTTCTTTTTAAATTTAAACTAACACCTCTGGGGCACGCTACAGCGATAAAGTTTGTATCCGCGTAGCCCGGCGCCGTCCCGCTTTCTCTCTTTCTGCTGAAATGCCATCTCTGGTGAAATTGTTGGCGCGTATCAAATAAATATTGTTCCTTAGTCGGGCGGGCTCCGGCGGGAAAACGCCCTGCGCCCCGCGGAAGGAAACGAGATTGGGAAATCGGCCGAGCGATATTCAAACGCCAAAGAGCTTTTCCCTCGGAAAACTATCGGAGAGGAAAAAGACCCCCTGGAGAAAATAATTTTAGGAAATACGGATCGTCCCTTTATAGAATAAACTGTTCAGAATTAATTGTGAACTGTGCAGATATTCTAGCCCAAATCATGGTTGAATAGATGCGCTTGGTGAATTATTTGTACCATAAGTGAATGCAGTAACGGCCCAGTTCTCCGATCCTCCGGTGAATCCGGTGAACTGGACCAGAAAAACAAAATATTCCTATATAACTTATTTTCAGTTTCAATTCAGTAATATAATAGACTGTTTTTGATTATTAAAGAAATACAAGCTGAAATACATATGTTTGCAAGATAAAATTACTCCGTCTGATTGTCCAAAATGACTGACCAAAGACCCGAATTCGATCATCGGGTCATATACATTTTCAACCTGAAACATTGAGCTGCTGGAGCTTTAAATCAATTCAGAAGCATATAGAATTAAAATGACGACTGTTAATTGATATATGATCGATATATAATAAATTAAAATACCTAATAAATTCCGACAATAATGTTTTTACCGTTTATTGTGACCTATTATTAGCCTAAATTTAAATTTAAATTTTCACCTGGGTTTAACTAGTAGCGATATTCGTGCTGCGTTAGGAACAATCAATATTATTTGCCTGAAAGAGTTTTACACATATTCCGATATCATATATGCGAAAAGTTGTAATAAAAAAATTGAATTCCCCCCCTTGGATCGAACGGAAGGCTGGAGAAATCGAGGCCATAACAGATGTGAGCAATATTCACGCTCTCTTCATATTTATTGGAATCGCTTCGGCTGTTGGGTCTACCGCCGTTGGTCCTGCCCTAGCAGCGCTCCATCCTAGTTTATAGTAACACCAAGTTTTATAGAACAATCCCCTAAAGGAAAACAGATCGTAAAAAAAACGGGGCAAATATCAGTGAACATTTCCAGTAGACCTGCTTAACGGCAATATTCTTATGTACGTGTATATATCTCGAATATATATATAAATTCAAACAATTTAACATTTTTTTCTTCGTCTTTTATTTTTATTGACAAACCGGGACCAATCGCGTACTCAATTCCACCACCGCGTTAATTATGCATGAAATACACCATATTTTTTATTTGAACCTTCGAAAATAGTATGAAAATCCAAAATGATATTGTTCTTTGTTCAGGTGAAGCTTAATGAGCCACCGCCCATATCTAATCTCCCTGGATTCGGTTATTTTAACAGCAACGAGCAAAAAAATACTTAATGACTGCATATCTTGTTTAATTAACCGACCCTTTTTTAATAATAAAGGGTCCATTACCGAACACCGCTCGCTCCCCAAATAATACTGAAGAAACATTTTACTCGCATTCCGCGCTTTTTGGCCTCATTTCTTTTTTATCCAGCATTGGCCCAAGGGCGAATAAATATTCAATAATAAAACCAATACCGCTGTTCCATATAATCCGTATGCATATTCATTCCTGGAACATCTCCAGAGAGAAAATTTCTGAAGGGGAAAATGCTCGAAAATAATAAACGATCGTTTCTTCGGCCACACCCCTGTAGCCTGCTTCGCTCTGTCATTAGTAGAATTTTGATGACAATACAGTTAAGGGATACTGCAGGTTAAGTTAATTTTTGACATGAAATAGTTCTACTAACGTGCCTACGGAATAATTTACAGACAGCACGTTACCGACGATGGTAAGATGCAGAAATCCATCGTTTCAGATCCCAGTATAATTAGGGTTTTATTATATAGGCACTATATTTTACTTATAGTATATTTTACTTAACTCTGAACCATTAAAGTTCCAATTGTTCTCATTAGCTGGGAATTTCGAGTGCCATTTCCCACCGGATTTAATCCCATTCCGTCTTCCGGAGTGGCCCTTACAAGTATAAAGTTAAGGATTTAGGTCAAGTTAGTTTAGTCCGACAATTCGCGTTGTTTTTTTTTTCTTGACGGAATAAATAATTCAGAAGTGCCGGTAAGAGAAATGGGCTCGGCGGAAATTTGGCCCGGGAAAAGAGTAAACTTTATGCATAAGTATGAAGACTTCTATTTGTTTATTTAGCTTTATTAAACGCAAACATTTTTTTAAACTAAAATTTAAAAATGAAGTCCGGTTTTAACTCAAATTTCAATTGGACAATACATTTTTAAAAAATCTATGTGGACTTACATAAATGCTTAAGTGCTTTCAACTGTGAATAGAACACATTTATCACATTATAGAAATTTCTTGAATACTATTCTGTAGGCAGTGTACTATTCGTAAGAACGGCCCTACATTGAAAGGCCTCGAGCCGGATGGACGCTTTCTAATCAATTGCAAATTTGAAATTCAATTATGCTCGGATCTAAATTAAGTCGGAAACACTTGTATAGGGTTCAAAGTAGTGGGTGTTCCGAACTGAAGGCGAGTTGGTAAGCCCCGATTGGTATAGATGGCTGGTAGTCGTGTTCACATAATTGCTAAACCGAAATGGAGCCAGATTCGGGGCTTGAGAGGGATTGGAGAGGGGGGGGGAGGTCGAGAGCCCTTTGTGGGGCCATCTCTGGCTGCGTTGAAAATCGGACGATTCGTCGACTATAATGAGGGATATTGAAGGGTCTAACCTATAAAGCAGATAGCACACTACTCATTACCGAACTGGAGTGGGGCTCAATAGCATATCTATCAATATCTCCGTCCCATTGGGCTTACCTACAAAGCAACTATACCCAAAAGAGTAGTGAAACAATAACCCCGTTATTAATATTTCTTATAATTAGTCGACTCATCATCCAAAGTACCATTCCGGACATAAACAGAGAACATATTAACCTAAACATTCACATAGTTTCTACATGAACCACTGCTACATTTATGCTCTTGTAAAATATTCAGATACTAAGAATGTTTTCAAAGAATTCCTGGGATACCGGGCGCTTTATTGGATTGGCATTTTCGTAATATTGTTATAAACAAGAGTTTATAAGTTTTGGACATTTTATTTGACATCATAGTCTCCGTGAAACATGCTTATGCAAGCGAAACATGAATATTTTCATTATGGTTGACTTGCTTCTTTTGTTACCCCATAATATACCCTAGCCTACAGAAAACAACATTCTGTGACAATGTACCGCTTAATTTAATATATTTTGTACCTGTACCGGTTGTACGGATGCTAAAACATGTTTTGGCGAACGGTGAAAAGGATGTAAAACGGATGTTTTCATAATGTAAACAGTTCCCTTTCATCAACGCTGACCCTCTTTGGGAAGTTCATACGATCAAAGTGGCAGACATAGAGCGCCCTCTTTTTTTTCTTTTTTTGGGGGGGGGGCGGAGTTTGTCCCTTGGCAAATTGAATTTCAAGTTTTATTTATCGAGTCTTCCCAATTTCCATTTCGACGTTTTCCGAGGTCTCGATCACGTCGGAAATATTCATTCGGGATGTGGGAATTGGAAAGCTCGAAACTGTTTCCAACATCCCTCATATCCGGGGCAAATGAAAAATACAGTGCAAGAGAGGCATTCGTCAGTTCCTTGCAATTGGTTATCATATGCCAAGTCTACACACTTTGTAGGTCACTGAATGTTCATAAGTTTACATTGGGGCTTATATGATGGAAACAGCCACAATCAGATAAACCATGGATACTCATGTATACTTAATTTAATTTTACCTTAACAATTCTTGGCCAGAACGCAAGATGTGGCCGATGGCTTGATCGGGATGATAGGGCTAGTCCGGGCTCATCACAGTTTTGCGGGGCTTCACCAATTTCCAATACGGCGTTCTAGCAAAATCATCCTCCCCCACCTCCCCCACCAAACCAACATTTTATCCGCTTCCCAATCAACTTCATACCCAAATGAAACTGTACAAATTAGCATCCCAAATCTCTTCTACTGACCTCCTCAACGCGAAACAAAAGAAGTATAACTAAGTCGTAGTGTAAGGGACACATGATGCAACGCATACAAGTAAATCGTAAATACAATGGAGGGGCAAAAGCCGGTGACATGTCACATCTCAGACTGCAATTTATTCGTGCCGACGATCCGCAAATAAATCGGGACTGAATTTCCTGTTGGGGATGACGGGGCCTATATGGCGGCGGGATGGTGCAGTCAAATCAGTAGAGTTGAGAAGCGAATGCCCGAGTTTCAATTATAGATACATTAGGTTCGAGTTTGCGCCTGATTGAAATTCCTACAATTAATTCAGGTCGAATGGCGTAATAATATTCTTGACAAGGAATTTACGTAATACGAAATAAGCGACGGAATTGAGGTAAGTTAAATGAATGCAAAAATGAACATCTAACTGGAAAGTTTTGGAAAATGACGGGGGATGAGATTTTAGAAAATTATACCGTGAACATTTTCAGTGGTATAATCGGGGTGGTAAAATATTCAATTGAAATTGAAAACCCGGACAGTAGAGACTGCGAAATCTATTAAAATAGAGCCATTTAATAAGAACACGGCTAAAGACACAATGACTTTGTACAATGGGGGGAAAATATGTCATAAGGCGGCGGTCCAATTAAAGCTAAGAGTTTTCGGCTTTGATTGCGAACCCAATCTCGTCGCCGCCTGCAATTTTCTATAACGAATCTCCGCTGCTTTTCTCTTTCATTAATAATGTCCACCCCTCTCACTGCCTCTCACTCGCTCTCTCAATCCCTTTCTCTCTCACTCCTCTCCCTCCACTCGGCTCCAGAGAGAAGGCCGAAAGTCGAGCGGTCTCTTTAAACGAAACAAACTTCAACAGTTTTGACTGACTACGGCCGCCGATTGTAAGGAAAGGGCGTGCACAAAAAAAAAACATAACGCCGACAAAGGGAACCCCTATTGTGTACCGATAAAGGGTGGAGGGAGAATGCTGAGCGAATAGAAAGCCGGCCGCCCCCAACCCTAATGGCGGCAATTAGCTTTTCCATCGAATATTGTTGGCTTTAAAATAAAATATACTTAATAAAAAAAATGTTCATTAAAAGTCATGTTTAGATTTGAATGTCAATTTTGGTATTATCATACCAATTAAATGGAACCAATCTATTGCTTTTTACCTTCTACAATTTTTTCTTTCAGATTCCTAATAATATTTAATTATTGAGATATCAATTAGAGATCAATATTCTGATATATTAAACTCAATTCTAAATTCTAAGAAGAATAATATCTAATATAATATCCAATATAATATCTAATAATTATATTTCTAGAATGGTAAAAGTATCGTGATATTAAAAAATATAACAATTAAAGTTCGAAGTAGTCATTAGATTTAAAATCATTACACTTTCACAGATAAGTTTCAGAATCAGGTTTAAGTATCTACAACTAAAGGGATAAATAGAAATTTATGCTTTCCTTAAACTTTACATTTGATATGTACATTAATTTATTTTTGCGCGCAGAAATGTTTTAGATGATTGGTTCATTAATCAAACAATGGGAGAACACTGGATCATCCGGTTGTGTTTGATGTACAGCGACTGGGAAACGGGGTCTAGAGTACACAAAGGGGAAAACGCTGAAAGGGGTAAAAATAGAGGGCCGAGAAATAAACCTTTGTGGCTTGATAATGATCCGATTCGAATTCAAAGCGCCCTAACGACGGCAATTAGCATCGACGGCAAGTATTGCGGGCTCTGGCGTATTACTGGCGATAATGTTAAATTAATTTCTAGTCCGAAGTTCCTCGCTTTTGATATCAGCGTCAAGTCGGGATCAAGAGTGTATATCACCTTCACATTAACCCTCATTGCAAATTTTTAAACCTACTTTTTAATAACCTAAATTGAAGCATAAATCGTGCAAATATTTTCCACTCGGGGTTTTATAGCGGTAGAAGTTACAATAAACGCAGATTCACAGACGACAAAAAAGTTTAACATCGACATTTCTTGTGAGTGACATGAGTTGATTGTGCCATCCAAAAAAACAGGTCTCTATCCAGCCCATGTAGGTTATTAGTTTAGGACGGTATGTAGTACCATTCGGTTTTGCGGCACTACATCCCGGTTGACTATAGAGCGTAATAGTCGTTAATGTTTCCCTGCCGTTGGATGGGAAAAATTACAGGTGCTATAAAGAATATACCGCAACATCCTTGTGAAGGCAATCCCGGCGCAATTATTCACACGGCCCGTTAAGAGCCTCCTTTGTGAGACGATACATATTTCATTCGAATATGCGCCAGGAGACAATGAAAGCGGGTCGAGTTGCCGGCGTTTTTCGAAACACATTGTCGAAAACTGGGAAAGCCAATAATAAATAGGGGGCAAAGGTGAAACCGAGTCGGCAGTATTTCTGGATGTAGCGCAGGCATATTTCATTTTAAGTTGAATTCAGCTTGAGTCCGCTTTTTTTTCGTTTTCGGTGGTTGCTATCTCTCTTGAAAAATACCCCACATTATGTTCTCTCCTCTGACTGGTGTTTGTCTCCCTCAACAGTTGTCCGACTTTGGGGTTTTAAGCATATATACAAACGGATGTGAAACTGGAAAAATTGGCCCCGAACTTACATATCGCAATTGTGTTTCTCGAATTGTTGTTATAACCTGTTGAGGTTTATACACTTTACCACCGTCAGACGCACTAATATAGTGATGAATTTATGCAAGATAAAATGTTTTCTGCACCCATAATCTGTACTGTATTGTACTTTAACTTTTAGGCCATAAACATTTAACATTGCACTTTATAAGGTCTTAAAATCTTGAATCAGGAATTATATATTTTTAAATGAATCGTAATATTCTGCCATTCGAGTCTGTAATATACTCAAACCAGATTCCGATTAAGAAGCATCCTGTCAATACTTCGGACTATCGATCTTGTAGTAAATTATTGGTCCCAAAATATCTATTAGGGGGCCTGCGATATCATGAAGAAAAATTCCCCTTTTTCTCTCCAAACAACCTTCGTTCCAAAGAGGCACAAAAAAATACCTCTCGACATTCCTAATGATCGTTAGCATCGTTAAATGGTTGAATATTGTATTTTTCTTGTGATCTCTTTTCGAAATGTCATTCCTGGTTGAATGGAAAGAGTTATGTGTGCTAAAATACCAGCAATTGATATCAGGAGTTACAAATTTTGATTATCAATGTATCGTATTTATAAATAATTTCTCTTTCAACCAAAGCTATCTGCCTCTTTATTTACATGCTGGCGGACCTTCCTGCTTACACGAGGAAGAATGACTCCACTAAGGAGTCATAGAAGGGAAATAAATTGAGTGATTTATCTGAGTACTGACCCGAATGATATTCAATAATGTTCTCGGGTGTTGAAAAGACCCTTTGGGGACTTCATCAAAGTTTGGCCCCAGAGGAGGCCCGGACAAGTCGGTGTCAGTTGGAGTTCTTATACAGGTTGCACACGAACTTTTTATAGTTTCCCTTGGTTGACGGAGGGCGGGGATGTTCCCGCTCTGCTTTTAGCGAAAATGTCAACTTTCATAAAAGTTTTCGAAAGGACCAAAACTGGACGAGTTGTATTGGCGAGGGAAATTCCTCAGTGAATTTCGTTCTGTAGTGGGTAATTAGAAGAAACCCAATTCTATCCAAGGGCTATCATGTTGTAAGGATATATTTTAACAACGCATTAACTTCAATTAATTCATTAACTCAACGCATTGACGCATTAATTCAAATTGGCCGTTAGATTTTCACATTTTTCAAAAACAAATAATCAAAATACTTTTGACGTTTCATCCGTAGCAAATAATCTTTGCGAAGTCATATATTTCAATTTTCCCACGAAATTGACATAGATCGGGAATGTTCAAAAATTATACGTTAGGCTAGAGCGATGTATTGATTTGAGTCTGTGGGAACATTCCCCTTTAAAGCCGTACTGTATAATTGGAGTTGGAGCAGTTAGCTAAAACACGGTCTGGATCTCAAAGTTGTTGACTGAACTTAACAGTGGAGGCCAAGTGATGATCAAACTTGGATCGGATTCACTTAGCATCAATACAATTGGGCGGGCGACCTCTGCACATTTGACTAACGATGTTCAACTCAATAATCTCTTAATAATCGGATCATCAGTGAAACACGCTGAAAATGTTTTGTAGTAAAATATATTATTCTTTTAGGGCAAATTTAAAAGTAATGGAGTCAAGGGAAACGAAAATATCATTTTATTTATTTTCACTTCCCATGCGGAGTCAAGTGAAAGGCTATTTTATTCAGTTTTGCACATAGATATATGAAAAGGATGATACAATTTGAGATTTATATTTTAATCAGCGAGGAACTGAAATATCGCCACTGTTTCGATTTTATGACTGCACCCGTCTATTTGCAATTTAATGTTCGTTTTTATTTCTTATTTCTTTCCTTTTTCTAAGACCCGATATTGACGGGCTCAAAATATGCAATATTAAATACATTTTCAGGAAAATAAAATTCATAATACAATTCTCTACTGAAGAAATAGAGAAGGAACCCTTTGAAGGATGCAACGTAAGTATTTACTTCGTTTCATTATTTCTCCCATTCAGACACGGTCATTTATATTTTTCTAACATTTCTGATTTAATATTTTTTCTAGCCTACTTATTATTACATGAAGTTCGTTATAAAAGGCCGCATTAGGGCACCGAATTACTATTGTGCTTGAGGAAATAACTTCAAACGTGCAAAATAATTATACATTAAAAATTAAATGTATATATGTAAGAATTCTGGGACGCTCTTCCCTGTTGAAAGTGCTTAAGTCTGGGTAAACGACTTGTCTCGGCGGGATAAAATCCTCGTGTCGATAATAGAGGCCCGACGAAGGTTGGAGGGGAGAGAAATGCGTGATGGTGGGCCCCCTCATACATATTCATAAATGTGAGTTTTGCTCAACTTGTGAGAGTTCAGATCAAGTATGATGCCTCCCAGGCCCAACGACTCGTATCGTCGTTGACGGCCGAAAGAAAAAAGTGTTTCCCCACTCATTCAACTATACCTGATATTGAATGCAGCGTGCTCGGCTTTCATTAGATGTACAACTTTGTCCAAATGCACAATCGAATGTAGCAGCGAATCTGCAATTTATTTTTATACTTTTAAAACCGATACTTTATTGCTGATAGTGGATGTTAGAACTTACGAACGTTCAAATGCATTAAAAATTTCAGGACATTCAAATGGTGCATGTATTAGGAAATGACGGGTCGATAGGAAACAGCTTAGGATACAGTTAGAGGCCACCTTTGTAGATTTACCATATACAGCGTTGAATGGAGAGAACGGTCGTAGACCTTAGGATTTCTATCCATTGTGATTAAAGAATTTCTTCAGTAACATATTGAGGTATCTACCGTTGCTGTAACCGGCCATGCTCAGTTCCGAATAAGCGAGCCGAGAACAAGAGCGATCCAATCTCCTGCACAATTTTAAATTCCGCATTTTCATACTCCCTTCTCGACTGAGGTTATTTTTCCTCCTAGATTTACTCTACGCATTCGGATTATTGTCGCGAGCTCCTGAAAGGTGAAAATGAGTCCAAGACACCGAAGAAAAAAAGAAGAGCGACCGAGAGGGCCCGAACGAAAGCCCTCAAATGTATAAAAGGGCCCTCCGAATGCAAATGTTGCCCAGTTGAATTAATCATGACGCCCTCGACGCCGTTCTGTATAAATGTCCGTACCGAATGAATAGCGCAAACATTCTTTTTTTTCCCCTCCGGTTGCAATCACGATTCATCGTGTCTCGTGAAAAACTGAAATGAAGATGAAGATCCGGGCGATTGCAAAATTACGGCGCGTTTTACGGCCGAGATCGTGAAGCCGTATTATTAAATGCGGCCAGTGCGCGGTTTCAGGCCACCAGGCAGTTTATAACATTTTAAAGTTCAATCGTCTCATTATTAGAAAAATTGTTTACAGTGAAGTTGGAGAAAAGGTTTTAATGGTAATAAGGTAGCCACTGAAGCACTGTGACCACGGCGTTATTTTGCAACCGTCTAATATGCATATAATATCCTGCTTAAGTTAAAATACCATTAAAGTACACCGTTCTGAACAGGATAATATATGTATTAAGATAGGTCACTAGTCAGTTCGAATTCAACACTCCTGTTATGGAAATTCTAACTCCACTCGCTAAATTCAAAACTAACTCGGTTATTCGGAATATGATTATATAAATGAAAGTGTTTAAGCCGTTAAGTTAATATAAAATGCGATTCCTAGAAATTATTGACAATAAACTCTTTTCTTAAGGTAAATATCAATTAAAAACACTGTCGTACACGATTTTGATCTGCTAATTAAATTGTATCAATCATTTGCCGGAAACGACCGATCGTCGCTGAGCTAATTGTGAAATACTCTCGGAGATAAATTTTCACAAAATCCTTTTTTGCCTGCTTTCAGGATTAAAACGAATCTAAAACCTGGAAAAATACGAATCGTTCTGAGCCGGCCTCATAAATTTGTCCCGGGCTCTCGGAGGAATAAAAAGCCCGGGGGCCCGGAAGGGATCTCCGTATCCGGGAGACGAGGGATTAAACCTTGAAGTCCATTTCATTTTTGTTTTTCGTTTTTTTTTGTCCGACCCAAGGGTGATCGTGTTAGTCGGAGATCCTGTAAGGAAAACAACGGCTATCGATAATCCCTTCGGGTCGGGTAAGTGAATATACCGGCACTCTTACAGGCATAATCCCTTTGAGCGAAATGACACACGCCCATCCATCGGAATTCACAAGGGGGAAGGTTCCCAACGTATATCCGGAAGACAGTAATCCGGGATTGAACAGATGATGAAGTGGCTGGCTGGAAGCCGAGCAGCGGAAAGCCATCACATTTTAATATTTCTTCTGCTTTTTACTTTTCGAAGTAGACGAGATTTTCGTTTCTGTCAGTCCAAGTTCTTCGATATCAGCAGGATTGTAGGGAAAGTGCGCCAGTTATAGATTCTTTTTCCAGTAGATTGTTAGATTCCTGTACAATCCTCTTTTGAAACGTAGTAGCAAAGGCAACAGATCAGAATAGTACCTTGTATACTTTAAACATATATATTGAATTGATGTGCGATAATGTTAATGCCCCTCACAACAGTCCACACAGTGAAAGTCATGATTTTGTATATTGTGAACGAGCTCCTTGTATTTAAAATATATTATTCCTCGTCAGTTTTTATCGCTGGGGCACTGAGAGGATGAAAAAAGTGAAGAAGAGAGAGAATAATTAAGAACTGATTCTTGGACCTTCATACACCTCAGCTTTCTTTAATTTAGCGAACTTGACCTTCGTATTGTCCTTTTGAGAGCCCTAAGAGGGGAACGAATACCTTTAATATTTCAACCGTGCCATTTGCGTTTCAATTGAATGCTTTATAAAAACGAAAATAAAAATGTTCTTTTTCTACCTTTCAAACATGACGACAATTTATTACTTCTCGCCGGGATTTAATTTATCGAAGGATTCAAACATTTATGGAAAGTTAGTTAATATTACCGCCTATAATATTGACTTTAATAAGTGGATATTGCGGTGGAAGTCCCAAGATTAGGTATAACGTGAAGTACCCTCATGTTTTTTTATTATGAAATCCTAAAGGATAATACTTTATTTTATTCTTTAATGTTTAATTCCGCCAAAATAGATTTTTTGTTTGTGTTATTGATATATAGTAGTAGTCTGATTGTTGTTTTTTAACTATCTTTGTTGGGCAAATGGTGCAAAATATTTGTACAAGTTATAAACGGTTATGATTGCTACATACACGTTGATATTGAAACCTAAAACTAGCTACTGCCAGCGTTATCTTGTAGAGCTAACTGCAACACTGAAGTAAATAAATAGTGCTAAATAATTGTTTTTATAATACTTTTGGTACAAGGTCATGGAAAAAAATTAAATTACATTCCTTTTGCTTCTAGCTTTTTCCAGCTCCCTACATCAATTATTATGATTGGGCACCCAAAAACTAGGTAGAAAAGGGAATGGGAAGAGGGGAGATAGAAAAGGGATAAACGAAGAGGAAGGAGAGTAATAACGAATTTATTGGACGGTCCTCTTGCAGGTTGGCTTCTCCCCTGACTACGTTTAACAACCTTAGCCCTCCCATCTATATTTCATCCCTTCTCCGGGCCCTCACTAGATCTTCCTCACTCGCGCTCGTTTTCCCTCCCCTTTTCGCCTATTTCAACTCGACAATATTCCGATAAGAGGAGTAAAAGGGGGAGTATTAAGCGCGGTCGGAGAGAAACAACACTACTTTAAACTGTTAAACTGCGACCACCGTTGCGTTTTAGCCGCAGCGTAACTTTGTTTGAAACTGTTCATGTCACCGCCTTTGGTCACATAAAATGCAAATTAAGAGGTTTCGATGGTATTCAATTTACACGCTAGCGAATCTGCATCAGACAATTCTCACTAGATATGTTATATAAACGAGGTCACATCCGAATTATAGTAATATTTATATATTAAATGTTATATAGATAACCTACATATATTTATACGATACGCCGTCGGGCGAAACTTATATCTTTAATTATTTAATCAAGTATTTGCGTACTTTCTGAAAGACTGCATCGAAAGGAGTTTTTAATACAAATTTTCAGCAGTATACATTCGGGATAAGTACTTCGACTATCTGTATTTTATGTTGATGTAATATTGAGCCCATGAAGGGAAGAAATATAAAACTGTACCTCCTAAAAGCCCTTTATATCATTGGAATGGTCGGTTTGGGACCAACCAAGCCTGTGCCGATGCTTCAAAAGGAGGAGGAAGCCTGCGCATCAATATTTCATCCGCCCCTCTTTCCCAGCGAGTCTCTTGATCTAGTTTATTTTGACCGGTCATTCTTCCGTGATCAAAACTCCAACCAATTGATCCACATCTATCGTCTGATATTATCGCGAGAGATACAGTACGCCCTTGCCTCCGTGGACTGTCTTTACAGGACTATAAGATTCTGACGTAAAAAATTATTTTGTCGTATGGATACTCTGAAATTGATTGCTGTTGATTGGTCAGGTGTGTTTCTAGATTGTGCGGGTGTGTGTGTATTGTTAGCGAAAAAGAAATTATACCGTAGATTTCGTGTGTTTCTGTCTGCTCTCGCTGGTTTGGTCGTTTGCTAGACCGGTTTCGGCTGCTCGAAAAATAAAAAAGTTTATTTTTAATGATTTTTAATCGGTACAAATACACCCAACGAACTTTAGTTAAATTTATTTCCGCAACACCCTCATGGGCGCTAGTGTATCGGTGCAAGTGCACTCAACGAACTTTAGTTAAGTACATTTCCGCACCACTCTCAGTGGGCGCTAGTTTATCGGTGCAAGTGCACTCAACGAACTTTAGTTAAGTACATTTCCGCACCACTCTCAGGGGGCGCTAGTTTGTTGGTGCAAGTGACCCCAACGAACTTTAGTTAAGTACATTTCCGCACCACCCTCAGGGGGCGCTAGTTTATCGGTGCAAGTGCACTCAACGAACTTTAGTTAAGTACATTTCCGCACCACTCTCGGGGGCGCTAGTTTATCGGTGCAAGTGCACTCAACGAACTTTAGTTAAGTACATTTCCGCACCACTCTCAGGGGGCGCTAGTTTGTTGGTGCAAGTGACCCCAACGAACTTTAGTTAAGTACATTTCCGCACCACCCTCAAGGGGGCACTAGTTTATCGGTGCAAGTATACCCAACGAACTTTAGTTAAGTACATTTCCGCACCACTCTCAGGGGGCGCTAGTTTGTTGGTGCAAGTGACCCCAACGAACTTTAGTTAAGTACATTTCCGCACCACCCTCAAGGGGGCACTAGTTTATCGGTGCAAGTATACCCAACGAACTTTAGTTACGTACGTTTCCGCGCCACACGCAGAGGAGCGCTGGTTTATCGGTGAAAGTATACCCAACGAACTTTAGTTAAGTACATTTCCGCGCCACACGCAGAGGAGCGCTGGTTTATCGGTGAAAGCATACATAACGAACTTTAGTTGAGTTAATTTCCGCATCACACTCAGGGGGGCGCTAGTTGAACGAAAATCGTTCGTTGGGTCCACATGCACCGATAAACTAGCGCCCCCCTGAGTGTGGCGCGAAAATGTACGTAACTAAAGTTCGTTGGGTGCACTTGCACCGATAAACTATATTTAATTTAAAGGAAGTTTGTAAATTTAAGCACAATTCATATTGCATATATTATATTTACTAACCCTAAACCTTAGAACTTAACTAATCGTACACCTCTTATTGCTTGCTGCTCATTGCTCTTATGATACAAAGTTCTGAAAAAGATATATGTCATTTCAATTCGGAAATAGATTTACCATCAACAGCGTTGAGACTATGATTGAATGGGTGTGAAATTGATTTCGACTGAACTGCTATCACTTTAGTTTCCTTTTATTATTATTATTACTTTTAAGGCCTCGCTGTGTCTCAGATGGCCCACGGGGAGAAAGAGAGAGGCCCAGCTGGTCGTTTGGACTAGGTCCGAAGACCCCATCAATCAACATGACTTTCTCTCCAAGTCTCATACATCCCTGCAACCGAATTTATAAGCCATTTTATAATTCGATCGATTCTAGTCTGAGAAACATCTCTGTAAGGATATAAAATTTGTATTCCAATATCCTGAATATAAGCGTTAACAGATTTATTACGAGTATATATCGAGGAAGTAATTTCAAATGAACGCTGTGGCGCAGAAATGAACATTCGGAAAAGGATGGAAATATTAACAAATAGTTCATAGATGAAAAATTGGATACTTCCTATTAAATTCTGTAAAGTATAACTCGAAACCCGACTGCTTGTTTTGAATGAATAATCGTATTAGTTCTTGTAATCGCTCTTGAGCCTATTGAACGCTTTCAATACTCGCAGTTTTTAGCCTGTACTGTCAGCAATAATGTATAACGCTCTTAAAAAATTAAATGTAAATTGCACACCGCATACTGTATTATTTCACCGCAGTAATAAAACAGCCGCATGGTATATTGCGGTCTACAGCCAGGGGAGCAGTAGATCTGGTTTGGCGGACCCCCGTGTCATTGGACCTTCGGTAATTGATGAATGCCGCGTCGAATAAAACTCATAAATCTTTTCATTTCCTCCTTTCCAAATCCGGCGTTTTTTCGTTACATATCCAGTATCTGCTTCATTCATCCTGCGAATAGATTTTCTTCATTTTCTCCGCAGTCGACGCATCGGTTAGTCAGAATATTTCAGGGGTTAATTATTACCAGGAATTGTTCATTAACTCAAAATTTTATCTTAAATTTCACCTTGTGGGAAAGATACAATCGATGGTGGGAAGTTTGTATCGATCATAAGACGAAGTAAGGGATTAGTAGAGATGTATAATAAAAGAGCGAACTGCACGATGCTATTATCGATGGGGAATTTTTTAAGTAATCAGCCGAGAAATGCCGATAAAATTCCTTTCTACGCTCAAGAGTGACTGCCGGAAATTGGCCTCTCCGCCTATTTAATAATAGAAGGAGGGCCTATTTTGAGGTGGGTACCTCGTCGGCTCTAACTGAATAGATTTCACCGAGAAGTCAAAGCGGTTTATTAACTTCTCCAGCCCGTGCTTTTGCCGCTCGGTCGGTTCTGCTTCTCCTGAAGCTCGGCGACGTAATTAGCCGGTATAACACACAGTCAGTTTCTGAATTGTACAGCCGACCTGCCCCCTCCAACTCGGAATTAACCTTTCCCGAAAGTAAATACAAGCTGCTGCCTCCTAAAATGGACGGAAATATTCGACTATCGTAAGTTAATTTAACACTTGGTAGTTTAATTGGAACCTTCCCCGGCCTGTTTGTAAGCTGGCATTTAAGAGACCGAGAGTTATACTTCATCTACAATATATAATTAAATGTTCTGTTCTGATAATTGGGTTTTCTGGAGTTCTAAGCTTCTGATTAAATAAACGGGGTATTAAATAATTGTTACAAATAGAATATTGTATATAGATAATTATACTATATACAATATTCTATACGTTATACAAAACATATTCCTAGAATAATTGCGATTGAATAAAATTTCGTCTCAATGCAGGAACTAAAAGAGAATAAATCTGTAATATTTTGTAGGTCGATGAGTAGTTAGTCCGTGTGCTTTCACGAAGAACTGATCACTTACTGAAGTAAGCAAAGTAAGAATTATTTATGTCCGTTGACATTACAAATGTAATTTCCACTTCTGTCAGTTCAAACGGCATGCGGAAGTCTGTAAAGAGTTTCATGCGGCCGGTCGGTAATAGCGTAGCGGCGGTCGCACTGGACCCGTCTCAATTATTAAAAGCCATTGGCGACCTCACGTTTGTTCAAGGTATGTAAACCACGGGACCGGAAAGGTGTGCCTCATTAACAATTGAACTGTGGAGTTCGAAATCGGTGCACCGATTTCACGGACTTTTGGCCCGCCCAAGACCGAGTTATACCCGGACCGGCTTTTCGGACTCGCCGTATTTATTCACGCAGCGCCCGGGGACGAAGCGCACGACGCGCTAACGTGATCAGAGATCACAAGGAAAGCGGCCATAACTCTGCCAATTCGTTTACCGCGTTCAACCGGGCCCAGAGGGGCTCCATTTCGGACGATCGCGTTACTACGTAATAAGATCATAAGTCAACGTTACTAGGCATGCCAACAGTACTCCCCCTACAAAAATGTTTTATATCGGCTCAATTCAAACAGACTATAATGTTCTCACGCTGTCCTATTCCACAAATTTTGTTCGGATGAAACTTGAAATTATCAATTAAACGATTAAAACCTTATGTACAATACTGGACAAGTGTAGGATATCGGTAGTTTCTTTCATCAATCTGGAAAATTGAAGATGAATAATTTTATTTCTCTAACTAAAATAGAAAATCAAAAAAGGGAAATAGATATTTAAAAAATATGGTTTTATGTACACGGTTTTATATATAAATTTCCGACGGATGATTGCGACGTAAACTCTATGGCAAAACACAAATTGTATAGGATATAATGTGAAAAAGTTATAGGTAAATATAGTCTGAAGATCCGCTGAAGATTCCGCTAGCTAGTTAGTTATTTCAGTTACGCAATTGATGGAAGAATTATGTAACGCTAAAAATAATGTAGAATAGGGAGACGATAGGAGTTCAGCTCTTAATAGAAGCCTGTTTTTTTTCATATCTGGTGTTCTGTAACTAATTGGGATCATTTGTTTCAGGTAAGTGATGGAGCGGCTTCGATTGAGCGTTGCTATGCGACGAACAGTAAGTAAATACTGAACTCGAATATTCTCTTACAAATGTTTTTCATACGTTTACATGATATCTCCTCATACACTATTAATTTTGTAGCCTCTTTAAAATGTAAATAACCGCAATTTCTAACGAATAAATAGTTCATAGTTTATCTTGAAAATGTAACGAGGTATTTTCAGTTCCAAACCAAAATAATTTACAATCACTTATCTTTTGGTAAAAAAGTTGGAATGGTTGATGTTCACCGACACCTTCACGCGTCAAGGTTTATGTATGAACCTTCTCGCAAATGCAATACAGTTATTTCAATTTCTTGCGAATTTAAAAATCATTACGATTATTTTTAGAAATGTACAAATTCAACGTCTGGGACAACGATCAAATGTAACTGAACAGACATTGACGTGACAGTAAATTAAAATGAAATATCGGGAATGGCGTTGAGCCACTCCTGGTGCCAACTCTCCAAAAAGTTGATTATCATCGCGCTCCCAAATTGAAGTTTTAATTTAGCCCAGTTTCCATTATCCGCCCGGAAAACACCGCGAGGTTAAATTTAAACCCCCTGTGGTGGGGTTTGAAAATTCAATCTGTGTTCCCATTGGCCTCGCTTGGCGGAACGGACCGCAAACTAAGCGTTAATAGACAACAGCCGAACAACTAGTCACCGGTGTACTGATTAGATCCCGCACGGTAAATAGCGTGCTGCTGCGGTTTCAATGCTGCAAGTAGGCCGTCACATGTACGTAGGTCGGGCCGAGTTCAATAAACCGAAACCGCACCGACCAAAAACCTAACTGTCCTCCAAAATCCGCGAAAGCGCGGGACACCCCAAGTGGACCTGTCGACGGGGTCCAGCTCAAGCCCACGGCACAAGCTCGCGTAAACTGTACCCCAAGTGCGGAATAATTACACGCCTTCGTATAAAATTGACAACTAACGACCCTCACAAGTTACAGCGGCTGAGAAGAGTTTCGACTAGAAGGTCTCATAAAATGCTCCTTCTTTTGACGCAAAGACACTAATGAGCGACCGCAGTCCAAAGGCAGAATCCGTTCTAAAAAGAATGGAGTGAATAAAAAAAATACCCATTAAGTTGGATGCATTCATTACACTCTAGTTATGCTTCTTCGTATGCCTATACGAATAAATGGAAAAAAGAAAAATGCGCAATCCAACTATCCCGCAATACATTCAATCCTCCGGTTATACTATCCCGTAATACACAAAACGCCCCTTGAATTTTTAGTGCATACTATCCCGTAACACAATAATCGCCTTAAATTCTTGGATTATACTATCCCGTAATGCTCCGGATATGTCCGTCAATAGCATTTAGTCATTATTATCGAATTTTTAGACTTTGAAGCCATGTCGATATATTATTAATTTTTTTCTTCAGTTTTGCCTCTTTCGCACTGCCCCCCTGAGGACACGACGGCCCTTCTTTTGGATTTCTGCAGGAACGTTTCCATCGCCCCCTGGGGAGCCGTACTGCCCCCGCTGGGAATATCTGCTCTAGAGTGATGGTAGACCCGGGGTACTCATTGTTGAAGCGATAAGTAAGCGTTGTACATTGTACGGCATTGTTCCGTCGCCGCCGGCACCGTGATTAACGAGTCGTCTGGCTGATATTCCCGTTCGCGATCCGGCGTAGAAACCGGTGTTGCCCTATTGTGGTTCAAATTGGACTCCTCGTTTTAAATATTGTCCTTTCACTCCGCCCGCCTCGGGGGGCGCTACACCAGTTGTCCAATAATCGGTTCAGCTTTCGCGACATGCCTTCCGCTTTATTGTCCACCCCATCCTGATATCGTAATTGGGTTTTCAATATTAGAATCCATGCGAGGTTGACGATAGTTGAAAGGAATATGGAACAAGGTTGTGAAATCAATACGGTTGCTTTATTCGCAGGCTGTTAAATTTAATCGAAGCACTTGTCATATTTCACCATTTGCACGAAGAAAAAGGTCTATCTAGTTGAAATATCGTAATCTTTATACGTTTTACGTGACATATTAGACAAAAAATAGGTGATAACAATAGTTCTAGACTCGTGGACGCTGAATAAAATGTTTAGATTAGAAATTGGAAATTATACAATAGAAGGCATTTATGAATAGTTTAGCATACCTGTTTTGTGGTCTGCGAGGGGTTGGAATACCGCAAATTTCGTGTGTTTCTGTCTCCCACAAACAAAAAAGAATCCCACCCCCCTCAACTCAAACAAAATCCCCCAAAAACACAATAACGAGACACGCATTTATATGATACACACGACAAACTGACAACCACCACACTACAAATGACAGTGACAGTGCAGTGAGGGTGCCCAAAAAACATCCAAAGTGACAAAAGTGACTAACACCGCTACTGATGGCGAGCAGCCGAAACCGATCAGACGAAAGACCAAACCAGCGAGAGGAAAACAGAAACACACGAAATCTACGGCATTTATGATTGGTTCCGCGGAAAAATAATTTTTAATTTGGTATTTGGGTGTGCCGTTTGATACATTCTCAAGTGGAGACTGCACAAAGCGTAGCCTGCAGTTTTCTTTTCTGATTTGTGTTGTTGCAAATAGCAAATGACGTAGGCGCCGATACGAAAACCTCTCTCTAGTCTGAGGAGGAACGAGGGAGACGACAAATAAGCGACAGTACCCGGCGTACTTGCGGTTAATCCTGGAATATTGTTTCAGCTGTAACTTTGCCAAATGTACTGTAGCCCTAATTGAATTTCACCTGAAACAAATATTGAACATATTCGCAATTTGAAAGTAGTAGGCATCAATCTATCGATCCTGTTCGTGCTGATGGTGAAGAGATGAAAAACGGTGCATTATTTTGAATGTAAGAATTGACTTAATGATTACAATTTATGTCAGTGACATGCAAATAGGCAATATCACGTGCGGAATATATTGAAATATCGAGTTTTCCTCCGTACCGCAGTTTCACATGATTCCCCCCCTCCCGAATTACAGGCCATACAGGAAATCAATGTCGCATATAATACGGGCGAGGTTATTCACCGACACGTTTCGCCAAGATAAAAGGCAATTGAATTTCAATCTCTTTTTTTGTCGGTCATTGAATGACAAACCGATGACGGAAGAAACGATGACGACTGGTGGTACGGATTATTTTATGGTGATTATTTCCAGATAAGTGAAACTCAAATTGTGCGATTCCTAATGTATTTCCGATTTCCAATACGCCCATTTAATAATTCCAGCCATTGAAGCGCAAAAAGGACAGTCATCGACTCGTTTCCCCGTTCTACACGATCTGTAAATAAATGACTCTTAATTTATGAACAGGGCATATATTTCCATTAAAAACTTTTTGTGCTGCGAATGTGGGCTCTAGTAATGCAACGTTGTTTTAAAGGGCAAATAAGTTCCCCTCTATTGCTTAAATAAATGTGCAAGTCGGGGGAAAGGTTTTTTTTATCTCCTCTTCATGTGTGTAGCCTGTTGGCCATATGTAATTAGCCTACATGACAAATATATACATATGCGGGGCGTTCAAAATATTCTCTGGAAATACTTCCCACGCCCACACTAAAATAATTAATAAAGAGCGGTTTTTTTTAGTGCGTTCCAACCACCCAAACATCTCCACTACTGGCCTTAATAATATCGGGTCCGTTGTGCCCTAATTCAACTGAGAATTTAATATTCGCGCGTATATCAAATTACCTAGAGTCCATGACCACAAATCTAAGGGATATTCTAAACTGGTGTAACATTGCTCTTCGTTAACGTAGAGCTCTGCTTCACGCCGATGATACAAATTTACGACCGTATCAATTTGTCAATGGTTGTGTTTAAAAATAAAAACCACTTTACGGGATTGTTTTGAGCTCACTACCATTATATCTTTACGTGCATGTTACTTGTCGGTCTTAGGTCGGATACTTCGGTGAATATAATTCAGTTGAAACACGTTGACTGGAGGAAGGTAGTTAACAGGGAGTAGATCCCGTATTGTGCGGCGGCTGCAGTAGAGAGAACCGTAGGGTTATACCCATCCCCGGCTGTGTATTGATGTGCGTCCATGTGTGGAGAGAGCCGCCACCATTAATAAGCATTAGCGCGACCCCAAAGTCCATCCCTCCTACTTGGGGCCCCGAGCACTGCCCTGTCGCATCCTCCTGTTCGCGGACGGACTTAATGCAACCTTGGCATCAGTCTATAATAACCCCTAAATACATTTTCCCAAGTCCCACCACGGAAAACATATATTTCATTGCCCATTCGCAGTTATGCATAGAACGAACTAATGACCTATGACAAAAATATTGCCATTTAATTGTTTATTAACTTATAGGAGTTTTCCCAGTACTTCATTTCGTCATACACGCGAATAGCCATTCGGTAGTTTGTACGGCCTAAACGGTTATTTTTTACCGTAGATTTCGTGTGTTTCTGTCTCATCCAGAAGACCAAACCAGCGAGAGGAGACGGAACACAAGAAATCTAACGTTATTCTAACCCCTCGCAGACCACAAAACAGGTATTCTAAACTGGTTATCTTTTATGTTTATTCAAAGTCACAATTTTTTAGAATTAGTGACAGCGCGATTTGATAACAAAAATGTATTTTTGACATTGAATCCACCCATTTATTGTACACCCCGCCTACCCAGACGTTGTTCGCGCTATAATGTTTGTCCCTCGGGCGGTAGTATTGACACACCGACTGATGGGAAGGTTGGGAGGGACCGCAGCCAGGAAAAGCTTAAAAGCTTTCGAAATTCGCTCTGAGAGCGCGCGCGTAAGAGCGGAGGACGGCATTAAGGGCAGATAGCGGCGACTGCAGACCCGGAAAATGCAGCCTTACCTCCACCTACAGCCGGAAAAACCGTTCAATTTTTAAACGCCCATTCCCCCGCCCCCTGTGAAAACTAGTGCAGTCCCACCGTCGAGAGACCCAACGAGTGTGTTCAGAAAAAACTAAGCCCCCATTTATTTTTCATTTACAACCGAAACACCTTTTATTCGGAGACAAAGAAAATTGAAAGACTAGAATTAATAGTATAGTTATTTCAGATAGAAAAAAATGGAGATAAATCTTACACTCCTTTGGGGTACGATTTCTTTAGAATAATTTCTTGGTAATTGGTAATAAATTTACCTTTCGATTATACCACTAATAAAAGTTGGTATTAATCTCTTAAGCCATTTTCTGCTCACGCTGTCCCTTCAGAGTCCTAGACCAACCTCTGGACACTAACAGTGTAGTGACATTCCTACACTCCTTCGATAGTGGAAAATGTAAAAATAGATTACCAAAATGTAAGGTTTACTGAATGTTTACTATGTGAATAACGGGAGCAGACTCCGGACCCTCTCACAAATTTCATTACACTTTTAAGATACGCTAGACTGGTTTCGGCTTCTCGCCATCGTCTGTCGCTAGGACGTCTACAGATGAACGCCTCTAACGACTTGTTTTATCGGCAATTACGTTCCTAGCTTGTCGAGTGGCAACGCGCTACCTACGAGTGAAAAGGGGAACTAGAACAAAGGCTTGAGAGTTTGCAAGCTCACCACTAGGTCGCAGCCCAATCTCGAACCCGCAAGTTTGTGGTTCCATACGTTGTATCGAAACAATTTTAATTTTCAATTATAATTTTCACTTAATTAATAAATTATTTTTATGTATATAATATATTCTATACCTAATAGTAGTACATATTCCGGCTCACACCCTTTTCTGAATATGTATATCTACAGGTATTCCTCTTGTACTATCTAAAAGATAACGTTTGTATAGGAAAACACTTTTATTCGTACTCATTATCTCATAAATTGTACTAATAAAATTACTAATAAATTGTACGCATAGTTAATAATTTAAGCGATTGCACCGCTATCGCCCAAAGGATATTCGCCAATCCGGATGAGTTATTAACATTAAATTATAAGCCGTGGATGTGACCAGAAAGCCAGCTGTGCACCACGTGTACCAGCATGAGAGTACCAGGGGACATATTTCACTTCCTGTCAGTTTGTCCAATATTAGCTGAATATAGGGTATTCTGGAATGAATGAACCGACGCCGAACACAGTACCGAGTTAGATTAACGGAGAAGACTGTTTAAGTTTGGTTCAATATTGTAAAAACGCTTTGAATCATGGAAGTTTATATTAATTCTTTTTTAATATAAATTTATGATATAACTGAAGAATTTTATGAACTTGAGTGTTATGATTGCCCTATTTCGAATTTGTAACACTCATTCTTCTCATGGCTATTTATTTTCGTAAATAAACGTCATTTATAATAATTAATTAACTTTCTAGTGGTATCTGTCTGCTCGATACGAAATCGAGTGTCATCTTTCAGGAAAGAAACAATTATTTTCAGAATACTGTTAATATTTCGAAAAACTCAGAGCCACGGAATCCTGGCCACTTAGTTATTATTATTATTTATTATTTTTAAGTTATTCTCTAAAGAAATTTACTTAGGGAAACAAAGACGATACAAGGTATTTGTATGGGGTCGACCAGGTTTTATATCACCGGCGGGAATCGGTATAATAATAGTGCTGTATTGTTAAATGGAATAAATTGATAGGTACTTGAATATGAATAATGCGCAATAGTACGTTGCTTCAAACCACATAGCGACACGATGGGGAACATTTCGATGCTAGGGTGTAAAATCAATACGTTTAATTGGCCCAGTTTCACCATCACCAACTACTAATATGTACTAGTTGAACATTTCACAGCAGATTGTCTGTGCCACTATTCACATCGCGGTAAGGGGGCGACTTGTCCCTTGATCTAATTTCCATAAGCCTCCCAGTAGCCTATTTCCATACAGGCGCAGATCCGGCCTTATCGCGTTAATGAGCCCTGTCGGAGAAATACGACCGGCGCTTCGCTCCAATTTACATGGGAATCGAAAGACCGCGGTTTTACAGCGCGCTCTGAAATATTCTAGGATTGTTCCGTTGATAGGCGCGGAAATTGGCCAACGTGATGAGTCAATATGGTCCGTTCGGATGGTAAATTTTGTCTAAGTTAATACAGCAAACGTTAGTTCCTAACGCACTAACCTTGTACGACTTACTATGCTTAAAGCAATACTTCACAGCGAAACCAACTAACGCATTTTAAGAGTTCGGAGAATTTTCGAAGGGTTTAATCACTGAATAATAGAACAAAGATATACTTTGGGGCACTACCGTCGATTAAACTAACCAGAGTGTCTCCTCCTTTATTTCGTTATCCTCTTGTACAATATAATACAACGGGAGAACGATATGGCTAAACCTGTTACAGTGGCTGCAACAAATAGGGATGAGCTAATTGGGATAACAACCTGAAAAAGGTTTATACACGATACTCTTGTTTTTTTATAGGTGAATTTTCTTAACTGTACCTTACTCCGTTCCGGTTTAAATTATGATGGTGTACAGGAGGCGATTGTCGGTAAAACGCTGAAAACGACATTTGTTGATAGCGGCCTCTAGCGTCACATCTTGAAACTGCGTACTACTGCTAAGGTAGCGCTCCTAGCGTCCAGATGTTAATCTACATCGATACCCTGAATACACCAAGTTTTTCGAATTGAATTTTATAAAGCTTTCATCAATTTTTTAAAATATTTACCATTTGTATTTATGATTATATGTTAATCAGTGTAATTTTCTGCTAAAATGATTGAATAATCCAACCCAGCTAAAAGCTTGACGCAAAAAATACAGGGTCTCTTCAGTTAATAGATTGTACGAACCAATAAACTGTAGATCAATGATTGTTCATTAATTAATTAATTTTTAATTAAATGTGCACAGCGAATTCACATTACACTTGCATAAATAATTAAATCAGTATGTCTTTGTGTGATCGTTGCTATACAAGTGTCAACGTTTACTAGGCTTGTTTCTTTCAATCTGTTAACCGATGGGGCACTGAATTTTTTGAATTGTGCTTCACACATTACATAATACATGTAACATTGATTACATTAACAAGTTCCCCACTTCGGTGTGGTATTATAACGGCAAAAATATTAATTATACAGGCAGCAGCACCAATGTTTTCAAATAGTAAAACTGTTTTCCCGATGGATTAATTAAAATTTAAAGCCTGGTGAAATGAATCTCTCACATATTTTCTACGCCGTTTATTCATGAATTCAATATAAGCAAACACAAAGTTTTGCGTAAATTACATTCTTCTGTTAAGTTTCTTCTTAGTTTCGGGTTCCTCCCGTAAAGGTTAAGACCTCCTTTCCTGGAAACGTTCAAAAGCTTTGTAAACTTGTATTAAGTGCAAAAAGTTCCGAGTGGGCGAGTAACGATCTGCAAAGAACACGTTTGGGAAAATTATTAAAACAGGTTTATCAGTTATGATCAAAGCGGTAAAGAGTAATGAACCCGCAAACGACAGCTTACCCACAGAATAATGAATTGTTTCTCTAGAGGCAATCATATTTATTTCATTAAACAGAAAATATAGTAAAAGTTCACTTTTCACTTTCGTATCACTATTGTATCACTACTGGAGAATGAGCATATAACAAATACATACAAAATAAGCCGTTTTGAACACCAACACTAACAAAGTCCAAATGCTGACAATAATATACAGAATATTAACCTGGTAATATCGAGATACCTAAACCTAATGGTCTAGATTATGAATGGCCTAATGAAACACGTTCATGAATATATTGCATACAATTAATAAAACATAATTGATATGTTAAAAGCCTAATAATGAAATATGATAAATACACACTAGTATTTATACTTGATTATTTATGTTTATTAGGTGTGAAACTATTAGGTACACCATAATCCGCCTTAACCCACCGTTAATCCGTCGTAATCCACTCTTAATCAGTCTTAATTCACCTTAATCCATTATAAACTACCTTAATCCACTATGATCCTCCTTAAATCATCTTAATCCTCCTGAATCCAACCTTAATCCATCCTTAATCCATCCTTAATCCCTTTAATACATCTTAATCAACCATTACTACTCCTAATACTTAATCTGCCTTAATACCTTTAATCCAATTAATACCTAATCTTAATTTCCACCATTAATAATCAATCCTCCTTTAATGGCAGTAGAAATTATTTGATCCCAACATAATTGTAGGGAATAGATGTTCATTTATTGTCTTTTAATAATGAAGTATTATGTATGAACCAAACAATACATTACCTAATAATCTGCCTTAATACGCGTCTGAATCTCGGAACTCAATCCACCTAAGCGGTTTACCCTAATACGCTGTGGATTAATGTGTCTTAATTTACCATTAATTCATTATAATCTACCTTAATCAAATGGCAAGTAACCTATTTTCATAGAAATTATTTGATCCCAACATAATTGTAGGGAATAGATGTTCATTTCAATAAGGTCGCGTAGGTCAGAAATTGTTGTCTTTTAATAATGAAGTATTATGTATGAACCAAACAGGTTCATACATCGTACCTAATGAATACGGGTTTGGATTAACAGCCGAGGGTAATCGGAAATTGTACGGGTATTAAGTGGAAAATATTTATTTCCCGTCAGTTCAAATTAAATATTTATTTAAGCCAACCGAAAGGGCACAGATCCGTGGTCGGAACTAACAACTACCTTTTACAAAAAAGAAAGATTATCCGCCTAAAATTGAAGCGGTTTGAACGCCGTCTCCAAAAAGGGTACGCTGTAACGGGAGATTGATTCAGCCTGTGATTGATTGAACCGCAGGCTCGTCTCATCCTCCCGCCGTCCAGAACTTTATTCTTGAGGATGGGGGGGGGGCTTTTAAGTTTATAAAACTTTCGAGCAGCCCCGCCAGTAAGGCACTCTGACAGGATGTTGACACCATTAGACTGACGGCGGTTAAATTTTGAACCTCATAAGTTACAATAATAAGCGTGTAGTTTGATACAATTAATTTACGCAAAATCCCCTTCTTGGGGACCACTAAGGTTTTGGAGTGACATCGCTCTTCTACCGCTATAGGATCGAACCAAACCAATTTATAGTTCACATTTCACGATATAATTATGATATAATTAGGATGGCCATTACACATCATCCTAATCCAACGGTCCAAATCGTCTCATGATATCCCGAACTTTCCTTACAGATGCCTGAAAAGGAAGTGGCCACGTGGTCTAAACATACCAGAAAAATAAATAAATAACATTTTTAAAGTGCGGAAAGTTACCAGTGCTACTTGAACGTCGCTTATTGTATTTTACAGTTGTGGTAATAAAACAGTTAATCCAAAAAAAATTATGATAAAGAACTATTAAATTTATTTGTAGCCCCAAGGGTATAGGAAGCCATTCGCACCGATGATAAATACATAATATAGAAGTAATATATTATAATTTACTATTAATAATTATTATATAATCCAAAATTAGTATTATTTTTGTGTTTGATACCTTTGATATGTATGAAACTTGACGTTATCATTTATAGTGGTCAGTTCGTCTGATGCCAGGGCCCCGATATATTGCTCGGTAAATATTTGGCCGGGTCACTGACACACGAGGCAAAGAAATCGAGTATGAAAAATTCATCAGAGCGTCAGTGCTGAAATATTTTCTACACAGTCGTGCCTCAAATAAACATTTGCACGGTGGATGGCTGATACACGGACTAAAAGCGACCTATCAATAATGTAAGACGTTAATGTCGAATACTATATAGAATGAATACCGTAGATTCCGTGTGTACCTGTCTCCTCTTGCTGGTTTGGTCTTTTGGCACTTTGTTGATGTTTTTTGGGCATTCTAAGTGCACTGTCACTGTCCTTGTACTGTGGTGGCTGTCTGTATTTCGTGTATATATATATATATATATATATATATATATATATATATATATATGTCTTGTTATTGTGTTTTTGGGAGATGTCGTTGGGTTAGGAGGGTTCAAATATATATTTGATCACACAACGAACTTTAGTTAAGTACATTTCCAACAGACAACCACCACAGTACAGTGAGGATGTCCAAAAAACATCCAAAGTGCCAAAAGGGGCTAACACCGCTACTGAAGATGGCGAGCAGCCGAAACCGGTCTAGCAAAAGACGAAACCAGTGACAGAAACACAGGGAATCAACGGTATTCCAATCCCTCGCAGACCACAAAACAAGTATTTTAAACTAATACCGAATGAATTTTGAATTTAAATTGTCGGTACGAGCTTTTCCAAAGTAATTTTAAATTTCACATTGGCTCATTTGTTCTGTTGTCCATTCTTCCTAAACTCGGGTCGGGGAGATAACAAAGTCTGTCGGATGGAGAACACTATTTAACTGTCTCGTACGCGGAGGCCGCGATAGTATGGGCGCGGTATTATGTGGTGAATGGGAGCCGGCACGGAACACACAGGAGGCTGTCTACGCTCTCGTTGAGGCGCTATCGCTCTGCAATGCTGATAATACTTTGCTGCTCTCGGTCATTGTCTACACCGAGAATATTGGCTGGGGTCAGATTTTTAGGGGCAGGAAGTGAAGTCGATTTCCGTTCTGTCGCTATCGGAATATCAGCTTTTATGCACGATTTCTAAACGATCACGTGCATATGATGAATCGTGCAGTGAGAGAAAAATACTAAAGTTACGAATTTAATTTACCAATCATTACTTTGTTATTTAAAAACTGACTCTGCAGCTCAGTATATGTGTCTTAAGTTAATACGGCCAGAATTTGTTACAGCATGAACGTATAAATGATATATGATCATGTAATATACGAAAATGCAATTGTAAATTGTACCGTCAATAAATAGACATAAATCATAGGAATATCCTCAGTGGCCTAGACACTGTAGGGCCTACGTTAGAATTAGCCGCGATTAATATTTCAGAATGTTCGCGAGATTTCATAGTGAAGTATTTGTGCATTTTGGCTGCCAACGTACCGTAGTGGACTATTGTAGCATAATTATAGTATTTTTAATAGACAGATAAAATGAAACCTCCTCACTGAATACTTACGGAATACTAGCGAGGGCTTCGAGAAGCGAAAAATATACGTGAAACAATGGTGAAAGCACTCGTCAAATTAAAATCATTTAATTAGTATGGGCATCAGCCCATATTATTTGCGAACATGTACGCGTGCAGACTGAAACGATTTGTAGGCAACTATACGATTCTGGAACGGTCATTATCGACTGTGAATGTTATCCCTTCGGTAAATATAGGGATCGTGGGAGTAACACCGCCTGGTTAGCGCAGATGCCGGCTCACGAATTGCTTTCGGAAAATTATGTAACCAGTTAGAATCACCCGAGCCACTTTCTTGATTACCATATTTTAAAATGACCTAAAATTAAAATGACTAATGACATTGAACATGTAAAATTTTTGATTCAACAAATTAGTTAAATATAGGTTCTAAAAACCAGAAACGACACACATTTTATATGTATAATACAATAACATTAACCAATAAATTAAAGAAAACTTATAATTTTGTGAAAACGTTTCGACCAGTTGTTATATCGGCTTGTAATTGTTTTACGTCTGTAAATTGGACAATTGAGAGTCAACTGTGTCAAGGCCCGCGTCGAACACTTCTGCTGTTCCCATTTTGC
Organism: Lethocerus indicus; assembly: GCA_019843655.1. Lineage (NCBI taxonomy): Eukaryota > Metazoa > Arthropoda > Insecta > Hemiptera > Belostomatidae > Lethocerus > Lethocerus indicus. The sequence continues at coordinate 15,334,733 of JACDQD010000009.1, read as the reverse complement.
ATATAGGGACAACTATTATCAGTGTCTTCATAATGACATTCATCCTAACTAGGACTAAGCTCCTATTAGGTACGAAGTCCGAGGACTCTTTGAATAATAATGACTATTTTCTGAACTAATATTTCGGAACCATTATACGTTATGACAATAAAAAATAGGATCAAGTAAGTTATATACGCCGTTGGTCCTATTTTCATATTTTTTAACGCTCACTTATAAATTAACAATACATTTTACATTACTGCTTACTTACAAAAGAAATGAAAAACCTCGTTCCAAAGTTGGGTGAATTAAAATTTAAAAACCGTAAAAAATAATAGTTCTAAGACAAGTCAGGGAATGAGGTTCCTCGTGCGCTATGTCTGGCTTTGTTACTACGATGTACTGGAATACATTAATTAATATTAATTATAGTTTCTCTATAATTTCACTTCAATAATTGAGTGAATTTAAATTCTCTCATTGCTCTTCGGTGTCTGGAAAGGATTTGTATTTTTCCCGTATTGTACCGTTTAATTTCGCAGCGTGAACTACTTCGGAAATGGAAAAGCAATATTTGCACGTGTAGGGATAACATTTCCCCATTTTGTAGATTCTGAATGGTACCATTTACCCAAAAACTTAAACATTACCTTCGAAAACGGACTACGTAAAGAAAATGAGAATAGCGGAATTTAATAGAAAGTGGTTTATAAAGCAGGAGGTTTACAAACTCATAACGCAGATCACTCAGTTATAGGCCTCACTATCTCACCTTCAATTCATCCCCAAACTAATTCCGATAATCCGAAGCAATAAATTTCAAGTGCTCATCACCAATCGATAGGCCGACCGCCCCCCACAGGCTATGTAAGTTGAGGCCTTAAGCCTTCCCGGCTTATACATAGTGGGAGTGCACCCAATAAGCAGAGAGAAACTGAGTCTTTACCTGAAAAAGCATGCTTAGTAGCAATAATGTATGAAGTTTACTACTGAAATGGTATAAATAGAACCCACTGCTCATTGAAAAGAATACAACAAGTGTATTTCTTTCTACCGTGGCGAGTCTCAGTCAAATTCTTCAACATAATCAATGCCAAGAGCTAAAATTTAGTACACGCAATAATCCAATCTAAAAACATGATTGTTTCAACACATTCATTAAATATTAACAAATATCTCGCATTTTATATTTCAGGTAAGTGGGGAAAAGTTGGACTCGGCATGAAACCGTAAATTACTTCAGAATCGTTTGCAAATCTTTTCCATGTTTTAGCGAAATATAATGGCGTCGTCATATATGAAACAATCTGTCATGTATGTCGCCCAACACCTGTACTGCGAGTTTGTGTCAGTTTTACTCAAAAATGTATTTTAAGGATTTCGTGAAATGCGGTTTCCGCCCGTCAACAACGGCGTCGACAACAAAAATAAAAATATATCCGTCATAAAAACTTGAAAATCGTCACCAGTCCGATTTTATGCGAATCATCTCCCATTTCTTGCATTACATCATTCGCCCTTGGCGTTATAAACAACTATAAATAACACTTTTTTTTCTTCTTATATAAATTTGAAGAGAAAATCAAGAAAAGTTTCAAAGGAAAAAATAGAATATGTGACAGCCCAGAAAGGACTATATCTTCGCCGTTCTAGTTTATTAAGAAATCATATAACTCCAGTTTTCAGTAGAATGGAGTGACAACACCAATTAAAATGTGCTCTCAATACAAATGAGTAAGATACAGGAAGAGGAGCAATTAAATATGATATCTGTCAATCTCCATGGAGGACAGAATTTTTCCCAATTGTAAATTTGAACACTGAAATACTAAAATAATGATAATTATACGCGTCTATAAGGCTGCGGCTGTGATTGTGTGAAGGTCACTTGGTCTGGGACCCGATTCTAAGGCTATGAAAAAGGAAACACCTTTCATTAGTTGGCACTTTTATTTTAAATTACAGTTCAATGGAAATGTCGGTAATCCTGACGTAGTTGCGTCCAAAATATGTCTTTATGGTATAAAGGACATGTTTTTCACTTTTAAATATTAATTTTTCACTAATGCCTTGAATTTCAAATACTATATATATATACACGACGTAGCCAAGCAACGATGAGTCACACGTTCATTGACTCACTCGAACCTTCTCATAGATCCATGTTAGGACAGAGGACTGGTGATACATACCAATGAACCAAACTGACGTGCTATTTCCGTTGTTGGTGGCTGAGTGAGTGAAGTGAGTGTAGGTTATACTGTAAATACTTTATGTAAACTATAAGTCACCGGTGTTCATGCATATGCGGCATACATACAAATTCTCTGGCGATATCAATATCATACAAGACTTACCAAATAATTATTGTATTGTACAAAGGAATGCATACGTTAGGAATAATTGAGGTTGATTCAAGGTACGTTCCTACAGCTGGCCTGCATGAATGGCGCAGGAGTCATTTCTTTTGTTTTACAATTTAACGAAATCAGCGCGAGAAGCGCAAAAACAAATTTGCTCTAAACGATATAAGAATAAGTAACTACGTAACGCCGAGATTCCCGGACTATATAGGTACTTGATATAGTATTATTTTTCTTTTTTAGTTCATGCTAAGTTCTGCTTTCAATATTGTCTGGCGACTGGTCCTGTAACCTATAGTTATGAAGTGATTAAATTAATTTTCACCACTTGTTCATTTTTGCCGTTGGTCTCTGCCTGCGAATCTTCTTTTCCAAGCTAGGACCGCATTTCTTTTTTTCTCAAGAATTTCGCCGACGGGAAGGCAATTCGCTTTCGGTCTCTACGAGTTTGTACACTTGCCGCCCGGCTGATAAGGGACAGGTGATAAGGACGGTGAACGCAGAAGCCCGAGGGCCGCGGGCGTGAAGCGCATGAGCCCGAGCTCCCGCCTCACAACCGACTACCTAATACTGGCGCCGGCCAGCGTTCAGTTGGCTCCCAGCCGCCGTCTGAAACAGGGCCTTTTTCATTCCCGTTTTACCTCGTAAACAGTACGTAAATCCCCAGAGGGCTCGATGGGATGGAATCGGTCACACAGCGGTGAGGTTAACAAGAGTCGCGTGTGTCTTTGTCCAATATTCGGTTGAGTGTCGACGATGTTGTGTACAACGGCTGCAGTGAAAATACTGACCATGACTGTTGGATAAATATAAGTTTTAAATATTTTTGTCTTTAAAGGGATATTTTCCGCGACCCGAGGATCCGTTACGGCACGATTATGTTTGTATGTAAATCAATTATTCACAATTTTCTTTTCAAAAAAGTTAAATTTCGATTATTACGTTCACTTCGACAACCACTTTGTACCGCCGAAACGATACTTTTATCGCATTTTTTATGAACACAGTGGAACACTCGATCAAACTTAAATTAATTCTGCATTTCAATATATTTTACTTTGTTTTAGTAATTACAAAATTAAAGAAAAGATTACAGAAACTAGTTCTTATGATATAAAGACAACAGTACGAATGCAATGACATTATCTGAAATAAGACTTCTGCTGTAAAATGTTTACAGATGGGACTATCTTGGCCGGAATTAACTGGATTGCTTTTCGCGTAAAAACCATTTAAAAATATGTCCCACCAAGATATTAACATTAGTCACTACAAAATGTTTGAAATACATTAACATAGAATTATTTAAATTATGCATGGATATAATCCTATAGTTTCCGCGAAATACACAATGGGGCTAGAAAAAATATGAAATTGATAATTCATACTATTATTATTTACTACCAGTTTCTTCAATTATTGCTGTCTACATCGTCACTAATGTTTCTAATTTTTGTCACGAATCTGAGAATGAGTATTTCAGTGTTAAAATTGACAAAGGTAGGACAAAGAGTCAGATAATCATTCGTGTTAAGGTATTCAAAGAATTTTAGATGAAACTTTAAATGGAAATGGGCTAATGGAAGTGGAATTTGTCATTAAAATATCAGTTCTCTATTCCTACCGACTAGATCACCTTCATGCATCAACTACAACTTTATAATCGAAAAACCGATATGACCGATGTTACGACGATATAATTCCGGAATCATGACAATCTTTAATAACGTTAAATCAACTATATAACGTTGTCCGGTTGTAATACTCCAATTTCAGTATAGAATCAGTTGGCGGAATTGAGAAAAAAATTTACTCCGAATAAAAACCCATTTCTTTATATGCAGACATAATTCAATTAAAAGTAGCTATCAATTTTAAAAATCTTTAATATGAAACGGCTACCGATCACTTCAGTACACAGCCACATTAACAGGAGGCCATGTCGATACACCTAACTGTAATAAGCCACTGAATGCTACTGACGACAGTGTGAAGCCAAAACGGGTCTAAAATAGGAAAAAAAATAGGTGATTAAGAGTAATTTGGTAGTTATGTTTATATTTTAACTTATGATCTATTAAATAATTAAAGCGGGCAGTGACAATTAATGAGAATTTCTCTTTGTTCAATTTCGTTTGAAGATTTCCTTTCCCAGTATACACCTTAAATTAATTTTTTTAACTCATAACTAATTGAATCCAAAACAGAATTATTATCGAGATAAAGCGCCGGGCTCTAGTGTTATTTCTGTTAAAGGGCCCTCCTTTATCTTAATTGCAGTGTAAATATTTCCACAGCCCCGGCGACCGAGTTAAGATTCCTGTCGATTGATCAACTGAATGGGTTTTCCGCGTTACACGCTCCGGACTCAAGACCGTAATTGTTTGCCAATTTTTCTGTTTCCCACATCGGTCAATTTGCATAAGGACAGCATTCCTAGAGTAGCGGCAATGGAGAGCAAATTATTCACACAAACACTCATGTTTTTCAACGGTTTATAATAAATAATGAGATATCATTAGCTCTTATTTCTTCGTCCAGACAAATTAGTTGAAGATTTATCCATTTTATTCGTATTGTTCCAGAAATCGAGTGGGAAATTTACGACGGCCGTTGAATAAACAATGGGACACGTTTTTTCAAAATTGTTGATTCAATGATTGCCAAATTTTTCGACATCTTCCCCCCTACAATTAGACATTTGCCACACAGCTGCCGGTGTTCAGTACAAATATTATACTTACATTAGGTCCTTTATACGTAAAATTTCTCAAATTGTTCTGTTTTATTTACTGGCAAAATTTTCGGACTTAACATCAAAATATTTTGAGGGATCAGAACGTATGCAATATTGTCAGCTCCTCGCCTGTTCGTTCATAAGTTCAACTAAATTTAGGTTCTCGCCGGCGTCAGTAGCACTGCAATAATATTGTGTGTTTATATTGTATAACATAAATAAATGTTATAACTATAACGATAATATGCGGGTTCCGGTTCACCAGAAATCTCGAACTCATTCCACGCGTCCATAATTGCAATTGATCTTAGTCAAATTGACGATCAGTCCGTTGTGAAGGGAATGAACGGATCGACCACTCCCTGTTCGGTGTTAACAGCTACAATCGATTTTATTGATTCTAATGACTGAGACTTGGGCCGGGCTGGCGTGTAGTCTCTTGTTGACTAAATGGGTCTTCAATCACGAGTGTCAACGCCTACAACCAAATCCAGGACAAATAAGTCGAAACCTGCTAACGGAAATAATTTCATCGGTTTGCAAATGTTGGTCTGATAATCTGGTACTAGCTTCAAAACGAGCATTACAAATGTCATTACTTGTTTACTCATAGACATATTTTCCCTGTAGAAACATCACCCATTAATCTCTTTTCACCTATTGCGTCCTGCACTTTCAGTTTCTCTGCATACTTCTTTTAGCTCTATTAATTTATAATTTAACTAAGTATGACGCGGTCTTTTTAAAGTTTCGGATTCTGACTATCGTCTGTAGTATTCGGTTGTTATTATATTGTTTTTCCCTTTATTTATTGTGCGTTAATACGCAAATTTCATATCAGGTTTATGGAGACGTCTGAAATTCCTATTTGAAATCCATAAAATATTAAACAATTTCCCGGTCATAGCTGGAGATCTAATAAACAATGGCGAGACAGTGGAAACTCGTATTTCTCTCTACCATTAATTCTCTAATAGGGATCAGGTTAAACGACTTTTTTCTTATTTCGCCGGGACTCTTCGGAATACGATCTCCATCCAAGTAAGGAAAAAACAGATTTGTACCGTCACTAACGTTTCTTCCAAAAAACGGTCATTATGAACTGCAATAAAAAGGATGAATAGTTCATCAATTAAATTGTATACTTCATTACTGAATATATATATTATTTTGCATAGAATATAAACAAAATATATACATTCGGACAACTCAATTATGTTACCATATTTCATTGTACACATTTTATTATTCTTTATATACAGAAATAACACGGGAAATATAATCACGGACATAATAATAATGAAATACGTTTTTGTTTCACTCGCCTGTTTTCTCACTGAAGTTCACTTAAAAATAATATGAAAAATAATAAATAACGGGTCAATGAAAACAATTTTCAGGTACCTCGATTGGTTCCCACGGCCTTAATTTTAATTACAATCCAATTCAAGGGCAGATCAATTTATAATTCTACATTGTGGCGTAACATCAACCTATCGTTAAGTGGTCGATCGCTGATATGAATTGAATGCAAACACGACGGCTGCAATATACCAACTGGTAACTCAATTTCCAGACGTTTTGACATCAGAACGAATCTAATTATCGAAGCTCTTTTAATATTGTCCAGTTTTTAATGCGGCGCTTTTAATTGCTTGGACTACTTACCCACTTTGCCATCAGTTTTAACCTTTATCAATTATTCTCACAACATAAAAGAGACTTGACTGTTCAACAGCTGAGCTGACTATACTTTCATTGCTGTGTCTTATTTCATAGATCTCAGTTACTTAAAAAAAACTTGAAACGGTATCTTTATGAGGTGTCACCATTAATTTTATCGTGACACCAACGTAATTCTCTTATTTGTTATCCAATAGTCCTTATAACTTACTATATTGGAAGAGACAATCTTTATTTATTTTATTTCAGTATTATCGCAAAGCACGCCGCACGGAGCAATAGCAGTTTTTATTGCACTTTTATTACACGGTCCTATCTCGGTCATATTATTTAAACGATGGCATAATAAATAATAAAAAAAAATATTTTGACTATACACTTCTTTGTTGGGTATACGTGTGACTATTTTTTCGTTAGGACGTTGAACTGAGAGGGTAAGATTCGGTATGCATTTGGCCGTTGGTATCTTTTCATCTGCAAAACGCTTCGTATACTTCTCATTTGGTGGGAATAACAAACGTGCACGTGAAAAATTAGTGAACAACGGCTGATATTCGAGCTCTAAATAATAATTCAGGTCAAGTACACGACAGGGTTTCCGAATTGTGAGTTAAAATGTGCTGTGTAATTCATGCGCATAATTCAGGGACACAACAAGAACAGTCAGAACGAAAGTTCTGATGTAGGACCATTAAGAATCTTATTTTAATTAAGAAACTGATATGCCTAAATATAAGTGATTATTTTAAAATTTGATTTAAATTGCTGGTTCCTATCGTAAGGATCGTTTAGCAATCGCGATTCCCGCTTGCAATTTGGAAATGTCTGTGGAGCGTTGGCAGAAATCGAACTGCTTCGGTGAAAAATTTTAATTTAAAGTACTGTATTGAACGGCTCCTATTCAAAGGCTAAAACCTATTATTCAGAACAAGGACTAATTAATTAAAGGTTTGCTCACCGCTTATATCTTTAAAGTTGAGAAACGATAAGAACCTTAAAGGATGTTTACCGAAATGTCGATAACTTTCATCGTATTGTTAGGCCTGTCTGGACGGGACATGTTTTCCCATCGCGGCATAACCGTAATGGAATGAAGTTCACGGCAAATTTCAGTAGCCGTTGCGCCCAATAAACAGACCCACCCTGTAATTTTGTTAATTTCCCGGACTTTATATCGAAGTCCGATGTGCGTCATCACCAAAGGCTCGGGTGCTTCGGAACGAAATCATTCCGCGGAATCGTTCCCAAAGCCTAATACAATGTATGCAGGCTGTCAGTATTATTTCCCCGTGCTTCTAACGCGCGCGCGACAAAAGTATGCGACTTACTATTCCACTCGCTTGATATAATAACATGAAACCGCCTCGGAGACGCGCCTGGACGTTGAAATGCTATTGAGATAAATTTATATTTGTCAGAAGGAAATGTGTAATGAAACATAAAACTACAATTATATTACTCTCATCTTATTTCCCGCCCGTTGCACTACACATTTTACGTCGCTGTGGATGCTTCTTGATACCAGAAAAGAAGAAATCATTCGTAGGAAACTGACACAATACAATAGTAAAAAAAAAACCATAGTTACCTAAATCTATTACGTTCATTAAGTCGACAGTGTCATCATACGTAACTTACTACAGATTTCGTAGGTTTCTGTCTCCTCTCGCTGGTTTGGTCTTTCGCTAGACCAGTTTCGGCTGCTCGCCATCTTCAGTAGCGGTGTTTAATATATGACAGTAAAACCTCTGTGATCTGGTATTGTGTATTTACGATCATAAAGGTTTTCCTGTTGATCTAAAATTTATTGGAAAAAGTTTATTTTTAGTCATCTAGTTAATCGGTCCAAGTGCTTTCAACGAACTTTAGTTAAATTTATTTCCGCAACACCCTCATGGGCGCTAGTGTATCGGTGTAAGTGCACTCAACGAACTTTAGTTAAGTTCATTTCCGCACCACCCTTAGGGGGGGCTAGTGTATCGGTGCAAGTGTACTTAACTAGCACCGATAAACTAGCGCCCCCTGAGGGTGGTGCAGAATGTTGTGGAACTGCATTTATATCACACTTTTTCTCCAAGACTGAAATTAGTCGGAGTTTTCCGATTTGTTTCGCTACTTCGCAAAAAATGGTAAATAGCTCCGGACCGGTACTCAAATTGGCAAGCGTTTGTTCGGAACCATATATTCTAGGATATTGAAAAGTGCACTAAAAACTCCGAAAAGGAAAACCAAGCAAAATAAACAAAGATCGGGGCGCAATGTTCAACCAGTGGTGTGCAAACAGAAATGGGCGGTGCCAATTAAACACAAAACTCGGAAGTTGTATACATGACTGTGAAAACAATAACAAAACACTTTTTATTATATCGCTTGATGTTGGGACGTTTAGAAAACCATCTATACTTCTGTAAATACTTCAACTACAATGGAATAGAGCTAGAGTAGGCCAGATTTAATGTTTTCAAGGATTATCCTATATTTTTTAATACAAGTATTAAAATCGTTTCTTACATCATCATTCGGGTGATCTTTAAAAATATTCTCGTATATTAGCACCCAGAAATACTATATAATTATAATAATGTATAAGTATTTAGGTCGAGAAGGTACAATTCGGTTGTCGAAGGTAACCACTTTCCCTTTATTTGGGCCGCGAATATGGTGTCTCTCTGAGTGGTGGTGTGATTTTGAGTGTTTCGTGTGTGTTTTTTCGCCTTCGATCCGAAATTTAGTTGGTGTCGCGGCTGAGAGGCGACAAGGGAAGGAGTCGCCTGGAGGAGGAGGACGAGGATGAGGGGGGTCCCGGGGCCGCTGAGAGAGCCGCCGCCGCGGCCATCAGGGACAGGTCCAGATCACTCTGCGTGGAGAAGCTCGCATCCCTCGTCAGACCGGTAATACCCCCAATGAGGGATATCGTCGACCCGAAGATACTCCACTACAGGAGAGCATCTTCGGCGCTGTAAGTTAAAACTAGACAGATACTCTATGATACTGGTAATATTATAGATTTAACTGGCTAGTGACACTACATGGTATCGCGGTTCTACACACTAACATAAGAAGGCTTACTGGCCGGAATATGCACGATTACACATTACAAGTAACAAAATTACCGTACTAATTTATTGAAATAAAGATTATGGTCAAATTAAATGTAAAACTCCGTCATCGGTTGAAAACACCCTTCTATTACAGATTGTAATTGATCGATAGAAAGCTTGAGAACTCCAGTTTATACCTTTCCAGTTTGTATATATAGAGTATATAGAGAATTTCTTCTTGATCGAATATAATAGTGGCGAAATGTTAATAATTCGGGTTTAAATGTAACCGAGTGGTCCAGCACAGCTCAGTGCATAGGTTAGATCGCTGGTCATGCGAATTTCCTTTCAATTTCATATTGGAACTAATTAAAGAGGAGCTCATTGACTCCGGCGAACTCATTAGAAGGCTGTAGGATAATTCAGTTCCGACAACACAGCGGCGTTGGGGAAACCGTAATTGGATTTCACGTTAAAAGGTTTAATTCTCTTTAATGGCACCCGCTATTTACCCTATTGGTTTTGTTATAAATTGGCCGACAGTGTGAAAGAATATTTGTAAATTTTATTCAACGTCCCACCGCACAACTTTAGACGGCATACGCAGGAATTGGGAGTTGAGTTCAAAATGTCGAAACCGGAACATTTTTAATAAGGCAATAGGTGTACGTACCGTACACGGGGTCTTATTCGTTCTCCATTTCTGGATGCTTCGCCGGCCCGAATTGCCAAGAACTGGTGGAGAACTCTTGAAGGTACACCTTTTGCGTAAGGCAGTCCGGGAAATTCAACACCGGCGGTGGGACGTCGCGACGAGTAAAACTTTAGTTCCCTTTTCCAACTCCGAATGGAATATTGAGTTGGAATAGTTGGAGTACCGGTCGGAAGGGTGAACGGTTGGGATCGGGGTGGGAGGAGACACCGGGGCTCAAAATTGATCCGTGGATCATAAGAGGTCTAGAACTTTCGCAAGATCTCGGATAGACCGTCGACTTTTTTTTCAGACCCCTTAATAGAGTATTTGTCTTATCGGTAACGGATAAACGGCTTGGATTCAAACAAGGGAAAGAAGAAGTGTAAAGGCAAGAAATATATATCACTACTGTAAAAGAACTCTTAGAACCTCCTATAGTTGCGCTATAATTCTGTCGAACAAAATATATATAGTCATCAGTTATTAAACGGCCATAAACTGTTCTGTATTATCCCCCCTATCCAAACTGATTTCATAATAGCGTTCATTATAAAAAAAAAATGAAATTAGGATTTGCATACAGATTAAATGGCTGAAGATTTAATTTATTCCGACCCATTCGTTATAAAAAAGAAACGGACGGCGGTCTGGACGGCCATAATGGAATCAGTTAACAGTCGCATGACTCGAACCGATAAAAATCCACCGACCTTCCACCACTTAGGGTCTTAAGGGTATATTTTGGGGTGGAAGCAAAACTATTTTATTCAGTGCAGGTTATTACCGACCGATCCCCGGGCCGGGGTTGTAACAATATGCAATATGCAACGGTTAGTTGTTATATTTGATGGCCACTTTCACAAAACGTTCGTGAGGACTAACGACTTAATAAAAATTGTCGTCGAAGCAATTAAGAACATTTATCGGAATTGTATTATTTTATATCACATTATGCAATAGCGATTACGAACACAGCGATCTTGTGAATTCGATCCAGGTTTTTTTATTGAAATGAGTAGAAGATTTTAAACGTGAAAGATAAATAACACGGCGCCCAGAAGTTTCCCGCAAATGTATTGAGTCAGTTGAATTTGGAAATAACTTCCATTAATGTTGAAAAAAGATAGACTGAAAAGATATAAATTGAATGCAAACATCATAAAAATGTATACTCAACATCTTCTGCATTCGTTTTTAACTCGTGACAAATTTTCAGGCGAATGTGGCGTGATGTGGTCTCGTTGAGCTGTTATTATTACTATAATATTATCATAGCATAATAACATATGAACGAATCTTTACCTCTTTCTTCTTTTTCTTTGTTTTACAGGATTACAAAACCGCTCCTTATACCGGTATATCAAGACGGGTAGGTACTTTGCAAAGATCAAAATGTGTAGTCTTTGTGTACTGTGGGAAGTCCTAGTTGCTCTAAATGCTTGGCGAAAATCATCTATTTCCTAATAATAATGGTACTTATTGCGAATAAAACATCGGTACCCTAGGAACGGCTTCGGCGTGGTTTGCTTTACGCTTTTCGAGTAGAAAGTATGAGCTAAATGCAATCATTATTAATATGTAACCAAAAATCAGGTTTTTTAGTACCGACGGTCAATTTTGTCGCTGCTTCGATGATAAGAAAGATTGTATAATATCCTGGATACAAACATCAATCATTAACTAAATTAAATGTGCTCATTTTAATTAACGTTGGATGGCTTAATTAAATGATTTGGAAGCCAACAGTTATACAAAGTATAATTATGAACAATAAATTGAGTTCCTTGGTAAATTCACTCCTGATTATTTAATTTTTAAGTAAAAAATACTCATTTTGTCGTAGTAAAAATATAAAATTAATATAACATCACTGAAATGAAATACAGAAGAATAATATGAGAAAAGTAACTAAAACAAAATCCACCCTTAAGAATAACAATTACGAGATTAATCAATAGGTAACTCCCATGCGTGCTACATAGCTATTTTTTCGATTTTAAGGCTAAAAGGTATGGTGTTGGGTCTACGGGTGTGGGCAGGGGATTGGGGATTGTTTAAAAAACCTGTTCCATCGGCTTTAGAGATGTTGCATTTTTAGGGACAAATGTTCTATTAGTGCTGGCGAATAATTGAAAACTCGTATCACATTCGATCATGCCCTAGGCGTTAATAACAATTGAATTTGTGTACCAGCGATATTATGTCTAAAACATTCAGTATTTCTGATTAAGAGCACTTCCCAAGAAGGTAATCCGATCTCATGTCGGCGGGCAGACGGGGTCCAACTTCGCCCTCGTTCGAAATTTTCAGACCAAACTTTCTGCCCATCAAGTCCAGAACGGTCTTCCGCAATAGTAACACCGCCAAGTGTTCGCGGAGAACGTTTTCCCCGCAAACGTGTTGTATATGCTACCGACAACACGTTGTATAAACTCCGTAACACGCTAGGGGCTGTTGCCAATCGCCTTGTCATATTCATGACGTTCGGGCTAGTGATTGCCAACCATTTATGAACGATTAGATTCCACCTCAATGCAACTATTTCCACAGATATTAAACGCAGTCATTATACTGTTTACTGTCGTGTAATAACGTTTGTTTGAGACGACAGATAAACTGGATTCTGCGGGGAAGAACAAATGCTTACATGTGCTTGCACCGCTCCTGTTGGAACTGTAACTCAAATCATGAGTTTGTTCAAGTTGTATTCCATTCATTAGCGCTTCTATTGTTTCTGTTTGTTTATGTTCCTTCGGGTTACTATCAACTGTGGTGGGCTAAATCATATATTGAAACTCGTATATTTTAATAAGAGCGATTCTTCTCTTTTTATTTTCCAGGATTTCGAGACCTGTCAGTTTTTCGGCTTCACCTGACGGGTAGGTACATAACAAAGTATTCGCTTGCTTTTAGTTAGTCCCAGACGTTCTGAACGTTAAAAATAGTATTTTATTTTTAAATTATTGAGTTTTATTGATTTGAGAATTTATAAATACTCGGTAAATATCGGGTAGCTAGAGTACACACTTTTTAGTTGCATAGTTCAGTTAGTGATTCCGGTAAAGGACTTTGTAACATTAGTGCAGGCTAGCTACAAGATTGGAAACTCGATGTAAAGGGACATGGGCATGCTAATGGGGCAAATATGAAAGGAACAGAAAAAGGACTTCAGAATTTGATATTACAAAAAACCCTCGTGCTTTTTATGTCCCTTGAGTTGCGACAGTCTCAATTTCGTACCTAATGACGCAGCAAAACTTAATGCGACAAATACAGATACTGTACATTTCAATTCGTCGATAATTCTTAAAAACCACAAATCTTCATTAAATTTTAAACTAGTAGGTGATACGCAATCGGAAAGACGATCCGGGCATGTTGCGACCATTACGATATCCCATTAGCAAATATAAGGTTAAAATCTAATTAGATTTTTTTTCAACTTCAAATAGAGTGGGCTAAAAGGGACAGAAAGTTCAAAAACGTCGGTACCACACGTTTTACTTGAATTATTAGGGAGAATTACAGGCCGATATTAGTCCAATTAGGTGAGCTGAAAGATGTCATGATTTCACATTCTCGTATCGTTAAAGTACATCGAATGTGTTCCGGTTGGGGTCTTTTTTCAGAAGTAATCTGAAAAAAAAACCAGGGCGTTGCTTGCTTTTATATCTCGGCTGGTATGAACGAGGAAAGTAATTAAGATCACATAAAAGATGGAATGGTGCTGGAGAGGGGGGGTAGTTGGGGGTAATTTTCTGGTCTCAGGGCGGACCAGGAGCCGCGTAATTGGGGGAACACACACACAAAATAAAGCTGCCACCCAACATAATTATAAACTTAAAAAAAATGTAAAGGTTTTTAAAAAAGCCATCAGATTTTGCAAATCAGAGCGCATGGTTAATCCTATGTTATTAAGAATATTATCAGCTGAAAGGTTAGATTTTCCTGACACTCTAGTGTTTGAGGAAAGCGGTTTACCTTTGCAGCGCCAACATTCAAATTATAGACTTATAGATCACACCTTAATTTTCAAAAATCACAATTATTCTATCAAAATTTAAAATAATTTCAGTAGTTCAGATTTACAAATTGCCATACTTATACTGTTGTCAATGCTGTTTTTATTTCAAATACGCGGATGTAGAAAGTTCCAATTTCCGATGAAGTAATATCGCAACTTACCGCCACCTATTTCATATACCCGAGTGTTATTTTTTGCAACGCATCCCGTTTACAAATTCCAAAACCGTGACGACTTAACGAAAAAACCCGACAATTGTAAATTAAAAGGGAAACGTCCTCTGTTTCTGGTGAAATGGAGACGGAAACGGGTGTAAATGGTCTTCAATCATGGGAGGCGTCGTCGCTGTATCGCCCGGAGGCGGATCAAAGGCACAAACTCACGATTAGAAACACTTTTTCCTCCCTCTGAAAGAGTAAGACAAAAGCCCCCTTTCTTATTTCTTTGTTTTCCCCCTGTATCTTTCTACCCCCCTTTTTTCCCCTACCCCCGCCCTTCTTCTGTACAGTTTTTCCCGGTTCGAACAGAAATAGAAGCGACGTTTTAATCCGCCTTCACCGGCTGACTGGGAGGAGGGGGAGGAATTTAAAAACGAAAATTCTCGACAGTCAATCGCTCCCTTTCTGTCCTCCAAACTGGAAAAGGGAGACGGGAAAACCCCGCGTGAAAATATCTTGAATCTCCTCGAACTCTTTTAGTTGTTCAAATTCATATTTGCAGATACGTCGCGAGCATGTCACTCTCTCTATTCTTCTTTGTCCGGATCTCCAAATTTCTTTCCACCTAGAAATTTTATTTTGACAAATAGAATGAATTTCAATAATATCGGAATACTTCCATCGTTACAAATAATACTGTTTAACTTAGTTTTGTAGAAACCTCTTCTGTGATCGGTGTGGTCCTACTTATAAAAAATTGTACGACAACAGTTTCATTTCCTGTAAAATCGTTCCATTTTCAGATATTTTTCTTCTGGTTGAAATTATACATTTCTATGACCGCCGATACAGAAAATCATAGTATCATACTCCACGAGGGGTACATGTCAGTGATAGGTACGGGAAAAATGTATTATTGTTAAATTTATAAATATTTTTTGTATTCTCGGAGGATGTTCTTCGTATACCATATGTACCTTACCTTCGGCATATTAAATATATACTTAAGGCATGTGCTCCCTTAGAGTTAGAGCGACGCCCACACGTTCATTTCATACACCTTAATGAAAATATTTTACCGACAAGAATGCCAGTGAAAATCTTGTAATTCTCGCTGGAATTTTACAGGAAGTTATGATTAGAGCGGAACAAAGTCAACGGCACGTTATTTATGTTCTTTCGAAGGAAAGTTTGCCTGTTGGAATATTTCGAATTATAAACATATTACACGGATGGAAGAAATTGGACAGATTATTCGAGTGTAAATCAGTGTAGTCGTGAGTTGAGCTGAATGTAAACTTCAGAACAGTGTATAAAATTCATTTAATTTTAGTTGGTTATAAAATTAATATACTCCGGTTCTCTGTAAATCATCGCAAGTAGCCTAAAGAATTGGTCGTCACTAAATTCTAACAAGGATTAATTATTTCATAAAATGTTCATTCAAAAGTAGCAATTTGATTAAGAATTGAATTAGATTTATAATGAATTACATAATTATAATAAAAAAAGCAGAAACAATTTGAATATAATAAACAACTAAGTGGGAAATATTTCCTGAATAGGAATTTATCTTCCCTTCTCTTCACGTAATGAACTTTCTCTTTTCGATATCGGCCCAATGGTCAAACAAAACTTATATATATGGGAACCGGGGAATAGGAAAGACGTAATAGGATATTGAACGAGAGGGAAATGTCTCTATTTGAGTTGGCACCACTGCAAGCCGAAGCCCGAACAGACTCCTTGACAGTAGAAAGCAAACTGAAGTTTATGATATTAAAATTTAATTTCGTAACAGCTTTCAGTTACATAAATTTATCTTATAGGCAGTGAATATTGATTGTATTAGTTTTAATATTTCTCAATCAACAGCTGCCTCATGAGTTTACACTAGATATGAAATCGAAATATTTGTATTTCATGTCGAAACGCTGGCTTAATACTGACGCGTAATTTTTATACCTTGGAAATAATCCCATTATTTATACCGAATAAACTTGAATCCTAATCAATAGTTTAAGAAGAATTTATATGCAAACGTTCGTTCAGATAAAATTCATGTCGAGAATTTGGCATTGTTTTATCATTTTAATTATTAAAATCTTTATTTACTTTTCTGAACTGATGTTCTGAATTTATATTGATTACTGAAAATGTAGTTTGTGGAAGTTTTTAATAAAAAGTCATTCCCTGAATACGTTTTTATAGTACAATTTCGAAGCTCACTAAATTACTATTCCTCGTAAAAAACCTCTACTGGCTATTTATTTTTATAAGAACCACCGACTCCAAAATTACAGCTGTGCTCGATGGTAGGTAACCAGGTATTTGGAAATGGAAATTCTGACCTTTCAATGTCCGAACGACTGTTGTTGAAAGTCGAAACTCCAAACAGCTCAACTTGGGTTTCCTGTTATATTCAGTACAAACTTTAATCGATATTAATAATTCAAATTTCGGAACTGGCAAATACACACAAATGAGTAGGCTTTCATGGAGGGTTAATGTTAGAATGGCCCTTTAAAATTAATTCTGCGTAACACATAACGGCGGGGAAAGCGCAAACATAAGAATTTCAGAATGTAATGCCCCACTTTATATTTTTTAATTACGTATTACTCCTAGTTAGGAATTGATCTTGTCACATTAATCTCTCGTTTTTTACTCTAGGAACTCTAGGAAATTGGTTATGGTCCAGGAAATAATAGGAATTAATAGTCGTTACAGTGACAATTATATGGCTGGCAAATGACAACTTATATATATATAGGGAAAAGCGGACGATTTTTTATTTGAATCCCTGTTGGTCGTGATAAGTATCAAATTTTAGCTTAGAGTAGAGTATTTGCTAAGTAAATATTTGCTAAGGAAGTGAAGCCAGAATATCGCATGCTCATTTATAAGATTACATGAAATTATTAATATCTACTATATGCCACAATTTAAACATAGAATGTTCGCCAGCCTATCTTATCCTATTTCTAATGTAAAGTTCCAACAATATATATGATTGATAATCATATGATTGATCGTAATAATGACCGAACATATCTTATTAAATAAAATTATTAGAACTTTTCATGGGTATAAATCATCGATGGCAAATGTTCCCCTATATTATTAGAGAGTATCCTACGCTGGAAACTTATTTTTAAAATTCCCATTTATTTTAAGAATCGTGGAAGCTCACCGTTAATCTTGACATTATTGAAGGTGCTCGGATAATTTTCACTTTCGCCCCAATCCGTATCAGTATTAGCATAAAATATTTGACAAAAATAAATTGTTTATTCATCCACCGTTAATTTAAAGTCCTTTTTCCAATCTAATTTGACAAAATGATGACAAATTCATAAACAACGACCGAATCTTGTAATTCACGTTACTGTTCAATGCATAGCATTTGAAGGAGTATAATTATTTCTGATTCAATAATACCTCCAGTTCCTTTCAGATCTGAATAAATAAATCTATTTTTCATATTATTCCAGCTCTGATTTACGGACTGAATAAACGCATTGGAAGCCCATTTGAATAAATTTACTAATGGCGGTTTCAACGTTTTTCGTGATCAGTAGCGGTTACTTGATTGACTGGTTGGAATTGAATGATTGATAGTAACGCCGAATACTACGAGTATGTGTGTGAGTGTATATATATAAATACATGACCCCTATAAGTTTCAAATCCTACATAGCATACATGCCACAATATGTGTGCCTCAGGGGGCTGACCTTTCTTTGTGTGTTTCATTATTATAATATAAAAATTAATTTGGAAAAGCTTAATTTGCAGATCAGATTTTAATCATTCTGCAGACTGGAGATTAACTACTGCACACCCTACGTTTCCTGTATGGGCACTTATCAGTGATAAGCATACTGGCGTATATAGTTGATAATAAATCATCCTGTATTACCTTCAGACGAAATAGGAGGGTTGTGACAGAAAACCTCAAGAGCGATGATGTTCCAAACCCTCACGTAAATAAATATCTCATTATTGGGATCAGACTTACAGCGGTAGTAAGATTAGCGCATTCAACTACGATGAATAAATAATATGTATTAATATATGATCGAATTGTTAGAAAATTCTGACGTACATTTTGGCAACGAAAAGGCGATAATAAATAGAGCGGATAAGTTTGCGAATCGAGAGAATGGTGTCATCCAGAGTGGTAGAGAATGGAATGGTGAAGGGGAAGGTGTGGGTTTATTGTGTTGCGGGTCACGCCTACCCGACCGGGCGTATTATCCGATTAAATTGGTGGATTTTCGTCATCCTTTTGTTCCAACCCCTTCCCTCCCTCCCCCCGAACAGCCGTTGAGGGACCAACACAGAGAGAAACGGAGCCCCCCAAAATTGAAAGTTTACCCGCTCAAATCTTACCCCAACCCAGTACATACACTGTAATTCCATGTCTAAACCTAAGCGGCGGAAGCTGGATTAACATCGTCCCCACTGAAATTGAATTAGCTGAAGACATCATTATTTTATTTTTTTATATTAATTTCACTCATATTTCGCTAATTAGACTATTCCCTGATCGATTGAAATAACTGCCAAATACTGTGGTAGAAAATATTTCACGATTGTTGTCCAATCTCAAAAATTTTATTTAAAAATCATTAATGCACCTATTTATTTTAATGTACTATAGAAAATATCCTATTTTCTAAAGAAACAGTTTTATTAGTCACAATATCATTATATATTTATACCTGGGTCGGTATTTGCAGATCGCTGTTTCTGATTTTTTTTGGCAACAAGATATGTGAAAACCTACTTCAAAACCAAGAAATAATTCGCAAATACTTTTATAGCTGAACAATTCGCAACAGTTGGTGTTAATATTCGAAACTAAATATTTACGCAATACCATCCAAAAACTATATTGCTATTCAGAATAAATGCAGGTCCGATAAGTGATTTGTAAACATACCGGTCTTTCGGAGCCACCGGCTACTGGGAATAATGGGGCCGTTTGTGAAGGGGCATCTGTCTGTGTTCTGTACCGAACTGTGAGCGAGCGAGTCGTGCGAATAAAGAATACTGGGATATGAGGAAAAGTGACTCGAGCCGTCGGCCGTCGTCTAGGACTAGAAGCGAACGCGGTCTATCTCGGCGGGGGCTAGCCGGCAAATGTTTAGCCGGTTATTAAACGTTAAATCGGCTTATCTTGCGAGCTGCTCGCTGGCTGTTTGACCCGCCTAGCTCCGCTCCCCTATCTATCTCGGTCAGGCCCCAAAACACTCTCACTCCCGTCCTCTCTTCGTCGGCAGAACACTTCATCAAACAGTTCAGTTTACGGCCTCTGAACAAATATCCCAACTATTTTTCTGCTTCAAGAAAAATAAGTAATCTTTTAAATAGAAGCCTTAGTTATATTGTACAATACTAAATTAACAATGTTTTGTTAGTATGACCACTAATTTCTGAGGTGATTAGAGGAAATATTTTTCATCTAATTAGAAGTGAATAGTACTTAAGATATTAACATAGAAAGTATGATTGTTTTGGTTTTAAGTCTCCAGTTTTCCGTTTTACAATTTTACTGTCAATAATAACAGGGAAGTGTCTCTACAAAATGACTAACAAATGCAGTAAAATTTATTAGTGTCGTAATTACTTTCGGGGGCTAAATTACCGTACAGAAAATTCTAAGGAAATAAATTTATCATAACAATAACTATTGGCTCAATGTTGATATTAATGTTCATATACTGTTACCGCTTCACTTCCTCCAGTCCTTGCTACAGTACGGAGAGTGATGCACTTCTGAATATATAAGTTGTTTTTGCTGTCTCAGGTGTCTGTTGTGCTTGAGGTGACATGTCTGACGGTAAACGGACCCTTTCGAATTTCCCACTTGATCAACACGCACATAAGCGGATATGATTTTATTATGAAATATTTATTAGAAAAAGGATTTGGACAGCGGGCGTAGCCCAAACAGAAAGGGATGAAAAACAAAAGCACAGTTCTTCACATTTCTGTTCGATTTAACTCCGATTGGCCACCGGTGTCCTTCTGTTTGTTTGTGTCTGAGGGAAGTCCGAGCCCGGCTTTTTTTCCACTCGTCCCGTCTCCCTTCCCGGAATATATTTTTAAGCCCCCGCCGACAAACAGGTTTATCCCGGCAGTGTCGGAGATTATTGGGTTGTTTGCCCCGGAGGAGGGACCGCATTCGGTTTCAGCCGTGCCTACCACTGCCGGGGGTCGTCAAGGCCTGGGCTAAAGTTTGAACGACTGCTGGCCTAATTTATAGACCTGTTTTCGTCCAGCGAGTTTCGTCGGTTAGTTTTTCATAGCGGTTCTCCAAACCCCGTCTCCCACGACCCGATTGATGGTTCGTCCTTTGACAAAGTTCAAAACGGGGGGAATGGTAAAATTCAAAACCATGTAATCCCGATTGACTTATCCCATAAGGATGTAGCGTACAATAAACATTTATATGAGCATATTTAAAAAATATTATCTCAAGCACGATACCTCTGAGGTGTGTACTGTTAACTGTGAGGTGTGTTATTTATATAAAGTTTTGTTTCGTAATGTTTATAATTTCGTAATGCATATATTTAAAGTTTGATTGAATAACGTTCAATAACGTTCAAATACGTCCATATTTTCATACACGAAGCTTTTATTACTCATAAAAATGTACAAAGTTTCCATACATTCGTTCGACCCTACTGCCAGACTTATTGTCCGGGTCAATATTTAATTCAATAGAGATAAACAAGTTGGATTTCGTACAAAAAAAACCGACGAATACATGAAAAACAGATGTGACTGGATTAACACGGCATTTCATTGCAAATGTTAAACGCTGATTGATTTTTCTCGGGCAGTATTCTACGCCTCCGGTCCCGCACTTATCTTATCTCGGACAGAAACAACAATAATATTGTTTGTGTTAATGTTATTGTTGCGGGATTTTATCGCCCATGCCGGGCACCAGGCGAGCCGCTAGATAAACCAAGTGTTCCCCCCCAAAAGGCAGACCGCCTACGATTGACACACACAATATAGCCAATATTCAGCCGCGATAATTGAATTTCATTAATTAACCGAAAATGTTCCTGGAAACCTTGGGCTTTTACCTGAAACACTAAGGTGAATATATCAGCCGGATCTAATCGCGTTTAATTAACTAGTACACAAATAATATAATATTAATAAAATCGTTCCGGGAAACTTATGATATACGTTACACTTTGGCCAGTTTAAATTGTACTTGGATGGACGCTGTCATACTCAAAATTATAATATGGCGAAATGACATTCGGAAATGATGATTCGGGCGAATTTTTTTTTCCGGTGATCGATGAGGCAGCCCATTACTCTCCCGTCCGCGAATTTTCCCCTGTATATTAACGATCGAATGAGTTTTAACAATAACAGATTTAAATATTTATGAAATGTATTTGAATATGTTCTGCCCGACGTCGTACATTTGATTACCCCCAGAGGAATATTTCAGCCATTGGTGCAATGAAAAAATATCGATTGCCAGTGTTTTGCAAAGAAATAAATGATCGAATCCTTCCCCCTCGAGTGTTGACATTGAGAGGCATCGAGGAGTACGGATTCTTGAGCATGATAATTTGCGAATTGGTTCCCCACTTTGTATGTGGAGGCCCACAAATAGACGTTGCCAGGCAACCAGGCCACCAGACTGCCAAAACACTGGAACGGAACCGACGTTTACGGTCTGAATAATTATTATAAGCAGTTATTTATAAGCTGTGTAGTAAATTGTTACATTTATAAATCGTTTGCGGCCGGACAGAAATCCAATTATCATGACATGAAGTTTTCTTTAAGTTTAAGAATTTATCAACATTAGTTGGTACTGTATATACGTGTAAGGTCCCAACGTAATTTGGTATTAAGGTTTCTTACTTGCCGCTGTTCAAAAGAAAAAACGAAATCGAATTCGACCAGTCCGAGTAAAAACTCTCAAAGAAGATCTTACAGAAAACGTATTGTAATAGAATAGAGCCTCACTATATTATTAAACGGAAAGAAACTGACAGTAGTGAAAAACCGAATTGTGTTAGCTTAGGACCGGACAGAAGGGAGCAGAGAAAATAAAACGGGACGAACCCAAAGAACCGCATCAAATGGTAAATTCCTATTATGCTCGGCGCAAGCCGACTTTCTGGGCTTGTTGCCGGTTTTCAGTATGAAAACCAGTAAAGTTTCTACTAGTATTCAAACTGACGTTCGGCAAATCTCCGGAAAAAGAGTATTTTAAATCTTACTACTGGTTCAAAATATGCATTATGAAGGAAATAAATGGAAGTCGTAGCGAGTGAAGTGACGAGGGTTTTATCAGAACGGAAGTTGAAGGAAATCAGACTAGGATTTATTTATTGGTCGGGTCACCTGTGCCTTGAGGGAGAGAAGATGTGACCTTTAAAAATATCACCACCTTCACAATAAATGTGAAGAGTGAAAGAATGAAAATAAGTAAAATAAAACAAAAAAATTATATTATTATGATATCATATACAACGTATTTTATAATATACATAATACATGAATAAATAAAATAAACGACTACAGTCTGTATTAAGTGCGGTCCGCCGGCAAAGAGTTAGTTTAGATTTTAGTGTAAATTATTAGTTATAAACTCGTCTAATATCATGTTCCACCCACAGATTCTTTTACTTTGAGGATTATTCCATGTTTTTTGTTATCTTGATTGACGAGTGATTATTAAGAGTGACGCGGGTAGAAATAATTAGCGAACACAGAGCTGGGGTATCTAAACCCATTGAGGTGTCAAAGCCTAGTTTGAGGTGAAGCCGATTGGCTTATTGGGGCGAAATGTACTATTGGACTTGTCGGTTCTGTCCTGGTACCAGGAGCTGCACGCTATTAGTGATCCAATACGTTAACACACGTTAGTTAGGACGGCCGGCTGTGGAGGCCGGACAATTTGCACGTGCCGGCCACGTGTAAGGCCGGCAGTACAGGTACCTCTATCTCCCTTCCCCCTCCTCCCCGCCGCTATCTCTCTCACTCTCACTCACACACTCTCTCTCGCTCCGCTATGTAATAGGCCCAATGAAGTGTCTCCGCGGAACACAATTACATGCAAATGAGCGATGTAACCCGCATTGCTATTGGAGAACGACCTACTCCCCGCGGTAACGGCCGTGTTATGAGCGCCGCCTTCACCGCCTTGTAGCGTACGCACAAAGGAGCCCTCGGAATGGGATTTAACCATTAGGTACATACGCCTTTGAAGCGGTACAAACACAGTATCATCGGTCACCGCTAAGCGCATTGAGAAATTGAGGCCACAATCGTAAATTAGCTTAACATCGATAAGGCACTGACAGGCTACAACTTGAGGAGCCCGATCAGAAACTTGATGATACGGTTCTAAGTTAGGCATATTACAATCGTCAGTAACATTTAGTCAGTAAATTAGCGAGACACGCAGTTATTACCAAAAAATAATAAATTTAAACTGTGTACTATTAAATTATTAGACACTCAAACGATTTGATCGAAATATAAAATTTCCTTTAAAAAATATCTCATAATAATAGGTAGTTTTAGAGTAGGCAGTTCCAAAACACGACATTCGAATGATAATAAATGGTGTGCCAGCATTTAATGGAAACAAGGTCGGAAACCACTTTATCTGAAGGCTGGGTCAAGGAACTACTTATTAAAGCTTTAACTATGCGGGACCTTTCGCCTACACATTTAATAATGTTATTTCAATTTTTATGTTTGTGATATTTGTAGTTAAGTTATCTCTCCATAGATGGGTACTTAAAATACCCATACTGTATTAAATAATGACAGTTTCGGTTTATGTAGACAGCCTGTCTCTACACTGTTACTTGAAAATTCATGTATAATACAGTTAAGCGTGGTGACATTGCTGATACAGTGTGCGCATCTATTAACGATGGAAGTCTTCTTCAGCTGCATTCCCTTTAGTAAATTACTGAGCCAGTTACTGCACTGTTACTGAATGCAGGGAATCGTATGAATGATGATTTTCCAAACTCGTGTCAAAAAATATTAACTAGTTGAGTACTAATAAGTGTCTTTGACTTCAACAGACAGGGATTTCAGAGATTCTCGTTGGAATTACACACAATTTTTTGATGGCTAAGACTGTCGAGAGAGAGAGAGTGATGGGGGAGGGGATGAGAGAGAGAGAGGGAGCGAGAGAGAGGGAGGGAGTCTTCCCTTTACAGCGGAGCGGAAGTTAACGACTATAAGGGGGCGATAGGGAGTCCTTTTAACAGTCTAGAACTGGGTCAATTGTCGACCAATCGAAGTGTGCCCGGCCTAGCTGCTCCCTCTCTGAGTCAGCTCAAATATGACAACTTTTATCCTCTTTTTTTGGTCTTCATCCCTTCCATCCCTTCCCTCATCCCGGGCCGGGTCCGGGCATCTTCTCTCTACTCTCGAGAGCGGAGATCAATGCAACTATGAGCCTTTATTTCACAGTGTCTTCACTTAACGGGAGGCGGGGATGGGCTGGCGCCATCACAGAGACCACCTATATTATGTATATAATGGCCACGCTTGCGACCATTATGGGCCTGGAAGAATGATTGATCATAAGTAGAAATTTCAACATGACTTTGCAAATTGTGAGTTTGTTAGCTAGTGTCAATTTTGATGTCCTAATTTCCGGTTCAAGTCGAATATATTGAGTCGGGTACGGGGATTCCACGAACCCAGGGAGTTTGTACTTCCTCTCCGAGAATCGAAATTTTTCCTTATTTAGAAGTTCATTAGAGCCCACTGCGGCCCTGATCTAGATAGAGTAAAATTGGTTTTCGTGATTTCCAAGAACGACAACAATATAGATGATGACATATAATCATCGGTCGGCCATTAGTCCGATACGGTCACACCGATAAGCCAATGAGGACAAATGTCCATAGCCAAGAGGATTTGTTAATAACAGGTTTAGTTTCCTTTTTGCTTCAATTCTGGAACTCCAAATTGTCGATTGTTCTCCTTCACTATTCTATATTATTATCTATTGTACTGACGATGGGGAGAAGTCAAGGAAGGTCTAACTGACGACAGAAAAAATATCTGCGGTGTACGCTCGACACGGGTCAGAATGGCATACAAAAAGACAGAAATACCCCAAACTGACAGAAGGGCGAATGACTGACAGAAACAGAGACGAACTAAGGCACCCCAATGTCCCTCACTCCAACCCTTAAAAAAACATATACAAGAATGAAGCCCATCTTAAAATAGCAAAAAAATGGTTTTAACACCGTTTCATTTTTAACATAATCTCCATTTAGTGAGATGAACTTGGTCCAACCAGTTTCCGACTTCTTCATACCGTCTGAATCGTGTTGTCAGAGAAAATATTTTACTGATCAAACTTCTGTGATTGGCTATCAAAGCGAATAGGTTTAAGAACAAAATTGGAATAAATACAGAAGAAGTTGCATGCTTACAATGCATGCCGTTTATGCATGCTTCGCACATTTCTAGAGAAGTTGACGGGAAATTAATCGTTAATATTTAAGGTATAGTTTTCCGAAGCTTTTTTTGACCTTGTCATGTACAGCCTGTACCGGGCTGTAAAAAGGTCGACCTTTGGAGTAGTAGAACTGCGTTGCAATTAGGGAGATCGGTTTCACGAGATAACAATTATTGATTTTTATGGGCCGGCAAAATGAAGCGGCCACAAACAAACGGCCCCCAATATTACGGAGGGAGCCTTTTACTTTAATTTCAGATTTCTTAATTTTAAATTTTCTTCTTTTCAAACTTTTCTTCTCGCTACGCGTAATCATTAAAATCAACAGTAACAGCTATACGATACATGAGTAGTTGTGTTTACGAAATCTAACGAATTATTACTAATTACATTGGTGGCAGATTTCTTTGTGCGAGTCTCAGGCGCTGTATTTGGTCCTAAGATTGACCGGTTAATTGGCTTCTCGCCATCGTCAATTACATTCCGTATGTTTTTTCTGCTCCATACTGTCTTTGGCTAATTGCCAACAGCTATTATTCTGCCATACTGGCACTACTACTACCCAGGATAATACAAAATATTATCAGTCCATTGAGAACGCGATAAAAGTATTTGAATTATAATTTATCGGAACCAATTATATACTTATTATATTCATGATATTTTATTAGGTCAACTGACGGAACGTTTTATAGCAATTTCACTGTTTTTTTAATCATGTATTCGTTTAAATTTATCTGTACACTATTTATTTAGTATAGATCACTATTATCCGCCTTGTGGCCTTCTATTTTATCACCAAACAAGGATCATAATTAATTACGTGTTCCTATTTTTACAGTATAAATGAAACAATGATACTTTTATAAGATACAAAATAAAAGAACGTTTTTATATAAATGTTGAAGAATGTAATTTTCTTATAACTTCCTTTATATATAGGTATATATATAAGTCCTTACAACTTGAAATATTTTTTACAAATGATTCATTACAATGAGTCAGAAGCGCATTGCTCATCCAAATTGAAGATAACAATTTTATTATCACTGAACAAAGACAGTGAGGGGAAATGGCGGATGTTTTCTATTGTAGAAGTTCTTTTCCGATATCAACATTCTGTTTCGCAACCGGGCTTAGTGAATCAGCAGGCTGCCAAGTGGGGCTGGAGAACAATGAAATCAAAATTAGGCCCGTTATCGCAGACTAAGTGGGATGTTGTAGGAGGGAGAAGTTTCGTTTTCAACTGAACAAGGCAGGAAGCCGCTGATAGAGAAGGAATGGTCGAACGGCGAAAGACCACTTCGCTATAAATAATTAAATTGGACAATAGTACACCCGCTAGACAATTACCGGAAATAAATTTGGGGAAATCTTCTCCTGCTCTATTCTTGATTCTTCACCCATTAGATTTAAATAACTTTAATAATTATAAATCCACCGATTATTTTTATGTTCTGTACCGTGTGACTTTATCCTGATTAACATATTAAATTCTTGAAGACTTTAAACCGTATTGAAATATCGGTGATTGCAGCTCTGGGTGTGACGTCGAATACAGTCGAATATCATTCGCCGCACGCGTACCTCGATTCACCGCCAAAAAAACGAAGTAATAAATATATTCCGATCGGTCGAACAGATTGGAAAAATGCAACAATTTTTTACTCATGCCGTCGCGTTCCAGTTTCCAACTCGAGAATACGTTCGATACTGTCACGAATCATCGCCAATTGATTTATGATATTTTCCCCAACGGCTTACGATTGGAATTGGATGGAGGTCGATACAACGCGGCACCAATAGAAATTACTGTATTACTATATTGCAACTCAATCATTATTTGTAATTTGAACGGACAAATTTCATCTTTAGAACTGAATTACTCGATGCACTGACCATATTATTTCTAGCGTAAATGTTTTGCTACAGAGCTTTTTCATATTACAGAAATGCGAGTCTCTAGGTTCGTTATGTGCCTACCGTCTCCTGTGTCCTCTTCCTTCCGGCATCTCTCGCCTTTCTTCGAGAGTCCTTTTTGTGGCGGTAGGATGGGAAATTGGCCTGTGTAGGGCATAGTATTGGGCCGGTACCATAGTTCGTTTCGCCGTCTGTCAGTTATTCGTCCCGCTACGTCTGTCTGTCAGTTGGGTTTCTGTCGTCTTGAGTAAGTCATCGATTCGGGCCTAGAGCGGAATATACAAGGAAAGCCTTAGGCACTTGTTCTGCTTTTTATTTTCTTGCCAACATATTCAACCTATTTGGACCAATTTATTTGGCGACATTATAATTTTTTTGTTACTACTCCTGATTCATTTTCTACTCCACATTTCAGCTCTGAGTGTCGGTTTTCTATAACTTTATGCCGTAATTATAATCAGATGATTAACTGTATGCATTGTACAGCTAATATTAAAGAATTTTACTGAATGCACTGGGGTTATATGAGCCAAGGTCTACAATGTAAATTTTCATTTTAAAGAAACTTCAGTTCGCAACTATAATTCTAACTCGGTGTTAGGTGTAATTGTATATAATATGCGCAGTTAAAAATCAATAGGAAATATCAGAACGAAATGTTACTCTCCTGGTAGGTTAATCGCAATATTTTTCCGATAGTGATTAGGCGTCTATTCGTGAATATAATAATTGGATTTCAGACTGGCAAGCGAGGTTATCAAAGGCCCGTGAACTCGAATTTATCGAACCTATCCGGGCTAATTTTCTTTCTTTCCACCTTTTAATATTTTTTTGGGGGCTTAATTCTAATCTGGAATTAATTAAGCTTCTCTGATATTCGATTGCCGTTTGCATAATGAATGGTCGACTGGAGAATTTTTTTTTTGGTGGGGGCACCCCTATTTTTAAATGCGGTTTTCTCTTTTTTATCCGGCTCCCAAAAAAAAACCAATGGCGGCATAGCGCTCCCAACTTTCGTGCTAATTCAGCTATTTGCTTTCCAGGCAAGGATTGCTCCAGTAGAGGAATTTATTACAATAGAATTATCGCGGGTTTCGAAAAAACAAACTATGACAGGGAATTCACTGCAAAATTTACCTGCACATATAGTTAAAACATTTTATTTTAATTAATCCACAATTTATAAGTTTATTCTTCTGCCTCCGGTTGTCGCAGAGTTTCACGTATTGGAGTGAGGAGAAGAATATTTTTCAAAATACAGTATAAAAACATTTTTTATGACCGAGGATAGTTCAAAATCATTTACCTACGTAATGGAACGTACACAGTAACATACTGATATTTTTATTTTAATGAGTTATTCTGGAGTTTGTGTATACACTCGATTAATTAGTTAGAATTTATAACTGGAGAAAATTCGATCCCCCACCGGGGAATCTCCAGGTCCATGCGCTCACATCGCACCCCTCTAACCACTGAGCTTTGTCGGATTTGTAATTACAAATGTCAACTGATTAAGCGGGTAGAGCCCTTAACTCCATGGTATATTAGATTTCACTTAGGTAGTCTGATCCTGAACGATTTATTCCCACTGAAAGGACGGCCGCTGGCAAGATTGTCCTAGTTCACTGAAAGTAGTTATAGATAAGGAGTACATGACGGAAAAATTCAAAGTCACCGTCGACAGACATCCAACATAATTTAGTGGTTAGAACGATGCAGGATAAAAGCAGGTATTCCCAATTTTTCTGTTACCCGTTCTAACTGATTTTTATTAACTAGTTGAAGTGACCAAATAATTTGATTTACCAGTAACCAGCTAATTAAATTTTACAACAAATATCTTGGTCTTATCAAAGTAAAATACTTTAGCCCATCAGACTGTCAATTATTTACTGGAGAGAAAAACGGTTCCCGCTAATCTCATCAGCGGAAAATTAACCCCCGCCGATTTTACTTCGATGGTATTTTTCGTTTTCTCGGTCTAAGGATGAATTTTCCAACCGAACGGATCTGAAAACCCCGCTCTCGGGGTTTTGCAAATGAATGCGGGGCTCAGAGAATTGAAATTGGGCTTAGGCTGTGTGAAACGATTGGAATTGGCGCCGGCCCATTCGGCCAAGATTGAAATGATTAAAAATGGAAAAAATCTGTAACCTGTACGAGGGATGTTCACTATAGTTGTCGATCAAGTGCGATTGAACAGTAATATTCCTAAACATCAGTAATCCCGATAACATCGTTTATAAATCGTTTTAATATTGGTTTTAGCGCGCCATTAAAATATACTGAGAATGATACAGCAAAGCTGCTGTGTATAACATGAAGTATTCTAGTTGTATTTATATTAAATCTTCCCAATTAATTTTATTGTACCATACTGTGAATTTGTAAAATATTCATCTGACTTTTGAGCCAACGGTATTGTGATATGAGCGGTGGTCTTATAACTGCTGTTTAGATGGAACGAGATTGTTCAGGAACAAACTACCTCGTAGAGTTACATAGGTACATAGGCGTACATGGGGTTTTTCACTATCATTCCTTATCATATTACAGATATATAATTTATTGCAAATAAAGGAATACTTGAGATAGCATCGGTTCAAGTGTCTTAATGTTACTGAAGAGAGATTTATGCGGAAACGCCGAGATTCCATCCGGACAAAGCCCCTTCTGGGGAGGAGCCGGCCCCCTGTATTATTGTACCCGGTTATTGTAAGCCCGATAATTGAAATCCTTTGTTAGAATAGATATCTAACGGATATGCCGTCGACCGGAAGCAAACATTTGCCCGAAATAGTTTTAGAGTTGGGGGGCGCTCGCCACTGCAGCTATATTGGATATTAGTCAATCGCCTTCCAAAGCAAATCTCGGATACGCTTCAAATTCAGGCGTTTATTTCCGCTCTGCTAAATAAACAGCATCGACTGCAACCGTACTGACGTTGACAAGCCCGAACCGGAAAAGCTTAAGACCGAATAAAATAGTTGAGTCGGGACAGAAGAAAATCGCACGAGTGTTATTTCATTTCTATTTCCCATAAAAGGAAATAATTATGAGTTTATAATACCAATTATCTGTTCTGCGAGGGGTTGGAATACCATAGATTGATCCAATAGTTGATCTGTTGATCCAAAATTTATTGAAAAAAGTGTATTTTTAGTAATGTAGTTAATCGATGGAAGTAACCCGAACGAACTTTAGTTAAGTACACTTCCGCACCACCCTCAAGGGGCGCTAGCTTATCGGTGCAAGTGACCTCAACGAACTTTAGTTAAGTACATTTCCGCACCACCCTCAAGGGCGCTAGTTTATCGGTGCAAGTGACCTCAACGAACTTTAGTTAAGTACATTTCCGCACCACCCTCAAGGGGCGCTAGTTTATCGGTGCAAGTGACCTCAACGAACTTTAGTTAAGTACATTTCCGCACCACCCTCAAGGGGCGCTAGTTTATCGGTGCAAGTGACCTCAACGAACTTTAGTTAAGTACATTTCCGCACCACCCTCAAGGGGCGCTAGTTTATCGGTGCAAGTGACCTCAACGAACTTTAGTTAAGTACATTTCCGCACCACCCTCAAGGAGCGCTAGTTTATCGGTGCAAGTGACCTCAACGAACTTTAGTTAAGTACATTTCCGCACCACCCTCAAGGGGCGCTAGTTTATCGGTGCAAGTGACCTCAACGAACTTTAGTTAAGTACATTTCCGCACCACCCTCAAGGAGCGCTAGTTTATCGGTGCAAGTGACCTCGACGAACATTAGTTAAGTACATTTCCGCACCACCCTCAAGGGGCGCTAGTTTATCGGTGTAAGTGACCACAACGAACTTTAGTTAAGTACATTTCGAGAGAGGAGACAGAAACACACGAAATCTAAGAAATAAATATGATTTCTCTTTTTTGGGATTTTTCTTTTTCCTTCTTGATATTACCACTTTAGTACGTGAACAGGTGATAAATTGTACGTAACCTTATCAATCTACGGCTTGACATAACGAGCAGATCTAACGATGCGTCCAATTATTTACCCCCGTCACTTTTCTTCCCCCGTAATACATTTTTATTTCTTAATTTATATCTACTATTTCTGTACTCGAATTTCATATTCGGGCAAACGAATTATGCTTGTGCATTGATGCAATATGATAATAATAGTGATAAAATATTCATTAATTTTATCTTCATAATTAACTGAGATTGCTTTAAAGTATTTGTGAATTCCGTCACCCCTGCACGGTTAGTTTTTCCATTATCATGAAAAATTAAAAACCTCGAATATGGTTACGAAATTAATTACATACCACGATCTGTCACAGCGAATTCAAATTATGAAAATTAACAAGAGGTTAATGAGAATTTTTAGTTTTGGTAAAACATTAACACATGGTGTTTACAGACAGTTAATTTTTGAGCTCGAAGCGATAATTTCAGAAAATTAAATTTTCTTTCCGGTACAATGTAGTAGGCTACGATGTACGTTAAAAAACTAGAGTGAATAATAAAAGTGTCGTATATTTGTTTCTATTCACGTGGCGGCCATTTAAGAGTACGACTCCTTTGACTGAGAATCGACAAGCAGCTGTTTAGTTTGTAGACTCTTCTTGAAAGTAAAAATATTTGAATGGAGTGAGACCTCCCGAAATCGTAAACGTTTTTTAACTTTTCCAGGATTTAGAGACTATATAATTAGTTCATTTATTGTATGCAGGCGTGCTTGAAGTGAAATATGAGCACCGATTTCATGTTCGGAAAATATTCGGACAGTTGGCGTCCGGCGTTGAAAAATTGTCTGATTTTATCAGAGCACGCACGACTTTTACAATATTTGTCGGGCTTTCTCCTCACTATCGAAACCAGTCGTTCCACAGTCTCGTCGGAAATACGATCCAGCGGAGTCTCCAGGATCCGTTCCACTTCGCGAGTATTTTCGGCGTCCTCCAGATATTCCTGGAGTTGGGCGAACAGCCTTATTTTCAGGAGGGCCCCTACACCGGCAGAAGTCTCGAAATAAGGCGGAACACGGCCTTCGGCCAGAGACTTCTTCTGGAACTCCAATTCGGCACGCCGCCTTGCCTTTTCCTGTTCCCTGCAGGCCAATTTCAAGGAGTGTCGCAACACGCTCTTCTCCAAATAACGAGCAAAGTCCCCGTCTGGTGATTTAGTGTACAGGGATCCTCGGCGGTAAAAGTCTTCTATCAGGTGCAGGTCCAAACTGCGGAACATATCCCCGACGATATCCCCCCGCCTCTTGGCGCGCACTCCTTCCGGTACCTCAACGAATTCCCGAAAGTGTCGTAGCACTAGAACAGAGGGCAGTGCTCCGGTTCTAGTTTCGCGATTAACCCGAGGAAGGCCACTCTGCCCATAGCCCTTCCCTCCGTTTTCCATGGTCCATTTCACCCCCGGCTCTTCCATAGGCGACATCGAAACGTAGTCCGATATAATACCCGAGTCGTATTTCTGGAGGACGCACCCCGCTGCTCGTTCTTTGTAACGAAAATAATCGTACGCTCTCTTCTTGGTCATGAATTCCGAACCGGAATAATTCCGGCCAATCACAAAATAGCGCGACTCGGCTTCGTCCGGGCACCCCGTCCATTTACGCCCGGCAATATTCACATCTCCGTAAGTGTTCACCTCTAAGACCCCTCCCGTTCGGTTCACGGACCGTACCAAAACCCGATTTCTCTCCAACGTCGAGGGATCCGTTCGCCTGTAAGCTAATAAATTCAAACGAAATTCCTGGTTTATTACGCCGCCGGCTCCGCGCCTCCTGAAGAAAGCGTTTCCCCCGTCGAAACTCAGACTGGTGGACAGATCCAAGTTTAGCTGCGAGAGCTCGCCTCTCTCGCCGAGGTCGAGTGCCACGCCGAACGGCATCTCTACTCTAACCACTTGACGGTCGGTTCCGCACTCCACTGTCGCGTAGAACGGATGCCCAACGATAACACTCGTCTCGACACCTACATATCCTTCGAGTTCCCAGCGTTTTGGTTTCGGCTCCCGCTCCCTCAAGCACACCTGTTCCTCGGATGTCTCCTCAGTATCGGTCTCGGTGTCCTCCCGGCTGTCGGCCATCGAAAATTTCATAGCGTATTCGATATTTCTTATTTCCACGTTCGTCATAGGGACGGGCTTCGGTTCGTTCGGTTTTGAAGTGACGGTTGTTCGTGACGGCTCCTTTTCGGCCACGACGAAGGAGGATTCTGTTTCAAGGCTCTTTTCGCCTTCCTGCTCTTCCTGTATGAGCCTACTGGCTACCGAACGGTCCAGCTTTTCGAGCTCCCCGGGCTCCCACTCGCAATAGACCTCTTCCCGGGTGAATGCCGCCTTCGTCGTGACAATAGTCCCGTCCGGATAGTAGACGCCTAGTGAGCCGTCGCCGCGGTGTACCATCACTGTTCCGTCGGCCCTTTCCGTCCTCACGCTGTCGGTGGAAACGTCGATGCAGTCCTGCACGTAATATTCGCCCGTTTTAATCCTATTTCGGCCTATTACGGATATTATGTTACCGTCGGGTGTGATAACGTTATAACGGGCCTGTTGGCCGTCGGACTCGCCTTCGAAATGCCCCTCCTCGTAGTCTCCTCCGAATTCCCAATACTCCATTATGGTCCCGTTGGGAAGTAGTACGTCGACGATTCTTTCCTGTCGAAATACCAGTACGGTTCCGTCGCCGAGGACGCACCTGTATAGTTCGGTGGACAGCCCACTGCCATGAGGCAAAGCGGTGCAATAACGCTGCTTCAAATAAACGGGGCCTCGCGGAATGCGCACCGCTCTGACCAGCAGTCCCGACGGCCATGAGGCTCTGAAATCGAAATAGAGGCTCGGTTCCGATTGGGTGATGGCAATTATGATGCCGGAGCGGTGACTGACCGTCACCACGGCCGGATCGTCGTTCCTTTCCATCGGTGAGTCATACCTGAGACAATGCTCGCCTATATGACAGGCCACGTTCACATCCGCGTAACGGTAGAGTCTCTGCAGAATCGCCAGCCTGATTCGACAACCGGGACCGCATCTGTAATAAGTTTCCAAACCGTCGAACTGAACCCTGACATCATCGCCCAAATCGTAGCACCTTCTCTTCGCCCATTTCTTCCTCGACTTATCCTCCCTTTTCTTTATCTGTTGATTTCTCCTCGCGATTATCTCCGCCACTGTCTTCCTCAACGTTTCGTAGCGTGGAGACCGACTAGATACGAAATCCTTATAGTAAATGGAGCAATTGTCGGTGATCGGGATCGGAAATGCGACGGGATGACGCAAATTTGCGACTATAGTTTCGTAGCTGAAGTGGCGGGATTTTTCGGCCCGTGTGAGTTCGGCTTTCTGTTCCGACACCCAACCGCTCTCTTCTATCATCGTGTAGTCGACGAAATCCCTCAGCTGCATCCTCGTCGGAAGTTTCGCGCACCAGTCTGTCGACCCGTCGTAGCTTTCGTGAAACTTCAAGAAGTTGACGCCGAACGGCTCGAAACGTGCTATCGTCAGACAGTCGGAGTTCGAAAAGGCTTCGTATAATGATTGAAGCGCTACTGGCGGCGTCATTTCCTCCGTGAATTTTAGCAGCTCGGATGTGGGCGTGCCGGCCCTCCCTTTCCATTCGAGCCTATTGAAAATAGCGCTGCATAACCAAAAGTGGGTCGCTTTTCCGGGAGAATATTTCTCTCGACATTGAACCGATTCCGCGAGGCACCTCGGTTTAAAATACATCGACCGACATAGTCCGCGCCAGAATAGTGTGAGGATGTGGTGGACGCGTTCTCTATAGAGCCGGCGTACCTCTTGGGACGCGTAGAAGACTAGTCTGTCCGCCGTGTCGCTTTCGAGCAATACTGTCGACACCTTCTCCCATTCAGGTATTTTATAAGGTACTTCGTCCACGAACAGATCGTGAATTTTGTGCAGTTCTTCCAACCGGGTCCGAATATCTTCCCTCTTCTCGTCTCTCGCGCTTTCCGGGCGGTCAACTCCTAGGCCGTAGTCCTCCGGCCGATAGCCCGGATCTTCGCACAGCGAGATGCACGTTAATGCCACCAGGGTGTCCAAAATTATGGGGACGGTCGCCGCTTCGCAAGGCAACCGATCCATCAGGTCCTCGTAGTAACGTTGACTCTGAGGTACTAGGAAGGTCTGCTCCAGAGGCTCCAGCGGCGCTCGCTCCATGTACCGTTGGTGCCAACACCGAATTTGGTAAATATCGTACATGAGGTAGGACAGTTCGTCGTAGAGATGACTACGGAATAGGATCCCCGAATCTACCGGTTGGCTGGGATCTATCAGTTCGACGGGTGGAACGTACTTGGCCAAGATAACATCCTTGTAGTCCTTGCAGGTATCGGGACGAGAACGTTTGAT
Source organism: Lethocerus indicus (assembly GCA_019843655.1). Classification (NCBI taxonomy): domain Eukaryota; kingdom Metazoa; phylum Arthropoda; class Insecta; order Hemiptera; family Belostomatidae; genus Lethocerus; species Lethocerus indicus. The sequence goes on along the minus strand of JACDQD010000009.1, from coordinate 15,298,267 downwards.
AGCCGTAGTCATCCAGAATCGGCCGATTTGACGCTTCCTCGGTTTGAATTCCTGGCGGTACGTTATGGGCCGGCGCCTGTTCATACGTATCCTGTACTTGTTGATCTTGGCCAACGCCGCAATATTCTGCCAGTGGGCAGCCTTGCAGCGGCTTTCGAGCTGGAGAATACACGTCAAAGGAACCCCCAGCTTCATCAGTTCCAGTGGGAGGTCGGGATCGTAGAAGGAGGAAACCAGGAAGTAGATGTTGGGTCCCTGTTCTGGATAGTCTTGGATCCACCGAGTACTCTTGCAGGGTTCGCCTCTTCTACTGAGCCGGGTGTTGAATTTTCTCACTTCAACGACTGGAGGCGGCTGGAAATGTATATGATAATTGAAATATTGTTACGTTATGCCGTTTTATAGTTCACTGTACTGATTGAAATGGACAGTCAGTGTTTACCTCCTCGGTATTCTTCGACGATTTTGCAGTCCCTTTTTGTTTCTGGGGGGTGGCCGGCTTAGGGGTGGATTTTGTACTTTTCGACTGGGGTTTAGAGGGAGGTGGTTCAGGCTTTGGCGGTTCCCTGTAGCCGTTATACCTTTCCTGCATTCTCTCCCGCGACTTTTTGGCGTCATTCCTCCAACCGACGTCGGCGGTCTTGACGGCCAGTATGTGATACTTGATGAGGCTGGCCAGCAGAGGCGCCGGCAAATCGGACTCCCAGTAGGGACCGACCCGTCGTCTGATTTCCTGGCAGAGAACTGTCCTCGGTTCGAGTTTCTTGGATTTCGAGTGGATCTTCACCGTCCTCAAGAGTTCTAGCCGCGATACGTTTTGGACCGGCCACCGCTTACCGGACTGGAAAGCTTCGTGGATGGCTCCCAGGAACAGGCCTCCGTAAGGCTCGGTCTCCACCATCAGAGTGACGTAGCATGACCACTGATCGTCGTTCACATTCATTTTTGCCAAGTCTTTGATCCATGGTTCCGGCCCCAAATCCAACGGTTTATCTGGCTCCTTTTCTTCTTTCTTCTTTCCCGATTTCTTGTCCGCCTTTTTGCTCATTCAGAATAAAATCAACAACACTGACACTTAAAAACCTAACGAAAACGCCTTAATGTTCATATCCTAACTTGGGTTGTCAGCTGCGTTGCAATAGCGGACAGTTGACGAATGTAAACAGATGTTATATTACTCGTAAAATGCCTTAATGTGATGCACTAAAAGTATCCTGAATTAGTTGCTTTAACTTCGGCTTCATCGAAAGAAACGTTTCTTCATCGCCTAGTTTCCATTAAAATACTTCATTCGTATGTTACAGTTCGGTAAAAGAAATCGGGTTTGGCCGCTCCTCCGGACTATTCCTCCAAAATCGGCCGACATAATTCGGTCAAAACCTCACATGGAGTGTACGAGATCTGATGATTGGACTATAGGATAGACGAGGCCCTCATACAGCCCTTTGAGGGCACCTATTGGTTAAATTCGTGTGGGAGGGGGACGGCTTGGAACGGGGGCGGGGAAGGCCTTTAATTGGAGCCACAAGCTTTGTCTTTGATCTCCATGCCCGACTCTCATCTCTGATAAGAGAGACACGCATTTAATCTCATCCCCCGGGATAGCGGCGAGCGGGACTTCGTTCGCTCTGCGCGTGGGGGGGGGGTGCTTGGGCGGGGACGGGGGTGTCTGGTCTGAAGTACCAATTATTCCATATCTTTGCGCTGAAAAGCGCCAGATAAGCTAATAAGGATGACCGCAAGCGGGGCATTATAAGCAGATATCGATACAGGTATTTAACAGTAGTGACACTGTAGACAGGCTGCTATAAGTCACTCCGAGTGCTACTAGCGGAAACGTTGGTCTACATGAAGACCAAGTATGTAAACTGTACTGATATTTAATGACTAAACCCTCCACCACCGATCCCTCAATTAAACTAGAGTGTGCGAAACAGATGACCGGTTCTTAAATGAACATCAAAGAATTATGGACGGTCCAAACGTAATCCAGTGGTAAGGCATTAAATTGTGTCCACGCGACTCTAACATTTCGATCAGAAATATTCCACAGGTAACTGACTGGACGTTTTGCTTTTCAAATTACTGTATGCAAATACAGTTCTGCTGTTATGGATGAATTTCTATATTGCTTCCAAGAATTCTTTTTAAAAATACTAGCGCGGCATATTTTGAAGGGCTATGTTTTGTTTTGCGGGGGGGTGGATGTATGACCCGTCACTCAACTTCCCACGTCCCCCGCCATTTCCTTACTTCGCCATTATACAGTATAAACTTCAATCGAAACTTTGCACAGCAAAAACGCTTGGCGGCCTTCCATTACAAAAACGTTGTTCAAAACCGGCTTTCCGGAGCATTATAAGAATATGAAGCATTTATGGACCCCATTTATGTGTTAGTAATATTAATTGAGATAATTTTAATTTCAGTGTTGTGTTATAACTTGACTGTAATAATAACAGTGTATTGTTGCGTTGAAATATCTTTCTATAACTTATGCTACAGGCATGCCCATTCAAATATATATATATTTAATATGTGACTATGTTAGTTCATCTGACGAATATCAGAATGTGAACTAAATTAATTTCAATGTTTATAGATTATCGAAATGCCAGTTGCCCGAAAACTCGGATCTTGCAGATCTGGAGACGAATTTGAACTGTACTTATGGACCGCCGTTAAACAGATATATTTTATCGCGAGTCCCACAATTCGTAGACAGAGAGTTCCAACTAGTAGGAGCGAGTTACAGATAGAGAAAAAAGGGTTAGAGGCAAATTAAAAAAGTTCTAATGAAAATCTCGTACATCGGACAACTGGAAAGATATATAGCAGTTTTGGAAGTTCTCGTGAAGAAAAATTGGATTTGACGTGTTTCAGTAAAGAAAAAAAAAGAAGAAAGGAAAAAATTAACCCAGCTGAAAATGTGTTTGTCCAAGGCTTCGGCGTTGAAACTTGGGGTCGTTCTTCAACCTGGTGCTAAGCTGTTCCAAAAAGTTGCCCCATTCCTCGGCGCCATTATCTTTATTAACGCCGGGATCATTACAGCAATTGTTTCAGTTTTTGTTTTTCATTATTTTAAAACAAACTTCCGGAACTTCTACCGCCCCTTCCCACCCCCCTTTGAACGGCACAGAAAAAGGACGAATTATTTGTCTACGTCTTCTCTCCGCAGTTGGATCTTGAATTAATTGGATCTTGAGGCCGGTCGGATCTTAACGCACCTGTGTACCGTCGTACAATTTACAATCTGTAATAATCATTGTATTGTAGATATTTAGCTATTTTCCCGGAAAACTTACATTACATGATACTTGAAATATTATCCGGAAATTATTACCTCTAAGAAATCAATTTCAATGCATGTACGGGATTTATTTAGTTTTTCTGCTATCTCCCGTGTTGTACTATGATTATGGACTTTATTTTGTCGCCATCGACTTCAACTTCCTCGTCGTATCCGCAATGACTTAGTTGCCAACCCAATACATGTGTCACTAATGCAGTACATTCAGTGTATTAGGTGTACCCAAAAGTGATCAACAATTTGATAAGATGTATTTTGGTCTTGAGGAGTTCTTCAAGAGGGGAATCGAAAATTTGCCGGAATTCCAGTCAAAATGTTGATTACTGGGTATCCTTCCGCCCCCTTACTATTTGGTCTGAGGTTTCAAATTTCCAGATTCCGTTCATTCAGTTTGTCCATGTCGCTTTTCAGAATGTCGATTCACTGAATTCTTGGTTTAAAACGAAATTTCAGACTGTTGCCTATGTTTCGTCTCATTTCAACAGCCAGGAAGAATATTTCGTGGGGTCGGAAGAGATCCGACGAATAGGAGCCGAGTCATGACTCAGTCATAAGGGGCGGCTTGACAGTTACAATGGGGCGAAGAGTCGGGAAAACTGCGACTGGAATAGGAAGAAAGGCGAGAGTACAAGTCATTTTCTCGGGCCATTATTCCGCTAGGCCGATTCGACCCGGATTGATCCCAGGAATCTCTGAACACTCCCGACTTCCTTCTCGCAGCTATTCAAAACGCGTTAAGACCCATCTCGATAGAAGTTCAGCGGCCTACACTTCTTTAGTGCACTGAAACTGTGCATCGGTATAAACTGAAGGTAAAATTATCGACAAGAACATAAATAACAAAAGGAAATTCAAATTTATGAAGAATCCTTCCCAAAAAATCCGACGCAGTTATGGGAATTTTTTGTCTCCACTGCTCCTATTTTTCGGTCTTAATTTTTTACTTTCAGGTCCTTTATGGATAATTTTTTGGCTATACTGCAGCTATTTTTAATTTCCTCATACTTTCAGTAGTAGATTTTATTATCGGGAGCATGATGTATTGTGGTGGTGAACTATGGGGAATTTTTTTCCATGGCCGGCCCCAAATGCTAGAGAGGGGAAGGGAACTTATTTTTTGTTTTTCCTTTTTTTTTAGTATTTTGTCCGATTGCAGCCGGACTCCAGCGTTCGATAGAACAATGAGCTATTGTTGGCTTCGTCGGTTGTATAATTGCAAGGCTTAACGTTCCACCCGGTGGGTAATCCAAGACTTCGACCGATCGATCTGTGTTTGTGCCGTTACCCCATCTTCGTTCGGAAACCGCATCTGAAAACTTTTCTTTCAGGAAGGCTAATTTCTGGATTCCCAATTGAAAATTCGTTTACGCTTCGTTCGTATTGAGAATATTAGTCTTTTTTCACTGCCTTTTTTTTCTAATTCAGAATAATTGATTACACACAGATCTTAAAGTCCTGTTTGTCCGAGACCTTGCCATACACCGATACAGAAATTTCCACTCCCTACTCCCGACATCCCAAACGTTACTTACAGACGCCTGAAAAGGAAGTAGCCACGCGACCTAAATGTTTAAATAAAAAATAAATAAATAAATAATAAAATTTAAAAAAGTTAAAAAGTAATATAAAAAGGGGAGGGAAACCAGTGGGTTTCTCCTCCAATTGTTGTCCACTGTAGTTAGTGCTTGTATCAATGTTGCTTATTGTGTCATTTTACAGTTGTAACAATAAAACAGAAAAAAAAGAATAATTTATGAAAAGGACTGAAAATCATAGTCACCCAGTTTTCTACAGTTTCTTATATTATTATAAATTATTCTATAAAATTAGTTTTGTTGATTTGAAATGTTATAATTTAATAGTAAATAAACCCTAGGTAGACTACTCAACGAATAACTATATACGAACCTACTCTCATTGCATATGCACATTAGCCGCTAGTATCTGACGAAAGCAACCGCCCTCGTGTATCTGAAGAGAAGTAGTTTCCCCAACTATCAAACTGAATTCTAATGAGGCCATTCATACCGGAGTGCCAATTCAAATGTGCAACTGATGTCAAATTAGGTCCGGATGTTTAATAAAAGGTTCAAAGTGTTTTCAATTCAGTGTCTCTCCCTCTCCCAAACCGTTTATTCCTCGGCTTTTTTTACCGGTATTAGCCAACATTTCAATTTTCTCGCGGAGATATTGGAAACCTTTCGGACAACACTAGAGAACGTTTTTCCGGCTATAAATTAATTGCTCTCTTTCTGTTTCTTCTGTTGCAGTTCGTCGTCGAACGACCTGATATCCAGGAGAGGTGTTTTCAGCAGGCGGCACTACGGCAGCGTTGAATTGGTGAGTCCGTTTTATTTAGTCTGGGCGCGGGGGAGGTTTTCAATTTAGTTTAAATCCCGTTTAAAGCGGAATACTCGCTATAGCGCTCTCGGCGTTCGGACCGCGCCGCGTTATAGCATTTCTAAACTTCACTATTGACGGACCGGCCTGCCGCTGAATTCTATCGGTACGGAAAATGCATTTGCCCGGGACCAATTGAATTAGCGAACGCCCACCAATTTCTGTTTGAAGCGTTAAACGTGGCATTGATCGGAAAAGATACGGCTAGATTTAAATGCAGTCTAATATCATTGCGAATGCACTCCGTAGAACGCAGTGCGAACGCTTCATAAAAACAAATACCAAAAAAACAATATTACTTCAAATTTTCAAGTTGATCGAAAATTTAAAACTACAACTCTGGGTCTGTCTACCGTCTGTGCCAAGCGAAGTTACAAAATCGTGATCAAAGAGCAGCGTAACGCGTATATAACTCCAGTATCCCTCCCAACTAGCTCGTTAGGCTTTATGCTAAACCGGTTTCAGTTCTAGACAGAAACAGTGCATAGCAGACAGGATTCCCCCTCCGGCTGCACTAGTCTATTGGGGGAGCGCTACTGAAGATAGCGGAAGCAGATAGTCTAGTATATGTCTACGGACAGAAGATCTATTAATTATTGAACTAATATTCTTGAACTATTAATTGGATTGCAGTTCTTCTGTACAAATTTAAAAAATAAAACATGATAAGACAAATTTTACTGGTCCCGACAGGATGACTGCTTGCTGGATTTTAAAGTTTAAAAACAGATGCGCATAATCCGCCAGGGGAGGAGACTGTTTCTATAATCCGTGACATTGTTGAAGCCACAATATTAGACTTGAGGGTGAAAAGGACATTTTAATAGTTCGAAACTTCCAGCTTACACCGACACGAACTTCCAGCCGTTCTTCCGTTCCAAGTTTGTTGTTCTTCAGGTGCACGATATTGTCACCAGCCCAATAGTTTCTGTTCCAAATCACAATGCCAAAAAATAACTACCATAGAATGGATGAATAATAACTGAACTATAATAATCAATTAACGGTAATACAATAATAGAACCTGCGATAATAACAGTATGAGAGTATAAAAATCATTCAAGCAAATTTTTCATCGCGCGATCTGACTTTCAAACGCGTTCATTAATGGTGAAGTGTAGAGGACACGAGTGCGCAGAGTGCCACCTCCCCGCAACGCATGGCACTGTAATCAGGTGCAATTAGGAGATATTGGGAAGGGTTTCCCCAATTATGAACCGAAGCCAATTTAAATCGATTGGACCGTTCGAATTTGGGACCAATCGCGAGCCCCAGCGGACGACCGTCCCCTGTCCACCTATCGGGGATTTCACCGTTTTATGCGGCGGACGGAATTGTCGAAAGAAGGCAAAGAACCTCGACGATGTTTTCATCGATCCGATTCTAAATTTGGAAACGTATTATTGGGTTTCTCTGAACCCAGCGGGGAGTCTGCATCGCCAAGTGTAGCGTAGTTACTTCGAATCTGTATTCGAAAACAGTCGCCGGACATCTCACAAGAGATACAGAAACGCCGAAAATTTAATCAGAATGTGCACAATAATGTTATTTGACTCTCGTAACACCCATTCTTAAGGTCCTCTGCTATCTTAATTAGCACTGCATTTAACCGTCCATCTTTTTTGCTATTTAAATCGAGCTTTTCGTTCATCAATATTTCGTTTATCAATGGAGTTACTTGAGAACCGCTCGTAATCAAACCAGATTATCATTTTTCAACGGAAACGGGAGAAGATAATTGAAGAGCTAATATCAGCGTATTGTTTCTTGTAAGAAATATCCTGTAAACATTTCTTACCCACCCAACAGCAGATTCGCTATCTTGGGCTCCACCTGGACAAACGACTCACTTGGAATCCCACACCCGACTCAAAAGAATCGACTTAAACAGAAAATTTGGACTCTTAAGGCTATTACTAAAACGGACATCGAAATTGACCTTAAGTAACAAACTAACAATATACAAAGCAATACTCACACCGACACAGACATATGGTATTGAGCTATGAGGTTCCACCAAGACATCCAACATCGCTCGCATCCAGAGATTCCAATAAAAAAAAGTTAAAAAAAAATGTCTTAAAATAAAGATCATTATAAATGTTAATGTTGCAGGAAATTTTTCGTTTAGATAGTCGGCGGTATTTTTTTCCTTTGCTAGACACTGGAATGACGAACAGTGGCTTCGGGGTACACCGGCTCCATATGTTCCGGCCTTACAACAAAAAATCCGAAAAAAGACAGCCACGCTCGCATTCCATCCCCGGATGAGGTTTTCTTAAAAATTCATCTCGGGCTCAGGACTGGGCGGCTCTGACGTTTCATCACGAAGGCAACGAGCGGAGATGGGCCGAGGGGAAGATGAAATACGATGAAGCCGGGGGTAGTGTTGACAGACATTGTGTTCGTTATGCGGGCTCGTTGGCTCGTGTTTTAGTGTGCCCGTACCACGGCCGGGGCCCCGCCAACGCCAAAGGAAATTGAACTAGTTTGGCTCAATGGGGGCGGAACGGCTCCACTCTCTCTCTCTCTCTCTCTCTCTCTCTCTCTCTCTCTCTCTCTCTCTCTCTCTCTCTCTCTCTCTCTCTCTCTCTCTCTCTCTCTCACCCCATAAACGAGAAACACTCCACCACAACACAACAGTCGACATAATCCCAGGCTTATAACCCTTAGAACTGGCGCTTAACTAAGGCGTCACCGTTATCACTTGTCGTGATAACAAAACAAAACTGAATACATTAGAGTCTCGTTCGTCCGACAATCAGTATTATCCAACATACTATCCCAAAAAAAAAATCAATCTTCAACAAAATAATTTCGGATTTCCCAGCACTAGACTCAAACATTTCTTTCTCTCATCGCAGGAAACAATGCTTTTAAAACAGTCTTAAAGGATTAAATAAATCTCAGAAAAATCTTGTGTTCAATATGGCAATAAAATGTAATTGGCTGAGGGATAAACATCCCCAACGTTCGTAACTCTCCTGTTACAACATATATATATATATATATATATATATATATATATATATATATATTGAGGAGGGTGAGGGTTGGTTGTTTGTTGTGTACTGCCATTGAGCGAAGAAATGGAAGTGTTGTAAGGGGGCCTTTTAGCTTGAGACCATTTACTGGTTGACTTTTGTTAGTCCCTTGAACAGTAAAACAACTGCGCGTTGACAAAAACAAGCCCATGTTGGATAATAAAATCCTGCTGGAAACTGGAATTACTTCCGACTTCAAAACGTTCATTGTAGACGCCTGAAAATTAAGTGATCTAAATATACCAGAAGAATATATAAATAAAATTTTAAGATATTCCCTACAAGTGCTATTCGAACATTAATGTCGCTAGTTGTATTGTACAGTTGTGACAACAAAAGAGTTATGCACAGAATATCGTGAAAATATACAAATGTTTAATACATGCATAAAGGGCCGCGAGTATTTCTACATGTACATACTCGAATATTTTAAATATATATATATATATATATATATATATATCCTTTTTTGTTCAGATTGTTGGTATGGTAATCGGGAAACCGTAGATTTTGTCCATGTGTCCCCAACGAACGGCGCTGATGCACGCCACGCCAAACGGGCCAGTAGTGCGGGCTAGTATAACCCAGGCGCCGTATTACATTAAATTCTGAATACGCCCCGCAACACTATCAGGGGCCCTAGCTTATCGGTGGAAGTGCCCCTAACCAACTTTAGTTAAGTACATTTCCGCACCACCCTCAGTGGGGCGCTAGTTTCAGAAAAATGGTTCGTTCAATGCACTTGCACTGATACACTAGCGCCCGCCTGAGTTTGGTGCGGAAATGTACTTAATTAAAGACCAAACCAGCGAGAGGAGAAACACATGGAATCTACGGTAATCCAACTCCTCGCAGACCATAGAACAGGTATTCTAAAGTAATCGGGACATTTTCAATAATAAAAACCCGTGAACAGAAAAGCCAACTATGCCAGAATTTTATGTCTCTGCACTGTTACTAATCAACACTAACGGTCGTCGGACAATCTTGTACCTCCTAATTATCTGGCCAATTCATCATCATGAGCTTAACAGAAAGTATTTTCGGTCGGAAACGCTCAGCGGTTTCAGTTTATCAGTAAAACGCGAAATTTAGAGGGGCGTGAAATTGGTCCAACTGTTGAATGCGGTGTCCTGTGTTTTACGAGTAGGTGGGCATTGATAAATGAGAGTACGGCCGGTTTGTTGTTCTCCGGGAACCTGTTTTTGTTTCGAAACAATAACACAGCTCTAATAACACATGTCCGGCGATGTGTCACACACCCCTCTCAACAACCTCTATTGATTAATGAGCTGTCTCGAATTTATTACTACCATGTGAGTTTTTTGGCAATGACTATTTGAAATATATATAAATGAAATATTGCCAGGTTTTGCATTTATTTTTTTTTGCTATATTAAAGCCTACTTTGTTGAATTGCATTTTACAGTGGTACTTCGAAAGATAGTAATAAATAATTGGATTTTTAAAACATTCGCGTCAATTTTCTAGTTGCCATCTTCGCTACTTCGATTGATTTGGATAATTCTGGCCTCAGATAAAGGATTATAGTGAATAAATCATCAGTAATTTCCTCTAAACCTCTCGTTGTTCTGGAATAAGTAAATACAGAATAGGCATGAGTCTATTATTACAAGGGGCGGCTGTATTCTAATGGGTTTTCCCGATTTACGTGAGCAGGTCTCATAATCAACTGCAATTTGAATTGATTTCGAGAGAAGGCGCATAAATTCGGGGCGTCCGTTAGAATTCAGTAGTTCTGTAATTTGACCCGTAACAACTGCCTTACACGAAAAAGGGTAGATAGAAAGGTACTGGCCGCCAAATAATTGTCGCTGACGATAATACGCAAATATTTTTAGTTAAAAAGAAATACGAAATGGGCGCGGAGACAAACGCAAATATTATACTCTCCCCCATTTACTATTTCGTGAAAGACGTCGGTCGAATCGCGGACTAAATTGAAGAAGAAAACTCGAAAGAAAAACAACTCGATGATCAAAATAACAACCGTGGTTTGGGGGGGTTTTAAGCTCGGAGCGTTTGGTCGAAAGCCGGCGTATTCGGAACACGTAGACAGATTGGACGGAGAACGTGGGGAAAACGCCACCCGGGGTGGGCCAGGTTTTTCCCCGCTCTGAAAAGCCCTCGTTGGTTTTTACGATTGAAGAGGAAGCTGAGCGGATGGAGAAACATTGCAATCTGCTAAGATGGCCCTCGGTTAATACGGCACAACCCACGGGCCTAAGCTAAACTCTTCCTCCTCTGTCCATTCACTGTCCCCTCTCCCCACCCACTAGAAGGGGACAATACTTTATCTTAGAAAATGCCCAACTTACCTCAAGCATTGTTCCCGAGTGAAGTTATTTCATCCTCCTTGTCTATTTGTCTTCGGTTTAAACCGAGCTTAATAGGGTAAAGTATTGCTAGGAGTTCATTCTAGAGATTACTAGAGTAACAGCCATTCGATAGAGTGACAATCGGCTGTTTTAAAAAAAATTTACTCCATGAATCTACCATTCACTTATTTTTTAGACATTTATTACCTTGTCCTATATCCTTGGTTTTGCATATGGTTTTGCATGGGGTTATTTGATCCAAATAAACTCTTCCTGTAGAATTTCAAAGGTTTGAAGGGCACTTTGAGGGCCCATTTAAAATCCCCATTCCATTTTTACGGTGACGTTATTAAATACCGATTAAGCGTGCTGAATTTTCCCTATCTTCGTGGAAACGTCAGAGCTTTGTTTGGTAGTTGTATTATTTTAAATAAAAAAATTTATTTTTTCTTTCGTTTTCAGTTGCCCCAAATAGAGGCCAACGGCCAGGAGCCCATTGGACGAAGATTTAGAGTGGAAAACGGAGATTCCCTCGGCGAGAAGGACGAGGTGAGTGAATAATGTTTCACTGCATAGCTTTGCAAAACGAGAATGAAATATTCAAATCCTCGTAAAATTATTATTAATTCTAGTAAAACCATGTTAAGAAGACCACAATTTGGGCCCTAGTCTAAAATAATATATTCGATATTATATTTATTACATATTATTGTACCCAACAATATATTCAACTTGGTACTTGCGTGTGGGGGTTTAGGAATAAAAGAAAATCAAATCGAAGATGTACGAAAAATGTTGTAGGCATTGGCAGACGCTCTCGGCACCGATGTATTTTTTTACCATTCGCGTATAAATCTGTGGCCCAATAATTCAGAAGAGTAGCCGACCAATAACGGTTCGATTTCGAGAACCACCCACGGCCGTGGAATCTGAATATTTTTTTTTCTCTCAAAACCAGGATATTTCAAATAACTGAGCGGGGAAAATTCTGCGAAACTTAACCGCGTTAACCCCCAGGCTTGGGATCTGATTGCCCGTTGGAGAATCAATATAAACCGCATGATATGCTCCCTTCTCGTTTTCATTGGCAAACAAATATAAAATATTTCATCCAGGACTGGTTTTATATATATTTTATAAACAAAGAGGCGAAAAAGGAAAGTCGAAAAACGAATGTTTCAATATTGGTATTTTGACTGATTTCTTGCCTTCTGCTCCAGGCTAACCGCCACCAATCTGTGTGATCTCTCTCTTTGAGGTGGCCACCTAAAGGATTGATTCTTAGGGCCTCCTTGCCGTTCGCCGAAAGCTCTGGGAAATACGCTCTCGAGAATATTTTTCAAGAATAAAACGACGAATGAAACGGACGCTTCAGGTTCGACGAAGGAAGATATCCAGTTCAGTCGTCTCTAAATTATGCATTAAACACTCAAAAAAATATCCTGATTAACGCGATTTCACTTCCGCGAATCGCTCAGATATCATTCGGAATCCAGAAATTGGGACGCCGAATTCTTCTCGCAAATTTATAAAACATCAAAGCGAAACTTCGTAAAACACTCCGCTACATAACAACGTTGTCATTAACTCGAAACTGGCTTTGGCTCAATTTCATTTTTTATTATCTTCTATTTTCCGACAACCGTTTAAATCAACAGGAGATGTTCACTGCGGATGGGGAACAGTGGAAGCGGTGTGAGAAAGAGAGAGAAACAGAGAGAGAGAGAGAGAGAGAGAGAAATGGAAAAAACCTTAATAGGTTTTCCCCAGCACTGAGATTTTTCAGAGGCCGAATGCTGCCGGAAAAGTCTTTTCATTCGGCAATAACCCGCCCCATTTTCAACTCTCGACCTTTTATATCTTTATTTATAAAAGAAGGAAATCACGATTTCCACAAATGTTATCGGGCCTATAGCCCGGCAGAAAACATCTTGCGATTGATACGCAACAGTTTAGTCCAGAGTAATTTGCGTTTGTTCAGCAGTGTGGGATAACGAATCTGATTATTCATTTAAATTGCGTTTCAAACTGTCCTCTCCCCGGTAATGCAGGTATTATATTATCATGGATACAGGGCATGGCCTGTACTCTCCCTCCTCTTTAATTAATCTGGATTTATCCTCATTGTACGGTTGAATAAATAAATTACAGTGTTTTCAGCCGGATTCAGGCGCTGTTCCAACACAACTCAAGACACGTGGGTATTGTGGGTCCTAGTATTAGAGCGCCGTATTTTCAACTCCAACAAAATACTGATATTTAACTAAAATTAGCTATGTTATTTAGAATGTTTACAGAAAAAGCCTGCAAATGTATACAACGATTTTAGAAAACATTTTTATATACTAGTAAATTAATAAAGTGAAAAAATAATAAATACTTACATTTCATCCCGATATGATAGCGTTTAAAAGATTTTTTAAATAATGATTTATGCGAAATTATTATCATACAAAACTACACTTTGTCAATAAATCCTTAATTATTTATGTAAATTAATTTGATTGACATTGTACAGTAAAATTCCTGCCGTAAATCCGTATTAACGAAGAGGCTCATAGAAATAAAATGTTATATTTTGTCGTTAGTTTCAGTCTTTAAATTTAACCTATACATCTAGAGTTCCATTTTACTCAAAGCACTTTGAATACAAGCAGCGAAACGGGAAGCGGGATCATGGGCGTTTCGTGCGTGGAATTCGTTACGTATTTTTTACGGCTAGGTCACCCAGAAAGGGAGCCCAAAGGTATATATGCCGCCTGAGATTTGTGACTTTTATTGCCCCATTCTTTATTTTTATGTCTCAGTTCGACTTACTTTTAAAGGGGGGTGAAAATAAAAATAGTTTAGGCTTAATGTATTGCATAATACTCCTCGTTAATAGCCGGAAATAAATGAAATTTCCCACACGCTCCAAACGTTTTCCGCTAATGCAACTGTGCAATACTGCGTCCACATATAGCAGATTAGTATTGAACAAACCTGTTATATATAACATTATCAAACTATTGATTAAATGTGTTTTTTCTTATTCTGCAAACTTGTATATTATGTTAAAATATTTGAAGTTAAATATGAAGCAGATTATTATTAGTTTGATTAGAAAACCTAAAAACGTCCACAATCACTACAGCATATTGTGTGGGCTCCTAGCAAAGGAATTACGCGTACTTTACATGCCCGGCAGAAAAATAATTAAGGAAAATTGTCCTCATTCTAATTCCAAAGGTCTTTTTTATCCCAAGTTCAATCCCCGGCACTGGGGTTGAGCTCGTACCCGCTGTTTATATTATACCCACTCTGGGGCCCTAATCTGACACTTTATCACCCAAATTGTAGCCGGCTATTCACGATTCAAATACACCGAATCGTTCTCCAGTAATCCCCCCTAGACGTGACAATAATTATTTCAAATATTCAGCTATGCAGACGCTTACCTTTCATAGTTCTCACTACCCATTCCGTGTTCCTCTATTTTTAACTGAAATGAAATACAGAACGGATAATTTGAGGACATGGATTCAAATATTAGAGCGCTCCCTATTCTGGGTTTCATCATATATCACGACTCATTAAAAATCAAAAATGCATTCGATCGACCGTCGTATATACTTTTTATTTATCAGCGTTTTCTGTATGTCGCTGCATAATTGAACTGATTAATTATACAGTCTGAGATTGAATGGCGGGAAAATTTCTCGTAGCCAACAGAGGGGACAGTGCGGACGCTCCTAATTGCGACGTTGGATTGGGACGAGGGGGCAATGAGAGATGGTGGAAGGGGGAAAGTTTGTATCATTAGAGTGGAGAATATAGTATCGCCAGACTAGAAGTCGGAACCGGGCTCTGTAGCGTCCCTCCGCCCCCCCCCCGCTCTATTCCTAGACCAAATCTAAAGCGGGCCAGAACTTCTGGAGTTCAAACTTGGAAAAGCGACGGGCTCGGGAGGAGGTGGGTAGTTGAGTCACCCGAGGGAGCAATATACAACCTGCAAAATCGGGATTACCAGTCGCCGGATAATCACCACGATCTAAGATACAGACGTTATATAAACTGTACATTTAAAGTCTGATTAGAACGTACACTCGTACTGTCAATCCAAGTAATCTAATCGGTGCTGCAGTTAGGAAGAACGTGATGTGAAACCGATAGCACGGAGAAAGTTTGAAACATATACTTTTGGGCGTTAAGACAATCCTTATCATTTCAGAGTTATTACTTTCTGATAAATGTCCGCACAATTTGAGAGGGCAGTTGCCGCCAGCCGAACGATCCTAAAGGTGGACCGCGCTTTCTTACTTACTTCGCCCTCTCGCTTCTATATTCCTTTGTACTTTCTCGTTCTCGTTCCCGCCTTGTCTCTCCCTTACCTCTTCCTCTAATTCGTCATCCAATTTCCTCTTTAAAGCGAATCAAATCAATTAAACCTTCGGGCTTGGGGCTAAATCTGGGGCTGGGGGTTGAAATGGAAATTAAGTTTCATCGGTGGTCCGCTCTACTCAGCCGCCGGGCCCTATTTAGGGGAAGCCGGAGCTGGAAAATTCGACGCAAAATCGCGAGAACGCCCCAAGATTAATACCGGGCTATTGTGTATTCTCAGCTTAAAAGATAGCTGTTTTTTATTTTGAAAAAAGTGAATATACAGGTCATCAATTTTGGTATTTTGGTTCAACCTATTTTGTTACCAGTATTGATAAACAATGTATAGATGTTTTCGTGAAATATATACTTTTCTTCTTGTTTTATCTTAACCCTCTTGCGATATTAGTGCTGCTGTTTGGTCGAAGCGGAATTCCCATCGAAGGGTCTCGGGGGAGAAGCCAGTACGTTAAGCTTCTGATATTGAGACTTGAAAGGACAGATTCGATCTCTAGCTTTCCGGTTCATTATCGAATCGGGGCTCAAATATCAAGATATTATAAATCGCCAAAGCGTGTTAGAATTATCTATTTATTAGAATTAGAATAGTTCTTTTTTATTTCGGTTCTTGAAAATATTGGCTATAAAATTTCGATGTCGTAAACCGTCCCTACACTGCATCCGCAATCTCACTCACGTACTCACATATATACTGCACGTATTCACGCTACTTTGAGTTTCCGCACGTATGCGAAGTCCGACACATATCTATTCAGGACATCGAACGCAAGACTTAGACACACTAACTATATGTAACAAATTAACATTTTAAAAATAATTTTGTTTTATCTGAGGTGTTTTTGTAAGAGTAGGACAAATGGTTCACTCGAGTCTGTAGCATTGTGGTTTCAATCATCTGTAAACTGCTGTTATCCCGCACCAATTCTCATTATGACACTTGCACTGATAGTAACGCACGCAAATAAAAGAAGTTCATTATAAACAAACCACAGAATTTTATTCTATGGAAGAGTGGATTTATATTGGATCAATAATATTAGATCATGATCAATTCAAATTTATCCGTCTGCCCTTTTCAACTAATGATAATATGAAGTAAATAATAAATATTTCACGCTCAATTTTAAAATCGCAATTTCATTTCACTGTTCGCATTGCGTTGCCCTCGATCGAATAAGCAGTCGGCGGATAAACTCGATGGGAACGACTTGGTGAACTTCTCGACAGCGGAGGGGTAGAATTGAAAATAATTTATTTCGAAGTTTACCTGTAGCTTACGGCGGTCGGGAAGACAGATACGTCGACTAAATTAGGCATTAGGAGAGCGCGGGGGGATCGGTAGATTGGGGCGGGATAATTTGACTCGACACTGAGGTTGTTGTGGCAGGCCTGACCTTTCTGGAGGATTGAGTTAGCGCGGGGAGTGAGTCGGATTTTGGGGACAGGGTCGGGTTGGACTTGAAAATTAAAATTGAATAATCGCGTTAGTTCAATCCGCCCGGCTTATGAAATGAGCACACCCGTTTAGGCGGCGTTAAATATTTGGCTACCTGCTTGAGTAAATTCGGCATCGGTGGAATTCCGGACCGCCAAGGAAAATAAACACCGGGATAATTTGTTTACGGTTCTGTTTACGAACTCGGATTACGTTGGCCAATTCTTTTTCTTTTTTAAAGACTCCGCCGTCCAGTTCAATAAATCAATAAAATAATTAATTGGTACCACGGCAGCTCAGTGGCCAGAGGCGCAGGTTTCGAACCATTTAAACGAGAAATTAGCTTAGGATTAAATGGAATTTAATAAAATATCAAAAAATGCAACACTTATTCCTGAGTCCTGAGTTAGTAATTCCCTTAACTTAGTAATATATTGAGGTGCTCATTCGTGTCGGCTACCTATGCATCCTGGCATTGACGTCAACATTCACTATCATCAGGGCAGTTCAAATACTATTCCTTGGAGGCTTCATTGGCAGTTGACATGCAAGTGTCTCGCTATATTATTAGCAGAATATTGATGACGATTGCGAGAAATAGATACTGTTCCGGCATTGGGACAAATAGCGAGTGATGATATTCCAAACCTTCTAAAACAAACTTTTATTAGGAATTTAAAAGAATTTATTAGGAACTTAAAAGAATTTATTAGGAATTTGAAAGAAAGCTGTTTCAAAAGGGAGAAATAATCTCCCCCTCCCATTGCCAGCAGCCGCCCGAGTGAATTTGCCGCATCGATTCGAGCGACAGTAATCGACTGTTCCGTGAATTAAACTGCCACAGCTTACACGTAAATGCAATTAACCGACCGCCGTTACACTGTTATGACATTGTGCCATCGTATTTTCTCTCGAATATTCAGAAGAAACAATATTGGGATGCAGCACGAATAGTTAATTTTGCTATACCAGTAATCATTGCGATCAGATCGGTCTCCTCTCCGCAATACATTTGAAAATCTTCAATGCATAGCTTCGAGCAGAGAATGTTTACGAAAGGCTTGAGCATGCGACGCCAATTGTCTACTAAATAATTCCTCGCCTCTTGAATTTCTACTAAACTCAATACACACGTGTATTGATGGTTCTAGCATTCAACGCCTTTCTTTTAAGTCAAGAAATATAGGGATTCCCCAATGTGTATTAGTGGATTTATTATTTTTAAGTCATATATACACATATGTATACACTCTGTGTAATATATAATATTCATATATATAACATATGAATACAGTGTGGACGTGGAATCACAGTCTGCTCGCGAGTGCTGAAAAAATTATCTCTCAATATACACTGTAACAAATAAGGGTCAACAGCATTGGAATTCCCGTCCGTGAAATGAACGTTTAATCGTATGTTGGAGCCAATCAATTGATACTTGTAATAGAAAGCACGTCAGGTAAATTTAACCAATTGTACAGCAACCGCTCTCTTTCTCCCTCTCCCTCTCTCTCTTCCTGTGTACAAGGACCGTGGTTTTGAAATTCTGGAGAGATGTTCTGGAAATAAAAAGCGGGCTGCGGTGATGGAAACTCGAATGGGCCGGAATAGCTTTCCCCAATCCATACCGGCATGGTGGGAATGGTGAGGGGAATGGCGGGGGGGGTGGCAGAGTTAATTTAATTTTCACCTACTCTAATTCTGTAAAGATTTTCGCCCTCTCTTGGGGAAAGTAAAATCGAGAGGGATGAAATAGAATGGTAGTCCAATTTAAAACGGTTGATTTACACCTTTTCAGGAGTTTGGAATTGGATCAACGCCTTCTTCTTTCCGTCTAATTTATTAATTAATTCCAAGGAGGAATCGAGAGCACTTTTCCCGACCGAATGCTCGAGCCTCGTGTTCTTCTATTGATAAACACAATAAGGATCCGCTATTTATAAAAAAAGAAAGGGGGAATTTGGCAAAAAAGCCAGTATGAAAGGTGGATTAGGGATATATATATAGTCATGCGTCTAGCCGAAACGAGCACTCAGATGGCACGGTAACGTTGCCAAACGTCCCCGCTCGTTATTTTAACAGTATTGATATTTTATTTCAAATGAATTAAAGATAAACATTATAAATACAGTTTACCCCACAATAAAGCCGGTAGCTTAAATCAGCAGAATCCCTAAATCCCGCTCTGTTTTCCTCTTAATGAGGGCGAAGAAAAATGAGGGCTACATTTACTGTCCACATGGAAATAATATGTCGGCTAATGGAAGTGGACCGTTTAATTGGCGTGAAGACCGGTGATGAGTCTCCGGGGCCGAGCCCTTAAAAGCTTTCCCTTCAAAACTCACTTAACCTTCAACCCAAGGAACTTATTTCTCTCCACCCACTACTGCACTTCCTGTTTTTCAGTACGCTGATACTTTCCTCGCATGCCACTACACTCGTTAGTATATTTGTACAATTTGAATTGACACACGAGTCATTCCTCATAGACAACATTTTTCTCTTGAAGAACAACGTAAGTGATAATAAAAAACAGAAAACTATACCGTTTTGAAGACGTTATGCATTACGTCAAAATCAAACGAAAAACAATGGTAATAAATAGATATTTAAGATACCCGTTTGTTGTTATACTCTATTTTCAGCCAACATGATAAAATGCCTCACTCATGCCTCATTAAAATATAAATAAATAAAAGTTTGTGGCACAATTATTCCACATTTAACACGTACACGAGAAAAATAAATTTAGGTATTTCTTGGTTATAATATAGCAGAATTGTAGATACATCAATATTTTTATTACCACTCTTGCATTATACATATTCATTGGTTGAGTAGAGAAAATTCATAACTGAAGTAAACTATACTTCTTTTTTCTTTTTTTTTATTGTTGCAGATCTTCGGTTCGCCCAGTACGCCTGTTCTTGAAAATCCCGAATACCAGACAAGATGGTACTTCAAATATTTTCTTGGGAAGCGTAAGTGTTTTACGTAGTAAATAAGTTTCTTTTTAGGTTAGAGATCCGCTCAAAAATTTCATCATACCCGGAACCTGCGATCATTTGTTAAATTATGTTTTAGAAGAATGTTTTTTGATAGATCTCATTTAAAATTTCTCAAGACAAACATCTGAGCCAGATCCGTTTTCTTAACTTTGTTGCTGTTAACTTCCAAGTAGTACTCAGGTCGGTTGAACAGTGTAGTGCACACACGGTCGACAATTAGTTCAAATGTTGGCCGCCGTTCCTCAGTTAAACTTGCATCAGGTGCACCTCCCTATCACCGCCGAACTCACCCAAGCCCAATCAGAATAATTCAGGATTGAGACTCTCCGCTTTAATGCATTTAACATTGATACGGCCTTCTAACACGATTTATTGCGCGAACTAATTAGAGTGTACTAACATATTCACAGTTTTGGGACTAAAATAGAACTTCAAATGCGAATTCTCTTGTTTCTTATCGCTCGAAACACTAAAGCCAAAAACTCAAAATACATATTTACTTTGCTGTAAAACAGAAAAATAGATTAGTATATACATTTCTGTAATATACATTATTTTAAGCGAATATTTATCACATACTACTTATATCAACGTTGTTGATGTTTCATTGGTGTTTACGACTGGTTTAAAACATAATTATATTTGTAAATGTATGCATTAACCATATTCTCGGCCACCAGAGTGGGGTTTAAAAATTCGGATTAAATAAGGTAATAAGAAACCAAATCAATTTCCCCATTACTTAATTGAATAATCGGTCGGGATATTCATTATTGCACCGAAAGAACATATTTAAGAATTTCACTAGAAACAGGTAAATTATTAGTTCAATATCCTCGCGTATGCAAGATACAAAAAACGAAAGAACACGAGAAAGCTCGTATAGTATAATTTTGTACTAAGCCAAAATCTACATGATATTGTGCTTATTCGTTCAGTGTTTGTGTAGATACTTCCATTCTTGTTAATTTAAACCAAATTTTTACTTCTGTGCAGATGAAACAAATCCTTCTTAAAGTTTCTTTTCTACACTTTAATAGCGTACCTGAATACTGAAACAAAAACTTAATTTCCCTTCACATTTTATTTTGTGCTGCTACAGGTTTGTCGCCGCTCCCTTCCTCTGTTCATGAAATTCTTTTCGTTTGTTTTCCAGTTCACCAAAATTATGTTGGGGTGGACAGCGAGAAAGTGCCGTTCTTTTTGAGCGTCGTCCTGACGGACACGAACAATCAGTGCGTACCGCAGTACAAAGTCATACTGTGGAAAAAATCAGTTAGTATCACTACCCACTAAGACTTTAACTAGGCGGCGGAAATTGAGCTATCATAAATGAAATGTATGTTTTTTAATAATTCAAGAGTCTCCTTAAAATAAACATCTTGTTCTGTGTTGCAGGGAGCTCAGAAAATATCGCTATCCTACACGCCCAACAAGCCGATGACGGTCAAACAGATTTTGAGGTGAGCGGGTACTTTCGAAGATTTATTGAAAAACTTTTATCCCGCCCTGTATTTCTACAAAAGCTCGTCGGCGGCCGTTTTCGGCCCGGAAACAATTTTCAAAAAAAAAAATAAATAAAAATAACGGAAGCGCAAAACAAATATTGAACTCTCGGTGAACACTGAAGGGAACGCGAGGCCGGGCTCATCTGTTTATGCCGCATCAACAAAACTGAATATTAAATTCTGCCGAAGGGGGCATACATAAACCGCGCCAAATACTACTGCCATGCAATGTTGTAACAATAACAAAATCATAGCTATGATCGTTATGATAAATTAAACTAATACTGTGCAAAATGTGTTCCGTTTACGCTGAAGAATAAATTTACAAAATTTAAAAGTTGTATACATTATATTAGTAACCACTCGTTCATTTTGATTTCTTGTGTACCGTCAACTATTTTTTTATATTCATACAAATTTGTTTTACATAATTCCAATAGTAGAATATAAATGTACAACTTGTCTAGGGTTAATGGGATCGGTATGGGAACTGAAATCATATTTAATAAAAAAATTAAGTAAGACACTTTTTTTTATTGTAGTCCATTCTCTGAAACTAAAGTGATTCGATGAAACTATTTTAAACTTTTCTTATTTGGTTGCAGCAATTTCCCCAATATGGAAAAACTGGAAAAGGGTCCGAAGGAGATTTTCTCACCCGACATACAAAAAGTAAGTCACATCATCAGTATAAAAAAAACAATCAGTTTGAAAAACAAAATTCGCAAAAAGGTGGGGGCAATAAAGGATTATTTGACCCCATTGTGCCGGTGGAAACATACAACATGTAAAACCTCCTCAACGAATTATAGTAGGAACAATTACTGGGACGATATAATCATTCGAGGCTAAACAAAGTACAACCATCGAACTGCAATCGTACTAGGGGTACGATAAGAAAAACGGCCGCTTGATATAGAGAGTGGTTGGCAGAGAAGAGTGTTAAAGGTCCGCCTATTGGTCCCCGAAGCCGCGTTATCGTAAAACACGGTGTACAATGGGGGCCGCTACCTGGTTATCTCTCAACTCTCCCCCCAAATAAACGCCGTAAGCGGTAGCATCTGCGTCCCGGCGCAGATACCGCCTACACTCTTGTCGGAATTACATTGCTTTCGGGATATTCCTTCTGAAATGAAAACGACCCCAGCCGTATCACATACGTTACAGGCTGGGACTAACACCCACAATGGAGCCCGCCGCATATTAATATAAATATTTTTTTATTCGAGTTTGCGACGTCATTCCCGAAATGACGGATCTTTGTTTCTACCGGGAAGTGATAATTTTCTAATGCATAAATTGAAAAATACTAGTCGTGCAATTTTCTAGTCACCCATTTTGGGTTTCGGCCTCTGTGTTTAGTCAGTATCTCACTACTATAGACATACATAAATTTATATATTTTCCTCTACACTGTTATTGCTTAATGATGGAATGCTATTGACCAATTTCTATTGCTATAGTTTCAGTCCATATGCGAGATGATATTCATCTCATAACATTGAAATAAATCCTGCTAAAGTGTTCATAGTTTTGGAGGAATTTTACCTCTGTTTTTTCAAGGGAAATTGCACGATGAAATTAATCCATATACATAAATAAGCGTCGGATTTAAGACGCATTTTTTATATTCATAACTCGGAAAAACATCCCATTCTTTCATTAAATGTTATTTCTTTTAAAGGCCCGTTATAAAAAGCGAAAAGCGTCGTTATATTAAAGTAGAACTGGCGCAGAAAAATATTAAAAAATGTAGGAGCTGCCGAAATGTTCATGTAAGAAATCCTCGAAGGCAGTTAGTTTGTAAGTTTTATGACATTATGTCCTTATTATAATGATAACAGATATTGAAGCTTCAAACGGTATATAAAATATTAAACGATATGGATGGCTCTAATTAAATTAGCTGCGATATTATCATTCGGTTAAGTATATTTTCTCCTGAGAAACCTTTTTCAAACCGGTTGTTTATAGGCCAAAATTTATAATACAGTTGCTCAAATCGAAATACATTTCTAGATTACATAGTCCCATTACTTCTTTCAGGACCTCCTACTCCTCGAAGAACAAGAGGGGTCTGTCAACTTCAAGTTCGGAGTGCTCTACACAAGACCTGGCCAAATTACGGACGACGAAATGTTCAGCAACGGTGAGTAATCCCGCCCTTACCTTCAAGGATATATACAGAGGGGTCCAAAAAAATGTATCCACTGTTTAAAAGTCCATAACTTTCAAAGTAATTGACGGATGTGTCTCATTGATGGTAGTGTAATAGTTAGTAGTTCCGGCAATCGCCATACCAGCGTTGTATTGCGTTGTTTTGTTGTTTTTGTTGCATTTTACCTGCCATCCGAGAGTTGTATGGAGACGGAAGAGTTTCCTTTCAAAAAGATGGTGCCCCAGCCCACTACCAAAATCGTGTTAGGGCTTATCTCGACGAAAATCTACCAGGAAGATGGATAGGCCGTGGAGGTGTTGTGGAGTATCCACCACGTTCCCCGGACTTAACTCCTCTGGACTTTTACCAGTGGGGAACACTAAAGGACGCCGTTTATCAAACGACGTTTAACAAAAGCCACGCACATTGGATGAACTTCGAGAATCCATCGTACATTCATGTGCAAATATCCGACTGAACACGTTCCAGTCAGTAGTTCGTGCTGCAGTTCGGCGGCATCGTTTGTGTGTGGATGTTAATGGTGACCATTTCGAACACCTACAGTGATATCTTTAAGTTGGACTTTAAGCTACACTTTCACCAAAAATGAGACAACTCCGTCAATTAGTTTACAAGTTATGGACTGTTAAACAGTGGATACATTTTTTGGACCCCTCCGTATACACAACTAGAAATATATCTAAATAGAAAAATTTCCTTGGAAAGTTTTGATTATAGTGATCGGAGCGAAAAGAAGAATGTGGATGAGGGAGTAGTGGGGGTGGGGATGAGGGTGAGGATTGGATAAATGGTCCTCCCATTACAAGTTGATTTTAATTAGTTGCTAGAAACGCTTCAACTTCCCTTCCCTTTACTCTCTCTCGCCTCGGAAAATTTTCCGCCTTTCTTCTGCTTATTCTTCTTCTTCTTCTTCGTCGGGCTTTAAAACTCTTAAATTATTTAACATTCCTCCCACTCGGACCCGCCCATACCCCTTGAATTCAACACCGCTTTAATGGAAAGTCGATTTTTTCTTTGAATTTTTCCCCTTTTTTTCCCCATTCCTCCTTTTCAGTCGAGAGTTGTTCACTCTCTCAGACGAAATTGTGGTCGGCGCCGAAGCTTATTATCCGGGAAAATAGAGGAGCGATTTATAAAAGTGAGAACTGTACGCGTGGGCCGTCATACCGCCGCGTATAAGTCCTTAATGGGGCAATTAGTTGTTTCGAGGAAAAAACAATTAGGGTCAAAAAGTAAAAGACGACGAAAAACTTGATTTTCCGCAGCGATTTGGACGCGTGATTGATAAAATATTAATGGGGGCAGCAAATGTAGGGGAGATTAACCCCCCTATTAATAATGGGATTAACCCCCCAAATTAACAATTTTTACATATATAATTTATTTCCTTTGTTTTTTCAGAAACTGGAAGTCCGGAATTCGATAAATTCTGTGCTCTTCTCGGGGACAAGATCAGGCTAAAGGGCTGGGACAAGTACAGGGGTGGACTAGACGTTAAAGGTAGTGTATTTTATACAATCTAAGGTTTCTAGAAATCAGAGAAAATGTAAGAAAAAGAAAGAAATAACAATATGATTTAATGCAATATGATTTATTAAAAAATAGTAAAATTATATTTAAATATATAAAACTCCCCAAGGTTTAATTTATATTACTTCAGTTAGTGATTTTACCAGTTTCAATGATAATAAATTGGCTAACACTCAAACAACTAACTGCAGTACAAAACAGAACAGCTCTGGTTCACTTCAAAGCCGCGTTTGCGACTCTGAAAGCATGGTAGGTATTTTTTCCTATACCAAACGATACCGCCCCCGGAATAAACTGTAGGGCCAAATTTTTTTCCTGTACACTTTTTATCCAACCGACTCTGCCGGACGCTATATTTTGTTGTTTGTCGATTTTTCAAGGGGACATGACCGGAAAACACTCAGTCTACACGATATACGAAGGCCACGAAATCATGTTCCACGTCTCCACCCTCTTGCCTTACTCCAAGGACAATAAACAGCAGGTGAGTTGAACGCTTCCTGAATTCATAATACTACCGACAAATAACCGAATATTGTTCTATCAACGGTCTCCGTTTTGTATGCTGAAAGCATAAAAATTATAAAACAAAACTATAACGTGTAATAAAATACACAAAAAGGTAAATAATCGACTTTAGAATACCTGTTTTGTGGTCTGGTTGGTATGGTAATCGGTTTAACATCGTTACCAGTCGAACGGCGCTGATGCACGCCACGCCAAACGGGCCAGTAGTGCGGGCTAGTATAACCGAGGCGCC
Source organism: Lethocerus indicus (assembly GCA_019843655.1). Lineage (NCBI taxonomy): Eukaryota > Metazoa > Arthropoda > Insecta > Hemiptera > Belostomatidae > Lethocerus > Lethocerus indicus. The sequence continues at coordinate 15,272,374 of JACDQD010000009.1, read as the reverse complement.
GTATTACATTAAAACTCAATAACACTTTATTAGGTAGATTATCGGTGCAAGTGACTTCAACGAACTTTAGTTAAGTACATTTCCGCACCATCCTCAAGGGGCGCTAGTTTATCGGCGCAAGTGACCTCAACGAACTTTAGTTAAGTACATTTCCGCACCACCCTCCAAAAGGGGGCGCTAGTTTATCCGGCGCAAGAGTGACCTCAACGAACTTTAGTTAAGTACATTTCCGCACCACCCTCAGGGGGCGCTAGTTTGTCGGTACAAGTGGCCCCAACGAACTTTAGTTAAGTACATTTCCGCACCACCCTCAGGGGGCGCTAGTTTGTCGGTGCAAGTGACCCCAACGAACTTTAGTTAAGTACATATCCGCACCACCCTCGCTAGTTTATCGGTGCAAGTGACCTCAACGAACTTTAGTTAAGTACATTTCCGCACCACCCTCAAGGGGCGCTAGTTTCTCGGTGCAAGTGACCTCAACGAACTTTAGTTAAGTACATTTCCGCACCACCCTCAAGGGGCGCTAGTTTATCGGTGCAAGTGACCTCAACGAACTTTAGTTAAGTACATTTCCGCACCACCCTCAGGGGGCGCTAGTTTGTCGGTGCAAGTGACCCCAACGAACTTTAGTTAAGTACATTTCTGCACCAAACTCAGTGTGGCGCTAGTGCACTCTACGAGCGATTTTTCTGAAACTAGCGTGTACCTAACTATAGTTCGCTGTGTGCACTTGCCGGTCTAGCAAAAGACCAAACCGGCGAGAGAAGAAATTTACCTTTTTTTCAATTTGACGACAACTTACGATTCTGAAAGACCCGTATTTCTTATTCAGGTATATATTTTTTAATTAGACGCCTTTGTTTATTTACTGGAGGCCCATTTACAATTGCAAGGCTGGTGTTTCTTTACTAGCGTTGTACTAAACTGGGATATATGGTGACACGTCGAGCGTTTAGGACATTTGGCAAAGAAAGCTAATAGGAGGAATTCTCGCTCAGCGGAATTAGGCACGGTTTATACTAATATGTTTGTCTAGTCCCTAGGACGAAATTAACAAAGGCCGTTAATGTGAAGGGAGGGGACGGGGGTTCCTTAGAGCCAGTCAGTTTATCCCTGGGCGACTTAAGTTGGAAGCGACTGAAGGTTAAATCTAATTGAACTTTCCCCACTATAAGTTTTGAACTGTTCCTATACCCGACGACAGAGAAGATTGGGAGATGTGTGCCAGTAACAATAGAGTTTGACAGGTTTAAAGGAGTTTTTAGTCAACTCAGTTCACAATTGGAGGGAGGCTGATGACCCCCGTTCAAAACATATAGGACGTGTTTTCTAATTTTATAAAACCTTAATGAATGACCGAATACATTGCCAGTAGTATCGCATATCACGTATAAATATATTATTGATTTTGTAAAACCTCAATAAACGAGTATTTTTCTCGAGTATTAACTTAATATTTCTGCATTTAAGTTAGCGTAGGAATTTAACCTGAATTTCAACATGAAAACATTTTTATATAAAGCACCTCACAAAAACATAAGTACACGACATAACGATATTTTTCAGGTGGAGAGGAAAAGGCACATAGGCAACGACATAGTGAATATTGTATTTGTCGAAGGAGGCCCCTCGCAGATGGTTCACTTCAATCCTTCATCCATCAAGTCTCAATTCACCCGTATCCTTTTCACGTCCTGTGTGTTTCAATCCTCGATATATTATTCGAAATTAAACAAAATGCTGCCGAAAATGTACGCAATTATATATGATAACATTATGTAGAAAATTAATAATATTCTAATCGGTAGTTTCAGAGTGTCAGTGCGTATATTTAAGGATTGTGGCCGCACAACATAGTCGGTTAAAAAAGAATTACATTAACTTGAGAGAACGTTTGAAAATACAAAAGCTTATTTAGCATACACTATCGTATAATTAGGCAATTTTTTGTCATGGAAACAGTTATCACAGCAGTTTTAACTTTTGCTTTTATACAGTGGGTTTCTTAGTTGGAAAACTTTGCTGCAATGGAACTTTTCACCAATTTACGCAGAGTAACAACGTTTAAATGATATTCTTGAGTAAGTCTTGAAACTGAAACAGTTTGTTCTTAATATAAATGTATACAGTTGGGGATCGTTAGTTGTAAGCTAAACATTTTTAATTTGTAAATGTGCACATACTTTTAAAACCAAGATAGTTATCGCAGTTGTAATTAAACGAACGTTTTCGTCGTCAAACATCTGGCAGATCCTAATTACGATCCTATGACAACTTTGGAAGTTTAAAAGCTTATTTTGAATATTATATTTCATACCATTGGGTTAGCCATGGTTGTGGTTATCTGTTAGAGAACGTCTCATTCTGAGAAATTATCACCTAGCGACTATTGATTATTTATATTTTGCTTGTAATACGATCTATTTTATGCATGTACCCCTTGACAGTTTTTGTGAAGATATATTCGCAGTGGTAAGTTATTCGGCCGAAGATCATTATTACAGGCTTATAGTCTACTCAGAAGAGTCAGTGCCACTTTTCGGGCCCTCGCTACCGTGCCCACCGCTATTCCGACAGCCAGAAGAGTTCAGAGAATTCCTCATTGTCAAGTGTGAGAGAAGTCGCTGATAATTTAAGACTATTATTACTCTCTTGCCAAATTATTACTTCCAAATACTATTTTCTGGTATGTCAGTTACTTTCATAAACTATAGAGTAAAATCAAGCTCGTCTCCTACCAATAAAGGAATAGAAACAATTTCAAGAATGTAAGGAAAAAAGGGAATAGGTGAACATTATGTCTTACTTGTTTATTTTATCGTTGCAGTGATAAACGGCGAAAAGGCGACGTTCAACACACCGATATTCGCTCAGAAAAGGGAGAGGACTTTGGATATGCTAATCAAAGACCTTTGTTCGGAACATCTCGGCGACGCTAACAGAGCTGTAAATGTCTTATGTTAATGATTATCATTTTAAGATTTTTCTGCGTATAGGAAATTGCAGTGTTGAGAAATTGTTTCCCATTTCCGATCCAACGGGAACTGAGTGAGGGGTTATAGAGAAAATATTATAATAATATTATACAGAAAATATTTTCCTCTTTGATAAAATTTTAGAAGCAATCGTGAGCCCATTAAACCGTCTAGAATCAGAAATCATCAGCGTTTAGTTTATATCCGACACGCCTGTCATGTTATCGCGAGCGCCGTTCTTTTCAGACGATGCTAAACCGGCGCGCCTTCAGCGACGTGCTGGCCGAGCCTTCCCGCGGATCGAGGCGCAAGGAGGAAGCCCGCCAGATAGAGTTCGTTAGGACGGGCCAGGCCCTGAAGCTGGAGACTATAGTGAAGGGGGACGCCCCCACCTCGCTGGCGACGACGGGACTCTACAGGAGGCCGCCCTGGGAGCCCCACTGCTTCTACCCGGACTTCTCACACGAGATCGTCTGCGGCGACTCCTGGGGCGAGATGAGGCTCATACTGTCGACCGAGGCCGGGGTCTTCCTCGTAGAAGGTGGGCCTAAAATCATTCCGACGGTGAAAATTTACTGCAGGGGCCCCGGAGGTTATCGGGTGTATTCGATGTATCGATATATACGGGTGAATCGATGTCGTCAACTCGGCCAGCCATATTTGTTTTCACATCGTGCAGCCAAACAAGGGTAGGAGATGTGATAAAAACCCGCCTAATTTGGTAAAAATAAAAAGCACAACCCGTCGGACGCATTTATAGAGGTACGCGATGTGAAAAAAAGAAATAACCCGACTAATTACAAAGGAATGATCAAAATAAAAAGCACAACCCGTCGGACCCCGTAATAATGGTACGCGATGTGAAAACAAATATGGCTGACCACATTGATTCACCCGTATATATCGTTATATCGAATACATCCGATAACCTCGGGGGTCCTACAGGAAATTTTAACCCGTTCCTACGGTCTCTGCTATATTTAAGTCCTCGAGTCGGTACACTCTCCGACCTCGAAATATCCGCTTACCTGCCGAATATAGAATTTTTGACATTGAAACCGCTGACGCGTCCCACTGGCAATACGTCAAGCGCAAAGCATAGTTAACCTCCTTCCGGTTAGTTTATCGCTATAATTTCATATGTTTATCACATCCTTCAGAATTTTGTATTTATTATCGAGTGCGCGGACGTATCATCCGGAGCTTCGTACACTGATAACCGAAGTATCGAGTGAGTGACAAATTTTCTTATCGGACTGCGCTCTCTTCAGGACTCATTAACCCATTAAGTACCAAATTTTTTTCTGAAAATTTTGCATAAAATTTACTTATCATGATGCATTATTATCAAATAGTACCGCCAAATATGTTTTTAAAACCCAGTTTGTCAAATATTTTGTTTTTTTAAATTAAGTCCCATTTGGGGATTAGGGCACTATAGAATTGAACCAACACATGAGATCAATCATCTTTTATTTTGAATAATAATCATAATTAGAAGTATTTTAACATGATTTAGTATTTATAATGTGAAATTAATGAAAGTAATAATGATAAGAGAGTAATAATTCAAGTTGAAAGAAATAAATGTCATATCAGAAAAAATTTAAAAAATTAACTGATCCCCATTTGGGGCCTACGGTACTTAATGGGTTAATGCTTGTAAGTTTACTTGGATCGCGATACCTCAAAGAAAATGAAGGCGAAATGTATTGTAATAATAGTTATCGCATTTCTCTACATTCAGGTAACCGCCCAATCTGAGTTTCTCCCCTTCATTTTATCTCTCGTTTCTTTAAATAAAATTTGCAATGTAAAGAACCCTCATTGCGTATCTAAGTTTCTGTATAAAAGCAAGGTGGAATCTTCATGTATATATTGTGGGGTAAATTTAATACAGACACTAAGAGACTAATAATTAAGGCTCTGTTATCGCAACAGCTCACCGCTATTATTCAGTATCTTATTAAAGTTTATTTAATGCAGTACAAACTCAAGTGTTACGGCCGCTGAAGCGAGAACGTTCCCGTCGTCGGATGTGGCGTTGATCAAGTTAAACAAAACCGCAAATGACTGTGGCGTTCAATTGGCGCCTTTGTTTTATGAAACGCGAGCTGCCACTTGTAGTTCAAACACTGAGTTATAACAACTGGGCTCTGGCTGTTCAAATGTCACCAATCTCACTACTATCAAACGCATTATTATAAAGGGCCACAGCTTCGAAACAAAATATTTCCAGTTAAATATTTCATTTTCATATAATGTAACGAAACTCCTGTGGTGGAGCGAGGGCTTATAATTCCCTAGACGCAGGATCAATAAACGGAATGATTAATTGATTCATGTATAAAAATTTTTATAAAAATGAGTTATAATTAAAAAATTTACTCTACTCCTCGATTCGCTTTATGTAATTTTCTGAATCTTTTCCTTTCAGACAGCCTATCCCACAGACAGATATTCGACAAGTCCATCCTGGTGAAGCAGCTGAACGTTGTCGAAGCTCACGGCATACTACTGTTCAGGTCGGACAAAGGTAACTCCCCCACCAAATGCGTATTCCTAATTCGGACGATGATATGCGAAAAAAAATAATAAATTAAAAACACGACACAGTTTCAACTATTACTGCACACAAAAGCCCGAGTAGAGATGAGACAGTATGGGTGGGCCCTTTCCTCTAATGACCGTCTGCATATTTCACAAGTCCGGTTCAAAGGGAGCTCTCGGTACGATATCAACGACAGCTCTTCTTACAAACTCCCCGTTCAGTTTTCACAGTTTTTTTTTCTTTAATAATTAAAGGAGACTATAAATATAGACAGTAGAAATAATGGTAGCGCTGTCTTGAATGACAACCAAGCTTCAAGTTACATCAGGCAATCTTATGCTTGACTTTTGTTGATTTCATCTTCCGTTATAGAAGCATTAAAAATTCCCAAGCGTAGATAAATAGAAGCATTTTTATTGGTGATATTGGTGATAATACAGTGAAAAATTTTTTTTTATAATTAAGCATCTCGTTGGCATCACCTGAAGTCTAGCTCTCAAACTGCTTGGCGTCTGGTTCTGAAATAATTTCTTTCGTAAAGCACACTTGAAAGTGAACTTCTATCTGACCTCGAGGACCTGTTCCCTAAACATTTTTCCGACAGTCTGATATTTGTCTTAACGCTCCGTTTTTCGTTATGTTCGTCGCGTAGACAGTTGCTATTTGGGCCGCGAGGGTAAGATCCACGTTTTCCGGCTGTCGGATTTCGAAGGGGACATGAACGACGGCGGAGGGGGAGGGCCACCTCTCAGAGGTCGCCACGACCTCAAGGAGCACAAGTTGGACAGGACAAGGGGCTGCACCTCCTACGCCATCAGCAGGCCCGGAGGATCACATCTCAGGATGGTAATCAATCTTAAACCGACTATAATATATAATACCACTTAATAAGATTTCAAAACGCTGTATAATCAAAATTAAAAGAAACTTGATCAAAGATTTCTTTATTCCCCACACCCGACTCAAAAGAATCGACTTGAACAGAAAATTTGGACTCTTAAGGCCATTACTAAAACGGACATCGAAATTAAGTAACAAACTAACAATATACAAAGCAATACTCAAGCCGACATGGACATATGGTATTGAGCTATGGGGTTCCACCAAGACATCCAACATCGCTCGCATCCAGAGATTCCAATCAAAAGTCCTTCGCACCATGCTCGGACTCCCTGGTATGTTTCTAACCACACAATCCACCAACACACCGACCTCAACATACCGACAGTCGACGAAGTCGCAAAATCTCGGTTCCTGAAGTTCCACTCCCGCCTTTCTCCTCATCCTAATTCACTCGTCCAGTCATCTTTTACCCATCCACTATCCCCACAACGACGGCTTAAACGCCACTGGCCCAGAGATCATCTCTGGCAGTAGTTAAATCATGCAAAAAGCGCCATCATCGGGTGGTTTCTTTATCGAGACAAACACGTGAAAAATATACATGTATCGATTGCACCTATAAATGTAAAAGTTGATTGTGCAAAATAAAAAAAGTTAAAAAAAAAATATTTCAGGTTGTCTGCCTGGGCAAGAAGCTGTTGATAATGCAGTGGAGGCATTCGGCAGCGTGGACAGCTTGGTGCCCCGCAAGCGATACCGACACCGTCGAAGGGTTTCAGTATTTGAGAGTAAGCCTCGTATCGTATATTTCATTCGTTTAACTGTATATTGTACGCGCCTCCACTAATATACGATTCGTTTAACAGGAGATTCAGATCAACGAGACTCCGTCCATCATAACACTGGTGGACTCCTCTGTGGCCTCTTCGGCGGGCGGCCTCTCGGACAACTCGATATGTCTGGGCTACAGGCATCAGTTCGATCTGATCAACGAGAGGACCGGCGAAATCACCAAGCTGTTTTCCGTCCAGGAAGGTACCAAGGCCCACTTGGTGGCCGCCGTTGACCTGTACGAGGACGAGGAACCTGAACTCCTCCTCTGCTACAACAGTAAGTACATATAACGATTTTCTGTCACCACCCGAATCCTTTGAACCTTTTTATACAGGGGAAGCACAAAACCAGACTTGTCCTATATCACATCCGCATGTTTACTTTTAACCTAAACCAGTTTTTAGTATAAATACTAAAATACTTCGATATTTGTGATCCTCTAATCATTGAATACTTCAGAATGCCTAGTCCACTGCTGTAATTCCTTGTATTAGGCACCTGCCTAAGACTACCTAGTACTATTTTCTCCGTTCACCGGAGATTTCCTGCTATCCGCTTAAAAAGCTTCCCGGTTGACGAAATATTTTTGAGGCAACTTTCCTGACGCCTTCAATTCACGTAGACCAGGCTTCATTTTGCACACGACGGGCATTTTAAGCGGTGGAGAGTGAGCAGGTTACAATTGTTTGTGGGCGAAATCCGAAATCGGAATTTAAAAGATATCTTTCACCCGGTGTGTTGCAGACACTTGCCACTTTCAGAAAATATCGGAGAGCAACCACAACACGGAATTCGATTTCAACTGGAATTCAATACCGACGGCGATAGGTAAGTTTCTAATCATTCTATCGTATTCTGTACTAAATATACTATCCAGCATATAACAACGTACACATCTCCAATTCGTTTTTTTGTTGTTCTCTACTGCGATCGTTGCAAAGTTAAGATCAAAACAACGGAAACAAGACAAGCTTTTCCGCTATGACTTCCTGTATTGAACACTGATACTATGCCGATATGATATTCCACGATATAGCGGATTTTATTATAGTCTGCGATATTTTAGTGAACGATTCAGGAATTCGTAAATCGATACAGAAACATTTGTAATTAATCTTTGAATTTACCTAACTCTAACAGGGTGAAATATAACACTTTTTGAGATTAAGGCTTCAAAATGGGTCCAATTCCGTTCATGAGATCAGGATTTTCCAAAATTTTATAAAATGTTTATAAAAATAATAAATTAATAATTCATACTTACATAATTTATACTTAATGCGAAAAGTTAGTTCATGAATAGTACTATTACAGTTGAAAAAAATACTGAACGTTTCTGAAACATGAGTTTTTTGTAAATTAGTAAAACATTATCATTATGTCACGGACTAGCTTCCGGTAAGGTCGCGTGAGAAGGCCCTTTTCAATAGATCCCCCACTCAGATGATTTCCAAAAACAGGAAAAATCCCGGAAGAGCTGGGGGTCGACCCCTGGCAACCGATATTCTGGTCGCGGAAGCCTTCGCTCAATCATCATTATGTTTGAAATAAGAATTTCGTTCTATTATTTTATAACAACGAAAGTATATTTGACTTTCGCGTTTTGTCTACACTGAGTTTTTTAACCGTTTCCACCAAATATTTACACGACCTTTGGTTGCAGTGTGTGCCTTTCCCTATATTCTGGCGTTTACATCCGATTCGATGGAAATCAGGCTGATAATCAACGGCAATCTTGTCCAGACAATGGCCATGCCGAAATTGACGCTAATTTCGGCAAAGGTAAGCTGAACCTCAATTCCTTACTTATATTTCTACGTGATTATTAAGTTCCACATAATGCTTTTAGTTCTTAAATTATGGTTGAAATATTATCATTGTCGTTTTTCAGTAAAGTTATCGTTTTGGGCCATTTATTCAAACTAATTAGTTTAGATATTATTTAATAAATGTGATTGGATGTCTCAAGAACGCCTTTTGCAATCAGTTACATACCAGAAAGATACAGAAGAAATATTGCTACCGTAGATTTCGTGCGTTTCTGTCTCCTCTCGCTGGTTTGGTCTTCTGTTAGACCGGTTTCGGCTGCTCGCCATCTTCACTAGAGGTGTTTGCCACTTTGGCACTTTGGATGTTTATTGGGGATCCTCACTGCACTGTCAATGTCACATGTACTGTAGCCATCAAAATAAACCACAAAATATTTAAAAAGATCAAACGTTACATTCTAAAAAATTAAGGCAAATAACAAATACTGTGGCTAAAATGGACTGAGGAGGTCCCGGTTTAACATCGTTGACAGTCGAACGGCGCTGATGCACGCCACGCCAAACGGGCCAGTAGTGCGGGCTAGTATAACCGAGGCGCCGTATTACATTAAATTCTGAATACGCCCCGCAATACTATCAAGGGGCCCTAGATTAAAGTCCGTTGTGGTCACTTGCGCCGATAAACTAGCGCCCCTTGAGGGTGGTGCGGAAATGTACTTAACTAAAGTTCGTTGAGGTCACTTGCACCGATAAACTAGCGCCCCTTGAGGGTGGTGCGGAAATGTACTTAACTAAAGTTCGTTGAGGTCACTTGCACCGATAAACTAGCGCCCTTGAGGGTGGTGCGATAAACTAAAGTCACTTGCCGATAAACTTGAGGGTGGTGCGGAATGTACTTAACTAAAGTTCGTTGAGGTCACTTGCACCGATAAACTAGCGCCCCTTGAGGGTGGTGCGGGAATGTACTTAACTAAAGTTCGTTGAGGTCACTTGCACCGATAAACTAGCGCCCCTTGAGGGTGGTGCGGGAATGTACTTAACTAAAGTTCGTTGAGGTCACTTGCACCGATAAACTAGCGCCCCTTGAGGGTGGTGCGGGAATGTACTTAACTAAAGTTCGTTGTGGTCACTTGCACCCATAAACTAGCGCCCCTTGAGGGTGGTGCGGGAATGTACTTAACTAAAGTTCGTTGAGGTCACTTGCACCGATAAACTAGCGCCCCTTGAGGGTGGTGCGGGAATGTACTTAACTAAAGTTCGTTGAGGTCACTTGCACCGATAAACTAGCGCCCCTTGAGGGTGGTGCGGGAATGTACTTAACTAAAGTTCGTTGAGGTCACTTGCACCGATAAACTAGCGCCCCTTGAGGGTGGTGCGGGAATGTACTTAACTAAAGTTCGTTGAGGTCACTTGCACCGATAAACTAGCGCCCCTTGAGGGTGGTGCGGGAATGTACTTAACTAAAGTTCGTTGAGGTCACTTGCACCGATAATCTACCTAATAAAGTGTTATTGAGTTTTAATGTAATACGGCGCCTCGGTTATACTAGCCCGCACTACTGGCCCGTTTGGCGTGGCGTGCATCAGCGCCGTTCGACTGGTAACGATGTTAAACCGATTAAAATAAAACTAGACCGATGCACCGATTAACTAGATCACTAAAAATAAACTTTTTTCAATAAATTTTGGATCAACAGGAAAACTTTTATGATCGTAAATACACAATACCAGATATGTTTCCTGTCATACATTTTGAAGTCAGAACCTAATCGTTGTGACCAGTTGTGTGATTAAATATATATTTGACCGATAATCCTATAAATAAGTAATAAAAATTACAAATTAATTACTTTCAACTTTGATTATCTAGACGAATCTATTTATAGCACATTATTTCTGTTGTGTTTTATGTTCATGCAGAATGACATCTTTTTTGCCACAACGGCTCCAGAATTTTTCCAGGGTAAAACTGAAAGGGTGCACGTCGATCAAAGAACGGATAAAGACATAAGTCTGTCGCCTCCCTCTTCACCTCACTGTAAGTTCAGTTATATTACTCCTGTTGTACTTTTGTTCAATTAGAAGTTCAGAATTGCTAAGTTGATACAATATCTACAGCATATAGCAAATCATACCTTCATCATATATTCCACATGTTTGTAGCCATTATGCCGTGTTTATATTTTTCTAAATTAAAAAATAGAATCGTAATATTCTGTTATCTTTATAAATTGTTTCCATAACCTGTAATCTCGTCTGTACCACGAGAGTAGCACTTCTGCCCCATTTAACAAGTGCAACGACGTTTATTAATATATAATACAGTCTCATACTTCTAAATATAAAATTACTTTCAATAAAAAACCAAGGTAGATTTTTTTATGTTGCCTGGTTATTAGAAATATTGAGTTAAATTGCTGTTATGTTAGATGTATATCAGAATTGTCCTGATACCTCCAAATAATCCGCAACTTGAAGTTTGAGAATATCTATACAAGTAGAAATTGTACTTATCGAACTTAAAGCTGTTTCGGACATATTTTAATAGTGCATAGGTATCAGAAACATCATGCAAATAGGGCTCCGCTTGCAGTTAGTTACCAGTTACTTTGGAGACCGAGTTCTCACTCTCCACACAACTTATAAATTATTCATATTCCCATTACATTAAGAAATATTAATGTAGCGGTAACCCAATGCAAATTCAACAGTACAAGTCCCATTCATTATGCTCCATTTTAGAATGCTTCCCAGTACAATAAATAAATAAATCTTTTATATATTTTCTAAATTGCAGCTTTAAAGGCGATAACAAAAGGAAATGATAAGTAAATTAATATTTTTTTCAGACCATTACGAAAGGAGGCACATATACAGTTTATTTGGTAATTCGAAAACAATAATAGAGTAGTTTTAAAAAATATAATACGGAAATCAGAAATATGGAAGAAAACGAAATAATGGCTTAATTTGAAGACAAACTTTTGTAAGAAGATTGCAACAAATTTAGTGAAAGTCTGAACCAGGCAAAAATCATCTTTAAATGTACGTGACAAAAATTAAATTCGCTTATTCTGAACAATGTTTAGACTAGCTTTTCGAGACATTCTTGCTATTTGAAATATGTTTAGAATCGCTTGGGAACATATCCATTTAGCTTAATCGCCGCTCTAAGAAACGAGGTGTGGCTTACATAGATAAGCCTGCATTTCTACTTTAGTCGATGTTAGTAAATGTGGAATGAGCTGATAAGCTCACAGCGCCCCTATAGCTGTGCGCCATGCTATCGCGAAGAAACCCGAATCTTGTAGATGCAAACGGTAGTTGTCCGCATGTACCCCGAGTGACATCGAAATGTCTGAGTTTCCTTCAAAGAAATACATCAAAAATAACAATTCTTGTCAGTTTTGTGAAGCGAAAGAATTATACCACTCGTTATTTTCATTGAAGAGAACGTTTAGGAGATTGCCCATTAACCATGGCAGCACTGTCACTACACTATTACTGTGAAGACGAAAATACTAATAAGACCACAATAATATAGTAGTGACAGGATGGTTAACCGGCATACGTTAAAGTCCTTGTATTAACAACATAATTCAACTGAAGAAATTGCAGAAAAATAACAAAGAAATTTATATGCATTAATTTGTAACCTAACACAGACTAGAATGACATATTTATTGTCCGTCTTTGTCACGTACCTTAGAGTCCAATTTATATATGTTAATTTGTTTTTAAATCAGGCCTTTTCACATGATTCAGAATGATACTTACCTCTTATTTGGCCTTTTGACCATCATTTTTACTCTAAAAATGCTTTGCGTACCTCAGCTCGTTCCTTAGCTTTTATCCCGCCCTTATCCTAACATCCTGACCGTTCAAGAGTAACAGTTGTGCGTCATATTTTATCTGCTACGTAGTTTTCCGACAGGTGATCAACCGCCGCCCATCTCGCTTGACAGAAACCAAATGCACAAAAATGTAATAACATTCCGTGATCCGTATGTGCTCACCGATACGGCAGATCTGAATTGGGCATTTCGGTAATTTAGTACCGCGCAAACTGGTCTTACCTTATGAAATATGTGTGGGTGGGCAAAACCCGTTCGAAGTTAATCCTCGGGGGAATTTAACGTACTTACGTATTAACGCCACCGCAGCTACAGATTTGGCCGTTTTTAAGTGCCGCCAATCTACACCTAAAATGTTTGCGACAAATCATAAAATAAAACACTTTATTTAAAAACAAAGTAGTCAATCGGATTTCGGTGGAAAACGGGGCGATATTAGCGCAACTTCTGCTGCGGTGGCGTTAATACGTAAGTACTAAATTTAATAATATTCGCTGGTATCAATCGTTCAAGTAGCGTATTCAACTCGAGTTTATTGTTTAGTTTCATAGTTCGAGCTATGTTTGTTCTCAGTAAGTGAAAACTACCCCAGTATGGATACGTGTTTTGAAAAAAGTGAATCAGTTAATACCAACTCACAATCGAATGTGTTTCTATCTTTTATTTTTTCTGGTTTTATTTACCGTTACGGACGGTTTCTATTATTTTATCGAGGTTTTATAAGGCAGCCCGAAAATCAATAATACTGGATTTCTTCATTTTCCAGCAATATCGCCGGAGGCTCGCCCCTTCCGATTGTACAGGATAGCGCTGCACAGCCTGAGCACTGGGGGTGGCGGGGGCTCGAGTTCGGGAGGCGGGGGCGGCGCTGTGGCCGGCGGGGGCGGTACCTCCAGGTTGGGGGCCCCGGAGCCCGCCCTGCGCCGTTGCCCGACCCCGACCCCCGAGCCGGGCGGGGGCGGCGCCTCTTCTGCCGCCCCCGAGGCCCCTGGCCCCAGGCTCCTGCTGACCACCACCCCGGCCTCCGACCCCGGCCACCACCACCACCACCACCACGCCCAGCAGCACAGGGCGTCAGCCGCAGCTGCTCGTCATCACCTACACCACAGCCATACGTCAAGTAAACGAACGGGGGCGTCTGAGAACTGGGGGGCAGGCCCGTGACAAAAGTACTAGTTTATTTGCCTAATTTTCGTTTCCTAACATTTTGGCTTAACATCGAACGTCCAATGCGCCCGTGTAGTAAAGACTGAGCGAGGTTGAGTACCAGTTTCGGATTCTAGCCACAGTCGGTAACCTGGCTAGGTGCTTAAAGCGGTGACATACGTAAGAACCTATATATACCAATATATATACTCAAGATTTATTGTCCCAGTTGAGAAACGCGGGTTTCCTACAGATTTTCCCCTCCTCTGCCTTAACTACACGTGCGCATTTCAGCCTCAAATTTGGCCCGTTCACGTCTTCGAACGAGTATTTTTACTTGCCCTCCTCTCCGTTCGATGAGGCCTCCCCCCTTAGTCTTGGCCCAGCCGCCCGTCAGATGTCTCCGGCATAAAACAAAAACGATGGAAATTCAAGAAATTCGACCTTTCGTTCCCTAAAACAATACTAAACCTGTATTCATTACGCAATGAAAGTTATAGCGAAGAACGAAGTGTTTTTGGATAGGTTTCAGTAGTACGTACTATAGAAGATATTGAAAGAGTTGTTCAATAAATGGTAAAACCGGAGACGTATTAAATTCGGAATATGTGTTCTAAATCTTTCTACTCCTTAGCATCGAGTTACCACCACGTATCTTTAATGTATAGCGCAATAAAATAATCTTCTTATTGAAGGTTTTACAGAGGTTTCGCAATAATATCACCAGTGCGATATTCCTAATTGGTCAGGGGCTAGGCAGGTTTCGTGCAAAAGGGGTGAAGAATCGCCCAGATTAGTTTCCACAGAATAACTTTCTTGTCCGCTTCTGCAATTTTGTCTAAATCAGAAGCAGTTACTCCCCCTTGTTCCCTTTAGTTAAATTAGTGATCTTCCAAAGTATGGTGTAATGTATAAACGAGTTAAGAATAACTCGAAAAACGTTACTGATCAATTGGACAAATTTGAACTGTGACTGGCGACTGGGCCAATAAAAATATAACGTTTTAAAAACATATAATGGTAACTAGAAAAAAAATATATATATATATATTAGGGGAAAAATGACCGCATTTCGGTCTAAGCCTATTGGAGGGTGACAGGGAATACATTGATGTTTTTTCGATTCTGTGATACGTTGAATATGTTCTAAACTTTCTACATACATAATTCACAAACATATATATATATATATATATATATATATATACAGAAAAACTACGAACCGAAAAAAATACGACCCGTTTAAATCAGAATAGTGAATCGTATCTCGTTGTAATTAAACGTCCACATTTCACAAACCCTAAAGGAGTTTTCCGAACAAATAATATAACATTCGTATTATGTTCAGAAAATAATTAGTTATTGTTATTTCAAACCTATTATGTAATAGCCGTCTATGTCTCTTCTTTTGGCTTTTATCCTCTTGCCGATTTCTGGCCGATTTTGGCTCTAATAGAAAGCTTCAATGACGACGCTATTAATTGAGTAACCGGAAGGTAAAGACATGTTTCGTAGTCAATAATGTGGGAAAAGAATGGTTACTACGTTCCATGATTGAAAACTCGAAATCTTCAAATCACGCATATTTGATGTCATTGCTAATGGTATATATAGTATTATTTTTGATCAGAGATAAGAAAAAGAATTACCTGTGACCCATTAATACGGAAGTTCAAAAAATCTTCTGCTTAATTGTTTCTTAACAAAGAAATTTAAAGAAACTGTTCAAAACGCTTCTCTATTAGATAGATGTAAAAAAAAACTGTCTAAAATAAACCTACTGTGTCTTTCTTCGAACGAGTCAGATGAGTGTTCTATTTTCTATGATTGTAAATATAATTTCTCTACTTGAACTTATATAATAAAAATAATAATACTAAATAATATTGATTATATTCACAATTTATAAATACGAGTATATGAAATATATAAATATATATTTGAAAAATATTTTTGAGAAATATTTTGTGGGTGTAGTGTTACTGAAAATGAATTTCATAATAAATGTTGGTGTAATTAGAAAATAAGACTATATATGTTTGTTAAACTAGTATATGCCGTTAATAATAAAAGACAATTTTTTCTGAAAAAACTAATTACCCATATTATATAATGTTAAAATCAGTATGAGCGATGTTATTGATTATGTTGGTGTACATAATAATCGTTCATTGTCACTTTGTATAAAAATATACAGTATATATATATATATATATATATATATATATATATATATATATATATATATATATATATATATATATATATACATATATATAAAGAAGAAAACAAAGTAATGTATCTGTACGATGACTCTATTTTGTAATATTTGTAAGTGTTTGTAAATATAAATGTCAAACCACAAAAACTATAATTAGTGTCTGATAAATGACATATCTTTTTTGTATCAACAAAAGTATTGTGAATATATGTATCTTATCTGTGCTTAGCTGTTTTAGGTCTTTGTGTCTTCACAGATTTTATTGTGAACATTTTCTCAGTGTTGGTGTGGTTACTACAATATGCAAAACTTTTAATTATCCTTAAATTATTATATCTATATAATAATAATTATTATTATTATTAAAGTAATGTATTTAGTATCTATTTAACCTGAAAGCAAGTGCACACATTCGTATTTTTCCCTGAATTTTACTTTCAATAGTCAATAGAAATCAATTGACACTGTATGTTTCAGCAACATATTAACAATAAAAGTTCTTTAATATTGTTTTGTTAATCAAAAGATTGTGCCAAAATATTTTTTTAATTGCTTGCTATAATGGAGATAAAAATAAAGTGCATTCTAGCTGGCTGTGAATGCACTTCATCGAATTGAAAATGTGTGCATTTTGTTAGAATATAAATATATATATATATATATATATATATATATATATATATATATATATATATATGAATTAATATCATAATAACTATTGAAGTAAATAAGAATAGAAGGGTCCAAAGTAACAAGCGAAAAATTGAGGTTTCTAAAAGTAGTTTCTGGTCCTTGTGTAATTAATACCAATGTGTTAAATAGGCTTTTTATGAAAAAAAACAGGGAAAAACAAAGTATTAATGTAATTTTTAAAATCAAAAACAGTTCTAAATTTCATCCATGTTAGTAACAAACATTTCATTGTAGTAACAGTGCCTAATACACTTATATAAAATAAAATTGACAATATAAATACCGAAAAAAGAAATCTCCTTTGCAAAACAAATACGATTTATCTGTTGTAATAATAAATTACAAATAATCGCGGAAGGCCTATTAAAGGATGCTGTCCACTACTCTTATATAATCTACATATATTATAAATATATTGAAATACATATAAACAAATATAAATATATATACATGTTAGAATATAAAAAATATTGTATGATTTTTGTATTTATTCTGTTTTTAGTTAGAAAAGAATTATAAATTTATTTATCAATGTAGTTCAGAATTTAAAATCTGCTGGTCCAAAGCTTTAATGTCGTGAAGAGAGAGGATAATAACATATATGTGTAAAAAAAATGAAGAAATATTGTCACAAAATTACCGTCTTTCAAGGCTGTAAAATTATCTCTGTTGGTTATTGGTGTATTTTCGATGTTTAAAAATATATTCTAAACTAAATGTTACTTATTATAATTGTATTTAAAATAAGAGCAAAAAAAACAGATAATTTAAAAAAATACTAAGAAATTAATCAAATAAGGTTAAGTGTTTTATCATGCGTACATTTTAAGAGAACAAATTTTTGAGTTTGTTCTCCCTGTATTGTCTATCTCAATTCAAAGTAACCACTGCTTTAGTTTGTATGATTTTTCCAATCTGTTTCAATATAACTTTGGGCTTGCCTGACATATCAGCATGATATCTTCAACCATTCAAATAATAATTAATACTTTAAAATTTTTATTTGGGCTGGCTGGATTTCCAACAGGTTCCATTGCACTACTGTTACAGAACTACTTCAAATGCTACTGAAATCAGCTGTTTGAAGAATATTTATTATTTGATAAAAAAATTGTCACTGGAAGGTCAGCAAGCCAAATTATAAATAAGATGGAACTGGAAAATCAACAAAAATTCTTTAAAAAATTTCCATTCCTCTCAAGTTTCTACACACTAACATTAACCAAAATTCTTTAGATATATCTTAATAGTCTTTCCCAAGAAAACATCTAAAATTACATTAAAAATATTACACCTCAATTCACAATTTGCCAAACATTACAAACACCATTATAACTCACCTTATAACCACTGTATGGATTTCATTTTAAAATCCATCACACTTTTCCACATTTGGAGCACTTAATCATTATATAAATATATATATATTTATAAACTCCTATCTTACCAAAATCAAAGGGTAAAAACAATTTTACCTTTACTATATGTTTTACTTAATTAAAAATTATAAAAAAATTAGAGAATTAGTAAACAAATAAACTGCTCTATTATAATGCAGTCTCTACTTTACTGATCTCCAGATTAAAACTATATGTATGTATTTAATATATTATCGATAAGTGTTATTATGTACAGTACATACAAATATTAATGGCTGTTGATAATTACTATTTATTTTTTTAATTGTTGATTTCCAAAGTTTTGAAAGTATTGTGTATGTTATCCTTTATTTCTGTTACTAAAAATTGATATATTAGTTTTTAAATAATCAGTTTTATATGCATACTATATATTGTTGCAATACACAAACACTTTTAAGCACACAAAGGTAGGAAAAAAATAATGGGACAAATTGTGACAGGTACACTCCATGTATGTTTGAAAGAGTATATTGTGAATTTTGATATTTGTGTTATTTTTGAAAAGGATGTGTATATGTGTAACAGACCCAACAATTGGTAATTTAAATAAAGAATAAACAGAAGCTGAATTGGAAATGACACTGCTTTATGTATTGAACCTTATCCCAGCTTTTTTGGAAGATTTGATACCATTGATTCATTTATTCCATATTATCATTGGTATTTACTGTAATTAATTAAGACAAGAAAAGTAAACATTGTATGAATTTTATTAATTTATATGTTTAAGTTGGGTATATATACACAGAACATTACAAGCTACCAATAACAGATCTTTAGTGACAGCACTGACTGTATTTTATAATTTCATCCCAAGAATAGTTTTATCCTAAACTTCTTCAAATACAGTCTTACTTAAACTTAAAAAAATGTCTCATTGAACAAATTTATAAAGATCACAATTCTTACACAGTTTAATTTGAAAGTTTTCATTTAACTTTGATTAAATTTTCTGTTATTTGAAATAAGGGCTACTTCACTACACATTCTAATTTTTCATCTTTGTCCTTCTTAATCAGCTCCATGTGAATAATTTTTGGCTTCTTGAACTCAGTCCAACCTTTGGTCCCGGCTTTGCCCAATACCCATTCAGGAGTTACAGCAACAGTGGCCGCCTTCTTCTTAATAGATTTGTAATCGAAATCCTCACTGGGCAAGCATTTACTAACTGGGATCGGCTCTGATACAATGAGGTTCTTCTCGCTGAGAATAACCTGAGAACTGGACAGTAACCTGATGCCAGATGATGAATTGTCGATTTCTGAAGTAGGTTCTTTGTGCTTTCTTTTTCTCTTCTTTTTTCTGATCTCCGATGGTTCAACTTCCTCTATTAAGCTGACAAGAAAAACAATTCGAGATAAGAAATCAGCATTGAATAAAGAGAATAAATCAACAGAGGTAACACACCAATCAAAATGGATATTGTTAAGTTAAATTTTAATGGTGAAAATCCCAAAGTGATGAGAATAAATTTAGAGAATTTATATAAAGGGGAAATTGCTTTATGGGTGTTACTTGAGGCTATGTAGCTCAGTTGGAATAATTCCTGACTAATATTCAAGAGGACTCAGGATCAAATCCAATTCATAAGTACTACCCATACCTTTCAAGTCGTAAAAACAATTTATTTGCAATGAATTCTTTGAATCCATTCTTGGGCTTCTCCTCCTTGCAATCCGATTCTGTGTTGTCTTCTGAAAAATTGAATTATTAATCAATAACCTCTTTCTACTCCAGTCCACTAAATTCCACTAATCCACTAAATTCATACAATAAAACACTAATCACAACAAAATCATAATAAAATCAAAATTAATAATAACCATGCAATAATCAAATATTTGACTTAATAATAATTGTCTCAGGACGAATGATATATTTGACATTCTGCTCTTTTAACTCTGACTCTTCAACAACGTACTTAATTTTGCAAACGTAAAACAACTTCTCATATAAATAAGCATTCCTACCTTCTTTGTTAAAAGAAGACCCTTTGTAGCATTTATTTATGAAGTCGCAATTGACAACATCTCTCATCGCTTCATAATCAACGTCTTCATCGGACGATGACATGCTGAGACGTCTTCAGTTAACTGTATTTAAACATAAACAACATTTAACTTTTCACGGGAAGGTTATTACCGCGTTCAGTAGGCTTAGAGGTTAGAACGTATCGCGGGTGGTTCTTGATCGGCTCTGATGATTCCTAAAGTTGTGAAAATTCAAATTCAAATTAGAATTAGTTATAATAATCATTTAATATTTGTTTTCTGGTTTGCGAGGGGCTGGAATACTGTAGTTTTCGCGTTCTTCTGCCTCCTGTCGCTAGTTTTGAAAACCGAATTTTGGAAAACATTCCTTCCTACTGTCCTGCTCACAATTTGAGATTTACAATTCAAAATATGCAGTACGTCATTACAGTCGTTTTAGTTACAAACAATGAATAGAAAAATAATGGATTGGAATTAATATTATTCGCAGAAGGATGCATTGTACAAACTACAGCTTGTAGATGTTTGACACTCATGCGTTAAATGTACATTAATATAAGAAATAAGCGAGCTGTGGTAATTCACATATTTCATTAAATAATTCAGCGACACGTTGAAATTGAATACGCGTATAATATAAAAAAATGTGGCCATGATTGGCCGCGTGGGTGAGAATAATGGGAAGTTAATTAATTATATAGCAATACAATTTCGCGTGTTGCTGCAGGCTATCGAAGTGACGACTTCCTTCCGTGACAAAGGAAACGGAAACAACAGATAATCACGATAATTGCGAATCACCGTGTAACAGTATTCATCGTGCAGAGTGATAGGTAGTCGGGCCTTTAGTGCCCAGATCACAATCAGCAAACTCTCCAAAAGAAAATCTGATTTTGGGAAACTCCTAAAACTAGAGTAACAGGGAGTAGGGATCATGCAGTCTCAGGGAAGAGTCGGACAGCACAGGTCGCTGAGCGGAAACCGAAGTTTTTGGAGATGAACGTTTCAGGATACTACATAGCAATCCTCTTTACGTTGTCATCGGTATCAGGTCGGGCATCTATGCCGAAGGTGAGAGAAAACATTAGGAGATCAACGATTGAAATTACGCCTATTACTTTAACTTAAGAAATCGTATTGGAATACCAATTTTGTAGCGTAGAAATCATCAGGATAGCTTTCCGTCAAGTCTCCCACCAAATCTGTTCTTTTCACGCGTATCCTACGCGCTTATATGTACAAATATCATTCTTATTCCCGGATATTTGCGAGTTTTTGACACAATAAAGTGTGGAACTAAATGCCTGCTCGGGGGATATATTTCAGGGGACGAAGATTTTTATGGTATTTGACCACATAGGGAACTGCCCGGGCGCGGCCGGCCTTGACACAGATTATCTCGATTGGTCAGTAACAAAAGTTGGAAGGGACAAAATATTGATTAATGGTAAAATTAAAATCAAAAGGGTCTTGGAGGGCGTCAGCGTAAGTTCACTTTACATTTATGATAATAGTTATTATTAATATGAATTTCTTTAATCTATCCCCGTTTTTATACTGTATGCTCAAGCTATACCTTTTATCCGAGAGATCGTTTATGCAAAAAATTATAAATAACAAAAAAATATTAAGAGTTATGTAATAATAGAAGACCATGTGACCATATCAGACCTAATTATCTAAAGTGGCCACGAATTTTAAATTCTAGTTGCTTTATTTGTGGATTAACTGACAGAAAATGTAATTTACTTTTTTACTTGGTCGGATGTTCGATTGAATCTCCATTGGCTCCATTAGGCGCTGGCGGTGCTATCGAAATGCGAGGATAGAGGCTTGAAAACCTGCGAACAATTCTTCAGGGTCCCTTTCAAAGACATTTGCGAAGTGTTAGAAGTCAAGGACCAATATTGGAGCGGCACTGTAAGCACGACGCGTCCTCCCATCAACTGCAAGAGCATAAAGCCGGTCAGTATCATCTCCAGGTATAGACCTTAGAGCGAATAGTGATGTAGTACAAGAGGACAGCCGTCAGTTCAGTAGGGGGCGGTAACAGTGCGGTGCGAAGTAGTCGAAGTTGAGTAACAGCGTAGTGACAGTGTGTCAACATTGTAGTGACAGATGTAGTTGTGTTTGTCGAAGCTCACTTCACAATCCGAAATGGGACAACCCCCAAATACCATACGCCATTTAAGCCTCTTTAATAAGTTACACCACCGTCTTTTTTTTCAGGATACATATGTAGTGGAGAACGGAACTATGGACTTGAGTTTGGCGCATGACATTATCAAGAATATCCCCAACGTCCATGAATACTTCTGGATGATGAAATTCATATCTATGATCAAAAACAAAAGAGTCGGTTGTCTCTATTATACAGGGAAATTGGAAAAGATCAAAGCTTAACTCCTTCGTTTCTACCATTTGCTGTCTTCAACCAAAAAAACATAAATGAAAAACATAAATTTCAAAATAAATCATTCCTACCATCTTTATTAAACGAAGATCCTTTGTAACATTTATTTATGAAGTCAAATTGACAACATCGCGTCATAATCAATGTCTTCATCGGACGATGACATGCTGAAACGTTTTAAGTTGACAGTATTTCAACATCACCCACTTTTTTTAATAATTAAGTTTAATTTTTCGTTTCATAATTATATTATGACACAATCGTATAATAATATAACGATGATAAAGTCAAAAACCATGTCCAGTAAATCAATGAAAATTGATTTATTTGTATTAAAATTTGAGAGAGTCCTTTATTCTCTACAAATAATTTTCAATGCAATAAATATTATTCTAAACAGAAATACAATTTTTAAAAATCTTGTTTAAAGTTTCTGTTTGCAGTAGAAAAGTATAAAATGATCATAGAGAAGAATCGTTCACAACTTCCATCCGTAGAATCGAAACGAATTATCAAAGACGATATGTTTCGTCCAAAGAACCACAAAACGTTATGTTCATTAACATTTATTTTCAAGTTTTGATAGTTACTTTTGTTACTTTTTAACTACAAAAGTACACATTCTCAAGATATGTCCTCAACATTTCCGCATCACACTCAGGGGGCGTTAGTGTATGGGTGCAAGTGCACTCAGCGAACGATTTTTGTGAAACTAGCGCCCCTAAGGATGTTGCGGAAATGTTCTCAACTAAAGTGCGTTGGGTATACTTGCACCGATAAACTAGCGCCCCGTGAGGGTGGTGCGGAATTATACTTAACTAAAGTTCGTTGGGGTCACTTGCACCGATAAACTAGCGCCCCCTGAGGCTGGTGCGGAAATTTACCTAACTATAGTTAGTTTAACATACCTGTTTTGCGGTATGCGAGGGGTTGGAATACCGTAGATTTCGTGGATATATATATATATATATATATATATGACAGGCCACCACCACAATACAAGTGACAGTGCAGTGAGGATGCCCAAAAAACATCCAATGCAAAAGTGACTAACACCGCTGAAGCTACTGAAGATGGCGAGCAGCCGAAACGGGTCTAGCAAAAGACCAAACCAGCGAGACAGAAACACTATGGTATTCCAACCCCTCGCGGACCACAAAACCGGCATTCCAAACTAGGTACTGTCTGTAGGTTTTAAAAGGAGTTTGACACTCATGCGTCAAATGTACATTAAAATAAAATATAAGCGTGCTGTCATAATTCACATATTTCATCAAATAATAGTGGCAGGTTGAAATTGACTACTTGTAAACTATAAAAAATGTGGGCATGATTGGAAACATGCTTCGTGATTTTGGAAAGGTAATTAATCATACAACAATATTTGGAATCTTGCTGCAGGCTATCGAAGTGTCGACTTCCTTCCGTGACATAGGAAACGGAAACAACAGATAATCATAATGATTATGTCGATGCAACCAGTAACAGTACTCATTGCGTAGAGGGTGCAAGAGGTAAGCACTACCTACATCTACTATCTGCTGCAGGGTAGCAGTCGCACAGGTAAAACTCAGTTTTTGGAGATGGACACTTTGAGATGCTTTATATTAATCCTCGTTACGATGTCTACAGCATCTCCGCCGAGGGTAAGAGAGAACATTAGGAGAAATACTGTTAAAATTAGGACTATTAAATTAATTCAAGAAGCTGTATTGCAGTGATTATTAAAATCCTACCGAGGAATTGAGAATCCGCCTATAGTAAAAACTATGAAATTGTTCCTCGTTTAGTAATAACAGCCTGATATAATAGAGTGTGGAGCTAAACGCCTACTCGAGGTATATTTCAGGGAACGAAGATGTTTATGGCATTCGAAAACGTAGGGAACTGCCCGGGAGAGTCGGGCCTTGATTCGGAGTACTTGAATTGGACAATAACCAGAGCCGAAAGGGACGTAATATTGATAAATGGTATAATTCGAATCAAAAGGGTCTTGGAGGGAGTCAGCGTGAGTTCAGTTTACCATCATTAAATATGAAAATAGTTACTTCTATATAAATATGTAATAGTTAATTTAATGTAATTGTAAATTATACTTCATTCAGTTAATAATGTGAATTCATTTAACCTTCTTCATTTTTTCTCTATTTTTATGTGTATTTATGTATTTTATAGCCAAGCTATTGTAAATGTTTGCCGAGCGTTTAAATTTAAATTATGAATATTATTCGGATGTTTGATTGAATCTATTGGGTCCACAACATTAGGCGCTGGCGGTGCTATCGAAATGCGAGGATAGAGGGTTGAAAAGCTGCGAACAATTCTTCAGGGTCCCTTTCAAAGACATTTGCGAAGTTTTAGAAGTCAAGGGCCAACTTTGGAGCGAGACGATACGGTCGTTACATCCTCAGATGAACTGCAGGAGTATAAAACCGGTCAGTATCATCTCCAGGTATAGACCTTAAAGTGAATAAGGATGTAGCACAAGAGTAACAGCGCTGTTGAGTGTGGTCGAAGTTACGCTGTCACATCCTAGTGCCATCCGAAATGGGACAAACATAAATATCATAGGCGAGTTGAGACTTGTTATCAGCTACATAGTACACCATCGTTCTTTTTTTTCAGAATACTTATCTAGTGGAGAACGCAACCATGGACGTGGCGTTGGCGCGTGACATCGTCAATAACCTGCCCAACATCTACGAATCCTTCTGGAAGTTGAAATTCACAACTATGATCAAAAAAAGAAAAGTCGGTTGTCTCTATTATTCGTGGAAATTGGAAAAGATCAGAATTTAATCCCGATGTTTTAGCGAAGTCATCATCAACCGAAAAAACATGTATGGGCCTCCACAAACGTGAGCCATGCTGAAAACAACCAGACGCAGAAATGTTTAGAATGTGGTTCTCGAAATTCTACATAATCCTAATTCGAATTTGGATATTTTAATATAAATTTATAGTTTGGTGTGTGGATAAATTCGTATTCCGTGCGATCTAACTCGCGCGCGTTTACAGGATTGTTAATGGAGGTTTATAAGGTTTTCTATCATAAATAAATACAAATTATAGCGAAATTTTGTTTCCTTTTATTCGATCCTTCCATTTTTTCTCGATTTAAACGAGATTTTCGTTTTCATCACATTAAAACACAGATGATCAAAATATCCAAATGATGCATTGAATATATTACTGCCTCCATAGGCATAAATACTGAATGCATACCATATAAGTATGAATATATATTCAATTGGTACTGTACCAACACCAGTTGAAACGCATCCACTTTGCTCGAGCTCGAATTCTATTGCGGGACAGGTCCCAACCTGATTTTCCAGTCCGATTGATCGCTTTCATTGATTTGGGTTTTTCGTTACAATAAGCAGAAAAACAGTGCCGTGATTTTAGTGATATATTTAAAATTTTACCTATTATATCTTATCAAGGAACCGGATTCGATATCTTATCTTTCTGGTACTCTCTAGTGGGAATGAACCCAGCAGGAGATATATAAAAATGAAAGTTTGTGTGTGTGTTTGTCGCTCATACAAACCCACACCGTTGGTCCGATTTCGTTCAAACTTGATACACGTATCTGTCATCCCCAGGAAGGAACCGTACACATCTTTTCATCTAAATGGGCCAACAACACGTTAACAAGCAATCTGTTAACAATTACAGGCCTTTTTGTAACACTTAATTGCATCCAACGTGAGACAGAGGCAAATATACTCCACTGAAAAAGTTACCGAATTATCAGAGTTATATATTCAGTTATATTCACCCTACCGTTCCGGGATTTTCCTGAGTTCGCTAAGTGGGGAATTAACGTTGAAGATGTTGGCTGCTGTGAGCATCAAAAGCTACAGGAGGCTGTGAAGGAAGGTTATATTCGGCGGTGAAGGTTTTCAATATTCCAAATGCCTACTTACGAACTTGCGTTTCTCTCCAAAGTATTACCTAAGGTAAGCAATATCATTTCAAGTATTTTATTATATGAGTATACGAAGTACATTTTTTAAGCACAATTTCTCTCACAGTTAATTGAAATATGTTTGACCGTAGACTGAGCTAGCCACGATCCTGAAAAGGACTGCCAATTCAATATTCAACACTGGCGGAATAATACGCAGGATCGACAATCTGGGATCGAGGCAGATGCCATACAAGACAAGTAATCATGGAGCTGTTCACAAAGAAGCCAAGTTAGTTGAGAAACATTTATTTTTAAACATTACATAGAAATCTTTTGGGTTATCACTGTGCTTTATCTAACTGTAAATTCATTTTTAAACATATTTTTAATAGATTCTTCAATCCTGAGGACTCTTTATAGTGAAAAGTGGTAATATTAAAAGGATGTATCTGCAGGAAACTTCATCATAACCTACATTTGTTCAAGCTGCTGCTATTTTATTACTTTTAACAATAATATACTTCGTAGGTTTTTTAATTTCATTTTCATATAATTTTTCTGTAATGCTAAGAAGTATTGTTAGGATTATTACAATACTACATTACTGTATCACTAAAATACTGTTGGTATTGTTAGTATACTATTGTTTTTTAAGTGGAGTAGCTAAGGAATATTGCACATATTTCTACTCCTTGATCTTTCATTTATCACAGAAACTTTACCATCTATTTATTTAAATTATTATTCACTTTCCTTAACTGAACATGTTACCAAAAAGAAAAGATTAAAAATTGTGTAAACTGTAGTTATTTTGTTACTGATAAGAGATGAAATGTATTATAATCTTCTTTTCACCATTTTTGTTTCTCTGTATTCCAGTTATTTTGTGCTTGAATTTAATGCACCACCTTCAAAACTGGAAGCCCTCCAAGACGAAATTAATCGGGACATTGACATCATAAGGAACCGAATCTTCAGAACTCACCATGATGAGCCAACATTTGAATGTACAATCGAAGAAGAAAAGCGAGCAGCACCATACAGGTAATTATATGTAATTACAGGTAAAAACAGGTTACATTACAGGTAATTACAGGTAAAAATTTAACACTTTTTTATTCAGCAGTTAGCTACCAGTTTGTTATGAGGTTATGATTCAACTTAAGTGAATTAGGTGAATCAATTTTTTTGGTGACTTATACTAACTTACATTTACTGTATCTATGCCAAAATTCTTAGAAATACAATTACTTCCAATTATACACTTATGAGTTTTATAATATCCATGTTAAGAATGCAAATAAGTGTGCTAGTTGTTCTTACACAGGCAACAATGATATAAATTATTAGCAAGATATAAATTAAATTCAACATTTTAAGGCAGTCTAATTATTATTCTTTCTCAGTCATTTTACCTCCATGAACAATCATTTCTGAAAAATGATATTTGTAATTTTATTTTCAGGAAAGAGGTTGTCAAAATGTTGGATCAAATCAAGCGGAAAGAGGCAAAGAAGAAGAGGTTCAAGTACAATACTGGACTGGATTACTATCCTTTCCAGAAGTAGTTTTTTTGAATATTTTTTTACCAGTCATAAATGTAGGATTTTTTCCTATTATAATCTATTCTAATGTGAATTGTAAATATAAATTGTATTACGTAGTGTAGTTGAAATTACTGTTTCCTGTTAGTAAGAGAATTAATTAAAAAGACTCTGAGACTTTCCACTGATATATATATATATATATATATATATATATATATATATATATATACAATTTTCAGACTAAAATATGCGTTAACCTGGGCAAACTCTGGCTCAATAGCGTTCACATAAACTCAGATTAACTGAACAAATCATTATAAGGTAATCACTTACCTGGGGAGTACCATAATGTTATTTATTATATTGCTTTGGTTGTCATGATATTAGTATGTCAACAAATTGGAATATACTATGATTATGAAAAATGTACTCCTATTTACCAACCTTGTACCATTACCCAATTTTCTTGTTTAACAACAAAAAATATTACCCAATATTTTGTGGAAATTTCATTATACATTTGAACACTTCAGTCACAACTTAGATTTGAAAAGGTTCTATATATTTACCATCTATCTGCTTTTGCCATATTAAAGTGCAAGGGTGTAGAAATGTATATTTTTATTACAATTATTTAGCAGGTGCAGAGATAATTGAGTGATAATCATAAACAGGAAAAATATTTTTAGATTGATGAAATTCTTTATAAGAGCAATGGAAAAAATTAACTACTGGGGCTATTGTTTATCATATATATTTATTATCTACTAAGATAAAACATAATTACAGTATAAAACTCAAATTTTCATAGCTGTTCTTACTGAATGGCAGAGATAAAGTTGAATATATGTTACCAAAATGAATATCTGAAAACTGGCATGAAAAAGTCTGAAAAATTAAATAATGTTCACACACACATATATCATTCCTTTTATTAATTATAAATTTGTCGTTTTTTAATTAGCCCTAATATATGTAAGGGTGAAAATGTCCTCATGTTCAATATGAACCATGTTGCCAACTCTGTACACACCTGCTCAAAAATTGTGTTAAACAATTTTTATAATTATGACCAATATTTGAAGTTATTTAAATTAGACTAAATTTTTCACCTATAGTTTAAATTTTGCAATCGTGATATAACCAACTTAAGAATAAAGTTGGCAAAATATATTAAGAAAATGTTAGTTTTGTCCGCAAAAAATTTAATTTAAAAATAATACACAGAATAACAAACATTCAGTAAAGATTAGGTACATAATACAAAGAGAATAATACGGGTATTTTGAAATAATAAAATAACCCATTCGCATTTCGCTTGTGTCATTGTAAACAATTCTTCAAAATGACACTGCAAAAATGTCACGAACGGTGGTGGAAAATAAGGCGCAAAGACACATTTCAGAAAACCGGCACCAAAAAGTTTACGGTGTAAAAAGTATTTAGCGACCAGCTCCATTAATTTTAGAGTTCATAGTCGTCAGGGTGGTAGAGTTCGCTGAGTAACCTGTACACATAGGAGGGAGCGTGACCTGCAGTATTCGATATGAACAGTGTTACCAACTCGGGGGGCACGTAATCGAAAACCGGATTGTACACGTGAACTTTGGACAGTATATCGCCGTCCGAATACTTAAGCACGCCTTCGGGGGACACGAAATTGTTGAACAAGTCCTGGTCGTAGGAACAGAGGTATTGGGGCGAGAGCTGGTAGAGGGGCGCTAGGACGAACACGGGCACCGAATAGTGTTTGGCGGCCAGAGCCACGCTATGGCTACCACTGATGGCCCTCAGACCGCCGTTGGCCATCACCGTGTGCGTCCCGATGATGACCTTGTTCACCCTGGACATCATCCCGAATATCGCCGAATCCGGTATTATCGTAGTCTGTATTTTGCTTTTGGCCAAACTGATGGCCATGTCGTGGCCCTGGTCCAGCGGTGCGCAGGCGGCAACGAACACTTGAAACTTCCTGTCCTTGGCCGCGGTCTTCAGGAAGGCCTCCACGGCTTTCGACATACCCAGTGTCATTATGATCTCGTTCGAGTGTATGTGCTCGCGCGCCTGCTGGGCCATGTTTTCGGCGCTCGTTTCGAGTTCGATCTGAAACTCGTTGACGTGGTCGATTATCGCCGATTTAAGCTCGGGCACGGTCGTAGTGTAGTCGTCCACCTGACCTTCGCTCGTCACGATCTTGTGCAACGACTCTTCGGTCTCGTCCTGCTTGTTCTTGCAACACACGACGTACTCCTCTCTGATTATCTTCAGCACTCTCCTCACCATATTGCCTACTGAGGAGTGAAAAGGCATCTCCTTTGTGATGACCTTTCCTTGTTCTTTGACCATCTGCAACAGATCCTGGGCCGTCTTCCATCCCGTATTTGTGATTAAATCCTTCAACAGATTCACCGTCTCGATGGTGATTGTGTAACTCCCGCTGATCTGTTCGTATTTCACGTCGTAAATAAAATCCCTCACGCGCCCGTCCACATCGTACACTTCCTTTTCTTCCACCATAATTTCGAATAACTTATAATATACCGTCCTCGTTTTTAAAATAGGAAAATAACTAGTACTGAGTAAGGCACATTGATATAAACTCCCGAGGCAGGTTATTTTTCCATTGACATATGATGCTGCTGCCAACATGGCCTTCCTATTGACCCTAAACAACCTGTATTATAATTTTGAAAAACAATATACGTCGACTCTATAAATACGGACATTTTAAACGCTCTATAACTGTCTGAAAAAAGTCCTAATAAACATTTTAAACGAAGTTATCATTTTAATGACATATACACGTATCTAACCTGCGCCTCGAAGATGGCTGTGCAACAGTGTTATGGGCCTAAGGAAGGTTTCAGTTGTGGTATTGTTATAATTGTTTATGCCGTTTCATTTTCGAAATTTTAAGAATAAATAATGAGCGAGAGCGACGACGATTTGACGATAGGTGGTCGGGAATGGGACAGAATGGCCGGTGCTGTGAAAAGGGTGAGAACATCGATATTATTTGGGATACATTCCCCTATTTAAAAATATAGGAAATGTTTCTTTACTCTTTGTAATAAATTTATTTTAATTCGGACTGTAAAGAGGTGTTTCACTGCACCGCTACAACTACTAAGCTTTGCTGTACTGATCATTTCAGTACTTCTGTTGCAAATTTCAACTGGAGCTTGTAAGCAGAATTAAAAGTGTACTTTGATTTCAAATTTTCCACAGCGGAACTCTAATAAATGCTGCATTTCTGTTTATTATAAATAATAATTTTCCATTACTGTTCCAGGAAGGTTTTAGAGAAGGACTGTCTCAAGGAAGGGAAGAAAGTTTTCAGAGAGGATTTGACATTGGCTACAAAGCTGGATTCACTAGTGGTTCAACCCTTGGACATTTGAATGGTTTCCTACGGTGAATTATATTAACCATTTACATTTTAGTATATTTCAGTTCTAAATTAGTTAACTCAAAATGCTACCAACATTCTTTTCTTGAGAGGTTATTTAGTTTAAGTTCCTTTAATTATTGATTATATTATAAGTGTTAAATTAAGTATTATAATTCTGACTTGGTATTAGGGTGCTATCAAAATTCACACTTATCAAACTAATTATTGCAGTTTTAAATCAAATATAACTAAAACATACTGTATAATAAAGATACTAAAATTGTTAGATGAATACTTGAAGTTGTGGGCACAGTTAATAAAGCATTATCAATTTTTTTTAATTTGATAAATAATTATTAAAAGAAATTATTTGTTAAAAATGCTAATTACATTTGAAATCACTTTATATTAGAGACCTGAAAGAAGATCATTTTGAAGATTAAACATATATTTGATTAATAAAATACAATGATCAAATTTATTAATTAAATCAGTGGAATGTTAATTTTTGTAAAATTAATTTCATTTTTTAACAATAATTTAACCAAATAAATTTAGTTCATAACTATTACTTCATAATATAATGAACATATTAAATAAGACATTTTAAAGCTAAATAATCTAAATATAAATATATTTTTCAAAAATTCCAGATTTGTTGAAGAATTCAAACAGCTGAAATCAGTATTGGATGAAAATAAAATTACTTATAGACATAATGAAAAACCTTCAAGAGGTGCCTGTATCATTTGCCCACAGGGGAAGAAGATATTCACCAAAGAAGATATGTCAAATTGTGAAATTCCACTGGACAGATTGCTGGAAGATGTCATGAAAGAACAAGAAACGTGCATAGAACAGGTCAAAGCTATGAATAGTGTTAAATTAGAGGAAATTATAAATATTGTAAATGCAAAAAAATATTGTGATATTTGAATAATTGTGTAATTAAAAGATACCATTATTAGATATGAAGAGGGATTGATGCAAAATAAAGGCTGTGATTTCTCATAGTCCTGTGTGTATGCACAGACTAATTATTCAGAAAATTCTGAAATATGTTTTTTCATAATTTATAAATAATATCCCCTGAAATTACATATTAAAATAATAAATACATAGTAATATCAATGTGAGTATCAATGAATGAAATAATGAGAATAGTAAAAGTCATCAATTTATTTACATATATTCAAAACTATAATTATTACATGAAACAATCAATCAATCAATAGAATGAAATGTACAAAACTTAAAGACAAGATCAGGAAGATAGTTCATTTGATAAAAATAGTTTGTTTTTGTTTTTTTTTAATGTTATCAAATACAACTACCATACTTCTCTACAACAGATTTGTAAAATGGAATTATTTTCTTTTTGACAATTTCTTTGCTAAGTTTAACAACTTGAAGATATTGAGGGGCAGTGTAAGAACCAGTGCAATCGGATATAACAATGCTGTAAGATAGACTTTCAAAAGCCAGTGTTATCAAGGCCTTAGCATTCTGGAAAAAAAAATTAAAATGATGAAAATTAACACAATTAAATAAAAGTTATGGTTATATTATTTTGTTATGGTTAAAAGTTAATGTTTTTCAAAATTAGTTGTAATTTTTAAAATATTTCCTCCCTATTTATTATTTAATAATTACTTGCTTGTTAATGCTGGGTTTTTAATAGTTCTACTAAAGCCCATATTTATAAACGCAAAAAAAACAAAACAAAATTTATAAATCGTTCAAAGGCTGCATGGACTACAATTATGTGTGATAATATATGATAATGCATGAATGTATTGTTATCGCGAGTGATAATACATGAATTCATTACTTTTATAATGAATAAATTTATTATAATTTATGCTTTTATAAATAAATATATAGTAATGATATACTATAAAAGAACTGCAAAATTATTTCTCATAGTAGCATACAGGTAAACAAAAACAATTTCTACAGATGTGTACATTATAATCAAAATCAAAATGTGCTTACTTTCACAAGCATCGGTGGTTCAGTGGTAGAATGCTCGCCTGCCACGCGGGCGGCCCGGGTTCGATTCCCGGCCGATGCAAATTATTTATTTATTTATTGTAATTAATTTAATTTTTTTTTTTAAATTATTGGCAATTTTCATTACTATTTCAAAGTTAATAAATTAAATATATAGAAAAAGCATAAAAAAATGATTTCTTATGAAGTTGATACATGAATATTTTAAATACAGACATGACAGCTATATAATCAGTATGTAGCAATGCATAAAGCTTGCACTATTATCACACCTGCACGTGTACATAAATAACATATACTAATTTGAATAAGAGAAACAATAATATAATAAATATATATACATATAAAATATATAGTACAATAAAAACATTACTTAAAAAATCAGAATCTAAAGTCATAAAATGAGATGTCTCACCTCAGATGCTTCTTCGTCAGGATCAGCAGAAATTTCACCATCTTGGTTAATCATACAGGTCACAGCCCGACTAGACATTTCATCTCAAGGCCGGTATTGATCAGTGCCAAACAGCCGGCATTAATTGCACACGCTAACATCTGAAATACATGTATCACATCATTAAACTTTATCAATATTGCAGGTATAATTTCTTCAGTGATATATTGAGAAACTTACTCAACCCAATCATCAGTGCTGTAACCACAATTTTAATATTATATGGAATTATTTCTATACTTATAAATGCATATCACAAAGAAAAAATAAATATGTGAAAGCATTAAATGTGTATGCAGTAAAAGTGTTTAAGCGATTGTATTACTAATAGAGTCAGTAAAATTGTAGTGATAGTTCTGTTTGGATGCTTTATCAAGGGCAATAATTACTTGGCTATGATATTTATTTAATGTGAAAGAATACCTAGAATTGTATATGTAGCATGTATGTGCTAAAATAACTATATTTCTATTTACTAAGTGTTATTAATATACATTTAATGGCAATACTTACACTGCCCCTGTTTTGAAGTTCTTGAACAATTAGTGTTATATCATTTCTGGCATAAACTTTCGGAAAAAGTGTTTCAGTGCATGCAGCCTTAATCAGACTTTCATAAGGGGTACCTAAATCCACTGCAAAAAAACAAAATGATATTCAAAATACATGTACAATGTATGGGAACAATTTCCTGAAAAGTTTCATCACAGAATAAAATTTTAATGACTTAATTTGCTTACTTCTTCACAGTATGAAAATAATTTTGGACAGAATTCATTTGAAGAAGTTTAATTAAATATATTTACACAATTATTTTTTATGTTTATAATCTATATGTAAGGCCACCCAAATTAAGAAAAGTACCAAAATATATGCTCCAGTTTTAAATTTATGGAACTATTTAATTAAAAAAAAAAAAAATGAAAGATCAACTCACCATTAGGCCCACTTTTTGACTGGAATATGGCATCAAATGAAACCTTATCAACTTGCAGCCTATTGAATTTGGATTCATCTGGTCCATAAACAGCAGCCAAAACTACTGTTTTACCTAAAATATAAATAGCAACCAGGTTTTAATCTAATCTGCACGCCTAGAATATATAAGACTGAATAAGTTTGATTATAATAGAAACAAAGATATTATGGGGGAACCATCGATACTTAATTTAAGACTGTGCATATTACTATATTTTAAATTCATGTTTATTTAAAAAAATTTAAAAACTAAATGAAAGCAACTCATAAGAGTGACAAGAGTTAATTTTAATTCAAGGATGTCTCGGTAATCTGATTATTTAATAAAATTCGGTAAATGAAAGGCGGGTACCTTGAGCTAACATAGCAGATCCGTCTGGTTTACTTAGGGGATTTAATTCGCATTTTATAGGCCTCAGAAAAATCTCTTCTGGGATGTCTAACATTTCGGTGTCTGTGCCCATTTTCTCCTCAACCAAAATAAGGGACAACAACAACAATAACCGAGGAAGGTTACACCGTTACGAATAGATGCGGGACCACGTTACCAGGCCTCCTTGATAACATTTATTTCTAGCTGTTTTTCTTATTATGATCACTTACTACATTGAATAATCATTATTTTTTTTAGCATTTTTAAGTTTATTTTTAGTAATCTAGTAATGGGTGCAAGTGGACCCAACGAACTTTAGTTAAGTACATTTCCGCAACACCCTCAGGGGGCGCCAATTTTTTTTCAGACGATTTTCGTGAAACTAGCGCCCGCTGAGGATGGTGCGGAAATGTACTTAACTAAAGTTCGTTGAGTGCACTTGCACCAACAAACTAGCGTCCCCTGAGGGTGGTGCGGAAATGTACTTAACTAAAGTTCGTTGAGTGCACTTGCACCGATAAACTAGCGCCCCTTGAGGGTGGTGCGGAAATGTACTTAACTAAAGTTCGTTGAGTGCACTTGCACCGATAAACTAGCGCCCCCTGAGGGTGGTGCGGAAATGTACTTAACTAAAGTTCGTTGAGTGCACTTGCACCGATAAACTAGCGCCCCCTGAGGGTGGTGCGGAAATGTACTTAACTAAAGTTCGTTGAGTGCACTTGCACCTATAAACTAGCGCCCCCTTGAGGGTGGTGCGGAAATGTACTTAACTAAAGTTCGTTGAGTGCACTTGCACCGATAAACTAGCGCCCCCTGAGGGTGGTGCGGAAATGTACTTAACTAAAGTTCGTTGAGTGCACTTGCACCGATAAAGTAGCGCCCCCTAAGGGTGGTGCGGAAATGTACTTAACTAAAGTTCGTTGAGTGCACAGATAAACTAGATTACTAAAATAATTTTGTTTCAATCAATTTTGGATCAACAGGAAAACTTTTATGATTGTAAATACACAAAACCAGTTAAGTTTCCCGTCATATATTTGGAAGTCAGAAACCAATAGTTGTAACCAGTTATATCTAATGAGATGGGTACTAGTCACAGTACCCAGTACAGCAGAATTGTATGCTGATTATTGTTGTATCTCTTTTACTATATTTTCACTTTAGGTTCTTTATCATCATAATAACGCACCCATAATGATTAAATATGAAAGTTATAAGTCTCATGATCAATCTGCTCAACTTTTTTTGAATCAACACCATGATTCAGTATTGGTTCTATATCATCATAACAAACAGGATGCTTAAATGAAAATGTGCAGGTTAAGTCTCATGATCAATCTACTTAAAAGCTTATTTTAACATTTCAACTGCAATTATACTATAAACACAAACTATTTCAAATTTTACCAATAATGGTGTGATATTCAGAATTAAAAAGCTCATTTTTTGAATCAACACCATGATTCAGTATTTGTTTGATATCATCATAATAACAAACCCTTAATGTTGTGTGATAAAATGCTTGGTTCATTAAAAGCTGATTCCCTTAAGCTAAATTAAGCTCCTCATTTTATTTCTAACCCACTTACCTTTTTCACATGAAATGTTTCTGAATAAACTCACATACATTTTCATTATTTATATAGTGCAAATAGCCTCAAATGCTGTTATACACCAACTTATTTATATTCTACTTATATGTAATCTGATGGGTACTAGTCATTCTAGGTCTCAAATCATTATTATATGCATGTACTGTTTCTGATGGGCTTTGGAAAGCCCAGTCAATTATGGCATTAAACAGCATAGCCTATGAATGGCATGATTGAATAATAAAACAGCATTCTCAATTACAGCATATTTAAATACAAAATGGTGTTATCATTTTTTATAATTCACATTCCTTGTGTTGTATTATCTAGAATACTTCAATATAAACACACTAATACACTTATTATTTCTATCATTTCGGGATAGTTAACAGATTAACACATTCAGATTAATGTAATGCATGCAGAATTGTATGCTGATTATTGTTGTATCTCTTTTACTATATTTTCACTATAGGTTCTTTATCATCATAATAACGCACCCTAATGATTAAATATGAAAGTTATAAGTCTCATGATCAATCTGCTCAACTTTTTGAATCAACACCATGATTCAGTATTGGTTCTATATCATCATAACAAACAGGGATGCTTAATGAAAATGTGTAAGTTGTCTCATGATCAATCTACTTAAAAGCTTATTTTAACATTTCAACTGCAATTATACTATAAACACAAACTATTTCAAATTTTACCAATAATGGTGTGATATTCAGAATTAAAAAGCTCATTTTTTTAATCAACACCATGATTCAGTATTGGTTTGATATCATCATAACAAACCCTTAATGTTGTGTGATAAAATGCTTGGTTCATTAAAAGCTGAATCCCTTAAGCTAAATTAAGCTCCTCATTTTATTTCTAACCCACTTACCTTTTTCACATGAAATGTTTCTGAATAAACTCACATACATTTTCATTATTTATATAGTGCAAATAGCCTCAAATGCTGTTATACACCAACTTATTTATATTCTACTTATATGTAATCTGATGGGTACTAGTCATTCTAGGTCTCAAATCATTATTATATGCATGTACTGTTTCTGATGGGCTTTGGAAAGCCCAGTCAATTATGGCATTAAACAGCATAGCCTATGAATGGCATGATTGAATAATAAAACAGCATTCTCAATTACAGCATATTTAAATACAAAATGGTGTTATCATTTTTATAATTCACATTCCTTGTGTTGTATTATCTAGAATACTTCAATATAAACACACTAATACACCTTATATTTTTATCATTTCTGGGATAGTTAACAGATTAACACATTCAGATTAATGTAATGCATGCAGAATTGTATGCTGATTATTGTTGTATCTCTTTTACTATATTTTCACTATAGGTTCTTTATCATCATAATAACGCACCCCTAATGATTAAATATGAAAGTTATAAGTCTCATGATCAATCTGCTCAACTTTTTTTGAATCAACACCATGATTCAGTATTGGTTCTATATCATCATAACAAACAGGATGCTTAAATGAAAATGTGCAGGTTAAGTCTCATGATCAATCTACTTAAAAGCTTATTTTAACATTTCAACTGCAATTATACTATAAACACAAACTATTTCAAATTTTACCAATAATGGTGTGATATTCAGAATTAAAAAGCTCATTTTTTTAATCAATACCATGATTCAGTATTGGTTTGATATCATCATAACAAACCCTTAATGTTGTGTGATAAAATGCTTGGTTTATTAAAAGCTGAATCCCTTAAGCTAAATTAAGCTCCTCATTTTATTTCTAACCCACTTACCTTTTTTCACATGAAATGTTTCTGAATAAACTCACATACATTTTTCATTATTTATATAGTGCAAATAGCCTCAAATGCTGTTATACACCAACTTATTTATATTCTACTTATATGTAATCTGATGGGTACTAGTCATTCTAGGTCTCAAATCATTATTATATGCATGTACTGTTTCTGATGGGCTTTGGAAAGCCCAGTCAATTATGGCATTAAACAGCATAGCCTATGAATGGCATGATTGAATAATAAAAACAGCATTCTCAATTACAGCATATTTAAATACAAAATGGTGTTATCATTTTTTATAATTCACATTCCTTGTGTTGTATTATCTAGAATACTTCAATATAAACACACTAATACACTTATTATTTCTATCATTTCCGGGATAGTTAACAGATTAACACATTCAGATTAATGTAATGCATGCAGAATTGTATGCTGATTATTGTTGTATCTCTTTTACTATATTTTCACTATAGGTTCTTTATCATCATAATAACGCACCCC
The DNA here is from genome assembly GCA_019843655.1 of Lethocerus indicus. Classification (NCBI taxonomy): domain Eukaryota; kingdom Metazoa; phylum Arthropoda; class Insecta; order Hemiptera; family Belostomatidae; genus Lethocerus; species Lethocerus indicus. The sequence goes on along the minus strand of JACDQD010000009.1, from coordinate 15,233,098 downwards.
TAATGATTAAATATGAAAGTTATAAGTCTCATGATCAATCTGCTCAACTTTTTTTGAATCAACACCATGATTCAGTATTGGTTCTATATCATCATAACAAACAGGATGCTTAAATGAAAATGTGCAGGTTAAGTCTCATGATCAATCTACTTAAAAGCTTATTTTAACATTTCAACTGCAATTATACTATAAACACAAACTATTTCAAATTTTACCAATAATGGTGTGATATTCAGAATTAAAAAGCTCATTTTTTGAATCAACACCATGATTCAGAATTGGTTTGATATCATAATAATAACAAACCCTTAATGTTGTGTGATAAAATGCTTGGTTCATTAAAAGCTGATTCCCTTAAGCTAAATTAAGCTCCTCATTTTATTTCTAACCCACTTACCTTTTTTCACATGAAATGTTTCTGAATAAACTCACATACATTTTTCATTATTTATATAGTGCAAATAGCCTCAAATGCTGTTATACACCAACTTATTTATATTCTACTTATATGTAATCTGATGGGTACTAGTCATTCTAGGTCTCAAATCATTATTATATGCATGTACTGTTTCTGATGGGCTTTGGAAAGCCCAGTCAATTATGGCATTAAACAGCATAGCCTATGAATGGCATGATTGAATAATAAAAACAGCATTCTCAATTACAGCATATTTAAATACAAAATGGTGTTATCATTTTTTATAATTCACATTCCTTGTGTTGTATTATCTAGAATACTTCAATATAAACACACTAATACACTTATTATTTCTATCATTTCCGGGATAGTTAACAGATTAACACATTCAGATTAATGTAATGCATGCAGAATTGTATGCTGATTATTGTTGTATCTCTTTTACTATATTTTCACTATAGGTTCTTTATCATCATAATAACGCACCCCTAATGATTAAATATGAAAGTTATAAGTCTCATGATCAATCTGCTCAACTTTTTTTGAATCAACACCATGATTCAGTATTGGTTCTATATCATCATAACAAACAGGATGCTTAAATGAAAATGTGCAGGTTAAGTCTCATGATCAATCTACTTAAAAGCTTATTTTAACATTTCAACTGCAATTATACTATAAACACAAACTATTTCAAATTTTACCAATAATGGTGTGATATTCAGAATTAAAAAGCTCATTTTTTAATCAACACCATGATTCAGTATTTGTTTGATATCATCATAATAACAAACCCTTAATGTTGTGTGATAAAATGCTTGGTTCATTAAAAGCTGAATCCCTTAAGCTAAATTAAGCTCCTCATTTTATTTCTAACCCACTTACCTTTTTCACATGAAATGTTTCTGAATAAACTCACATACATTTTCATTATTTATATAGTGCAAATAGCCTCAAATGCTGTTATACACCAACTTATTTATATTCTACTTATATGTAATCTGATGGGTACTAGTCATTCTAGGTCTCAAATCATTATTATATGCATGTACTGTTTCTGATGGGCTTTGGAAAGCCCAGTCAATTATGGCATTAAACAGCATAGCCTATGAATGGCATGATTGAATAATAAAACAGCATTCTCAATTACAGCATATTTAAATACAAAATGGTGTTATCATTTTTATAATTCACATTCCTTGTGTTGTATTATCTAGAATACTTCAATATAAACACACTAATACACTTATTATTTCTATCATTTCCGGGATAGTTAACAGATTAACACATTCAGATTAATGTAATGCATGCAGAATTGTATGCTGATTATTGTTGTATCTCTTTTACTATATTTTCACTATAGGTTCTTTATCATCATAATAACGCACCCCTAATGATTAAATATGAAAGTTATAAGTCTCATGATCAATCTGCTCAACTTTTTTTGAATCAACACCATGATTCAGTATTGGTTCTATATCATCATAACAAACAGGATGCTTAAATGAAAATGTGCAGGTTAAGTCTCATGATCAATCTACTTAAAAGCTTATTTTAACATTTCAACTGCAATTATACTATAAACACAAACTATTTCAAATTTTACCAATAATGGTGTGATATTCAGAATTAAAAAGCTCATTTTTTAATCAACACCATGATTCAGTATTTGTTTGATATCATCATAATAACAAACCCTTAATGTTGTGTGATAAAATGCTTGGTTCATTAAAAGCTGATTCCCTTAAGCTAAATTAAGCTCCTCATTTTATTTCTAACCCACTTACCTTTTTTCACATGAAATGTTTCTGAATAAACTCACATACATTTTTCATTATTTATATAGTGCAAATAGCCTCAAATGCTGTTATACACCAACTTATTTATATTCTACTTATATGTAATCTGATGGGTACTAGTCATTCTAGGTCTCAAATCATTATTATATGCATGTACTGTTTCTGATGGGCTTTGGAAAGCCCAGTCAATTATGGCATTAAACAGCATAGCCTATGAATGGCATGATTGAATAATAAAACAGCATTCTCAATTACAGCATATTTAAATACAAAATGGTGTTATCATTTTTATAATTCACATTCCTTGTGTTGTATTATCTAGAATACTTCAATATAAACATACTAATACACTTATTATTTCTATCATTTCCGGGATAGTTAACAGATTAACACATTCAGATTAATGTAATGCATGCAGAATTGTATGCTGATTATTGTTGTATCTCTTTTACTATATTTTCACTATAGGTTCTTTATCATCATAATAACGCACCCATAATGATTAAATATGAAAGTTATAAGTCTCATGATCAATCTGCTCAACTTTTTTTGAATCAACACCATGATTCAGTATTGGTTCTATATCATCATAACAAACAGGATGCTTAAATGAAAATGTGCAGGTTAAGTCTCATGATCAATCTACTTAAAAGCTTATTTTAACATTTCAACTGCAATTATACTATAAACACAAACTATTTCAAATTTTACCAATAATGGTGTGATATTCAGAATTAAAAGCTCATTTTTAATCAACACCATGATTCAGTATTGGTTTGATATCATCATCATAACAAACCCTTAATGTTGTGTGATAAAATGCTTGGTTCATTAAAAGCTGAATCCTTAAGTAATTAAGCTCTCATTTATTTCTAACCCACTTACCTTTTTTCACATGAAATGTTTCTGAATAAACTCACATACATTTTTCATTATTTATATAGTGCAAATAGCCTCAAATGCTGTTATACACCAACTTATTTATATTCTACTTATATGTAATCTGATGGGTACTAGTCATTCTAGGTCTCAAACCATTATTATATGCATGTACTGTATCTGATGGGCTTTGGAAAGCCCAGTCAATTATGGCATTAAACAGCATAGCCTATGAATGGCATGATTGAATAATAAAACACATTCTCAATTACAGCATATTTAAATACAAAATGGTGTTATCATTTTTATAATTCACATTCCTTGTGTTGTATTATCTAGAATACTTCAATATAAACACACTAATACACTTATTACTTCTATCATTTCCGGGATAGTTAACAGATTAACACATTCAGATTAATGTAATGCATGCAGAATTGTATGCTGATTATTGTTGTATCTCTTTTACTATATTTTCACTATAGGTTCTTTATCATCATAATAACGCACCCTAATGATTAAATATGAAAGTTATAAGTCTCATGATCAATCTGCTCAACTTTTTGAATCAACACCATGATTCAGTATTGGTTCTATATCATCATAACAAACAGGATGCTTAAATGAAAATGTGCAGGTTAAGTCTCATGATCAATCTACTTAAAAGCTTATTTTAACATTTCAACTGCAATTATACTATAAACACAAACTATTTCAAATTTTACCAATAATGGTGTGATATTCAGAATTAAAAGCTCATTTTTTAATCAACACCATGATTCAGTATTGGTTTGATATCATCATAATAACAAACCCTTAATGTTGTGTGATAAAAATACTTGGTTTTATTCAAAGCTGGTTCCCTTAAAGCTAAATTAAAAGCTCCTCATTTTATTTCTAACCCACTTACCTTTTTCACATGAAATGTTTCTGAATAAACTCACATACATTTTTCATTATTTATATAGTGCAAATAGCCTCAAATGCTGTTATACACCAACTTATTTATATTCTACTTATATGTAATCTGATGGGTACTAGTCATTCTAGGTCTCAAATCATTATTATATGCATGTACTGTTTCTGATGGGCTTTGGAAAGCCAGTCAATTATAGGTATTTAACAGCATAGCCTATGAATGGCATGATTGAATAATAAAAACAGCATTCTCAATTACAGCATATTTAAATACAAAATGGTGTTATCATTTTTTACAATTCACATTCCTTGTGTTGTATTATCTAGAATACTTCAATATAAACATACTAATACACTTATTATTTCTATCATTTCCAGGATAGTTAACAGATTAACACATTCAGATTAATGTAATGCATGCAGAATTGTATGCTGATTTTTGTTGCATCTCTTTTACTATATTTTATAATACTTGATGGAGAACATATAGGAATAAATCAAGGAAGAACACTCATTAGTACAACATTGTTTTATTCAACAACAATGTACTGTATAATTATAATTTTCAATAAAAAAAACCATTAACTACGATCTTGGTCTTTCTTTCTTTTCTTTGTACAATGCGAGAAGAGAAACGTTTGCTACTTTCACCACCTTGAAACGAACGCCTGAAAAATAAATAAGATAAAAATGATATTCTTAAAAGCATTATTTTGATATTTAATTTTTTAACTTAGGTGCAAACTAAAAATATACAATAAGAACAACAATAAGAAATAAAATACTCCTTATATAAACAATCTTAAGTGAACATTTTACAACAAAATTACCTATAAATGTAACTAAAGAGAATGAGTATACAAGTACAGATAAATTCACAGTAACTTGAATTGAATCTAAACAGTATTATAACTTGTATGTTATTTGCAGTCAGTAGGACAGCACTGACCATATTGACAAAAAGCTTAATATAGAAAGGTGCTGATATACATGTAATGTTAGACAAGTGCAATGAGATTCTAATTGTTTTCTCTAGATACTAATAAAGTCTGCACACTATAGCCACTGATGCAACACAGACACAAGAAATTATTTATTCATTTTTATTATTTTTTAGTGAAAATAAACTCAATATAATTACCGGGGATATCACCAACGGCATGGCCCTTACGACCGAATCCCGCCACAAGAACTTCGTCGTTTTCTTCAATGAAGTTCAAACAACCGTCCCTAGGTACGAAAGCTGTAATCTTCTTACCGTTCTTGATCAACTGCACTCTCACACACTTACGGATGGCAGAGTTGGGCTGTTTGGCTTCAACACCACTAGAAAAAAATAAAAACGCAATTCAGAGAACATATCAAATACTTGATAAATACAACAAAAAAGGCCACTGGTAGGCATTTTGTGTTAAATTACTTTTTAAATTAATTCAGTGGGAGATATTATTTTTAAACAATTCTTATAGTTGTATTTGTTATGACCATTAAGGTTTGGCATTCAGAATTAAAAAGCTCGTTTTTTGAATCAACATAAGCTTCAGTATTGGTTCTACATCATCACAATAGCAAACCCATGAGACTTGTGAAAATAATATATAGATAAAATAATATATATACAACTAACTATTTTCTCATATATATATATATATATATATATATATATATATATATATATATATATATATATATATATATACTAACTGTTTTACCAATAAGGGCTTGACATTCAGAATTAAAAAGCTCGTTTTTTGAATCAACACCAAGATTCAGTATTGGTTCTATATCATCACAATATCAAACCCACAATATTTAAATGATGTGCAAGTTCTACATATAAACTCATTTTATAATTTCATCTACAATTTTAATTTGCATATAAACTCCTGAAATTCTGATACTGCAGATAATAAATTCCACAAGAGGGTCAATCAGCATAGTAATCAACATTACCTGAAAGGTTGGCATTCAAACTTAAAAACCTAATTTATTGAATAAGCACTAATTATTATTTAGTACAATATCAAAGTAAACATTCTTATATTGAACATTATTATATATTACTTATATATAACTATATAACTTTATATTGTGAACACGAACAATTTTCTCACCAATGGTTTGAATTCAGAATTAAAAAGCTCGATTTTTTTAATCAACACTATGATTCAGTATTGGTTCTATATCATCATAATAACAAACCCATGATACTTAAATGAAAATGTGCAAGTTATGTCTCACAATCAATCTACTTAAAAGCTTATTTTATCATTTCAAATACAATTTTATTATAAACAAACTATTTCAAATTTTTCCAATAATGGTTTGATATTCAGAATTAAAAAGCTCGTTTTTTGAATCAACAACATGATTCAGTATTGGTTCTATATCATCACAATAACAAACCCATGATACTAAAATAAAAATATGCAAATTATGAATCTCAGAATCAACCTACTTATCTACTTAAAAACATATTTTATAAATTCGACTATTTTATTATAAACACAAACTATTTTCAATGTTTCCAATAATGGTTTGATATTCAGAATTAAAAAGCTCGTTTTTTTGAATCAACACATGATTCAGTATTGGTTCTATATCATCATAATAACAAACCCATGATAAATATGAATGTTACAAGTCTCATGATCAATCTACTTAAAAACTTATTTCATAATTTCATCTGACATTTCATTATAAACAAACTATTTTCAATGTTTCCAATAATGGTTTGATATTCAGAATTAAAAAGCTCGTTTTTTTGAATCAACACCATGATTCAGTATTGGTTCTATATCATCATAATAACAAACCCATGATAAATATGAAAGTTACAAAAGGCTTGACCAATCAACATAAAAACTTACTTCATAATTTGTTAAATAATAAATTGCAATTTTGATTTTCTAACATACTCTTGAAATTCTGGTACTGCAGATAATAAATGCCACATTGGTTCAATATCATAATAAGCAAATTTTATATTGAACACAATCTACATGGTATTTATACACAGAAATGTATAAATGTATACTATTTTTAATGTTCCTATTAATGGCTTGATTATTAGGAACATGTCTAAACTAACTGTATACACAATTAGTATATTTTAAAATGTGCAGTGTGTGAAAAAAATATATATCTACTGGTGGAAAATAGGACTTACACTTTCTCAAGAACAATTCCCTTTGCATGGGAAGCACCTCCAAAAGGATTGGCCTTCCAACGTGTTCCCAAATGGGCTTTCTTGTAATCCTTGTCAGCCCATCTCTGTTCACGTCTGTGGTTAACGTGCTTCCTAGCTGTCCTAATACCACGGGGTTTTCCTGTAAAAAAAATCATACATTAGTTTCTCACTCAATTAAAAACATGAGTATTCTACGCAATCTGTCCCCACTGACAAAAACGTGTGCTAATTCATTTCGCAACAAAGGTGGAGTGAGATCTGTAAATTTCGAACACAACTTTTTGTTGTGTCTCAAGTTGTTACCATTGTAATAACTGTTATTAGGCTAGCTAGGAGAGAAAATGGTTCACAGATAAGTCAGGTGAACGCATCGCGAGTACTAAATCGGTAAGAGTTATCAAGAAATAAAAAATAGAAAATCATTACAGAAATCAATAGAGGAAACCAATGGTTGTGCTTATTTCTGAATTCCCAGTTGAACACTGATAGAAGGTGGTTTCGAGTGAATGAAACTCATTTAGTCCCAGCAACATGTGACAGTCACACAGAGTTAACAGTGCAGAAACATAAGTCGCGTGGGGCCAGAAACAATTCAGGATTGTACATGAATATAGGAACAGGGGACACAGAACGAAAACGGTGGCTGTTAGCGAGAAATTCTCCGAATAACAGAAGTAAAGCTGTAATATAGGAATAGAAGTCACTCACCCATCTCTGTAACACGTTGTTAACCGGAAAGAAATGAAATGGGAAAACTATGGCCGACTCCAAGCTTCTTACAACGCCATCTAAATTTCTCCGTTCGTCATCGAACGAAACGAAATATAGTCACCCATGGCTGTATGTATGCATATATATATATATATATATATATATATATATACACGCATCTATTATATTTATGTTGATGATTAATGTATATTATTTACCTCATTCCTCATACGGATTTACTTAAGAGGAAGAGTACAAACATAGATCCAAAATAATGTATTTTATGGTTTCTAGTACAACCAGAATAAACAACACGCAATTTGTTAATAGTGATTATTCATTTATTAATTCCATATCTTACCTAGAAATAATGTTAGGACTAGTAACGGAAATAAACAATATGGTAAATCGCAGTTTACGACCCCACTGCTGAAACATCCATACACTGTTTAACCTATCCATACACTGACAACGTTGTTAATAATAGTTTTGAAAAAATATAACAAGTATAAATATAAATATTATATAAATATAATAAATTCGATTTCTTACATAGTGATAATGACTGTAAATAAAGTATAGATTTTCAAACAGAGGGAATTTATTTCGCGGATTGGTACAGCGGCACGCCATCTAGCGGAGGATGCTTGAATCTCTAACGTTTGGATCGACAGCGCTATCTAGTATCCGCAGATTGAACTCAATACGTATTTTATTTATGTCGTTTACCTCCTACGGGGTCTTGATCTCCTAATAGAAAAAACATTAAAGGCGGGGATCTTGACGAAAGTATGCTAGGTAACGCGGCGAACGCGCCCGCCTTGTTACAGTCGAGACAAATCATAGTACTACGACTCCCGCCTTTAAGCTACAGTCGAGACAAATCATAGTACTACGACTCCCGCCTTTAATGTGTTAAGATTTGAAGGTTTCGAAAGTGTGTATATTTAATTATTTTATGTTTTAACAACGGCTACTTGCATTATATAAATAAAACAAACTCTGAGCTGTGAATTCAGATTTCAAATTCTGTTTTCAATATTATAGCAAATGCACAGTAATAAACAAGGTATATAGAATTTAAAATAACAGAAATTGATAAAGGCTATTTTATTATTCACATGACAAACATCAAATGAACAGAAACTTGTATCTTCATGCATACACCAGGTGCTTTGGATTGTACATTAAAGAGTAATTAATAACACTACGAATAATACAAATAATACACATTGTCTTCTTTTCCACCAGTCAATCTGAATAAATGTTTGTTAAAAATGACTGTATAACACAATTATAACAAGAAGAATTATGAGTTTTATTTAAATACAGAGAACAATAGAAACTAGAATTATATGAATCTCCTGTAGAAAATATATTGAAAGGTGTATATGGCAATTATTGCTTGAAGTACAACATAAATATTGAACATTTTTTGTACTTACAAAATAATTAAATTATCTTTTGAAGCTAAATTTTTTTTTCTTGAGAAAAACAATATTACATAAAAATACTAATCTTTGGTTTTTTTGATAAATACAAAGTGCAATACAATATAAGCATGGATTAAAAACATACCAATTCTATATTTTAGTTTTGTAAAATAAAATATATATACAAATTAACAAGGATATTATATATACTTACATTTTATTTTTTCTAATTATTACTTTGTTGATATATGAAACTTAGAAAATATACATTAAATTAAGAGAGAAAAATAATTAAAATAGAAGAAAACAACAATAATTCATTGTATTCACATCCAAAAAATATATGTACAGTTGTATATAGTTCTGGAAAGACCATACAGAATGCAATTACAGGGAGGTAAAGGAATGAATGCACCAACCTGAGATTATGGTGCAAATGTAACAAAGTACATGTGTTGAAATTATCACACATCCGTGACATACATACAGGGGGTGGTTAAATAAACTTGTCTTTTATTTACCAAATAAATACAAACTATGCTTTAAATACAATTGCTCTATGCTTGTAGTGATAAACATGTTTTCAAAATTAAGAGTTTAAAAAATACTTGTAATAAGGTGGGTACAAAATAATAGTATTTTGTTTGTCATTAAGTGTAAGTTTAACACATCTACGATTATAATATTCTTCTAAATCTGTGAGTAATAGTGGACAATAGTAAGGTGTTACCTGTCATTAGGTCTACAATAGAGATCTCATTGCCCAACGTTGTACTGATCCAACACAATACAACAGACAGTGCAAAATTCTTCCTATGTCATTTGTTTACATGACATTTAGTGAATAATGCACATTTGACAGTCAACTGTCTAGTTCAGTTACAAAGGTAAGTATTTAACGAAAATACAACAAACTAGACTCTATTCAAATTTAAATAAGGATTTTTCCAAAAACAAATAATAAAGAACCAAGAAATCAATTTAATTTCAGCAAATAAAAGAAAATCTTCCAACAGTTCAACAAATAAACATAATGTATCTTTTGTGACTTATGTTATTGTCACTTAAACTCTATACTGTTAGTTAGCAAATAATACAATTTACTTTTAATTAACTTTTTTAAAGGTTACATATACACAATATTTTTAAGGCTTTTTTTTCCTTTTTACAAATAACAAACACAAATCAGATCCTGGTTATTGCTAGACAGTTTTGTGTTTATACAATAAACAAAATAAACAACACAAGCAATAAATAAATATTTGACAAAAAAAGGTTTCTATACATTCCATTCACACACATAATACTGGGGTTAAAGAAAACAAAAAATTAATTCTATAAACAAAAATAAAAATATAATCTATTGTCTATATATTTATTTATAATTGCATAGCAAAATCACTAACTTTGTTAACCCTAGAATAGCCAGGGGGCTAAGTCAAATCCACAGGTTTTTAGAAAAATTATTTACAAGGTAGCCTAATTTGGAAAGAAGTGGCAGTTTATTACCTTTAAATTTTTCTGCTTCATCTTTGAGGGTGAAACTCCAAACATAATAAATGATGAAATTCAGGCTGACAAAGAAAAGCTCTGTCTTTCTAGAATCAAGAGGGATGGAAAATAATTTTTATTTCTTTCAAAAAATAAACAGAGAAAATTAACTTATTTTCCTCTTTTTTTTATTTTTAGACTACTTTTTGTAAGCCTCTAAAAGTCAGTCTAAGAAAATCCAAGATTATCTTTTCTTAACTAGGTAACAAAATACAGTTCTTGGACTGTTAGAAAAACAAGGAGGTCAGAATCTACCAGAGGCGGGGTACAGAGAAATAGTGGGAACTTATGGGGGGCCCGCCAGGTCAACATACAAATTTAAATCACCCCAAAATCTACACTATCTATTAGTATCATTTTAATATATTCCTATGTATATATTAAGGTGTGCGTACTTTTCTCTATATACCGTTTACAATTATAAGATTGTGCTTTACTTTTCTTTGGTCGGAAATTAATACAATATGTCTCTATCAGAGGGAAAAATTATCTGTCTCGAAGAGTGCATTTGGAAAGCCGGAAAAATATCTTGTTGGTGGGAAAAACCGTTAGATAATAAATTTGAAATATTCGTGTCTAATGCGATAATATTTACCATTAAAACTATGTTGCCAGGTTGAAAAAAATTCTATTAAGTATTCACAAAAAATATATATTAAGCCAATTATTCCGACAGTTAATTTTTCCCACATCAGCCGATAAGGTTTTAATTTTTATAAATAATATATATACATATATTTATGCATATATATATTATTTATAAATTATACAACTAATTACACAAATAGGACATTTAGTTTAAATGATAAATTTAACAGGATGAGCTTTGTAGATGGTCAGTGAGGTTTGTCAGGACTCGCTGGGCTGTTGATGGCGATGAAGAGGCCGATGAAGAAGACGCCCCTGACAGACTGTTGTTGTTGTTGGCCGTCGAGTGATTGTTGTTGTTGTTGTGGTGGTTCGTTGCTACGGGAACGCAGGGAGGGGGGACCCCCTGCGCCTGGACCCCGTTCCTGGTATAGTGCTCTTTCATCTTGCTCAGCGCCGCCCACAGCTGGTTGTTCCTGGCATCCAAAGCGGCTATCTTGTGCTCCTGGGCCTCAATAACCCTCTGTTTGTGCGACAGAGTGTCCGACATTTTACGCTGTTCACGCCTCAGTTCCTCTTCAACGGCTATGAGCCTGTTTCGGCGATGAAGAAAAAAAAACATAAATAAATTATTTGCAATAACAAGGACTCAATCACTATATACATTTACTGACATTTAGTTGATATTTATACGGGAATTAGCGGAGAATTTAAACAATGATAGCAAAATTACAGAGATTTATACATATGTACAATAGTGTATACAATATTTTGTCAAATACCCCACTGAAATTAAGATTCATTATTTTATGCAAGTGTTAACTAAGAAAGATTAATGGCTTGAAACATACAATAGTATTTGACATTTTTTAAAATAAGCATCACCTTATGGTGGTTAAATATATTCACTAGTTAGAACCATTCAAAAATAACAACTGGTAAACATGAGATATGTTAAAATAGTAATAGAATGTAGTTTTATTTGCATTATGTGGGGGAGTAGGAAATTGATTTTGTAAAGTAATATAAGTATCAGTTGGTGCAATATAATAAATTCCAATACAGTAATTAATAATTTTGAGATTTCTAATGAGATCACTCTGAAATTTGTCACAAGAAAAGTTTGGGACAAATAACAAGCTTCTGATAATTATCCTTCTACAGCTGGGTTATTGTACATGCCGGGAAATTGTAGTATTATTAATATGATAACCCAAAGAGTGGACTGAAACCACAAACCCACAATGAAATATGGTGCTTACTCTGACAGGACACTGTTTTTCCAATTGGGAAATTATGCATTTGCATTTTAATATAATTATGATGATAACAGAAGTTTGAAAGCAGTTTATCCAGATGTGCTAATAGTAATAACAATAACATTTAGATATTAAGAACTTGCATCTTTAGATAAAATGGATGAAATAAGTGATTGCAAGTAACAATCAAAATGAATACGATTTCATTAGTTGCTACATCTATTAACATCATTTTGTATATTTTTTATGTATATAGCATTGATATATAAAAAATATATGTTATGTTCTTAGATAAAAATTATGCAAGAAACTTTCCAATTTGGCAATTCAAACAAATATTTAAGAATTATTTTAACTTAAACAAAATATCGTGAATCTACTGTCTATATTAATTTTTAGTTACACAGGACAACAGAGTACTGTATATTATGTATGATCTAATAGAACTTTTTAATATTTATCAACCAAACCAAAATAAGGACCAATAAAAGGTTAAAATCAAATGAGGGGTATTCGATAAAATATAGTAACAATATAGCAGAAACAGAATTAAGCTTTTTTTCATTTACAATGAAAGAGATTATGTACAGCAGAAAAATAAACTTAGCCCTTCTTTTCTATTATCATGCTTTCCAGTTTTTTTGGGGGGAGACATAATAAATATTTCTACAAAAGAATTTTAAAAAAGAAACAAAGAGTCAACAGCTGTTTACAGTTCTGCACAGGCTTTATTCTTTTAACAAATAAGCTGTATATTATTATTATTATTAAAATTGAGATACACTTACTTGGAGATTGATCGAGCAGATATCCGAACCTAACTTTTTTTAAGTCTTTAACTGCCATCACAGACTAAAACTAATTTCCTCCACCACTAAATTAAGAGAAAGACTAAGTCAGATTCTCCAGAATATAGAAGAAAAAAAAGAAAATTTGTTAAGAATTTTCAATACTATTTCAGTGCCAAAATTTTATATATTAGACTATGAGATAAAAAATAAAAAAGTTAAAAAAAAATTGAAAGAATCATGTGCAAACTACAGCTATTTCAAAACTAACCAACACCACTAAAGAAAAACCCAACTATTCATTTATTTCTGTTTGTTTAATTAAAGTGTTAGATAATATTAGTTTGAGATAAATTTCTTTTTACAAAAGAAATAAGCTCACCTGGAAATTATACCCTTCATGTTATCATGCTCTTCACGGGGTGGCGGTGGAGTCGAAGTTGAATCAATACTGCCTTGAAGTTCAGCTTGTTCAAGTTTCATTTTCAAAAGGTCTACACTGGCTTGTAACCTTTCAATTTCACGTTCATACTGTAGAAAAAAATTAACAATATATAAGTAAATACAAGGTATTGATAGACACTGGGACTGACTATGAAAATGAAAGAATTGATGATATAATTACATTGTTTAATTTTATTCCATAATAAATACAATAACTGTTCTACTCAACAAGCCTTACCTGAGACTACTCATTAACATTTACTGAAATTATAATGCGATAACATGTTGTTAAAAATAAAAATATACGTTATCCTGACTCCAAACTTTAAAATATACAGCATAACTTTGCTGAATTGCTTTGCATACCTTTCTCATGTCATGTTCAGTGTTGTGATGATTGCGGAGTTTGGGAGCTCGCCTACTGGCGTGACATGTCTCATCATCCGATGAGTCAGACAGGTCTCTCGTCGAATCTAATGACATTCTGCGGGATTGAATGCCTGAAAAGGACAAAAATGCAGATTGAAAATTCTGGCCATATCACCGATGAGGAAATCTTCAGCGTATAATATTTTGTACGCTTACCCATCGGAGGATTGTTGTTGGTGTATGACCTTACGGGCGGTGGGGCCGGTCTCCAGGCGTAGTGGTGGTGGTGGTGGTGGTGTAGGGGCGGCGCCGAACACTGGGGGTTGGTCCTGGGCAGGGGCAGCCTGGCGGGGCGGGGGCCACAGGCCGGGGGCGGCGGAGGGGGCGAGTCCTGGCCGCCTCCGCGCTCTTCAGAACTCGTCGACGGTGATCTCCCCCTCGGTGCCGAACTGACGAGCCCCAGACCGCTCAGCCTGACGTGCTCCTGGTAGACAGGGTTGGTGAAAGCTAGTGGAGGCGTGCTGCCCACAACTCCACCGCTCACTACCCCATTAGCATTGTTATTTCCTCCTCCGCCTCCTCCTCCTCCTCCACCGCCGCCGTTGTTGTTGTTCGCATTGTTGTTCGCCGTTATAGTCAGGTCGACAGGGCTCGAGCTTTGGCTGTAGGCAGCAAAACTCTGATATCTGTAAATTGTCAATGTTTACTGTTAGTAAGTTAGTACAGGCAGAAGTCTGGCAAATGACCTCATTTTTCTTTTCTCCAACTATACATGTCTTTTCACAATAAAAATTAAACCTATGCAGCACAATCTCAATAGTTAAAGATATATATCTTTACAGTGGCTTATCTAACCCAATTATAAGTTGGTCATTTGTCTAACTTGGGCCTGTGGAAGTCAGTCGGGTTAACTTTGCAATATTAATGGTTTATATCAGGCTATCGTGCAACACATTTTTATTTTAGATAACCAGTTAGTATTACAGTTCATTAATCCCATTGTTTCATACCATGTAAGCATGTCACATATCATGTTGTAATAATAAATCAAAAGAGTGTTTAGAAGTTATTTCAGTTCTACTGTAATTGAATGATCATTTGGCCGGCCCACCAACAGGATTTGAGAACCTGGGTCAACTGCTTTAGCCCTTAAACTTTTCAAGTATCTTTTAAAAATTATCATTTGAACAATATTGATTCAAAACAGGTAGCTTGGAGAGCCAAAATTCACATCCTATTTTCAGGCCGAAAACTGTTTTAGAAAATTAAAAATTAAGCCAGGAATAAACGAAAAGAAACAACTTTTTAGTAGAACTCCAGAAAAAAAAAATATATATCTCATCAACTCACCCAGAGGAGGCCACATTGGAAAGTGTAGAAATTGATACTTGGCTGCCCTTGTGCTGGGCATCAAGTTCACAATCAGACAGATCATCGATGTGAGTGTCACCATTCATCCCACTCAGTCGGGGTGTACTTCCCCTCTGCAACAGATTATACTGTCAAACAGAAAAAAAAATAGGTCAGTGAACACCTTACACAAGTGAGAAGCATAATTAAAATAAAAAAGAATGTGGAAGAAAATCAACAAAGAAATCCTATTATTCAGTCTATTTCAGAAAACAGAGTATGTAAAGAAAAATCATGTTCTTAAGACTATTTCAATCTGCTCAGAAAACTGTGTCTATACAATGACACTGAAGAATTTCAGACAATGAAATAAAGCGATTCTTACAACATCCAAATTTCATAAAAGTTGTAATTATATATATTTTATATTTCCTTTATGTAGCAATAATGGTGAAGCAACTGAGTACTGACAAGAGTTATTCCACTGTTGAGACTCTGTACATATAAATATGAGGACACATTTTTAACAGTAGTAGAAGTAAAGAACAAATAACTGATATAATGAAATAAAAAATAGGACCAGAAATAAAAGTCATTAGCTGCCATTGGGTAAGAAATGAAAAGGAGATAACAGAGTAGTGATTGTCAGAGAAAATAATGGAAACACATTGTTTATAAAGTACATGCACAAAAAAAAGATATAACCATTGCAGTAATCCAGGAAAAATAGTGAGATTGATGATAGTAAGGATTGTAAAATAAATATAATACACGACTCTGTTGGATGTTAAATATTGTAAAATTCAGAAATTAAGTTATTAAAAACTGATATATGCCTCATAAACGGTTTATTCTATGCCCAGTTATAAAATTATAAATTCAACTTACATATAGCGGTGCATTGTTCTTGTGCAGCAGATTATGTTTGGCTGGAGTGTTGAATGACGTTGTTCCTTCATCATTGGGAGGATGCTGAACTTGAGTGGAGAGTACTGCACCAGAAGGAAGGTAAGCATTCCTAGGCAGTGTCGAAGCCCTTGTGACAGTCGGTGATCTGCCTTCGACAGCCACCTGACTGTTGGGAGTAGCGTAGTGGTGACTTGGTGATACAGTAGGATCATTAAACCTGAACAGAATTAAGTCATTATAGCAACATACTTAGAATAATAGTACACTTTGAATTTGAAACTCCAAAGGGATTGCTGTACAAAATACGGCAATTTCAGAAACAAATTATAAAATTAAAATTTTGCCTTGTGGATAATAAAACAATTAAAATTTTCATTATCATTTTTTATACCAAAAAAAAATTTATATACTGAAAAAAATAGCTCTAAAAAGGTCAACAATGGCTCTCCTACTAAATAATAGGAGATAGAATAATGTCTTGATTTTTATTTTATTTTTATAGTTTATCCTAGAACTTTTAGGCCTATCCTAAAACTCAATACAACATAGCAGAAACACCCAGGATACACAAGATTTTTCACAGCAGAATGCTCACACCACCAGGGTTCTCAATGGTTCTAAACTCTAGTTACTGAGCCAATTAGCCAGACTTTTTAATTGTTTAATTTATAAAATTAAAGATAAAAAACTGACTTAATAATTTGTTCCACATCAACTTTACTCTTTTGATTTTCTGATTCCAATAAAAACAGCCCAATTTCAGCTCACTACCTTCAGTAGCATTCCATTAATAATATAGAGAAGTACTAACACGATTAGGCTGCTTAGTTTAAAACAAAATATTTTAAACCCTCAAGGACCCTTCCCAAACAAATACCTGACATAAAACATCCTTGCTTCTTCTATTATTTATATCAATTAGCTGTGACATTCCAAGTGGATAATGAAGAACCGGAAAACATATCTGATGTATAAACCCAGAATTTCTTTGCATTAGAAAAATAATATTCCACAACCTCCTGCACAAAATATATTTCCTACCACACTGACACACAACTCGCTACTAACATGACATTCTAGTTTCCTGGTATTATCAGTTACTCAAAAGATATTTCCTAACAGAGAACAATCGGTACACACAGTGAAAGAAGCAATCTGAAGATAATGTTTGTACAAACAATTTTAACAATGAATAAAAAAAAAATTATCTAAAGTGTTACCCAATTCCTACTACAAGTGTCAACTGATAACATCACTCAGTTACACATGCATACGTTCAACTGATTGACAAAACCGATAGATTTGAAAATAGTACATATGATATAAAAGCAATACGAATAATAATTATTAAATCATGCTATTAATACCAATACAAGATATTATACATTATAAAAGATGTGTTCATAGTCAGATTTTTTTAGTGTTTACCTAAATATATTCCTCTGGAGGGACTGGTAGGTGGCAGAGGGTTCTGGAGCACTGGTCTGTCTAGCCAGGACTATACCACCGCCTACGGAGGGAGGCTGGTTCAGAGCGAGTTTCACACGCTCGAGGATGCAGTGCAGCTGGTGGACTTCCTGGAGTCTGGCGACAGCAACCTTTGCCACGCACTCTTGCAGCAGTGCATGCAGGATGCTCAGCTGTTTCCCCAGGTCTATGTAGCTGTCGAATTCACTTGTGTTGTTTGAAAACTCCTTTGATGCATGACTCTGTAGGGTAGAAAATATATTTAATTATTTAAACATTGTGTAATGGGAGATAAATTAGTAAGTTTGAAACTAACATATTAGTATGAGATGCCTAAAGGTACAATAAATAACATCCAGATTCAGAATTTAACATTACTTTTGAACCATAAAACAAATTAACCAAATATTTTCTGCATATATCAGTTTATGTCAGAAAAATGTCCTTTTCTTTTATTTAAATAATTCAACTTTAATAATAAATTTGTGTTCCTGATATAAATAAATTGTCATTTACTTCCACTTTCAAAATATGTACTCTGAATTTATCCCAATTCCCAAATGTTACAAACAACAAATTTAATAGAAATAATACTTACAGAGATTATTGTTAAGAATTCTTTCATCGCTGGGGCTTCCCTTTCCAAAAAGTCATTCATGAACTCCATGAAATTCTCTTTTCCTTGAAATTTTGTGAAATTGGCAAGAGTCTGAAGGGTTTTAGCAACCAATGTCAGGTTCCTGGCTGCTTTCTCATTTGGATATTCTAAAAATAAAATAAAAGTGTGTGAGAATAATCATATATATGATTATCACTGTTGATATTATTTGCATCAACTTGTATATTAATACAAATATTAATTTTAAATTAAACATAAAAAAACAGCTGCTAACACTATATTGCAACATTTCTTTGTATTAAGATACAATTTAAACAATTTAAAAATAACTAATTTTCTTGAATTTCTCAATAACATATTAATTATAAATTGCTAAAACTTGGTTATAAATTATTATTTTAAGATTCATTCCTTACCATGGGTGATGTTGAAGAGACTAGGAGATAATATGGCTGGACACAGGAAGCGTAAAAATATACAGGCTGAGATCAAATTGTCACAAATGTCTTGTCTTCCCGAAGCCACAAGCCTTTCCTTCATTGAACAGAAACATTCTCGAAGTTCTCTGAAAATTAATCACAATTAATATAAATATTCAAAGTAGTATTTATGCTTAATTACAAGGACTAGTCCACAATATCTGTTCATAGAATTTAAGTACATAAACTATATAATTATTCCTGGGGTTCATCTGGGACATTCCTTCCATTCCTATGTAGAGGAGTAGCAAAAATAAACTGATGTGGGCATAAAGGTCCATGCTTGGCAGTATATTAGGAGTGATACCAAAGATAGAACTTGGTAGAAGAAGAAAATTAAAGCGAAAAACATACAGAACAAGCTGTTGTATACTGGCAAATGTACTCACAGTGGGAAGGAAGTGTGTGAGGCCAGAATTTTGGCCCAGGTATTTTCAACGGCGTTCCTCAAGTTGGCTTGCTGCCTGGCCAGAGTGGCAGTGTTGCCAACCTTGAGCGGGTCAACTTCGCAGTCTATGCCCGAGCTCAGCACATCGGTGACGAGCTCGCCTAGAGTGTTGTGCAAGTATCGTTCACCCATCAACTTCAGATAGGCTTCCATGGCTTTTGTAGCCAACGAGTTACCTCTGAAGGTCAATCTGTCATCCTCTGTTGAGTGCAGAAGGGGAAATAATTGAATATTAAGAAGGAGGTAAGTTATAGAAATTGAGTCTAAAGTAGTTTACCTGGTTTTATTTTGCTGAAGTTAATTTACTATACATGATGTGAAAATTCAATTTCTGGATTGCAATTTCTTTTTGCACAAGTGAAATTGTTGACCCAGTCATAATCAAATCAAATTGACAATATTTGACTAGTCAGTAGATAGGGGCTGATTCAGAGTTTTATCAGAATCCAGTGATATTAAATTGTCACATTTTGTAAGCTTGCAACTATATTATAAATCAATTGCTCAGTGCAAGTTCATCATTGACAAATTCCTTTTAACAAAATCCTTTTTTCTTTAGGCTAACAAATACACATTTGTACAAAACAATTTTATCTATAAAAGAATAAAATTAATAAAAAATGTTGAATTCCTTACCTATTCTTTCGATATCCATCATTACGATGTCAGCAAGGAACTCCTTGGCTAGACCTTCCCTCTGCATGACATTGACCAATGCGGTGGCAATGTCCTCCTTTGCTTTAACTCCTATCACAGGTTCTAGAACTTCACATATTGCTTTGTATTCGCTTTTCAAGTACTGAAACAAAATCACAAAATATTCAGTTATATATCTCATGTAGATAGATTCAGACATGAACCAGACAAAAAAATAACTTATATCAGAGAATTTTATTAGTGAATTAAAAAGAAAATTTAAATAAAACAATATCTATGTGAAAGTACAAAATAATACATGGTACATTTTATAAAATTCAATATAATTTATAATAAAACTCCTGTGCTACCACAAATTTGAAACAAATAATTTTTGTAATCTCAGTTATGTGTTTTATATAATAAATAATGACAGGATGCTGAAATAAATAAATGTAAGAAAAAACACAATAATAAAAATATTCTTATGGTGGTAAAATAATACCTGAAGGAACTCCTGGTAAACTTGGACTGGAAGTATGTCGACTGACTGGAATCGACATTTTATTCGTAAAGCTGGTGAATCTTTCGTGTATTTTTCACTGATGATTGGATACCATTTTTCTGTGAGGTACCTCGATGTGACTTCGTGCACTGGGATACTGACACTCCCTAAATTTAACCAAATTAAATTAGCAAACAAACATTCAATAATTATTTCATAACACCACTTATCTAAAACAATATGCAAATACAGAATAAACTGAATACTACAAATTGATTGTTCAAATGATGTAAGTGAATATTATTTTCAAAGCTGAAATTGTATTAATTGAGTAAAATATTAAAATCATCAAATAACAAGTAGGTAACAATACAAAGAAATTAACAACTAATATTATACTTTCAGCATAAAGTTACTATTAACTTTATTAAGTAGCCAATTTTTTGTGTGAAAATTTTAATATCATAAACTTCATCTTTTTTCAACAAATCTATTCTTATACATGACACCAAAATGTTGACACCAGCAACTAACATGCATTGCACGTGAAAACATGTTTGTCACCGTACATGAAAGTATTTATTAATGAATAATTCTTATTTGCAAACAGAATAGTAATGCAAAATATATATTATATGAACTGTTTAAAGAAATAAGATATCTTCTAAGCACAAATTTCTGCTAAATAAATTTATATATTTTTTCAAATCTAAAATACTAACCAACTAATATGTTTTTATCCCTTTTCTTCTTTTTGTCGGCCTCTCTGTACAAGTTGATATTTATGATGTTGACAGTAGGCAAATCCAAAAATTCAAAATGTTCTCCCCAAAAACAAAGGTCCCCTTTCTGCTTGGATGATGTCCTTGCATAAAGTGTTTTATCCAGGCAAAGTTCGCAGAAATAACTGGAATGAAAATAAAAAGAATATATAAATACAAAGTGAAAAGATGCATAAATGATAAAATCAAATACATTGATTTAATTTTTTGTATTTTTTATTGAATTTTAAACACAATACAGTCTATTTTATTAAGGCTACAGAATACAGAATAAGCATGCCAAAAATTTAACTTCATTTATAGAACACTCAATGCAATAGAAATTTAATTATAGCCATAACACAATAATAACAAACACATGTTTATAGAAATTCCCAATTATTGATACTATTCAAAATATGTATGTATACATATGAATATTTATTAGTAAAACTTCTAAGGAAAGTAATTTTTTATTACTACTCCATAAAGGTATAATCAGTAAAATACATACCGTTTCTTGTTTGCAACTCCTTTGGCTTCCAATATCCAAATCTTCAATGAATTATCTGTCCTCCTTGTGTGTTCTTGATCCGGTTGAACAGACTTTCTCAAACTGAAATAGAAATCACCCCCGAAATTAATGTATATAAACACACATACGATGAATAACATTCAAGTGTTTTCACTACGCACTTCAGTAACACCCACTGTTTCCTTGCAAAAATATCACTCAAGTTCCTGTTTCTGTCAATAATGCGTAAGTAATTATTGCGTTTGTGAACAAAATTGTTTAAAATCTCCGATACCACCATAGAAAATCTGTTTCTCCCTATTAAATTCATGACTGGTTAAAAGATAGCACTGAATTTGAAAAAGTCGCATGAGGAAAGACGATCTAACATTTGGACTGTCTTCCTGCCACTGGTTAAGCGATAGATAAGCTGCTGTCAGATAACATCCACTCTCCTATGTTTAATTATAATGCATATTTTTGATTAGCCACTTACAATATTTAACACTTCAATGCTTGCTCGATTGGAGAAAAATATTCCTGCTGATATTAACGTAAAAATGTTTAAACTAAAATTATAGATAACATTTTAAAAATTTTAAAGAAGTAAATAGTAATTTACCCCCATGTGAAAATGAAAGTATCTGTATACTTTGTAATTTAACATTTTTATAATTTAAAATAATTACTATGTTTTTATACTTAATTAAGACAACAGAAACCCAATCCTCTTAAATGTTCTGAATAGAAAAAGTAAATAAAATGCAGTACTATGAAACTTGTGGAAATGTAAACTAATATGCCAACAGTGTAAATGGGTGTAGGAGTCTAACTATACATGCAACACATTGTATAACCAGTTTAATATTTTCCCAATGATTTTATTATTTAAAACAATTTGGCACAACTAAGAGGGTAAGAAGTTGCCCCAGTCTGAGCATTCTCTTCTATATTTGAATCTAAGAGCCTTGGATCTACATGAAATAAGACTGCAATTACCTGTGGACCCATTTGTCCCTCTCTTGGGCGGTGGTACATGAGAAGTACCTCGGGTTGCCTGCAGGCAGCGTAACCTGGAAGCAGTGGTCTCTTCCAAGCACTGAGGGGTGGAGGGCCTTGATCTCTATGCCCCCTGTGCTCAAATCCAGGGTCTGCATAGCAACTTGACCCGAGAGCAGAGATTCGTGAGAACGTGATGTTCTCAGTCCACGGACCAGCCTACAGTCAAAGAAAAACAACTAATAAAGAAAAAGTTTATGTGCCAGTGAGTGTTTTATGTCCATGCATCTTTATTATCCTTCCCAGCCCTGTAATTAAGGCATTAAATGATTTCAAAACTATAATATAAGAAAATTGTAGATAGTAACAATGACACAAATTGTTTACAAGATATAATGGAATCAAACATTTTGTTTTCCTCATACTAGTTCAGAATTAAGCCACCAAAAAGGGTGGTGTGCCAAATTTTACTCAACAACAAATTTTACTCGTAACAAGGAGTGCATTACAACCTTATGGCCTGCTAAACTAAGATTTAGTGCAAGGAAAAACAAATAATTTGATTGTGGAAGGTTAAAAAACTTTGGTATTCAAACCAGGGAAAAGTGGTCGTCGATACAGTACTTGCCGTCGACAATACTTTTAGGAAAAAAAATATGAATCTATATAATAATTAAATTTATTCTTACTTTCTTATGTTCAAATAGTTCATAATGGAATATATCTTTCTGGTTTGGCGTTATTTAAATTCGTAGGGCATACGCCACTACTGTTGAGATTAGGATTCGCTGTTCGCTGTTGTATATAATAAATTCTTCTCGAATACTTCAGACGACAGGGATATATAGCGCTCTCTCGAAGTAAATTTTCTTTTTCTTCATTTGTAAAGCGCAATTTTTGCTATTACCGACATATGCTCACCCGATCAATCGTATTGAAGAACTACGCATCAGACAAAATCCGACCGACCTGTTCGAACATGCACGGCTTAGGTGGCCCAGTTGGTACTACGTAATCAAAATGTATAATTTAAAAAAACGTCCACAATTAACTGTTTAATTGTTAAACAATTTGTAGTTTAATACTATTTTAAAAAATATGGAGTAATTTTTAACCGTACTTCAACAAGAAGACAAATTCGCCTTGAGATGTAGGGATGCCAGTGCCACGTAGATTGAACACATAGATAATTTGTTTTTTGCCCAATTTTTCCTAATCAGATTATCTCAATTCAAATTTTTAAATAAGAAAATATTTATTATTGTAGAGTTATGAATAAATATCGATTTAAATTATTTGGTATATAGTCAATCAGTTATAAGTAAGTTCGTAATACTAAATTTAACACATTATATTTCATGAAACCCAAGATTTATTTTAATTTCACTTATTTATACTCTCACAGATTTATTTTAAATCAGTGTATTCGAATCGATATTTAGTGTCGGTATTATTTTCTTCCCGTTTTAGCAGGTTATAACCACATTGCAAATGTAATAACCTACTGTTAGTCTGCAACGAAAGAAACGATGAAATTAACAATATAAACATTGACAAATTCATTGAGTTTCACTCCTACTGTCTGTATTTTCTTATACATGTATTTTCTGATTAAAAAAAACTTTTCCAGGAAACTTTGTCTTATATTTTCATGATATCGCAACTTGCTTAAATCAAAAGTACCTTTCTTCTTGACGACGGACCCAAATTACGGGCAATCGGGTTGTATAACGCGTTCTTGTAAATCTAATGGGATTATCAGCGGTTAGATTGGTAGTGGGGACGCGGCATGTCAAGCATGACTAAGTGGGCTGGCGAACAGAAACAGAGTCAAGTTTCAAGTTGCGCTTCTGGCTTAGACTAACAATGTGGCCCACTCGACATCAGCGCCGCCAACAATTGTAATTAAGCCACGAAATGTCCCAACACCCGCCCGACAATCTAAACCGCTACATCCTCCGCAAACAGTCACTTCTGACAGCCGTATACCACCAACGGCAGTTAATGCTCTTCATGCCTTCACTTCATTATAGTATACCGGCCTTCGCCAATGTTGATACTAACCAACCAACTCGGTTATTTATACTCAATTTATTTTTTTGTATACTCACCCGTCAGAATCGAGAGCTCTTTTCCGTTCTAATTTCGTGACGCTCTTCGTCCGTTTGAGTGGATTCGATCTGAACGACCTCTTTGAAAAGAAATTCTGCAACAAAAAAACAAATATTATTTATTATAAAAAATAATTTTTCATAAATGAATACATTTACCTAAGTTAAAAAATAAAAGAGTAAAATATAATAAAAAATTGAACAACAATTTTATATGATATAGGCCACGTGTAGCCTTTTATATATCGAAAAAAAGTGTCTCAAAGAAGCTGGCAAAGCAAAAAATCAATTGCCCTAAAAAGAAAAAATCGAGAGAGAGAGAGAGAGAGAGAGAGGGAAAAGAGAAACCCAAAATTAAAGTGGCGACAAACCGAGCGAAACTAATAAGGAGAATAAGGAGCCAACGTAGACCGGGGTTGAATGGGCAGCTTTTCGGGGGAAAGCCTGCAGTAGAGTAGTTTTTCCAGGTTGGATGAAAAACGGTGGCGGAGGGAGGATTGGGCCTGCCTGGAATGAGCGTCAATTGGAACCAATTCGGCCCGTACACTGGAAGGAACACACTCCAATGTTCCCGGCCCTCAAACCTTGGACCGCTTCCTAATCGTCGGACTTCTCGCCCATGAACCTTTCTTTTAAAGGCTAACCACAATCGTTCATGTTCTAAACAGAACACATCTTTTAATTTATTAATGATATTCGCGTTAAACGAAGGAGGCCCCACACAGAGGCATATTTCCGAGGAATGCTCTGGATTCTTATGCTTTAAGGAAACAGAACAGACTATGTAACCCAAATTAGCCTAATTCTTGCTATAATATCGACATATTCTAATATTCTGTACAATTTTGTTGAAATCTTAATTAGATATAAACATTACACAGGAGTGTTATGAACATTTTAGGCACGTAGCAGCAATTATTCTAACGCGCAGGCTTTGTTGTTCAGGGTGCCCGGGTCCAAACCACGAAACCGATTTTATTAGTTGCGCCCCTCTTTGGTCATCGATCAGTAGTGACCGGCGTTTAATGACTCCAGCTAGACCCTCCAATAGGCTTGGAGGGGTAGGCAGGGCCAGTAAATAAAATAGTTACGACAAATGCCTCCCATTCTGTCTACCCCTCCGCCGGCCGCATATCAACCTCCCCTGCAGAGGGCATATATTGCCTACCCAGGAGGGCTTCAAGTCATAATATTCCTTATTGCCTTCAAAACGGACGGCAAATAAAATATGCCAGGAGGAGGGGGACAGTCGTGAAGAAGGGAAGGGGCCGGGGAAAATATTAGACGGAAGCGGGTGGCACAGCAGTGACATCGAAAAAATTCCCAGTTTTTATATTAAAAATTAATTTCTACACTCGCGACGATAATACCTCCTTAATAGATTGTTTATATTCATACATTTGGGTATAAATCTCAAATAACTCTAGACCACATAAAAACGTTCGTGTTTTTTATATACATATATTATAACATATACCTATGTACGTGCAGACCGTGTATATATATATATATATATATATATATATATATATATATATATATATATCGGAAGCGTAGGGTAAGGAATATGTGGGTGGGTAGGGTTTGAACACATAGAGCAGGGAGGCGGCGGGTAAAATTTGCATAATCCAGCCATCTATTTGGGAGGTGTTGGTCTGTGTTCATATATATATATATATAGAGCTGTGGCGGGACGTTGTAGAGCCTTCGGTACTGTCCTACATCGCATTAATTTCCAGCCAACCGCCATCGCCACCGACAGGAGTTATGACCCTCGAGGAAACCGCCGCCAGCAGGGGGATTTGACCTATATTAAAACGGCCCGGATATCTCTCTCTCTCTCTCTCTCTAGACAAGAACACTAAATTACCCGCAACGGCTTTTCCCCTTTAAACTGCGGTTGATTACAACAACAGGCAGCTATTAATGGGGTATTTAAAGGGCTTTCGCGTTTCCAGCCATGAAACTAAGTAAGAACGTCTTAAAGCACGGGACAAGTTTTTACAATCAATCGTTGTTTTGGATTTCTGAAGTACCGGCCTTCGAATCGTTGAACCACAATCAAATTTCCTATATTATCCTATACGATTTCACACAAATCAGAATATATTATTATGAAAAAACGCATAATTCACTTAAGCGCAGAATAGGAAACAGCGCGAGGACGAACAGCAGACAACCGATTGGTCTGAATAGTTCCGGTTAATTTTTTTCTATTGAAATTGCACTGCAATTCTGTTGATTCCAAGATCAGTAAACACACAAAGTGAACACAAGGCATTGGTGTACAATTACTGCGTTCGAAACTAATTAAAGATTAGAAGAATTAATAATGGTCTGATCTTTATTATACTGACTCATGATAACGGAGTTGGTAATTTCATAGTCAAGAAAGAATAACACACAATAGTGCACAGCCCAGAAGTATAATTAATTTAAATTCAGTTCCTTGAATGGTATTTGAATTTAAATTCCTTTCAGAACTACCAAGCGAAACTAGAATCTCTAAAATTGCCCTCTTTCTAGCTCTTCCTGTCAGGAACGCTCTTACCCTCGTTTCCGAGTAAGCGCACTCCGCTGAATGGCACGTTGAAGTGTTCCCCAAAGAGTCCATCTGACATACTTAATATCTTTTACACAATACATTTAATATTCTCGAAACTATATGACCACGACAGAAGAAGAAAAAGTCAGGCCCCGCCGGCGGTAAACACTCAAAAGATCTGTGGATAAAAGAGGAAGTGACTAATGAACGTCGAAATTGGGACGTTCAGTCCAACAGGTCGGAACACCAACCGGCTATTATTTGACCTGACTTCTTCAGTGACCTCAGCCTCTAGTCTTTCTTGAAATCATGGCTTAGCTCTCAAAATACTTCAAGACTCTATTCTCGAATTAACTTCCACACTTTAAAACGAAACTAAATATTTAGGATAAGTGGGTACAGTTTAAACTCTATGGAATAAAATAAATTCCATAAGTGTATTCTTTCACTTATCAGTCAATAGAACAACTTTTGTTAATGAAGACGTCTATCTTATACTCAATACGAATTGACTATCTTCGATCTCGTGGCAATATTTTCTTAAACAATTCTGTGAAACGATACTAGCGATATAGGTTTCAAAAGAAATATATTTATTATTGTATATAATAATATACATTGTGCGAAGTATCGCACATCCCACGGTCCTTCTGGGAGAATCCCAGAGAAAGACTTCTCTCGGTGCCCTCTGTGGGTCAGGGCCCTTTTCACAGCCCTACGACACTTCTGACACTAACTAATAGTTGGGCGGTCTCAGTCGATTCCTCAACTAACCCAAAGATCGGGGAACAAAAAACCTGCCCGATTTCTGCCCGAAACTCCCCCCGAGAGAATCGAAAAGAGAGAGACGTCCTGAAAGGAAACGGCAGCTGCGCTTTCGCTTGAATCGCTAGCAAAGGCTCGACAGTACAAACACTTATTAGCAAGGAAAAAAATACGGCAGATTTTCCGGTAGGTAAAAATTCCCTCTTGCGGAGATATCCGATAGCGGCACATCGGTAACTTTTCATGAATTAACGTTTCGCAAATTACGAGGTGCGACTGGTACAATTCATGCCTCTGGAGAAAAATACGGGAAAGAGTTCCTTTCCGTGGATTAAATTGTTACAACCAATAATATTTAATATATTTAATTCAGACATCTGTATCTTCAAAACATAAAAAAATAACAGCAAAAATAGCTTCTGAGTTAACGGTGAAAATAAACACTGAAGTGCCCACTTCATTCTGAAATTTGATTAACAAAAGGGGTTAAAAAAAATTGACATCATTCATCAAATATGAAACCGGTTAGGAATATTGTACTACTATACGAGCCCTTCTTGAGATCAATTAAAGTTTTCGAATGAAGGAAAAATGGTCCGGGTCGGCGCGTTACCGCTCTAACCAATAAGAAATGACGAACCAAAGACTAATGATATTAAAAAATAAATTTACATGTGTACCCACTGTCAAAATGTAAAGAAAAATTAGATGGAATTTGAACTTCTCATTGCTAAAACGGTGATAACTGTTCTTCCCTTCTTCTCCGTCCAAACGTATCTAAGATATTTCATTAAAAACACTACAGTAACAGAAATTCTTATGAATTTCAGGAGGAAATAGTTAATGACTAGGCCGACGAGCCAAAGTGGCGTGATATGCGGGCCTTAACTTAACACACTGCAAAATTGTCGGACACATTAATATCAACACTGTTTTCTTCATAAAAACTGTTGGCGCGATCTAAACGCCGCTGCGATAAGATAAGAAATAGGTAGGTAAACGACCAGCGGAAGTTTGCGTAAAACACAAATTAAACAGTATGGACATTTCGAAAACATATGAAGTTTTAACACCCTTTTATGTTATAAGTAAATATGACAGGAAGAAGATAGGAATAAGCCTGCTCTTAATGTTACGAATAAAAGAGCCACTTTATCAGGAGCCATAAAGGGCTTAATTAAAGACGCACTTATTGCCTAAAACAACTGCAGAAGTGTAAACTTATTAATAAACAATTTTCTGTCTCCCAGAGTCTCAACCCAAAAACCCCGGGTAGCGGCTCGGGCCCGCATCTGGAGGCCCCTTCGTTTGTTTTCTATCGCTTTTTCTATAATTTCACTAACGAAAAATCGTGATCCTCGGATCGACCGTAATAATTTCTGTTTTTGTCTGCCAATTAACAATTTTCAGATGTCGAAAGACGAACGCAGCCGCGAAAGAGATCCCCTCGGAGGGCAGCTAAGGGGACGAAATCGGTGCAGTTGACAGAGGGAGACGGGTAAATGAGGGCCGCGCTTTCTTCCGCCTACATTTATTTACTCCGGAGAAAACCAGAGAAACAAAAGAAAGAAAAAACTGAAACAGGTCAATGACAACAATCGGTTCTAATGTCGTACCGAGAGGAAGATCCCGCCGCGTTTCAAATTCAATTGTCCGAACCACTTGGCGAAACAACGAGGCTGACACAGTAATTGACACAATGTTATCAGAGCATTACATTCCAGTTGTGAATATTTAAAATATTTATTTTCTATTTTAATTATCGACGAAGGAATATATTTAAACGCGCTTCGCTAAATTTCTAGGCAAGGTACTTAACGTGTTACGCCGAAAGAAAACGGTTTATAGATTAAAACTATAAATCACAGAGGGCATTCGTAGTATCTGGAACTGCAGTAGCGAAAATCGATTGTTTTTTTGTCTCTTCGAAGTGTTTTTGGCAACTTCCTCCGCAGGCAATGAACAGAAAAGGAGGAATGATAGGAGGGTCTGTTTTACGAATAGAGGAAAACAAAAAGTAGAACGCTTCACGTCCCAACGGACTGACTTATCGGACTTCGTGACTTGAGCTTCTTGCCTCCGCCGTCCGCGGGACGTAGGCGGCATTCAAAAACATTTCCTAAGTAGGTCTAACGACGAACGGCACACCCCTCCGAACCGATACTATCCCCAATGCTCGACACGAAAGTAGAGAACAGACACTAGCAGGGTTACAACTAGGATTTGGAGGTAGAACTAGAAAACCGTAATTAAAAAAAAACAATAAGTGAGTCCGCTTTCTTGGGAATCTAAGCCGCTTGGATTAGACAATGAGGGAAAAGACTGAAAGTTCAAAAATACCAGTCACACACAGTGTTCAGTTTACACTGCCAACTGAAAGAAAAATTATATCCCACCATATTTTATATTCAATACGAACGTTTATATAATCAAACTTGTTTTCCTCATTCATCATAGACCCGCACTCCGGTTAACATAATTAAATTGAATCTGATACAGATAACAGGGCCGAACCTTACTATTAAATCAAACTCGGCGACAACTTTTTTTCTAATCCGATTAAAAGCGAGGAGAGCTCGATCAATTTTAGAAAAGAAGGTTCATTAGGGCTGCGATCAGAAATCAAGATCAAATTCATCAATAAAAGAAACCTCGAATCTATGTTTTTTATCTGCTTTCTGGATGACGTCTTAACACAACTTGGCACTCTAGGAGGTTATTTTCACTGCGAGCTTTTCGAACCAATCCATCTTCCAGCTCTTGCTGTTATTTACTCTGTACTATTAGATCCTCGAGTTATGGTGTTCTTTGACGATTCTAGCTTGTTATCAATTACCGATTTCAGAGATCTTCAGGGTGCCTATGTTTTATTTGGAATTATGCAGTACAAAGTAAAATCAACCAGAAAAGTCATATTATGATAATTGTGTTCCAGAGGAGATTCCACGTATCTTTCAATTCAAACAAGGAATTTTCTACGCGGTAATTTCTCCTTTAATCAACTTATCATCGGTTTACTTGGGGACCAACTAAGTTGGCAACTCTAATTTGTGCCTTTTATCGAGTTAACCAGAAAGAAGGAGCGGGGAAACGGCAACGAGGACAACATAAAGGGAGAGCCGTCTAATAAACTCGGTAGATACAACACCTTTCTTCTTTCGAAAGAGGACTTTCACGCCGCCAAGAGAAAAGAGAAGAAGCCGAAGAAAAGGAGGAGGAGGAGGAGGAGAAGACTCCTAATAAGAGACGAGCTCTGAATAAGGAATTGGTTCTGGCGCGGTTAGCACATTCTTTAGCTCTATCCGCCTTTCTTTAGTACACTTCTTTTTAGTATTTTTTCCAGTTGTTTCCGAACAATTTCCGATAGTTAAATTTCAAATTCGCATGCAGTTTGTGGCTTGGGCATTTTCCACGCTATCTCATACACGATTCCGGCGCAGTACAGTACCAAATTGAAAGGTTGATAAAAAAAATATTAATTTCTTTGAAAAAATCAGTTACTCTTCACTTTTCTGTTTGCGATTATCTACAGACAGAAGGTGGCACACGTGGATGGGCGTAACCTCAAACGGTTTAATTTACTTCGTTTGAAATACTTCCTTATTTGTTTTATCGACCTTGTAGATCGGAGCGTTGCAGACGGCGCTAATCAAGTATGGTTTCAACGCGTTTATTTAAGGTTCGCCGGTTTACACAATCTTTAAAAATTGTAGTTTAAACGATCGCTATACGATCTCTTATATTTGAACAGATATCTTCGAGAGTTTCGGGACGATAGAGCTCCGAGATAAAGCGAACGAAACGGGTGGCACGCCCGTAATTGCGTAATTTCCACCAGGTGTATATTCTAAGTACATTAGAATTACAATACATTAGAAATATGCTGCTTACATATACCTTAACGCGATTACTGTGTCCAATTTCAAATCGGACCTACTTCGTCGCAACAGACGTAGTCCTGCATCGAAGGTTTTTTTTTTGAAGAGAATACCTGTTTTGTGGTCTGCGGGGGGTTGGAATACCGTATATTTCGTGTGTCGTATAAGAATGTCATAACGCAGTTATAACCTTCCCGTGAAAAGAGGAGACACTAGACTCCTTCACCAGCGAGAGGAGACGGAAACAGACGAAATCTACGGTTTTTTAGAACCTGCGGGAGAACATTTTCGCGATAAGATAACCATTTTTTGGGATATCTTCGTGTTGTGCAACGTTCCCGAATTTCCGTATCAGATATGCCAGAAATCCGTTGGGACATAACGTTTGCACAATATCAAAAACCCCTTTTGAAACCACTCGGTCTTTGGTAAAATATTAAAACAATAGAACGAATATTATCTAACGGTCTCGTCCGAGTGGCCGCAGTTGAAGTTTTATTGTTGACAACTAGATCAGCAGCCGGACTTGAATAAAAGGCGAAGTCCCTCTAATTCCCGACCGACATTCTAAGTTCCGCGGAGAACAGTTATAGTTTGGCAAGTTCTTCGCATTCCGCGCTCCTTTTTATTTGCCGCGAAACAAGCGCATTTTTCCTCGCCGCCTTTCACACTTTGGGCGGGTTATGATCGGGCCTCTGAAGCCAACGGTACACTCCCCCGGCATCGGAGGTGTTTGCTCTTTTGCCGTGGGGGAAAAAACACTCGGTCTGAGTCACACTAGGAAATTCCTGCCTCAGATAAACGAATAACGGAAAGCGTTTTTTTTGTTTCAACCCTGTGCGGTTTTTTAGCGTGACCCATATTCAGAAACTGAGATAACCTCATTAATGTAACTGCCGGCCTTGAACGAGCACTATAGTACTAGTTATTGGAACGATAATCAAAAATAAATTAGGTGCTTTGTAAATAGTACAAACGAATTTAAAAAAAATTAGCATAAGAAGATACTATAGGAATCCCTTTTGCATGATCTGATTTATACTGAATTATTTGAGGCCTTTCATGAATTCCTCAGTTTTCATTCCGCAAATAAATCGACCATGTTCCATGAATAAATGAACACCAATGAAAATTTTTTAACGAATTAAATTATCATTGAGGTGAAAAAAGGACTACAATCTCAATCTGGGCATTATACAAAACTGCTTCATGCTTTATCTCGCGCTTCTTGTTAACCTATGGAAAACTTTCTCTCCTCCCGGCAGAAACCCTGTCAAATCCAGAAATGAACGCAATCAAGTTCATTTTCAACTGGAAGCGGTACAATGACCGAAGAAGTTCACCCGGAGAAGAATCCGGTACTGGAGAAAGCTAATGCGCTCCCTACTTTTCTTTCTTGGCGGGTGGCACAACCCGTCCTCAATTGCCCGGCCTAACTTCCCATCATAAATCTTTCAATAGCCCTAATAGCCCATTTTATGACCGGCAGTCATTACTGTCACATTGCGGATGATAGAAAAAAAACAAGATTGCACTCTTGCGATCTAATATTTCAGAGCTTCGTGCGGATATTTTTCTCTGTTTTTAAAAACTGTAGACTTTCTTAATTTGCTAATTAGATACATCTAGACTGGGAGTGAAAACCAATAACAGTAAAGAAAGTAAAATCTCTACTAGGAAAACAAACTTCCATGATGCTTATCATAGAACAACATTAGAACGTATTAAGTAGGAACCTCGCAGAACTTCACATCACTGCAATGTTGAGCATCGAGAGCGTAAAATGAGGTGATATTTCTATCGCAGCGTTCCATCGCACTTTTTGAATAGCATACATCGCCAATGAGGGTCAATTAGCAACAAATAGAGAGATATGTGAATATATACATTTTTTCTTGTATTAAATATTCAAATATAGTGTATTGTGTAGTGAATAAAGAACAAGAAAATGAAACAATTTCAATGAATAGTCCGGAAGTATCAAACTATGACTACAGTTAAGACCAGAGCCCAAACTACATTACTCGAAATATTAATTCTGACTGCTCTACCCTTTGATAATTCAAGAGGTTGTATTTAACCCAGGAAACCGAGCATTACCCTTTTTTCGTTTTATGGGGCAATTCCGGGCAGGCCATTCATTAATGAACTCAAATTTCAGAGCCCACATCGCTACGCAAGCAACGAACGTTTCGTTGAGTACAACGCGGAGCCGATGTACAGTAAACAGTTTCGGCGGTCAGCGTTTCTAGGCACGTTCCGGAGAACGGAGCTTTCTGAACGAAGAAACTAAACGAAAAAAAACATTTACAGACCAAGGATAACCTC
Organism: Lethocerus indicus; assembly: GCA_019843655.1. Classification (NCBI taxonomy): domain Eukaryota; kingdom Metazoa; phylum Arthropoda; class Insecta; order Hemiptera; family Belostomatidae; genus Lethocerus; species Lethocerus indicus. The sequence continues at coordinate 15,198,437 of JACDQD010000009.1, read as the reverse complement.
CGCAACCAGGTTGCGACACAAAAAATAGTTACGCAGCGGGCGGGGGAAGAAAAAATAAAAACCGAACATAAAAAAGGTCAACGGTCCTCGGGGGGGGATTGAACGACGAAAAGCACGCAGTAACGCTCTTTTCCACCGCCAGGGGAACCGACTATTAACCCACTTTTGACCGAAAGCCGCTTGAAAAAAGAAAAAACAGGGCTTAAGTATCTACTCGGTTCGTGATACATTACGCTAAACTGCGACAATAACAGAAAGCGTTGTGAAACAACGCGGGAGAGAACGGTGGTGAGATCAATTTGAAAGCTGTGAGAACTCCAGTCGCTCCAGTTGTCTGTCTGTACTAAGGGTATTTACAGAATGCAGCGAAAGAACGTATTACTACCGATGATAAAACATTCTTGCCGTAGAGCTGACTTCATCCGTTCCTTGTAAAACAGATTCGGGTAATATCATGTCTTACTACAAAACATCGTTGACTAATTGAATGTTGTCCGCGCCGAAGAAGAAAGAGGAATAGGCGATACACTATTTACCATAAGGATATTTATAAATAGGAGCGTGAAGGCTCAACCGGGCTAGGAGTGAGACTCCGGTTCCCAACGGACGCCATATGGGACCTGTTAGTGTTGACTAACGACTCAACAACGTTTTTATCGCTTCCTTACGGCCAAACCAAACGTTGCCCCGAAAAGGGCATTTTAAAAGCCTTTGACAGTATAAAAACGCCGTTCCGGGCTGTGGGGGGGCCGGCCTCGTAAAACCAGCGGCTCCGACCGACAGGGGCCGATGATCTCTACCCGGAACTAAATGCAGTCCGAGCTTGCGCCGAGCACGTATCCAATCGTAGCCCATCCATACATACATACGGCGGACTGCTTAAATGTGTAAATCGTGTATGCATAATTATTGCCGATAAAAAGGGAAATTTACATCGTTTTTGCTTTACGGCATTGGTTTCCCAACTGTGGTTACAAAAATATTATTTTTGAATACAAATAAACAAAAAATAGTCAAATAAAATATTTACACAAAAACCATTAAATAAATTATATTATCTGGACAGTATTTATGAAATTAGTCATTGTGGGGGGACAATTTTAGGGCAATGAGGGCGGAGGTACAGAAAGGTTAGAAACCACTGCTTTAGGCGCAATTTCATCACTTTTGATAAATTAATCTTAAACTAGGAATTGACAATTATAATTACGACACTGTCCTTTCCATATCTAAACTAGTGATACAGTTATATTGCAGTAATTAGCCTGGTTATTAGGAAACATTTCAACTTAAACTTCTGCCAACAATAACATTTATATATGGAGCAATGAAAATCATTGTTGTACATCTTAAAACGATCATCATATTAAGGTTAACGATACGACACTGAGAGTGGCATAAACGAGGGCCTAACTTTCTAAAAGGTCCCCCACTGTGTCTCACTAAACAAGACTCTGATGATCGCCTTTTAAACGACTCAGCTCATTGCGGCCGAAAATCTTTTACCAACTCCTTACGCACATTTTCATCCATCCCGCTATATTACGCTTCAGAAGTGCGAAATTCGTTCCGGTAATTTTCTTTTGGGGAAAAACAATAATTTCTAAAAGAAAATATTCTGCTCGCTCTATATACTACCGTTGAGCGTGGAATTTCTGTGAACCGCCTAATCAATCCGTAAAACCATTCAATTTAATTCGTTTTATGTACCTTCCTTATTTTCCCACCATTCTATAACTCCGAGTTCATGTAATTTCGTTAATGAATTGTTCACATTTCTAAACCCTACGAGATAAAAGCGACTTAAGAAATATAATACGAACTTGTACAAAAGTGATCATTCGTCAATTTAAGAAAATAAATACAGGAATGAAGGCGAGAAACTACACAATAAGGCGCCCACATAATCGCACTCCTAATTCTTCACTAATAGACTTACTCCATAATTTAACATCAAAATAACGATATTTAATTCTCAACGGCTATAAATACTTTGGCAGTTGTAATTATTGATCCGATTAGTTATTGGGGTAAATCCCAGCCTACCTCTTAAAGCCACGCAGGTAACAAACACACCTGGCCAACCCTTCAATAGAGTATAGGTTCTAGGTGTATTGTAAATATTGATATATTTGTACTGGAATATTTCTGGAATGGTAAAACCGTCGATACAAATCGTGACTCCTATAATGGATCAGATGAATCGAATGATGGATGGGATAGATCAAATGAATTAGATAGTGGGTCTAGGGTGAAAAAAGTCCTGCATAAAATCGGGCGCCATTCCCTTCTCTCTTCGTAAGACTCTCTTTGTAATAAAATATATACGTTATTAAAACATCAATGCCGGCACTGAGCTACCGCTCAAGTTCTTAGGTAATTAAATAGGAACGTATACACGCTCCTAACCCGATCGTTGGCCACAAGGTACAAAACAGAGGGCCTAAGGCCCGTTGACGTATTATCTACAAATCAGGTTCTCGTTTCAATATCTAGGGGGGGTCTCTTTAATAGTGTACCACGTTTTTAAACAGAGGGATTAGTTGTTTACCAGTATACAATAAGCAAATATCCCAACGTATATCGGTACTAATGGGGTGTAAAGGATCCTGTCGGCGGTAACGAGGAGGAGCTTGCCGGAGGGCGGGAGTCCGGGTTTGATCCGGGGATGATCCCCTCCCGATCAAAGGGAGCGGTACCGCCCGGGGCTAGAGGGCAGTCGGAGGGCGGTAATGATGATACCTGGAGCCGCTATAGATACCGGCCAGCTGTACTTTTGTTGCTCCACGAGAGCCCCCGGGGGGCCACAGCTGGACCCGGCTAATGCAAATTTAATATTCCGACCCACCGACAATTAGAAGAGACGAACCGAAATTTATGCATTTATTATACCGCTCTACGCTTCAATGGAGCCGTTGATCGAGGGAAATCCTATATCCCGGACTGATATACGGCGTCGACAATGGAACTAGTGAAATCTTTACGGTTTTACGGAACATAACGCCCGCATTGTCAGGATAATTTTTATTTGAGCACCCAACATCCGATACGAACCGCGTGCTATTAGCATAACAAGTACGACATTAATTGTTACGTCTGGATGGAAAAATAAACGCCGTATAAAAGTATTTTCCTATATAACTTCATGAAAAGAAAATAATATACTTGATGTTCGTACCCACAAAAAAATTGTTTCAGTTGAATTATTTCATTGACTAAGACAATTCCACTATGGAATTCTGACCGGTTATTGTTTACTAAAGAGATTAAGCGCTTAAATAAACCCGAATATAATGAAAGCAGGGCCCTGTTAAGAGGCCCCGAGGGTAAGAGCGAGGTCCGTTTCAGGCGCTGCACTTCTCGACCGATTGCAAATTTGAACCGAACAATGGAAACATATTCACGTTTTTTTATATAGCCGAAATCGAGGCACTTAAAATGCACGCTTCAAGGTCCCACAATTTCACCGACCTTAACAGAAGCAGAGTCACGTGTTGGGGGACCCAACAAACGTATTTCAAACACAATTATACACGAATGCGCCGATTCAATTTTAACAAAATAGTCGGCGCCGTTTTTTTCTCTGAAGGCCCCGAAGGCGTATAGAAAAAAAACTCCGTTGTGTACCGCCCAGTCGAGAGTCATCCAAAAATTAAGTACGCCCATTCTGCAAAGGTCACAATGGCCTGTCGATACAATGATCGAGTACAGGAGTCTGCTATCAATCAGAGGAGCAACGACAACACCGGGAAGTTGGGTTAGGGGGGAGAGGTCCCCAAGTCGAACACCTTTTCATTTTTGCATACGCCCCTTTCGCATGATATATTTCTTCCGTGTGATTAGCCGCCAATAGAGGACGGAATAATTTTAAGCCATTAGCCCACTCTTGTTCGACAGTTACTCAGCACAAAAAAATCGGCAGTTGTAAAAAAGTAAATACTCTCGATATTGTATATTGTCTTTTTAATAATACGAATATCCGCATAAATTATATATTTACGACAGAAAATAGTGCAGGTAATATTAAGATATACTATTGTAAATCAATAATTAATTGTAAACTAGTAATAAACCTTTCTTATGAGTTTATAATCTTTGAAGTTTTATTGGCATCATAACTTTTGGTATTGTTTTGAGTAATTGTTTCATAAAGGGCTTAACGGTTAGACAAAATTACATTACATGAAACAAAGATTGACTTCAACAAATTTTCGCGGCGCAATGGTATCTAAATTAACTTTACTTCTGGAATTTTAGGTTCGTGGACCTTTCGGGCTCTAATAAAACGTTCCGAATTTAATTCAACGTAAACCAAACTGTTCGGGAATGTGCGCTGTAAGGAGACGAATCCCGGGGACGAAATAGGTTCTACTCGGATGTAAAACTGCCAAATGGACGGGCCATGAAAGTATGAAACGGCATTAAAAGCAGGCGCAGATAATATCGCGAACTATTAAATCCCCGCGTTAGGGAGCGCCGACTGTTAAAATGGACGTCAGGTAGGGGCAGCGCAGCCGATAAAATACGCCAAAGGAAACCGATTAATTCGACGCGGCCGGCGTTTTTTTCTCTCATTACTCTCCTCTTTATTTCGTCGACGACAAAGAGTCTCGAAAAATAAAACTCTCTCCCAAAGGGGAATTTCCCCCCCTCTTTGGCTGAGAGCGTGGGGACAATTTAGAATCGCCCAGACAGAGGGCGGGCAGTTAACTGAAATTGTGATGGTCCCGACCTATAAAACGGGATATTTTAATGTTTTTTTCACGAAAACGGCAGGCCTAAATTCTCTCCCGTGGAATATATGTGTGAAATTTAATTCCAGTGAAACGGAAAAGGAGGAGCAGGGTAATTCGGAATCAATAAATTGCAACTGAAAAATAAACCACTGCAAGCTTGGAAACATGGAATGGAATTACTACCGGCAAATAACAGGAATAACGACCAATTATAGGGGTAAGAACTGCAACATGGAATGGGAAAGAGAAGCGATAGAAATTAATTACTAAGTACTATATGAAAACCGATTTTCCGGAAAGTAGAGCATAATTAATTTTGAGGCGCTTAAAGAAGAACTCTGCCAATGGAATTCGCGGCTGTGGTAAATTTAACCGAAAATTTTAAAACCGCAAACTTAAAATACGCATTAGTATGCATACTTCGCAAAATTAATATTTCCCGTTTCCTACAAACAGGTTCTTCAAACTTCATGTCGGAAACTGGGCTTGGAACGATTAAAATGGATGACGTCTACGTGCCAAACTAAATTGGGGCGGCCTGAACATTAATCGTCCACCACCTCCGCCACTTCCAGCCTGACTTCCACTTCCAGTTCCAGTTCCAGTTCCGAACTTCCAGCAGCGCGGCATTTTCACTTCGGGCATTCCACCGGTTACCGGTCAACCCCACCCCCAATGGTCGGCCCCCTTCTCTCCCTCCCTCCCAAAAAAATATCAGCCCTCATTCGGAGGCCTAAGTCCTCAATTTTGCGATCAAAAATTATCAAATTGGGTAAATCAGGCAAGAGCGGAAGAAAATGACGAAGGCGCTGTCACCACTTTGGTACTAGACTAGAAAAGCGTAATCGGGTCAAATAGTTTCGGTTTAGCCTTATTAACTTCGAAGGGGTTAGGGAGTCCCGAAACATACACTTTTCGGATAATATGTATTATGAAAGAAATATATTCCTCTTACGTGTTACTCCATTAACAAAACATTAATAAGGATATTTAAAATAATTAAGTATATTTGTAAATGGACTTACGACTAGGCGGGATGGTGTTAATTCAAGTGTTCTGTTTGCACCGAGAACGGGTGTCGCTGGAGCGCTGCCTCGCCTGCACGCTTTCTCGTATGATGTATCTGAAATACAAAAATAAACACATAAATAAATATATCTTCGATTGTTGTTAACAACAGACTATTCGGGGCGAGGTTTTTTCGTGGTCAATCGGTTTAATAAATGCCCACGATATCCAACGTACATAATTTTGCGCTCAGTCTGATGACAGTAACGTCACGCGTGTTCCCGTTTTGACTACGAACGCTGAGATAACGGAGAGACGTGCCTCTATTCGGCATCTACTACTAAATAACAGAATAGTTTTTCCGCCAACGTTGTATATCCGTTACGAAACCTACAATGTTTTCTTGTAGTTCATCACCTACTGTAAATCGGATATAAACCGTAAAATCCTTACCAAGACAGCCACGACGCCATTTAATATTAAAAATAGGATTTGTATCATACCCTTATTTACAGTGCGCGATTAAAACATCGGAATGATTTTACGTCCGCACACAAATGTATTCAGATAAGCTTGAATTCCAGCGAACTAAGATAAAAGGTGAGATAGCAACGTTTCAGAGTCCCCAGAGGAATCTTCACAAATACACACGTTTTAATCGACGAGTGTAATGCACTCTGGCCTTCTTTTTGGCGGCACGTGTAAAGCATCAAATCCGAATATCGAGGGAATGTAAGTTTAGGTTATCATCTCTGAATATCGGTCTTCGCTTATCTGGTCGCAGCAGACTATACTTCGTTGACGGAATGATTGCTACTGAAGATGAGAAAAATTGTATATATCACCAAATGTATAAAATCCCTGAGATGTTCCAAACGTATCCGTAGATAATAAAAAGTTGTATATAAAAGCACTATGGATGTCCTAAAACATGAAAGCACGGCTGAACTTGAGCACAGGACACTCCGCTTCTGACACAAGCCTTTGAAACCGCAGTTTATTTCAACGCATTAAGCATCATCGTATAAATATTAATGGCCTTTGTCGGGCCCTTTGTTGTCTGGCTCACAACTGGTTTGGGCTCTTCCGGCGAATGGCGCGTACCGCACGACACGTGGTTTTGTCACGTGCGACTGAAGTCTTTCCGTGTGCCGGGCGACGACAAAATCACGAGAAAAAAAGGCTACCCGGCCGTGATCGAATAACGAGTCGTGACTCGAGAGAAACGAACTTCGACGAAAAGAAACGAGCACAGCAGAAAACCCACAGAATAATAATACCGTCCCGAGCTATATGACTTGACTATAACAACGAGGTATAGTTCACTAATTAAATCTGTCAGGTTCATCTGTACTATGCCGTATATCTTTCATTCTAGTTTCATGAGGACCAATTCGTGTATGGAGTTACGTAGCTCAACACTACATGGCATGCACTTACGTACAGTTAGTTCACATGCATATTCATTTATCATAATAAAACAGATGTAAATGAATTCTTCTTGTAGTTACGGCGAATTAGCTTCTTGATTATAAAAATGAAATATTCGATCTTCCATCTGAGATCATTTCGGCCAATTATCTGGTTCATTGCAATTGTAGAAGAATCCGATCAAATATAAAACAGATTCAGAAAGTACTTGTAATATACAGAGGGGTCCAAAAAAATGTATCCATTGTTTAAAAGTCCATAACTTGCAAACTAATTGACGGAGTTGTCGGTAACAGGAAGTCAGTTTTGAAGTGGTATTTAGAGTACGAAAACATTAATGAGGTTCAACGGCAATGGCGAAATGAGTATCAAACAGAGCCAATATCCAACTGAACACGTTGCAGTCAGTGGTTCGTGCCGTAGTTCGGCGGCATCGTTTGTGTGTGGATGTTAATGGCGACCATTTCGAACACCTACAGTGATATCTTTAAGTTGGACTTTAAGCTACACTTTCACCAAAAATGAGACAACTCCGTCAATTAGTTACGGAAAAAAAATACATTTTTTAGGATCCATCTGTATTAATCTCTTCTGAATACAAAGGATACCCGTCAGTGTTCTTATTATGAAAAAATGAACTCCACTTACACATTTTTGTAAAAAATGAAATTTATCCACAACTACTGACGGCAAATATGATACCTTTAAACGAAAAATAATTCAACTCGACACGCGCATAATGGATGTAAACGACCCGATTCCGCAACTTTCAGCCTCTTATCTTGTCACCCACGTGATTTTACCCTATCCAGCCTAGACCCGAATTACAGCTCTAAACTGATAATAGTATTCTGCTAAGTGCACCTCCAGACAAAATAAAAATTAAATATTCCACTTAATACTAACCAAGTGGTGGCAGTGAGATGGCAAGATAGTGGACCTGCAGAGTTGAAAAAATTCTAGCATATATAGTTGACTATAATCCCGTTTTATCGGCTAACGACAGGCCAAAGGAGAGGGTCCAGGATCGAATCCCGGCCGGGTCATCGGAGTATTCCACCGGATGGACACTGACACACTGACACGTTCTCTCCAATCGGGGGACACTGACACTGGACAGTCCGAGTGCCGGAGAAATACTGGAGTCTCCGCTGACAGAGAAAGGGGCTACGGTGGGGGCCAACCAAACTCCCCTGACCTCCACACTATATCACAACCACTCTCTCCACCTGACACACTTCCCCTCCCACAACGGAGTTCTCATTTCTCTTCATCAAACATTCTATATGTACTGTACATACAAAAGTATATATATTTTTAAAAAATCGGGGTTGAACTTCCCTAGAATTAGTCCGGGTCATTTCCGGCTAAATGGCTAGATAACTGAGTAAACCTCAACAATGCAAAACCTGCAGGATCCAACTAAATTGTTGTATTATTTGGAATAACTAAGTATAGTTAATTAATCGCGAATATCTGCGCTATTCAAGAGATCTTGATATTCAGATCAGCCCTAATCAGTCTTGATAAAAAAAAATCAAGTTATAATCCTAGTCCAAGTTTATTAAAAAATTCAAAATAAAACGATAGAATTATCAGCATTTGTAACGATATAAATAATCAGTATTTTATTTAATCCAATGGCCACCCAAAGGTATTATTCGGTTGAAACTTATAATTACGCTTGTTGGTGATAGATTCGGTACGAGATTATCACGCTGGCTGTTTACACGGGCCCAATACAATTAGCTGTTGACTTAGGTTCAAGCCCCAGAGAGAGAGCCCAACTTTATCTGTTTGTAATTAGCGGAGTGCGATAGTTCTACAGATAATGGCACGGACGACGAAAAAGATACAGCTATTAATAGATAGGGCTTTTACTTTACCGATGAAAATAATATGACAAATCGCTCTTGGTGATTATCGAAAAATCGGGTTTACGCCAGCGTCTGTAAAACGGCGAGAGTTATGCTTTCAACAGTTGGTCGCAAACAGTGAGGTGGTACAATTCTAATGGAATTGAGCGACATTAAATAATAATTTTTATTTTTTCATTGAAAATGATGATGGCGGAAAGTCTATATACATAAGAGCCACGTAGTTCCAAAACAAAAAATTTGTTGTCCAAATCTTGGCAAAAAATGAAACACCTACCTTCCAGCCTGATCCTCCTGGCGTGTGACACCACTTCGAACAAGTTTCGCGAACACTTCCCCATTTCGGCTCCTATAACTGTATACGACGGATGTATAGGACCCGATATAACGACACGCACAAGTATATCGGAGACGGACGTAGACCCATGCAGAGACCAGTGTATAGTGTTGGGTCACCCCGTATACTGGAGGGTAGTTGGAACCCCGTCCCCGACCGAGGGTAAGTTACCCCCACCACCGGAACTGCTGCCCCAGTGACACGGAGTCACGAGGGAGGCACCCCAAACAATAGGGGTTTTCCGGCAACGACTATTTCTTTTTCCAGATGTCGAAGGCATACCTGCCAAGATTCCCAATAACATGCCCACGTGTACACAAGTCAAATAGACAAAATCATAGGATTAATGAGTATCTCTTACAAAAAGGATACTGAAAGCGCACCACTAGATTGCCGGAATAAATTCCTGACATCCGGACTAATTAGAACAAATTTCCCTACTAGGGAACTAATGGTGAGTTCGTAATTTCATTACCCTTATGATTCCATTTTTCGTCCGATAAAATTTTCGTTCAGTCAGGATTTAGACTGATAAATCATTTCACTGGAATATTAAACTGGTATTACAAAAATATTTACCACTTTAACTGTGTGAAATTATATTCTGCAACAGATTCAGTTAAGTATCAATCCTGGACTTTATCAAACGAGAGAAGGGATGCAAAAGATTTATGATCTACGACATATTGGCTAATTTAGTTGAAGACAGTCTACCGTCGAGAGACTCGGATAGAAATTACAAAGAATGAGATTTTTCTGTATATTAAATTTAATTCCGGTTTATCTTTCCGGACAATAATTGGCGCTGTTGTAGCGTAGAATGAACGTGGGCCGTACGATAACATCGCAGGGGTGATAACAAAAGCGACTCATCGACTCATTTGCGATTTGCATTTTCATTAGTGTCCGGCAATTATGCGAGGGTGAGCAACGAGACCGGGCATTAATAGGTGCAGGTAGACAATATGCATTAATTAAATACACTGGAATAATAGAATCGTTTGAATTGGTTTGTTAAAGGCCGGCTTTCTTCATGCGGCGTAAAAATGAAAGAGAGATGCATGAAGGCTAACGCCCTATAAAAAAAGGAGTTAACTCTCCCACAAGTGAAAATGTAACACTTAATCAAGATCAAGTGAATATACGTACGTATTATATTTTAGGCCGTTGTATCCCCTAAGTATTAATATTACTAGAGTAAAGGAATTGTTTTCAGTTGTTTGGAATGACCTGTTATGAAGGGCTTCTATCCAGGTCCTCTATGTGGATTAACGGATTTTTAATATATCGTAATTTAACGCAAAATAAGTCTCATCATCATTCTCCCCAAAAGATTTATTTTGGAAAATTAATGAAAACATATTTCTTGAATCAAGTGTAATACAAAATTGTAACTATATTGAGATACATTATTATTATAATACACTGATAAACTTGCATTTAGAATATTTTCCACCGAGAGATGGACTTATCCAAGAATAGTGTTGCACAATGATTATATCATCTATTTTTAGTTACTATAAGATATTAAAAAGCTTAGATGATCGTTCTAAACTTTTCACTGAGGGAATTTTCGGTCTGGCCGGAATCTACTTCCTCGGGACCGATTCTTCGAAACAAGATTGTTTCATGCATTTAATTGTAATTATACACATCATAAAATGAGTCTGGGGCATCCGACGAGGAAGGAAACGACTGGCTGGTGGAGATTCCACCAGTGGTGGCCTCCTTTATATTAACATACCGAATGTTACAGAACGGGGGAAATATAGGCTCGTAAATGTAAGAAAACGGTCCCCCTTCGGGGTTTCTTCTAAAGCCGGAAATTGCCAGGTTCTCGGAGAACGCGGAAAGTTCGAGACACTGGAGGCAGGTTCGCAATCCCACACAGAAACAGTTTTATTCATCTTTTTTAATATTCGTCGCGCATTGTCTCATTTGCATGTAAGCTCGGACCAATCAACACAGACGACGTCACCAGTCACTAGATGAGGTCTTACGAAGAACAGCTACGAGTTAGGAATACGACGTCAGTGGAGGAAATACTCCAAACGAGGTGCAGGCAGCGTAGTGTTTGTTTTCCAAATAGGAATAAAATCGCGCTGTAAATATTAAGTATGTTAGTCGGTTCCAGGATCTTCAGTAGCGTTGCGCTAACCTTTTGGATTGTCAATAACACATCTCGATAAAGACTGATTGAATCAGACTCAACTAGAAGAAATCAATCGTGGTTTGGCTATGGTCCACTTTGGATGCTTCTACCTATAACGTAACTAAAATAAATGCACACAGTGAACTAAGCACGAAAAGTAGAAATAAAGACGTTTTCGATTCATATTTGGAACAGAAGGAAAATCCGGCATTGAATTCAAACGCCATGGCCCTGAAATGTTTGTCGGAGAAGCTCGTTAGCCCATTACCCATTCTCTTGCTACAATTTTTTCCAGTGCATACAAGGAATTTCGTTTGTGTTTTAGTCGATCATAACGCGATATTTTGGCCGGCAACCCGCATATTTAACAGGGGCAATTTCTCTTTCGAAAGCAAAAGAGAATGAAAGTCCGTCGGGAGGGATGGGAATTACAAATCCAGATTTGGGATTATAAAGCGACATCTCTCGAATCCCAACCAGAGCTGGAAAACTGGACGCGGACGACAGCGGGCGGTCGTGGAGGCCGGCTCTCATAGAAAGTTAGCCAGCTCTTCCTCCTAGAAAGTGTCGGGGGCGACAGAGTTAGAGAGAGAAAAAAAAATGGAACGGCCTATTCGAAAGAAACGTCCGGTTTACGCTCCATTAATTTAAACTTTGAGCAAAAAAGAATCGGTGGAGCCCGACCGCTGGGGAGGGAAAAAGCCGCCGGCAAATCTTTAACTGTCGTCCCATTATCGTGTTCGCGGTGTCACGGTCCTATTGATACAACTTCAATAGCCCGTTTTAGAGAGAAGACTGGTTTTGGAACATTCCCGTAAACTGTTTTAGACAATGGGTCATTTCAGCGAGTAGTGCACCTCGCTCGCACCCCAAGAATGTCCGTTCGTCGCGATTCTATCGTAATCAAATTTCTTTCCACAATATTGTGGAAATATTGACCGAAAACTTGATTCGTTCTCATGTGAGTACGAAACTTTATTTTCGACTGGAAATAGACGCAAATAGCTTCCAGAAAATATAGCTCAAGATGATTATATAGTCAAGCACATTTAAAAGCTTTAACCTATCTATTGGCCGTCTACAGTAAATTATTTTAGACGTTAAATTCGTCCCACAGTTTTTGGTTTAAGAACACCGTTTGAGAAAACAAAAGACTGCGGTCACTGTCACTAAAAACTGCGAGCTTTTACCGTTATCGTAAAGCAGACGTTGACACAGAATTTATTTTATATTCGAACACTCCATTCGCGCACGGCTTGAGAAATTGGGCTCTCTCTGTATTGGGTGCGCCCAATTCGGGGTCGCGATACAACTATGTTATAACCATTAGTCGAAGTATAAAAAGATAGACTGGATATGAATGCGGGCACAGAAACCACGGGACCGGTCCGTACAATTTGGTTTTTACACCGAGGGGCTGGCCGGTCGGCCACTCGAACAGTGGCTGTATTCCAATCTGTACCCGGCTAAACGCTCCAATCTACTTTCCATTATACAAAACTATTCATGACCGGACATATTTTAACAGGATTGTCAGTGGAGCAATGTTCTTTTTATTTCATTTCGTTCGTGTGCGTGTGGAGAATCGAAAGCCCACGATAGGAACCAGTAATGCACCCCTCCCCAATGTTGTCCCATAAATAACAGCGGATAGTATTAACTCGTTCTCGAATACGACTGTCGCGAAACCAGTTGTTCGATTCGTTCTTATTGTTTTGTTCGAGCGACCCTACATTAATGTTTAAGTGCTAGCCAACCGACCACAGTCTAGTATAGGGAGAGGTATTCATCCCCGCAGACACCAAAGAATTTAACGCTAGATAGTTACTTATCGGGCACTTCATTATTCAGAAACGCGCACACCAGAATAGGCTGTACGCAGTACGTATTTATAGTACTGTCGTAAATTTACCTATAGTTATGTTTTCCCCGCCTATTCGTACCAAGTATTCAGAAAGATGAAGTTCAAATTTGGTTAACTGAAATAAATCAAATTGAAAAAGACCATTCCATTTGAATTCTTGTTCGAAGGATGGATTCGACATCTAAATGCGTTGAAATGCAAGCTTAGACACCCATAGTACAGGGTCCAGTCGCATGCTCAGCTATTACAACCCTGACTTCATCTGTACGAGTGCTTTTAAGCGGTAAGAAAGAACTGGAGAGTACTTTAAAGGTTGGACATTAAGGGGTTCAAGTACCGACAGAGGAAAGGCTGTCCGGACCGGTTTCAGGTATGTTGATATCCTTCTTCCGGCCGTGCTCAGATCGGACTTACTCTAGGTACTTAGGACAAGACTTCGATTGTTTTGCAGGATTATAGCTGCGAATTCTACTAGATTTGTAGCCAGACATCCAAGTTACAGAATATAATACCAGGCTCAACTGGAGACGTATAATCCGATAACGTTCCAATACTTATTCGCTAAAGGATTAAAACTTAAGCTAAACAAGCCAATCAATAAAGACAAGAGTGTTATTGAAGTAATTTCCTGGCATCCTAAAACGTTTGTACATAACAATATTAGGAATACAAGTAACAAATGTTTTTATTGTAATTCATTATTCCCTACTTTATATTAATTTCATATATGTCTAATTCAATGTGTTAATCATGAAACAACGGTAATTATTAATAGTCGAATAATAATTGTAAACATCGAGCATTCAATGTAGAAACCTGTTTTTACGAAACTGATTTTCGCCACGCGAACAGAAGCCATTTCGCCGGCGAAATCCATAAACACAATTAGACGGACAATGGGTGGGTAAGGGCTCGCAGAACAAAACTGGTTTTGTAGACCGGCCGACAAAAACCGGGAACATAATCGAGTCGAACAGATGCAGTCCGCAGTTATATAATCGGAATATACGGTCCGTATCGCGGCCATAAAATATAACACATGTAACTGTATGTAACGACAGTGGAAATGTGATTTACAGTCCAGTATAAAGCAAATTGCAAAGCGTTGAAAGGATTGACGCGTGCACGCCCGTGAACGGCAGCGGTCTTCCAGCAGTGGCCACACTGAGGGATATAAATTTTTATTTAATGGATGATAATTTTCAAGAGCTCAAGATTTACCCATTTCATGTAGGAAACTATGCCTAATATTTTTAGTTTATTTACAGAGGCGAATAAAATGCGAAGAAACTATATATACAGTTTTAATACAATTTCGCAATACAGGAAGCAACTCTTCATCCCGCAGGAAAAATAAGAAAGTTATTTTACTTTTTAAAAACAAAAAGGAATAGCTAACATATCTTAACCCCCAGATTAATTTTGTTAAGTCCACAATTTATGTGCAGACGCAGAAATGTAACTACCGATACAGTATTGTACTTCTGTTTGTTCATAAGGACAGAGGCTCAAATTCGCAACGGTATCTGCTCATGAATACGGGCAAGTTGATTATAAACCGGTTTTCAAAATAAAAAAACAACAACAGAGATTACAAAACACGGTAAACCACCCCGATCCAATTTACCAGATGGAATTGTACCGGAGCGGAGTTCACAATATATCTGATCCTGAGCCCGGTCTAAAGTCAATCTGAAAGGCATTGAAGGATTGACACGTGTCCCGTTGAATGGCCACCGTATTCCGGGGCCGGCGGACCACTCGACCGGACCCCGGTTCGCCTCTTTCTTTCATTTTAATTGTTACCACTGTGTGTACTGCGCGCGGTGGGGGAGAGTCGGACAATCGGTTAAAACATACGGAGAGATCGATCGGACAATGCGAGAAACAGATAGGTGGCCGGCATTGTCACAGAGCTAACCCCCCCCCATACCCCTGGGGGCTGAAACTGGTCTCGTTTGTCGAGGACAGACGGCTAACTAAACACTCGGCCCCTGCAGTTTCCCTATCTGTCCTTTCATATCAATCGGACCGCATTACAGATTCAAACCACCGTGAAAAGAGCCATTCTTACTGGGTATACGCGATTTGTTTCCGAATAAATACACATTGTATTAGTGAAATAACGTACAATTTGAATTAGAATCGAAACTAGCTTAATAAACGGGCTGGCCGGCCGAATTAAAAATTTTGTTTGTGTGTGTTATCCTAATCTAATAAAATTATAGGTGGTTTCACCTGGTCCACAACGGTTTGGAATATTATCACTCATGCGACTTAGGATTATCTCCAGTTTATGTATGGACCGAAATGACAGATAAGTTTTTCGTATGCTCTCCATCCTTGTAGAAATCGATTGTTAACACAGTTGAATGTATAACAACTTATTCAATGTCCCGTAGAGGTTAAAATGCACAGCCATTTTTAGTGTACTAAAAATTTTGGGAAACATTGCAAACAATATAGTTAGGGGGGATATTATTTTTTTGTTCATAGGAGAAAGACAACTAACAAAGTATTAAAACAAGCTAGATCAATTGTTTGAACTTTTACTTCAGATTAGTAGTGAAAAGAGAGGAAGTGGGGTACAGGAAGTGGTCGCCTCTGAAAAGCAGTTAGCCCTTAGGTTAGTGGGGGCCCAACCGACTTCACGCCACCCTTCACGACCCCGAGCCTTTTCAACGCCCGACCCATGCTAATTTGTCCCCGCTAAATTCATTACGAGTCCAACAGAAAGAGGACCGGATAGTAGAGAGATAAACCTACCTGCTGAGAGAACGGGTCTAAAATCGTGACCTACGGGACTTAATCCTGATAACATTTCTTGAGGAAATACATTTCCGCACCACCCTCAGGGGGCGATAGTTAATCGGTGCAAGTGCACCCAACGAACTTCATTTAAGTACACTTCCCCACCACACTCAGGGGGGCGCTAGTTTCACAAGAAATACACAATACCGAATAGGTTTCCTGTCATATATTTGGAAGTCAGAACCTAATAGTTTAACACGCACACACAGTTCAACTTTTTCTTTGTCAGAAGGTTACTGAAAAAGGAGTTCACCGACATAGCAGAGTTTAATAAATTTATCCATATTGCAAAACATGCAGCGACTAAATATTTTTGGAGAAATGAACATGTTAAAGAAATATTTAAAAATTTAAATATTTAATAATTTATTTCATAGTAGCTAATTGAACTTGAGTCCGACGGCAAGTTACAGTTCTCATTTATACCGAACAATTAAAAATAAATCGCGAGAGCAAAATCTGAATGAGTGGCCGAAATCAGGGCACACCACCCTCCAGGGATATACACTCGGATTATTTTTTTATTTATCGCTTTGTCTCGCAGTTACAAATGTTATTTGTAGGGGGCGGAATGCTTGCATGAAAGGGGTCCGCGGAAATAACACCGAGGGCATAAAACGTATGAATGGTGTTACAAAGGGAGCCGCAGAAAACAGGGAGGAAAAGAGGGAGGAGAGAGAGAGAGAGAGGGAGGAAAAGAGGGAGGAAGAGAGAGAGAGTGTGCTATTGGGGACTAACCCTTGTGGGCGTGCCGTCCGAACACGCCTCCGCGATTCATTCCTATTTCTCCCGACATTGTGTACACCACCTGGACAATGTTACTTTAAATCTTTCCACGCACTCATATTAACACACACACACACATACCGAGGAGGAACAATGAATATTAGCATTGAGGGCCAATTTGAATTAGAATCGGGAACCGGTTTTATAATTGGCCCCAGGCTAGGGAACCGCCACCGCATTAACTACGACGAAAGGAAAATCTAGCCTAGTTGGTTAATTGATAGTACCTTTAGGTCGTGAATAGAAGGGTCCACAAATTATAGACTGTTGTAACATAATGACATGGGGGGAATTTTCATTTTTACAAAGTACCACAACTAACAAATGTTAATAATACTATCGTGGAATTCCACTCAATAACAAACTACGAATCCAAATAATTGGCACAATAAATTAATAATTACAAGAGATAGATAAGTAGGAGTATTTTTCCCAACGATTGGTTCGAACGAGAACGAGCCCACAATGAAATCATTTATAGAACAAAATTACAGCAACATGTAGGGTAACATGGTGGTGCCGAATTCTTCTATATTCTAAAATTATTATTCTGTACGTTCCACACTTTGATGATTCCACTGTTACCTGAACGTATTCATCTATTATTTCCATTGATTTAATGGTATCTAAATTTCTTCTTTTATTGTATGCGGTTTAACGTCTGGGATTAAGCGGGGATCGTAGATCCCACAGAAGGAGGTTTCATCGCTCTGAGGAAATTTTTACTGTCAGACTTTTTTTGTGAGCGCCCGTGTCACTAAACATTCCGACAGGCCATGAAAATATAAAGGAGGCATTTTTCTGAAAACATAAAACGCTCGTAAAACTGTCGGGTCTCACACAGCGGAAAACCCCCTCTCTCTCATTCCCTCCAACTAATATGTCAGGGGTTGTTTTAACTCCCGGGACATAAAAACAATATGAAGGCTGCGCACACTGATAATACAAGTTCTATTGTCTGCAGGTTAGAAAGAAATCGACTGAAAAAATAACTGCCCTACACTGCAGGCTCGTCATCAGTAACGGTGACACGTTAACCCACTGCACCAGTGTAAAACATTCGGGAATACTACGTGTTTAGAAGTTGGCAGTTAGGGGTCTATAGATATATGATAATAGATAGGGATTTCGTGCTTAACTACAGGTATAACTTAAATATCATTATTCATTTCCTTATTTCAACACATTAATTACGTACAATATAAGGAAACGAAACTGAGAGCAGCCTTTATCCACACATACTCTAGACCCCGTTCAAAGAGTTACAAATATGGATCAAGTACCCACTGAAGCAAAAAGGAACAGTTGAGGTATTTTTTTGTTGGATCAGTCAGGCTCCAAATAAAAGGGTAGGGATATTTATACCAAACGGCTTCATAAAACTCTCATCGCCGTTCAGATTTACAGTTCTCAACGCTCGCAGCACTATGGAGCATCCGTTCATAAAAATCTACAAGATTTAGAAACGGTAATACAAGTAAAAAGAGATGCCCGCTACGGATAACTGAGTTGGTCACACTTCCATTTTTATTTCCCCATTCCAGTGTACCCGCTCGACTCCGGGCAAGCCGCGCCAATATCGGCCCGAATTGCTTAATTGTCCGGAAATGGGACGTTTATTGCAGGACGGGTTTTACGACTTCGGGCATAAGAGGAGCGGGAACGTAAAAATAAAATTTCGAACGGTTCTCAAGATATGAGAATGACCCCCGGCAGTCTAACGGTTGGGAAATATTGGGGGGAGCAGATGGTAGCACTGCAGGAGTATATAACCGGGATGGCAGAAACTCGGGGTTTATTGGTTTTAAACCCCCATTATATTCGACACAGGACTCAGACTGTATTAGCCGAGAACACATTTGGTGCTCAGTGAACATTGTTTTGAAAATGACTTCATTTAAAATAAAAAATATAGTAATTCTCGATATGCTAAAATTGTTATTAAATGTTCATTCAATGTTCACTGCAATTCGTGCTATATACAGGACAATATGGTATTGGTAAACGTCGCCTTCGCCGGACGCGATACAAAATTCACGACCAATGGTTACGGACCCGTTATTTTTGCGGTTACCCATACTTGACTAATAACATGCGATTAGTCGCGGACGGATTGACAAATGGCGCGAACAAATCGCGGGCAAAACAAACAAACGTTATTTTTTCACTTCGTTATTGACGGCCCAGTGGTCTACGCGCTCGGGGAATAGAAGAACTCACCCCTCGTCCGTGCGAAGAAGGGGAAAGAAATAACGACGGCCATAAAATCCAACGATTTATGGACACTTTTAGTACACGTCAACGTCCGCGCCGCCGCCATGAGAACACCACCGTGAGACAGACCCGGGCCCTTTAGGTATAATATGCCAAATAAAATTCATAAACTGAGCCATCCGCGAAGGGCTTTTTTCTTCGGTTTCGGGCGGGCCCTCTCTCTATGTTAATAAGATTGCAAAAGCCCCGTTGTGGCACTCCACCTGGCCCCGGGTTTGGGTTTGGGTTTATAAGGGAACTCAATACTGGAATAAAGGAGGAGCGGTCCGGACCCCTTTCATCCCTCCTCCTTCTTAGCTCCGAGCGCTACATCCAAATCCGCTGCACAAAAGCTTTTCAATTCGTCCAACTACACATTACTGACGCCCGACCGAGTTTAATCCCCGACACTCATGACTTCTCCACCGCCAACAACCCCAATAAATATAAACCACCGCTCCTACCGCCAGTTTCCGCCGGCCTAATGTATTTGCCTCATTAGAATTCGCTTAGGCTGCAATGAACATGACTTCAACCGCCATCGTGGGTTCAAAATTCGGGATTTGCAATTATTAAAGTAGATATAATTATGATTTCATTTCAAAATTGCCACAGTATTAACCTCTCCTGTTCCTAAGGCCCAGATCTGGTCAATACGCGACCAGCCACCGCCAAGAAGTTCATCTTAACACTTATCGAAAACATCATAAAAGTTGTGCTACATTTTAATAGAGACACGAAACTACTGCGTCATCAAGCTACTAACACTGGGGAGAAATCGAAAACGATCTGACCAAATAAGTGAGCGAAGAAAACAAATCAAATCCCTATTGAGGGCCTCCAAACACACACCGTTGTAAGAATATTAAAATATGGCGCTAATCTTTATAGATAATAGTAATAAAGTGTCTTAGTGTGCATAAATACACAACTGCACATAACCCAGAAATGTTGAAATCAAACGGTTTCTTCTCTAAATGGGACCACGAATAACGACAAATTATTGTAGAGAAAATTACTGTGCAAATTACCTTCGTACGGTAATAAAGTCAGACTTTTCGCACAGTTTAAAGGGCCGGAATGAAGAGGGAGGGGGATTCGGGCAGCAACCCTCCCCAACTGCCCGGCGGTGGCAATCTCCCCCTGTAACCCAATTCCAGTGAGGTGTCTCACACGCACACACACACAGGAGCGGGGTGGAAAAAATTATGGGGCTACTATCAGTCAAAAGGAGAACGGAGAATGAATGAAGGGGGGGAGAGAGAGAAGGACTCATAAATAAAAAAAAAGGGAAAAAGGAAACAGAATAGGAAGGAAGCCGAGACAGAAGGACAGTGAAGACAGTAGGGGTGGAAAAAACTGATTTTATGACCAAGTTAAACCTGTTGAACTGACCGAACGGATTTTTAACCCCCGCCAGCCATGAGGCAACAGGACACGCACCATTAAAAAATTGAATCGAGGGAAAAGTTTTTTTTCATGTGGGAAAAGCTAATCTCACCCTGCTGAAAAATTAGTATAACGCCGCAGTGGGTGAAATCTGAAGAGACCGTGCGAAATATTCTACACTGCAACATTACTGGCACGATCATTTATATTAATTTTATTTATTTTAGCAAGGGAATTCCCTTGCTGAGATCTTTATTATTTGGAGTTTCTCGGATTGTTCCACTATATACGAAACTTTTTCAACCCTGAATACCACCAATTCTCCACAATTCAATGAACCAACGAGAAATAAAATCGTACACCTATGCCTACCGACGCTTTTTGTAAATTTTGGTAAAGTAAAATCAATACAGAAGTACGCAAGACCGTTACGTAACGCGGTGTCAGGATGACCCCACCTTTCGACTGGATAAATTAACCCTAATTCAATCGCAAAAATCCCATTTGGACGCTTCGTAACTCGATCCAAACAATCAGTGCCCCAGGGCGGATTATCACACAAATCCACGAACAGAAACACTACAAATATAATCCAGTTTATACATTGACTAGCCCCAATGAATTTAAAAACAAGACATGACTGCATTTACGGAGGGAACTGTTCCCACATTTTAACTAATTCTGTGGAGCCAACTTCTTTCTAAATTAATAGATTTATTACATTAACAAAATATTTTTATTTTAATTTATAAAAAAACTCGGTTTCTCGCTCATTTCCTATATACTTTCTGATGACCACAATTAAACAATAATTATTATAGTTGAATTATTATAATAATAAAAATCGTTCTGAACTCCGGCAGGATGTTGATCACTGTGCATTACAAAATAAAGGAATGTTGTAATATAATGAAAATATTTAAGAATACTATACATAATAGGAAACATGTATACCAAAAGGATGCCAGTAAATAAAAAAAATTGTTATGGTTCAAGCCACATTTCTCGGTGAATATCCCTCGGGGACCCCAAGACGTTGGGAAGAGCACGCCCCTGAATATCAATGTTGACTGAAGGCGACCACGTGCCAGAAGAAGTCTAGCGCAACAAAAACAGTTATAAACGGATTGGGACGGTCGCAGAGGTCTCATTTAGGGAGTAACACCTGGAGCACGACTCTCCGCCGCCGGAAACCGTAGACAATGCACGCTTTTCCTCCTGGAGGAAATCCGAGAGTCAAAAAGTACGTTGGCGAAGGGAACCCCCGGCTGTGGAAATTACACGGGGCGAGCGGCCCGGGACTCGGGTTCACTTCCTGGGGGTGGGACTTTGGAACGTTCTTCGGCGACTCCCCACACCCCCCTATTTCATTCGGGTATTGTCCCGGAGTGGAGAATAGAGGGGCGGAGGAGGGTGCCAGGGCAGAAGGCGGCTGGGGGGAGGATACCGCGTCTTGCTTGGGGTTCGCCTGTTAAGAAGCCGGCTGCTACCGTCACGCCCTCAAGCTTACCCCACGATGACGGGCTGAAAATTAAGGCAATAATACGAGAGAATCCTTAAAAGTTATTTATTTAATCCCAACAGTACAATGACCTAATAGTTTTCAACAAAAGATAAACCTGTAGAACGCCCGAGACACAAACTACTGAAGATCGTTCGAGGAATCAGTTACCGCTTGCCGAAGTAAAATTATTCCGCGGAGACTTTTAACGGATCATTTCGCCACCCCCACGCAGTCTACGGTCAGCAATTGACTTGTTATTAGAACCGCTCATAGTTCTTCAATAGCATTATAACACTTGTTGGCAGAATGGCTGGGTTATTCGGGTTCGAGTGGTGTAATAAGTGAATATTGATTTGAGTAGGGCTCTCCTCAGTCCTAAATGAGCAATCGAGAGTGAAATTCGAGTACTGTTCACCTATTGTGATTTTTAATTTCCCATACGGCAGTGGGGTGCCGTATAATAATAGTTTTCCTAGACGAGAATCCCGGTGAATGAGGTCTATTGTCCACTGGAAAAGTAGTAAAACCAACGATTTTGAAGACGAAGAGAAATATGGGATTAATATAATATTATTTCAGCAACGTACACGAAGCACGCTGAGACTTTCTTCTATAACTTGCATCTGTCCAGTAAGAACTCGTTTCACTTTCATTTTAGGTATCATCAAATCAATGGAACAATTCGGATATTACGCATTGGTCCAATAATTGGTTGAACGTAACTGGATGGACAAGAACATTGTTTGGTAACACAATAGGCAGGTGTTTAGTTAACCCGGGAACAAATTCGGTAGAGGCAGACCACACAGGGTGGAAGCACGATGAGCCTCATTACCAATTAGTATTTGGTCGACTAAATGCAACGGACCCGACGTCCCGCCCCGCACTACAAACCAGATTATATCACAGTTCAACCGGCATTTGTTCTCCCCGCCGTATACGTAAGGACGATCCCCTTGACCAGAAATAGGGGGAAGGGTTTTAACAATGGAGAGGCCGACAATTCAGTGAGAGAGAGAGAGAGAGACGTCACCGGCGGCTAAATTCATAATCTCGATATGAAGATTCGTACGTAGATTGGGAAGGAAAGTTGGAGACGATTGGGTAGTAGTCGGTTAAACAGCTTTGTACACCGAAACGGATCGTATCTGATAACCGGCCACGCTTAAAAGGGGAATAATAATACGAGCATTTTTTCCAGAATATCAATGAGCTTTGACAAGCTACGTGTGGACTGAGCTCGAGAAAACATGCTTTCTATTGAAGATACCAATGAGAGAAACCGTTAGTGGACAACGTTTTCATAGCGTATGATGTCCTCGAGTATCCGGTCAACCCCTGGATTCGGAAATACACGTTCGCAGTTTAAAAGTTGAAGGATTCGGCAAAGAGCCTAAGTGATATGAAGACTTAAAGAATTCCCGTGTTGTAGGGGAGCACAATAGTGGTAACAACGAACGCCATCTAGTGATGAAAACGGTAAGAGACAGATGTAATATACTGAAGAAAGAATCGGAAATTTATTTGAAAGCCGGACGAAAGTGAAAAGAAAAGTATTGAAATTATAAGTTATTGCACGTAATTTCCGTTCGCATAATACTTTCGGTTAGCCTGGCGCTCCTGGACGATCAGAACATGTTTCAACCAACGGTTACCTGTTTACCTGAAGCCGGATCGAATCGAACATGAAACTCACCTGAAAAAAAGAAAAAGGACTCATTAATATCGAATATCAAAAGAGATTCTAATATCAAAAGATCGTAGTCTACCAAAATAAATTTTATAAGTAAGCACATGCGGAATTTAACAGACTATACTCTTTTAATGTCCTATTTCTAGAATATATCAGAATTTGCAATTATAATTATCCCACGATAGTAGAACCGACCCAATTACAATCCAGCAAACCGCCGAACTAACTGTACCGGAAATTAATAAAAGAATTTAATTTCTCGAGGGGCAATCAATCATTTCTTCGGGTCCCAAAGACGAACCCCCCAACACCCGGAGGTAATTTACACATGATGCCGCAGAGTTCATAACAATAATTATAATAATAATGACAATAACAACAATGATATTCGAGAGGGGACAGTGTTGACGCATGAGTGGACACCCCACGGGCAACACAGTGCGACGCCCGAAACCGAACCACAATATTAACCACCTGAGAAGTCCATAAACATAATAGAAACCGTGGGGGGGGGAGGGTACACGCCGAATATGGTAAGCAAAAAATAGGAGGTACGTTTGGAAAAAATTACTGGTATGTAAACTGTCACTAGCACTTTACCGAACGTCGATACTCGTTATACCTGAATGTAGATTTCACACAATACTGAAGGGATGCACACAATATTGGCCATAGGACGAAGGAACGTTGTTAAAATAATTTAAGTTGAAGTTTAAGACCAAGTCGAAATGCGTGCAACAAAGCAATTGAGCAGCCGAACTGGCAGTGATTGATGGAAAAAAAAAAGTTTAATTTTCAGCGCGTATCCGATATAAGGGAGACGTCTCCCTCCCCCGGGGGTATTATTCTCTCCCGTAGTTAACCGTGAACCCAGCTTTTGTATTGGATTGTTCATCCCAGCTTGGAGAAGGATGAGATTGATAGTCTATTGAAACTGCTCAGCGCTCCGAGGACGAATGGACTGAACACTGGCTACGACGGGACAATGACCTTAGAATGCACTACCGTCTTCAGGGCCCTGTTGTTACTATCGGCCACAGTCTTCGAAATAATGTATATATATATATATATATATATATATATATATATATATATAGTGTATATTTAGTACATTAAAAGTGATATTTAACAAAAAAAAAGAGGAAATAAACCATTGAGAATTCAGGACACGTAACTTGGCAGAAAAGGATTCGTGCCAAAATATAATATTTGAAAAAATTTAAATCTGTCCAAGCCACGTTCACAATTATGTTTATAAACTTTTTTTATACCATGAATAATAATAAATTACATTATTACTTATTTTTTCTAATATTTACCGTACGATATTACCATGGTAAAATATTATTTATTGGTATTAAATAACATTTGGACAAATTTTCTTCGCAAACGGATGATCACTGAAGGAACAGACTAATAAGATATTTCTTTATAAATGAATATTGCAAAACTTAAAACTACTTATCCCATTTGTCATTCCCCTCCATCCAAACAAAAGTCCAAATATGCTTACCGAGTTACTGCAATCCTACGGAATATTACTACCTTAAAGACTTGTACGTCTTCCGACAAACAGAGTGTCTCGTTTTTCGAAAGAATAATAACACAGGGCTCATACAACACGCTTACGGGACGTCGAGGGACACTGAGAAATTTGAAATTCAAATCTTCATTAAGGCGAGAGCTACGTGGGCAGAAGGAGGAAAAAAAAAGAGGGACCCGAGACAAAACGGGCCCCATCGAACAAAGTAAGGGGGGGTTAGGGGGAGGGAGTTAAAGTAAACTTTCTACTTACGCACTTAGCATGGACAATGTCGCCGAACAGGCGGGGCACGTTCCTCCGCAGCGGTTATTCGATTATTTAGGCGAAGGGGAGACGCTCTCGTTCCCCCCAGGCGTAAAAGAACGTCAGAATTTAAGCAGCGGCAGAAGCGCTCAATGGCGATTTAAGTAACATCATAATTAGGTTTAAGATGGCCCGACAACTCAAACTTATCCCTACATCTCCTCCAGGACTTCATTCTGAAGCTCTTTCGTATTTAGGACTAATTTAAAGATTATAAGTATATAATGGTTTGTAGAAGTTATTATATTGTTTAGTAATATATATACATGAACATATGCAAGGGAATATACTAACCGACTACATTTTGTCATGAAATTTGAGTACACCTCGCGAAGGAGATGAAACACTTCCTTATCCACTCATAAGATAAGTGCCAGAGAAATTTCGCAGCAAGTTTTGAAAGTAAGTTCTTTCAAAATTAAAAAAAACTTTAAAAGTTATTGATTTCATTTGTTTCTGTCTCCTCTCGCTGCTATGGTCTTTTGCTAGACAGGTTTCGGCTGCTCGCCATCTTCAATAGCGGTGTTAGTCACTTTGGCACTTTGGATGTTTTTTGGGCATCCTCACTGTACTTTAGTGCACTAACTTTAGTTAGGTATATTTCCGCACCACCCTCAGGGGGCGCTGGTGTATCGGTGCGTTTTAAAACATTTCAAGCAATTAGGTACTTTCTAGCCCTAGCTTTAATCAAAGAAGCACATCATGTTATATTTATCGTTATTTTATTAAGTATTCGAAACTGGGAACATAATAATCTTGCAGTACTTATTCTGATAAAGAAAACTTTAGAACATATCTTTTAAGGAAATCTTTAGACATATAAGCCTACTTTCTTTCAGACTGAGCTTCCCTACTATTGAATCATTGATGAAATCCGTAAGTTTACTAAGGCACTGCTAAGAAACGAATCGGGGAATGAGGTTGGCCGGCCGGTATAGAATCCGATTGTGAATCCAGATAAACTCCTGAATCGGATTTAAGATTACAATGCTACGCTGGGCCCCCTGAAGACCGAAGGTTTTAAATATTGAAAAGCTCGGCGTAACTTGGTGGCTCAGCTCTCGAGCCTTTTTTCCCCTCGAATCTTATTCTTTCTAGTTTCTGAGATACTTTACTCAGGTAAGATATAAAGTGTAATAATATTTATTTTGGATGTAATGCACCCAGTTTGTTGTTGAACGAAATATTATATATTTTGAATCTTGCCCATTTAAAACATAAGAAATAAAAATACGGATGAATTCGCTATTAATTTTGGAAAGTTGCTTTTCACAATGCTACTTCGGTTATGTGTAAAATATATTATTATTCTCCGTACACTACTGGCCATCGCCAGGCGTACTAACAACTCAAGGTTGTTACTAACAGTGGAGTCAACAAGGATCACAGAGGAAGACACGACCGTGTTCATTCCGCACGGTTGCCCCGTCCAGGAGGCGAGGGGGGGATTTTCGACAACAGTAACCAGTTGGTAACCCTGCCGGTTGTCGAGGGGGAGTTGTGTTCCTCTCTCTTCTGTCCGACCCGTAATAGTTTCCAAGTCACGATTTGTACTTTTGTGTTCTTATTTCAGTGTTCCGCCGGGCCCAGTGTTTCATGGGTACAGGGGAACACGGCCCGCGGCCCCACGCCACCCTAACCGTCCTCCTTTCTGTTGTCCTCTCGCTTGTTTCCTTCCCCCCATTTTACCAACTCTCGGCCAGACATTAGAACAATTCGAACAATTAGCTACCACCACATTTTCACACTACCGGAAATCCTCGAGTTTGATCGCAATTTTTGTGACAAAAAATTGTCGGAATGAATGACTACAAACCCCAGGAGCATCCCCGAAAATATCTAAAACCAAGTAAGTTCAGTCCATGAACAGCAGAGAAGGAAAGAAATATAAATTTTGCGTTGTCAGACCTTCTTGAAATAATCAGTAGCAGTCCGTACTTACACACTAGAGGACCTGGAAAGTATGAAAATCTCGTAGGAAGAAGTAATATACGAAGCGAATTTATATTTGAACGGTCCCTATCTTTTCAGACCAAAACTACCTTCCGCGGCCAACGACACTCGGGCCATATAAATACGCATTTATTTCTTCGCGGCCCTACAACGCATCAAAGTAAACTTGATGGAAACATAAATAACTGCCTGGATAATTGGCTGTACAACTAATAACGCCATCTACGAGCGACCGGCCGAAATAGTTACCGAGCGGTTTCCTGTACCTGCCGTGCAGGTACCGACTCGTACAGTTGGTAAAAATATGATTCTGATTTTTCAATAGTAGCTTCCCCGTCGCAACAGTGTTACATCGTATTCACTGACTTTAAACTTGTGACGAATGAAAGGTAGATAGATACATTCCTAGCTTAAGACTAAGTGAAAAATGATCAGTAAAATACTTTTTTCATCGCACATATATGAATTTATGTATGAAGTTATTTCACAAGGGATCAACGTTAGAAACTGGTTCACAATTTCACATTTCCACTTGTTTTTTCTGTCGTGGAGTGGTCTCGGATTGTATACATATTTTTCACCCTAAATAAATACATAATACATAAAGGGTTGGGCCAGCTCTCATCAGACGGGGGTTCCCTAAAACCTCCCAAACCGGCTTAAATTATACACGGTCACGTCCCTGCCTTTTATCCCCCGGTCGGGCGCCAACTTCAGATTCCACAACCCCATTTCGAGCCTTGTATATACTCTCCGTGAGTTTTCACGGAAAAAAAATGCGTCTGGCTGTTGGTCAATGCTCGACGGAATTAATTTAACCCCTGAATATTTTTTCCAAATTTTCGGGTCAAGTATAAGGGAGAATTTCAATCAAGATTGAAATCCGTCGAGAACGTCGACAATTTGGAAAGTATTTACGAAATGCAGCAATTTAATCCCGGCTGCAACTATAGACAAAAGTATGTAGCGTATTTAACCAACAAAAACTTATAAGTGAAAATTCCATGCTGAGAATTAAATCTCACACGACATAAGACACCGGAATGAACTGCCGGTTACAGAAAATTACCTTTTCTCCTTCCCTTAGATACTAAAAGAGGTACATTTTCTAATAGGAATTGTTTAAAATTAATTAGATCCTTTTGCCGCCTGCCAGGCATAGTATGTGTCCTTCACATCTATCTCAGTCCACTGGTCGCTTATACATTATTTTATACGACGGCAGACTAGCGATTTAAGAACTACTTAAGGTCTGGAATGACTTCCTTCAATGAAAATATCAAACGAGCGGTACATGAAAAATACTCATAAATATACGTGTGCGACTTTTACGGGTCAATCTTTACACAAACTGACTGTGCAAGGCCTAAAGAGTAGAGAACTGGTTGCAACAGAATGTCTTTATACGGATCAACTTCTTGTATTAATACATCCTGTCGGTACGACACTAGAAAATAAACCTAAGTCTGTCACTTTTCATAACAGGCCTTGTCCACTACACTCGGGTGTAAACGTTTAAAACGCCTGTACTCTCGAAGATGCAATTTACATGAGGCACACCCCGAGCTTCACAATACAGGGCCTCGTTACGGGGCCACATTTTCTAAGAAAACGTCCAGCCCCGACTCCCCGACTCTATTTACTATTCAATAGTCATTACTATTCCGTTCGAACCAGTTCTCTCGGTGCGTGACTCTCACCTATGACGACCCTACGGACACCTCTGTTGGTGACTTTAAACCGACGACCGTAACATTTTATTGTTTTCATGAACACTACATGATAGACTACCATTTCTCCACCATTCAGAAACCCATTTTGAAACGCCTGTCGGATGTCAAAATGCACATTGTATTTATTCTCTACCAAATTACACGCAGCGTTATAAATTCAATGTATCGTAGAGTCTCAATCTGATAATGTCAGACTGGCCAATTTAACTTTGGTATAATGTCACACGCGAAACAATTAATAACTACAGCTTCTCATTAGCTACCAAACTCAGGTTTAAATGAGTTAAGTTAGTTCAAGTAAAGTTACATATACATGAATATATTTCACGCTAGGAATTGTCAAACTAGTTCAGTAAAGAAACAATATTCCTAACTTTACTAGGTCAGATTGTACGGTTCGTAATCAGAATTTCAATTTCTCGGGTATTATTTCAATATATGAATAAGTGACATGAAAAACCAGTCGTGGAATCAGTCCAATAAAAGATCTATTGAAAGGATATAGTGAAGAAA
Source organism: Lethocerus indicus (assembly GCA_019843655.1). Taxonomy (NCBI): domain Eukaryota; kingdom Metazoa; phylum Arthropoda; class Insecta; order Hemiptera; family Belostomatidae; genus Lethocerus; species Lethocerus indicus. The sequence goes on along the minus strand of JACDQD010000009.1, from coordinate 15,168,551 downwards.
CCTAACGAGAGCAGGATAAATCGTTTCAATTTGAACGAGTTGATAAAATTTATTTGGCCAGCGAGAAAATACTATTTGGTCAGATCGCAGGACTATTATCTGCTGTGACCGTGACATAGTTTAAACGTTTCAAGCTTTCTCCCAGAGCGCCATGACCCGACCCTGAACCCCAGGTCCCAGGGGAGACACCGCCTTCGTTTATAACAATGGACGTGTCATGTTAATAAGCGTACGGGCAATTAAAGCTACAACAAAAAAGCGGTTATAGCTAAGTAGACTACGCCAATCTGTGGCTTAGAGAGAACAAAAGTTCTCACGAGTTGTCGTACTAAAATTCAGATCAATCCCAAATATGTTTATGAGGGCGCTATAAGAAGACCTTTCGGACGGAGAGCAAGATCCTATGAAAATTTTGAACCAAACAATTTGTCTAATTCTCAAGCTTATTCCAGATATTGGCCATTCCCCGCCATCGACGGTACAGTGACGTATATATGAATATTTCGATGAAGCTTCCTATAAGCGTTCGGCAGGAGTAGGAGTGTTGCGGCAATGCCGACATCACTGTATTGCCGACGAGGCACTCATTAATCTGCAGTGCACTGGCTCTGAGTTAATACCGTACTATAATACCAACGCAATGCAATATAATTGCAATATATAATGACGTCAGTATATTACTACATCAGTTGAGGATGGCGAGAAACTTACCGAAAAATCCGAGAAAAATCCTTCATCTATTAATACTAATCGAAAAATTAATCGCCACTTCATATAAGTCACTTTTTGTCAACAAACATACGCGGCGTATAACCTGGGGAGAGTGAAACTTTCTCAGGTAGTAAAACGGAAAACTCCCCGCACTATCAGAAGAGTGTAAACGACGCTGAAACAATAAAAAAGGATTAGTCAGCAGACAGTGACTGTCCCACCCAGAGGTCAACAACGCTGGTTTGGCTCCTTTGAAATAAGAAATCTGTCGAACGTTCCAGTCGCTCCTAGCACAGTATTTCGACCGTGAGAACGCACTAAATCTAACAGATTAGGAGCTCCACTGCTAACCAGATATCTCGTTTAGGTTCGAGCATAAAGTGAAGTTCCTACTGAAAACATTTTAATGAATCTCAGACAGTGCTGATACAGGATGCGATCCTACGGAGTGAAACCGGTTTCGATTTCGCGATCGAAAAAACGACATGACAGTTCATATGAGGACCGTAATTTTGAATATTTTTGTATCGAAAAATATCACCGCATCGTAATGTAATCTCTCTCGGAGTGGTTATCAAAGCACTCCTAATATTCGCATATCCGATTTTTGTTCATTGGGCCCAATACGATAAACAGGAATCTTCGATTGAAAAATATCTTCGCATCCAATGGGAAGTAAAATGAAACGTACTATTTTTTTCCCAGTATATTCCGCGTACAGAATAGGTGTTCCCGAAAAGAACACTCGAATTGAGTCGAGGTAAAACGATGGCGGGACACAAAAGTCGATCGCGATCTCGCCTTGTGGAGTGTAAAATGACGGTGAACGAGTCTCAGCCGTGGTCGTGTTCGGCCGGCCCCGCTGTGGGAACTTGCAGCATTCGATGCCACACAAAAAACAAATTTAGGCGGAGCCAATCATTTTAAAAAAAGTTTTTTTTTTCAAAATTGATTCTCGCACTGGACTGATTCTGTGGAGGAGATATAGCAAACTGAACGTATAAAAACTGGTGTAATTGTGATCCGTTCCCAGGTTGATGAATGGAGACGCTACCAAATAATAGGGATGTACTCTTACACACTAATATAAATGAGATAGTATATTTAAAACAACTATTAAAATAATGTATTGTATTCTTTAGTGCTTGTAATATTCACATTTATATCAACTTTATTGTTTTATACAAATAACAGAGGTAATAAATTTACTGAAACTCATTTGTTATTAAGTCATACTTAATGCCAGTTGCTGTTACCGATTCTTATGACTATTACTGTGTTCATCTAAGAAACTATACGATCATGTAAGCTATATACCTACGCCTCTTTAAATTAAAACGAACATCTACAAACCGAATATCACATCAACAACTTCCGTACGCTCAGCCCGGGCGGTGATACTTATTCTCCCACGCCTATTACCGAACCCCACCGCCGCTATTCGGTAGTGAGCCTTAACAAACAGACCTCTAGCAGGTCTAGAGTCTCGTTCTTCCGTTTGGTCCGAACAACAAAGGTCTGTTCCACCTTCAAAACGTCCCCTCCCCCGCATCAACACATGCACACAGACATAGAGACAGAATAGTGGTGTTTTAGTGTCCACGGCAGCTTTTATACGAGGAGGGTTTTTTATATTCCTCTTTTTTTCCCTCTTCCCCGTTCTCCTTTCTTCTTTCATCGTCTGACTGTGGTTTTCGGTGCTCCTTTCGGAGTTCTCTTTGTCCCCTTTAGAAAACTCGAGTACACCGGGAATTCTGCACCGTTAATTACGGACAATTAAACGACAATTGTGCGCCTCTCCGGTTTAACGCCCAACAAAAAAGGGAAAATAAATGTTCTCTATTTATTATACATATTGCAACATTCCTTCGATTCCGCGAAAAACGGGTTAAATAAGGAGGACATTATGCTCATTACAATTCGTATTCGTTACAAACGTTCACAGCTTAAGGCATAAATTATTGTTTCAACCCGGACAAAGTTCATTATGGAGAAAGAACATCTGTGCTATTAGGTTAAGCGAAGATATACAGCGCGGGTTATATTACATAATTCTCTTGTAATGTATTCCATTAGAGCTGTACAGGACACATAACAGGAGTTCCCCGCGGGACACTGGAGAATTTACGAGTCGCGGAGGGTTTCAACCCCCCATAGTAGTGTAGTGTAAGCCCAACGGTTACACTTGGGCAACCCGCCCGTCGGTCAATTATATCTGCGTTGCTCTCGCGGTGTTGCTTCAATGCGGCGATAATTTATATTCTTTTTTTCTGATATCCGTATATTTCCCAATCGCGATTGCGCCCAAAGCCAGGTTCACACACCGCTGAGCCCCGCCGGTCGAAATCATTGAACCGCGGTTCCACAGACCGATCTGTTCTCAAGTTTAAATCCGCCGTTTCGTCTCCGATTTACCAACACCGTAATGAGTCATCGAAGCCGAGTAGACAACGCCCGAGAGGGCCCCAGAAGGAGAGGGCAAAAGACATACACAGGAAAGATCCCGGAATAGCAGCGGGTCAGCCGGGGTTCTTCCCCGGAAGTTAGGGACCAAAAAAATATAGTTCATCCGAGAAAATAGAAGGAAAAAGGATGTAACACCTTTGAGATATTTTGCCAAAATGTTGTGTGTGAGCTATATTACGGTGGGGGGGTGGATATTAAGAGCGGGCCCGTTAAAAGCCGAGGCGGGCATCTGGCGACTCCTAGCATCTCATAACCAAGCTACAATTAGCTAAACTCGCGCAAATCTCCCCCCTGCCCTCGTCCACGGTACTTTTGTTGCTAATTTAGCGACGGGCTGCAATTTAACAATTGAAAGTTTCCCCGCCTTCCTGCCGGCAGTTTCGCCCAATTAGCGAAAAGGCCAATTTCTACTTTAACAACAACATGGGGAGAGAGAGGGAGAGAGAAAGAGAGAGTGGGGGCGGGGTGCTAGGCTATTCAAACATTAGCAGCGTTGAACACATTTCGCGAAAGTGGGAGTTTCAAAGTCAAATTACCACTTGAAGAACTGCGAATCTCTAAACGCGCCGAGAACTCGGTCTTAACGACAATTTAAAATCCTACCCGTTTGTAGTAGGTACTAAACGATTTGATGTAGTAATACAGTAACGCCATTATAACTCTTATAACTCAGTGAATAAAGCTGAAACGATTTCAAGAACTTTTCTCTCTATTATATAAGATAAATTTAGATACTTTGAAACCGGTGGGACAGAAATAGCTTTGTTCGTATATGAGGAAAAGTATCCTTACTTAACGAAGAGTCTACGACGATAAGGAAGTAGACTGGCACAGCCTTTAATTTTAAACAACCTTTGAACAAATGTTAAATTAATGACAACCAGATGAGTGAGTGAACTAAAAAAAAAATGTTGGGGATCTTTAGTCTTCCCTCCCGGAAAATCTCATTAACGTTTATGGACCAAGCGTATTTTATATAATATAATCGTAACATTATCCTTTTTTTCAATTTTGATGATTGTCAATTGGGCTGTAAAATATCCTCGTCTCTCGTTGCACGGCTCGTTTCCGGAGTGTGGGGCCTATTAATACAGCATGACCGGGGTACGTAGCGAGTGTCCCAAGTGCGGGGCAGCTTTTTAACTGTCGGCGTGGGCAGAAAGGAATTCCGCTTAAGTGGGCTGACGCGGGCGGCTTCGGTGGCTATCGCCCCTAATCACCCTTTTAGTGGCACAAATGATGAGCAGCGCCCAATACCACCGTCTACCACATACCCGAGCATTTCTCTGACAGACAGCCGGCTACTCCGGGAGCGCCCTCTGGCTTAGATAAGATATTCATTTTCTGCCCACAAAAACGTTTAACTAATTCCTGCTGATGATAGGCTCGGCGTCAAGGATTATGATAATGCAATGAAAATGAACAGCGTATTCTTGATATGTGGACCGGGGGGACAATCGTCGCAAGCTATGTCCATTATTATGCCAGTAATTGCTTAACATTATACGCCCATAGCTGCCGCCTCTATCCTACTGTTCAATCCGGATTCGACAACTCGTGTTAGTTTTAAATCCCCCCCCCCCCCGTGAATTATTCGGACGAGAAGGAGAAGTTAAAAACCGGCAGAACTTCCTGTATCCGTTTCAGACGAACCACACTCCCGTCATATTGGTACAATTTTCGGGAGGGTCTCCCATCTCCGCGGGCACGACGTCGCCCCTAATGGGCAACACGTGTTGTTTATTGAACGCTCGATGGGCCGAGAAGGGAAAAAACGGTGAGATTTCTATCGTAGGTCGGGGTTTTTAGGCAAACAGTGAAGGGGAGACCACCCCGAAGGCACCAAGCCACCCCATCCGTCTAATTTTGGAGAGTGAAGGGACAAATGGGCAAAAGTCATTGTGGATTATCTATCATTTCATGATAATTCCATTCTTATCAAAAAAATCCTAATTAGTTATTGATATTCAATAATGTATTATATTTAACGGAATCGGTATTTGAATATACTTTCTGGGTTTCTTGCGATGGTTTAGACTGCACTTGCGAGTGTCATTCGATTTCGAACTATTTCAGGATATTACAATTGAATATAAATAAAATATTTATATGTAACTTCCGTCAGTAATGCAGCAACATAGGAAGGTGTATGTTAACAACGTACAAATAATATTTAAATCCAAGATTGAATAATTATAAATTTTACTACATTAACAGTACAGGGAGAGCCCCAACAGGATGCTACTTTGGCAGCCAATGCATTGAATTAATCAAGAAATATATTCATGTCTTACAACTGAATATAAACATTCCTTGTATTAAATTTTCCTCGATCGAAAGTATAACTCATTTAACTACATGCAAATGACTGAATGTATTTCAAATACCCGACAGAAACGCGTGTTGCTCATCAGTTTTAAATTCTATACGTTCGCTGTTTATTCGTGCAAACATAACCGGATATACACTTGTTAAGAGAGTCTTTCAAATAATTCCAATCTCGTTTCTGAAGCTATAAATCAAAATTAACTACAGCGTCAACGACAGTTTAATGAGTCAAAACAGTCGCAGAATAACCGGTCTGGAAAAAGCCCCTATTAGCAATTCTCGAATACGATTTCTCATATCGAAGAACAAAAATTCAAAGAAACGACCGGTGCGAGAACAAAAAAATAAATTGTGCGAATCCAGCGCGACCGGTTTCGTATTTTCGAGCGCTGGAATACGGGGGGAAATAAAATCTGTAAAAAAGACTTAAAATCACCGGCCTAATCCTCAATTTCTAGAAAGTGTTTCAGCGGAGGCGCCGCTCTCGAGAATTTTAAAATTGAGAGGGTCCCATTATAATTCATCAGAGGTGGACCCGCTTATACAAGGGGTCCACTGAGTGGGAAACACCTGCCTTCTAATCCTTCAACAACGGGAGGGGGAGATTAGACGACAATGCCCCGACATCTTAAGAGATCAGAATTAATCTACCGTCCTTTGAGAGTCTCGGAAGGAGAAGCGACCGGTTATATTGAGACGACGACGCATATAAATGGCCCTCGGCGGCGCCTATCTCCGAATATTCCCACTATTCTTTTTATTATACGATCACTTGGACTTGGATTTTTGGGAATCTCAGTTAGATTGGAATGGGATAATTTAATGAAAAACCTAATAATTCTGTCGAACTGATAATGTCTGCCAATTCTTCGCATTTATCGTGATAATTAACTACAGAATTTCGGAAGCAGGATCTGGCATATTGTGTAAAAAATCATTTCCAATAAATTATTTCAAGCACCGGGGATCTGGTATTTTGTACTTCACACTGACACGCTACTATTTGCATGTTGATTATTTTAAACATGCGATTATTTCTTAGCCCCCCGAAAACTTAAATATAATTTATTTGTTTTCGATTCTTAAACGAGGCTGCTTAAAGCGCCTGTTATTTGCTTATGGATCGGTGGGTTAAGCAGTTGCTGCCAGAGGGCGTGCGCGGTCCTTTTCATAGATTTACTCTAACTATAATTTATAGTTGAGTGTTCTTATATACAAGAAAGAAAAAACAACAGACGTACGCTTTCGAAATTAAGTAGCGAGGACAAATCGTCGGTCTGCCGGACGAAAAATATACTGAATTATGTCGCCTCGAACAAACTATTTACGCCCAGATCATTAGTCGATGTGGCGGACTATCGAACTCCACATTAACAAACGACCGTCGGAAAGGAATCGAAGTCGTTACGCAGTATGGACTGGGGTCGTCGATCTCTGTCAAACTCCCTTCCTCGAAAAACACCCCCATTTTTTAAAGTGAACCAACATCGAACAATATTTTCTGCTCCCTCTCATAATGCAAAAAGAAAATAACGCGGGAGTAAGAAAACAACCCAGGAGGAGGGAGAAACTTATTAGGAAAACACAAACAGGTATTAACGGGGTTTGAAGAAATAAAGGGAATCAATTTAAACTAAAAATGGCGTCCCTTTCGGGCTGTATGTTCTCTGAATATGTTCCGAAAATTCTGCGCCTAACTCCCGTCCGAAGGAGGGAAATTTCATAATTTTCCCAAATAGCGAAGAGGGGGGAGGTGGGGTGGTGCGGCAGGTTTTGGATCTCACCTTGGGACTCTCACAAATTAACGAGGCGCATTAATCTCAGTAAATTTCACCCCGAAAAACCGAGCTCGGTGTGCGCCCGAGCTGCCGCCGCCGCCTCTCTTTCTCGCCGCCCGCAAAAAGAGAGCGAGAAAACTAACGGCCGCCTCCTAAATCATTTGTCCGGACTAATTTCACCGAGATTAATTTTCCCAGTTTCTGAATTTAATAACGCAAAGACGCGCCTGCGCGGGGGTACTGCGGGAGCAGCAAATTTTGGTGTTTACTACCCGACTGTAAGATAAATAAACTTATTTCGAAGTCCAGGTTTAATGACGGCTTCGTCCCTATGTTAAATTTGAACCGACCGCAAGTGCAGCCCAAATACCTCCCGTACTATGACTTGTAGGGACACTGGCTATTCGACAAATATTTGCCGAGCGAGACAATATACCGAATTTATTGGGTTTCTTAAGCCCACAAAGCTTCTCGGAGGAAGATGGCGAGGGGAAGGCCGGGACGGTCGTACCCCACCACTTCAATATAGGCTTATACACAATCTCCTAACCCGCAATACACACTCTCACACAAACACACACAGTTCAGGCATGATATAATGAAATAACATTCCCCGGGAATTGTCACTGGGGATGAGGGGAACCTTCGGATACGACATTAGGAGCCGAGCGAATAATCCACCTTGGGGGCAACAAACATCCTACCCCCAGCTACTAGCTGTTCGCCTGAAAGGATCAAATCCTATTTTTGTTCAATTTCTGGGCGTCCTGATTGAAACGGTAAGAGGGCCGTCTGATAAAATGGATGTCCTTTTAAGTTCAAATGATGCGGATGTATGTATTGGGGGGGGGGGATAAACGAAGTTTATACCCCGTAGGCCCGCCCAATGGCGCAGAAAATAACGTTGGATTCACCAATAAAAGTTACCTATCTGAAAAACAATGTTTATTTATTTATAACTCATTGAATTTATTAATATTACCCGTCGATATAATTTTCGGGACCAAAACAACGTCTGAAGTTCCACCGCGCGTCAATCCCAAGGCTAGTTCAAACATCATATTATTCGATATGTATTCCAATACTGAATATGCTAAAAACATTTAAATATATAATAGAAAACCTGTAATATTTGTCTGTAGTGTCAATTTCACAAATGACTATATAACATGTATCAATTATTGCCATACCACCGGGCTTATAAAGCAATTCATGAACATTGAGACGTTACGACGTGTGCCAATAAATAACAATAGTCATTACGGGTTTCGCAACTAATATAACTGCAACGATACTCCACTCTTTTTCCAATAAATCAGAGCTCGCCCTAATGCAAGATTGTATTATTAATTTGATAGGCCTCGGCTGGCGGGGCCAAGCACAAGAAGGGAGCCGCCGGAGGCGGCACAAACTAAAGTTCAAAGTTCACGTGCCCCTCCTCTCATGAAACTGGGTCATATCAGTCACGTAGCGCGAAACAACGCTGGTGGGCCGCCCCCCGTTACTAAAACTAACAGTACGCTAGCCGCAAACTCCGGTGCACACGCAGATGTAACAGGGTACTTAAGTATACTGGAAGTTACTGGAGCACTTTGTAATTTCAATTGAACTTGTAAATTCGGTCCTCTAAACAATGCCGGACCCCAATAACCGGGGATTGTAAACCCCAATTTCAACTGGAAATTTGTTATACATCAATATCATAATTCATACACATTCTGTGACGCCCATATTACGTATGCTGTCTGTGTCACGTGTATCCGATAGCAGCTCATTTATATCAAATAACGCTATATTCAACTTAATGAAATACATATGCGCAAAATAAGCTGTTATTGGGAATTCTGTCTTGAATGTAGATTTAAATGAAAGCGGGGATTTTACGAAAACGAATGCGCATTGGTATCCGAAGGAATTTCAATAAAAACGTTCTTTCAGTATCTGAAAGGCTACTAGACGATTTCGGGCCGAGCCAGAACAAAACGATTAACAATCTTACAGAGTTAAGCGGGAACGACCGCAGACACATTTGTAAGTTCAAGGCGGACCGGGTTTAAAATAAGAAAGAAAAAACACCGAATTGAGTTTCAAGGGAAACGAACGGTTACGAAAAAAAATGCCCTTCCCCGCGTTCGAGAATGACTAAGACCCGCCCCGCAGCGATTTCAACTCTTGAGAGGAAAAATAAAAAGGAATAGCCTTTTTCAAGAAAAGCCGCATTTAATAATTAAAGTCGGAGGAAATATATAAGGTGTTTTATGACTTCCTCAATTAAACCATTTCCATTACCATATCTCAGATACTAAAAAATAACGGGAAATAAGGGTATAATGTTACTCAAAAGAAATGATTAAATACAATCACTCTTACAATTAGTTATCTCCACTAGTCTATATGGTATATAGTATATACAATATTTACTGTTCCATGGTTTATTTCGAGTTTTATGAAAGAAATCGCACACGGTAGCATGCTGCATTTTATATTAAGAAAGCAGAAAATATGTAAAATCTTTGGTAAAATTAATTAATAAGTATTATTAATTAATTAAAAATAACCAGTCCCGAAATCCAAATTATGGAAAATACCACATTTGTTGTACTCACAAGCGCGTTGATATTTTACTTAACGGCAGAAGCTAGAACCCCGTACTCGCCTCATTCGTATAACACTACTGAGCATTCCGATACACTGCGCTGGGCGTTAACTGATTTATCGACGAAAAAACCCTTTCCGCTATCACTGGATCGATGTTATGGCGGAAAACAAAAAAAAGAAGCGTTCGCGTTTAACGCGGGCAAGTCCCAGGTCTCAGTGTCCACTTTCAATTAGGAGCGGAGAAACAACTGGAAATCTAAAACCGACAAAACTCCCGATCCACAGTTGCGAAACACAAAATTTAAATGAAAACAATGAACCGACAATGGCGATCGTCCTTGGCATCGCTTCTATAGCCAAATGGCCTTAAACAGACAATAATCAAATGGTTCAATCGCGAATTTACAATCGAGCTGAATAAATTATATATTTGTCTATATTTTATATATTCTTATATTACACATAAGGACATAATAGAGTTATATGTTAGGGTAGATGGTAGTGTTAATTTTATGTAGAACGCGACATTTTAGTATAGTCGTAATGTTTAAGCCTGTTCACAGTGTTCTGACCGCGAGAGCTTCCTGTACGGCCGGTGGCCTTGTTGGCTCCTTTTTTGAATGAAACTCGTCAGGACACTACTGGTTATCCTAAAGCGGTAAAGGTTGAAAATGTCATTAGCAATTGCTGTTGTATAATAAGTAATGTCGCAACAATGAACTTTCAGTATTATGAATGAAATTCATAAACGGACACGGTTTAAGCAATGTAACAGAAATGCCGCGACGAAATAGAAGACTGGAAATTTTGAGTATTTTGATGTATTCAGAAATATTGATTAATCAACGGGTATCGATAACAGAAGCCTTACTAAGTAATTAAAATGTAGATACAAAACTTTTTCAATACTCTACAACTGCAACTACCATGCAATTTCTTCCTGAATTGAGAAAGCTTAGCGCAACGTTTCGAAATTAATTTCTGGCCGTGGAATAAGCGCTATTTCAGTAGCGGGATGAACGGTAAAAAACAGAATTGCGGCGGAAGAATCAAAGCGGAGGACTAACGGGTCTAGGAATTTGTCGAAAACGATGCCCAATAACAGCACAGTTCGGTCGGAGTTATATTTTCTGTCGGCAGCCGTCCAATAAATAAAGGGGACGTCGGGAGAAAGAAATGACGGCGCCGCGACACTCACTATGATGTTACACCATTATTACCGTTATCGAAAAAGGACCATGATTCGTCCATAAATAGACCTGGCGGGAATTTTGTACAAAGAAAAAACTGGGTCATATTTTACACCTGTACAAGCACCCCATCCTATTTTGTTCCTCGAGTTTCTTGACTATATTAATATATTAATACAATAAAATCATATCTCATAATTATTACTTGAGACTGTCGAATTATACCCACAAGGAAACATTTTTTCAAATATATCCATTCCCATAATTTACGATTCAGATCCTGCCTGGTGTTATCGGATAATGCTAGCAGTATCTTTGCAAATTATTATAGTCAATAAGAAATTCCACCTACTCTTAAATGCATAACATTAAGCAAGCACTGATCACAATTACACCACTAATCCAATCGCCACCTTCTGATTCTTCAACCACTGTACGGTTAAACAAGTAGTCATGACGTAGATGCTTACCTGCAACAGAAAAATGGATATTTTCCATTAGTACATATGAAAAAATAAGAAAATAACAATGTAAACAATGAAATGAGTAAGAGATGTAATGAATTGTTGGATATAATGGACATATGTAACAAAATTAACTGGGCAAAGTGCTCTATATATTTAGGCTACGGGCGCTTCTCTCAATGCATTAGGAAATCTCTATGGGGGATATGGGTCTATCGATTAGGTCGGTTGGGCCAAGTCTTGACAGGGGGAAGGGGAGGGGGTTGTTGCCTCTTCCCAAGTCTCGTTAGTCTACCGCCCTCGGGGTAAGGCACAAATCCAATTTACAATTCCCCAACTCCCGCCGGTACACTTTTATCCCCACACATTTCCTTAAATCCACTCACGACTCTTCTTTTTTCCCTTTTATAGGCACGTCCCGACGATCGTCGAAGTTTGAACGGTGCACGCCCCGGCGATAGGTTTGAATCGTCTCTACAGATAGTTGTACAAAGGATGAACGCACAAAAACAAACCGAAAATAGAATCCGCGTGATCCTCCGCATTGAAACGGAAAAATGATAAGCGCTCGCTCAAAATTTTATACGCACGGTCAAAAAGGCAGGCAAACTAATATCAGAGAGAATATACAAATACCCGAAAATAAATTCATGAATCATAAAACAGAAAATGAAGGACTACAGTCTGGATTAAGATAATTTAGCTACGACTAATAAGTTTATCTATAAGATTATCACACTAATATAAAGACTACGACATACTTAATTTAAATAAGAACAATTTAAACCGTTTTTGAATGTTCTGTGTTATCATAGAGCTCGCTTAGTGTCGTAATTCATGTCGTTAAAACTCACAGTATGGCATAACATATTTTATTCACTATTTTGCGCATGCATTTCAGGTTTCGTAAGTGTGATGAATTGATTTATTGCATTTAAATACAACATACGTTACTGATTACACCAAATGCGATTAACGAAGTTGTTTAAGTTGAAGCACCGACTTGAAACTGTCGTCACGTAAAACTGCAAAAATCTTCCTACAACTCCGGTCCCGGCATTAAAGTCACTAAATGTTACGTTGGGCAAAATGCAAGCTTGTTGTTATTATTAGATAAGGTTATCGGGAGTGTTGTCGGTTCAGCCTAACCCTGGGCATCGGGGGGTAACGCGTTGGGCTAATGCCTGTTCTATTGCCCGTTCTGTTCCCTCAGAACGGGGTCATTTACAGCATCCACCGCCATCTCCATTAACCCTACATGACCACCGGCCCCCATACACAGCCGGAGATACTTCGATTAATTTTCCGCCGCGAGAGCTCCGACCGTCCATCTCAATTTGATATCGTTTAGGCCCCACTTTAAATGCGTTCGTCAAAAGCCAATCCTAACGCCCGAGCGTCTCGCGCATATTTTAATAGTGTTCGATAAATAACGTTCGCCAGCCACGACAAGATAGGAAATATGAGCTTATCCACAAAAATTGGTGTGAGATTAAAACTGTCCTCACTGTCCTGACGTCTATTTCAATGACATACCAATTCCCACCCAACAGCAGATTCGTTATCTTGGGCTCCACCTGGACAAACGACTCACGTGGAATCCCCACACCCGATTCAAAAGAACCGACTTAAACAGAAAATTTGCTCTTAAGGCCATTACTAAAACGGACATCGAAATTGAATTTAAGTAACATACCAACAATATACAAAGTAATACTCAAACCGAGATGGACATATGGTATTGAGCTATGGGGTTCCACCAAGACATCCAACATCGCTCGCATCCAGAGATTCCAATCAAAAGTCCTTCGCACCATCCTTAATGCTCCCTGGTATGTTTCTAACCACACAATCCACCATGACCTCAACATACCAACAGTCGACGAAGTCGCAAAATCTCGGTTCATAAAGTTCCACTCCCGCCTTTCTCCTCATCCTAATCCACTCGTTCAGTCCCTTTCCTCCTTTACCCATCCACTATCCCCGCCACGACGGCGTAAACGCCTCTGGCCCTGAGATCATCTCGGACAGTAGTTAAATCATGTCAAAAGCGCCATCACTGGGTGGTTTCTTTGTCGAGACAAACATGTGAAAATATACAATTGCACCTATAACTTAGGTTGATTGTGCAAAATAAAAAAGTTAAAAAAAAAGAGATTAAAACTGGGTGTTCTGTCCTGTGAAGAATTAAAATATTCTGTTCTATCGCCATATACTTTTCCTTACTCCATCGCACCTTATACTCTATCGCAAAAAAATATAAGCTTTATATAACCGGCACGTTACATCTGGCCTCGTGGTGGCCGCGGCCGTGTGTCCCCTCAGTCTCTCGCTCAACCTTCAGCCTTCGAACGGGCTGGCCAATTACTGACCGAAAATATTTTCTCCCCTTTGTCGCATTCCTCGCGTGTTTACGTCACGTGAGTTTTCACTCACGTGATCGCCGCCGCGTCTCTCGGCCGGCGCTCGCACTCCCACTACGCGCTACCCGTCGTGAGGTCAGCTGCAAAACTGTCGATTGCCAATCGCCCGTTGCGATATTTCTAGCATCGTGGGAGGTCGTGATTCAATACGGGATTAATCTTGTTTCCAACGTCTGGGTATTTGTTGACGTCCTCAGTAGCGTTCAGTTAGTAAGATGAAACGGGCAAGAGAGGAGACTGAAATTTACGATTGATGGACAGGTGTGAAAACAAGGATCGAAACAGTGACCCTCACCTCAGGAATGTCACCATCTGTGCCTATTCAGCAGCCAACGTTCGATTTTATATTTATTTATATCTTCGAAATTTTCAATGATACGTTCTAATTAATATATGAAAACTTTAATTTCTCCAAAAATGTTTTTATTTTTGTGTTTAAACATTGGAGTTCTGCGACGACCTGTCTCCACTCGCCGATTTGGACACAGATGTCCCGATTTAGGCTTATAAGCAGCTTCAGTAGCGTCCCAAACTCTGTAAATCATTAGTGAAAATATTTGGCTCAGGCCAACTAGACTAGGGGGTTTGAACTTAAAGAAAAAGAAACTTAATCATGGCATTAATAAAGGTGATGAGAAAAGGCCAAATCATGGAACGGAAGCAGCATCCAAAGAATGAATTGTTCTTTAGTGCATTATAAAGTGATGTACGAACTCAACTGGAATTATGACCACGTACATAAAAAATACCGGGGCAGGTATATATCTGCCTGAATTACCGAACGAACGAATACCGACCTGTAATGTCGGAGGCGGCCAAAAATTGTTAACAAGAACCTAGAGAGCCACGCCACTTCATCAATTTTCTAATCCGGGTTCCCTAATTTAGTTTCCTCGGGGACCACTAATGCCGACCAGTCGGAGTTTCTCTCTTGAGAAGAAAGCGCTGGCGATATATAGGCGTCTCGGAATTGATGCGAACTCTGCGGTCGGTCGGAGATAAAACATAATATCCCGCGAGCCAGCTACAGCCAAGCCGCCCCCGTCCAATAAGCAATAAACCTCTGAAAAAGTGCGGTCCCCCAGTAGTAATAGATGAAGGTGATTCATCCGCCGCATCAGAGTTATTACACGGCGGAGTCCCGGGACCCTACAATCGATAGAGGGGCTACTCGAAATGGAAAAAATCCTAAAACTATCATACGGCCTCCTTAACAACAAGAAGCATAAGCACTAGAGACAGGAGATCCAGGAAACTACTAAACATATAAGTTCATTAAGCAGTAACTGGAAATATCGACTATGTCGAAGAAAACTTATTTATTTTATTGTCTTGAAACTTCCAAAAGGGACCAAAATATCAGTGACGGTAGTAGGGAACGACTTTGAAATAAACGAAAAGATACCAGTATTTCCACCCAGTTAAACTCAATCGAACAACAATCTCTTCTTGCCCATTTGCCCAGAATCCTTTTCGAGGACCAATTTGTATATCGATCGACCGTCCGCCACCGGCAGCAGGCAGGTTAGCGATTGCGAGAAAGCCGGGATACTGGGGATTCCTGCGACGGGAAAGCTATATTTATAACGGGGCATATAACTGGAGGATATAAATAAGACTTGGCCGCCAACCCTATCGCTCCTACTCACACTCCAGGCATAGCGGGCGCAGTTAGGGTTTTTTCCGGTCCGGAATTGCCTACCGATTCAAGAGGAGGGGGTGGGGAAGGCGACATAAATAAGCGGGGAAAAACCTATGCCATAACGGATTTAAACGGAGTCCCATACCTGAGTCATCCTTCTTCATTAAAAAAAAAATAGGCGCCATGAATCAGGTTTGGAAGTCGGAATACCGTGAAAAATTAAGCATTTAAATCCTCCCCGATAATTCTTCCATTACGACAGACATAACGGCCTCAGTTTCACATACATGCATCATATTCTGCAGGAAACGGATAATAAAAAATATCTACCCGAAATGTTTGAAGCACGTAAAATGGCGTAAAGTCGAAGCCGGCCTAAAATATGACCAGATAAGAGAGCGTGGACATTCCATATAATGCTACAACCATAGCTTGTGAGCCAATGCTATGTTGTAGCGACGGTTTGGGCATCACAGAACGGCAGACCCTGCTTCAGCCTCAAACTCGAGGCCATGTTGTCTACGCGCGAGTGGGGCTCAATTTGTACACTTGAGTTTAGCTTATTTTCACAGCAAGCTTTGAAAATGTGATCATCTGATTGATCCGATCCAATCTCAACGCGTTTCGCGTACGCACGCCGACAGGAAAGTGGGACGAACCGAGTTTATTTTGCAAGTTGGTTTAATAAGTGTGCCAGCGAGAGTGCACGTCTGGCGGAAATGACTGCTGGGTTGGCGCAGCACGAGGCCCCCAGTTTCCTCGAACCTGCGTGAATCATCAACCGCTCCGGATCCAATGAACCTTTACGACGTTGGACCGGAGTCTGCATACCTTAGTGGTATTATAAAACATCTTGACCTTTCCCCGGCGCCAGATCTTGAACTTCGGCGTGTTTTGCTATACGGCGGTTTCACAATTAACTAGCGTGCCCATTGAAACCGGTATAGATATAAATTTCTTCAGACCTAACATGGCATATACTTTCTCACGACTGCATGGCGAATTAACCTTTCCTTATCCTCTTCCTGGTTCCGAGGAACTAATCCAGTAATGTCATATACTCTTCTGAAAATTCTCGACCCTTAGTTAAAATCCCGTGTATTGTCTGTGGCGATGAAGAGGAAAAAATTAGCTCGGATCTTCAGGTTACAGAATCAGTCGCCAGGCAGTATTGAGAGCAAAATATTCACAATTTTCACCCAATTGTAGATATAGGGTTAAAAATAAATTTAGCGAATAGACAATAAATTCTGGGGACCTTATTATTTGAGTAGAACATTACGCACAAAGTTTTGACGCTCGGAATAAACCGTCGGACTACAAATCCGGTTGAAAATGGGTTTCGGATGGCTCCAAATGCAGATTGAATCCCCACGTTGATTTGGGAAGAGAGAGAATGGACCGTCCCCCCTTGGGCCATTGGAATCGTGCTGACCCAACTCCCTCTCTGAATGCCAAATGGCACGCCGAGTGCCCTAAATGGCACGGGGTCCCATCCGCCCCGACGTGTCCGGAATACCAATCCGACTAAATAGATCAGGTCCTGTCCTTCTTCTGCGCCTCCCCTTTATGCGTACAAAGGATTGAATACATAAAACTCTTGCCAAATGCAACAACGATCAAAGAGTGATGCGGTTGTTTTTATTAATTGATATAATTCTTTTCTGGTCGGTAATGAAAGGAGCCTTCAGTTATGAAGTAGAAAAAATATATTTTTAGGGTGGCTTATCTCGAATAAATAAAATTACAATCCTGTTTATAGATTTATATGAAACATAATATTTGTATTTAGATTTCAAAGTAATGATTCTCATACGCAGGGATTTTTGTAAAACACCTAAAGCAAGTGCGAATTCTAAAAGCTACGTAGAGAATCGAGATTTTCATCCCCTATAATGGCGTAAAATTTTATAACCGTTCTTCACGATTAATATTGATTAAGTCGTTTTATTTTTCCAAAATTTACCCTTTCCTTAGTTGTACGTGTCTAGAGCTGTACCGGTTGACAGAGCAACCTACAGGAACGAAAATCGCGGTTTTCATCCCACAAAACGCAGTGAATTTCACCATCGCACGGAAAATACGCGAAATTCGGTCAGGAGTGTTGTACGCGTGCGTCACAGGCACCCATCCACCCGGGCCGAGGTAGGTACTTGTAGTACCCAACATGAGGGTCACTCTGACTCACCTGAGTCCGACGATGAGTCATACCCAGTATACCGCCCTCGACCACATGCAACATTCATACCGCCCGTCTTAAATCACTGAACCTGAAATTTCAGCCATCACATCATCCATTCGATACAGACGCTACTCGCTGAACTAGATAAAGTGAGCGTTTCACTGATAATACATCAGTTAAGTAATACATTAGATCTACAATGCACAAGATAGACCCGGGAAACTAGCAAATTATATCCTTGTACGATAATTAATCAGTATACACTCATAGTAATAATTTTACTGACAGCACATAGGGGATGATTAGTCGACAACTTCACTATAGTAATAACCGAAAAGTGACGCATAATAATAGTAACAGGATATTTATTTCATATATTTCTGTTGTCGCATAGATCATCCTGCGTCCTTCCAAATTCATTTTTCACTGTGTAATTTACAGCATTCTTTTTACACAAAATTTGCTCCCCCAACGCGAAACGTAACATAATGCGATAAGAACTCGAGGACGGTTGTCTCGTCGTTCGGTCAGAAATACGTGATAGTTCAAGGCGAACAAAAGGGGAGAAAAAGAAAGAAGAAAAGCGGTCCTTAACGTAGACACCGTCAGGTTGAACTTTAGCTCATCCCCCGCCCACTCGTAAACCCCCGCTCGGTCTTATTGCCGCGAAGCACGATCCCCTCGAAACTAGACCGGATTATGATTTCCACCCAGAGATTATATTTTGCTTTTGTACCGAAAGTATTATAAAATGCAGGAACGAAAATAAATAGACACGGCGAGACCGAACTCAGAGTGCCCTCAGAGTGTTCTCATGTGACCTATATAAAGCCAATAAATAAAACAATCTACTTTACTCCAGAAGTAATTCAACAACGGGGACGCCGATCGGGTAGGAGGATTATTAATGACTGTAATCAATTTGCAATTTCATAAGGCGGAAGCAGAAAAACTGAAACCGAAGGCCGATTAATGTTTTTTCTTCTTGTAATTTTGTTTTAATTTTAAAAAGAATAAAAAGGCGCGGTTAACGGCGCAACACTAGGCGCTGAGAACGTCATCGCGGAATCCTAAGGAGGGAATAACTGTAATTATGATGATCACAGGATGTGGCTCGCTCTAGTAGTATCATCGCGAACTATAGCAGTAATTCAAAAATTCGAATTGGGGTCCCAGATTGAACATGTAGATTAGAATCAGAATTAAATATGGCGGGGAAATCCACGTGTTTTAAATAAATAACTATGCAAGGCCTACAGTAAAATTAAAAAGGTTTAAAATGTACACATCCCCTACGACACTACTCTGAGTTGTTCCGAGAGGACAACGTTCATTGAAACCTTCAAACGCAAACGGTTACAAAAAAGGGATTATTTTCGCACAAAAATATCGGATTCAGATTAAATTGAAGTATTTCATACGAGTGTTCTGAAATCGTCATATGAGATCAACTCGCAATTCCGCAACCATGTATACACGGTACACAGTGAATCACCGCTTATCGGGGTCCGATTAAGAAATAATCGAAATTAATTAAATAACGAAATAGCCGACATGTCGATATTGCGAATGGGACCAATATGTGGAGGTTTCTTATCAGGCTATTCCAATAGTCGGGGTTTCTAAAACGAGCTGTCATTTGGTAATTCGCTTACCACTCCTCATACATGTCAATATGATTACAATGTCACTTACAGCTTTAGTTTCAACTTCACTGTATTTCGGTCCGCGGAACACAATCCTTCACAATATTCGAACGAATAAGGCATTATTATATCCTCGACGTTTATTTATTGCATCATATTTTTTCCAGCAACAACTGACAATTTATAATAAATAACAAACAATTCGTCTACATAAATGGTAATTTTTCTGTTTATTTTTGTCTTTGCATTATGTAAAAATATTCAATTCAATACAGGAGCGTCCATTTGTCATAGGTTTTTATCAAGTGGAAAGCAATAATTTGGATATAGCTCAGTTAATTTTGTTGTAATAATATTAATGGATGTTTGTTATATTCTGTTATTAGTGTTGTATAATTGTGAAAGTATCGGAAAAAAACAAGGAGGACTCCTGCCGGAGTTCAAGTATGCAATCTTGGGAATCAAAATAACTTTCTTTCTCTTTTCTAAAAAGAAAAAAAAGGAACCCAACCAATTATAGTTAGAAACCTGCGGCTGTTATTTAAAAAACTGACGATTTTTCCATAAATAACAAGGTAATTAGTAGAAAGCAGATTACAACCATTACGCCATTCCAGAGAGTTCAGGTCAATTTTGTTCCAAAACGAGATCCCTTCTCCTGCATATTCCAGTTACGCTGCCCACCCAAGTCCAATTACAGCAGTGAAATTTCCACGCCGAATCGCCCAAAGTGGATTGTACTGATTCTTAGAAAGTGTCCGCTACAAATTCGGAAATGAATTTTAAATGTTTATTTTTAAAATTCACCTCGTTGCGGCATTTTGCAAACTAGTCGTAGACCAAATCATTTGAGCGATTCCCAAAGAATGGGCGTCGAATAGAAACTTACGCAATAGATGTCTCCCCGACCCTGGTAAGTACGTAACCTACAGCGATACAGAGGTCGTATATATATATATATATATATATATATATATATATATATATATATATATATATATATATATACACCGCGTTCTATTTGCATTCAAAGCATTACATTCTCAAATATACCTCAGATAATGACTGGAGTTTTCTTCTTCAACGACCACTTGTGTTATGAAGCCCCGTTAAGAATCATTACACAGGCTCATTGCCGGCTCACGAACATCCTCATTATATTCCTGCACAGTAGGCGTCCTCCGAGCGTACAATACATCTAAATTCTAAATGTACAGCCGAAATAATATAATATTATAACCGGTTGTTATAAGTGGTACGAATAATGAATAACAAGAAGTCTGTTTAGTATGTCACTTAGTCCGCCATTGTCCACAACAAAACTGCATTTATTAAGAATGAAATAATATTAAGAACTCATGGCCAACAGATTTTTACTGGGGATGAAATGAAAATAAACCACTAGATCTGTAAAACAAAGTGAAACAGTTTATCTGTTGGGAATACTCAATTGTAACAAGATTCGGTTGAAGGAAACTGATACCTTTTACGGTATACAAACTGAAAGAGGCCTTCATCTATAAGGTCCTGTTCCGCACAAAATAAAAGCTTTCGCTGTATCCGATTTGAATATGAAATTCAATAACGCCCATTTGAAGGTGACATAAAAACAGGGGTAACTCTGATATCCGAACCTCTGTATCAACAGTGGAAACTGCGGTAAACGTCGTAATCGCGCCGGGCCCGTTACCCGAATTCTGAGCCGGCTGAAGAAAACAGGGTACCGGAATTGGGAGCGCGGTATTAAGTATTTTTTCCTACTAGAAAAGCAGTTAGAAAAAACAGTCCGAGTGGGTTACGCCGTTCCGCTCTGTAAGTCTAGCGTTCGACGCACGGCTTGGGCCCGCAAACCCACCGAACCCATCCTCTCCGGTTAAAAATAAAGGAACGGGCCCGAAGAAACCTCCAAAGAAACTGACCTCAACACGTCCCAGATGAATACTTCATCAGGGCGATCCAATTAAGGACAAAAAACCTAAGGATATTTAAACTTAATAAGCAGCATCTGCGAATAATACTGTAAACATTTCAATTCCGAAAGAAAGTGTCTTGCTAAGCTAGGTAATCATGATATATTACAAATTTAATAATTATCTGTAATTTGTAGGTTGTGAAATCGACCACAGTCCGGAAATAATTATTGGGAAAGTATCGAATATTTTTTCTGTAATATTCGACTCCAATAAAGCCAGTGACGGAGGGGAGGAGCTCAATTCGACACAGCCGAATGGAGGAATAACTAAATTGGAGAGATCACAATGCACAAATTAGACTAACCAGTTTGTTGAATGATGCAGTTAATTAATGCAGTAAATATCAAAACTGAAATAAATATCTTAAAATTAAAATTGTGTTCAATATCCAGTCTGGTCTGCATCTTTCATCATCTACTGACATTAGTGAGGAGCAACAATTACGTAACATGCTACACGGTCTAAGCAACAGTAAACAATATAAGTGCCCTTGCATAATGCACGCAGAATTCTATATTCTGCTCAACAACAATCTAGCAATTCATCTGAACATACATAACTATATCGTTCGTGATATTTGTTCGCCCTGCAACAACAATACATAGGAACGAAAACGCAGAATGACGTTATTAGGTTCGGATTCTGACTTCATTGGACAGTGATGATGTCATCCGCCCTTCCACTACTGTCGGGGTTTTAATTTTTCAGCGCGCCATTGTTTCTTTTTCAACTTTAAGACTCTTATCCTGAGAATCGCGTCCGTATTTACATAATTACATATGTTTCTGCGCGCTATGGGCGGTTGGCTAGCGATGATATATTCCAAATATTATCTGTAAGATTCGTGAGTGATCTGAAGAACCACTTCGCTGCAGACGGCCCCGTATAGTTCTTATATACTGCATTATTAACTGAGATATTTGGAAACGCTGTTGAAGCCTGCTTTCACTACACCAGCTATATTGTTAATATAATTATCATCCATCCTGTTCTTTCCACGCGAATAAATCAGTTTTACACTGATGATTTCAACATAATTTAATTTGTCTTGTCATTTAGGCAGACTTTACAAATCATTCTAACAAGACAGGATCCGTTTTCGGTCTTTCAGGCTAATTCAAAATACGAGTCAGCAGTGTGAAGTACTAATAAGTCCGGCTTAACGCTCGGCGAATATCCCTTATTGCGACTATGTCGCTGAATGAGAAACGCGAGTAGCATCGACAGCGCCTTTTCAGTAGCCATCAGCGAATTACCAATAATTCGCGCGGTTACTATAAATACCCCTTTAACACGAAATGTGCAATCTAACTTCGATTCGTTTGAAAAGTGAGGTGTAAATATAAAATCAGTCTACTCAATACTCAAAAATAACTTCATTACTGTACAATAAAAATAATAAATGTATTAATTGTACTCACTAATAATTAACTTCTATGCTTTAAGTACAAAGGAAACTGCTTCAGGAAAATGGTTCTGAAATATTACATATTTTGTTAAGAATTATTCTCATTCTCACTTTGGCGATGTTCTCCATTGGATTATTTGTTTTCAGGCTAAACCAGTTGCGGTTAATCGCCACCCTCAAAAGCATTGAGTCAGTAATAAGTTTCACTGATTAACTCATAATGGTGGCCGACACTATTTCGGCCACATAAACTGAACTCATTTAACCTCCAGTAATAGTATCAGTGCCAGTGCTGAATGAACCTACCTAGCGGTAAACATTCGATTGCCATATTTGGGATTAAGCCAGAACAAACGTTATTTCAACCTACATTTCAAGGCAATTCAATTTATATTTAATCTATAGAGCGTAGGCCGGGGTTAATTTTATATACGAACTGACATTAGGTTCGAAACGGCGGGCGGAAACGCACGCGGCGTTACGAACGAGTTTACGCAACCGGTTTTCAGTTTGCGTAGTCAGCCTCGGAAACCCCAGCCCCGGCCCCGGCCCCCCACACGCGTAGAAGAATAAAGCTACAACATATCACTATATGTGAAAAACCGGGCCGACGATCAAAGTGAGGCGGTAAATGAGAGAGAAACATTAAAGGGATACGGTAATTAAAGAAGTAATTGGAGTGAAAAAACTAGGAGCACGGGCGAGCCGGATTTGCGTTAAGAACCTAACAGGGAGCTGACCAACAGTCGGAGTTTCTATTTTAACAAGTCAACCTCAATCTCCTTAGGCTATATTAGATCCCAGAATTACCTCCTTCGCGCTAATCTACGAATAAAGCAACCGCATAAACAGTGAAAGGACGAGGGTTTACTATTAATTCCGCTTCAGAATTTAAAGTCGAAATTTACACACCGGCCTCAAATAAATTTTTTAAGCACAGAAAGTTTAACAATATACAATCAAACTGTCAGTATTTCGTAGTTCTAATAAAGCTTCAATCCTTATGTGATTATCTGCTAATAAGATTTGGGGGTAAGATAGAAAAGTTTAAATTTTAAATTAATAAGAAAACAAACCACAACTGATTAAAACTATCCAGACTGTACCTTTCGAAAAATCTCAAAATTCGTAATGCAGTTAGAACAAATACTTTTACAGCAAATATTTTTTATTTCAATTTTTTGGGATATTTCCAAAATGGCGAAAATACAGTTTGACCGCCTACATATATTTCACTGTATTCTTTCAGAATAGTCAGTCTTTCAGATGTGAAAAGCATTTTAGACTCTAAAACTCATCATCTGTAGTTTTATTAAATTAGAAATGACTACGAATTATCAGTACTTCGGTTTAATAAACAATATGAGTACATTCGTATATATATATATATATATATATATATATATATATATATATATATATATATATAAACGTTTTTAAGACAAGAAGATACAAAAACGGATGTTGGAATCGCTGAGGAAATGACACACAGAGTCGAGAACTGATGCTCTTTACTCTGTATAGCCTGTTACGGTGTGTTATGTAACAAACTATTTTTACATAGACTATCATCTATCAAGATGAAATTCAGGCAAGATGTCGACCGAGGAAGAGGAAGCCAGATCACTACCGCAGATTTCAATCAAGACTGAACAGAGACTGTTCTTACACATAAGGCAATACGAATACGAACTATTTCCGTTTCCAACCCATATTCGTGCGGATATATCCGAGGGGTTTTTCGCATTGGAAATTGTTCGGAACAGTCAAATTTTATTCGAGTGCATGACGTCAAGCTGTAAGGAGGGAATTCCGAAAGCACAGTCGAATGCCAGTTACAAAACTATATAAGAGTGACAAAGTTATCACCAGAACGTGAAGATTTCTGTTAAGCCATACTCTCTTAATAATAATAATAATAATAATAACAATCGTAATAAACGTTGCTGAACTATTCATTTCAGCCAGTAATAAATAAATGCACAACAGTGTTCCCATTCTTGGCTTCGTCAAATAAAACGACTAATAATACATTTTCCATCTGAATACCATGGAAAAAGTTTTACAACAATACAATGGAGACTACATAATTATACATTATACATAATTTATATTACATTACTTTTCTCGACTTTCTATCCTATTTTCTAAATTCAAAAATCCTCAACAGATCTTTGAATTGAACCACATTTGGTGCCTCAGAGGAGCATTACACACACACACACGGAGTGTTGAACGGATGTTGGACCTCCTTTGATGAGGATAGGGGTCGTTTGGATCCATTAAATGCTAATTTTCTTCCTTCATAGAATTACAACAATGCTAATTGCCAAGGGCCCACAGAAACAGAGGAGAATGTAGGGTGGGGGGATAGGGGGGCCCACTCTATTGAAGTTGAAATCACTATTTACATAAAACTTGTTCTGACTCACAATTGATTTCTTTTCAAAAATAAATTTAGATAGTATAGAAAGATAAACGGAAGACTATGAAACATAATGTTAATAATACGAGTTACATTTAAAGCGGCAATACAAACAATGATTCAAACGATTTTCATCATATTGTTTTTCGAAATAAGAATTCTAAGCAGATAGAAACGACACGAAGTATTGAACTAGTTAGACAAATAAACTTTCACTGAACTCTCCTAAAGGGCCGGCTTTGGCCCAAGATAATATTTACAAGCCACTCAGGATTAAACAATCGTCCAAATCAATTTAATCCGATGAAATACGAGGCCGTTTTTGAAACTTTGGCATTAAATAAGCCGAAGGGGAATATTCAGGAGGGCTCGGCTTTTTCCCTCCGGTCCACAGGCTGAGCGCATCCGAAGAAAGTTTAAGCCCGAAGTTTAAAACTTTTAAGTTCCCCTCCCCAAGAAGATTTCCCAATATAAAAGTTTCATAATAAAGTATTGCACTACGGCACCCGCCCTCGACCATCGCCTCGGTTGCCAATTCTTTTCGCTTCCATCCAGAACGACGCGCTATATTGTCGACAGGGTAGTTTCCCTATTCGAACAAGCCGAAATTATAAAAATATTAATAATTTTCTTTACAGTTAATCTTTAGATAGTCCGTTAGTCTCCAAAATAAGTCACAATAAGTAAAAATAAGCAGACAACGAATTTAATACAGTTAGTAATAATCACCTAATACAATAGGTAAAATCTTGAACACTCCATTGATTATAGATTATTGGGTTTTATTTGATAAATTACACAATACTGGTATAAATTTCACAATTGCCGTTCATAACAGCTGGGTCAGCCAAGAGCCCATCGTTCTTTTATGCCTGATTATCAACGCTTCTAAAAATGTAACATAATAGAAATAAGCAGAAAATGAAAAATGTACTTAAAACGTTAACAATTCTGATATCTATTAACCAATATTAACTAATCTTATTTACTTTACTGATTGCTCAATAAGAAGTTTTTGTTTATTATATCTTATTCTGCTTTAAGTGTACTATTTTATATATTAAAATCCCGACACAGGTAATTGTATAGTGTTTCCTATAAACGAAATAACTATAAATCCATCCTTTCTGTCCCCGGTGTCCGAGACATGTGCAGTCGCGATAGGCCTTATTTTTTTTGTTGAGACAACACAATTTTAAAAACGGAATGTGCGGAGGAAGCGAAATCGGTCTGACCTAGTGGCGAGGCCCACACTAGTATTGTAACAACTTGCAATTACATTTACGAGCATTACATTTACGAACACCCAGAGTTTTAGACTACGCGATTCGATAACGTTCGCGTTATTATTACGAAAGGAAATGGCGAACAGAAAGAACCTTCTGTCTCC
Source organism: Lethocerus indicus (assembly GCA_019843655.1). Lineage (NCBI taxonomy): Eukaryota > Metazoa > Arthropoda > Insecta > Hemiptera > Belostomatidae > Lethocerus > Lethocerus indicus. The sequence continues at coordinate 15,141,927 of JACDQD010000009.1, read as the reverse complement.
AGTCGCTTATTTGGTCCCACACTAGACCGGTTTCAGTTTTGCCCCATCGTCAGAAGCATATTGTTACAGAAACAACAGAGCCGTGACAGTGCACACTAGTGCACGTCTAGTCCCTCACTAGTGAAATGCCACATCATGAGCTAGACCGGTTTCCTCTTCTCGCCACAGCCATTATCATCCACTCAGTAATAAAGCCAGGCATATAATCCACATATTGAAAAACGAAAACACCGCAATATGTGACGTTGACAACTCACTATACGTTTGTACCTCACTATACTGTCCGGCAGTAGGTACGATTAAGGTACGAGGATTTTGCTAACGCAGCGATACGAATTCAAATGGCTCAAATAATTTTTTATATGCAGTAATATAACATGTAGTTCGGTCATATCCAGCCAGTGGCCCATTTCCTCTTTTCGAGGTGCGCGGGTGTACCGGGGCCTTGTAACATGCTTTACGGCGGCTCCTCGGCCCCAGAACGGCGTATAAATAATGCAGCGCGGAGAACACTAAAACGTTTTGACGACCGAATAATTTCCCAATGCTCGTGCGGTACAACGCGGTACATAAGAAAGTTGGACACCGGTCTCGTTGCATCTAGCAAGAGAGAGGCCGACCTGTTGCTACGACAGACGTAACAGTGTACCATCGTTGGCTTGAACAGAGTGTACCCAGGAGACCGGTTTTCCACCCCCTTCTTCATCTCAACATCCCTTTCGTTACTCTCCATCGACGCCGTATCGGCTTCTCTTTCTCTCGCGGTCCATCTCTTTCTTACTTCTGTCTCTCGAGTTTTTCTCCGTCTCTCTCTCTCTCTCTCTCTTGTACTCCGGGATTGTCTCGGACGCCCCGAGAAGACGGGACACTGGGGGTGGGGATGACATCACGAAGTCGATTCGGTTGTTGTTATTCGGTAGAAGAGAGTTAACGACCGGAGATTTTCGGCGCCACGTCTCATATCTCAGTTCGTAGTTCGACGGGGCATCCCAAACATAGAAGAAGAAGAAGAAGAAACTGCTCTAGACCACGAAACAACATTCTGAAAGCTAAAATTAAGCAGAACGTTTCTAGGAAATAAAAAAAAGAACAAAATAGGCTTCGTTAAGAAAATATTACTGCATACTGTTGTTTGTCATTGTCACTAAAATTAAAATCATCAGTAAATTTCCACGCAATAAAAATGAATCAAACCGATTTTATTATCCCTATATTAAAATCCGAAATATTATACCTAATGATAAATTGAGAGTGAACCGAATTTTTGTCTCGTTATTTTGAATAGTTTCTATTATTGTATTGATAGAACGCGTTTCCAATATTGTATTCAGTGACGTTTGTTTTGCACTACAGAACGCGAAATCGCTGACATATGCATTAAGTATTCCCAAAATTTTCCTGATCACGATTACACAATAAACTGCTTCATCTATCAATGAGTACGATATCCCTCCATTAATTATTTTGAAAAATCGTGTCCTTCAAGGAACTGAGATTTAGACGCAGATAAATATCTGCTTGCGTCGGCAATCAATGGAATATTGACAACGGAGAAAGGCCGAAACCCAGAGTACGCAAAAACTAAACAAGACAGGAGGAAAATCGCGATGCGCGTGATATTGAACAGAATCTTCTAAAATTCCAAATCAGTTCTAAAATAAAATGTCGTAGTGTTTACATACTACTTTGTATAAATTTTCATTCGTAAACGCGACGGAAAGTTGATTTTCAAACCGTCTTTACTTGCAGTTACGTGTCCAGAGTCGAGTGCTGAACGTAAAACGGCCCAATGAAAAGAATAACAAAATTATTTGTGAGAAATTTGTTTTCAAAATCATCACATTTGCCAGCTTCTGTCACGATAACAAAGCAGTGACAGCGCTCAAGATGACGGTTCATGGGAAGCCAGCCTGGGAACTTCAATCACCCGTGTCGGCTTCCGCTTTTGGTTACTGAGACGATAAGCGTATCAATCGCTGAATGCTTCTCTGATTGTAAACCGACATTTCACTGTGAATGATGAAAGTTTGGGCATAACTCAAATAAAAATCAACATTATAACACAGTCCACGCTAATAATATCGGGATTGGAGTTTATTGCTTATTTGTAAACCTATACACCTACAAAAAGGCACACCTACAAATGGTGCGGAATAATGATAGAATTTTCTGAAATGTCGTTTTTCATATTTGGTCTTAAGCGGGAGCGTTTTTGGCTTATCTCTATCATTGGTAGAAGTCAAACAGTACATCGAAAGTTATCGACTGCCTATGAATAGACCCGTTAGAGTATGAGAGATTACCGTCTGTGTGTGTGTGACGATGGTAAAATATCGTCGGTAAACATGTACCTTTTTCTGAATGTCTACTCTTGTAAAGTCATATTTGCGGATAGTCGTCGTGAATATTAACCTCGGTTTGTGCCGGTCGGTGACTTTCTATAGAAGGGGGCTAAAGTTCAAGGGAGATTCAAAACGTCAGCTAAAAGAGTCAAGGTCCCGGAGACGCGGGAAGGCATCAGAACTTTCGAAGAACAATACTTCGTCTTCGGCAACAACAACATCGCCCGAAACAACTTTGTCGCAGTCGGCAGACCGAGACTGCAGTACACGGCGCGTCCCATTTAAAATCCCTTACACACTATTGTTTCCCCTCAGATAAGATTCGTAAGGCGAAACCGTCGGCCTTCAGCTTTTAGAGCACTTACTTTGGGTTATTAGATCATTACTAAAATTTTGATATATCGAAATAAAGGCAAAATAATTTCATATACAGTATTGGAAGACGATGATGAAAATAATAGATGAGGACTATATTAGTATTCCATCATTATACCATAAGGAATATTTGTAAAACATAACGCAAACAACTGTAAATGCAAGTTGGGAACGGAAGTGGAAACGGAGAGGAAGAGTTAAGTTCAAGGCCGGCGACGAAGAAGGATGCTGCCATTAGTCAGTCGTTCTGACTAAGCCATACAACGAAAAACTAAACGGCATCTACACAACACTAGGAACTACGAAAAAGGGATGAGAAATACATGTTAAAATAAGGAACGAGTCATCAGGAGATGACGGTGCAGGATTGCCGTGCCTTTACTCTCAACCTAACTACAGATTCATCAGGATCTGTCGACAACCGGATACAAAATACAATTTAAATGTAATAAATTTGATTTTTCAGTCAAATCGTACTGCCAGCATTTAGTAACGCTTTCAGGATTTTTGAACTTCAGGATTAATTTGATTATTTTGAATTTTATGTTTTAATAGAAGATTTCCAGGATTTCACCACCGGAGTTCACCGAGTAGTAGGATTCGGTTGGAACCCGCCCCAAATGATAATATCAACACGAGTTTTCGTAGTTAGAAATATATAAATAAAATAAAAAATAAGACTGTTATTATCGTCCAAGAATCGCGGTTTGTTCAAGTTCTCCCCCTTGTCAGATCCCCTCGGATATAATGCCGTCCCTATTCACTTTCCGTCTCCGTGTGTTATGCAACGGACGTGTCTGAAATTAGAACTAGTTGTAGAATGCGTGGGCCCCCAAGCGGTAGTAGTACTACAACTACTACCGGTAGTGGAGTGAGCACCGGGCTCTTAAATAGTCCTTATCTATGTGTCTACTCGCTGTACGTGTTTCTCCTCCGGACAAGCCCACAGCAGCAGCCCCGTTATCTAGCCGAGGAGATCTTAATCGGAGCCCTCTAGACGGACATTTTATTTCTAAAAACCAAAACAAGTCGGCCTCGTTCTTTTTAGGCTTCATTATTTTTATATAAAAAAAATGGGGAAATACCGCGCGTGCGGCTTGTTGAAAAGTAAACGGCTTTGTACCTCAGTTCCACAGATTCCTTTATACTTTATTTGGTTGAAATTTGCAACTGGACAAAAACTTTTCGGAACAATACTGTCAGTATGTAAGAGCATCTGTCCGCTTTGTATTTGGGAGATTTGTAGTTCCACATTGATAGGTCGTTAGGGAACGGACTACCCAACTGAATCCTAATGATCGTACTGGAGTTTACGACCTACTACCCTTCAGTCCGAAAACGCAATTTTCGGAACGCCAAACAGAACATAGCACGAGTTCTAAACCTTTGCCTAAAGATACTTTCTTCTTCGCAATGTATTTGTTCAATAACCTTGTTCCTCCCCCCCCCCAATGGTTTTTATTTTTAGAAACTAATATTACCGGTTCAATCACCAGTGTGGGAAGTAACGAGAGAATACGTCCGTTTTCCGCGCTCCATTTGTGAAGCGGGTCTGACTCATTCGAGAAAGGGAGAGCGAACGAACGAGAGAAATGTATATACAAGAAAAGGTGGGAGGAGCAAATAAAGAAAGAGGAATGACGACAAGGCGAAAGGGAAATTAGGGAACAAGCGATTTGTCCTGGAAACGAGGCTGCCTTATAATAGACCGGCATAAAATACCCGAGTTTTTCAACAAACAAAACTTTTTTTTATCCTCAGACAATTCTTTTGAAAGGACGGGAGGGAGGGTGGCACTGAACTGCTATTCGTGCTACCGAAATCATTGTTATTTGCAACGGGCTTTTTACAAAATGAAAGTATTTTCTTATCCGGATAAGAAATATGCTTGCTGCGCAAGAAATCCGCGTATGCATGATTAACGTTGCAATCAAATGTATACGCTTACGCTTCAATGAAATTTTTATGGCGCCTCTCGTAAATATTAAAACCGGCCGGTCGGGCCCTCTGTTTACAGAATATAAAAACGCCGCATAAATTTACAACGCTCTCATTGCCAAGGAGATATCGCAGAAGTGTATACGCGCGAGTCGGCCTGCATCTATGCAACTAGTAATTACTAAATGCCTTCCGAAACCGAATTTACTTTAATACCGGTTAATTTATATCCGCATTATTTTATTATAAGTAATAAAATGCATTAAAAGGTTCTCGACTCCGAGATTAAGCTCATAGAAGAAGATAACCCTTAGCAAGCAAGAGGAATGGTTAACTAGTAACCATAATGGTTAACCTAAAGCCTCGAGGAGGCTTTCATTTTCTTGTAGATTTGTATTGTTGCAACAAATATTGTTGCAATTTTGAACAATTCATTTAAACATGATGTATCCGAGTTAACTTTATCTGTGATTTATTTCGTAGGTTTTATCAGTCATGTGTTACGTGGTCACATACAGCCATAGGAGTAAGGGGGCCCATTCGAACGGAAACTACTTCCATTGTCATGTGCGTTGGATTTATTTTGTTTTCAATCCTTTTTGTTTAGGGATCCTGTTCAGCGTTCGGGAGGGTCACGTCCGCACCGTCGCCGACTCCTCAATAGAATATTCAGTCGATCCTGGCACATTCCATTGACACCTGCTGGTCGAAACAGGTTTCGAAAATCCTCGGATGATTTCTTCAAATTTTGTAACGCCTAAAACGCGTTTGGCCACCGAGGAATTGACCAGTTACTATTTTAACACACGCACAGTTCGAATGGCAGAATAGCTCAAATATGCTTCCCATCCTTTTCAAACCGACGTAACATTCACATTGAAAAAAAAACGACATAAAACATAAAACGGATCCCGGATTTTGAGCACATGTGACATCCTATACCACCGCCGTTGACAGCAGGCAAGCCTCAATAAAAGAAACCGAATGAGTCATAAAGGGTTGTCAAAACCTAAATTAAAAGGAAAAAACAGAAAAGTAAAATAAAACATTGAAACAAAAACAAAATAACGGTTACTACGATTCATTATTGAATAACAACCGTATTATTGAAGAAAGAACCAGAAAAGACAATTCCATTTCCTAGAAACAATCTGACTATAACCCTTAGTGACACTAGATTGTCCATAATCGGAAGTTCAATATCCTTCTAACGTTCGTAAGGATATAGTTTATTGTGATTAATTATACTGAAAATAATTATTATCTTTTAAATACGTAGAACATATATAGATCATGATTGTCCTGAGGAACTTAAAAGAGCTTATTTAAAAACATAAATATGTGAAGTGTGCTCATTGTATAAATGTGCTGTATAACGTAAGCGTCATTTGGCCATCACTTTGAGATTTTTACAGAATTACAGATTGAGAAGTACGTCTAAAAAAATGAACGCTATTATAAAATGACTATAATTCATTAAAACATTATGGACTATAAACAACGTTACCGTCTGAACGGAAGATGTCGAACAATGAGTATTTCCCCACACCTTTTTTGAACTAACACCAGGACAACTTTCAATCCAAGTCGATGAATGTTTTAAACACGGAATAAAATAAATGAAACGCGTTGTACCGCAACGTTTCGAATGTTGAACGCACCTGCGGAGGACGGAGGGATAGGCCAGGTTCAAGGATGGCCGCCCCCCACAGGCGGACAGACAGGAAGCTATTTCCTGGATATCCCTATTCCAGGAAAACAATGACGGGGAACAAAAATTTGAAAACACATCCGAACTCATTACGACCAGAATGGGCATTCTCTGTCCACCGGGCGAGACAGACGGGATGCGGGCTGCCGTGCATTGATCCCTCGAGATCATGACCATAGCGCCAATTTGATCGCGTTATTCCGCTAAAATAATTTCATCGCCAGAAAAACTGGAAATACTCGGTTTAATAGTCACTCCTATTATTAATTAATAGTGTAAAAAGTAAATCGATTACAGTCCCCGGAACTCGGGAAACTCGATTATTACTAACAGTTTTGTTAAATTTTCATTCGCGAAATTTCGGAATAGACAGGTTTCGGTTTATCCCGATGAAGTAACTTCATGTCGGCTCCCGATGAAGTAATCCTGCCCGCACTGTCACTGAGCTAAAATAGTCAACGTTTTAATATTAACCAAGTTTCGTATATTAAAGAGTCGCTGGTGAGTTTCCGAAGCGTAGTTTGGATTAACGCCACATTCGCCTAAACGATTTTGCCCCACCGTTCGGTCCCGTTTCACCGCGACGTACGTCCATTTGCAAATAGCGCAGGGACACGAATCGGAATTCCCGAACAGTTCCACGCCCTCTCGGTATGTGACTTCGGGAATGCGACTATAATGACCCGCGTTCGACGCTCGTGCACGTCCGAGCTCAGTCCTTATCAGTTCTCGGGCGCTCAGAAAGCGCTTCGATTCTCGGCGGCAAAGGTAACTGAACTCTCGTCATTTAAAGCTCAGACGCGTTTTGAGAATTCGATATTCACCCAAATGCGTTTTAAAGGGTGGATAGTTACAGCGAAAAAAGAACCCGCGGACATTATTAACAAGTTCGTTAGCGCCAGAAGGGGTCATTACCACGGCGTAATGAGCGCGACGCCCGAATGACAATTGTTTTAATTAAACTAAAAGGACAATTAAAGTGGGGAATTAAAATTAAACGGTTCATGGTGGGAGGGGGAACTTTCGCAACCCCATCCCCATCCTAATCCCCTCGACCCCTGTGTTAAACACCTCGTTAAAAAAAAAACCCTTCGGAAAAAATATAATAACGGTCCCATATTTCAAAAGCCAAACAACCCCCATTAATGACCCGAGCCGCTGTTCTCTCTCGAAAAATATGAAAATTGAGGGAACGATAACGTCCCTCCAATTTATGCGCGCTGGGAATCGCTAAGATTTATCGGACAATTAATCGTAATATATACTGCCCTGGTATAGCAAAGGCCAGATTAAACATGTGAAGGGAAAAGGATTTTGTATTTAAATTGCGAGTCTTTTGAGAAAAGACCAAAAAGTCCACAAGTGAAAAGAAATTAGGCCAGTTTCAATGCGTGCCGTGAAATGAGGGTAGTTCCGTAGAATAGAATAGTCCCGTGCTATTGCTTTTAATATCTTTGACATGAATTTCCACAATAATACTTTGAGTTAATCCCAACGTTTAATCCGGCCACAATTGGGCAATCTCACATTTAATTAGACGTGTTACCTTATTCTGAAGAGCGAACGTCAACGCAAAAAACAGGATCTTACCTGAAACAAACGAAACAAATACATCAGTACACGGATATCCAGCGGTAGTGAGCGACATTCATTATAAGCAAATAACGAAAACGAGTTTAATTAAAAACAATTAATTCCTATAAACCCATTTTCTTCAGTCCTTTAAACGGCGTAGAAAGAGAGGCCCCGTCCGACATGACGATGTCATTATATTCATAAGGCGCTTCTTTAATTAAAGGGGAAGCCAGGAAAAATCAACTTTCTTGGCTCGTCCATCGAACGGAGCTTTAATTGTGCCAACTACGGCAGACAGAACTGGAGTAAGAGTCACGTAAAAGTCCCTGTCCCGACTCTTTTTTACCACTAAAAAATTGTCCCTTACAACAAAAGCAATTTCCGAATGCCCTCACGGAGCACTTTCAGAATATTAATATCGGGGAGGGCACTCGAGGGGGGGTCTTTATGTTTTAATTGAAAAAGAAGAAAGGTTATACAGTTTACTAGTCCAACCATAAACGAGTACTTTTGCTCTTTAGTCTAGAGATGTTTGAAAAGATTGAATAGGACAAAACAAAAAATGTGAAACTGTAACTGATATAACTTCTATATATAGCCATGATATTTCTTTTTTCCTTTCAGTGAAATTCTATGTTAAAAAAAGTAAAACAATATATACAGTATTATAGATTATTATAGTATTATATATAGAACAAGGCAACCAATTATATAAATTTCAATGGTATTTCCATTTTTGGAACTTGAACTTTTGGAACTTTTTGGCTTTTTGAAACTTACTTTTCAATCGCAAGTTTCGAGTACCCCGGAAAATTTCAAATCGTTACAAATCAAGGTATATCCTCCTGGCCCAGAGAGGCGATACGGTATAATAACATTTATTATTACATAAAACGAAACATATTATAAACAAATTATATCTTTGCCGTGCCCGTTCTTCGTCATTTCACGAAAACAAAAACATGGGAAATATTGCAACACAGTCTGAAAACCAGCAGATTAATGTTCATGAATTGTGACATTAAATTCTCAGAACCGAACGTTCTGAAGTATCCGATCGCACGTCAGAAATCACGCGCCTGTTGATATTATTGTATACTCTAATACGACAGCGATTTGATAAGTAAGGTAAATTTTAAAAGATGAGTAATAATTTTTCGGATAGGACGATAAAATTGGAAACTCCCTGGACCAAATGGAGATTATGTTCAAAAATAAAAATAATTTTGTTCAAAAAGGGTGTCTTTTTACCACTTTTTTTTACCACACTTGTCACTCTTTGTTTCTCATACAGTAATTCCGTTGTTATCATCCATTTTGTTGAAAAGCGGTTATAACACTTTAAGCACTTTGTACTTAATAGTTCAAGAACAATTATTGCGGTGGAGACAGATGGGAATGAAAATATGTTGATCTGATTGTAAGATTTTAGATCGTCTTTGCTGTAGTTGGCCCAGTTATGAAATAATTCTCTCCATCTAAAATTCCTTTAAAAATGTTTGCGTTATGATTTAAATCTGACTTACCTATAAGCCTAGATGGAACTATTCTGGTGTTTTCGGAGTAGTAAAAATTTATTTTTTTTAAATTGGGGTTTAATTGCCTTCGAACGGGAGTCCACATTCACCGTATCTGAATATGTTTTTGGATGTGGAGACGGGTTCGACTGGAGACAACGGTAATTGTTGAGGGGGGTTGTGTCCCCCGCCCCAAAGACCAATTTCAGTGCATTAAATTAGTCCCTATGTCAATTGATCGCCCCCCCTCTCTCTCTCTCTCTCTCTCTCTCTCTCTCTGTTTCTCACAATTCTCCCTTTCACAATATCATCATTCTCACTCACTCCCTCCTGTTATCTCTGTGTGACTGACTAATAGGGAGGCCCCTCCCCCCCACGCCCTCAACAGAGTTAATTGGCCTATTCCGTTTGATTTATTGTACTGCCACTAGCATCAGTACACTTACAACTAACCCTTATACAGCTAGTTGATATAAACTTGATCAATGACACTTTTTGTTACCGTCAGTACGGTTTGTGTACGGTCGGTTTCTCATCTATCTCCAGCGGTCCAGTATCTGATTCGATAACGCGAATGATTTTATTTCCTCATTGAACTAAATTATGAGAGAACGGCAAAAGTGATTCGACTTAATAATCATAAACGAAAGGTAATATTAAATTCTCTACCCCGGTATCTAAAACTGGAGAATAAACTTATGTCCTCTAGCTTGATAGGTCCAATAATAATATACCAATTAAGGGACATTTTCTCATAGTCCCAGTCATGAAACAACGTAAGTATGACTTCACTGTTAACCAAACCGCACTAATTGGTCACAAAGGGCATTATAGATGTCTAACTATGGATCTTTGTCCAGTAATTAGGAACAATATAAAACCTTACTTAATCATTTTATAAGACAGACATAAAATTGTACTACTGAGTAATCAAAATAGCATTGCTCATTCCGAAGCTGCAATTTGTTTGTGAAACTGCAAGCGACAAAAATATATTTTGACAGTTCTGTCTCTTCGCCGCGAAAGTTATACTTTCATATCTTATCTTTCTTTCAGATATAGGGTTTAATTTTTTTTCAACTCAGGACGGGAATCATAATCATTGTGATTTGAAGAGGGAGACTGATACGATACGAGGCCAATGAGCTACGCCTCTTTTCTTTCTTCAAAGTGGAACACGATTCCATTAACACCGAGACCTTCGTTATCAAGACCTGTGGTTGTTTCTTCAAAGAATTATACGACAATATCTGCTCAGCTCAGTGCCGGAGTATACGGAGCAACATCTCCACACACATAAACGTAATACCTCACCATTCGTCACTCGTCTGTTGATGTGTTATTGACTTTAAAAAAAAACATTATAACCGTTCAAACGCTAACGTTATAACCTAAAACCAGAACCAATTTGCAAGAAGAGGGTATATGTGATTTAAATACAAATACAGGTGTTTATGTCGATTTAAATCTGAGACAAACAGAGTAGTCCTACTGCATCCTGGGCAGGTGAAGGAGCACTGGTTGAAGTATTTTTTTGGCTCTATCGTGGGCCACAATTGGCCGGCGCTGCTTTTATTTGGGTCGATATATAGAGAGCGCCAGAGGGTCTCGGCCCTCCACGCTATTTGCCACCACCAATCGTTCCCCTTTTTTCCCCGCCGACGGAACACAGCACATTCGGGGAACGATTTTAAAACAGAATGGCGCGGATTCCGCCTCGAATTGACCAATCGGTAAAACGACCGAACGCTTTTGTGCGGGGGACATTACCATTATAACCTCTTTTTCTATTCAATAGACGATTGGAACGCTCTTATTCTTATGGGAGCCAATCATTTTTTCACTTGACCAAGTCCCTTTTCTACTCTGAACTGCGGGGGTCGTGAAAATTGTCGAACGGGCGTTTTCAAACTGTTTACTAATTTTTCAAGAACATTACGAATTATTTCTACCTTTCCGATCAAATAGATTTACAGAAATCGTGACAGAATATAGTTTATTTAGGAGTTAAATTTTTTCATAGTGTCCTCGACATTAGCCACAAACGTTTGTAATACACAGTCAAAATATATCGAATCTAATTACAACGAGGCTACAAATATTTTAAAAAAGCCCAGCAAAATCAAGTCAATATCTGGTGTAAATATTCAAGTCACTTTCCGCAGATAGACGCAACAGGACCATCTTATAGGACAGAGGATAGGTCCTCTTCAATTAATTATAATTAAACTGCTCCTATCAATGAATATTCATTCAAAAGTTACAGTGCATATTTAAAATTAAACCAGACGGATAAATATTCGTGTCGTAAAGATCAATAAAAATATACGTACAAACATACACATAAATATTATAATTTATTCAATGAAGAATTAACGGAAGGCACGGAGAAGGATAGAGTCGTCATGTACAGAAGTTGTAATCCAATTAGCTGACAGGAAGGAAGTGTTGACCGTGTGCCCCCCCGCCCCAAAGCCTGGCCGGCAGCCAAACCTACCTTCCATTTAAACCATATTAACTTTTAAAATTCAAACGATTATTCGCAGTTCCGTTAATGAACCTGTACAAGGCGTGGACAGTTTATCTACCAGTTTAAATAAAGGTGTAGATTTTTCTGAAACACTCGAGAATACCTGCCAGGAACTAATGAAGATAAAATTATAATTTACCGAGGGATAATTTGTCTGACACGCCGACGAAACGGTAAATTTGAGGGTGAAACCTGAAATGATCGTGGTACAAGATACAATACGGGGACAAACTTTATTGTAATTCCCGTCCAGTTAGAATGATCACGGATCATGAATATAACGGGAGCTCTGATGTATTGTTTTAATTCATTCCATTCCCTTAGACGTTCCCAAAACTTTCCACTTATCTTTTCAGTGTCACGCGACTACACGTTTATAATTCCTTAGGATGGAACCTTCTGGCTGTGACCCCTAAATCAGTGTCGCTTTTAGTATTTATGCAGCGTAAAACCTTTCTGCACGTAGGGGGCAGTTAGTGTGATACTACGCCAGGACACCTCGGCGGTGTCTAGAGCAATGCGATATCAACAGAAACTGACAATTGTTTAAGACTTCAAGAGCCCAATTCATTATATCCTCTGGTACAGTGTGTGTGTGTGTGTGTGTGTGTGTGTACGGGGGTTGAAATGGACGACTTAAAGGGGGTCCGAGAAGGGTTAGATAAGGGTTGAACGGAAGGGTTACCCGAGCTACATATTAAACGCGTCTTAATCCAAAAGGGGGAGTCCGCGTCACGATAACAACCAGTCAATTACCGAGAGAGCTCCTTCACGGCAGATATCAAACGAGAAAACCACCACGAAGGCGCGCCTTCATGTTTACAAATGAGGAAAATATAATATAACGAAATTCTACCTGATTAAATATTAAAATTACCTCCCTTTTTATACGGTCCCCTTTTATTATTTCGGTAGTCCGCCGACGTGAAAAAATAACTTTCCCGAGTAAAGTAATGGGAGACCGAGGCGAAGAAACGGGATCGTCATTGAAATTCTATTCCAATTTTGCTTTTTCTTGGCTGGCGCCGGAGGCCTAAAATTTACGTTTTGTGCAAGCAGAGAAAAGACGGTACGCGAAGAAATGTAATACCAATTAGATTAGTGGGGAAGGGGGGATAATTGGAGAAGGGAAATTTCTTCATAAAAAATTTGGTCTTTCATGTCCCACCACCGAACCATAGTATACAATATATACACATATAAAAATGTACATAATTTAAGCAGACGTAACGATATGAAACCATCTCCTCGAGGGACATAACCTGGGTCAAAAACTAAAATGTAATCAACTAAGTTTACCGATACTTATATATTTATAGTGTCTACGCAATTATACAGTTATTATAATTACAACAGTATGAAAGAATCAAGAGAAAAGATACAATAATCAACACGATCCATGAATTACTTTACTTATGGGCAACGGTGACCACACGAATGCGTTATTCATACATAGGGAATGCAGTATTCTTTCAAAATGTCTTAAAAAATGAAAACGACAAAATCTACTCTGGGTCGGTAACGAATAAAACAGCAGAGACCAGTCAGTGTACGACAAGAACAATTATTGGGTTATTAATGTACAATCGTGAGTCAACAATTACCTCTTAAAAAAGTTATAAGCCACGATGGACGTAGATCACGAAATCGATTTGTTGTTGAAGTTAACGACCCGAATTTCAACCCTAGGGATTAAATGCTGGCATGAAACTTCCCGGAGGAATCTAAGACTGCTGCGCAATAAATAAACAATAAAATAATAAATGGCCGCTTAGGCCAGCGCAATATATTTCAGGCGAAGAAATAGAGGAAACATTTATTTAACGTGTACCCCTCTGGAAATAAGTGGCCATAACATTTGGAATATGAAATACATACTATTTACTTTCCTTGAGTACGATAGAAGCTCCGTTTCATTTTCCACCCTGTCCGCTTATTCGTTATCGTCGGTAGCGCTCGATTTAAGCCCAAACGTCCCAAAATAATATTCAATTAATCAGCCGCAGGATTAGCAGGGTGGAACCGCCGCCATTGACATCGTAGAGCTTGCGATATTCTGCCTCTGTATCGCCTTTTTGGTCTGAAGCCGTAAGTGTCGGCCTCTATATGTGTTACCTTTTTGCACATCGATATTACCCGAGTATAATGAAGAAAACAAGGGGCCAGATCCTTTATTCTTTAGAGCATGATCTTGAGACACGTATAGTCATGTGTCGAGTTATGGGCGGCAACGGGGGAAAGACAAAATGAATGAAATTAATACGAAAGAAACAACGAGGTCAATTGGGCCAAACAGCTGATTATTTTATTTTTGTTTCATACATTTTCTGCGCATTTTATGATAATAGATATAAAGCCTCACAAGACGGATTGTGAATACCTAGCATCTAGTTTTTTTTAACTCTTTTATTTTGCACAATCAACTTTACAGTTATAAGTACAACTGATACATGTATATTTTTCACGTGTTTGTCTCGATAAAGAAACCACCCAATGATGGCGCTTTTTTACATGATTTAACTACTGTCCGAGGTAATCTCTGGGCCAGTGCCGTTTAAGCCGTCGTGGTGAGGATAATGGATGGGTAAAAGAGGAAAGGGACTGAACGTGTGGATTAGGATGAGGAGAAAGGCGGGAGCGGAACTTCAGGAACCGGGATTTTGTGACTTCTTCGACTGTCTGTATGTTGAGGTCATGGTGGATTGTGCGGTTAGAAACATACCGGGGAGCATTAAGGATGGTGCGAAGGACATTTGATTGAAATCTCTGGGTGATGTTGGATGTATCGGTGGAACCCCATAGCTCTATACCGTATGTCCATGTCGGTTTGAGTGTATTGTTAGTTTGTTACTTAAGTTTTAGTAATGACCTTAAGAGTCCAAATTGTCTGTTTAATCGATTCTTTTGAGTCGGGGGATTCCATGTGAGTCGTTTGTCCAGGTGGAGCCCAAGACAGCGTATCTGCTGTTGGGTGGGAATATTTAGTATTTTGTGAAAAATATTTTAATTCTTCGTCGCTGTGATCTGACCGCCGGCAGGACGCGGACAAGATTAGCTAACAGGGTTGGAAACAGTTATTTAATAATAAAAAATAACAGTAGATAAGGCTGGGACGCCTTTCAGGTTTGGTCGTTTCAGGTGGTAAGTGAGTCATCCGAGTGGTCGGTTCGTGGAGACCGCGAGGACCCGTTACTCGAGAGCGACGGCGGGCTCGCTCCTCTGACCCCGACCGAGGCTACAACTACAAGTCGGCGGACAAAGTTACGCTCTCTTACGCCGCCATTACCAACGCGACACGACAGCGAAAGTTCTGTACTGCCGCTAGGCATAAAGCCGCACGGGGAACTCCTTCTGCACCGGCCGCAACTTGTTTTCGCACGAATTCACTCTAACGGTGAAAAGTGTTTCCGCGCAACATTGACCAGTTCCCGGCCGCACTTTTAAAATAACCCGATAGGATTTTTTTCTGTACGAAAACGGTGAACATATTTTTGTTACGACGATGTGGTTCTTACAGAGGATCTACTAATACTAACTCGGTAGATATATTTCTAGAATACCTCGAATTATTTTCCAGGAGACTCCTAACTGTAATGTTCACTGACCTAAAAATAATCTTATTGTTATAATAAGCAAGCTCCTAATCCATGTGCACAACAGTTTTGCTTCACGATCATTAGGTTCGCATTCATAGCGTGGAATTAATTTTAGTTTACTGTTTCTGCGATTCCTCCTGGAGGAATTTACTCGAAACCGGTCTGATGTGAGATCAAATAGGGGGAAAACTGTATTTACTCACGATTCCGTTCGATTAATACAGGAGTATATATAGCCATTTCCTTGAATATGAGATTTCACCTTGCAGCGTTTACCCAGTGGGCGGAACGCAATTATGACATCGGGTGAAGTAAGCTGTAAACCGGTCAGGACTTCGACGATATAAAAATAAATCGAAATTTAAAAAAAACTAGAAGGAAAAAAGTAAAAGAAGGAAACAACCGCGGACGGCGTTGTCTATATTAATCGATGATCCTGAATAGGAGACGAGAAGCGATGGGCGAACGTGGAAGGACAATCGATCCTTTTTGCGAGAGGTTAAATTCTATTATTTCCAGGATGAATTTTGTTTTTGAAATATGGAGGAGGGTGCTAAAAATACGGCCGGTTAATAGCGGCCCCACTGAGGGGTGGGGAAGAAAAACGAGAGGCGGTCGTCTAACCTTCAAACCTGTTTACGGAGTACCGTTCTCAGTTTGCTTCATATTTCCTTTAGCTTCGGGCTAAACAGCGGCGGAGAAGATGAAGTAGACTTTTATACAGAAAACTAGTTTTCGGTCCTTGTGATTCACCCAAACAAACCGATCGGCGTGGCTATTTTTAGCGGCGCCTGGTTTAAAACGGCAATATTGAAAATCGAACTATTGATCCTCCAATACGAATTAAAAAATATACGAATACATCGAAAACTGGTCTAGTTTAAATAATATTATTCTACGAGTTGACCTCCGAAAAGAAATTGTTCATGAAACAACTGTAATTTCCTGCTGATACATACATTAATGAATGCAGATATTCGAACAAAATTTATCATTATATTTCTATAATTTTCTTTGCGTGAAATTCCGTTCGTGACAGCCGTTGCTGTTCAACCCAGCCGAATCGCCAGAGTGTAGGTTATCGCCTTTATCGATTGAGATAAAGCCATCGTGCGACAAGAAGCGTCCGACTGTGTGCCACGTACCAGGGCATAGTCTCCCCAATAGGCCCTACATCCAACCACCTAGCCTAAATTAACTTCCTTTAATTTACGCACCCAATTTCTTGGCTTAGAAAATAAATTTAGAGTTTTTAGATATAAAAAAAAAAAAAGATTTTCGCGTAATTGCCAGATATTTAATTTTTTGAAAAATTAAAAAACCTGTGACGCTCCCCCAGGGACACCCTGTAATTTTGAATTTGCGCACTTGAATTTTTAAACATCCATCTCATTGTACAGTTGAAGATTGATGAATGAATGAAAATTGAGATAAATTTCGCTAATAACGAACAAACCACAATTAAGAGAACGAAACTGAATTGCCGTCCGACAATTGAATATTACTCGAAGAATGCGAAATAAAGATATTCCGGTTTCTCTAGGGATTTTTCACAAAGAAGAAGAAGAACGAATTTCCCAATAAGTTCGAGTTACAAAATGAGGTCGATAATAACGCCGCGGCGGCGGCGGCGGTCTACACGAAGAACGCACGCGGCGTTCGGATTTCATAAGCCGGAGAAAATGAGAAGCCGAAACGATGACGTAAAAACAATGAACCTTGAGATTTATTCTTCACAACTGCAACGAGACTATTCGAGCTTTACAAACATAAAGTTATGACCAATAAATATCGCAGACTGTCACGGTCAACGGATTTCTTAGGGTTGACAAGAGGAACACCCGAGGAATTAATATAATCCCGTCTCTAATTGGAGTCGGTGAACCGTCTCGGTTTTTTGCCTAATGATCGTAACGTCTAATAATTCTACATAATTGAGGCCCCTCTTAATCACTGTTACAAAACTGAATATAGAGAGTTCACTAACTGCAATAACTCATAATGCAACTAAGTAAATCATGTATGCAATTGCTGCACAGTCGTGGCGGTGCCCCGGTTTTAGTATCGTAAGGCGCTAATAACGGTTAATGAATGACCAGCTTTGGATACTTCGATTAAACCGAAATTGAACTTAGTTTACTTGTTAATTTTTTTAAATAATGAGGAAGTTAGCGATAAGAACTTTTATTTAAATATTAGTATTATTGTGTTATGATGTTTTGGGGGATATACGGCTGCGTCATGGCGCACTATTACCATCATTATCTGTGTTACGCCACTCAATCAAAACGAAAGAGTAATACATTAGGGCCGGCATGAGGATATTACAATATTATTTACGCAGAAACAGGGAAAATCTTTAATCTATGGAATGAAAAGTGAACACAGTTGATTATTTTATGATTTCATATAAATCTTAAGCGAAAATCTGAGTACTAAAAAGGTATTGAAAGAAATTTTTAAGATTGTAGAATTTGGCATTTTTATAGGATACAAGTTCCACAATTATGGTTAAAAAATATCAGTTTTGCCTGGAGGTGAAGGGAGTACGTACGTGAACGCACGGAATGTCGGAGCGCACTTCTTATCTTTCAATCGCGAATTGTTCGAGCTCCAATCTGTCGAGTCGAATATATCTGTCAGTTGAAACCGGCTTCTCATATGCCCGTATACGCAAAAACCGATAGAAACTCCGTCACTACTGAAGGATTTATTCAATTTGCTTACAAATTGTCTCCGAACCATAATTTTATACTGTCTCTTGTAATGTCAAATTATTTTCAATAAATCAAAATAACTGTCAATTATTTTCGGTTATTTATTTGAACCGCCGGAGTTTTGAACAACAGACTGTAAACGGGATGTTGGTAACAGTGGCGGACAGAATTTTCAATTCATTACATAATAACGATTTATTGTTATTTTATGTTGTTTTATTATTATCGTCCAGACATAGAATTCAACGCAAAATATCCTAACAGAGCATACCGTTTTTAACCCGGCGCACGTTCTTTAATATTTGAATCCTCCTAGGAAAACCAGAATGTGGATGAGCAATTGATGGGTTCTGCGTCGGATACTTCCGGCTAAAAAACCGCCGGATACGCCCGTCAGCTATAGAATTTTTTCGTGGACGAAATAAGAATAACAAACCAATATATAAAAACAACCTTGGATGGGTTATGCTCGACACGCGCGCATCTTTCGAAAACAGTCAAACAGTATTCACGGTGGTGACATTTCATCGGAATGTATAAATCGATTATTTGATTTACGAAGGTTAGGATAGTATAGTTATGAAATATAAAATTATATTGGACCATCTGAATTGAATAAACTGGTGCGCTTCAGGACCAGAGAAAAAGTAGACAAAAGGGGGGAAATCATCGCTGATATTTTGCATCCTGAACCGATAAGGGGCTCGCTCAATCGACTAGCTTCATTCTTTCATCACGAAATTCACACCGTTCTGCAGCGGGTCATATGTTCTACAGTAATTTTTCGTGTACAACAGTAACCACTGGTACTGCGTTACTGAATTTCACAGGACGATATGTGTGTTACGATGATTTTCTGGCTTTTCATTTTCAACAATATGAGTGTTTATATATATATTCACAGCGAATGACGTATGCTCTAACAAACTGACGAAGGTGAGAAGAAATCAAGTAGAAAGCAACCCGAAGGGTTGTGATATGTATAAAGCCCATTAAGATTATTTAATGCCGGTTAAAAGGACGTTATAATTCCATAAAAGTTGTACAACACAGAATTCTGCACGCGTGGGAAACACGGCATGATTATCGTTGCACTCCTCGTGTACGTCGAGAGTATTAAACGAAGCAATAATTATCATACAAATGGTTGTGAACAACTGGCGTTGAACTGGTGTTGTAAAATTTATAGGAATTATGACCGCCATGGTTTTATTCGTCGAATAATTATGTTCGGTACATAGAGAATCGTTTAATCCAATTATCTCATTTTCTTACATACTTCACAACCGGTTAAATATGTGGAGAGGTTGAATATTTTAAATAATTCATTATCCGTTTCTCCAACTACACTTACAATTCAAAATAAATTCTATGCGAGTGCGATACCCGGTTGAACGAAAGCTGGAGAAAATTTGTCTGTCAAAAAAATTCCCCGCCTTACCAACAAAAATATCCCTCCCAAAGTATACAATATTCGAAAGGGCATAAATCACTTAGCTCTGGTTAATATTCTCGGGAAGCTGCGGCAGATACCATCATCCTCCCTCCCTCCCTCTCTCTCTCTCTCTCTCTCCCGCTCTCCACCTATTAAGTAGGCGTTCATCGTCCGGAAAAGGGGAAGAGGAGGGATACAGGAGGCAGTTTATATTTATATACCTTTAGGGCCCTGTCCCTTTTTTGAGGGTCCCTAAAATGTGTTCGGGGACCGCGTGCAACAAGCACGACGCCCTAGTGGCGCAAGCCCGATATCAGCTGCAAATGTGACGGCTATACCTGGATGCTGTGAGTGTTTTAATCGAATGTAATTTTATAGAAGATACACAGGAAAATACAGGGAACAAGACGCGGCATTGTTTAAAACTACTCCAGCTTTTATTTCTTCGGTGGCATTCTTCTGCTCGCAGGATCTACTTGAAGGAATGGAGAGTGAAATTGAATCGGGATTGGAAAGCGGAGCCTTCCTTATGTAAGCTCTATTTATGGGGATCGGTGACATTGAACCGACTTCTTCTGGCTAACAGCAGTTAACAATCCCTTCCTCCTTCCCATCCCATCATCAGCGTCTCATCTGCCGCAAGGTCAACTCGTTTAACCACTGTGTTAACCGAGCGCGGATTTGTTGTAGCTAATTAGCTAGGAAAGTTGCCGGACAAAAAAAAATATGGCATTGAGCGCTTCTTTTTGCGAATAAAATGAGGCCCGGAGTGGAAAAACTGATTGTTACCTTAAATGAAATTGTATGTAAACACTATAACTGGTGGATTTTACCAAATGCAAAAGAGGCAAACTGGAATTGCAAAATTTTTGTTAGAAGAGGATTTTAATATTCTAGATACAAATGGACAGTACTTAAGAGTTGGAATATAGAATGTGGAATCTAGGGTTTTTAAAATTTTGCGTTTACAAAAAAATCGTTATTGATTATAACGAAACAGAAAAGGAGCTTATCAGTCCGCCGAATGTACAGGCTAAGATCGTATCAGTAAACAATTGACAGATAAGATTAACCATCTTGTTCCACGGTAAACACCGGAGCTATCATCGTTGCCACTATGTATTTCTTTTTTACTTTTGAAAAGAGATGATGTTAAGACTGTAAGCTTTGGCGGCTATACTTTTCTATATTAAACTGTACAGTGACGACGATGACCTTTGCTGTGATCGTGAGTGATCTGATGCAACGGCCGCGACTCTCGCGAAAGGTTTAGTCATAGACGCCCCTCTTACACACAAATGTCTTCCAGCCCCCGAGACACATTTCTTTATTTCTCCGCGCTTCAAATTTGAATTTTAAATCAGGATATTGACTAATGTACACCGCCAAATGCGAAGGATCAACAATCACACAGTTGCAATTCCTCGATAAAAGATTTTAAAATACCAGTTAACGGAAGAGTAATATATTCTATCGGTATACCAATTATTTTCGGTTCAACGTCTAAAAAATCTAGGTAAATAATTGAATTATTATCAATTGGACCATTAGATCGGTATTTTTTTGTGACGGATGAATTGTAAATGCAATGAAGGAAATAACCTATAAATTCAACCTGGATACATTTTCTCTGTATAAAATGAGCGTCAAATGATAAAAAGGAATGGGAATCGAAGTTTGAAAAGAAAAAGAAGAAAAAGTTATCTGTAAGTAAAGCCGACGGCCATTAAAGGGCAATGATTTGGATTCAGGGGTCACGCTGAAGCCTAACCTAGCAGAGGCGGGGGGAAGGCGACCCTAATCTCCGCGTTATCCCTTTTGTTTCTTCCTTGTGAGAAGTTTCTGGACCGCCGAATAAATACTAAAGAGGGCGGGCGATGGGAAATGGGACGAAAGGGAAATGGGAGAGAATCGACGAAAATCGGTTTCCGATTGAACTCGAGGGCTTAACGACGGTTTTCCCAATTCGCACCCCGCTAGAATTTCATATATAAGTACAGGCGTCAACCCTGAAGCACGTATTTGTGATTTTTTAGGCACATACCTGCAGATATTTAGTGCAGTTAACATAAACAATAATCGGCTAATTCAATTTTAGAATTAGATAACAGGTATTGTAATCCGATCGAAATCTTATACTATAGACAGTACAACAAATCAGACATTATAATAACTCATTATATATGGACGTATGAATCTGCGACTTTAAATTTGAACAAAATAACGGTTATTATTGAATTAGAGTATAATATAATACTTTAAAGAGCGAAGACGTTACAAGAACGGAATTCCATTTATCGCGAAGAATTATTCATACGCGTGATGCCGCATGAATTTCGAAATCTGTCACAATATTGCGTAAAAGTCACACTTTCGGCGAAGAAAGTTTATTGAGTCACTTGAACCGACGAAAAAATGATGACAAATTGTTGACGATAAACCAAAGTGTTTTATCATTTACGAGAAGTTTGTCAAGCCTACTTGTCAATTACCGGAGCCATATTAAATTACCAGCGGAAGATATTTAGGACTGGAATGGTTCATTTCGAAAGAGTAATTTAAACAGACTATTACTGTTGATACTTCAAAACATAACAGTCCGCCAACCAATGTAGCATTTGTCAAAAATAATAATAGAAATAACGTATAAGGATCGAATATGATCCCTATGGACATTTCTATCGATTGCAATATTGAATGCGTTCTTTAAAATCAGATCTATTAGATATAAGGATTGGATTTTGATAATTTTTGAACATCCAGTGGTTAAAACCGATAGCTACGGTCAATAAATAGAATGATGTAACCTTCCAGTAAAAAAAGAACGGTCAGTGACCACCCATTCAGTGCCTATTGGATCCTGAGTTATTTTATATTGGAAAGAGTTCTGCTCAAGTTCAACTAAATAACACAAAATCAAGTCACATTCTTTACGTTTGGTGTTAAGTAGACAATCGGATACTTTAAGTGGAAGTGATTTAAAAAAAAATAAGAGGGAGGACAAGATCACAGCGCGAAAGTGGTCTCAGTTATTACACTACTAATAGTTAACGTATCCTTTAATGCGGTCAGAAAAGCAGTATTGTGTACTACTTTATTCTCCCTATCTCCCTTTTATACCCGAGGAGTGAACTTATGAAAAGGCCTATTAAAATTTAGAAAGTCTCGGGCGATGGACCGGTCCATTGTCCAACGGCGGAGGGAGTTGGTCCATCGGGCCGCGAGAGAAAAGCCCTGAGAGAAAAGAAAAGGACTTTTGAAAAAAAATATTATTGTACCGCGTTATATCTAACGTACACTGCGACTTTCGCGCGCCCAAACCGGAACTGAATTTCGGATAAACTACAAGTAAAAATTATTTGAACGTTAAGTATATCATATTAAGTTTACCTGAACCGGTAACTTCGTCATGCTTCAAAAAACAGAACTCACCTGAAACAAAAAACAAAACCAAATATATTTAGAATATCTATAGTACAGTATATTTTATTAAACGAAATCACGACTAGGCTCCAAATATGTGATGAAATATGGTTGCAATGTTTGTCCAATTTAGCGGATATTTTTGGCATTCTAAATGAATTAATCGTATCCCTTCTTCGAGGACTGAATGATTAAAGAAAAAATTAATGCATCGGTTTTAAAAGTTAACATCATACGTTATAGAGAATGATGGGGCAAAACTAAACAGTTTTCTGATGGAAAATTAATTGAATTTAGACGACAGTGTTAAAAAGTATGTAATCAAGCGCCTTCGTCAATAGACCAAAAGTTAAGATACTATTTTTCTAATGGTGGGGGGAACCCGAAAAACCTGTAGACCAGTGGTTTAGAGGTCAAGCGTTTCCAATTTATTCCGGAAAATATTTGCCTAGATTTTCCCGAATTCGCTTGGGCTCGAGAGAATTGCTGGCGGATGTAACGGAAGAAGAAAAACCTGGAACATGTGTTCGGTATCCACCACCTTGGGTCGGGGCCGAGAAAGCCAGGTAGAAGGGATTTACAAAACCCCCAACAGACGCGCGCTGCTTTCGGGTTTCCCATTTGTTGGAAAGGGGCCACCGGTCCCTACTTAGCGCGGGTGGAGCTGCGCACCCGGCCACTCTCCGGGGCCCTTTTCCACCAGGTAAAATAGCTTTCCCACGACCGACAACACTCCGTAATTGCACCGGGAGAACTATGATAGCTATTGCTGCCGCAGTACATCCGCTACGGTCGATTACTTTCACCGAAGCCAAATATTATTTCGGAACCACTGTCAAACGTAGGAGGGAGCCCTTCAATTTTGAGAATCCGCATTCTGAACGCCTGAAAGTTACCTACAACGTCTGTTTCACAAGAGACGTACGTTCAGAAAATTACAAGGGGCCACAAAATGAAACACAATAAACAATAAAGAAATAATGGCGAAACGATTAATAAATAAAATAAAAAAACAACGTAATTTAAAGATAATTTCCACAAGAGTCGACTTGGAGAAGGGAAATTTGAATCAGATAGGGGAACGAGTGAGAGGGAGAGCGACTTGGAGGATGAGTGACTCGAAGCGTAAACGATCTCATTATTTATTAATAAATTCAGAAAGGACGTCCTTTAATTACGAGACCATTCAAAGTTTCCGGACTGCCCGCCCCCCGCCGTAACGACTGAAAGTTCGAAAGTATAAAACAGTGAAGTGAGGGGGAGATCTCGGCAAATGATACCGAAGCCGATTATTAGAGGGACCCAACAAACTCCTTTAGAGTTAATAGCGACAAAACAAAAACGGGTGTAGTGTCAGATTTTAATGTGGAATTTAGAATGATCGATTTGACATAATAGCTGGACAAACCTGGATCAAGAGACACTTTTGAACATTACAGAGCTACTGAATTTATTTAGAATTTCTTTTTCTTTAAATTATTTATGCATTCGAATCAAATACCTCTCTTGAACCATATTCTTTTTCCGATTGAGTTGTCTGTCATATGTATAACGTTTCTCGTGTTACCCTATTATATAATTTTATAAAACGGTTTCTAATTGAATCTTTCTACCTGTTTGTTTGATACCATCCTGGTACACCGCCTGTACATTACCTGTATACGTTCAATTGATGCTGTGGGTTTCGCAATTTGAAAATAGTGGTTTTTGTCTATTGGCCCGGTGATGGTCTTGACTGATTACGAACTAAAATTGGGGTCGGTGAATTATTTATGGTCTTGTGTAAACCAGAGGTCCGTTGGTTTGTAAACGAGCTGGAGCTTGCTAGCGCCCCGCTTTCATTAGACAGGGGACTGGGAACACTTTTTTTCTTTTCGGTTTATTGCGCACCTTCAGGGACGGCCTTTGTAAATCTTTAAGGGGGACCGAGATTGGATTCCTGTTCAAACTGAGAAATGGAGGATCGCCGGATCTTTCTTCCATTTAACTCTAAAATAGAGTCCATTTAAGAATTGAAAAGTGTTACATTTTTTCGATCCAATTTTACAGAATAAAAATTCGCGACAGCAAAATTAATATCGCTCTGAGTGGATGGCGTCATACAATTCCATTACGCCTAAATTACTTAATGATATTTCCTTTGTTATAGAAGTCTGGAATTAAGCCGCCTTATTCAACGCCCCACGGACTGCACAGCTAAAGCTAAGTTTCCATTCAATTTTAAACAATTTATTAACAGTTTATCAATATTCGTGTATTAGGGACATTCCATTTTCAAAAATTAAATTTTGTATCCCATAAGCTTTCGACTGTAGACGCCTTTTAATCGCGTTTTCTTTAGCACTTGTGAGGTAAGAAGCAAATATATTCTTGTCCGCTCACTACACTTTGCGTTTAGGAGAAGGAGGGATTTTGTTTTTCTTAGACAAGGCATGACGTGAAACTGTGACCCGAGATAATTTCATGAGCTAATGTCGCGGAACCACAGTTTCGAAATACCGAACGTTCTGTCTCGAAGGACGGTTTACAAACCGTTTGTAAACCATTAAGTAATTTCACGATATACAATTTACACCAAGACTTGTTTATGAGCCATTTTTTCTGTGAGCTATTCAAGAAACACCCTGCATAATATATAGCTGAAACTGGTGAATAGATTAGTATCTAATCGGACCTATTTAGACTTAGGAGCTCCAATATCAAAATTAGAACTATTACTTAATCAAATCACGCTATAAAGGTTTTCTTGACTCTATCAATTGTTTCTGTAAGTGGATCATCTCATTTTCAGTTTGAAAACATTAAGTTAGAGTACATTGTCCTAACCATATGAGAGCATGGCGCCAATACAGAACCTGGCAACGGTGTAATTCGGAGAGAATAAATTAACAAGCCTACATACACATGACGTGTACCGGGGCTCAATATCGACGACAGTATTACGCATTCTTGCAGACAGCGAAATGCGCTTGTCCTTTATTGTTGCACAAGAGATTGAGGCGGCGGACCGCAAAACAGACAACTCTATACCCGTACCCGGTTTCGTTTTTATTGTATCCCAGTTTCCCTTTTACCGACACAATTAGATATGGTCAATTTACACCCCTTTTTTCTCTGCCGACCCCTCCTTCCCCTGCACTAATAATTCCCCAATCTCACGATAATCTGTTTAGGGAGAGCGACCCGGTGAAAAGAAGTTAGGCCCGGGAGGGCACTTAGCAGTCGGCAAAAGCTCAACGGTCAACCGGGATGACAGTCAGGAACAATTGATAGAATACACAAGCGGGATGAGTCCCAGGAGGTACTCATCGACAATTGAGGCTGTCGATCAGCCGCGACAGATGTTCACCGCCCTTTTGACTCCCGACCGAAACCGGCGGCCCCGGGCCCCGCCCACTTAACCGCTAATTAACGGTTTAATTGGGCATTCGAAAGGAAACCAAACTTCGAATTTGGAAACCGCCCGAAAAAATAGTAAAGCGGATTTCGTTCAACGCGAAAAATCCGTTAGCACAAAATACATTTCGCGTCTCAACAGACTTGGATAGGGTACAGACCTCGGTTGCAGATTCAACTGGTGTAGAGAGTGATGACGGAATGGACAATAAAAACAATTTCCCAATTCCTCGGAAATTCGTAAATACGCCCGGCGAAATCCTAAAATAATGACAGACCAAAAATGACTTTTCTTTAATTTATTTTCGTAATTTTTAACAATGTTAATATGTATAATGTTTAGTCTGCCATTGTACCTAATATATAAACTCTTTTCATCAACTTGAAAATAAAAGATTAGTTATTCTGAAACAAAGTTGAACAACATTTTCTGCGCCAACTTTTTCTTCTTGCAAAAGACAGATTTACCGATAGCCTCTCTCGGTTGGGTACTGCTCCCTTCCTGACTTTATTTATTCATCCTCGGTACGGAAATGGTCTTCGGCGGTAGTGACAGACAGGGAGGTGCTGTGTCGCCCAATGACAGTACGGTGGGGGGGGGGCAGATGTTTACCATATGAATCTCTCTCCCTCCCTCTGATCTTCTTCACTTGCTTCCTACACTTTTCCCGTGTCTCCGCCACTATTATTTCCTCTGCGGGGACGAGTCCCCGGGGGATGATGTATTCTGAGAGAGCAAAGGAAAGAAAAAAAATTGAACCGAACGCTTCAAACCTTAATCCCGCGTGCGAGGTTTTGCCGACATTGTCGTTGTCTAACGGTCTGGAAAATTGTTCAACACCCGTCGCGATATGAAATGAAATGATTCAGGTGTCCCTCCCCCCTCCGAAATTTCAATAAGCCCCAGAATTCGTTCGACCGTAAAATCCTATCTGTTCGACTATAATAAACCGTTATTCAATTCTGGACTTATGTTAATGGACTGGCGACGAGTTTTGGCCCTATACTGTGTGACGTTGATTGCTCTAAGTATAGGGTTTTAGTTGACAACGTTTAAAACGACTGTACAGAAATTATTTAACAAATAGAGTGGCGCTCATATATACATACATATTTCGCCAATAAATTACTGGCATCGGTGTCAGTGCAAACAGGACGCTTCAGAGCAGCCGGCCCGAGTGCACCGTCATGTTACTAATGGAATGTCACTGACGGTCACAACAAAATAATCAAAGTGATGATACTGCAAAACCTTTTGAATGCCATGATACGTCATACGAAAATGAAAAGACCGCCCCAGAATATTACGGAAACGGGATCTTAATTGCAAAAAAATGACAAATCAGTTTCGACAGTCTCGACGGAAAGTGAGAATGCCTTGAAATGTAAAATCTCGACTCGAATATTAGAAAATTTTCGTATAAAATAATATTTAAAAAAAATATTATTCGAATTGGGATAAATTACATTTTATTTGCGAATCTAATTGGACAGCTACTTATGCGCAAGTCGAAATTCGGCCAAATGACCCCATTTCTTCTTCGCGGTAAAACACAGAGTTCCATTATTTGTAAGACGAGCGCAAGTAACGTTCCGGGCAGTTCAAGTTAATAGTGCTAATACGAAAGGCCAATTCACGTTACTCACGGGAGAGAACAAAAGTGTTAATCCGAATGCCCCGGTCCAGTTACGGAACTGGCAGAACAAAAGCGGGCCGTGAACTCAACCTCTTCTTCTGAAGCAATTTTCGTAAAATGGCCGAAATATCATACATTTGAAAGATTTGATACATTTCAGTTTTGAATTGTCATTGCGAAATTTGAGATATTTGGTAAGCTGCGTTCAATAATGAAATGTAACGAAAATGGAGTTAAAAATAAATTGTGGCAGGATCTATTATAATTGTCGACACATTTAACGTTCACAGTTATTCCTCTAAGTTCAATGGATATTTTCCTATTAATGGATTGTTCCAACTGCAAATAGGTCATTTCTCTCCCGTCGGAATCTCCCGACTTTCGGGGAAATTTCAGATAGAAACGCCCACGGCAATAAGCCTTTATAAAGCCACGGCGGAGAGGGTTTTCTTGTCCTAACGGCTGTCCGAAATGCGATAGAGCGATTAATTAGTGGCGGGAAGCAAAACGGCAAGAAAATCCCGCCCAGAAAACAGACAGGGAGGAGGGAGAGAGGGAAGAGAGTTGCGTAACCGGTTCACGGTTCAATAACTCCGCGAATAAATACACTTTCACCCGGAGGCGGTCGTCCCCGCCCCCCTATCCAGCACACGTCGACACTAATATGCACAATAACCCCCAACATTGACCAATCATTAGTCCGACTGCAGCCTTTCAAACAACTAGACTCGCTATGTAAATCCGCCCCTTAACTTAAATTATGTCATCAACAGACCGAGAAACTATAGATTCATAGCACTAATCATGTACTGTCGGCAAATTGGAAAATTGCCTATTAAGTAGTAAATAATTGTTTGTCTCTTATGAATATTTCTACAGCGCAAATAGCTGTTATGCGCTCGGTGTATACATATTAATATATAAACAAACTAACGTATTTATTTTCGTTACAGAACGAGACTAATGACCAGACAACGTTACGGCGGACTGATAGATTCGACCAATCGATTTATTTTACCTGTCAGACTTCACGGTAAACATTACCGATCTGTTTATACCGTCGGTATTAGTTTACGACCGGCGGTCCTCCTGAACAGAACACAAACAAAGTATAAACCGATGTCATATAAACGCAGGCAGGATGGCAGGGTGGCAGACTACCGGCATCGGCGACGGAGCAATAGGCCGGCCATCCTTAAGAGGGGACCACAATTGATACATCCTATTTTATGGACTGCAGATCTTTGATGGGTCAGCTATTTTGTAATTGACCCTATTGTACAGATTCCTTTATGTGCTACACTGGAGGGTGAATAGACCAAATGTGTAGTTGCGGAGGAAACCATGCCTCAAACCATTAAGTATCATAAGTCTAACTTGGAACCGTTTACGTCCGCCAGCGTACCAAATAATGTTTATGAATGTAACTATGCATTATGAGTTTTCTTATTATTCTCAACAAGTAAAATGTTAATACTATAAAAAAATTACAATAAATATGCCATAATTCAAACGTTTTAGTAGTTACATTATTTAAAGAAGATGATCAAAAAGTCAATGGCGGTATACCGAAGTGGAGTAGTCGAACACCACCAGGTAGGCGCGTACTTTCGCTGTGACTCATTTAGGCCTTCTTTTTAAGTGACCGAAACCGAAACCGGGACACAGGTTCCAGGAAGACATTTTTTAAACTACCTTTGGCCCGATGGCGCCGGCATTCCCCTTTTTAGAAACCTGAGTCACGATTTAAATTCCCCCCTTTTAAGACCGTTTAAGGAAACCTATTTCTTTATATTAAACATTCAACATAGGGACCGCTGTGCACATGGGATCAGGCAAAATATTTAATTTCTATTGCCTACACCTGGCAATAGTAATTTAATTTCCTGATACAATAGAATCTTTCCATAAAGGATTCTTTACTGCACTCGTCACTTGATGTTAGTCTGATATATTACAAAACATATTTAACTTTATTTATTTCACGCAATGAGCACCAAGGGCTATTATGCACTAAACTTTAAACATTTAGATTATTCCCAAATAGGGTAATCCCTCCCCTTATAAGAGGGAAGAAGCGTTAAGCCGGGAATTATTTTTAAACGCCGGCAGGATGCGGCCCAAAAGGCGAGTCTGTGGCCGGGCTATTTTGGGAAAGCCGCGATGACTTTCAGTTAAGTCCCTTTTCAGAGACCTGCCTCAACCTTTAATGCTAAAGGCGACCCCGGCAGCATTTAAACGCCTCGAGCATTTTAAACGCCGAATTCACAGCTGAAAATTCTCATTCAGCTTAAATTCCAGTAAACTTCCATCATCGTATTGTTTCAAATTTTCATAAACTTTTTCAAATTTGCCAATGTTAGTTCAGTAAGTCATTAGGCTGGAAAATGAAGATTTCCCGGCGAGTTACACGCGAATCGGAAACACTTAATATCGTTCGTATTGAGATCGTGACCGAGTAATCAATTACCATTCCCGTAAGAGGTAAATAGAGCGGGAACAAAGTGCTGATTTATATTAATTTACAATTGATTTAACATACACACATACATTTGCCTTTATACTGACAGTAATCACTGCAATCCGGCATATGAGATTGTGTTTCTTTTCATTTTCAGTCTCGCCTACACGTTTTTTACAAAAATATTTAGTGACAGTGACATTTTCATCAAAAGGTGCCGCGAGGAGAACTACTGAATCAAAGAATTGGAGCAATGGGATAGTTTTGAATGGAAGGATTTATATCGGGAAAGAACGGGACTATCATATTGGAATAGATAGTGCTGTCAAAAATATAAGGCATTAATGATGGACTATAGATTGCAATGATTGATTTTTTTGGAGTTAAATGGCTTGGTGGATTCCAAGAATTGTATGCCGTATGCACAGTTAGGCTTTAAAATACAGTAGATTAATAATTTGTTCGTATGCAATAGTTGCGATCTGTAATCAGATGTAATGTAGTAATGTTGTTATTACTAACAATACAGTCGCTGTTAAATAACACCCCGGCCAACATGCTCGCGAAATATGCAAAATTACTGACGAAAAAACAAAAAGAGGAGGTAACAAAAGAGAAGTGAAAGCTAAATTAAGTTCTGCTCAGGCTGACGTAACTGACAGCAGTCATCGAAGGGAGAACAAAAGGCGGTGTGAAATCTCGGAATGGATCTCACGGCCGTCCACGGCAAAGCAGAAACTTCAAACACACAGAAGATCGGACAACTCCCGGCCAGATATAAATCTAACCCGAACACAACTTCAATTGAAGCAGTTAACCCACATATGAGACCGCGGTTCCAATTAGGCTTGCGCAATATCTTCGGACTCCAAACGCTGAACTGGCAAAATGCGAGAGGCACATTTAGTCGGCACGTGGGCCTCACCCCAATTTCCGCCCCAACCTACAAAGCCAATTTGATTTTGTATATTTCACGTATAGCTCGAATATAATTTTATATAATCTCCTGTTGGATAGAAGCACCGACAAAAGGAGTTTCGAAAAGGGAGCTAGAAAGGATTTTTTTTTCATTGGTACGACTAAATATGAGGATAACGAAAATACAGAAGAGAAAGGCGCAGGGAAGACCGTTAAGGAGGAAACGAAGAGGTAGTAGGTTGTGAGGCTATATCTGAGAGAATGCATCTTCGGGCGCTCAAAACTGGTTTTTCTCCTTCCTTCCTTCCCTCTCACTGTCTCTCTCTCTCCTTCGCAGCGCGTTCTCTGGACGTGTTGAGAAGATGGGGTAGAGAAGAAGGAGGGAATGAAGAGTGGAGGCGAACAGAAGAAGAAGGACCAGGGATTAAGCCCACCTGCCCGACCTACTATTCTACCGTGTTCGGAGGGAGGTTACGACCGTCCGCGGTGCGGACGCTCTCGGTGCTCTAAATCTCGAGTAGAAGGTAAAAGGATGAATTGAGACGAGAGAAGAGTTGTGTGGGCGGTACAGTGAATCACCGAGAGGCCTATTGAGGTCACTCGCTATAGGAGAACATCAACAGACGCCTTTATATATTATAGTCCTCGCTTTAAAAATATATCACTGAAAGAGTGGTTTTTCACAACCTAGATAATATTTCACAGAAAGGCTTTTATAGACTGTCGTTGTTTCTCTTCTTTTATATAGCGCAAACAATTACAGACAATTATTATAGAAAGACCGAAATTTTCACACGGTTAAGATATTTTTTGAAACTATTTGCTTCCAGAGAACACAGGTTAGTTTGTGCCTGTTGTTGGATGCCTAATAAGATCAGATTGGAGAGTGGCGATAGAAAATCCGGCGGCGGATCATATTCACCAACCGTGAATTAACCCCAGTGACGACATAAAGTATGTTCCTATGCGATTAATAATTCCATTGCACCTAGCACAGTTTTATACTGACAAATTCTGTGGGACATTTATTCAAATAAAGGCAATCTGGCTTGAAATGTAATATTTTTAGTTCAATAACACTGATGCATTTAGTCAAGTCATTACTTTTAATGTGATGTCAACAACTGTAAAAAACATCGAATATTCTGCTCTTTTTCAACACAATTTATTTCTACGGTGTTTTTGATTTTTCTCTATAGGAATTTCCGAATCACGAGCCTCTAAAAACTTTGCATCGCCTTACCTTCCTGTTGACTTGCTATCTCCAACAAGCACGCGTGGAAGTAGCCTTTTCTTGAAAAAAATTTTCAACTTTCGCCATATTCGATAAGGATAAGGCGAGCTCGCGTTTTACAGTTTCGTTTCTTTGTTATAATAATATAAACTCAAACACGAGAAATATGATCAGGGAATCACGGCGAATAGTTTCTATTTGCGGAGATAGCGCGCAAGTTAAACATAGGGTATCGGACCATAATTATTAATTCATTCCGGCTCATTACAGATTTACGGACTTTTTACTCTGAGTGCGCTTCCGGTTGTGCACCGCGGCATTTAGAAATCTAATAACTAGAAATTAATTTTAATAATAAATGCATTTATTTAGTAATTCACCGTGATCGGGAATGAAATACAACTCGTGGAACAGCGATGAATTTATTCATTCCAGAAACAGATTCGCACTAACTTTCGGCCGTTCCTTAATCGAGTGCACAAAGTAAACGCACTCATTTCACGCTTCGCGGTACCCCAGTGATTACGTTCTGTGTACCACTTGCAAAATAGTAACTTGAAAACATTCGGGTTAATTTCAATAAGTTCAGTGGATATTTAGAGCACACAGTTTCATATTTCGAAGACAAATCAATAAACTAAGACTTTTTTCTTAGATATTAAGCCATCGTTATTTATTTTTGCCCGCGCGTTTTATGTCTTTTTTAGTACCAACTTTTTTCCTCCCGTTTCCCACCTGGTACCAGTATGACAGTCAAGTTCAGTCACCTAGCGGTCCTTTTGAAATATTTATGAGATGCTAGGGTTCGGAATATCATCGGAGTGCTACTCAAATTGTCAAATTGTTTGAATATAGTGGCAGGATTAAAAAGAATAAGAATACGCGAAAATCGTCAACCGTTTCGAATTAGTATCGATGTTTAGAACTTATTTCATAATTCTAAACATCTAATTTCATATTATTATTATATGGGGGTTATACTATCTCATCGTAAGGTACAACCTAGGCACACCTCCTCTTTTAACCTCTTATTGGCCTATGGCCGAGCATCAATCCTGATTTCTGAGCTTATCGTTTAAAGGGGTATATTCCAGGTTATAACAAAAATCGACATTTCGCGATAAAACATCACTGACATGCACGGAACAATGCACATGCGCCGGTTGCAGAGAGGTGGGGGCGGGCGGACGGCTGCATCCGGTTTCACAACAAAGGGGCCCAAATTGGAAAACGGGTCTACTTTTCACAATCTCGGTCTCGTTCTGGCTTTCCTGGTGATAATAACAGGCATATTATTTCTTCACCAGTCCCAAGGTCCGTTTCGACAACCGAAAGGAAAATACGAGGCGGCTTGATCTGCGACAACTATTGTCCCGAACAGCGTTATCTTATAATATGTCTGGAGCAATCCCACTAATGAAACTAAACTGTTGTGTCAACAATATCAGTGGGTTAAACCTTCACGAAAAGAATGTTCAACTAACGAAATCTAGCATAGGTGGAATAATGTTCTAATGTTATAACGTGTCACAGAGCTGTATATGTATATATCAGCCAACAGCTAATCTCGATTTTCTTGACACCTTTCTTGGGGTTTTAAACTTTTCATATCAAACATACTAGGTTCACATACGTCCAATTTAGAACACAACTATAACATCTATAATTCATCATTTTAAACCTGAAGCTGCTATCATGTGGTACACCAAACCACAAATAATTACACCATTCCCCCTTCACTAAGTGTGGATCCTGCCAAGTGCAATGATGCGCACACTTGACTCCATCAATAGGCTCGTTATTGTTCTTCTTAAAATAAGATTAAAATGTAGCATTTATTTCCTATTTGTTTTATTTTAATCTTCTAATCGTTTTAAATTTTATATAGTCATGTTCATAAAAATGTATTTTGTTCCCAAAATTAAGGGTATTTGAGTTAAATGTAAAGTTATGACTTGTCAAAGAGTGTTTAAATCTCTGTAGCAACTTGTGTCTTATGGGGTATTCTATGGCTTCAACGCCAAGCGTTAAATTTTTTATAAAATTTAATATATAAATGTTTATAAACCTCAAATCTGTTGTTAAAGCGAAAGAACAATAGGAGCCTAGACAATTTAGGTAGGGTGAGTTAATTAAGATTGGTGGTATTGAATATGCCTGCCATCCTAGGTGGTATAGAAGAGGAGGGTAGAGGAGTAGTAGGCAGGAAGGAAAAGCGAGACAGGTGTACTAAAGCTGGGCAGTGGGGTGGATGTGGCCAGCTCTTGGTGGCTAGGTAGATTGGTAGGTAAGGAAGGGCAAAAAAAGAGCTCTTAAACATCTGCCCTCCTACTACAACCCCCCACAATAAATGGCTTAGACTTTACCTCTGGGCTCGACAAAAAATAAACCGAGGTTAAAGGAAATATCACGCCCAGGTATCACACACGGGGCGCGTTTTCAGGACCCCAAACCAAATACGCTTCTGTTTCAATCTTTAACAATACCTACGAATATTCTGATCAGTAGCGGGTATTTTATTTATCGGAAATATTTCAAATAATTACACAAAAGTTGTGATTCTCTCAAAGTATAAGTACTGATGCCTGATCTGGATGAATGTGTAGTCGCATGAACAATCTGCCCAAAGCTGGAGGAAATCCTCAGCGGAAACAACTAACTCGCCGGCGCTATCATAAATTGTGTTGGGAACGGGGCGGTACAACGCAATTAGATATTCTTTAGAATTTCGTCGTCTCACTGGCCTATTCCAAAAACCGGTTTGATCAGGCGCGCTTGCTTCCACAACCTCGGCTCCATTCAAAAACCCCAATCGCCCATGTGATTTCCAGCCGCCGCCGACTCGTAATATTTAAAACGGGGCTTCCAGTCGTTCTGTTGCCCTACAGATATACAACCGTGTACAATCGTTACGAGCGACGATAAGAGACGGCGACTCGACTTATCGCCGAGTTAAACCGAACAGTTGTTACAGAATTTCAAAGAACCGTTCGGGGAAATGAACAACCTGAATCGGAAATTAGACACGGTTAGAACATCTCACCTCCAGCCAAACCAAGCGAGAGGATAGATATTCAGAGCGGTGATAAGATTCCAAACCTTGCTAATTTATCTAAATGTTGATAAAGTTTAATTATTTAAACTTATCCGACGAAAATTCTGATTTATTAATACAGAAATGTATATTACCAACTCTAACCCTTTAAAGTTTTTAAGCTACGAGAGAGAAAGAATATAGCCCGAATGAAGAGCGAATTTTTCAAACCTCTACACGATCATTACGGACCACTTCTTCCAATGTTTAAAACAGGAATTTGGGCAGAACTTCTGATCCAGCCGAAAATGGAACTTGGGGTTTACCTGAATGAACGGCATCGTCCTCGTCCAACTTGATGTTCCTCCTCTCTTGGGCCTTATCGGCCGCCGACGAACACAGTAGATTCTCGTCGCGGAGCTGTTCTATGACCAACTGGGGTACTTTCTGGGCGGATGAGGAGGAGGAGGACAAGAGGGCGGTGTTGAGGCTCCTGTTGCTCATGTTGTCCTCCTTTGGGCAGAGGCGGGGCGGCCTGGGCGCCAGGATGGTGGACGAGCTGCGGGTCAGCTTGCGGGAGGACGACCGACGGACCAGGGCCAGGGGGGACCTGCGCGACTCCACGTCCCCGTTGGTCGGCGTCTGCTGCTTTGACAACGCCTCCAGGGCCTGCGCCGAGGAGGACAACAGTTTGGCGGACACTTTCAACAGCGGCGACCGCACCCTGGAGGTCGGGGAAGATGTCTGGGTGGGCGGGCTGTGTACCACCCTGGGCTTCTGCGGGGACTCGATAGTCCTGGTGACCGCCAGGACGGGCTTAGCGGGCGAGGACTTCAGCGGGGACTTGCCCGGCGAACATTTTCTCAAGGCGGGTTTCGGGCGTTCGGCCGATCTGGGCTTATTATTGGCGTCGTCCGAACTTTTCTTGGAGCTTAACGACGGCGTCCTGAGTACCGTGGCTTTCTTCGTGGCCGACAGAGCGGATTGTTGGGGCGTTTTCTTGGAGTCCGAGGGCGTAGACGACGCCGTAGAAGAGGGACTGGAGGTAGAAGCAGTCGATAGCGATCTGTCGACGAGCGGTACGTAGAACGTGGACCTGCGGCGTCCACCGCTACTCGTATCACTATCGGTCAGCATGTTTTCAGATCGACTTCGCAACCATTAGAAGTAAGGCTTTCGCTCCGAATAGATATAATACTATAAATCCTCGAAAATTCGAGAATCCGGGCCCATAGCGGACCGCCCGACACTTCACTGCTCAACTGCACTGACGTTCACATTCACACTTTATACACAAGATATAAAACACAATATAAAAACGAAAAAACTCTGTGATACGAGATTACGTTCTGGCGTTCGCGTACGTGGTCGGTAGGCGACTGGCCGGTTGAAACTAAGGGCCGACCAGTGTTGCCAAGTTCGGCTCCCGTCGGCAATCTTCGGCGAGGTTCGGCTCGACGAACAAAGACCTCTATCTCTGTCTCTTTCTGTCTTCTACACATTATCTTTTTCTTTACTACCTGCGACCCGGGGAGGTGGCCGTTCTTACTATTGAATTCCAAGCCCCGCAGTCAACTGGACCAACATTAAACTTAAATACTGTTTATTAAACTTAAATATCTCTGTTTTCGAGAAAACTTTCCTAACATAGTTATAAAAGTTCGACAAACAAGTTGTCCTAGTGCCTGCGGCGACAGCAGGCCACTTTCTTCAACTCAAATAACAAAATAGCCGTTAAGAATGTCCGGCGACCTCTACTATCATGACTTATAGACTCGTTATGTCAACTCGAGAAAACTATCCTTCCCCACAAACAACATCAATTCAAAGAGTGATATGACATGAATATAAAGTTAAGGATGATTCAAAATGTTTCCGAACATAATAATTATTTAGTTATCGAACAATAAAACATTTTTTTCATTTCTAACTACGTAATAAGATATCACTTTCTTAATATTCATTCGTAAGCTAACACTCAAGTGTCCATTAAAAAATGTTTTTTATTAGTACTAGTTTGCTCTTAATAAACAATGAACAAAAATTTAGAAACGTTATTACTCAAATGATTTTATTTCTCCAACGCTTCATTATTTTATTTCAACAAGTGCCACAAATACATTGGTACCTAAATTTATTTTTCCTTAGAGAAACATTATTTGGTCTAAATAGTTTTCAGAGTTTTCCGCTATTTTATATCTACACAGAACAGATTACTTAATATGACAACAAAATTATCCCCCATCATTATCTGGGAACATATATCAGTGTTCTATGTCATCCATAAGAATTTAGCAGTGCCAATGCATTACACTATTTTTCATATTATAAGTGCCAAATTAACTAATGGCTGCAACCTAACGCAACCGTTACCCGTTGGGGATCCATCTTTTTCTTTCTTTGAATGCGGATGCAGTCTCCATGAATTTTCTTTCCTCAATTCACTTCCTACTTGACGTTTCGCAATATCGCGGCGATATATATAGTTCAATTACCGGTCTATCATAGAACCAAAAAAAAGAAGTGTCATGGCAATACCAAAATTCGTTAAAAATACAATTGACTTCAAAGTCTGCTCTTCCTGTTTACGTTGCACAATTTACAATAACTTCATTTCTACCATTGCCTAGTGTATAACATAATAATTGTATTTATTCGGGCTACAATACTTTATATACATATATCCTATACAATCAAATGCTCCTTTGGCCTCAGATCCGGACGATAGACAACTCCATAACAGTTTACTGAACTCCTCCTCGTATCTTTTGAAACTGGGAACGTTAAAGGTAATGCCCGTGTACGCCAATCGGATGCAGCATTTGTGGACGATTAGTCACAGGATTTCTCCCGCTTGAAGTTCGACGACGGGGACGAAATAGTACGAAGAAATAAAAAAAAGGAACAAGTACCGAAACAGGTTGGAGAGTGGCCAACTCCGCCGGCCAGGATGTGCGTACCTACCAGCAAGCCCAGGCACCACAACACAATTTCCCTTCTAAACAAGGATCGGAAAAAATAGAATATAAATTATCCCGCTTTTATAGACAATTCAACAACAAGAAAGGGACCTCTGTTAATCCCCAAGACCAGTATTAGCCTATGTATTGAACCGGTATAGTACCGCGGTTACTTGTTAGACACTTCCCGTATCCATACTTTACCCATATAATTACACTACAGATAAATACAATAATATGGAACAAATGTCGTCTATTAAAAACAGGAGTCTTTCGAAAAAAAGTTGATTAAAGAATTTAAATCCAGGATTGCCAATGTAGAAGGAACCTATCTATTTTATGTAGAAGGAATTCGAGGGTTTATCAACTGAAATTCGGGAATAAATTCTAATATTCGTTTTAGAAAGTTTTCGGTTATGAAAGAATATTTTTCTGCATTAGAGACGACCGTAAAATATTCTAAGAAGTGCGTGAAAACCTGTGATTTCCCAATGAATCAGATGATCGGCAAAACTTTCATCTCGAAACCCTCTCAATGCGGACAACGTGACGCGAAGCGCAGAAACGCTTTTTCACGATAGTGACTCAGACAACTGGTATAATAATTTAATCGACAATCCAACCAAACGAGCATAAGAGGAAGAGGATTGTGCTTCTGCGGCCGATAAGGAAAACGCACTCGTATCAACTTGCGGACGGGAATTTTATCGATAAATATGAATGATGCAATAAAATGGTGCAATAATGCCTTTTATATATATGTATATATACGGAGGGAAAGTTTAAAAATATATATGACTTACTTACTAAAAAGCAGAATCCTGCAGAAATCTGTACATACCTGAAACGGAAAAGAAAAGACTTAGTTGTTATAATTACTTAATCAACTGCACACTTTATTTCTTAAGATATACAAATTACATTACACCATAAATGTAATAATGATTATTATTACGGAATAGTGTAAGGCAATAAAATTAGAAATGCACTCCGTGTTTCTTGTTCCCTGAACCAACAGTGAAATCGTACTCTTGAATAGCTCGAACTGGCAGGTTTTGAAAAGAAAGACTCCTAAAATACTATCAGAGGAAGAGAGAATCGTAATTCAATTTTTAAAGCCTTAATATTGCGGTAAATCATCTGGCTAATGCTTGTTTAGTAACTAACTCCTCTTACAGTAGGTAATGAGGTTATGATAAAAACAAGACATGGTGTTTAATCATTATTTTATCACCAAACCAGGACCAATTCGACAGCAGATGCAAAGGGTACAATTGTTTTCACTTTCTAAAATGAGCGCTCAAAATTAGACAGTGAGAGCAGAACCCCTTTGTGATATTTGCGAAGGGGCATCCACAAAAATGGTACGGACGGGGGGAAAGCGTGGGACTGTTACGGCAACTGTATTGTACATTCGGTTCCCGTGGAAACGATTTCTTTCCACGTCCGTACAAGTCGGGCACGCAAAAATGTGGTCCGACTTTTGGGCAACGTGTTAGAATTTATGTGGGTACGCAACTAAAAAAAAAGTGCCCGGATGATGCAACCGACTACTCGGCGAAGCGCATGAGCGTGTAACCGGACAGAGTAAGATTTTGGGCTGTATTTTACTTTGCAGGTTCGATTTCACCTACGATGTACGAGGAAAGGAACACCTGAAAGACCGAGTGGAGGGATCGCGGCAATGTTAAAGTGAGCGTGGCAGTCAACGCACTTTTATCGAGACTTCCTAAAGTTCCTATCTGACTCAACGGAGCGTTCGTTCACTTCTTGTTCAAAAACTTTCACAAAGAATCGCTCCTGTATACATACGTATCATATATTCACCGAATTTTCAACCGAAAACATAAATTGTGTGATAAAACATAGCTTAGAGTATAAAAAAATACCAATAAATGAATACAAAACTTAAACACACATTCAACCTAATATATTAGGGCTTTATAGTACAACACTGTATGTTTGATGTATGTGACACGATTAAATGAAAATCGACACAAATGGGCAAGTTCGAAATGTGAACAAACAGTAGGAAATATTAACCCGCCGCACAGGTTCCTATCACGCCTGTTCTTATTTATTACACAGTAAGGAAAAGATATTTGCTGTAAAATTTCTTTAAATTCGGTCCATCAGTTTTAAAGGTACCTCCTCTCTGCTGTCTGGTGTGAAGACGATCCTGGGATCTCCTCAGTTTCCATTGACAATATTAATAACAGATTGAGCTAAGATGTTGATTTCAAAATATATATCGCTTTCAAGAAATAAAGTCATAAAATATTGCCCGCGTCTAACCGGTCGCTGCGAAATAGACGTCTAACAATTGTTGACTCTGGAATATAAATTGCCGAAAGGCGTGAATTAGGTTGAAAGATTAATGGTACGAATTTTATCACTGTCAAAAACCTTCCTCGGCCACACGATAGTGGGTCCCCGGGGGGTGAGGGAGGGAGGGGATTAAGCGTATCGTAATTTATTTTCTTTCCCTCTCGGTTATTGTTATTAATATTATTCCACCGCCTATTATGTTGTTTGGACAACAATGAGGCGA
The DNA here is from genome assembly GCA_019843655.1 of Lethocerus indicus. Taxonomy (NCBI): domain Eukaryota; kingdom Metazoa; phylum Arthropoda; class Insecta; order Hemiptera; family Belostomatidae; genus Lethocerus; species Lethocerus indicus. The sequence continues at coordinate 15,100,577 of JACDQD010000009.1, read as the reverse complement.
TGATTGGCGTTTAAAAGGGAGGGTTCGTCGTTGTTGGGCCCGGCTAGTGTGACCGCGGTGAGAAGCCTTTGTGGTGGCGGCACAACCCCCACCCCATTTTCGATTGATGCTGAGCCCTCCTAACTAGGAGGTACAACCCTGCCGAGAAACGTACGGGGGCTGGCACACTCGTATTACGCTTTTATCAGGTTCTATTCGAGGCCCAAAACAGCGGTACACTGATAATTTTAAAATTGTTCACATAGCGCTATTAGTAATATCGAACAGAAGTGATTCAATGACAACCGCTGTGTTGATTTAAAAAAATAACTAATCTAATTCGGAACAATTATCGAGGGCGTGCGAATAAATCTCTGTTCATTGAGTTTCTAATTTCTAGGCATTTAGGCAGGTAGGTAGTACCAGATCCACGTCGGTACTTATGACATAAACCCCTCGTACGTACAGAACGACCGTATACCGTACAACCCGGGGCTATCGTCCCTGATAAAAGGGTCTCGGACTGGATGACCGCCTCACCAGTTACCGAAACCGATAGGACTGAAAACCATAAGAACCGAAATTAAAACTGTACCAAACAAAAATGAATTAACGACAGGACAGAATTAAACGAGAAATGATAGAAAGACAGACAAAACGAAAGCAACTAAAAATCACTTGGGTCCATCTGACCCACATACAACCCTAAATCCGGTCGATAAAAACATCAGACAATTAATTGCAGCTAGTTTTACAAATGCTATATATTATATCGTAATATGGAAATAAATTACAAAATGTAATCGATACATTTTTCTTATTTTATCTCGTTTTATTGGAAAATAAAATTTGTTTTATTAATGGAAACAGCTCGTGTCCCAATTAAAACCTGGCTATTATGGACAGAAAACAGGAAGTATATTACAAGACATGAGTTAACCCGCGAAATATTTTCCAACGAAAAAAGTCCGTGGGATATTATATTAGCATCGTAATTATTTTCACTCTCTTTCGCTTTTCAGCAATTCGACTTTGTCAGTTCAGCTTTTAGTGGATCGTGAGAATTTTAAACTTTCATAGATCCATAGCCGTTAAACGCTATTTTTGAATGCAGTTAAAAACACTTAATTTATTACAGTAAATAATCCTATAGTCTTAATTGACGTAATTTTTTCCCCCGCCAATTCTCATAATTTAGCGGATGTTTATTCAACCCCAGTGGCGGGTAGCGGGATGTTAATTTGATCTCGTAACGAAAAAAAAAAGACTAAATAAACGAGGGGCGATATTTAACTTGATAAGAATGCCCGTTTGATGTACTAATTCCATTTTTTTTCATCCAACTCTTCTTCAGGCGGACGATCAATCAAGAATGAAAGGCCTGAAGGGTAGGGGAGCGTGCCGGGGGACGCGAAGGGCTGTGAGGAACGGTTAACGAACGGCGCTGAGCACAGCTGAAGTTATATCTCTATGAATAATATTAGCATAAATGCCCGAGGGGTGGGGAATAGGAGAGGGCATTAGAAAACCGCGAGCTTCGATTTCTACCCCCGACCCCATCCCTCATCTTAGGCTCCACAGTATTTATTTATACCCCGGGTATAATTGTTATATCCGGGGTTATACGATTGTACCAAAGGCCGGGCCTAGGGCCAAACAATGGTTAACGAGCCGGGGGATTAGGAGGTAAAAACCCGGAGTGAAACTGAACACCGGCAGCCCCTCTAATGCCGACACTGAGGACGGCCGTTTATTGACACAGGGCAATCCCGAAATGAATATATGAATGTGAGAAACCTAACTCCGAGCGTTGCCCGCCCGCCACCCTTCATTGACTCCAATACGAATTCATTTTACGGTCGTCGATAGATATATGGGCTCACTGACAGTCCACAAAGGATGCCACCATAGGCAACAGTTATTTATCTATCGACAGAATGCTACTGAACGACGACGCGAAGACGAAATCGATCTAGAAGATATTGTTGTCGATTTGTCTCGTATTATTGTTCTAAGAAGAATAAAGTATTTCTCTTATATCAAGGAGAAAAATGTATTTCTCTTTATCAATTAAATGAGTCTCTTGGAATGTTTGATGTTGCCAGCAAGTTAGGTTTGGCATAATATCTGCCTGAAGGGGGTTTGTTACTTTTTTAATCTCAGGAAGTGTCATTTTGCATCGCATTAGTAAACGAAGAGAATCCTAATAGGATGTTCAAAGATTAGAACGATATTAGACTGGAATATAATGCGAGGAAACCTAGTTAACTCCTGAGTTATAATGGGGGAGCGTCACGCTTACATTTTTTCTCCCTAGGTCGTCCAGCGTTTTCCGTCCATTATTATAATTGATCATTTATCTTCCCAAAAACGGGATGAGAACTTGTGTACAGCCCAGTTAGTTGTTTTGGGCAAAAGCTACGAACGGTGAAAAGGTTTTAGTGAAACTTTCACTGACGGACCGAGTGAACCCAAGAGTTCTCACGCGAAGGGCTCCTGCAGGAATATAATTTTTGAAAATTTCGCGCATTAGACTGCGAGTTATATGCTAATCCAAGAAAGAATTCCACGGTCCATAAGCGATAGAGGAAATCGGAACTAGGAAGCGTATCGATTTGAATTGCTGATGAATGCACCTTAAAAGTTTCACCGGTTTGATTGAACGCCTGGGTGGTTCATCCAATGTACCGCGGGATTCAATTTTGTGTTGCATAGATGATGAATCCGCATGGAATTTTTTGAATTCCGCAAGCGGACAGAGCAGCGAAAAAGGGACTAATCGAGATAATCCTGGTCGTTAGCAGAAATAAACACCTACAACTGTATAAAAAGGCACACAAAGTAGCACAAATAAATACATTCTATTAATCAGATTTTGAAGTCCGTAACGATAACGATAAGAAATACCTCGGACGAACAGACTCACAAATATTTATATTTATATTGATCCTTAATAGTTACACTTGTTGAAATCAAATTCAAAAATTATTATTTTGGTTAAACGTTTTGTTACACTTCGGTAAACCCAAAGATATAGACCGAGATTGAAATGCATTTGGGTTTACCCAACTGAAATAGAAGTTGGAACAAGAAAAAAAATCAGCTAAAAAGGTAAGAGGCTAATTGTTTCCGGGTCCTGAGGAACAGGGTTTATGGACCGAGAACGTTTTATTGTTGAAGGAAGGGGAGGGGGGAGCGTTCTTTTAAAACTGTTTTTCAACACAACGAGAGCGGAACTGACTCTTCGCGTTAAGAAGGTCAGACCTAATCGATCCGGAATTATAATCTTTTGGCGAATTGTAACATTTTTTTCCCGACAGAGTTTTCAATAAAGTGGGTCACCGAATGGGCTATTTCTTCAAGACTCAATTTTCATAAAAGATCATAATAGGCATTAAACGTTAACGAATTATTTATTCAGTCTACGTAATCCTCATGCTAGTCATAATTCATTTCCCGTTTTGGGCAAAGCCTCTAAGTAACACGTCTGTCACAAATTCCTAAGCGTGGGCTGTTTCTTTCAGTTTTTGAGTTATCCCCCAATAACTGCAAGAAAAGATATATTTCATCGGGGGAAGTTGAAAAGTTCCAAACTTTGGGAAAATCGGGGCGTTGCGGAAAAGAAAAGGAAAATTGGCAGCCGAATGGGCCCAAGTTTTAAAATTTACTGGCTGTTCGGAGTTTCTGTTTTTCACGCCGTCCACCGTTCGGTGCGACTCGAATGTGATTTTGAACGCGGCGAAGAATAATAAAACCCCCCGACGACCGAGAGGTCCGGAGCAAATCATCTTTTCCGGTACAGAAATCGTACCGGAAGTATAAACCCGAACGGGGACAGGAAACCCCGCACGCAGTCTCATGCACATATTTTTAGAGCCACTCTCAAACGACGACCCTTACACATAACCAGAATGTCGAGTAACCGAAAGTTCCAAAATATAAATAAACTCCCGAAACCCAGCACCAAACGCCCAGAAAGGGCTGAAGGATTCGGAAAGAACGACGATTCACAACTAACCAAAATAGTTCAACTTTCAGCGGCATCGGAAATGAGTTCGCACATAACGCGAGCGATTACCTATCTCTAACCTATGTCTATTTCACCCTATGCTATACCGATTTCGGCTTTTCGTAGGTCGTTATTAATGCACGTCAGGCGCTCGCTCAGGGAGTCAGCCGATGAAGCATCCTGTTACTACTGAGACATCCATAAGTACCTCACTGTAATACTGACGTTGTCCAGAACTGGTCATCGCTAAGTACGAATAATAAGTCCGAGTAGTAATAATGACAATAATATCCGAGTACAGACAGAAATTCTTGATAATATAGCAAACCTTATAATTACTGATTTAAAGAATTACTTTAAAGAATACATTTAATTTATAAAATGTGCCAGAATATCGAAATCTTCTTCCGGTCATGGATAATTCAATTATTTATTCAATAAATCGGTCCTTATTTGAGGCGACAAAACAAGTCAGAAACGGGTAGCAACGAGTAACGTTTTATGAATCATTTTTTTTAATACGTATTCATTATTCTCGAATAATAATAGCGCTATCTAAATTAGCACTTAATTGTGACTGAGCATTTAATTAGTGAAACACGCAATTACCGCTGTGTATTCAAACTTCCCTTAGCACTCATAAAAATACGAAATCCTTCTGATATAAAAATATTATTTATTAAATTGGTTTAGGAAGACCCTAGAAGGAAAAGTAGTGTTTGAACTAACACTAAAATGCATTGAACTGTGAAGCTTCTTATGACTGACTACTGTTACAGCTACTACCTTATGTTGTAATAAAGCAATGAAATACTAAGATATTTACCTTTGAAGTGCCGACTAGGTTGCCCGTCATATTCGATCGAAGGTTGGTTTCCCAACCTATCATATCATTGAACCGAAATAAATACGCACTGATTGCGTTCAATTCGAGTACAACCGGTGATTAATATTTGCAAAATGAAACTTAACGAAGCAAAATAAAAAAAGAGTACAGCGAAATAGTAATGCAAACTTCACATCAGGGATAACCTGTGGTAAAATAAGTGTTCGTGTTGCGTGTGTGTGTGTGTGTGTGTGTGTGCACTGCAAAAGACCGTGAGAAATGCGGTTTGGTAAACGCCGAACAAGAAAGACGAAACAGCTAGCAGAAGAAGGTTTTCTTTTTATTTCTTTTTTTTTACCTCGTTCTAGACAGAGAAGAAAACAGATCGGGCCGGATACAATCGCGATTTTAATTTTATTTAGGCCTTCGAATTACAAACCGACTTTAGAGGCCAATAAACTGAAGGTGTCGCCGGCCGCATCATCGATCAGAAATCTAAAACATCCCATATTCATGGTTTTATTTCACGAAGGAATACTCTATTTCCTGTGTCACTAAATGCTCTACTATATGGACAGTTTCAACTCACTTGATGCATTAGAAATAGTATTGGGTGAGTTTATTTCCCAGATCTCCAAATGGTAATGATACCATAAATGCATCAGAAACAACATCCAACAAAGTGCAATATCGGATAAGCTATCAGTGTACATTTTGATGCGGAAATGAGAACCGAAAGTTGCGAAACATGCGAAATTAAACCAAAGGAACTTGCAGAAATTTGCATCGTGGATTCGAACAGATAACATCGACGTAATTTTTTTCCACAAAAGAATGTTATTCACAGTTGCGAAATCGGTGAATAATCCCGCATCTTATCATAAAACCCCCTTTATTCCATTCTTTCGCCAAGAGTGAACGTATCCGTGAATGAGATTCTTATTGCGTAATAGTTTAATGGCTCCAGAAGAGACCGTTATATCATTCCCTTAATACGAAATAGTGGTAGTTTTCCGAAGCCATTTCCATTAGGCTGGACAAAAAGGCAGTCAGCTCGGAGCAGTTCTCACCACAATATTGGACTCAGAGGGGGACACATGTACAAGTGACTTAATTGGTCTAAGCATGTGGAACAATTATAATTCATTACGCTCCTCCGCCACAACATGCAGCGGAATTTGTTATAAACACCAACTCACCAACAACGAGTTAGACTTACTGCTATGTTTTTTAAAATTAAGATTTCATCTACAGACATACAAGCATGGTCACATCAGCTGCTTGTAATTGAATGAGCAGCCAATAAAATGCCAAAATGAGAACCCAAAGTGATCTTCTATTTAAAATATCGAAGGTTTCCACGGCCAGAATTTAAATCGTCCGGTAGGATCGTGTAATACTGTGGGAAGAACCTCGTTTAGCAGGGTCCGACTCTGATGATGAAACCAGCAAGAGTTCCGAAACGTCAATAACAGTTTTCCTTATAATTATTACGACGATAATATTCCTTGGTAATTATCATATTTCATTATTTTTAATTATGTTAAAGGAATGAGATTAGACGATTGGTGATTGGTTATATTATTTAAAACCATAACATACAATCCCTAGTTTTTGGCTTGACAATGATCAATGCTTCTTAAATTAGGGGATCAACTAACCCGAAGTAACTCATATTTTCAACTGACAACCGTCGTCTATTTTAATTGGTATGATTTATGCCACTCATTGAGAGCAAGAATTACGGTTTCTGTGAGAGGGCTAAAAAACGTCGATGACCAATGATGTCCAGTAAAATACGGTATATTCTGATAATTAACCGTTGCAAATTTTGATTACGAGATACGGTAAAACATAATATCTCAATCTTCCTTACAATAAACCGGCGATCATTGACCTTATACTATCGGAATGTTAATATTGTTTTCCAATTATTTTCAGGAATGCTTAGAATTATATTGGATCAAACCATTCATAACATGTTATGTCTCATTGGGCCGTACATTTATATGAATCATTTTTATGAGCTTTAATTAAATGGAAATTTTTTCAAACTTTCATTTTTTTAACTGAAATAAATATGATTATACTAATGAATTAAAAGAAAAACGAGGATTTACAAGTGGCTCCGAGTTTTCATGCTTTAGAACTATCATAAATATGGATAATTATGGTGTAATTTTGTTTTGTTTTTGCCGTTTCCCGAATAATAATAACCCAAGTGAACCGCCAGCGATCCTCGCCCGTCAGTAAGGCAGGAGAGATGCATGTTTCCGCTTACCAGTTCCACATCTGTAATTACAACCCGGTTCTAATTATAGGGCCCAAAAAAAAGTTCTTCACTTTAAAAACGACTATTATTTCTTATATTTATATTTTGGGATCAATGCCAATTACATGTAGTTACAACGTTTATAAGTGCTTACTATCATTTTATAATTCCAATCTGATTTTGAAAAATATCTATTACCACACACCACCAAAGACATATAGATGCCTCACTGGTACATTAAGTCCTAGTTTAATTATATATTTATTTTTTGTCTTTATTAAGGTTACTGAACTAAATGTTCTCTGCGATTCGGCCTAATCAAACATAAAGCCTGGTCTGCGTTTAATCCAACTCCAGACGCCTCTGTGTCCGGAATAACTCTGTTTATTTTGCAAGTCTTCCTGTAGACCTTCAACTTTTGTCGTTTATACGGTCAGAGCAGATATCATCTCTCGGCGGCTTGAAAACGACGAGCGGGGACAAAACTCGTGGCGTTCGGCGGGAAATGAGAAAACTTCTCCCGGTCGGTAGAAGAAAACGTGGCCCGCAGAAGGGACGGAAAACAACAGGACGGACATTATTACTCTACAATTACAGCCGGGAGACGAAACTTATTTAATATGAGAGTTGTGGAGAGGCCTAGAAAATATTCAGATCAGAACACACAGCTCTCAACGCCAATTATTAAAAACTGATTACAACAGAGTGCAGAAATTTCGTCGCATTATACGGACGGATTGGGGAGGGACGAAAATCAGGGCGGAAATCGATCTTTTTTTGTGTCAATAGTATCAAACCTGTTTCATGAAGCTCCTTATTAAAATTTGTTCAGGGTAGGGCGTGGTTCTGGAAACAAAACCAGGCAGGGAAATGTAGTTGGGACGCGGTGACTTGTTTGACATTGAGGATGATCCCAAGGAATTGGAGGAGGCTGCGTGTGTGTGTGTGTGTGGACGGCGGCAGGGCCAATTGAAAATAATTGAGAGAGTTGAACCGTGAATACGATGTCAATTGTAAATGGGATGGGGCCAGTTCAAAACGGAAAAGGCGGAGGCCCCGGCTCGATGCACGACGAGGCGACGGCCACAGAGGGCTAACGGGTTCCGCTAATTGTTTATGAGTTAAGTCCGATTACAACAGCTTTTTCTTCTGGCGGCCGCTTGTTAATTAATCGATTAAGGGAATTTGAAATCATGTAGCGGCAGTTTGAAGAAAGCTGTGATAACATTTACTCGTATAACGGACATTACTAAAGTTTCTTTCGTACGCCAATTTCAAAACCGGGATGAGAAAAAAACCAATAAATATTTCACTTTTTTTTTAGAACTTAATTTTCTCTGCTGGCCGGTACGCGTGAAAGTTCTACTCTCTGAATACTGCCTGCCGACTGGTTCATTATACCGAACTTCAAACTCGCCCAATATTATTTTCAGAACATCCGAAATGACTTTCTGTAAGGTAACTCTTCGCGTCGAACCCCCATCGGCGACTGAAAAGAACGGACCTAAGCCGTAAATTTGGACTGTTGAGACTTCTTTTGAAAAGGACATCGAAACTTACAGTAGCCAACAAACTGACAGTATATAAAGCCATATTAAAACCGACATGGACTTGCGGTCCCAGCCTTATCTAGTGTCATTTTTTTATTATTAAATAACTGTGTCGAACCCTGTTAGCTAATCTTGTCCGCATCCCGCCGGCGGTCAGATCACAGCAACGAACAATTTAAATGTTTTTCACAAAATACTAGATATTCCCACCCAACAGCAGATTCGCTATCTTGGGCTCCACCTGGACAAACGACAAAGTGGAATCTCCATACCCGACTCAAAAGAATCGACTTAAACAGAAAATTTGGACTCTTAAGGCCATTACTAAAACGGACATCGAAATTGACCTTAAGTAACAAACTAACAATATACAAAGCAATACTCAAACCGACATGGACATACGGTATAGAGCTATGGGGTTCCATCAAGAAATCCAACATCGCCCAGAGATTCCAGTCAAGTCCTTCTTAATGCTCCCAGGTATGTTTCTAACCTCACAATCCACCATGACCTCAACATACCGACAGTCGACGAAGTCACAAAATCCCGGTTCCACAAAGTTCCACTCCCGCCTATCTCCTCATCCTAATCCACTCGTTCAGTCCCTTTCCTCTCTTACCAATCCATTATCCCCGCGTCGGCTTAAACGCCAATGGCCTAGAGATCTTCTTAGCCTTTAGACCATAATTGTTCTTGTGTCAAAAGTGCCATCATTGAGTGGTCGTTAATCGGTAACAGTTGTACCCATAAGGAAATTCATACGATTAACACAATGAAGGACGAGAAATTGACATGGACCGCGGACTGACAACGGTATTTGGCTGTGATAAGTATGTCAGTTCCCGGGATCGTGTGGAGAGGGCCAAAATTCGGACAGCACTGACCTCCTCCAATTCGAAACGACGACCATCATTGGGTGTTCTACCGGCACAATTGCCGGGACAATGACCCCAGATCTCGGAACACAATTGTTCGAACAGTGAACCGATGAACACTTTAGGCCCCGAATGAATAAACGAGTCGTTCGACTGGCTGTTATTGCAATGGGGAACAACAGTGAGCATTATCGGGTACAAGTGTAACATAATTTTATGAACCAGAATGCAATGTCTAATCGATAAGGTTGATTTGTTTTTATTCGTTCCATTCAATCTGACATAGTCCATGGACGCGCGTAATGAATTCTCAAAAAAAATTTGCAAAAAGAAAAAATTTGCAAAAAATTTTCAATTACCGGTTTGCTCAGTCGAAAAGCAAATTCAAATCCGAAGGCCAGACAAGCGAAGCTGTCCATTAAGAATGTCTTTAAAAAAAAGTTGTACGAAACATAAAAAACCGACTGATAAATACTTGTGTGAGACTGTAAACAGTCCATCTTCTAACAATCTTTCTCACCGGTTAATTCCGTGTGTGCCCTCCACTTATCTCGCCCGAGCAAACTTTTGGTGTATAGAAATTCCCACCCAAAAACAGTTATTTTCGTCCCTCCCCGAGATACCCACCTGAACAACAAGTAGGGAAAAGAGCAGAAACTGAAGCCGAACAGAATCGATTATAATAAGATGAAGAATTAATGGCTTACATAAACAGCCAGATGTGAGTAAAGTGAACAAATGAAACAGATATTTTTTATTCATTTTTCGGTTTTTACTGCTACCTTCTTACACCTTCCTGTTTACATACTTCTTCTAAATCGAGGTAGCCTAATTTCAAGCCTCATTTTTAGGAAAATGAAATTCCCGGTGCTCCTACCATACACGCCAAATATTGTGCCTCATACAAATTTTCTGTCACGCTCGTCCAAAGGCCGAAGAGTTCGAAATGAATATTCATATTTAGTTGGGTAATACAACTGGAAAAACAACCAATAAATCGAGTTCGACCGAACATTATTATTAAATTATTGTTTATAGTACCATTATCTCAAGTTTACTAATGTGTTGAACTGTGTGGGCCAAATAAATGCGTGTGTTTAAAGCTCTGGCGGAAGAGCACATGTCGTCGCTTCCTGCTTACAAAAACCTTTGTACAGTGTTCTGTCGTGTTCAGGTTACGTTTTCACCGAATCGAGGCTTTTTACAATCTCGTGTTTTATACCTCCCGTGAATTCGTGACGTCTCTGCCAGCTCTTGTGTGGGCGGACTGTTTCAAACAAAAATAAGGCAGGACTATACGTAATACATTTTGTTATTGCGAAAACACCTATTGAACACTTAATTACTTAAATAGGTTAATATTGACACCTCTACTTTCAATCGTTAATATATGATTTTCTAAACGTAAAATACAATTTGCTATTTAATGTGGGACATCACCCAATGTTCCTTTTACACATATTTCTTCTATAGAAAGATAAAAGCATTAAATTACTATTTGATATCTACTTAAGATTCTGAAGTTATTTTTGAAACAGGGAATAACGTGTTCCCTCAATCACACTCCCGATGTTTTTTTTTTACTTTCCGATGCATGTGCAACGTATATTAGAACGAAACAAAGCATTACTAAGTAGGAGACTTGATAAAGGGAGGCGGGACACAAATGCGAGAGCTGGACTGGTGTCCTTGACTGCTTCCTAGTCCTGGCCAGCCATAGCCAACGGCGGGTTCAAGCTCTCGGTCGACAGAACAACCTTTCCGTATAAGTCAATCATCATTTCCAGCCTCAGCCTCTCTCTCTCCCTATCCCTCTCTCAACATGAAACAACATTCCAAATTTGTACGGGGCGGCCTTTTCGAAAACAGAGCTGGACGAGATAGACGTTGGGGAGGCGCGAAAGTCGTCAAGACGAAACAGACGACTCCCCGATGGCCGTAAATCAAGTTTGAAACAATTCCAACGATCCGTTCAAAATAAACAAATTCAAGGATTTAAGAGAAAAAAAATTACCTGAATCGTCTAGAGATGACGCGAAGCCCCTCGCCAACAATGATAATGATTTCGACTCACCTGCAACAAAAAAAAACAGCAGATTACAATTACAATTCGGAATTTATCTCATTAATTACACGCTGCATATAAAATCCGTAGTATCTACGATGTATTTTATTCTCTTAATAAAGAGGATTGCGGTTAATTTCAAATAAACGGAAATGTGTATCATTTACCTACCATTTCTGGTTTGTTCCAGAATGGCTCGCGACAAATGAGACACAAGAAATTGGACTGATTAATTTGAATTTTGATTAAATTGTTTTAAGAACGACGGATGAGCATATCCTTGGTTCGACGCATATCCGCGTTGCCTACATCCGTCCGTTCGTACGGGGAATCTCCAAAACGGACTTAAACAGTAAATTATGCGTATTACAAAAACTGGCATCGAAACTGTCCTTTGCTAACAAATTGACAATTTACAAAGCTATATTGAAACTCGGTGGATACCACCGAGGCATCCAGCGTTTCCAGTCCTTCGAATGCTTCCTAGTGTATGTTTCTGATCACACCATTCACGGCAACGAAATTCCATTCGGGTTTATAAATTCATCGCTGCCATATCAGATATTGGTAATTTTCAAACGTTGTCCTCCAACGAGTTTCATTGGGGGGTCAGCGACCATCTCGTCTAGCCCACGTTGACTGCAACAGGGCATATAGACTGCATCCGTTTCACCTTTTGACGACCACACGGTCGATTAGACTACAATGGGTCGTATATTCACATTCGCCGGATTTGAAAAATAAATTGAAACGGTTTCATCCCGAGACGCCAACTGTATTGGGTTTCAGCCAGTCCGACAGGAGGCTCAGTCAACTTTTACCCGCTTATTTTAAAAATAAGCAATAGCAGTTTTCATTTCCTTCGGCAGATCGACTACCGAAAATAAAAATATTCTTTAATTTCGGCGAAGTGAAAGCTCGTACAACAGCCTTAGACGAAGTGACTCTACCGAGAGTTAAGAACAGGAAGGAATCAGTTTCATAAAGGATTATAAAAAAAATCTAAAATTCTACAATCCATCCGTCTCTGAACAAAGTATCGACTGTGGTAAGTCACAGGGAGCTTTATTAGCATAATTCAATCATTTGAATTCGGTAGCTTCCCCACCACAATGCATAGGGGGACTGGACCACTCTCCTGTATCGTAAATCCACCAGCAAGTATATTGATTCCTTTTATCTGAATAAACATTGTTACAACGCACGCGCCTGTCTCCAAACTGTTTTCGCTAAAAGAAATTCGAATGTATAAAAGCATACAGATGGCCCAATCGAGTTTATTATGGCCCGAGTTCTCGGATTCTTCCTTACGCCGTCTCCAGTAGCTAACAATCCGTCAGTAATCACAAGTAGACATCCAGTCCTTCTTGTACAATTCAGCACAAGAAAATAATACGGAACAAACGGGAATGATTTATTTCGATCTAACTCAAAGTACAAAACCCTATTATATTCATCAATCCATTTCAACTATTTGAGGGCTACTTGGATCACGAATTAGAAACCCGGATGGGTCTTAAACAATATGAACAACTGAACTAGTAATTCTTAACAATATTCCAGTTTTTCCATATTCCATCATAATTTCCTTGAGACTAGCAAAATACGACTCGTGCCTATCAAAACAGCGAATTAATTTAATATAGCTGTAAATATATGTTGAGAATATGATTCCAACTACTAAAAGAATGTGACAATGTGCGAAGGGAAATGCTCAGAACATGTCTGAAGTTTCAGCGAATTTATTTTTTTTCTACCTAGCTTATGTAGTCAGTACTGATACAATGTATCAGTATTACCGAACGTATTATTGAGCGTTGAAAATTAAATTGAACGTTAATGTTTTCTCTCGCTGTAAATTCAATGAAATATGCTTTCAGAGGGACGGGAGAAAATAACAAAGCTATTACTCAAATAAAATTTACCCGAAATTAATAAAGCACTCACCATACATTGTATGGTGCATAGAATGGACTCTGGCCACTGTAAATTGCCGGGGTTGTCGGACCAGGTAAGTTAGTGCCAGTGTTTAATATTTTAATGGAAAATGCAGGTAGGCCCCTCCTGGCGCTCTCAACGCCCGGTAGCTTATAAATCAAGGGCCGAGTCTGATGGCGCTCTCTCTCGCATTTTCTCATAATTAACGCCCACAATTGATTTACGCCTCTGGGCTGAGTACACGCTCTCACTTCCATCGGGCTTCAGGGACCCGCTACTAGATGGGGCCACTTGAGCCGGTTCCGAAAGCAGGTTCCTCAGCAATTCTTAGTAGATCGTCTTCACCTCGTTTAGGTTTCACAATTCCGACATTATTGTCCCAATTTAAAATTTTTTTATACATAATGACATCCTCAATCCATTAATTTCAACGCAACGGTCCGTAGGCCACTCTTTGTTTACGTCGCTCCAACTGCTTCCTACCCTATAGTGCGTAGAAGTATAAATATGAATGTTACTGATAAAACTTTGAATACAACATAAACATAATGAATATCCACTCAGATCTCGACGCCGGAATTGGTATAATATTTTGAATTATTCAGGATATTTTACTTATAAATGTTACATACAGATAACAACATGGAATTGCAATAAAATGGTGTACGTATAAGGATAGGCATTATCAAAACAACGGCAAAATACATTGGCAAAACAGTATTTAACAAAGCGACACTGTGCGGCATCTAGTAGTGAGTAGGTGAACTAACACTGGGGCTAGACTAGGCAAGTATAGCAGCAAGGCGGGGTTAGTATCCCTTGTTGCGGCAGGAGCAATAGAAAATCACACCTCATACTTTCCTTACTTTTTAGGGGAGTGCAATATTAAAGTAATCAGATATATATATACATTTTCCGTTAATATAAGTATTGTTAAACTTATTTCCCCCGAGTGTTAGTGAAAAATTGGTGTACAATACGTATACACCTTACATATACATCAAATGTCTAATTTAATAGTAGTATGCAAGGTATTTGTATATATTCGTTCCAAAATCAGAGGTGAACGAAATAAAAGGATGCCGAAATGATAGCAATATTAATACTGAACTGATTTGCTGTGTAGTGAGTGAGTCATCATCATCAGACAACAATCTCATTGATCTCTGACATTTGATCCCGAAAAGTGAGTTAACTGAGGAAATTCATTTATTTCTTGTTACCATTCTTATTATTGTCGTTTTTACTATTATTGATAGTGGCGCTAAATGTAATCACTCGTGGATTACCCAGTAACATTACTGGCGGGCCAGTGTTGCCCTCGTTAACTCTACTTCCATTCTTATTTATAGTTTTTTTAGTTATTAAATTATTCTTATTTAAAAATATTAAAAGTTCTTATGATGAGAATGCGTAGGCGTAAATGATATTCATGCGATTCAGTGGTTTGCATAGCTCCAAAAACCAGATTTTAAAAGCCAACAAAGATTTGAAATAGTTTATAATACCAACGTTCCACCGATCTTAAGTCTCCACTCCCCTAAACAAAGACGGGTTTCTGCATCTCGCCACCTTCATTAGCGTTACATACGTGTATTAGTGAGGGGCATAAGCGGGTCGGATTATATCTGTAATGGCTTATTTTAGATTCTGCATTTAGAACTCGTCTCTCGCCCCGTAAAAATTATGTCAGCACTATTAGAAGGAACACACTGTTACTATTACGATGACGGGGTTCTTTTTTGTTCGAAAAATCGGACAAAACAAACGTAATGAGACAATTACATTGGCGCGATTGATGATAGAGCTGTGTGCACATTTTTGCGCTGGAAACAGTAACATAATCCAAACTCTAACTCACAATATAAAAGGTTAAAAAAATGTTGTTTTTTAGATGCTCTCTCGGAGGAAACAACCAAAAGGATTATTTATTTATTAATACATAAATACAACCAAAATTGTCCATTCTCTCATGTTTTTAAACATCTAAATCGAATTTATCTTAATTTACATTATAACAGAATATTTAATATTTTTTACTATTTATTTTTAAATAATATAAAGATGAATCATATATAGCCAGTAAATTATTCTGACGGCTATTATAATATTTACATAAGTTTTGTGAATTTTTAAAGAGGAAATCCAATTAAAACTGAAAGCAGTGGTCTAACTAACGTTATCATATGATAGCCATATGAATCATTAACGCTCTACGTGGAAACGACAGGGAAAAGTATAAGGGGAAGAAGCTGAGATAAGTGCGGTTATCAAGCCCCTAGAAAATTTTGCGTTTAGTGATTGGAGGAGAGAAGAAGGAGAGGGGGATATGATACGGTACTTAGAGGAGGAGATGTGCAAGCAGCTAATAATTGTTATTATAATACGCTAACAAGCCTCCTGGACGCTGCCTCCTTGTCGCATTCACGCCTGGGATCAAATCCGTTTGAGAACACCTACACTGTGGTGAGAATTGATTTGAATTTTTATTTAGACTGGGACTCGAGGTTTTCAAATTTCCTTTTATTGCTATACATTTTCGCAACCACGTCCTAACAGACTCATTAAATCATAATGTCTATGTATTATAATAATTTCTATAGTTTACAGTACCGGTTTTGTGGTCTGCGAGAATACCATAGATTTCGTATGTTTCTGTCTCCTCTCGCCGGTGTGGTCTTTTGCTGGACCGGTTTCGGCTGCTCGCCATCTTCAGTAGCGGTGTTAGTCACTTTTGGCACTTTGGATGTGTTTTGGGCACCCTCACTGCACTGTCACTGTCACTTGTACTGTGGTGGTTGACCTTTGTCGTGTGTATATGTATATATATATATATATATATATATATATATATATATATAAAATCTTATTATTGTGTTTTTGGGGGATATTGTTTGTCTTATTTGGGTTGGGAGGGGTTTTGTTAATCGGCCTTAGTCTTTGTCGAATTATCGGTCAAATATATATCCGATCACACTACAAGCAGACAACCACCACAGTACAAGTGACAGTGGCAGTGCAGAGAGGATGCCCGAAAAACATCCAAAGTGCCAAAAGTGACAGCGCTACTGAAGATGGCGAGTAACCGAAACCGGTCTAGCAAAAGACCAAATTAGCGAGAAGAGAGAGGAAACACACGAAATCTACAATAATAATTTCGTAATAACTTCTAAGCTAATAGTAAAAGGTGATACGGATTTTACTGAGAAGGGTGGAAATTTTCGAAATAATTCCCATGGAAACAGAATTGCAATTCAATTATTCTACGCGATTCACTCAACTATATAACAGTTTTACTTGCCACTGTTCTTTGAATTAAGAGCATTATTTTTGTAATAATAATACAAAAACACATTATTAAAATACGTACACATTCTTTAAAAATAACTTTAAATTTATTTAAATAATAGCTTTAGAGATATTATTTTTTTTATTTAGGCTTAGTATGTGTTTAGGGAAAAATACTAGACTGACGAGACTCTAAGATAAAAGCATAAATTTAATTACGGTGTTGGGTAATCATTAAATTATCATTCAATGTTTACCCTTATGTATTTATCACTTCCTGATAATCCCCAATATTAATATGAAATTTTATTGCTACACAATTATGCCGTACACACTTCAGAAATAAAAATTCAATAAGGAATACCTTGGGTACCAAAAGATACTCCATATATGAGTAGCACTTTACCCGCGGATGGGAAAATGCTGCAATTATTTAGTTGCCAACCCAATACATGGCCCTCTAATTCAAAATTATAAGTTAGATGAGAAGAAGAAAATTACATATATTTTCCAGTCTAGGCAAAGTTCCAAGAGCTCTGATCTAGGTAAAAGATAATTAACGCTGATGCATTACTCTTCCTTGTCCTCTTTCAGGTTTAACCACGATGTGGTATCACTCAGTGGTGGTTTGTGCATTCATTGTCGGCTGCACCATCATGATATCTTGGTGGGCACTCATAGAAAGCGATGAAGAATACCTAGGGGGAAATTACCAACTGTCAATCAAATCCGACAGTTCCAAAAGACATAAACCGAAAAAACAGACATCCGCACCCCGTAATAACAGTATTCCTACAACTGTTAGATCGAAAGTCCCAAGAAAAAAAACCGAAGGACAGAACGTACTCCGTAACAACAGTTTTCCTGGAGATGGTAGACGGAAATCCGAAAGTCCGCAATTCCCATACCGTAACAACAGTTTTCCTGGAGGTGGTGGACGGAAAAAAAGTCCGAAAGTCCGAAATCCTACAGGTCCAATACCCGAGATAACGAGATCCACACACCGTAATGAAAGCTTTCCTGCAGCTGGTGGATGGCCAACATTCCAAAATCCGAAATTCCAGATACCGAAATATTACGCTCCCCGTAATAAAAGTTTTCCCAGAACTGGATCTCAAAATATGTACACATTCTGACCTGCAGTTTATAACTATTACTTCAAAGAATGTAATTCTCTAGTGGCTGCATATATGTTCTATTCAAAAACGTGTTCACATCTAGTTCTTACAACAATGTATTTTCGTTATGTATAACAAAACTTACACTTTAAATGTTATGTATTATAGAGTCAGCCGTGTACCAAGCAAGTAATACTCGAAATTTGTAATATGCTCCGAACTTTAGTAAAGAGTGATAAATATCTGTTGTATTATTAATAAGAATAATTATACCTGTCCTCCAAATTTCATTAATTCCTACATCATCCGTTTGTTTTATATATAATAAAAAGAATATTGGAATGTAGTTTAATTGATACAGAAAACAATAATAGTATGGAAACTTCGGAAAAGTAGTGGAAATCATGGATAAGCCAGTGAATTGATAATTAAATTTAAATTGGTAATTAAATAATAACATTCAAATGTTTCTGACACAGTTGGAGTCGGGCATTGGGCAGTATCTGGTAGTGAGAAGGCGAACTAATGCAAAACTGTTCTGCGGGTTTAGTATCCTTCCAATAGAAGGCGTTTTCCATCCTATAGTCACAGTTTGTTGCGCACATAATTCCGACTATAATAACTGGGTTTTTGACGTCAGTTAATTTATTCTCGGCAACAATTACTTTTTTTTCGAAAAATGGGGCAAAATAAACGTGATGAGACAATTATATTGGCGCTGGAAACATAGTAACATATCACCGCAAGTAAGTGGGAATGAAGATTGTAAGAACTGATATTCTGAACTCTAACTCACTATATAAGAGGGTAAAAAACTATTGTTTTTAAATAATAAAAAGATGAATCATATATTATAATATTTAAATAAGTTTTGTGAGTTTTAAAAGAGGAAAGAAATCCCAGTCAAAATAAAACCAGTGGTCTGACATATGATAGCCTATGAATCATTAGCGCTCTACGTGGGCACGAGGAAAAAAGACTGCGATAGCTGAGATAAAAGCGGTTATCTAACCCCGAGTCAATTTTGCGTCTAGTGATTGGTATATAGAAGAGGAGGAAGGGAGATGATATGGTATATAGAGGGAGGGGCGGCGGAAAGATGTACAAGCAGCTAATTAATATTAATATAATACGCTAACAAGCCTCCTAGAAGCCGCCTCCTTGTCGCATTGAAACCTTCGATCATATCCGTTTCAGAACGTCTACACCGAGGTGAGTATTGATTTTAATTTTTGGATTGGGACTCAAGGTCTTGAAATTTATATATGCTCGGTATATGAGTAGCACTTTACCCGTGTATCGGAAAATTCTGCAATTATTTAGTCACCAACCCAATACTTGGCCTTCTAATTCAAAATTATAAGTTAGAATGATGAGAAGAAGAAAATTATATATTTTCCAGTCTAGGCACAGTTCCATGAGCCCTGATCTAGGTAAAGGAGAATTAACGCTGATGCATTACTCTTCCATGTCCTCTTTCAGCTTTGACCATGATGTGGTATCACTCACTGGTGGTTTGTGCATTAATTATCGGCCCCGCCACTATGATATCTTGGTGGGCACTCGGACCAGGCATTGAAGAATACCTAAAGGAATATTACCTAATTGATAACTCCACGGAGCCAACAACTGAAGTCGACAGCTCAAATGAGGGCATTCTAGAATACCTAAAGGAATATTACCTAATTGATAACTCCACGGAGCCAACAATCGAAGTCGACAGTTCAAATGAGACGTTCACGATAATCAGCAGTTCCGAAAAACGGACGGAATCTCACCATTCACACATTCATTACCACGAGCACCCCTATAGGAGGGGAAAACATGGCGAAGAAGGTGAAGGTGTAGAACGAGAAATAGAAATGAAGCCCCTCGGCGATGTTCTAAGCCAAGTCATGAGTCGGAAAATGGACACACTATTGTCAAAATCGGACCCGCAAGAAGGCCAAATGCCAAGAAGCGAACAGGAATTCGAAAGTCCGAAATTTGAAAGGCCGATATTCGACATGGCGACGTTCCAAATCCCGAAATTCGAAATACCTAAATTCGATATGGCGAAGTTCCAAATCCCGAAAATCGAAATCCCGAAAATCGAAATTCCCAAAATCAAGGTACCGAAATTCGCATCCCATTACCGTTTTCCTAGAATTGGTAGATAACAAAATAAATATATATATATTCTGACCTGCACTTTATAACTATTACTTCAAAGAATGTAATTCTCTAGTGGCTGCATATATGTTCTATTCAAAAACGTGTTCACATCTAGTTCTTACAACAATGTATTTTCGTTATGTATACCAAAACTTACACTTTAAATGTTATGTATTATAGAGTCAGCCGTGTACCAAGCAAGTAATACTCGAAATTTGTAATATGCTGCGAACTTTAGTAAAGAGTGATAAATATCTGTTGTATTATTAATAAGAATAATTATACCTGTCCTCCAAATTTCATTAATTCCTACATCATCCGTTTGTTTTATATATAATAAAAAGAATATTGGAATGTAGTTTAATTGATACAGAAAACAATAATAGTATGGAAACTTCGGAAAAGTAGTGGAAATCATGGATAAGCCAGTGAATTGATAATTAAATTTAAATTGGTAATTCAATAATAACATTCAAATGTTTCTGACACAGTTGGAGTCCGGCATTGGGCAGTATCTGGTAGTGAGAAGGCGAACTAATGCAAAACTGTTCTGCGGGTTTAGTATCCTTCCAATCGAAGGCGTTTTCCATCCTATAGTCACAATTTGTTGCCCACATAATTCCGCCTATAATAACTGGGTTTTTTGACGTTAGTTAATTTATTCTCGGTAGCAACTAGTCATTGACTTCTCACGCCGTAAGTTCATCTGTAAACGTGATTTGGAAGCAGAACAGGAAGTGTGAACTATTTCTTCTGATCCAAAAATATTTTCCTGAATCACAAGTAGATATATAAATCCATAATATGTAAATCCATTAGCTTGGAATACTGAAAATACAAAAAGTTTGAAAATTAACTATTCTAGTGTTACCTGAGTCGTCTAATTGGGGGGCGAATGCCCGAGGCAGGGACAGTGATTTGGACTCACCTGAAACAAAAAACAAACAAATTAATATTAAATGACTTTAAATTAGAATTTAATACTATTTGTACTGAAACAACAGTACAAATAGTAACCCTAAATAATATATGTTTTTAAGACACTATATCTTTCAAGTCCAAATATCTCTACAGTGATTTATGTGTCATCGCGATTCACAACAATGCTGAACCCCTTACTGGGTTAGTGCTAAATTAACTGTAGAAAACTTCCTTCTGTTATTCCACACGGAAGGTTTTTAACCGTTATTTCTTATCTTGAAATTGGATTCCTTCCTCTTTTTTTTTCAATTAATTCTGAAAGATTTACCTCTCGCCCGTGGAATACCGTCTCATAAATTGAGGCCCTAATGGCCGGCAGTGATAACACCTTTTGTTGAACTCACTTATTTTTGGTTTTAATTTTGTTTTTTTTGTAACAATAAAATCGTTTGTTTAATTTCAAGCAGAAAATGCAACCTGCATCAAGAATCCCATTGGATCAAGGTATCCACTTCGCATCTGAGTCCTACGAGAAGAAAGCCTCCTTTGCCAAACAATAAATAGACCTACAGTCTAAACACTTTTAAGATAATGTTTTTATTGTATATATATATATATATATATATATATATATATATATATATATATACCGTTATTGTTAATAGCAATTTGAAACTTGATGATTTAAAACTTGGTTATGGTTTCAATAGATATATAATAATGTCAGGGGGGCGTGCATCGAAGATGAAAAAAACGAGAGGTGTGGATATATCGATTTTGGTCGTTTTTATGTAATCTTGGTGCGCAAGGCTGGGAGGAGATGCGAACACATCCGTCCCCTTATCAAGTAGGTCGTACGCCTAAACTTGATAAACACAACAAGTTACTGATTCAGGTTTCGCAACATTTTCCTATTTTACCTTCTTCTACACCGAAATTATTCCACTCCATCTCCCGTCAATTCGAAACTAAGCGATAAAACGGAAAGGTGAGGACAGTGATATAAAATACCAATAAAGAGACCGGACAGTGCCCTGGCGACTTCTCCAGGAGTTGTTGGTATTAAAAGCATACAGATGAAGCGGCCCGTGTTGTTCCAGTTAAGCTTATTCAAATTTATTTGCAGCTGAACTTGATTTACGTCTGAATTACGCGTTAAGAATAACAACAAATATTTCAAAATTAGCTATACCCGTTTGTATGTTAATTTAAATGAAAACTTTCGATGAGAACTAAAAATAAAAATGATTCGTCAAAGATCGTTCACATCATGCCTTTTGTAAAAGGACTAAAGGTTGTTTGGTATGGTGAATATTGACAGTTCGGAAACGTATAAAATACCGTTGATATATTTCTCATTGACTAAAGAATGAAAACGGTGAGATTATTCCTTACAATTGGCCAAAGAACGGAAACTACATATACGGCGATGTATTATTATCATATGTGATTTTTTAGCAACGACCTGGTAATTTCCTTTTATTATCATCTGTTTCACTCCGCCATCAATTGTCTAAAAGCAATGAACATATTCACGAGAGATAAACCGTACTGCTCGGTATTAATTGTTAGTATATTGCTACTGATTCATGTCAACTGTGATTGGGTCCACTATGAAAAGGTAAACCACGTAAATTTGTAAAAAATACATAATATTCACCTTTCTATGAAGACTAAATAAATATATAAAAGTTTTGCCCACGTTAACGTAAACGCCCGCGTGATGTTTTATTTTATCAGGGCGTGAAGCAAAGAGAATGTCTCATTTTCGATTTGTCGTGAATTCTAAGAATTATTCGTCGTCTATATTTCACGCTAAAATTAATCCCATAAATAATTTTATAATTATAATAACAATTTTATAGGCGCCATAACGTTTATACGAATACATAATAAATATGTATTATCGTCAATAATGTACTATCGTCGTAAAATTTCAAAACTAAAAATTAGGTACGATGTTATAAACCTGTCCACTACATAGAATGATGAATAATAGGAGAGGAACGTTAAAACGCTGAGATAATAAATGTAAATTCAAGGACTACGTGAAGGGTGCAATAAAGCGGGGCGTGAAGCTACACGAGCCCGAGGTTGACGACAGAGGGGAATGGGCTTATAAGGGCACCCTGTGCTCGGGACCGGCCAAGTCATGGAGGGACTTCTTCATGGACTTAGAGCCTTACACTTCGTCGGTACACGAGCGCAATATCATTGTCCGTTCAAATAGCGACAGGAGAAAATAATTTTATAGACGCTATAACGTTTATACGAATACATAATAAATATGTACTATCGTCAATAATGTAGCCTGTTGAAGACGAAGGATAAAAAGCGGAAAATAAGCGCTTATTCGTAAATTATATATACATGGAGTAACGGACTGTTGCAGTTTCTCATAAATACTGGCATTTCCGTGTTGGCGTTCGGTACCGATTACCCAGTGACCAGAATGAAAATTAGGACACCGTCAAGGCGAATAACAGTGGGAGGAATAAGTTAAGAAGGGCAAAGTCGAGGAGAGACCGTTAATGACGGAGCCACTTCAACATAAATGACTTAAAAATCCTCTGCTTCAACTCCTCCACCTCCTTCTTCTCCTCTTTGCCCCCTTCTCATTGCTCCTAATTGCCGCCGGCCGCAATAATTAAGAGACTTCATTATCATGATTAAGGGGAGGTGCGGGCGAGGGAGTAAGGACCGAGGACGAGCAGACAAGAAGGAGGTTGCTGTTTGTGGGCAGGGGATAATAATAAACAAAGGAAAATAGATTGTTATTAAAAGAGCTGAAAAATTATTTTCCAAACCCGACCAGTACCGACAGATCTTCAAAAATTGACAAAAAATCAATCGCGTTCGAATTCGAATAATAAAGGTAATTGTTATCAAGAGAGAGAAGAAAACACGGAAAAATATATTTTATGTATGAAAAGTTTTAATTACTGTGGCTCAGTCTACAAGTCTACCAACGATATAGGTCCAGGAGAGTAAGTAAATATGGCGTTCAATAGAAAACATTCAAAATTATAGTCTTCGTTAATAACTAATTACTAAGTTACTGTCAGTTTTATCTAGGACATTATTACCATTTTATAGACTACCCGCCGTTATTCGTAATTTAATGTCGTAAAAAGAAATTAATAAATGGTTTGATGTATAAATGTGTCTGCAGTATGTATCGGCCGTGGTGTTTTCAAGCCTGTGACGGAAATAAGTTTCGGTCGGTAAAATCTAAAAATAATCCCTTCGGGGGAATCACCAGAGTGACTCGGTGGGTGAGAGTGACCCGCCGCGGTGTGACCTCCACACTTGAGGCCGGCCCATGATGTTTTGTCTCCTCCACTAACAAAATATACTGTCCAAACTGTTCAAACTCAAAAAATATTTGAAATTGAAACAACTGTCTATGGGGCAAAACCGAAACCGCCGGAGACGATTTGGCCAAACATACTTCCTAGGTGAAATGTTACATAAAATTCAACAGAGAGAGTGCTTGGAAAATGCCACTGAAACAACTCTAAACTTATCTAATATACTTTCGCAATTCGCGGATATTCTTAATAAATTCACATATATGACTGGACGTAGTATGAAAGTTCTAATCTAGGAAGGTATCTACTGAAATCAGTCATACTTCGTAAATATTTTTCAGATTCGCCCGAGTCGAACGGACGTCTGCCGGCCTACTTTTTACAGGTTCAGAAATTTAATTCCGCGAATATTAAATAAAAAATGTTACGTTTTAATTGAGAGACCTCTCGCCACTCTAATTAAGGAAATGCTCCGTTTGTTTCTTCGAGTTGGAGAAAAAAAACCGAGGTTTAAGAACAATAGAGTTACATCGACCTTCTTCATTCTTTCAGAACGGGCCCCGTTCGAATGAATCTACTCTCCTTTAACTACAGTCCCGAATTACAGGGTATAATAAAGGCCTACTTGTTTGCGGGGTAAGGCTTTGATCTCGCCCGTTTTTAACGCGGTTCAATGGCACGCACGCCTTCCTTCGTTGTCTGTCGCCCGTGTGAAAATTCAGGAAGGGAGAGACAGCTTAGATTACGTAGCCGCCTCAGGAGCAATCGATATTCAAATTGAGATTCTATACATCGGATGGCATGAAAGGAAAGACGATTCAAGGGGCTGTCTGTTCCCCTCTCAAGTGGCAATAACCAGGATTTTCTCCCCGATGAATATGTTGTACCCCTATTAATGAACTATTTCCGTTCATGAACTCGCCTGTTCATTCCTAAGCTATACCTGTATCGAGTTCTATCCCGAGTACCAATCAGTAAATACAATGTCACTGAACTGTTATCCTCAATTGTCACGACAATGACGTAAGTAGTTTGCGATTGCTTTCAAATAATTTCATAACATACCTTTATTTATTATTCTGCTGATTTTCGGTGTATTGAGACAATTTAAATTTTCATTATTTTCTTCGAGTCTCACACCGATCGTATTCCAAATACATTAATAACTGAACCTTCTTATTACAATAAATATTTATTGGTTAAATGTAAATACATAGAAAAAAGTATTAACCGGGAAAACACAAAGCCATAAAATCTGTTTCATTCCAGTTTATTTTTTGCCCGTTGAAGATTACAAAGAGAGAAAGACGTTGGAATGAAGATATTAACCAATGGCATCAAACGTTTTTGATTATTTCTTTTACAGAATTAGACAGAATTCGAGTTTATTATAGTAACCCAAATTATTTAATTCTATTCCAGTTTCCGGCTTTTATTGATCTTGAAATTTTCAAATTCAGTATTGGAAGAATAAAAAAATAACGTGTCCCCGTGTAAAAATTCCTTGAAAAATTTTACATTCTTCCATGTTAATAAATCTTATTGAGTTGGAGCCAGACAATATAGTGAAATAGGTGCACGTGGCTCCAAATTTAGACGGCACTGGTGAACTACCGGCCAATAGATTAGGGATAACAATTTGAAATCTTGCCAGACAATGGTCAATCAACAAACTGGGCATGAATGAATCTTACTCTAACTGATGATTATCGACAGTGCAGTCGATAAAATATAAAATATAGGCACTAATACGGAATAACCTATAAAAGGGACAATCAATTGTTTTTTGGAATACTTCAATTTCATATTTATTTTTCTGTTTTTCGCCATTAATTATATTTTAATGCATTCCTATTTCACCAATCAAACACATGTCACAAACAGAAAATCACAAACAGAGACTGTAGGTGAATATTTTTACATTGTGATACATGAAAAGGAGACCTCTGTGTCAAATATCCTAGAACCACATAATTTGCAGTGCACGATAATGTATTGAAACTAATCTTTTAACTTGAAATTTATCAGAAAATACTTGTAGGAGTGTAAAAAATAGGCAGAATGTTGTAACATTTCTGAAATCGGTCCGTGTGAACATTCCGGTAAGCGATTCCAGCCGAAAATTGCCCACGTGCGAATCGGGTTGAGGCCGAAAGTACAATCGTTGTTTTGAAATTGTTTTCGGAGTTGCAACAATTTTTGCTATTGGCTTTAATTTTTTACGACATTCCCATTGCTTTTATAGTTGTACCACAAAGTATACAACAGTCGTGGGTTCCTCGAAATATATAAAGTCTGTACTATAGGACTACAATTCAGAATCCGAACGATATTAGAGAGACATTATAAGACATTTTTTGTTTATTATATTATCATTATTCCAAACGTATCAAGTATTGAACTGCATTGAGGGAGGACGTAACGCAGTTTAACAATTTACAGTTCCAATTTAATGTTGAATTCCTATTGCATTAATATTTCCCACAGGAAATTTCAGTATATCCGATTGTTGTTGACGTCTCGTTCTATGCAATGGCGTCAATAGTCCGCTGAATAGAACTAATCCTAGGGCGTATATATCGCATGTCCCGCAGAAGCTGGAAAGCCGCAATGCGGTAAGGAGTGTCTTGCCCATCTTTTATTTTCCGGCCGCAAATTCTTAAAACTCTTCCGAATTTTGGCAAAGCAACAAACTTTCCAAAAATATAAACAAATAAAAACCAGTACGACTGGAATAGAAAGTCTACGGTAATAATTTTCTGCCGCTAGACCGTACTTTAAGTGATTAAATTGGCTGCTTACAATGTCAATTTTTCATTGCTAAAAGTTGGACTCCCCACTCGGCTGGTTTTAAGACAGACCAGTGTAGGTAAGCGAATCGTGAAAGAGTGATACCAACATTGTTTCCAATAATAATATTCGACCTTTATGTTCAATATTTGTTGAAAGAAGACGAGAAAGATGAGGAGTCTGTTTCTCTAAAATGTTTTAGCATGGGCAGCAAAGAATAATAACAATTTCCTATAAGGATAAAGATCAGATTTATAACGATCGAAACCAACTGGAATTGAGATCGAGATTTCTTTTTAAATGACAAGCCACTATTTCACATTGCGACTCGCACACCTGCGATTATACACCTCTCTCGGAGAGAGAGCAACGTAAATAGAACTCCCATTTATTGAACTCTCGCACTGGAAAATTGCAAAACTTTAAAAAAAAAACTACTCGCCCGGCAGGTAGAGTCGGAGCGGTAGCAACAACATAAATACGATCCGGAGATTAGAAAATATATTTGCTAATCGCAGTTGCGAAGTCCGATTAGCGGGTAGAAAGAAGGGGGGGGGAGAGGAATTATTTATCCGTCGCCGGGGGCACGAGTAGTGGCTTGTGCAATCGAAGGGAGAACCATCGAGATGCCCGCACACAACGGTAGTAGGTTCCGGCAAATTGAGTACTGGAAGGCGAATTCCGAAGTCTTCCCAGGAGTTAATCTTCGTACGAATTAGAAAATATCAGAGCATTGGGCAAAATGAATTCCGCAATGGGCGGCGAAGGGAGAGATATAATTCGGTGACAGTAAGGAAAAATTAAAAAAAATTTTCGTTCCTAAGATTAAGATGTACTAAGCTGATGTCTGAATATCCAAAATATTACTACATTACACTGCAAAAAGAACATTAAACAAATTAAATACTGAAATTCAATTTCGGTAGTAACGTGGTTTAATTTTACTTTGTATTGTAATTTATATAATTTTTAATAGATATATAACCGAGATTAGGACTCTTGCGATGTCCTGTCTCATCCTGTCTTTTGCTACACAGGTCTCGCTTGCATCTGCAGAAACTTTCTCAATGAGGTTTTATATATTCCAAATTTAAATAGTATTTGTTACCTCGTCTGCCACAAAGAAACTCTTTGATTCCAAATTACAATAATAAAGTTCATTGAAATCCCCGGATAACATTATACAACCAAGAGCTATAAATATAAATTATTATTATTAAAATAACATTTTTTTCTTGATTTCGGTCCTTAGTTCTGTGCCCAACTGACATAATACCGACGGAGAAAAGAAAATATTTTATTGTCGCTTACTCAAAGTAAACTGAGCCGTAAATTGTAAAATGTATATAAATACTGGCTATATATTATGTTAAGATAATACCGAAACCAAATAAAACGGTGCCACAGTTGATGCCATTGCTTGTTCGTATATCTGGCGACCGTTGACACTCTATATTCATGTGTTGTTGTGGTACATATATATCTATATGGAAGGACTGGATAAGAATTGGGCTGTGTTGGGTGGGGTTCATCGACCCCGAGTGGCTGAGATGAATTAAGTCATGGGCCGGAGGCCTGAGCTCCTCCTACTAACGCCTCCACAATGGTCTACACTGTGCCCGAACGCGACATCCAAACCCAGCCTCAACCGTCTACCTGCCTTTTTCCTAGTCAATATTTAACCGGAGCGGCATTATGTCCAAACTGAAATTGAACTGATATCTATCGGTATAGCGTCAACAGCCACGATGACAGCAGTCTCTGGGATATTTTTTTAGATTAAGTTGAGTGTTTATAGAGTGTAGGCCCGGTGTGACTCCTCATAAATATATATGTACTCCATTATACCGCCTGTAAATTATTTACGCTTTGGACATTTTTCTTTCACAAATGTGTTTGATTAAGAGTACGAATTCAGTGGACACGTTAACCCATCCAACTGAGTTCTATAGATACATCATATATAATGATTAACAGATCCGAACAGAAACCGATTTGGTAAAATGTTAAGATTCCAGCACCATAATCCATCACGGCCGCAACACTCCAATTATAATATATCCCAACCGCATCTACAGTGTTACAACTCAATCGACAAGTCGGGCTTGCATTCCATCCCTTAGAATCCCACAGTCTAGATCGATTGAAACATCGATAACATTTTACGGTATGTAGAAATAGTATAAAATTCTGTTGCGCAGAAAAAAAAACTCTTCGGAAACTAATTACCGATATGACTCAATTTGAATTTCTTTCACGGCAACACTCCGGGTGTTGGGCAACCGTCCTGCGCCCGTCGGTCAATTATTCCATTTCAGTAAGCCTAATTGCGGTCTTAAGCGACCACAAAGTGTCACTTGATCTGGAGCCAGTTCAGTTTTTTAAGTTATTCTATTCAATCTTAAAAAAAAAATGATCAACGTTCGAACTATGAGATTAACCCTAATCTGGATTAATCTCCAACTTATACTCACTTCTTTTCACTCAAAACATTTGTCCAGCATTTTCGAAAAAATTCAACTTTTATTCAATAATTCCATGTATAGATTGTTCCTCACTTTCAACACATTCATGTTCATGAAATGTTTTAATGTACATGCTGTTTTATTAATAAACTGTAATAGCATCTTAAGCCATTCTAATCCTCATCATAGAATCACACTCGTCAAATCAGAATTCTGATCATGCCATTCTTTTTTATTATTCCCACATGTTTTTGGCCAATTCAAAATCGTTATTGTTAATTACTTCCGGAAAAATGAGTCCGTGTACGTTTGGCAGTTACCGTTAGCCGAGGATAGCGTTACAAGGAGTAGAAAATCTTCAATAATAACAACGCCCGGCCATTAGAGGCAGCCCTCCCACAGCCGGCTTCCCACACTCGT
The DNA here is from genome assembly GCA_019843655.1 of Lethocerus indicus. Taxonomy (NCBI): domain Eukaryota; kingdom Metazoa; phylum Arthropoda; class Insecta; order Hemiptera; family Belostomatidae; genus Lethocerus; species Lethocerus indicus. The sequence goes on along the minus strand of JACDQD010000009.1, from coordinate 15,070,596 downwards.
CGAGATCTGTGTGTCTCCCTTCGGCCCGTTTATTACTTTTCCCAATGTTCCGGCTTCACGGAAGCCCAGAAAAACGGGGCGGAACATGAACTGGCCCTAAGCAGTTTCCTGTCCAGTGTGAAACGCCCTAATTTCCGAACAATAATTTCCAGAACAACGAGACTGAATGGAAAAAACAACGCTTATTAGGTGTAAGAGCGGTACTAGTACAAAATTAAAGTACAAAACATCACTATTGTTTGTTTCCCTTTTTATTTATAGAGCAAGGAGATAACTTGTAATCTGTTATTCCCTATTTTTTACTTTATGTATCCACTGTTACTTTTGTGTCTTTTACGTACTGGTCTATTGATTCCGTTTTGTTGTATTTTGTTGAGGCTTTATAATTTAGTTTTTTCTTTTCTGTTTTATATATTTCACGATTAATACATGTTCTACTGCTATATCTATTTGGTATTGTCAGCATTTGGGTCTGTCTTCTTTCAGCAATCTGTTCAGGATAAATTCTTGATGCCTAGTGAGATTGGGTGGAGCTGTCCAAAGGTGGGTTGTCTTTTTTTTCTTAGTTTGTTATTTATAATTTATTTCCATTTTTCCCGCTTCTCTTTCATTATTTCGGGCTGCAGTTCGGTATTCAACATTGTCATTTTGAAATAATTCTGCACAGACGACGATAAGACTGCGTGCAAGAGTGCGAGCGCTATCTCCGCCACTTCTGAGAAAGAACTTGTCTTCAGAAGTGGAACTCGACAACGAGGCGAGTTCTCTTTAGGAACACTTTTCAAGTCCTATTCAGTAGACCGGCCTGCCGAGTTAATTCCTAGACCGGTCGTCTCCGCTTTCATTCCGAGTTAGGCGCTGCAGCGTTCTCCACATAAGCAGTTTTTTTAGCCTGTCCACTTACATCGCTCTGGATTATCCCGCAATGCATCAACATTAAAAATACTTTTCCTATAAAGATATATTATTTATACTCCGAAACAGTATATAATAAGATGAGACCGAAGAGTTTTTATGTATTTATCGATATCCCAGCCTTTTTAAACATTGAAATTGTGATATAAATTAGTGATAAGATGAATTTTACCTAGACTACGGATTAGTATGAGAACGGCTTATCAATTAAACTCGCGATTACTGCAGATTTCCCCCCTCCACCCTAATTCACACCCTTTGCTTCAAACCTTTCCAAATCGGATAACCGAAAACTCGGACAAAGAAAACTTGAGTTTTGGGATAAACTTGCTTCAGTCAGACGACCCAGCGATCCAATCAAAGAAATTGAAAGCGGGCCGAACTCGGGGCTCTGACGACCAATCATCAGAGAGAGAGAGAGAGAGAGACAGAGAGAGAGAGAGAGAGAAAGACAGAGAGGGAGAGAGAGCAGAGGAGACAATCAACTTTGCGAACAGCCAACAGCACAATTGAAACTGTCCAATTGGCGACTTAACTTAATTCGAAAGAGAGCTACGAAGTAAGCCGCCGATGTTTAAAAGGTTGCCCGAAATTACGATAAGAGAAAAATCGCAGAACAATTCCTTTCAACAACTAAGTTGGTTTTGGTCCCAACACAGCAATTATTAGGTCCAATCAAGGAGCTTTATTTTAAGGCTTATTAATGTGATGAAGGTTTTAGCTTGTAATGAAATTTTAACGGTTTCAATCCTTTAATACGTGAACTGTCTGAGTGCGCGTAGTTCAGATTGGTCGAGTCAAAAACTGAAGACGCGGAACACCAAAATTTGAACACGTAGAAAGGAAGGCAGGCGTGTTGACCGGTATTTAAATTGCGTTGGGGCAATATACGCCGCCTTTTGAATTGCATCTCCAACACCGAATGCGCAATTATTGCACGTTATATCTTGACAGCGTACGCAATATTAGAATCGTGATTTATCTCATCGATCTCTGAGGCGAACCTTACGAACGAACGATCTTAACACAGTTTCGGCCGGCTCTTGTTATAGGGTCCCTTATAATCAATGCAGGATTAGCTCGTCCTTATACTCTGTCAATTATCCTTCCGATAATCCCTTTTAATTAAGCCGCCTTTCAATTATACTCGGGTTTAATTTCCTTAGCCTTCCGAAGTTTAGATTCTCAATTGGACAATACTATTCAAGAACGGAGCCCCGTGCAAAAAGTCAATAAACAATTATAATTAATGAATTTTGTCTTGAAATAATTTTTCATAAGACCACTAAATTAGTACGACAGCGCATGTATTATACAGTCATTATTTAATTACCATCTTTTATGGCACGAGAATGTGTTTTTTGTTAAATTTGACCCGGCTGCAAAAAAGTATAATGAAGCTTATTTATAGTCGGTACCGAGGGCGTGTTGGTTATATTTCTAACCTTTGACCTTTCGTGAAAACAACCTCCGGCGTATTTCTTTAGACGTTTTCGTATAATTTGCATATAAATTCTGCGGTTATAAATGCCGTATCATTACCGTACGTCGCTTCGAATAAACGACACTGCGCGGACTGAATATTATGTATATTTTATATCATTCATGATTTCGTCAAATGTAATAAACAATTATAACTATATCTGAAGCATTAAATCACTCCCATTAACAATGAACGGGGTGGAATAAAATATAACATAATTTAAAATAGGCTAATTCACCAATCCCCAAATGATAAATATCGGATATCTTAATCTTAATCATGGGCACAGTTAGTTTTTTCTAAACACTCGGTATCTGTTCATAAACGTATTTTCGGCATATTCAATACACAAATTTGTTAGACTGATCAAAAATACTTAGGGAGCAAGTAAAATAAAATATTTTTCCATGTAAGAAACTCAAATAAAAAAATTTACTGTCCCAAAATTAACGTAGAAATACCCTCGGTATATTGAAATAAAAAATACCTATTCCTTTGCATTCTTCACGAAATAAACACTATTTTAACAACAAAAAAACAGAAATATCCGTTTACAAAACAGAAAAACAATTCTTTAGTTATGGTTAAATTTGTCTCCAACCGGGGAGAAGTATGCCCGAAAAATTTGAGGCAACAATTCTCAGTGTGTTTCGTGATCGATTGTACTTCGCCTTTCCCAAAGTACCCGTTAGAATAATAACAGTTGCCGAAATGACCGGAATAAAGTGTACAATTCAGAATAACCAGCGCTGTAATCCTACCCTTGATTCACTGACGATGGCAGCTAAACATGGAATCTAGCTAATGAAAAAGAGGTCCAAATAGGCCATGTTATTGCATTACTGTAAACTGATATAGTTGGTTTGCAGTCGTTCGGATTAGTCGTCGTTAAACGGAGAATACATGCCGAAGCAGTTATTTACTGAGGATGGCGAAGCGCCAACGATTGTACTACTGATAGGCGTCGAAGCAACTGTTACGAAGTCGACTATCGAGCCCCCTGTCATTTGTACATAACAAGCGTTAGGAATACTAAATCTGAATGAAGCACCGGGGACCGCGACAAGATACGCATACGAAAAGAACTGGAAAAGCAAAAGTAGAATATATAACGCAGAATTTTATAACACAAAAGGATGTTATCCTGACAAGGTTAAGGGAACGTACTATTTGACCATTTTGTAAATCCCAAGAAATGTTTCCTTACGAAACTTATGAATATGACTCAATGGAGTATTTACTTAAGACAGGAAAGAGGTGAAATATTCTTTACATTTTAATTTTATAAAACTATTTTACGATAATCTCTACAGTATAAAGTCTGCCTTAATCATGACTTAGGTTAATGACAACGATTAAAGAGAAACAGATGGATGGAAATATAAATTAAAATTTAATCTCCCTTCCAGCCGGTTTGACGGGAAATTAAATGGAAGTTAATACGATATAAAGTCCATCGGGGTTCTGGACAGGGCAAAAACTGAGAGTCAAAACTCATATATCAGAGAATTAACTCGGCCATAAGAGTCACCACAGATATTAATCGTGTCCTCTCGTTTAATTGGCGCGAAGATAGTCCCCCCTCCCTCGACAACACCCACAGCCATCCATACTTTATGAAGAATATAAAAACTTAACGATTCCTCTTTTTTTTTCGTCTCCCCTTTCTCTCAATCCTCGCTGCCAGAAGACCCACTCCTTTTCCCCGGGCTCTCTTAAAGCGCGACCGGTCCCAAATTGGACGGCCTCAAAAAGTCTCGAAGCAAACAACACTAACCCCTTTATATTCTCGGCTTTTATGGACCAAGCACTGGTCGGCGGTGTTTGTGACGAAACGCCGGATGATACAACCCAATTATGGTTTTTATGACTGCCGAAGCAACAGAGAAAACAAGAACCGTACTGCCCGTGAAACAATTGTTTTGAAGGCAATAAGAAATTCAAATAATTCTTAACAATAATCAAGAAAGGCAAGAAGCCTTCCTTCCGGTTTCTTTTGTTGGCGTTCAATAATTACAGCAAGAACCTTTGCGATGAACGCCATATCGAAAAATAAATTATATTATTTTCGGCAACAAGCAAACACTATACTTGCCCTATGTAAATGAAAACGATTATAATAACATGCACAATTGTAATTATCCACTCTCATGACAGCGTTTTCAATTAATTTTGAATACATATGACTTCCTAGCTAATTATATCCCACTGAGAAGGGGGATACGAGTGTAAATGAATATCAAAACATATATTATGTAAAAGATTGATTAGGTAGTACAAAGAATTAGGTCGTGCATGACGTGCACTCTTATGACATTGCGTACAGATGCTGTATATGACTGATTCGAAGTTTTTTTTTTATTATACCTACAGAAAGAACAGCCAACAAATTAACCACAATAATCTATAATAGTACTGCACGTTTTTCTCAGTCCTCTTATATAAGAATTATTCTACGACTTCAGAAACCTTACAGACATCAGAGGAAGTTGAAAAAGCAGATATTTCCGATTATATTTCGCCCGATTTTCTGTCTCCACTCACCTTAACAGCCGCTTACAACAAAACTAGGGCCTGTGTAAACATAATGGTAAGACCGGACATTGGAGGAGGCGCTGCGGCTGTGAGCGGAGAAGCGGGATGGAGTCACGCTCGAGATAAATGAATGACCTCTGACCCACTCTTAGTTAGAGTTAATTGTCACAAACTACACCAGGAATTATCCCCCGACACTGCGATATAAGTAACGACAGAAGACCGCACGAGACACATCTGCACTGCTGGCGACGAGAATTTGGCAACCATTTAAACGGCCCGCCCGCCCAATGATTCTGCGTGCAATTGTACAATTAAAAGTACAAATCAAGCTCTAACGAATTGATTCGCGAAAGGGAAAAAGTTGAAATAAAATCTTCATTGACGTTACACGAAATGCCTAGTGAACAGGCATTCTTCCCGCCTAAGAATTTTCAACGGGTGATGTCCGATAATTAACACATGGAAAAAGACTTTTCGTTTACAATCTGCTCAATATATATATATATATATATATATATATATATATATATATATATATATATACCCTTTTTTGCCTTTCCCCTTACTCTGAAAATAAAACGTGCCTAAAGTGAAAGACGTAACACCGGCGCTAATGACCTGAGAGGTTAATGGGTTGGCTTATGAGAAATAAGATTCAACATCAAACGGGAGGCAAATTGGAAAATGGACTAAGGTATACAACATCCCTTAAAGTCAAAGTAACGCAGGGTAGGAATTGCTAGTAAAGGAATATTCAGAGTTAAAAAAAAAATAGGATTTCTAAAGTACGTACAACTCAGATTATTTGACACGAACACATTAATCTCGCAAATATAGCTCATTTTGAAACACTAAAAAAAGTTCCCGGTTATGTATCACGTAGATTTTAAAGGAGACAACAAATGTTGCGTATTTTTGTGTTTTTCTACACAAATAGAACGACGAATTTGACCGAAGGCCAAGGAATCCGCATCCTTGAATTGAAAGGGGAAATACTCGCCCTTCCTTTAGGAATACAACTGGTTTTAATAGGGCGCCGGCAGTTTATATATTCGAACTTTATATGACAAGAGGAAACCGACCTCTTCCGCCGCGAACTTTACGAGAAGTGGAACGATGGGAGGAAAGAAGAATAATTATTTTGTTTGACTACGCTTTTATGAGGGGAATTCACGTCAACGCTAAAACAAGCGTAATATAGAAAAAGGCATTGTGTTTATTTTACAAAGTGCTCACACACCTTTTTATGCCGCGTTTCCTCTCGGTGACCCCAACGACGTGCAAATAGTCGCCGAGAACATAGAAACTGACACATTCTGGAAGAATGTTAAATAAAATCGCAAGACGGCGGGAATACAATTGCAAAATTAGGCGCGTGCAAAAAAATACAGCACTTAATAATGAACGCGCTAATCAGCTAAATTTCAATCTATCTTTGATATATATCCATATTTCGTATCCCTTTGTACCTAGCCCTGCACTATTATATTTCACTGTGCGAGAGAAATACGTACTTTCTGATTGCTTTAAATTGGTGTACAAGGCGCTTTAGAGTACATTAGACAAGAGCTCCTCGAAATTGGAATGATCTGTTGATCCAGTCCATAGTTAAACGCCACCGGCTCTAAGGAGGCTAATGATAATTGATTGTTTCCCGTTCACCGTGTTACCTACGGCCAAAATAAAACCCTCGGAGGATTACGGCGATTAGATCGATCCTCCTCCAACTCGGGTTCTAATTAGTGCAAATGCTAATTGGCAATCCTGCGATAATGGTCGCTCCTGTTTTAAACGAGAGAGAGAGAGATCCCATTAACGGTAAAACGGCATTTGGGATCACCATTTTATAGGAAATCAACGGTACATTTATGTTCTTCTTTCCTACTAACTATTGGGTAGTAATCACTGCCAATGGACTATCATTCAATCACGGATATTCTGCACCTTACAGGTTACATAGAACATATATGGTAGGACAGTATCGAACCATTTTTGTTGTAAAGAACAATCCAGAATGATATTACTTTTCATAACTAGTCCACAATTTACATTACGCGAAAATTTTAATGACTAATAACAACTTATACTAATATTTGAACGAAACTTTCACTATTATCTCTGAACCCTCCCGCTTGCGAAACTGAAGTTCCTGTAAAGTATCCTGGAAAATAGGTAGTCTAAGTTTTAAAAGTTCCAAGATTCAATTTCAATTTTTAAGCCCCCAAATCTTTCATTCCCCTACAACGTGTAACAGACTTTTTTTTGAAAAATGTTGATTCATTACACAAATATAAATAAATTTAGGTTCACGACAGGAAGTTAATATACTACGAAGACTACTTTATTTAAATTCAAACGAGTTGGACGTTTAGGCATATATTATATATATTAGCGTGTAGCTTTGAACCGGAACGAGAGATACATGTAGCGGAATTGGCCGATCTCCAAACATTACGAGCGGATTTTCAAAATGCAAAATAATGCAAATCAGTTACTCCTTATTCGGTTAAATTCGCCTGTCCGAATTTGGTCAGAATGCAGGGCCGGATTTTCGCCCAGTCCAACCGTAAACTTGAAAACGTTTAATCAATTACACCGCGCCTCGATTAAGCCCCCATTATTTCCTTATGTATATTGGCCCCCTGAGAAAAGACAGCTACTGGATACAATTAAGGTGAACAGAAAAAATAAAAAAAAGTTATTTAATTTATATGTGGGCAACTGCCAACCTGTTTTTAAACCGTTGGTGAAAGTACGTACGTACTGTGGTCTCAAAAATCTCGATTCGTTGCGAAATAACACTTTATTAGTTCGATTTCTTTTCACACTCGTCTCGACCGTTCAGTTTTTTGTATTTTTAACCACCTTCAAATTAAAAAAACTAACAGTGCATGCATAACGCTGTGCTTGCATAAAGAACTGAAATCCGGTCAATATTCCACTAAAAAGAACATTTCTTTAAAATAACTCATACGGAGAAAAGGGTCTATACTATACATAGTAAGATATTTTTGGTTGATGTTATACTAATGGTTGACTGTGAAAATTCTGTACCTGTACTCAGGAAAGGAAGACATCCACAAAACACTTTCATTGACTTCACCGCAACTGCAACTTCGATATATGTCTATAGTTACGAAAAAAAAATGCGAGTTCCACTATTTGAATACAAAACGTACGCACTGTCCAAATATCGACCGACGACTGGAAGAACCTCGTCTGTTTCACCACACAATCCAAAACTGGGCCGTCCGACGACGGCAGAAGCTTTTACTCCACGTACTGCCTTTGATAAAACCAAAAGAAAAAACAAAATATATAGGCCCAAAGTCAAAAATAGGCCCCCGGGTTTGTATTCTGAAGGGCACTCGGGGTCCCATAAAGTGAACTGATAGTGCCACGTGGCCTCGAGGAGGCCACTCGCGGAGACTCTTAGCAGCGCTCAACCGATTTATAGACCACCCGTCTACACAGACCACACAATTACAAGACAAACTGAACCGACAACAAATAGTCGGCCGACACTAAGTACCTACGGTACGGGTACTGTTTGTGTACTCGGACCTAGTGGTACGCACGAAATAGAGTAAAGAAACACCAAAGAGTCACGGTTACTTATCCAGAATGAAATTTCCATTATTAGGCTTAACCGGCGGAATTATTCGATCCGTTTAATTACATAAATACGGGGTCTGTGATTATGTCGTTAGAATTAATATACCACTTGGGGGGTCCGCCGGTGTTTGGAATATAATCATTACTCAGATCTCGGTCTACCGCAATCTAATTTGGCTCTAAGCCGGTTTTCTCGCCATTTTCAAAGTAGGCGAAGACACTTTAATTATTATATTATTCATAACATTATTTATTATCCTGAATATGTATTTACCGTACACAAATATTACACATATTTATACGGTATGTAATTATATTTGTCATAATTCCACGGGGGTTTATTATCGGGTATTTTAATATATTTGATTTGGTTTCGCCACGAGTTCGTAATATCGTCACACCGAGTCCTGTCTCCGCTCACAGGGCTTTCTCGGGCATTTTAATAATAAAAACGCGGTCCCTTGTGTAACCCAGGCAATGTATAGTTACATACACACACCGACATCATGGCAACAGACCAGGATCATGATGTAATGCAAAAGATATGAGCATACGAGTGCACCCTAATCCATCACAGTTAAGAATATCATCATAATTTTATCTCCACTCACCACTCTGTACGATGCACTCTGAAAAACAGAATGATAATTACGACTTTTTTAATTCTGTTGAGCTGTATTATTTTGTATATTATAATTATTATTATCTATTATTATTTTGTATTGTTGCCTGCATATGAAGTCACTTTGTGATTTTATTTTCTCATTTATTATGTTCCTTTGTTTGTTCCTGAATGCCCTTTTATTTATGGTATTTATGTGCTCTTTAAACCTGTCCGCTGTAAATAATGTATGTATTTCCTTTGCGCCCGAATGCGAACTTTTATTCGCGCAAAGTGAACATATATTGAGTTCTAAATCTGCGGTTTAATTCCGAGGAGTCTGTCGAGAAATCACAAATTGGCCGGTGCTCGTAACGTGAACGTGAACGTGAACGTAAACTTGGCTGAAGAGAGTGGTGCGGACGCCGCAAGGGGAAGGGAGGAGCGGATAAACTGGGTACAGCGAAAGCCCTAGGGAGATATTATGGGGGGCAATGGCCAAGAGGCCTTGCTAACCTTGATCAACCACAACACCGCTCGGTCGCCGGGATAGCACAACTCGCACTACTAGATAAATACAACAAACTTCTTTAGGCTTCAAAATTTCACTATTTATCTTGTACAATAGACTATCGAACATTTACAATTTCGTGTGAAATTGACACAAAATGATACGACAGAATATTCATTCGGAATTATTTCAAATTCGTGGCGACAGGTATGCCAGTTTTACAAATTTCTTTTCTTTTCTAGATGAAGAAAAATAATTTTTAATTTACGCAATGTAATAATGTTTGCAACAACGACAACAAACAGAAACTTTGTCTTCTATCGACGCGTAATTCTAGTTACAGCCACTCCTCTGTAACCATCGCAATGTTCAATACATCTAAAATATTTCGATTGTTCGCTAAACTTCAAAATTTTCATATTTCAAAAACAGAATACACACAAAATAAAAGTGCACAGGTCCAGGCGAGAAAATCAACCTTAAATTAACTTGGATATTTTCTTTCCGCACAAGCCCTGTCTTGATAAACTCAAGAATTAATACAACTTAAAATCTCCGCCTTTCCTGTAATGCAGTAGAGCGTGAAAGACCGATGACGGAACTACGAACGAAATGTGGGCGGCTAAGTTCATCGAGCCCGAACAGCTTTTATCCCGATGTAAATGCGAGGAGGCGCTCGCGAATTAATTTAATTACACTGCCATTGCCGGAGCCATTAGGCGTTATTTGGTTAAAAAGTATTACTGTGTCGCATTTACGCCCGCCGTCATTATCGTCCTCGCAAACTGAAGTCCGAAATCGAAACCCACTCACCAGGCGTATAATTCGAAACAATTCCGTTAAATATTGTAGTCTGCACTTACAACTTGTAAATAAAGCGTTCGCGACTGATACTAGTAATAACACTGTAAATAAAATTGGTTCGTATTTATCATTTTGTTGGGGGAGACTATAGAATTATTTTCAACACGTCGGAGGCTATCGAGTCAAATGAATTATGTACCATTTTGTATCTACCCGGGAATGATAAATGACAGCGAATATACAGATATAGAGACTGAACACAATTTGAGTAGTCACATAATTCTAATAAACGATAACTGAAAGTTGTAATAAATCTCTATATATTTTAGAAAAATGACTTTTTCAACACACATCTGTTCAACATCGCACAAATAAATATGTGAGCGCAATCCGAAATGGGAGAAGTGTATTAACCATCTGTATGTACATACGCCACTGTCCATAAATGGCGTTCTACCGACGGCCGGCTATCTCCAGTCGTGCTACAAGCGGGTCATATTTTTGTTCTAAAGTTATTATTACAGAGTTGAGAAATCGACATTCGGCACAGGACTCCTACACAGGAATCATTATCGGGACAACTTTTTTTCCTCTAGTTTCACAACTCTTCCCCCATCCGAGGTCGGGCTCGGGTTCCACTTTCCTTATCTCCGGGCTGTGGAGGAGTTGGGTGTTCGTGTAGAAAACTCCGGGATAAACAACTTAACACTTCGACCTCCCCTGACGGCTTAATTATACCGGCTCGAATAACACACCTGTTACATATAGACCGCGCCGTACTTAACGCCGAACGCCGAATAAGGCTTTCGATCAGTTCCAATTATCGCAGACGGGGCGACAACAATAAGAAGGCTCCAGAAAGTTTTTTACGCTAATAAACATTATACGCACACTCAAGGTTACGCAATTTATATGTACATATAATTATTGGCAATCACAGTCGACGGGCCTATTTACTTTTCATCCGGTTCAAGTAATTACGCAGTGAACGAATGAGAATGAGCGTTTTGTACAACAGTGTACGACATTAATAAATAATTTAATTTCGAGTCATTCCCTTCTATATCCTTTCTAAATTATTATGATTGATTGACGATTGTAAAAAGGTGATTGGTTTATACGCAATAACGACTATTTAGTAATTATCTAAAACTAAATTTAATTACTGTAGATTTCGTGTGTTTCTGTCTCCTCTCGCTGGTTAGGTCTTTTGCTAGATGAGACAGAAATACACGAAATCTACGTTATTCCAACCCCTCGCAGACCACAAAACAGGTGTTTTAAACTAAATTTAGTTATTATTTTTAAAATAATTAAAAATAAAAGAAACTTTCTGTTTTATCGCCCGTCTGATAGACTATTCATCCCCCATCCCCATATGACAAAAGACTAAAAGATTGTATCGAAATTCCTTTATAAATCCACCATTTCAGATAGTAAAATGATCAAGTACAAATTTTAAGTAGTAGTTTCTATCACAAGATATGGATAATCTATTTGTCTATCCATTACATTTATTGGGATATCATAATAAAGCGCTTATTTACTAAAGTAATAAACGAAAATTATGATCATAATATAGAAACAACTGAGGACCCGTCCTCGGGTCTGAACACACGAGGAAATTCGATAATAAATATAGACACGGAAGGGTATAGTGAGCCTGAACGTATGATTATGGTTGTTGGGAAGAGTACCGGGGACTATAGGGCGGAGAGATGTTTTCCTATTCATCCCTGTTATCCTTCAAGTTCTAGCAGGGGCAGCCCTTTCACCAAGGCTCCTGGGGGAGCCTTAATAACCGCGGGAGCAGTCAATTATGATTGAGGTGAGCAGCCCCATGATTACCGGGCGGTCCGACTCCACAATTAGGGATATTACCTTACCTATCCCCATCCCACTCGCTCATCGGGACAAGAAAACGGCCCCTAATACCGAGGCAACGGTAGGGGGCGGGACATTTCCTTCCTAACGGTTTCCCTTCTCCCTTTCTTAACTTCTTAATGGTCCTAAAAGCAGTAATGAATTGTAACGACAAATCTACGACGATTATCGGACTGGTAATAACAGAACCGACTTCCTCTCTGGACTATCGTCGTGGAGACGCCGCGTACGGAACGGTCAGTGAGTGGGCTAATCAAGGCCTACGCAATCTTACTAGCGATAAAAACGAAGTACGATTAATTACGACGGTGTGGCTCGCCTAAGCGAGTTTAGGGACTTGGCCAGAGTCGCAACACACTAACAGACATTGGCTCACTGAAAGCAACGTATGGTAAGGTAATCCACAGGTGAAAATCGAAACATAGGCCGAGGGATTCGTTGCGCGGAGTAATTTCGAATTGGTTTCGAGCGGTTCGAAACACCCCGGGCGTTCCCCTAATGAGGATGCCCCGCCCGCGACCCGCGTTTCCTTTTCACGAACTGGCGAAGTGAAACTTGGCGACGGGCGGGAACGTTCGGGAGTTTCCGAAATTCGGCCGGGACGGACTTTCTCGCGGTCGAAATTGGCGGTTTTCGATTAATCGTTCAAGCAATTGTCTCCAACCTTTCCCCAGACATGAGCTCAATAAGGCCCACTCAATCGTAGCACTGCAAGTCTTCCGGACAGTCACGTCCAAAAGGGAAACTGTTTCCCGTTTCGATACATTCTAAACCTTCCGTCACTACGCGTTATCCTTCAGTTACCTCTCACTTGTCACGTCTCTGCAATCCTCAGTGTAAGTGACACATCAGAACTGGAAATAATTCAGCTTTTAATAGCTAATTGATACGACACATGAATCAGGAACGGGGGTATACAAAACCTTCTACAAAAAAAAAATATGATATTTACAATTTCGAGAAATTTTAATATGAGGGAAAAATGGGTACTCTACTATAGTTCAAGCTAAGTTGTGTTATTTCCTAAATAATAAAGTGAATACTAACAATTACCCGACCGACAATTTATACAGCTTGAAATAAACGGAATTATTGGTGAATTTCATGATTTTATGAAAAGACAACGAATCTAATCTAATGGGGTTTGGTTATCAGGGTGAAAATTGTGTTACCAAAAAAACATTCACCAAGAGCGATTAAGGAAAGTAGGGAACCGGATTAAGAGCTTACGCATACTAATTATTTACACTGCGCATATATACGACAGTAACATACTCTGGCATTAACTGTGTGTATGTTCATGGTCGAGCGGAAGTGTACACTCCTCATCCTGGCCCCGCCACAAGTCGACATCCGCCGGCCGGGTTCGAACCCCGTTCAAATTACGGTTCCCTCTATTGTAAGTAGCAGATGACGAAATCCAACCGAGAGACCGTAAAGGTCAACACTCACATTCATGCAATAACCGGCGGGCGTTCGAAGAATAAGAAATGACGCCACAAGATGCTCTTATGAATTTTAAATCGGCTAAAGGGAAAAAATATAGCCATATGACAAGGGAGTACAGAAGTTTCGAGATCCCTATAACAGTAGTTCGCTGCACAAAATCCTCTGGTACGCTACTGAACGTCATACTTTGTAAATAATTAAAAAATGAAATTGTCCCAACCAGTCTTGTGTTGACTTGAATTATTCCACGATATAATGTCGTCCTAATAGGTTTTTACCTTGAACGGTAAATATTAAAAAAAATTCCTCGCGAAACCGAAAACAGAGGATAGAATTTTATGAGTTCAAAGTTGAGGCTCAAAAAACGTACTTTATACTTTTAAATTTAAAAAATTAAATTTTTATACCTCAAACAACCTCACGGAACTAGATAAAGTACTAGGATAGAGTGTTTTATTGTCCGATATTAAACGTAATAAATTTTACAAGAAATTATGAACCGTTCCACTAAACCCAACGAAAACGATTACGAGTAGCCCACTTTCGGGTAACAACTGCGGTAGTAGGTTTTTTTCTACTTTCTAAAACTCGAGTCTACAAATTTATTTAATTAAAGCCCCGGACAGATATTACACAAGAGTGAACGACCGCTCGGAGGCGATTTTCTCCAACTTAAATCTCAAATTCCTGACCTATAATAAAACACCACCCGTTCGGTTCTACCCGAAATAGATCCTGTTGGTGATCCTGCGCGGTCCGCTGGGCAGCTGGGACGTCCTCTCGGTGGCGCCTTTCTCCGCACTCAAACAGCAAAACAACCGCACTGCTCAGCACATGCACACCTCCGCTGATAACGTTTTAAGATATTCAAACCCGGGCATGCCGGGCAAAAGGGACGGGATTAGAATTTATACAACGTGCGGACGGCGCAGATGTTCGGGCTCCGCCAATGCCTGCATGCAGTACGTGCGTTCTTACCATTACTTATTGTAGTTATGGATGCCTACGCTAAATTGACACCTGCCTGGCAATGTGCAAGAAATAATAATCCAACATTTTTTTAGACAATTCTGAAATGGAAATACGATCTGAAATCAGTTTCAACTGTCTTTCCGGTAACCCAATTACTATATGCAATTAATATTATACCTGTGCCTTAACATCACATCACGTAGAACGGTAATCGCATTACAGTTCGTATATGTCCAATACTCGCGATCTAGGAATTTTTTGTACATGAATTTTGTATATTCTTAAACATTTTGGACCGACCATGTTCAGAATCGATGTTTTCACACGTTGATGACAAAAACGGACAAATCTTAAACTTTTGTTTCCCACCGTACTTAATTTCAGTTGCACAACTGTTGACATGTTCGCGGCCGAAGGTCCCATTGCGGTCTGCCACACTATTCGCAACTCATTTCAGGAAGTCTCCGTTTGTGAACGTTCTTTAATACGTGGGAAACACGCCCGAAGGAAAACTAGTGATTTTCAAGGCGGTGAAAGTTTTCAGTCTAAGCGAAAGGAGTCCAATGTGGCAAACAATTCGCCTACCAACCGCTGTCAACCCTTAATTACATCGCGCTCAAGATTTCATACTGAAATCAACTTCTCGACAAATTTGAATACACCGAATTAATCAGTTTTGGTCAAAACGGATTTTGGGATAAGGGCGCTAAAAAATGCGTTTTTTAATAAGCACAAGGTTCCGACTCCAATCCAACTACAAGTTTAAACATGCGTCATCCCACGTAATTAAATTTCACACTTTTGATACGATGATATATATTTTGTCATACGCCGATAAGGAAAAAGAATTTCACTTATTCCTAAAAGCGAGTTCGGATTAAGATAAGGATTATCTCCTTCCATATTTCCAGATAAAATATATTTACAGGTAACACAATTGATTTATAAATAATATAACGAACAGAGAAATTTAGAATTATATTTTTACTTAATCTCTAATACTGGAGCAGGCATTCCTTCCTTAAGCGCATTCAAAAATTTATTGAATAATTTTAAGTAATACTGTAATAAGTTCTGTGGTCTCAAAGAGTTTGGAATATTGTAGTATTCTCGATTATCTGTCCTTTCTCGCTGGACAGATATCTTGGTATATTCTAGACAGATTTCCGTCGCTTAGCATCTTCAGTACATGTTTCTGTCAATATCGTGGTGAGTACCGGTTCAGCAAAAGTTATAACAAAATCCTCCGCAGAGGCGAAATTGTTCAGCTTTTCTCCAATCTACCCCGACACTTATCTCGAGGGTTGGACCTCGTTTTGTCAAACTATAAATATCCGATTGTTATTGGAAGCCTCGAGGAATTTTGTCCCGCGTTCCACTTTGAACCAGGGACAGCAGTCACCTTGACCCGGCTCCTTGTACGAGCGTCTTCGGCCCAAGATCTGTATGTAACCTTCACCGAATCGAGACGTCGCGTCGTTTATCTCTAGAATGCCTCGTACTCGATGGCTCAGCATGAAGTCTCCCAGACGCCAAGGACACGGCGATTGTCCAGCGGGCCTGCACTCTCATTTTCTCCGTCGACCGGAACAATATCAAAGATTAGTTGTCACGGCGTTGCTAGCGCGTACAGTTGGAGGTTCGTAATTTTAATGAAAATTAAAGGTACAATGGCACCGGTGAAATGGCGTGTCGGTTGAACATACGAGACGACAATCTCATTGGTAAAAGTTCCCGGGAACTTTTTGAACTTTGAAGTGCTACGCGGGTGCCCAGAATAAGTCCAATGGGTGGGAAAAATGCACGATTCACGTGATTCGTTCGGTAGAGTAGAACAAATTACACAAGAGCATTTTCCAATTAACGGTAACAAGTCACGATTATAGGTGCACAGCGTAATAGAAAATATAACAGGTTTTCGACGGACAGGTATTTTTCGACCCATTCCCCCGGCGCTGTTCCGGTCCGATGACCCGATTGAGGCCGAAGATTGTTAATGAACGCAATAAGAAAGAAAAAAGTAGGGCCGGGGAGGGGCAAATTGCCCCTGGACCTGAGGACCAAGGCTCCCTTCTGGCTATTAGTACGGGATTCCTTTCTCGAGTCCAACACCTGTCGGACGCATACCGCCAGACCATTAAACACTATCGATAATACCCGCCCTATCTGGGTCAACAACGCCTCTGTACCCGGAGGCTGGGTGAAAGGTACATTGGTGCACGTCCAAACAGAGGTTTCGGATTCTCTTGGTCGTCAGTATAGGGTTGTAACAATCCCCCCTTCTCCATATTGCATTCTGTTTATGTGGCCGAATCTTTAGAAACAATTTTCTATACCTTAGCTTTTAAATTTCTCAGCTGGATACTAAAATACCACACTTGCATTACTATAAAACATTTCTTAGCGATAAAAACAAGGGTGCCAGGGGGGAATCGGCGAAGAACGCGAAATGCGACCGTATAGTAAATAACAGCTTCGGGTTTATGCTATCTTTGAAGAACATCTAAGAAGCTTGTTGGGCTCGCGTGCATGCATGCACAGCTCGCGCGCAGAAGACGTACACGCCACGCTATCTCCGACATAGACACATACATTGACCTTACAGACGGGAAAAATCCGTTATAATTCTACGTTGGGGAGAGCACTCCATGTTCCGTGATTAAATCTGCGAGTAGAACCCGTTCTTTCAGCGGTGGTAAATTGTACGCACGGTTTATTTTGAATAGCTGACGTGCACGATTTTCAATTACCGTTTCAAAACGCAATTTCGTTCTATTGGTTATTGGTCTTCTTGTGAAAAAACACCGCGATGCTGTACTAACGAATGTCTGGCGTAAAAGGAAGGAAGTTTGTTATCAGCGGCGCGATTTCCTATCTTCCGAGGCTTTCTTTTATCTCGGGTGGCTAAACGGTTTCCAACCTTAACTGGGCCTGATTCAAACCAAGAGACATGACCGATAGCAGAGCTACAGTGAAAGAAAAGAGGAACATCATGACGAATGCGATTTCTACTGTCTCCGTATACAAGAGGTGGGACGTACAGAAACATCCGTAAAAATAATAGCTTGTTTTAATTTGATGTCACGACTACAATTTTCTAAATTATATTTAGCGAGAGTGCGATTTGATAAGACAAATGTACTTTTGACGGAGAATGTGGGAACTGGATAGTTTGAATGGAAGGATTTACGTCGCGAAGCTGCTAGTTCACGAAAGAGCGGAACTTCCTAATCGGATTGGATTATGCGGTTAGAAACATAAGTTGGGGCGTTAACGGCTTTACGAAGGATTGAGGATTCGAACAGTTGAATTTTATAGGAGATAGAAAACTCGGTGGCTTGAAAAATTAATACTGCGACAAAAATTATTACAATAAATCTTCCGATTTAATTGACATGTCGAAGTTGTCCATCTCGTTTGGCCGGCTGCTGTTTTTTTTGGTACAATCTATCGACAATATGCGCCAAATTAATTGGACGAACTTCTCCTTAGGAATAATGTCCTCGTACTGCAAACAGTACGAGTTATCTCCGAGCGGCACGACGGTCGTCATAAATCCCACTGCGATATTTAATTACAAATACGCCGCTTTAGTTTTAATTAAGATCCCAAGGTGAAAGTACTTGCGGCGCTCAAGCACCTTCTGCAGGGAAACGGGGGTATGATTTCATCCTTATTCGAGGTACTCGAGGCCTGAGACAAGTCTCTTGTTTCTGGGTACAAACGCCGGCTGAATGCTTGAAAGCGTAATGTTACCTGCAGAAACCCTCGCCCCCCGCTCGCCAACCGAGAGCGAATATCAACCTAATTTGCATAACAATACGGTCGGCGCCCGAATCCGGTTGTATTATTAATGTACAACGTTTTATTCGTTCCTACTATCCAACATACGTGCAATTATCGTTTTCAACATCGAAATTTTGCATTAACGAAGGTTCTAGTTTTGTTGGAGTGTTAAGCTCCAGTGTAATAAAAAATCAAAATTTCAGTTTAGTTTTAGATATCCTGAACAGATTTATAACAAGTGGTGATAAGATTTTGTTCAATAGTACGCGTATTGTACTGTACAATATTCACAATTTATAGGAAATTCAATTTTGATTCAATATCGAATCCCATGACGTTTGTTCTTGATGAACGAGCTCTTAGAAATAATAATTCTGGGGTTAATCGGATTACATTCCATGGATTCAAATAATACGAATTTTAATTGAAATTTAAGCACGCTGGAAAAATACTTTATTAGAGTACTACGGCTGACAGTTACATGGCCGATATTTTATGCTAGACGCCGGCCAACGTACATATTTCATTTCATTACCGGGCAAACGTTCTATTATTCAAAAACAATTGCACATTCGGGATGAAACATCACGTTAAATATTCGGGGCTCGGTCGCGAGCTGAAATCCAAAACATCCTCCGAGAGATTTAATGTCGCGAAGCTCCCGACGTTTTTGTTTTTTTTTTATTTATCGTCTGGCCAAATATATCCAAAGTTACAAATGGATAGCCAAGGGTTTGGGCATTGGGCGGGGGACCTCGTTGTGAAATCGATTCACGACGTAAAAAGGGAAATTTTGGACTAATGCCGGCTCTGGAAAGGAAACCTCATAAATTTATCTATAGTTCCCTCTCTCTCTCTCTCTCTCTCGCTACCAATCTCAGCACGGTCCAGGGGATTTTCCCCATAAGATTTAAGACTTCCCGTGGATTTTCGGGCAAGAGGGAGAGGTAGAGGAAAGGGAAAAAGAAACGGCGGTTCGAATATTTATATGATAATGATGTTATCCTGTCGTCCGCGCTGTCTGATCGCCAACCGATTTGTCAACGTTAACAGTGTACCGCATAAAACAGGACAGTCATATAATTTAGTGTTGTACATTCGCGGAACATTATTTATATTTTACCCTGTCGAAATATCTCTGAAATTAATACCTTGGATTAAACCGGCTTTAATTTTCCGCATTATTTTTCTCCAGAGTATATTTTCTTAGCACTAAAAGATCATTCAAAAACTTTATTTGCCCATTTATATAAGAGCTGGTCGTCAATATGTATAGTCAATGTACTTATACATATAAAAGTGATTGTATTGACATATACAAAAATTAAACAATAATAAAAAATATATATACTGCAAAATCTGTACCCTGACAAAGACGATACTCCAGATATTTACTCACTAATGAACTCAAAAAAGCCTACTGAAGATAAACCAAACCAACATGTTGATAGTGGTATCGTAAATTGATATAATTATGATACCTATAATGATAGATAAATCGGACGAATTCTTCCAATTGAAATAATTGTCTATAAATAAACACAAAAAGTGGCAAATGTTTTAATTTTCTCGATTATTATGTATTAATATTATTTTTTTGTATTATGTTTGTTTTACATGAACAGGCATTAAATTAGAAATCGCAGCTCACAAGAACGAGGCGTAATTACTCCAATGAGTATTATCTATTATACGGGATCACGTTAAAGATGTTTAGTCCATCATTTGGAGTGAAACGTTACAATTACACTTATTAGACTAGAATTTCATATTCGGTTACGAGCATATTCACTTTTTTTTATTTCAGCGTAAATTCAGGTTTTTATTAATCATGGGGGGAGAAAGCTTTCACGGAGGATTTTCTCAGCTACACGTTCATCCTGTAACACTCAAGCGATTCGAAATTCCAAGAGAGACTGGGCTGAAATTAAGAAGAAAGTGTGATATTCATTATATTACTGAGTGGATGGCACTGAGGACGGCGGAGCGACAAAACTGGTCAATGCACGTGTGTGTGCATATATAAAATGGCGCTGACTGCAGATGTTTCGAATTGAGAAATTCTCCACAAACACGGAAAACTTTCGGGGCGAATATATCCCAAGGCGAAATCAAGAATGTAAAAGAAACATTTTTTCACCGGCCCTGAAGTTGAGAACACGTGGACCATCGCGCATACTTAACACCCTACACGGAATATCAGGCCGGCTGGATTTTTACAAGGAAAAAAGAAAAAGGTAAAACCGCGCCGCTATATAAAAGGAACGGTTAACGCATTCAGAGCGCACCCATTGCTCTCCCTTTTACAGTTGGGACTTTATTTTTTTTTCAACTAACTTTCGGAAAAAGTAATTTTCCCATGTTCGGAATAAAGGAAAGAACAAAATACTTTATTCCCCCTTTTGAAAACAGCTGAAAATAGTCTTAATTTATTTTTAACCCAAACATAAGGTCGAACTATTTTTACTACGTTAACATATTTATAGGAGATCACTTTTCATTTTCAATACTGCCAAGATATGTTGGAAAAAATAGAAATTGATTTATTGACCTTATGCTTTAATCGAGCCGGCCGAAAGACGACATAGATAGATTATTGATAAAACATATTTTTTCGTTGAAGAGACGTTGAAGTAACGCGGGGGGACATCAGTTAAGACCCCCCCCCCCCCACTTCGTGTATGCAAGTCATGCTTCGCAGAATCCCAAAATCCGTCCGAACTGTTAAAATACTCATTGACCGAGAACACGATCATTAGACCCTTCCAATCTAGTTTGCATGAGCAAATAAATTATCCCCGCCCATCAACCACGGGGGGGTATACAACAACGGGCCCCGTTAACCCACAGCGGGCGCTAGGGGGTAACAAATTACCGTCCGGTACCGAGAGTTAACGACACAGTTAACCGAAATTCCTCAACGTCTTGTTAACGGCAAACAGGCGGAATTAAAACGCCAGGGCCGGAACCGACCCCCGCGTGACGTCTACTGAATATCAATGTTAAGCCCGGTCTTGTTCTAAACCCACTTCCTACAGTCGCCGATTAAACTAACAATGAAATATTTGTAATTCACGCTTCGTAAATTCGGTAACCCATATAACTAAACGGCCGTAAACACATTGTGAAACTTATTTTTGCAGGCGTTTTTTGAATTTTGAATATTGATTTCAATAAAACAGACGAATCATCGGTTTGATTAGCTATCGAACACTTTGACGTTCATTCTATTAATTGTAATTTATTTCAGGCACCTTAATAATTACGCTCTCATTTCTGACACTATAATTCCAATGTTCCCTTTCTGTATAGTAGATTCCGTGTATTCTGTTGAAAGGGAGAAATTTTCAGCGAGAGGGTTCGTCGGCTCACCAGCAGGCGTTTTGTGGATTGTTTCCAACTAGTTGAATTTTTAGAGCGTTTCGACCGAATTTGGCCAAAATTCAAGGCTGCCGCGATGAAAGAATAAGATCCAAAGGCGTTCTCCTCCGAGCTGCACACGCAAACCCCCGACCCGTTAACCAACATGCTATATATTATTCAGGGCATAGCTATCGATTCAATCCACATTCAATACTTAGCAGGCACAAAGTTTAAAAAAGACCAAACCTTCAGAAGCCGAATTATAGCGAATGGGGGATGTTGATTGAAACAATACATTAATTAAAATGATGTATTAACAAAATAAATTGGAACATAGCTATATTCACTGCCACAAGAGAAACCACTGAAATACACCAGTCATAAAAGGATCATTTGTAATCGAATTCTTGATTATGAATTTGTAAATTTTAGGATTGAAAAAGAAGTTCTGTGCTAAACTATATCAACAAATATGTCATCATCATAAATCTAGAAGATCGCGTTTAATATTATTATAAATTTTAGAATTGCCAGGGCGCTTATCATATACATCATGGGACACAACATAAACCCCGTTAACTTGGGATCTATAATCATGGATTATGGACTGTCTATCCGATGATTTTCGGACATTATATCGCTGTGAGGTCATTCGTATGGTCACAAGTGGTCATGAGTCATAGGGTGTGACTGACCTCTGCTGGTCAACCTTAGGGGAATATAAAAAAAAATCCTTAAACCCACTCGGAGAGTTCCCAAATCGGGAGTAGCGTGCCCGGCCGACTCCCACGGGACCGACAACCCTTTAAATCCGGGAAGTATCCCTCTGCCCACGCGTCCAACGTCCCACTCTAAAGGTACCGCTTTGTTAAATGGCACCGAGAGCCACCGCTGTATATACCTCGTATGCGCCCGAGAAATGGTCTTCATCTATAACATTCGTTCGATATTCAACTCAGAAGTTTAATTGAAATAAATTCCTCCACCGGGGATCGAAGCCAGGTCGACAGTATCGGGAAATCGGGATGTCAGGATATATATGAAATTTATTTGTTCTTTATAAAATTATGAAAACACGTCGATGAAATAGTTTTAAAGGTAGCCTATTATTTTTGTATAAATCACAAATTTTAAAGAAGTCAAATTCCATTTCAGACATTTTTTAAAGGATTCATTCACAGAATCGTCCATGGAAACACTTCTGTACTCTCCGGAAAGTGAAATTCACTGAGATACAAACTTTAATCGAACGGGCAGAAGTCCTTTCTTTCGGCGAGGACCAATTTTAAAAGCAATTTTGTTGTAATTCTCAGTTTCACTTGGACTATTTTACAGGTCGACGGTATCGAACGGCTCCGGTCGGTCGAGCGGACGTCGCATTGGATCTGAATCGTCGCAGAACAGTTTTTCTCTTCCTCCTCACTTACCCAATTTTCCGGTAGCAATTACGCTGAATATTTTTCGGAATTCCCGCGGAAGTTCAGTAACGGGACTGAAAATAAAAAATATAATATATGCTGTCGGACGACGTGTTGGTTGGGCAGTAGCTATTAGCGACCGAAGTCGATATCGCCAGGGGCAACTTGTTGGGTCACAACAAGTAATAATAACACCTTCAACAGCCGGGGACTGGCCCACTTCTATTCGGAGTGGAATGAATAATTCCACAACGTAAAACCGAGTCCCCCCGTTGTATTTTTACGTAACGTTCAACTACGGAAACCAACGGGACGAGAACAATTAAGAGATTCGTATCTCATTAATCTTCCAGAGCGCAAAGCTCCCCTAATTGGCCTACTGAAATCTCATTCGACGAAAATGTGAAGCTCCGCCTAATTTCGTCTGAATTAAGTTTAAATATGCTTTACCGGAACATAAATATACAAAGAGATTTTACACATTAGTTCATCTGGCAACATTATTTGAATAAGGAGCAGAACAGAGATTAAATTATTCGATTTAAACTTACAATTTAAATATTTGAACACCCAATTTACAGGATACTAAGTTTTGACAGGCGTACCTATTTAAATTGCTATATCTTTAAAACAACGTACTCCCACCCTAATCGTGTCAGTATATTTGTAAACGTAAAAAAAAATTCTTTTCGACAATGCCAAGGAACGAGTGCGTTCAAAAGTTGGGAAAATCTAAACGAGAGAGGAAAGCAAGTGATGAGACAGTACGGGCCCAACTTATCCAGTACTAGAGTACCGAGAACGCCGAACAAAAAAACCCGCAATCCAAAATCCAGTTCGAACACGTCCACAGCCCATGAAGGCCTCCGTTCCCTGCAAGTAATTAAATTAGCGCTTTGCAGCCACACGACTAGACCATTTCAACCAGCAAATAGTTGTCTTCCGCTTCAACCTGACTGAATAATCGCCATTTTTTTTCAAAATCATCAATAATTACAGCGGATATGTTTAATTCAACAAGAGATTAGTTCACAATGTATCCAACCCCACCCAACATAGGCATTCCGAACTTCTTTTACAGACGACTTTCAGTGCAAACGAGAAAATTTAGAGAACATCGGGTTCTTAAGTGGACGTTTATTAGACGAAAGATCTCAAAACCGCCTCAAATAAATAAATGGCAGTACAAACTTTTGGTAGAGTGGCCCAAATATTCCATCAAAGTCTTTCAAGAACTAAGACTCCTGTCAAAATCACTTTCCAATCTAACTACGAGTGTTTACTCAATTTCTTAGCTCCTTCATCGAACAATATCCGGACGGGTATCCTTGCGTGACCGCCTTTTGGATACCAATTCGGCAATTATCCACAGAAACGCCCCAAAAGGCGTTTTCTGCAACAAGTATAACTGAAACACTATAATATAATACAGGCTGACATTATAAGTGTGACATAAATTGAATAATGAATTTTTCACATCTTCAAAACGTCCGATGGAAGTTAATATTTGAATAACAAATAATATTGAAAATATAAAAAAGCGTTTACTCTCTCATCGTAACAAAGGCCTAAATCCGTTCCAATTATTTCGAACCCAAATTGGTGGTTTCGACGGCCAAATCTGGGAGGGTACGGGCCCGAGTCTCCAACCGCCGGGACCAATAATAAATGGCAAGAATTCAGAGCGACGAGGAAACAATAAAAAGAACGCAAAATAGCAACAAGAACGGACAAGAGACAAAGAAGAGGGAATAAGAAATAAAAGAGGGAGACGGAGGGGAATTCGTGACCAGAAATCCAATTAGTTTCGGCAGACCCGATCGCACTCCGCCATCTCTCCGCCCCGGTTGCCCTCGCCCAGCTGGACCAATTGTTTCTCGGATTTGCTCTGCATCCAAACATGTACATATACACTCGACAAAGGAACACTCGAGGAACAGGCTAAAGATACTGGTTCAACGCCGCTATAACCCGTTTTCTGCAGCACGGTGCATATAGAAATGTAAAAATAAAGTCTGCAATCGCAGATTCTATTCCATTTCATTAGTCAGATTAGCGAACCGCCCAATCTGATTTGTCTCCCTAAAGACAAACGGAAAACTGGTGTATCAGGTCCTAGAAAGTCAAAATTGAAAACGTTCATTTAGGAAAATAGCCCCCCAACATGAAATATATGAGGACAACGCAAGATTCGGAACAACGATATTTAAATTACATTCAATATTTATTTCTCTATAACAACAAAACTACTTTCGTGCAAAGACCGTAAATGTAACACAAAACAGTAGACGTTACTGACTGTGATGTAACCCATGGGACGTGGAAACACACTGTTAAATATTAATTATGAAAATTAATTACTGTTAGCCTTATCGAGGAAGGCCATTATCATCATCAAAAGGCAAAATAACATTAATTAGGTTTCTGCTTTTCTAGTTCACTATGATATACTTCGTACGTTACATAGTTAGTTACATTTAACGTTGTGAAAACATTTATGTATATACACACATTCAAAATGTTCATGTGTACACTGGAATGACTTATTACAAATAATATCTGTTAAATTGTGTTTTTCATTTCTCTAATGGAAATATTAAAAATATTTATTATTTTCTGTTTTTTATTAACCTTTCCGTCGTTATTGATCCAAATGGTGAGTTTTTCCTCAATACTCTAAACGTAACAAGAAATAAGATTAAACCGTCGAAATAGAGCCGTTCAAGTTTTATTTATATCTAATCTTAGCCCATATTTGAATTTGAACTGATTGAAACTCAGAGGTATTAAGCAATCTTCGATGACACTTCTAACTGAGAAGCAGGTTTGCCATTTTCAACAAACGTCATATTACAAGGGAAAGTGTGGGTGGAAGGAGGGGCGTAGCCGACAGACAACAAATCCACAGATAACAGCTAACAGGCTCGATTAACAGAAACAGCGATAACATAACCCATATACTGACAGGAAATCATATGTTTTTTATCCGATGGAATAGTTGTACAGCGACACACGAGTCGCAAATCATTTCAAACTATGTTGCACAATAACTTCAGGTTTAAAATGTTACAAATGTATACAGTATTTATGTTTGTAAGTTACACATGAAACATAGTAACAACGACGGTTCATATTCAACACTTTAGATTATACGTTTTACTTTGATCGGTAATTAAATGTCGTATTACAAGGACTTTTTCAAGCACTTTATAGGAATGATTTGTCAGAGGCGTTGAATAAAGGGAGACTAGACTGGACATTAGATAGGTATGCAGAGCAGGCCTGAGTTTCAGATTAAATGTCGTCAGATTAGGTGAAGAGGAGAACCGAGGTGTTAGCTCACGAACTCCGCTATGCGCTTGCCAAGCGAAAAATTGGCCTTTAACACAGTCCAACCGAGTCGCAAGCAAATTATCATCCAGTTTATTTACACGTTTAAACATATAAATGTTTTAATTATTATATCATTAATGTAACACAGAGAAATGTTTTCATGGCAGGTCAAATTGGATCTCGAAATAGTGAATGAAAAATAGTGGGGGACAACCCCCCCCCCTCAAACTACACAAGGGGGTGAAGAAGAAGCGGAGAACTGCACGGAATGCGAGGAGCAATCGATTCTTGAAAAGAGGGGAATAGAAAATTAGATTGGTGAAACGAAGTAGGTGAGAGCCTCTCTCTCTCCCTCTATCTCTCTCTCTCCCTCCCTTACTGTCTATCTCACTCTCTCTCTCTCTCTTTCTTAGTCTATATTGAGGACCCGTTCCAGAAATACTTGGGACCTCCTGTCTACCACCACCGGCTTGTCTCAGCCACCGGCTTCTATCACCACAACTAATCATCAGCAGTACTATAATCAGGTCGTGAACACAAGATTTCATTATATTATTAAATCATCGCCGTAAATTAAATAAAAATTATATAATTATATACCGCCACTGTGGAAATCTTAGCCTAATGTTATTTGAATGAATGCGATACACCGAATCATTTTTTGAAAAATTACATTTAATTTTCAGAAGAATATTGAAATTTTATTTTTCCGAATAATCTACCAGTAAGATTACAATTAAATATTGGTGGCAGTTTGATTTAAGTAATATCAAAACCAATAGAAAGATCTTAATGTACATTCATGTATTCATAATAGCAGAAATCGTATATATGCGTGCGTGGCTTTGACGTCAGAAAAACAATTCTGAGAAACAGATACCAGAATTAATTATGATTTTCATTTGATTACTCTTAATTAATATAGCTCGCAATGGTGAAATTGCCACGCGATCATCACTCGTTAATGCATCAAAATTAAAGCCTTTCGCCCGTATACAAATTTTACGCCACCCGCTCAACAGGGACTATTTTCGCTGAGCCTCTTACGCTAATCATTTTGTAAAAAATTATTCGCCCAAGGACATACCAAGGGGCGAATAGCTGAAACTATTTTAGTTTAATAACAGCCGTGAATCTCAATACCCCTAGCAGTCCCTATAATTCTACGTGCCCTCTATTAGAAGAATCGCTCCACTCCTATTAGGACAGTGATTGCCGGCCACTTAAACATTAGGCCATTAAACAATCTAAATCTTAATAAGAAATAGAGTTATAAATATATTTTTAAATGATATTCTAGACTGTTGTCACACGTCTAAACGCCGACTTCCTTTTCAGGACGTCTATTTGAAACAATACAGAGGCGATAGTAATTATAGTCAGTCTTAGAGACGAATTAAACTAGTTTCTTCCTGCTAGTCTACTCCACCGACCGCGTTTGTGATATTAAGATAAGAAGCTAACAGAATAAGTTTAATACAACTTTAGTAACAGAGAAAACTTGAGGTCGTTTAAACCATTATCAGATAATTTACTAGAAATTAGAATATATTGCGGTTGGAAGGTAAGAACGGATGTTTCTAATTATCCAGCGGGGTTATATGGTTGATTCAACCCACTGATAATTTTGGATAAATCTAAAAATCAAAGTTATAATCAACTAACTTAAATAATGTTATTGAATGAATAAGTGCCCTTGTCAATTTTTTGTGTCAAACTTGAGTCAGAACTTCATTCAGCCAATATTTATTTCAAAATCCATATATTTGGTCTTTTATCTTCTATTTCGCCTTCCGCTCTTTTGCCAACTTCCCAACTGTAAAGAAACTGAAACGCACAACACAGGGACGATATAAACTAGGCAACTTAAAACGGAAGGGAAAATCAAAAGGTTTCGAACACACTCATAAATTTTTCTTTTTTAAGACCTACAGAACACCTTATTACCGCGTCTCCTACCGAAGATAAAGTTTATTCTTAGACGTGGCACAGAAACGCCCCAGCCACTAAGGGGCGAGGTGTACAGGCACACGGAGTAATATCCATTTCATCCGAAAACAAAGAAGAGTTTTAAAACTGACAACAAAATTCGGGCCTTTCGGGTCATCGAATTTCGCGTCGACATTCCGCGATGGTTGAAGATTCCATCTTCAATATTCACTATTTTATACGGTCAATTTGGTTTTGAACGATAGTTTTCTGTAACCTAAGATAAATATCTAGGACTCCTCTAAATTTCGGGACAGATTATTGAAAGCTAAAACCCTAATATAACAACAGTATAATACGTTAACCGAATGGACACGTGCAAAAAATAGACCGATAATTTCAATATTTATTGCGTGGTATTAGATCTCGATTTGATGCGCAAGGTGCTTTATAATGATTCTGAGAAAACGGTATCTACAAGTTGCAAGCTAGCAGGGGCTTCAGAAACTTGGCGCCGGGTCACGTGTGTGTGTGAAAGTGTCTGCGACAAGCACACACGGGCGCACACCCGGATATCCTGCGGGATGGCCGGGACAACTCCCATCAAAGTTTGATAACGGGGAAACTGGGAAAACGGCTACCGTGAACTCTGTTAACCTACCACGTATGTATCGCCCTTAAATTATGTATTGGCAGTGATGAAGGGACGGAGGGGGGGCAAGTTTTAGAGGGCACGGTTGGGAACAAGCCAAGGGTGGAGCCCTATCTAGGTCATGTATAAAAGCCATTTCGTTAATCAGTTAACACTGAAGACGACAATATTAATTGAATAATTTTTGCGCCCAAATTTTTCGTCGAAAACTTGCTCGCTGACCGCTAAGGAAAATATATTTTCAATAGGTATTCTGAAAATAGATTTCAGAGAAAATTCATTTCCTACAGCAATATTGATATTATTTTTCAAATAATCTACTCTTCATATTAAAATTAAAAATAGGTATTACGGATTTATCAGAAAATTTCAAGATCTTAACAGCATCATATGCATGCGCGCGTGGCTCTGACTTCAGAAAGATAGTTCTGAGAAACAGGTACCAAAATTAATTATTATTTTCATTATATAAGTCTTAATTAATACAACTCGTAATAGAGAACTATCCACGCAATAATTACTATCACAATATCTATATAGATACTACAGGTTGACACCTGAGAGAATACGTATGCCGATCTCAATTGGGACGAATGTTGCTAAATTTCGCTCGAGTAAATCGAAGAATATATAATCAGCTTTATAACTGTAACCTATCCGCTTTGGGACCGGTCTGGATCTGGCTTTTCGCCATCGTCAAAAATATCAGAACCGACAATGTAATAAACAAACAAAATCGGATCCGAGACAGAAGCCAAAGTTACTAAAGTCCACGATATCGAACATGTAACCTTATATAGAAGAACTGGGCGTATTGAATGAGAATACTGGCGTAACAAAATAAGAAATTAAGAAATTTTAATATAGTATTATGTGAAATTTCACAATATAAAACTATTCTAATCATCCAGCTAATAAATTAAGCGTAATTTTTATTTCAATTTAGGTACCACTTTATTTTTATGGCCGAGCAGAGGCGGGGGGAATTGTACTACATTCGGTTCATAAAGGGGCGCTATATTTCTTTCAGGGGTTTTTCTTTGTCGGCGAAACGGGACAGAGAAAAGCCCAGGGGAAAACTCAACAGAGGCGGGGCCTCTAAATTGCTCGGCCCTCTAGGCCCAGCGACCATACTTCATTCCTAACAACAGCAAAATATCAGGGAAAATGTGGGCAGATATCAATCAGGTCGCAATGGCGGCCGAATATATATATATATATATATATATATATATATATATATATATGGGAAAAAATTCCGCAAATAAACTAACAAATAATAACTAATTACTGTTATAAAGGGTACATATACAAGTGAGACCCCGCAGATATGTTGAAAGACCTTCTTTCAAATTTCAACTAGTAGCGTACAAACACACTGTGAAATCTTGGTGCACACGAAACCTCTACAGAGGGTTATTTAACTTTATATTGTTTTAATTTACAATTATTCAATGTAATATTTAATACGACTGACATCCAAGTCGGTTCAGACTCATTTCCATAACCAGTTTGGAAGGAATTTCCTCCCGAATGAATCCTTTATTATCAGATATAACATTAACCGAATAAGTAAATGAAACGATGGTATGAAAACGAAAACCGGGTCAACGGGGAATCAAAAATCGTCGTTTTTAATAATACGCGATTAATTGGGAATTATCTGTAATGTCAGTCCGTGTATCAAATTCGGAGAGATAGATCGACCTCCATAATTGCCGAGCGTGTAGTGAAGCTATTTTTTTAATAAGCCCGACAGGTAAAACGGTCGAACTCCCAACCTAATAATTTATCATAGTTTAATGTCAGCGTGGCTCACCGGGTGCAGGAATCTCAACCTCCTCTTAATTGGCAATCTAGTTTCCTTACCTAAAACAGAAAGAAAATAAATAATTATTACTACGCTCAAATTTCAATTTGCAATAACCAATAACAAACAAATTTTTAACTATAACTAAAATTTAAATTTGAATATTAGACAAGAAGGAAATGTTAATTTTTTGTTGCGCTTTGTCAGGTATTACTTCCCACTATGCTTGAGAAGTTTTTTCGTTTTCCTTTATTCTATTTTTCAAAATAATGCAGGTTATGAAAAACGAAAAACTGAACAAACCACATTAATTGTTACTGTAAATTACACAATATTAACAAATTTATAG
The DNA here is from genome assembly GCA_019843655.1 of Lethocerus indicus. Taxonomy (NCBI): domain Eukaryota; kingdom Metazoa; phylum Arthropoda; class Insecta; order Hemiptera; family Belostomatidae; genus Lethocerus; species Lethocerus indicus. Next base: position 15,039,184 of record JACDQD010000009.1, on the reverse strand, counting down.
CTCTACCCAAAAACCGGCCCAAAACCACTACACACTGGCTCTATATAATCCGAAAGGATATTAAGGACAGTTTTGTATTGCAGGTGTTGGTGCAACATTGGAGTTGGTGGAGGAGGCCGGAACGCGTTATTGCGGGTTAGCCTAGCCGCGGATAGTAAGGCACAGATTGAGAAGGCCCCCGGGGAGCTATTAAAACTGTGCAAGGCAAAGTATCGGCGGGCCCCCACCCCCTCACCGTACACCTGGGACCGGCGGTATAATTTCCAGTTATTCTGAATTATAACCAAAGTTGGAGAGCGAGCCGACACAACTCGGGACCAATTTTATTTGCGCCTAACGACCCGCAATTGTTCCGTAACTCTGACTGCAGTTTAAAACGCGAAAAACGATCGAATATCCGCAACGTAACGCCATTAAGTTATTTTCGACTGCACCTATGCGGTACTATTGTTTTGAAAAGAAAATTCGATGTATTTGGAAAGAAGAATTACCCATTCTTCCCCGTCCTACCATTGGACCGCACTGGTTAAAACAACAGTTCGGTGCTACAGTGCTATATGCAATATTATATCCGGGATTTTATAACTTAGTCGATTGTTTTATCATGAGGTCGTGGGGAGTGGCGCGTTTAGAAATATATCGGGCAGCTGGAATGTCGAATCGTCGGCGGGACCAACGAGATGTCCACGTCGGTTTCAATACTATTTTGTAAATTGTGAATTTGGTTAGCTAAGGTCAATTTCGAAGTCCGTACTAGTAACGGCTTCAGTAGTCCTGAATTCCGATTGGAGTCGGTTCTTTTGAGTAGAATGATCCTATTTCACAACTTAGCGGACTTCCTTCCTACCTGACGACCAAATGATAAACAGAACTATTGAGCTGACTCGGGAATTAGGTAGAATCTTTGAATGAGGACTCAGGGGGGTTGGTTAGAAGCGGCTGTTTACAGGGTCAACATTGTGCCCGTCGCTAAGCCAGCTCCCTTTAACCCGTCTAACCTTTACTGTAGGGACGGACGAGGCCAGAGAGGGGCGGGTCTTCAGGAACGGAGACGACTTTCTATATAAGGACGGCATTTCGGAGTTTACTGCCCTTCATTGTGGCCCGGCTTTTATCGTCACGAGCCGGGCTGTGCGCATCCCCAACGAGTAAAAGCACAAATCCGCGCCAATACGGCTCGGAAAACTGAATTCTTTACGTTCGGGATTCGCAAAACGGAAAAACGTATATTTATATTGAAAGATTTTGTCGGAAAGTGTCTAGCTATATTAACTTTGATCATAAAGAGAATTAACTTTTCAATTTTCGTCGTGCGATGTGTTTTCGTGGTTGCTTTTGACATATCTAATAAGCCAGTGATTAGTAAACAGAAAATAACATGAACGACGGTTATAACCAACCGGAATAAATATATTATAACTTCACACATAGACAAGTTTATTTCGAATATTCAAAAGCGTCCCTCTCATGTCTGTAAACTGAGACATCTAACGTACCTGAAATGCCCGACATGATAGTTTCTAATACATAAACGGACCTGTGCTCATTTACTTTCGCCTAGGTTTAGTTGAAATTCACCAGATCTCACTAGTTAATTGACAGTACGAAAACGTCCACTATATATGCGTTGAACATGAAAGGATTTGATTCACGTTCGGGACTCATGTATTTTATACACGATGGTTCACTTGGATGGGCCGTGTCCGGAGCGGTTCTTAACTGAAGCATATATCACGCCTACAAAAGATTCATATCTGGGGCCCGGATGTGAAAGGGGCCTTTTCATGGGGCCACCGCCCCACATGTACTGTGTGCGTACACCACCGGCGTCGGACACCACATTTTAACGGTCCCAAGAGTACATCCGATACAGCAATATGTGGCTCGTAAACAGGAGTACGTTTTTCGAACAGCTTTTGGAAATGTATAAAATGCAGGGAAATAAATACCGGCGGTAAATTGAACATCTAAAATACGATCGGGACACGGAAGCGGACGTGACACAATCAATCGACGAACAACAAAAGAATTATCGAAAAAGTTTATTTCGAATATAACACGAATGCAGGCGTGTAGGCACGAACATAAAGAAAAAAATATTTCAGTCAACCTTAACTGGGTTGGTTTCTTATATCTGATCTTAAAAGTTATTCTCTTACGGCTGGTGCGTCGAAAAGTGTGACCAAAACAATACACAGCCGAAAAGCAGGCTGAATACGTAAGAGGGAGCCGGACAATTGGGGTCACGGAGATCCTGCATTGGGGCCCCTTATAAGGTTAACTGGTAAAACGGCTATTGTAAACGGCGGCGGCATGCCCATAATTAATACAAATGGACGGACTTGGATGATAGAGACGTGGAATTGATACTAGAGGACGGGGTTGAACATTTGAATGGTCAAACGTACGTGAATGTCCGAAATGCACATAATACATCGAGGTAAAGTGTAGGAGGAAAAACCAACTTCGAACAAACCAAGGTTTCAATAAATCACGTTCAATTTGTCCTTCAAAAATATTTCATTTACACCATCCTAAGCAATATTTATTTCAAATGTAATACCTTTCAGAGGGCAACAACCTTTTTTCATATTAACGTAAAAGCCCTTTAAAAACAGCCGGACGTTCCACAAAAAACCATCTGTAGTTCGTGACAACCCAATTCTACAAAAGTGGAATTATACAATTGAACTCATTAATGAAAATTGTAATCCAATAGTGGTTACCCAGAAAACACATTAAGGTCACTTAAAAAACATTTAAAGTTTTCCGCCCTTTTTAACAGGAAAGGACAGATTAAGAAAGGAACGGTAATAGGCACAGTTTTACAGCTGGCATAATAGAATAGAAGCGCCGTAGTAGCCGGGAAAATTGACTTAGTCACACAGCATCCCACCACAAGTCAAGTTTTCAGAATTCCTCACCGGTAATAACGGACTAATGGCGGTCAGAATGGGCCACAACTAAAACCCGTTTCGGCAACTAAATTGGAGATTTCCGCACAGAGGGGTTCCTCGGCTTACCACTGTGGTAGTATAAACTTCCTTGCCCTCACAAGAATACATAGAATATAATTCGTCATAAACTACGTTGAGGAGAGAAGAAAGTTAATTGGTTCAAGGAAAAAACAATAATTTCACTTAATAGACCATATTCTGTTTAACCTTTGTATTTAGTTTCTGAAGTTATGCCGAAATCTGATAATATTATCTCATCGTTTATCACTTTTCAACGCCGATTTGAACTAGAGATCTAAACGGTTTGAGGTCGAACCGAACGCACGATTGGCCCCGTGACAAACATCTATAGATTCTTTATAGTAATTGATGATCCCCCGCAGATGAGACAGCTTGGCTCTGAAGAACATCTATCGGCAAGAAATGGGGCCATTATAAAATCAACAGACATCAAAAACTTCGAATAGCTCGCTTGAGATAATTGAAGTTTAATGTTCAAATTTCACTCTCATATTGTCATACATTACTACTTTCCCTTCTAATATCCTATAGAACGGTTGAATTTTATTGCTAATTCTATAAATAATTTGAACAAAAACAATTAATAAATACGATAATTGAATATTTTTAGGTAGAATTGCCTTATGTTATAACGCCTATATTATTTCACATAAATGTCTAAATTACACGGTTAATGACTAAAATACAGCAGCCCTAATCCCCTTTTCCTAATTTCCAACATCCCCGGACTTAAGTAGGATCCTTTCTTTCTGTATAAAACTTTCCAAGTCAATTTTCCTGCTCCGGAACTAAAAGTGGCCCGGATTAACCCTTCTGCAATTCGCGCGCAATTTTCCTTATATAATCCTCTGAAAAGAATGGAGGGGAAGAAACGAGAATGAACATTTTAGGAGCGTCAAAACTACTGTGAAGAAAGGAGGTCGGTCGACTTTCCCTGCAGAGTGAAGGCTTCTTAAGAGACCAGCATTTAACAAGGGACAAAGCCTATCTCAACTAACCGGAAAGACTTCCGGAACTTCCGGAAACGGAACCTTGTCACTAAACGGAGCGAAGACCTTCGCTGAATACTTGAAAAACCAAATTCATTAATTTGGCTAAACGAATGAGTATTATTTATTTGTATTAAAACAAAAATTGACGATTCATAAGGTGAGAAAAAAATCCCGAACATATAATTTTTAAATTATAGCCCGGTACATGGAATAATTTTAAGCTTCGTGAACACGATAATACGTAGTGAATGGTAGAGACAGTAAAACGGCGGACAATATGTATTTTGCTATTGTGATCCCCCAGTGGAAAACGATCTGTTTGCTTAGGGTTAATGAACTGCCTTGTTTAACAAGACCCAACCTCGAGGGTAGGGCCACACAGCCCCACCATATATACATAAACCCAATACATATATACTAATCCTGAAATACTAGCATTATACACGCACCCCGATTAGCCCGAATTCCAGTAGAATATACCGTAGTCCGCCAAACTCTGCATTAACCTAAGTATTAATACTACTTGTTTACCTCTTCTGTAAGAAACTTTCCAACCATATTCTTTGGAGTCCATAAAAAATATTTAATTTCCCGAACAGAAGTGAGAACAATGCAACATTATTCTTTATTTATGTTCTATTTAATGTTGCTGTTTTTTATAAGACATGATTTTAATTAAATATTAATTAAAATGTTCAAGCATGAACGAACACTGGTTCGGCGATATGCGAACAACAGCTAAACTCATATTCTCCAGTTTAAATGCAGTATAAACGCCGAGGAAGTTCAGTATATAAGGAACTACCGGTCCAAGTTAATAAAAATACAGACCTTTTTTCTTCAGTTTTAATCGTGACCGAACGACAAGTAAAAGTCAGGATAAAAAATAGTCGGTAAAATTCCTACAGCGGTGACATTTAATAAACTGTTTCTGGGCACGACAACTTTCTGCCGCGGACACTGGAATTCGAATATTCCTCCTCTGACCCAGTAAATAACGCGGGATTTATTGCAACGCGGTAGAGAGGGAACACTGATAGTGGAAGTGAACTAATCCAGCAAAATATAGCACATTATTATAAATGGAAAAATCAGAACACAGTTAAACTCAACACGCCTTCTAATATTTCGTATAAATGAAGTTTTCTTTAGATGCTGATTTCGCAATCCGTTCAGACGTTCAGAACATTCAAACGAATATCAGTATCAGAAACGATTATTCTGTACATATGCATCCATTACGCCAAAACTGCAGTGTTTCGTGTAAGTACACTTCTATAAATGCTACTAACGTAATCATTCTTGGTAGCTTTTTCACAGATACTACTAATGATACTACTTGTGGCCAACGGACCGGTGATGAAAAGATGATTAGCCGTATCGAAGAGGGACCGGGGGATTTTTATAAATAAAAGTGAGTGAAAATTTGTGAAATGAAGGTCGTTGGAGTGGGACGGCCCCAGTCGTGTACTCGCTGTGGCCGACGATGAAACGCCACCGATAAGGGACACGTAACTGCCCGTTCGGCACGCCATCTTCTTCAACCGGCTTTTTTTCAACTTTCAGCCGGCGCTCAACTACCAACAAGGATTCTACAATAGACCCGACTGATTTTTATAAAACATTTTATCCGGAGCGGGAATTCATCATTGGCAAACGATGGATTTTAATATGTTCAAATCATAGAGATATCTTCAAATAATTGTGAGCAAATTGAAATCATATCGTTATCGAAAATATTAAATTGAAACAACTCGTTGACAACTCGTTTATCCTGTAACACGGATTAATACTACACTAGAAAAATAATTAGAGGTCTTTTTTGCGTCATTCTATCTTATAGCGAGATTTTGTGATTAAATTTTGCTCTGCGACCTTTTTTAAACATTTAATTCTGAACTAATTTAACATTAAAAAAATGAATACAGAAAACCTACGCAGACACCAAAAAAACACAAACACCTCAAAGGAATAACTGATCATTCTAACGCCAGTATTGTAACACTCAATAACCCGATTATGCGGCAATTTGACCTGCAATGTGATTATTCTGGCGTTTTTTCTTTCGCCTGTTTGTATCCATAGTATCAGAATACATTCAGCCGCGATTGAGTTTGTTTGTAGCGGTGGAATATTATCTGTAGCTGTGGTCGGCGGGGGCCCCGAGCTGCCCGACCAGCGTTCGGGTAGGCTCAGCACTCCGCTGGAATGCCAACGCCGTTTCATCCTTTTCCACAAGCGATTTTAATCCTACACGAAAACAAACGCGAAAACAAACATTTATAAACTCTCGGTTATGCACACAAATGGTCAGCATTTCGCGCAGACCAACAAAAAAAAAAGGTTAGCGAAAGAACCACCCGAATATCAGATTTATTTTCAACGCCCTACTTAAAAATTGCTCTGACCATAAACCATTTATTTGCCGTATGTAACTATAATAAACAGGTACATCAGCAAAAATTCGTTAACATTTTAAAAGTTTCTATGGTAACTCGCAGAACATTCCAATAACGACATAGTAGCAAAAGCCGTAGCAACACAAAGTAAATTATAACAGTCGGTAAATGCGGGCTTACAAAAAGGACTTTCTGTTAACCGATATTTCACTGAAGATGTTTCAGTTTTATTTCAACTAGGTCCGAACGACTTATTTTATTTTCTAATGATGTCTAATGTTAAACGAACATTCAAAATAATGGTATTTTCTAATCAAACCGACAGGGCGAGTGAAGTATAAGAACAAGTTAATTGAACGACAGAACGACCAGTTGTTCCCGTTTAAGGGGCAATGTCAGAACAATTGTACGGTCGATAATGCACGGGCAAGGTAACCTAGAACATGGAAATGTAGGAAAGACAATCGAACAAATTATCAACTATGAAATGTCAAGCGAAGACATACGAGGACTAAGTGAAGGTTGTTGGATGCTATCGCACTTGACCTCAACTCACAATATAAAGACCGCTATTCCATACATTCACAAGCTTTTAAATATTTCTAGAGAGTACGTTTGTACTGAGATGCCGATTAAGGTATAGCAACTTTTCGTTGCTATTCATCGCAATAACTCCTTCCTGAAAATTTTTAATTGAAACGAAATTTCTACTGTTGTTAGGAATATTTAAATGCTCTTACGAACACAACAGGACATAGCCGAGAGCGTTATATCTACACATCTCTAGCCCTTTATTTCACCCAACGGTGAACGGTGGAGATTAAAAAAGTTCAATTTAACTTTTATTGTTAAGCCGAGACGACACCCTCGCTCCGAGAAGAACTCGGAGAGTGGAAAGGAATCGAAGAAGAAGAAAGTTGGGCCGGCGGGAAGACAATTTGACAAGAAAATCGCATTGCGCCAACAAATAAAGCTGACACATATGAAATACAATTCCATTACCGGGCTCCGCCGAATGTAGTTTTGCCGTTAGTGCAGGATTCGAAAAAAAACCGGTAATAGGTACTATTATAGTTGGCGTTACAACATAACTCAATTTCAGGAGACGGGGGGCGCAATATGTTCTGTATTTGTTTTCAATGGGATAGAAGAAATAGAAACGCCATCGGCACAGTTTAAACTGATTTTGGATATTCCATTTTATAGGGCTGTTACAATGAGAACGGCAAGAAGCCAGGATCAAATAAGCGAGTGGAAGAGTAGACCGGGCTCTCTTGAAACTAGGTAAAAGATTTTCATTCAGAATATAATTTTTCGAAACTGCCCAAAGTCATTTCCACTTTATTTTCTCCCAACAAACTTCATACGGCCGGCTCCCGCCCATCGCCCACAAAAAAAAAATATAATGAAACTAATTAGAAACTTCAAATTACGAGCGCAATTACGACGTAATTCTCTTTCTTTACGAGGCCCGAGTGTAATTTACAAAAAAAAACAGAATAAAAATTGTGTCGGGTAAAATTAGAAAGTGAGCCCAAACTTAATGAACGGACGGCCAGCGGCCACGAGTGGAAAACCGGCTCAATTTTCCGTGGACCCAATTTTCCGGATTTTAACTGATAATTTCCAGTGTTCGTTTTTTCTATCGTTGACCCGCTTTATCGGGAACGCATATGACGGACGATACGTAGCCCAGAGTCAACGCCAAATTTAACGTTCGTCAATATAACTTAGTGGAAAAAAACGCCGAGGAGAAAATGTGTTTCTCACAATTTAGCAATTCTAATATTTTGGGGGGAAAACCGACGAACGGCTCCTGAAAGTACAGGCAAATTAAATGTTTGTAAATTAAGTTCATCCGAAGTACTAATTTTGAATTATCCAAAGTATTACAGTCATGGAAAGCAATTGATATATATTTATAATTCAAAAAATAGAAAATAGTTTTCGACCGTGCTACGATTTAAAACGGCCTAGACAAGAAAGAAGTCAATGTTCGTAAGTATAAAGACAGCTTGATGTGTCCAGTTATAATGCATTGATGAATTTCAAAATAGCATACGCACTGAAGTTAACATATATATTCGATGCAAGCGAAATGCGGTCATTTTGTTCCGATTTTGTTTGAACTTCATTTTTGTCGCACTTCTTTTCGGCGACACTAAGTGCTGAACTGTGTTAAGTGGGAGGCGTTACAAGTTGAAAGTATGCTTCTATCTGAGCGCCCGGTGTTTGCGAACTGAGACTATATAACAGGAACCGGCGGTCTGCCCAGCGACCGCTAATCTTATCTGGGGTACTGAAGTTTCACTTCCAGCGACCGACGAAGAACAAACCGGACTGCGGGTATGACACCCCCTCTCATACCACTCTCGATAGGCCACATACACGCCCAGGAATATTCCGGATAATACAACCATACCGAAAGTCAATTCAAACTTCGTCGACAACACCGCGTTACAAATGGAAATTTACGGTCGAAACAAGCAAAATATCTAACGCAACTTAAGCCAAACACATGTCCACGCAATACGCAACGTTAAAATGTCGAATCAATATAAATTTAGATTTCTGTAGGTCATTCAGCATGAAAACTCTTACTCCCATTCCGAAAATTCTGATAAAGCCAACTACACCACCGACGATTTTTCGCTAAATCATTTGCTAAGGCTTGAGTTAAATTCTAACAGATTTCATATTTAAATGGTGTAAAACATGATGTGACACGTAAAAAAATAATAGTAATGAATATTTATAATTTTTCAGATAAAACGAAAATAATGGACATCGAAATTAATGGACTTCTGTTAGAATTTGGTAACCAGATAATACCACTAATTAAAATATGAGGAATATTACAAGCTAACCAAACAGAGTTGAGAACATAAGTCTGCCTTTTGAGTGCCAAGTGTCCACGTTAATCTCGCAGAAATTAACAACGATCCATAATTCTTGAAAACTTCCGTTTCCTCTCGCCGCTCTGGATTCGGTTTTATATTCGGGCCGGTCAGAAATTCTCGCCATCTTCAGTAGAAGTTTCTACATTCAGAAACCGGTCTAGCGTAAGACTTAATCTAGTCTTAATCCTAGTGGAGGCGGATGACCGCAAGCATGGTGGCATACAAAACTCCTCACAGTTCAATTACGCCGCATTCCACTACAGTTCATCAGCGTGTTGATGGAAAGCTAAACGGAAACGGACATGGAAATTGGCAATTTCGTTTGTGTAAACAGTTTATAAGACTGTCGACGCGAGAGGCGTGGGATTTGGTTTATCGCGTGCTACTGCAGATTAGAGAGGGGCAGGCGACAGGCTTAATCTCGAGGGGGGAGGACACTCCTATTCAACAGGACGTTGCTGGGTCGGACGCGGGGCCGCAACGAGAAAATTGTCAATATCCTCTCGAGATAGCGGAAAAGATAGCGAAGACATGCAGTTCCTGCATAATCGGAGACTGAAATAATACACAGGCCAGGGTAATAAACGGTTTCGTTTGTACTAATTGGGCCGGAGTATGCTAGGCGTAATGTAGAAATTAGGTACGAGGTGAGAAAATATAATTCCTTTATTACTTAGTGAGACCGTACATCATCAATAAACAACATAAAGTCCAGTAAAATATATTGTACGGTAATCTACAAATAAATTGTCTAAACTGTATACCGTATCAAAATCTAATAGAAATCTATTAGAAACAAAAGTTCTATAGTCAATAGTAAAAGAGCTGAGAGTGGCACGTGTAGAATCGTAGATAATATTTCTCAGATAGATATTTCTGGCCCTCGCCGACCTATCTATAAATACCGAGTTTAATAGATTAATATCGTAATTTAAGAAAGGGGGAAAAAACTATGAATAGGAACTAATTCACTAGTCGCTGTAAATACAGTTAAGTGTTATCATATGTGAGTCCGATCAGGGTTTCCACGCGATAACGAGTGGACCGCATCGAATCGGCCCGCCTAATAGGCTCGGGGGTTATCTGCTAACTTTCATTCATAATTTATTGTTTTTCAACCGAGCTTTCCTGATTTCCCGCCAATGTTAAATCAGCGGAACTTGAACCTAGTTTTTTCGGATTTTTTCGAAGAGTTCAGTAAATGAAAATAAATACATAAATTCCTGCCGATCGTTATAAGAGACGGCATGACAATAATGCAATATATTTTTTTACCTAATTAATTATATAACGGATATTGGCCGTTAGCCCTATTTTGACCTCAGCCGTTAAATAATATTATAAAGATTGCTCTGTGATATGAATTCTACAATTGGTGGACAATACCTAGATTTATTTTTCAGGAATTCATTTATCGAGATATTGTCCTTTCCTGCTGCGTATTTTCTTTCTCATTACCGGTTTCCTAATAATAGATACACAGTAGGTATCGGTCATATACGAAAATATGATTACACTCTTCAGATAATACTGCGCCATTAAGCCCTATATGCACAGCACGTTTCGAGATCATTACCGTAAGCTGTTGTAAAATTCGAGGTGTAATTAACCTACTTCCAATAGCAATTAATAAACTCTCAATTAATATCCCGCAGAATAAACACGTTTTTGTTTTCACGTCGCCGCTCCAGGACCTCACTAAAGGTAATTGCTGGGGCAATAAGGTAATTGGGAAATTAATTTAGGTGAAAATCCACTTAAGAGTTTCAGGAGGTGAGAAAAATTTACATTTTCTAAAACTAAGATAAAACACACATTTAGAACCTATCTATATTACCATCGGGGTCAATCAATGGCTCAAAACTAGTTCAAAATTATTTCAAAATCGTTTCAGAATTTCCTTTCAATTATTGATTATCCTTAATTATTAATTTTTTTTTAAATACTGCAGCACAGCATTATATTACGATAGAGATACAGAAACAGTCTATCTTCGAACAGTACGTTGTGTTTTCCATTCTCACAGATTCCAGAATAAATAAAACCATGAAGGATAAATTTTACTGTACTTACCACTGCCATAACTTTACAGACCACTCGAAGAAATCTCAGGTTTCCATTATTCCAGAATAAAGAACAGGTAATTGAATTGGATCAAATATAAACCCCGAAACTGTAATAAAGATAAAAGCCCAATTTCCCGAATGAATTGCGCCGTACCATAACAATAAAAGAGAAATGGGCGGGGGGTTCTGAGGTTTAAGGGGCTTACATCTCTCGGGGATGCTATTTGCCTGACCTCCATCAATAACTAATTCACCGCAGTACAGAACGGACATGCATACAGATTGCAGCCCCTCCTCACCCGCTAACCCTTATAAAAGGTTCACGAAATTTCTTTGTTTTACGATGCAAATTTTTATAATAAACCTTGAGCGGAAATTTAAATTATTACTTTTAACTTCTGACAAACACAGTACCACTTTTTACACTGATATTAATACCTAAATTGGTTTAGTTCCAGACCAGGAAATTATTCCATCTATTTTTGGTATCGAATGGTATAACAAAAAGGTTTCCCGTACCGCTTCGGCTACAATTCGGAGTACACACCTTCTCGGTGAGACCGAATTAGGCGTCTAAAAACGGCGCGTTGAATTTGGCAACGCACATTTGGCAATACACGCGGTTGTTTCTATATAATTCCTCTTTTCCATTTTCGTTTGTTAAATTAATAGATACATTTTGAAAGTCAACAACAATGGAAGCGGGCCCTAGACTAGAATGCGTCCCGGCCAAAGTTCCACCAACGAAATAGATTACAGACTTCACGCTCACATATACGGGGTGTAGGCAAAAGTTCAAAGAGGGGGCGGGGGAGGGCACAATGCCTTTTCACGCTGGTGGCCGTTCGCAAACTCGGTACGACTTTTCAAACTAGACCGAGCCCGAAGTTTTGTCTACAATAGAACTAGAGAATAGTGAATACCTCCTTTTGTGAAAATGGTGTAATAAATTTCGTCCTAGAACACGTTGATAGCACTAGGATAGTTCGGTATGTATATTAGTTTTGAAGCTCATAAATTTCTTCTGAGAAGGGGGGGGTCTATTTCTATACATCCACATTTAAATGTGTGACGTCAAAGTTTAGACGTCAGATAACTGCGTCACTTGTATTCCCAATTCGGTATTATTCCAGGAATAATCTACCGGAATACCAGAATATCCCATAATTAAAGTTTATTGTTACAGGAAATGCTTCGGTAAGGGCCGATCAGTCCTGTGTAGAATACGAATTGGCTTTTGTAATGTAGTAAAAAGTCGAATTAGGTTCGACCTCTGATTTTGGTCGACGATGCCGAGTGAGGGGAAGCCGTCGGGCATTGTTGTGGCCGCGGCCACACACTCTATAGACACCTAGTGAGTGGGTCGAATCATTGATAAAATGGAGTCGAAACACGGGCAAAGACCTTTCTGTGTCGCCGCTCGGTGATTGGTGGCGTTTAATTACGCCGCCGCAGACGCGGTCACTGAGTCGGACAAGTGGTACAGCACTAATTGCCACAGGCCGTGCCCGCACATATATAATTATACCAACAACGGAATAATGCTCAACGCATCTAATCATGTCCGGGATTCCAATTTGATCGGCAATGGGGTACACATGTTGAAATAATCGACGTGCAAATACTTGGTTGCAATGTAAATCCATTCGATTGATACGAATCCATCGTACAGTGCACAAAACTCAGAGATTTAGATTACTGGCTTTCGTTGCCCCGTTATATTTCGCGTTTGTATTATTTTATTTCCACTGAATAGTTTTATACGATAGCGCGCTCTGTTAATGACCGGAATATATTTAGTGAGGACTATCGTGTTGCTACACAACATTGCTTACAGTTAGAGGTTTCATTTAAGAAATATTACGAAAAATGCGCCGTATAAAAAAAGTATTGGTCGGAATAATCCTTTGTATAAATTCGTGACTACACTAAAAGGCAGGGTACTTTTCAATTCTGTAATCGATGGTTAATTATTATGCAAGGAAGAAACGTTAGTTCTTTGCAATGAGAACATTTTATAATTCATTAATATATGTTACGTCTACTGCAGAGATACAGCCTATACGTGTCTCATGGTGTAAATGTACGCCTGTAAACCGTGATATGTCGAAACATAAAAAATTATTTATTTCACAGGGAATTACATCGGCCAGGGCCTACGATTCAGGTACAGGCAGAGTAATGCGAGCCTTTTGAGCGAGACACGCTTTTCAGGAGTTGCAGTAATTCCGCGCGTTGGGAAACAGAGAGTTGTTGACGAAACAACAGATTAAACGTGTAGATTGAATGCAGATTAGATGAATCCGAACGCGGAGCTGGCGTAGGATTTATTCTAGCATCCTTCTGGAGGGTCGGCTAACAGGTGGTAGACCCTGTCACACACTTGTCATATCCTCTCTATTCCACCCGTTGTATACCCTCGATCTGGACCGGAACTTCCGTCAGTAGATGGAGGGTTTATGATGAGCGACATTTCGCTGTTACGTTCATCGCAGAATATTTCAAAACTGACTGAAAAAGGACTGTGACACTATTGAATAGGTATTGCGGACAAGTAGCAAAATTCAATTCTGTGTATATCCCACAAATACACAATTTCTTTAAATATATAATAGTGATTACAATATTGCCCAAAACCTACATTATAATTTTCTCATACAATATTCCAGACAAATGACAGAATAACCCCGATTTTTAGTTCAATTACCCAGACAGAAGACTAATAAAAGTTGAATGAAGTACTAACATATCCAGTATAACTGGAAAACGGTAGTAACATAATTTCAACTCGATTATTACAGAAGATTATTCTCTTCTTAAAAACAGACTGTTGTTTTTATTGCAGTTAAAATTGGAACTCCAGTAGTACAACGGCTTCATAAACTGAAATTGATGGTTATAATAATACTAAGTACCAAATATTAGTGTATCATAAACTCATAATAAAAGACGACCAAGCCCCCGTCTCGATTATAGGATATAGGGAATAAGTGACGCTGGGTCGAGTAGAAATAATGGCCGTTTGATGGGCACCAATTAAAAACAATTCCTGCTGGCGCTATTCCCACTTGTTTTTCTCCTTCGGCCTACTTCTTAAAACTAGTTTATTCAATCATAAGCGTTCACTTTTATAGATTCTTATAAATTTATAGGAAATTATAAGAAGGGATAATAGAAATAATATTTGAAGTTACGACGTACAGTGAATAAGACGATAGCAAGAAAGTGCCTCGTTTTTTTTTCGAACTCGAACATTTGAATATAATTTAAGTCCGCACTACAACAACTTCTCCCCGACTCGCCTTCGTTTTCACCTCAACTTGGGATAATATTCACAGTTTAAGACGCGCTTAAAAACGGCCTAATTTTTCAATCGCTCGCTTTGTCGCCTTTCACTCAGCATTGCTTTTTTCGCCACTTATTCCGATTCCCCATTTTCAGTTTCGTTGCCGTTGAACCTGATTTACGCAAACGGTTTGATTTAAAAACGGCTTTCGAACTTTCTAACTGGCGGTGAAAAAATACAAAAATTTTTTTTCTAACATTTTCTAAAAAAAAGTTAATGGGGCGACGTTCCCGAAGATGGTGGAGACAAGACGAATCGTACAATTAGGGTCTATGGATCAAAGTTTAACTTCAGTAGCTGTTTAACTCATGAAACGGCAAATTTATTTTGAAGGTTCAAATGATAGCTGTTGTAAAAAATATATACATTTAAATATTAGCATCTAAAACAAAAACACGGTGTGTCAATACTGCACACGAAAATCAAGTCAAGTTTTTGTATGCCCCCAGCGCAAAAGACATAGGTCTAGTGTCCCCACAGCCCAAGATTAATTTTACCCTACGCTCGAAGTGCGCATGCGTGAATGAGGAAGAATGGGATCACGTGCTGCCCACTCTATGGTGTAGCCAAAAGAGACCTGGTGAAGGCAGTAGGCGTCACAGAACGCTTCTTTCTATCAACACTATCTCCGGACAGTATGATTAAGGATTTCCCTCTTATGTTCCTCCCACAGTCACTACAAAACGGGAAACAACAGTGCTAAATTTTTCTACAGCCACCGTCAAAACGGCACACACCAGAAAGCTGTTATCGCAAATTGCCTAGTGGTCCAGAAGTTAATATACCGCTAGCCCCAGTATATAATGGAGCCTAACAAAAAAAAAATAATAAGAGGAGGCCTGGATTTCTCTCGTTCCGTTCCCATTCCCCGGTCGTTTCGGGTGACACACACTCGTCGTCTCGTCTTCGCGATCGTAAAGAGATTTCCCTAAAGAGTTCCCGAGAGGTCGCTTCCATTCAGAAATAATCGCGTCCATCTTCCCTATCGCCGCCGCGAGAGCACCGATCACGTTCCCGTACGTGGCCACGGCCCCGCAGATCATATCCTGACCCACTAACGGTTTCGACTTGCATGCAGTCTGGGACACTGCTTCGTCTGTCGTTCTTGGAATTTAAGGCAAAGCAACAATGAGTTATTAACTAGACCCGATTGAAATATGCGCAAGTATTAGTATTTGAGCAGGATCCCCTACAGGTATCTAGAACAACCTCAATCCGTCCACGGCACTTGCCCAACAGATTGCCCATCACGTACATTTAAGAATTACACATTCGAGATAAATAAAATACAGTTATCAAGATGCATTGCACAACTCCCGACCGCTTGATTACGGCCCCTAGAACACGCAGCATTAACTCAACATACTCCACCTAATAGTAGTACCGGTGTTCACGTCCAGCATTTACGTGTGTTACTCGCAAGGAATGCATTCCTAACTATTTCCCAGCCATCATCATGTATCGTGATAGAATACGATATGATTTTATTACTTGAAGTACTGCACGATAATTTAGATTTTTCAGACCCATTATGCATGAGGAGTTCATTTTTTCCAACCCCGTATTGCCTAATTTGACCTAAATCGCATTATTCATATATATATAGTATTCGCATCAAAGTATATATCGTAAAATAGACCTGTGACGTGCTAGAGTGCCGATCAGGACCGAATTGTGTTCACTGGGCGTCGCAAGTTCATTTCCTGGTCCTGATAATGGCCATAAAGACCCGGAAGCCCCCGGGTGCTCATTTCCTCCGGCGGACCTATTTTTCCTCGGACGGTCATGCGACCGAAACGATCCGAACTCTCCGGTAGCATTTCACCTGTTCCTTCTCCCACAGAAGCGATTATACGTGGCACTGGTCGGTTTCACGTTTATCCAGTCGATTGCCGTTCGAAATAGGTCAAGAAAACAGTTCGTAACCATGCATCCAACAATTATTTTTAACATTCTACAAAGTAAACAGGTTTGGACCAAAATTAGGGTTTAGAAAGACGTAATAAAATTGAGTATTTTTAACGAAATAAGCGGACTTATAAAATTATTGTGACAGAGGGGATCTCATCACTAATTAGATAATGGAGTCCAAACCTTCCTTACTCCTGAAATCCTAAACGTTCCTTACGGGCCCCTGAAAAGGAAGTGGCCACGTTACTTAACCCTTTGCACTCCGTTGTCCCCTCTCGTGGGACATTGAAATTCCAGCCTATCACTCCTCATTAAAATTTATTAGCGATTACGGGGAATTAAGTTATTTCTGCGCAACTTTTTGAGACCTGCATGTTTTGCCCGATGTTTTCTCTTGAAATGTGGCGCGAGACATCGAATCAAAATATAGTAAAATTACTAAGATATATAAAAGAGATGTCAGCGAGTTTTGAGTTTCAAAGCTGAGCTCAGTCCGGTTTGAAGCGTCGAGCGGTATAGGTAGATCTAACGAGTGAGAAAATCGGAAGTGATTCTTCTCTCGGTAAATAAGTTCTTTTGGTAAATATCATTTCGTAACAGATCTAATAATAACAATTAGAAATTTTCGACCCACGGATTTATTCATTTTTTTATTAGAACAATGGCAAAACGTTCAAATAGGATTGAGTCTCATGATACAAGTAGTAGTGAAGATGAGCTCCAGATAGACGTTTATACGTTAGAAAGACTAAATCTAGACCAAAACGATAGCAGTGACAGTGACATCGGCCAACCACCAAGGAGTAGCTGGTAGCCAACATCCAGAATGGTCCGGATATTTACTTAGCATAGCAGGAAAATAAATTTTTAAAAAAAGGGAGAAAGCCGGTTTTCCTCAATCTATTTGTCGGTGAAAATCAATGTCGCTGATTGTATTTTTCACAGTAAAAAAAAATTCTCTAGATTTAATATTACTCAATAAATGTACGGTGCATTTAAGTCAATAAAACGCGTTAATGGACTTAGAATTGAGCGTGAAACAGATTCGACGCGGTCATTGAGAGTCGACGCTGTTTGAGGGGGGAAAGAGGAAACGTTGCCGGGGCCCTAACCGACATTGGAAATTGGTGGCTGATGAAGGCAGGCTGTGGATGCCGCTATCATCTCCGACATGAGGCCTTTGTTCGGCCGCCGGCTTTTGTCCGGGACCAATACAGGAATACCAGAGACCCGACATTCGGCTGATTAATCGTGTCCCGGCCCTGGCGCCTTTTGAAACGGCAACAACACACTGCATTCACACGCACGCACACACAACGACTTATTATAACCACCCCCACCACCCCTAGTACCCTAAGTGATTTAAGGGAGGATACCTTTGTACAGAGCCCGCATAATACGTTTCCATGCGTGTAAAAAAAAATACCAATCCTTCGCCTTCAAATGGGATTTTACCCTGTTCCATTTATAGTAAAAAACTTGGGAGTTTGTTGTAACGACGAAGGAAAGTAAATAAAAAATCTGATGAAACCGATATATTAAATAATTTAATAAAAGCATCCCTCAATGGTTGGCAACAAGAGCGAACTGCGCACTCTCATATTAAGTCAAAGTTCCCAGAACATACTAACTTCATTTCATCACTTATCATCAAGTCAGTTGTAAGGGCATAGGCTTCTAGAAATACGACTAAATGTTAAATAGGTGTCGTGAAAGACAAATGAAATCACATTTGAACAAATGAAATAAGACATATAGACCGAAATGGGGTCAGCACAGGGACATAAAAGCCTCTCGCGCCTCCACGGAATAGTTTCATCGCAGATTAAATTTTATTATAACCTACTAATACTTTCATTATCACTTTCAGTCAATCATTCCCGCAAAAAAGTGAGGCAGGAATTGAACACTATCAGTATTTAAAGTGTAGATTTAATTAAAACATTTAAATTGTTCCCCATTTCCGTTCTGGCTTCGACTCATTCCGTACGAACCGGGCGAATTCTGGGATTCTTGCGGTGATAACATTCTTGGAACAGCACGTGCCGAATGGCGTTACAGTCTGAATTTTATCGTTCAATATTTCTTCTAATATCCCAGCGGTGACGTGACAATTTACGTCACGAATTAACATCACACACATTTAGAGCGGAGAACGAGGTTAAACGTCACAAAATGGGCTCTACGAAAATTGATTCAGTAAAACTCCCAACCGAGCTGAAAATGGTACGGGCATTCCTCCGACGTTTAAACGTTCTCAGGGTTGTTGCAAAATAATTACAAAATTCAAATTGCATAATGCACTATTATGCCCACTATTGAGGTTTCTTGTTTTCGCGCACTTTCCCCCGTGTTAAAATGTCGGGAGAAAGTCCACGCGGCATTAAGTCAAAACAGAAGTCCAATTTCACAGGATGTTCACACGGCAGTGGAAGCTGAAAGAGGAGCGCACTAATTTCCTCCGACTCATCGTCACAGGACCCGAGCAGGCTGCTTTCGAAAGCCCACAATCGGTTCTGATAATCTCATTGTTATTGGAGCTGTTTCTCATTAATTCGCTCGTACAATGATGAATACAAATTTAAGAATACAAACATTATTAGAATATGCTTTTTTTCTAAATTTTGTTCCTGTACTTTCCCTTTTTGCTCTTTAATTCTGCTGCAAAGGAAATACCTGTTGACCAGTTGTTTTTCTGAACACTCAGAGCAGAAATTGAGAAGCTAATGAATTTAGAACTGTGATTTTTGTACACTACCAGATACTACATTTTAAGTTGTTTAAACATATTAAAACAATTGGAGTCCAGTTTACATCACATGAGGTAAGATCTTCAATCTTGTTCATAATTATGTTCAGGATGTGTCTAACTGTTATTACTGTATTACAGTAACAGTACAAACCTAATGTTAAAGTTAAAAAGCAGGTCCAGAGTGTTAACGCGATTTTCTATGCGATTCAGCATATGATTGTGTATACAGGATGATATTTCTAAAGAAAGGGCTAATGCAGCCGGTGTGGGTGAACTACCTGGAATATTTTTATAACGGCAGAGCGACTTAAAAGTTCGTCTGGAATACTAAGTACCCGGCGAAGATCTTTGCATCCATAAAGAAGTGAGTTTTTCGTTTTGTCGGTTTATCTGCAGTTGGGGAGACTCCAGAGAAATATGGGACAGCCGGAAACAGGAAACGTTACCGCTTATCTTTTTCCTTCACGGCCATTTTTTTCCCCCTTTTCAGAAGATCTACCCCGTCCCCACTCCCGCAGCGGCATTTAGGCTTCACGTTTATTTCGCCGAAGCTAATGAATAATAATCAATATTTGTTTCCGTTTTTCACATCAAAATGATTCATGCGCACGAAAGATAAATTTAATGCGCGATAATATAATGGAAACGCAATTTATCCTTTGTTACGCATAGGCGCAACAATCGAGCGTTTCCAGCGTGTTTAATTGAATCATTCACCTTCTCGTGAAAAATGAAATCGTTCTTATACGCTTATTGATAACTTCCTAGCCTAGTACCCCTCCAGTTTCTGTTTACGCTAATTTGATTTATGCTCGTCGCCATCGTTAGTAATAATAATAGTGGGATGCAGCCGATAAAGCATCCCGACAGAACTGTTACTGTCTAATGATAAGGATTTAAAGCGCCGCCAGAGAAAATTCAATAAAATAAAGAACATTCGACAATTCCTCAAGGCAAAATATATAATCTCAAGTGGTATTAAGTCACTATACATAAAAACAGTGTAAGCTGGCAGCGAGCTGGAGGTTTCTTAACAGTTGGCTTAATGGTGATTTTTCTATTCTAAGACTGTCCGACTACGATACTTAAAACTGTTGGCTTTCACTGGACGTTTCGCACGCGAAAAAATACATAAAAAATAAATTACAGACGCAGTTAAGTTACGTCATGTGAAGGGGCGCCGTCCGTTCCCCGTTTAAGTTATTCCTTGAGACCCCGCGACGGGGAAAGTAGGAGCTGATGAAAATTCAGTATCCCATGAAAGCGGACGCCAGCAATGAACGTACGACAGAAGTGAATAGATATAAAATGAGCTTACCCGTCTCCAACAAACGCTGTGCAAAGAGAAAGCTCACTCACCTGAAACACAACAATGAAGGCAAATGTTAAAAACATGACGAATAGCGGACAAGTAGTTGGGCAAATATAATAAATAAAGTGAAATATCTAATTGCATATACTGTAAAGCAATTAGACCAGAATTGATGCCTAGAATAAGAATTAAAACAATTCTGTCAGAACAGCCAAAAAAACGAAGAAAGATAATTTAAACATCGGCCCTACGGGGCCGTCGAAATTTATTCCGCCATAATTTAATCCTCCCGGCTGAAATTCAGTCGTCTTAGACGGCTAATTAAAGTCATAAATTGCCGACACATTCTCGGCTCCAAAACCCCCATCCGCCGCCCCGTTCCAAAACGGCTCCAACTTGGGCTCAGAAACTTGGCCAGAAAGTTCCGGCGACCCCACTAAAGCCGCAGCCCCCCCCCACTATTTAATTAGCAAACAGTGAAATCTTAAACTTTTCTCGGTCTTTTTTTTTCAATTATGAAAAACCGAATACAATTACCGCCGGCGCGCCAGGTGCGTTCCAAGTTCAGCGGTTTGACTAAATGAACGCGTCCTCGCTGTCCTGGAGTTTAATATAAAATATACATATAAGTAGCGCTACTGTATACGCTATACGTGTAATAATAACACAAGTGGTGTTCGAGAAAATACATTTGCATAACGAACAAGTGGTTATATTTAATTAGAAACGGAGGAAAAACAATTTTATAATTCCCTTACAATAAAGAACAGATAAAGGAAGGAATCCCCTACAGCGGTTTAATTTATTCAATTTTGTTACACGAACAGCAATTATATTTTCGTTTCTAGGCCGTTCTGGGACAATGTTGTCTTTACCGGCCTTCAAATTAAAATATTATCTGAAGATTTAACCCAGACAAGTATCTGAACAAGTCATAAAACTATTGCAGAATATTTCTGAGTATATTTTATCACGACCAAAAACATCAATATCAATATCAATTCGTGACTCCGTCAAGGGACAAATTGAAGTTTTAAACAATTGTACGGTAGCTTTCATATTCTAACGATACAAAATATGCAGTTTTACTTTACTCGATGATAAAACCTGATAAATCAGAATCGGCGATGGGACGAACGCGAAAATTACAGTCAACATTTCAATAAGTGAATCTTCTTTCCGCTCGGAAATTCTTTTGCCGACGGATAAGTTACAGGGGAGAAAACCAATTGTAATAAATCTCGGCCGAAAAACAGGAGGAGAAATAAAACGGGGTAAAAAAGAAAATGGGAAGAGATGAGACCGCGGCGTGGCGGGAGGAAGAAGAGGAGGAGGAGGACTCGATATTAAACTTTTGTCGAGCGCAATAATTCCAAAGCGGCTCACAATTTCGGCGACCGCAACTACACTTTATTGCAATTCGAGGACTTTTCGGGCGAGACTGATTTAGTCCTAGTATCCGGCCTAGGGTTCAGCGGACGATGGTAAACAAAAATTGGTGCAATATCAGTGGTACAATATATACTGGAAAATTGCTAAGTTAAATCCTCTATTGTGCACTAAAAGGCTTTACTTGGCTTAAATTTCGTTTTCGAAACAGCCAGTACTATGACTATAAGAAACATGATCATTAATTGTAAAAGTAATTGCTTGAAATCACTTACATTAGACGGAAATGATCGTCATTCGTATTTGTTAATTCCAAGGCATGTTATAAGATACCCAACGATTTCAAAATTGTGGAATTATCAAGCCACGTATAAACGAAGTATACTGAATGGATTCCTTCTCAACTGTGTATAAAATCAACTATATTTATTGCAAGTACCGAATAAATATTGGTTCTAAATAATGTCTTTACTACAAACCAGTAAATAAAAATATATATAGTGACGGTTACAGTGGTCATTCATTAGCCCTACGCTAGTCGTCCGCTCTTGAGATAAAAGGAAAAAACTCTCCGTAATTTATCTTCAACGATGAACAAAGGCGTTCATTCATATTAAAAACGGTTCGATCGGCATAAAAAAAAGCTGCCTTGTGAAGCGAGTCATGTACCACGATCATAATGTCATCTAATCATTTTTTTTCAACACCAAAGATAAATGTTTTTATCTTGTCAAGAATATGTCCAAAACTCTCTGGTCGCAATCATGTTTCTCTACGGTTATCTGCACCGCATTATAAACTAAGCTGATAAAATCTGTGAGGCCGCTCTTCTCTATTAAAATGGATACAGGGAAATCAGCAATCAAAAATTAATAAACACTTATAAAACTTAGTAAGTTTAAACTTACTTGAAAAAAAAAACCGTAAAGGCTTTTGTCCTCCGTTAATGTGCCACTGAGCTCTCGAATAAATTGGATCAGAAAGGGGAACTGCAATACGAGTCGGAGCGGCAATTAAATTAAATCAGAAGCGAAGCCCACTAAAGCATTCGAAATAGATTCGTCGAACCGAGTCACGTGACCGGAAGATAAGTCACCGTTGTCCCGATAACACAGTTTATA
This sequence comes from Lethocerus indicus, assembly GCA_019843655.1. Lineage (NCBI taxonomy): Eukaryota > Metazoa > Arthropoda > Insecta > Hemiptera > Belostomatidae > Lethocerus > Lethocerus indicus. Next base: position 15,016,018 of record JACDQD010000009.1, on the reverse strand, counting down.
TACGAACGGGAAAACCTGAAGGAGTTGAAAACTACACAATCAGTTGATGAGCTATTCTAAAATTGATAACGGCAGTTCATTAGAGCCGCGAATTCATTTGTTCAATTGAATTGTACAGATTTTTGTCTGTGCGTAAGGAGAATCAAAAGAAATAGGGAGGCGATTTGACAAAATAATCTCATAAGTTATAATCTTATTACACAGTTATTTTTAGACTCGGCACCTTAACACTGACAAATGCGAACAAAATTCGTACAGCGTATTTCGCATCGGAGAAAACCCACAAGACAACGAATTTATAACTCTAGAAGACAAGCATTAAATCTATAATATGGGCCAGAAATGTTGTTTACTGCTTACAGCTGCTAAATAAAATTTGAATAAAAAATCATATTATGTCTATAGGAAAGTTATATTTTTGGGGTTGAATCCAAAACACGGCGGAGAGTCAATTATCGGGTCCAATTACTGGGTTAATCAACATTTTTGCCTTCCAAGCCTAGTTTGCCTTCCAGCTTGCAGTCCAATAATTCAATAAAATTGTGGGCGGTGTAGGGGGCGTCCGCTAATTAAAACACTTCAAAATCGCCAAATTATATACCTGTTGCTCTGATTCGCTCGCTTGACTGTTTCATCAACACAGCTTCAATAATAACAGAACATCGCCCCCAACCCAACAACCCCCGCAAATAACCCAATCGCCCTCAGAACTGTTTGTTCGGGTGTGTACTTTCAACGTTCCCTCTGGTAAAACCCGGAGTTTATACGCGGCGCTCGGTTATTAGGAGGCGAATATGTCCGTGATTCGTGTCGAGCAATCTGTACGTTCGATTTTGCAAATTAAAGTAAAATCCGGTAGGACACAGCCGGCGTTCGAAACCGAGTCAGCACATTGTTAACAGCCCGTACAAACTGCAGTTGTAAGGTCGCCGCTCACGATACGAGTACGAAGATTTAACTACATTATGTAGCAATAATCTGAAAATTATCATCATACTACCAATTATAACACTAGTATTTGGACCATTTATTTATGCCAAGGGATGCTAAATAGTTGTGGAAAAAGTTCAGTCGAAGTTGAGCAATAACCGGAATAACACACAATAAGATTGTGTAACAATGTGGTATTGAAAAATAAATGAAACCCGGTTCCTTGCTTAGGATAACATTAGATTAAAAGTCAACAGTGCTCTGTCTTTTTCAAACCACACATCCGGATATAACGGATGGCAACCGATGGTGACAAGAAGCCAAAATAAACCAACCAACAAGCGACGGAGCTTATGACAACCTGATGATATTCATTGCGTATTTTCGATGATATAAAACTTAAATTACTATTATAAAACTTAATTTATATAATATGAGGCATGAATTCATACTTGAATATTTCCATATGAATAAACACTTTGAATGGATTTTCTCCTTAGATAAGTTCAAAAAAACCGCCTAATTATTACCAATATAACTATTAATTACTATTTTCATTTAAAAATGAAATTAGTTAAAACTAATACATAAATACGAAAGTGATAGGAGTGTAAAAGAAAATTCCGCAAGAAAATGTAGGTTGCTACTTGACCCATCAAGATAATTGGTCTATTAAAAAGGCCAACCTTCTAATGTAATCCCAAAGGATTTATTATAATTCTTTACCTTTCCAAAACTGGAATAGGATCAGAAAGAAAATTCCAAATTTGGGGTGTCGCATACTCCATCTTTCAAAGGTCAAATAAACAAACAGTGTGTATCCCGTTTGGGAGATATTGAGAGAATATCTTTGTGCGCTAACCATTAAATTTCCCTTCACCGATTTCCAGAGCTTGATATCCAGAAAGCTTACAACTGTTGAACAAATTTCAAGTCCCCTAAACGGCCTCAATTGTCACAAGTAAATATTATATCGGAAGGACACCAAGGACTGCTTAGTGGTGAACCTGCCCAATCTCCTGTCAAGCGAAAACAGACATATCACATGGCAGGATAATTCGAATATCATTTAGTTCAAATATCAATCGAATACCGTCTTCACTCGTCCGAGGTCTTACGATAGTACAGAGTAATTGTATTTTAGCGTTTCGCGGCCGGCGTTACCTACACGAAATAGGGCCGAGGCCGCTGCCCGAGAAATTATGGAGGACACGACTGAATCTCTAGTCCGTTTCTACGCCCCACAACGTATATGCACTTACGTTGTGATAACAAAGGTCGTTTTTCAAAATCTTGTAATTTCAGGACTTCTACAATTGGCGTGACAGTGAAATTATGAGGGTTCCCCGCCTACCGCAAATTAAATCCGGTCATGGAAAACTGCACGTATTAAAGACATTCTTATTCAATATTATTTGTACAACCGAGACAACGTTGTACCAAGACAACGTTCTTTCCACTATCCAATATCTATCGGTAAATTTGAGGCTACAATTACTCTGATTTCAATAAATATTTTTGGGGCTGAACGTTCAATAAAGGGTGACTTCTTTACGTTCGATTGTCAATTTTGTTTTCCGAAAGGGATACTGATCAATGCCAACAAGATAATGGCACCACTAAATACAAGATTGAACCCCAAAAATTATTTCAAAACTCATAAACAAGGGGCCGGAATCGCGGAAGTTATTTGGCGTCGGGGCTACGGTTTTCCGCCCGAAGTATTTTCCTTCCTTTCTAACGGCGGCCGCGGAAAAATAAAAATTGGTTTTCGCGCGGAGAGAAAAGGGGGAGGTCAGGGAAACAAGAAGGGGATGAAATACAAGCGTGCATGCATAAGTGAGCAGCCGAGACTGGGTCGACCCCCCTCCCCCCCATGACAGCGGGCTGGACCTGGACCTGGTTTATGTGGGTCGTGCAGAGCTGTCAACGTGGAGAACCGAACAGAAAACCAATCCTCGGGGAATTACGCTCGCCCAACCGTAAATGTATCAAAATATATTACATTACAACACAGATATCCGTACCGGATTAAAAGATCCTGCGTGTTTTTCGAAAATGTACGAGGCAAAATGTACGAATTGTATGTAGATATTTCCATGAAATGCGCTATTATTATTAAAATTGTTATAGATTCAATTCAGGAATATTTTTAACAGGAATGAAACTTTAGAAACCGGGATTTTATACGTTCGTAGACTGTCGGTATGTTGAGGTCGTGGTTAATCGTGCGATATAGTAAAAGGGAGTATTGAGGATGGTTCGAAGGACTTTTGATCGGATTCTATGGATGAGGGTGATGTCCGACGTCCCGGTGGAACTCTCTAGTCGAATGCCGTAGTTATGCGCGTCATTATTAGATCACCGAAAATGTTCGTAACTTCACTTTTGAACTATGTAATTGCCGCACTATGCTACTGAGGACACATGACAAAATTGGCGAGTTGAGCTCCAAAGAATTACTTATATTTATCAAAAATGAAAAGGGCGTTACGTCCTGAAAAATTTTTCAGGGTACGTACTTAAAAAAATCACAAGCTTTTAACAAGGTTAAGAACTCAGTGTTAATCTGTCTCACGTAATATATTAACTTTACACGCATCGTTCTCTTTTCTGATGCATTTACTGTTATTTGTACGCGTAAAAATAGTCCGTTATAAAACCCGCGGACGTTATCTTTAATCCTTTTTCTGGTAGAATTCCCAAATATGAACATCAAATAATAACGGTGAAATGCTTCCAACAAAAATGTCGGAAGCGATATTCCCCACCAACCCCAGTTTTTTTTCCACGGGTTTTATATTTATTAAAAAATGTGAAGAATGCACCCGTAAAAACTATTTTCCGCAATGGATAGAACGAATGGGAGGCCATTTTTTACAACGTGACAAATTGCCAATTCCCATCCGATATTTAAATTGGAAAAATGTCCTCCGTTTTTTATTTCCATTGTAGCCAATACTACAATTCTATAATACATTAAAACACAACTTAATTTACATTGAACGATGAGTGTTGGTTACCCACATAATAAGACACATGAGAGGTTCAAACGAAGATTTAACGAAAGCATATATAATATTCAACGACTAAATGTTGATTCCGGCGATAACTATTTTCAAAACAATACACCAGAAAATGTCAGAATCATGTTTAACTTCGCTTTTAATACTAAGTTATTCAGAAAGAAAAAATCGGATTAAGATTCGGGGACGACAAAAAACTAAGGCAACGATATGACAAAACCAACAGTAGCGTGTCGAAATTCAAATGAGGCACAAACAAAATTCTGGTACATAAAAACGATCTGAATTGTATCTAAAAATGACCAGAAAAAAACCTTATAAGAGTAAGGTTTCAAACGAGCCACTACCAATTTTCTGCTTGAATATATAAAATTGCACAAACAGAATAAAAAGGTAAAGAAAAAAAACAAAATAACTTCTTTCCGACTTCTACCTCGGGGTTGACCGTTAAGTTAACATGTTAATATGTTATAATCAGTATGATAACCGTTTCTCAGCTATTGTTTCAGCTTCTGATTATTTTCAAGGGGACAGATCTGCAGCCACGAGTGGATCGCAAATATATAATGCGCATGACATTTGTCGATAGTCATAAATACAAATAAAGAACTGAATTAAGAATTAAAGAATTAAATTAATATTAAAGAACTACTCAAAAAATAATGGTACTATACAGGAATAAATCAAGAAATTGTTAAGAAATTCCAATGGTACTGACAGCGAGTGTTCTCTTTAGTAGCCGGGCTTGAAACATTGAGGGTCAGCTTACCATTTAAATGTGGAGGCGTCCCCGCCCACGAACCAATAATGGCCGAATCCTTTATCCGCGCTCAAAGACAGTTTCATCGCCATGAATTCAGGATGTTTCTATTAGGATTCCAAATAACTGAACCCGTCGGCTCTTGAAATAATGGCGCATTTATTACATTATTCAAGCAACAGCTGGTTGGCTAATAGAGGAATCTTATAGAAGCAGATCACAAGTAGTAATATATTCAGATAATTTCAAATATATATTAACAATATTAAATGTTAATATACATAGTTGCAGAGCGATCCGGCTCTGTGTAATCGGGGTCTCTCGGGGTATGTAAACGGCCAACTTCGTGCTCCAATATCGCATCCGTTATATCGTCATATCACACTTCATCAAGTGGGCGCCGGTAGAATTCGCAGAGTTTAATTAATATACGGCCAACAGAGATTTGTACCATGTCACCTGACAATTACATACCAACTTTCCGCACCATCGAGAATCAGTCTAAATTTACAATTTTATTACTTGTACTATGATTCAAACGTTTATAGTCAAACGAAATTTTTCATGATATTAAACTCAGAAATTAAAGGACAACAAGGATATTTAACAAGGGTAATTAAAGAATTCAGCCCTATAGAATATGATCCTGGGTCAGGTACAGATTTTGATTGAAAACTGTTAACGAAAGCTAAAATGTTTTAAATAAATATATCCATCAAATCAAATTGTGTTCTGGCAGTTTTTTTAAAATCACTCAGTTTATAAGGTAACAAAGGCTTTAGTAAGGACGTAATCCGATATCCTGCTCCTGGAACGTGTACGCCCTTAGGGAAGCAACCGACCCCATAAGCAGCGGGTAATCGCTTCCAGTCGACTGGGCCGTACTTCCGTTTCCTTACCGGAATATCCGGTAATATCTACTGTACTGATCATCATCAATGATTCTGACGAGAGACAATCGACCAACTCCGATGCTCTTTTCCGTTTACGACAAAAATGGCCAGCCTCTCCGATCATCTTGAATAGAGATTTACTAACGTGGTGCACGATCCAAAACCTTTACGGTTGACACTAACGCCCATACAATATCGACACGAACTATATTTGAATTCTCCTCTTTCTAATTTTAAGATTCCTATTTGGGTGTTCACGAGCGTTTGGGATAGAATCTATAATATCGAAGGCTACAATTTGAAACCGAAAACGCTTAAATGATACTCCTCGCCGAAATTATTTTCTCGGCACAAATTACCAACGAGAAAACATTAATTTAGCACAACCCCGCCCCCTCCCCCTGCGACAAGGGAATAAGTTAAGGAGGAACTTTAAACTTCCTGTGGGACGTTATTGGGCGGACTGTTTGGATAGCCGGCGGACTTGAAAGTGGTGAGGGGGAGGGGGGACTAATGCGAAGCCGGGAGCCAGGAAACTTGAGTGGGCAACAGCGCCATTTCTGCCGGATTTAAAGTCATTACCGGGGACTTCCACGAGCCAAACTAACTGCCCACAGAGCGCACACACATGTGAGCCTGTGTGTGTGTGCCCCAGTTTCCAACACTGGCGGGATGTAATTTGTTTAAATACCATACTTTTTACGTCTCCTCCTGGTCTTTCGCGAGACAGCCATCTTCGGTAGGGCGGTAAGCACGTCGCTCGGGCGTACTATACAGTCGGATCAGGTATAACGTAGTGCGAAATGTCGAGACATTAAATTCGGATTTCCCGGCCGAGAATTACGAGGAAATGACGGGGGGGCGTTTCCCTCGAAAAATAATATGTTCAGACCGGATTGGAACGGAAGCTCGTTCAAGGACTGCCAATTGAATACTGAAATGAGTCGACGGGGCGTGACAACACACCGGCGGTTAATCGTTCCGGAGATGTTTTATTTTTTTTTCCGTCGGCTGTTGACTTAAATAATTAATCTCATTAATTGGGAGGGAATACAATTTCGCAAATAAAACCCGAAAGGCGCTCATCGCAGCGTGTCCCCCGAGGAATGGCTTTCAAGAAAACATTCAATTAAGGTTAAATCGACCGTTTTCGATAAATCAATAACCGACTGTCTATAATCTCCGGTCTCCTAAAATTTGCAGTAGATTTCAAAATCTGAAACGAACATCTCGTCGACGACTCTCCACAGAAATATATTGAACGGGCGAGGAAAAATAAATGAATTAATTCCCGTGCTGGAATTTGAGGGACCAATTAAAGACTGAGTAACATTTAATAAAGTGATGAGATGAAAGTGAGCAAAACTTTCGATTATAATTGTAATTAACTACTTTTGGCGGGGGAATTATCGGTCCGTAAACACCGAAGTTCAAAGCCGTAGATCGTAACAGGGCAATAAAAATTGTGAAATCGTCAATATCTCACGGCATGATAATTAAATTTTGTTACGTCGACCAAATCTATTAGCGGTTCGGGGTTTTCGAAAATCATTGGAAAGTCGAAAAATTTACAATGGTTAATATCGATGAAATGTACAGAAAATGCCCACATTACGAAACAATTTAAAAACAACTAAAACATTTAAAAAACAATTAAAAACAGAGGCAAATATACATAGAATTACAATAAAATAGCAAAGGTATAAATACTGAAAAGTGGACCTTTTTTCACGAAGGAATGATTTCCTACATGGACTCATGTGATGTAAATATTTGAAGACAATATTAAAATAATATAGATAAAATATTATTCAGATATGAGAGATTAGTCAAGGTCTTTTTACTTTTAGTTTCTTCTACTTCGATTTTTCTTCAGTAAACAAATATGAGCAAAATACTGAACAACTATCATTTTACAGGATTCGAAACCAACGTTAGTGTAATTTGAGTAAATTCAAACGCTATTTGTTTTAACCGAAAATACAAATGAGAAATTCACTTCTGACGCGTCAGGTTACAAGTGTTAACATAGACATTAGCGGCGGTTACCAAATTAGCAGTGGAAATAACCGGGGACGACGATTGCGTAACTTAAGAAATATGACAATAAGTACAGTGAAACGTGACTTTCCCCTCGACTATTTCGTCAAATATGGAAAAATGTACCTCATTACTGTCCCTAGAATTATTTTTTTCAGGTATATCGAAGCATGAAAAATATGGGGTAATATTTCCAATATAATAACATTATAATGTTTATATAATAACAGAATTTATTCTTTAAAGTTAATGAACAACGTGACAGATTCAGCAAATAATTTATGATGATAAGTACACACATTTTGACGAATTTGCGCCGCAACACCTGTCGAGATCGAATACACTGTGGTCGAACATAAATTAGGTTTAAATTTTCTTAACCGCAGAGTGCACACGATACTTAAAGTGAGTGAGAGCTCTTCTCCCTTCAGCCGTATAATATTATTAAAAAAGTTAATGGGATATAGTTCGAGAGGGCAATATATCTGACGTTGTTCCCAGAGAATTTTCGCGTACTATGTATGAAATATATCACATAATGAATAAAAGGTATACAAAAGAATAAAATCAAACTTGAAATTGATTAGGAGTGAATCGCAAAAACTTAAAACAACTTTAAATTTTAAGGTTAAAATGTAAGTCGTCGAAACTTAGCATGATATTACATTCTCTCAAGTCCTACCTCTTCCGGTTTTCCAGCTACTATCGACATTATGCGAAATTTACAATCGCACACAAAATTATAATAAAAACCGAACAAGAAATGAACAGAAAGGAGAACAGTAATGCCACCAACAACCATCCCTGAAAAGCACTATGACCTGCCCGACTGTGTTCCCTACTGTGTTCTTTATATCGAGAGTTAAAACAATGTTAGTGTAAATCAATCTTTAATCCTAAATTTATCCTAAATCTCGTTAATGAGAACGGGTCAAAAATCGACACAAAAATACCAAAGTGTCTATTAAAGGAAATATTTAAAGAAATAAACCATTAGAAAACTAAAATAAAAGTTACATATTGGCAAGTGACATGCAAGTAAACAAATTTATCACTTAGTAGTAATATCTATTAATAAATCAATATTGATGTTGTGAGATAACAGAAGAATATGCCATTAAGTGGTTAGGGACTTTTATTTTACTTTCATTTCCTGCTTCAATGTAAAAATGCTCCAAGAAAGAATTTAAAGACGTTTAAATGTATTGAGATTTAATAATTGGCAATAACAGAGCAGTATCATATTGTTGACAGCATGAAACTGAAGATGGTTTCTAATAATAATAATAATAATAATCAACGTCTTAGAATTCAATTTCACCTTCGTCTTCAGGAGTACCGTCTTCAGAGCTGGGCGCTCCTCTCAGGCAAGAATGGAATCCACGGCTGAATCTCCGACTACCGGTCATCTCGACGCCGGATACTGCCATGACACGTCGACAACAAAAACAGAACGGACTTCCCTTACAGAAACAGTAACATTCTACAGACTGTCACTACTCGAGCGGGCATCGTGGACGTGACACAGAGGCACACACACAGAAAGCGGTGTTCAATTCGTGTTTTATACGCGGACGGCGGTTCACTGAAATCACTATTGGGGACAACTTCGCTGTCACATTTCGCCGTACAGAAACGTAAACGGGGATGAAATATAAACCGGGGGGGCGGGATTAAAAAGCGAAAACCAAAAGAGAAGAAGTGGCGCGGTAGAAGCCGTAGCTTCGACTGACTGTTGAATCGGGCTGTCCCCACCACGGCCGCTCCCCACCAGTCAGCCAGCCAACTAGCACTAGCCCTCCTCCACATATCTATCTCTCTCTCCCACCCCTAACCTATTTTAAATAGGCTCATAGATACCTGAACGATAGTCAATACCAGACTGAGACTCCGAAAATAGCCACGGCCGAGGATATTATATTCGGTATTCAATTATCTTATCTTGTCCGGTTCGGACAAATCATAAGAAAAATTACTGTCTCCGACCTCTCCCTACACACAAATCTTAAAGCCCCATCTGTCCCTGACCTTAACGTACGAAAAAGATTACGTGTGTTCCTGTCACCTCTCGCTGGTTTGGTCTCTTGACCGGTTTCGGCTGCTTGCCATCACTTGTAGACAAGTGACAGTGACAGTAAGAATGCCCGAAAATCACCCAAAGTGCCAAAGTGACTATTGCCGCTACTGAAGATGGCGGGTAGCCGAAACCGGTCTAGCAGAAGACGAAACACGAAATCGACGGTATTCCGACCCCTCGCAGACCACTAAACAGGTATTCTGAACAATAGACTTCCTCTCCAGAATTACACACTTATGGACACCAGACATCTCAAACGTTCCTTTCCATCGCCTGAAAAGTAAATGGCCACTCGATTTAAATATACCGAGTTAAATAAATAAAAAGGAGTGGGAAAGTCTCCTCCATGGGTCTCCATTTGTTACACTACTTTAACATCAATATCGCTTAAAAAAATATCGTCTTCTATCGCGGTCATTATATATCCGTTTATAAACGGTAAAGGACACACTGTATCATACACGAATGTACGATGATAGCCTAACAATAGCAGACACTTACCTGAAGCGGAAAAATAACAAGGAACAGTACAAATATTCTCAAAATTAGATAATTTTACACTAAGTCTAAATTTTGGCGGTTAGACACTACACGGACAAATTCAACGCTATAGTAATTACAATACAAATGACTTCGTTATAATGTAATATAAGGCTGCTTACTTGCTTATCCAAATGTAAACATTAATACGCCAATTTGAAATTCAAATTTGCCGAGAGATTAAGAATTGCCTTCGCCTTCAGGATCGGCGGTATTCTTAATCTGCTTGTAAATTCGAATATGGAATTAAATATCAGAGAGGCTCCCTTAAACTGTAGAAGGTAAACTGTAGAGCTTCCATTAGTACACCAATATGGCGTCCGCTACAGGCGTACAGTAATAAATGGTTTAAAATTGGTACATTTCAAAGCTTACCACGGGCGTATTCTTACAGATGATTAGAAAAAAGGCTCTGATTATTCATGAATCAATATTCAATGCCGGGCAGGCCGTCTTGAAGATCAATTACTCAAAAGTTAATTACATCGATAAACGTGGAATATTTAGAGTCGTTTTTCCCGAAGCTTTTTCATCCAAAGCATTCTTTATTCTCCCTTTACCGCTCGACTCACGATTACATCATCGACGGAACTGCCCAATTAAGCGAATTTCATATTAACCGATCGACGTACAGATGCAGTACAGACAACTCAGTCAGAGAAAATTGCAATGGAGAGTTTTCTTTTACTTCGAAATAATATTCATCCAGCTAAATATCTGAATTGAAGATTTTTTTCAATGTCGGATATTACGGAGAATGCAAAATAATATTAATTCATATAATATAATGACTGGAATAGAAATAAAATCGAAGGAGAGAAAACTAGTTTCGAGAGCGTGCGAATGCTGCATTAATATGCATTATCAATTTTCATTTTATACGATTGCGTTTCGTATATTACGCGGAAGCTTCTAATTTCCACGATTTCCCCGCCCCATTTCAATGTACAACGCTGGAAGAATTTTCCGGGTCGGGTGAAAATTCAATTCGCAATTTATGAATTTCAATTAAATCGAGAACCAGTTTCTCGAAACAGTTTCAACTATACATTTGCATATTTCCGGCCGTTTTGGGATTCCAAATTCCGTTTCGGATTTCGAACTTGTTATGAAGTGACTGAGGCAACGTTACGATAACAATGATTTTTAGTTTACAATATTCTGCAATCAATTCATTAAAATTATTAGTATGGTGCCCCTCGCACTTTTAAATAAAGGGGAAATAAGAGGAATACACAAAGGATAATATATACGAATAAATTAGAAGAGTACAAACAACAAACCTCACGAAACGAGTTTAATTTCTTAATATAACTTGTGGAATATAAATCGCTATTTCTAAAATTTAAATATCCATACTATTGCCTCCTAGGTTCCTAGCTAATATTCACGAACACCCAATTTGGAGATAAAGCCCAAGTTGGCCAAAGAACTTTTATGCTGGAAAAACGGCGGTAACATCGATTGTCCTTGCGCAAGAGCTTAGTCATAAAAGTTATTTCAAATCAATGACGAATAGTCCGAAGTTCATTTTACACGGGGACGGGGAAGAATTATCTCCGCGGCGATAATAGCCAGTTCATTGCTATTATTTTTGATAACGCCATTAGTCAAGGGCTCCGTTTTTTCCACCTCTGAATAAATAACTTGGGTTGGGCGGGTAGAGTCGGCAAGTGTCCACCAACCGCTTCGAGATAAGAGCCTTGAATGCGGACTCGATGTCTTTTCAGTTTTCCTTTTTCATACTTTTTAATTTTTATCTCCTTCCGAAACCTCGCCAGTTTCCAGGAAAAATAATTGTCCCGCAGCAATAAACTGCATTCATTTTACACCGGCAGGTTGACGACAAGGAAACAATTTCGTCTCGGTTTTCAATCGAGAACGAAAATATTTCGACGAGTTAACCCGAGACCAATTGATAATAAATAGATTATAGTCAAATGCTATAGAGTATATTTATATACCGGAGAAACAGACAGAGCATAGTCTGTTAAATTACCCAGAAACGAAGAACTAAACATAATTATCGCAGGCCCGTTAACTTTGTCCTCAACTTACTCTAGGCCTTGAGTTAAACCGGTTACACAAACTCAGGGCATACTTTAACCAATTTTGTCAACAACTAGGAGTTAACTTAAGAAAATCTTCATTCCATTAAATCTTCACAGTGAGCATACAATGCACATTTTTAAAAAATTTATTTTTTATTGTAATATTTAGGCATTATGAAAAAATGTAAAGGAGCGGAAAATAAACGCTCGTTTCGAAATTAACTGGAGTAAACTGCCTGTTATTTTTTAAATGTTGCAGAAGAACACGCGCAAGACCTAGTATGTATCAAAACTGAAGTGAAATAATTTCATCTCTTTTCAAACATTTTCATCAAAATTGAGCCCACCGCGGGCAACCGCTTTTTTCCCCCGAATACACCTCCCAGGGGTTGAAATTTCCCTGTTCGGGGGGCGGAGTCGGTGCGGACAGGGCCGTCCCGGGCACAATGGCCGTTTTACGAAGCCCATTGTCGGTCTCATTGTTATCAGGAAAGTGGACGGACAGAGCGCGGGGCGCGCAAGGCAAGACCGCAACAACCAACACAACAGAAATACCGCTTATAAAAGAAGAATAGAGGAACGGAAAAACCTTCCAACAGAGGCGAAAAGGGAGTCGACTTCCTAAGGGCTTAATACACAAGAAAAACTGGCAACAAATAAAGAAACAAAAAAAAATTGGGATGAGGAAATCCCGCAGAGTAATTTTTTCCACCAGAGTGGAAATTCAAATTAAGATTGCTCTCCGTGGCTTGGATATCTCAAAATGAAAATATACCGGGTAATGAAAGCGAAAGGGAGAGAAAAAAGGAGTATTGTAACTATTTTGAGGATAATAGATAAACAATGATAGAATTGAATTCTCAAATACACTAATATTTTCAACGCTCGTTCAATTTTCTATCCTCCTTCCCCATGTCACCCTTTAATAATATAACAACTAAGTGTCAAATATGGTAATAATTATTATGTTATATAAATAATTATATACAAATTCATATTTTTAAATATCATGTATCGTAATTATATTATTACGTATTTATTATAACGAAAAACGATTTGACGAAGGTGAAAGAATAAGACACGCCAAATAGGAAGGAAAAATAAATGAAAAATTCATTCCTGGAGCTGGTTTGATCTTTCGCTAGACCGGTTTCGGCCACTCGCCTACCTTCAGTAGCCGTTTTTCGGAATATTGAATAGCGTTTAAAAATAACCCGTTTATCAAGAAAGTTATCAAGAAACTCCTAGATTCGGAACACCGTTGCGGTATACATCCACTTCCCATCCACATCCTACACATACACTATTGGCTGGCTTTAAAAAGGAAAAGCGAATTTCAGACAAACGGATCGAAGAATAGCAGTTGACTCCTCGAAATAATTAAATTACTGCGCCTCCATTGGCAAGGATCCGGCCGTTTCTGTCCGTGAATTGAACGAATGGCGCGTGAATGAGGACGGTATGGGGTGATGTATGGGCATCATCCTCCCTCGCCTTTAAGAACTGGGGGACCCGGCCCTGCCAAAACCTTGCCGAGGTCGCTACGCTCAATCTCACAATTGGGGCACGATTTTCAACTCGGCTCAATTGCCCCTTCCTTTCCACTACCGGCTTGAATTACCGTCGCCTTAACCAAGCCCAGACGTTGTAGGTGTCGTCGGAACGCTAATATGGAACAGGCAGCTCCTTTCATTCATCGTGTAATCGTCCCCAATTTAGTCGTTTTTTCGTCCAAGTGTACCGCACAAAATGTCAGACAAACTGTCCTTAGGTTCTGTTCTAACAAAGTTTTGGCCTCGAGTCGAAAAAATAACTTTTGGCTCGCCAACTGTAAATTGTTCGCTTAACCGATGAGGCGGGCTACAGTGACAATGCCACCCGACCAACAATGCTCCAAGCGAGCCAACAATGCCGAACACACATTTTCTTCAATATCTGATTGCAAAAAAAATCTTTCGATGAAACAGATTTCTAAAACCAATTTATAGTTAAAATTGGTTGTATTTCGGATTAGGCACTCCGTTCCCTAAATTCAGACATCAATTCTATTTATATTTTGGCGTTTGAGAAGTGCCACATACGCTGAAATTTGAATTTAGCCCCGGTGCATATTATTGTTATGTTAGTAGCAGTTGGGGGGGGCAATTGGCAGCCGGGCGGGCGGGCCAAATTTGAGCGCGCGGTACGAGTCGATCGCATGACAAATGGTTTGCAGATTGGGCGTGCATGTGCGGCGTAGGTGGCGGCCTCCACCGGCGCTCGCATCACTCAGCTGTGTCACGTCGTTAATTAGGCGGCCGCCAGAGGGCACACAACCCTATCGCCCATGACCCATTCCATATATCATACCCCCGGGCAGTTCCGGAACCGGAATTGACTTTTCGACATTAAAGTGTGCGTTGGAATCCCGAGCTCAGATTTAATTTAATGACTAAAAATAAATGCGACAGTTTCATTTCAAGGTCTTCTTTAAAGGTCAGGTTCAAGCGACGGTTTGGAATATCACTCGTGTTATTTTCAATTTCCGCTCGTTTCTTTAGTCTTAAGTGAGAAAGTTTTTTGACTGTCGAGTAACCTCAGAGCAAATAGGCAAGCTGGAGACCTAATAACATACTAATTCCTCGAGGAAACGTAAATAAATATCTTGTAACATAAAACTTACATACGCCATTGCATAGGACAGCAATCGGTCTAAACCATTTATCAAAAAAACCATGAAGTACCTACCTACAAATTTGATTGTATTTCTTTGTTACATATTGTACCATCGTATCTCATGAGTATGTCACCATTTCGGCATGGGTTATACCCAGTTTCTTTGCACCTCCATCTAGATACATTCGCAATTTAATTTTTCCACCTTTCAAAGAGTTTAACCCGAGTCCTTGTCGCCATAAGCCTATGGTCCGAGATTCCTCCCGTTCTGTATAGGTAGGGGTTTTGAACAACGAGAGGGGCCTAATATCCTAGACATTTCACAGACACTGAATACAGAATCATAGAGATGGATTAGCTTCTGGTGAAAAGAGGAGACGCTAGGAAACGTCCGAGCGATTGTTAGTTAAGTAAGGCTGGTAGGAAAGAGGAGAATCTCCTTCTGCCGCTTCCTCTCGTGGGGATGCCTCATTAAAAACTGGACGGTCTTTGTTCGAGCCGGTAGAAAGACGCGCCTTTGAAAGAGCTAAGTGACGTTGCAAGAGAGAATGAGAATGCCGGAGCCAGAGAGAGAGAGAGAGGGAGGGAGGGAGGGAGCAGAAGAGCGATGAAGGAGTGATGAGGGAGAGACAAAAGAACCAATCCTCGGCCGGTTGGAGACCACAATAGACACAACAATACACCACCGACCACTATCCCTTCCTTATTCTTAGTTACTTGAAGCTACCCTCTCTAAATGTAACTGGAAATACGCGTTAACCCCTGTCTAGCTCGTACTATCAGGATGAGCTGAAATAAAATGCACAAGTTTACCTTAAAAATGTCACGAAAGTGAACGCGAGTGACAATTCTGCCAAGCCTATGAGAAATTGATAGGTGCTTTCTTCGAAAGAGAAAACAGCAGTAAACTAAGTTCTAGTAACGAATCATATCTTGAGATAGCGCCGTGCAAAACTCGTTGTTGTAAATAACATGACATGTGAAAATAATACTGAGGGTGGCGAGAAGCCGAAATCTGACCAGGGAAGGAACAAACGTCTGAAAGTACGCGCAAGCATCGCAAGGGCATCAAAATCCCTATAGTTATGTACACTGTACTGTACCTTAAAATAAATAAAATGCATTTTTTAATTTAGATTTATAGAAAGGAGACACATCATGGTTGACTAGGAGTGTAAAAAAGGGAACTGAAAAAATACAATCTTGGTGGAACGGATTAGAAGATGATGTATCCAATGATCAATCTCATCAGGCCATCATTAACACGGGTCATCAGTCATGTAGGTCCCACACAATAGTATTGTCACCTAGATTTTTTTATACTGTAACTTGTGTCTAACCTATTATCGAACGAGTTCCTTTATATTACTCACACATTTCGTACAAACGCGTCTCATTTTATACGTATATACTAAACGTTTTCCTCATAACATCTACCGTTTCTTCGTGTCGTAATAATGATTTCTATTTTTAAAGCAACAATTATGCTTTTTTTATGCTATATTTATATATTCCAACGAATCATGAAATCTGTTCAAGTTATCACGTACAATTACGTACTGTTACGAACCCAAAATGGGCGGGATATAAGCGGTTTAGGGAAAATTTCGAAAATATTAGGCAGTATCAATGGCGTTAGAAATGATGTGTGCAATATTAATATATATTAGGTTATATTTCTAACCATAGGATGTTCAACTTAAAAACGTTCACGATTTTAAGAATTGGAATGATTGGAATGATCCAATCATGATGACGACGGAATAATCCATTCCGGCGCCCAGATTTTAAAGTGCAGTTGTAATTTAATAATTTGTTCGTAAATAATAGTTGTAATCTGCTTGTTGTTCCTCTACTTTCGAGTCTTGTACGCGAGGGGACATTTTTAAAAATTAAGTTTCGAAAAACTTTACCTCTTCTCGATCGCCTGCGGCACGTGCAGAAGTGGGACGGCGTCATCTCGGTCACTCTCCACTGTGGAGTGGAAATTTCATAAAATACCACTTTTTTTCGTAAAAACGTAAATGATTATTTTTTTTCAAGCAAAACAAGAAACCACAGAACAGTAAGTTGTAGAGGAGAGACAGGGACGCGACAACTGCGAAGCGTGAACTGATGCTATTGAAAGGCGCTTCTCATGGGTAGGTGATCACCATCACCATCACCATCACCATCAGCTCACGCACACGAGCCCAGGGCTTACTGTACCAGTAAAAAAAACTGTACAGCGGTGGAATGTGACTAGAACAATCTTAATTAATATTGGAGTGTGAGAACCCCGGGCCCCTCTAACTGGCTGACAATGCCCTGGCTACCTCAATACCTCTTCCTAGCGGGGAGGGGGAGGGCCAGCGCCTCACCCACTGAGGACTACCTGCTCCACAATTCCCCTGTTTCTGGAGCATAATCGTAATTTGTGTAAACCTCAATTAGACAGCCAGACTAGCGATTCATCTTCTAGTCCATACCACTATAAACACGATAACCTTCTGTTTCAGCTCTGTCTCGACGTCATTGAACAATTCCGTGACAGTAGAGCGTTAAAAATAATAATTTTAATTACAATAAACCGTTAATTTCGGATGGCTACATAAAATGTTGGGTATAAAAACTACATCAGACATTCTTGTGTATCGTACTGCAGAGTTTCCAAGTTTAGGTTCCTTTTAATAGTAACTTTTTTTGTGCTTCTTCTAAGCATCTGTAGCACGGTATAATACGAAACGTACCATGGCGTACACACGAATTATTCTTCTTTTAAAGACGGGTCTAAAAGTAATTTATTATATTGTAGAACTGTTTGTTATAGGCTCGGAATAAGAGAATTCTTTACTGACCTCTCGTGTGAAGCCTCCCGGTACAAGTACAGATTTGGACACCGGTCATCTTTTGGACGGCTGGACGCGTTCAACTTTCCAGTCAGACCGAGCTAGCTGGGGGCCAACTTAAAAGCGGCGTTTGCAAGTCTGACCGAGGGTTAAAGTCGCACTAAGCCCCGCGCGAGTAAGTTCAGCGGGGGAAGTGGGCTTGACGGGAAGGCAACATAACGTTACCGGGTGCAAGTGCTCCTGGCGCTTTCTGGCTAATGAACGCGTCTAATGTGGGAACTCGTTGCCAGAGAGAATCCCTGTCGGTTGCCAGGATAGCGGGACTCCGCGTCCAGCTAAATCCTTCCACAACTTCCGTGCAGTTTAAATTATCGGGAATTTGGTTGAGATTTACAGACAAAATTCAATCGGAAGAAAATTGAAAATATTCATTCATAACCAAGGAAAACGACCAGATCGCGGCCTGTATTCCCTGATTCTATTTCATATATATAATTATCCAAACTAGCGGTTAGGAATCATACTATTTTTGGGTGAGGAATCATTAAGGAAACCTGTAGTTTTTTGCTGTTTTACAGTTCAATTATGAGATATCACTGTCATCATGTCATTAAATTAACGAAACTAGTGAAATGAATTGGTTGTCATAACACTCTTCTTTAATTGGCCTGAATCGAATTATAATAATACGAATATTTGTTCCGTGAAAGAGATGTCTCGTTATGTACATAAAAATAAGAAGGAGGTAGAATAATACTTGACGATTATTATTTAGATGAATTAAAATCCGATAATTCAATTGCTTTACCATTCATACATTCCTTCTATTAATAGAAAAATGATCTGTTCGAGAAGAATGACCGAAGGAGCTATCTACCTCCAACTTCATGTACTAAGCCGCTGCACAGCCGCCACCTATGGTCGAACTTAGCCAACTACCTTACTGCTCTTCAATATCCAAGAGACAGTTAAGCTCAAAATCATTAACATTAATTAAAATAATTTCGGAAATAAATTAAGAATTTAAGTAAAATTTAAAAAATGATAAATACAGGAGCTATAGGCCAGCCGGTGAAGCCATCGACGACCTTTTCTCAGCATCGTTATCAATCTGGCACACATGTTCAAATTACGCATTTACCGTTACGAAGTTGTAAATACGTTTTGTTAAAAACAATATCAGTTAGTGGAGGCCATGGGAACAAGGAACAATGATCATTGTTCAACGGGTCATAAGCTTTCCTGGGTTATTTAAGGATGTTTTATGAATTGAGTCGAGCGGCGTTCTAATTGCTTTCGCGGGCCCCGGACAAGGTGAACCATAAATCTGATGAAGTGTTATTTTTATAACGGAATCGTATGTTTCATAAAGTGGAACGATAAACAAGAAAAAATCACTTGTGGGACTTATATCATCGCTGTTAGTCATACAAATAACGAAATACCAAAGTAACAGTTTCAATGATAGCTCTCGGAGAATCATCCACAGGAAATTGAGAGGCCTTTTGGTTTAACTTTATCTCAAAACTAACCGCGCGCAACATTACTCGGAAACGGAAGCCGACCTATCGAACTGACTGTGAATTGGATCGGAACACATCTTAGTTTTTAAAAGAATCAATGGACTGAATTCATGAATTAAACTGGTGTCCGTTATTATTACGCGATTACTGTAGCCCTTAATACCCTTCATTTTTAATAAATTTTTTTTTATATATATTTCCAGTTTACGGCAATTTGACAAGAGATTGGAGGGAAATAAAGTCGTTACAATATATAACATTCCAGGGTATATTATGGGGGAGAGCGCTTACAGGTTGAATTGGAAACGGGTACATTGACACTAGAAGCAGCCTCAAGAGTTCCATCTCATCCCTGCCATAAAATGCGATCCAATAATACTCGGAATCTATCAATGGGAACTTAAATAACGGCCGGTCGAACAGGAGTTTAGAATCGTGAAAAGGAATGCCAGCCGAATAAGAATAGTTTTAATAGTTACAATTTTGGCAACCGACGGGAGGGCACTGCTACGGCCACTGAATACTGAATACTGGACCGACCATTCAATTCCAGCCCAACGTTCCTATCAGTCTATAACTTTATGGCTTCCTTCACTTGTGCATACCTGGACTACCGCCCGTCTCTATAGACGAAGACCAACAAAGATCCGGGGAGAAATTCTTAATCAAACGGAATTTCAAATAAACGCACCGAATGGAGGCAGATCGAAAGATTAAAGATATTAAATATATTATACTTGATGCTATTGTTAATATTTGTACAATACTTTTTTTGTACTAACATAACACGTACAATATGTTCGATCTTTTTTACATATTTTTGTGGCCTAGATTAATTCTCGTAAATCAACTAATATCAAACAAAATAGATATTACACAAAATTCTTACATATAATTGGTTTAGAGGAATATTATCCGTTTCGTTCCTATAATAGATTTAAAATCATATTTCTTTAAAATAATATACATTTATTAACGTTTGAATAAACTAACTATTAAATAAATTGAGTAAAATGCCCACTCATTCGACAATTTTTATAACTGGCATAATTTATAAAGCGGTTCATTACCTTAACAGTTGTTGCACGCCATATTATTAGAAAAGGTGTTGAATGTAAATTGTAATAATTTATTTTTCAAGATTTTTAAACGCAAAAAGCTTCTGTCCATTTCAAATTTGTATTGGTTCAGTGCACGGCTGAATCAGCGACGCCCACACACGTTTATGAAGAAATACTTGAATTAAATTTCTTGAAAATGAGTTTCCCTCGACCCGTGTACATAAATGGAAATGCAGTACTGTCGAGTGTGGGCGTTGTTCTGTTTTCGCCAGAAATTGGCAAAGGTGTCGAAAAACTGGTACCTCTGATTTTGATTGCATTCAAATTATTATCTGATTCCTCTGATTGTATAAATTGTTACGTTTATACCAATTTTATAAAATACGATTTTCGAAATCAGTTTTCAGAAATATTAATACTATAGAAATACACTACTTCGTGACAGAAACCCAATACCCAATGGAAATTGGCATAGAATAGTGATTAAACCTTCTTTCAGTTCCATTATCGCACTAATACCTTCTGAGCTGACACTAATTGGATGTCAGATTGTGCTAATCTACTCTTGTGCACTATCCATATCTCAATCACATTAACAACAGTTTGGGCAAAGTATTGATAGGCTTGAAATAGATTAGAGGAAAATCAAATAAAGTTAGACCCGGGTAGTGGAGTAAGATACCAGGTTCTGGTATCAGAACACTATTAAGGATTTAGGGGGGGGGGAGCGGTTGAAATCAAGTTGAAAGCCGCACTAGAGGCAAACTTCATTGCAAAACCGAGTCTGCTCCATCCAAATAGCGTGTTGCGGAGATTCCTCTGACCTAATTTCAGATTCAATTTAAACCTACCGGAGAGAAATTTCGTTAAATTCTGCCGCGTTATTTTTCCTTTTAAGATCCCGTAAGCTGGACCAGACTCAGCGACATTCCGTTAGTAATTTAAAAGAAATTCCAGGGTGGCTTTGAAATATCGCCAGTAGCGGCTATCGTAAATAACTGTACAACAGTGCAGACAGGATGCTGCTTACAGACGGGATGGTACTAATTCGATGGTAACTCGTCAGAGAATAATGAACTTGGCTAATATAAATTACGTTGTTAGGCCTCTTCGAAACTATACGGCTTGTAGGTTTTATTACTCCTACTCATACCCGTCCGAATAGAGTAGATTTAAACCGCAAATTTGCACCGTTAAGACGTCCACTGAAAAGTACTTCAAAGGACCTGGTAAGTTTACCATCACAATCGTCACCATGACCCAACATACCTACAGTCGACCAAGCCATGAAATCTGGGTTTCCCAAATTTCATTCCCGTCTCTCTCTGCTCACCAACTCGTCGAATCCGAACAAATTATTTTAAATATTAAAAAGGTTCATTATTTAGGAGCGGAGTGCTTTTTGTAAAATATTATTATAAATGCTTTTACTGAATGTTACCGCAACTTGAAATGAATCATCGAAATAGGGAAAAGAAAAACCGGGCAGTGCATTGAATCATATCGCGTGAGGCGCTAGGACCCCCGTGAGCGGCTCAAACTGCCGACTAAAACCCCCAAACAATTTCCCCATTCCATGTCGGCCTCCACATCTCGTGACTACCGCCTATGATGTTTCTCTCGGCAACAGCAATAATCTTTATACGGAATGCGTCGTCCGGAGAAGAACAAAAAGCACGGGGATGTTTTGCCTAAACAGTGCCCGAGACAAATTCAACTAGCCGAAGCCAAGTTGGTATACTATCTACTATATTTACAATATTCAACATTAATCCGGAGGTATTTATCAAGCTTAATGTTATTCAACAAACTAAGGAAAATGTTATGAATATTGATAATGTGTTTAAAATGTACTTACCCCAGAAGAGTGGATGTTAATGTCAAATTATAATGTATATCACTCACCTGCAACAGAAAAAATAAAATATTTTAGACTATTAGTCATTGTAACAAAGCATTTCTAATTTAAATAAGAAATCTCGTTAATTTAAACCGTATATTTTGATTCCCACATATGTTAGTTAAGGAAATGCTAAAGGTCGCGACCGGATTTCGTCAAGAGAAAATATTCTTCGTACAATTTTGAGTTAAGAAAGTTGAGAGAATTTGAAAGTGTTGAATTTGAAGTAACGATGCACAGTCAGCAGGACGTTAGAGAAAACACGACTTTCATCTTTCATCAATGACTCTCCTCAGTGGCAAAGATGCGAATGGGACGACAGCCAACTTTCATTACGACCGGTTTTTTTAACGATAAATAACACAGTTAGCGAATAACATAACCCCGACAGTATTTATTTACTATTCTATGACAGATTGGCTGATATAACATTCGCACATATACGTTTCAGAAATATTGACACAGCTATAAATAGCATTAATCAATAAATTCTTTCCCGGTACATCATTTTGCTGCGATGAAAATAACGGTGTCATTTGGATAACAGACACTTCTGTAGTCATATTCAACGTAATAAGCCTTTTGTCTGATATGAAAGCCTACATGCCTGCGTGCCTAAGCGACTGGCAAAAACCGGACTAGTCCAAGACCAAATAAGGAAGCATATTTGCAAGAGTGATGAAATTCCTGTATAGGTTATATAATGTTATATGAAGTTGAAAAATACAAATGCGTATATTTCGTTCGGTGGCATTTCGTCTTACACATTTAGGAAAATTTCCTACTTAAAGAGTAATATGAATTCTATGAATAATATGAATGGAGGCAAGACAGAAGCCTGTTGCTTTAGAGAAGCGGGTTAATCATCAAAAAGTCTTGAAAAACCGGGGCTAACGTATATTTTTCCACCGTCGGGAGAGACCGTAACGGTATCCCGACGGGACGGGCGTTATTATACCGTACAGAGCGATGAACCGATTAACATAGGCCGGAGGTAAAGTATATGCATAAATAATTCATCGGCGGCGGAGTAGGAACAATGCAGCGTAAAAATACTCCCCCAGCAGTTACTGGAAAGGAAAAGAACCAATTTTCTGGCGTTCAATCGACAAAGCGACATTTTAACGGTGAACCGTAGTAACAGGGCGAAGACAATGAGCCCCTCTAACGAGCATAAACATGTGGGCGCCCGCACAACCTCTTTAGCGGCAATTTCAATTTCCTCCGTCGACGAGGGAACAGTTCAATAGTTCGATAGCAACAACGTTTACAATAGTCTGAATCATTGACATAATGGACAATACGGAAAATCCATTTTGTTATAAAATTATTGAAGTAAAACTGTGGTTTCCTCTAGCTTGTCGCCTCTCGCTGGTTTGTTCTTTCGCTAGACAGGTCACTTAGGTCTACTTGCTTGTCGTTTGATATAGATACTGACTATATCTTTGTGCTCTGTGTTGTTAGGATTTTGAAATATCGGTTTTCTTTATACTTTATGATTTTTATATGCGGGAGGAAGGGGGTCACCGTACTCGTCCCCAAAATTGTATTCCAAACGAATATCAAGTTTGTTTGTTTTTTTTTTTCCCAGCGGCTGAACAATGGAATTCCAGCTTGAAGGGGGTTTAAAGCGCAGACTGGAAAGAGAATCACTCCGTAATCGGTCACAGGTGACCAGAGGTTCCGTGAACCGCGTCCGTGGAACACTTTCTAAATCGGAGGCGAGAAAATCGACTGTTCCCGAATTCGTTTCGTTCCGAGTGAAAAGGTTTATTTTTGCGAAATGCCCCGCCGGCTTTTTATTACTTAATGGCCGGCGGAACTGGGGATCAGACAGAGCGTGAAACGGCCCGGCAGCATCGAGCCAAAAACAAAAAGTTCGGTAATACACAATCAGTTTTTTACATTTTTTCAAAGTTGAAAATATTTTGTAGAAACGCAAAACCTAATTCAACTCGAGCAACAATCATCATCAATTGCAATTTTTTAAAGCAACTTCTCCTTAATAAAATGCTACATAAAAAATGCAAATCGATAGAGCTATTAAGAAATTATTTACAAAAATACAGGCCCCACTATCAAGGATGACTATGTTGCCTTTATTATATATTTAGTGTAATAAAACTCATCCTAATATTTCATGTACTATTACTTGAACGTTACACAAGTCGAAGAATGGAGCAAGTAGTTTAATTTTTGGAATATTTATATGGGGGTAATATAAATTTGGAATATTTACGATTTCGCAGTTACGCAGATGGCTGGTGCGATATTTGATGACCCAAATACATCGTTATTCTAAATTATTCTACTCCATTACGTTGCATAATATACACGCTACTGATTGTATATTCGTTCATTTATGAAGGACTACCTTCATGGCTGTCTACTTATCGGCGCTGGGTTATGTAAAGCCCGATCAAGTTTTTTGAGTTTTTACTTCGTGAAATTACGTAACGGCACAGTTACGTGATATTGGTATTGTTCTAATCGCGCGGACGACGGACACTGGCCATTTGAAGTTTGCGGTGAAATTTTCCCTCTTGTAATAAATGAAATTATGACTGAATTTCCCTCACAAAATCAATTGTGAAGAGCTCAATCACTTCAAAAATGACGGTTCAGATTTAATTCATAAAAGTACCTTAATATCTCGATTAACGCGTTAGATTATTTATATTACGAGCGGTATCGATTGCTCAATTTATGCCGAATATAAAGGAATCACGCGATTGGAGTATCAAAAGAACGCCAAGAAATACTAAAGTCCTGGAGTGATCGAATATTTAGAATTGCTTTTACCCGCGGTTACTCCAATTATTATTCACTATCGGACAGTAATATAACATTATGAAATTATCGCTGTCCGAGGTATTTTGTTCAAACTGTTTTCCATCTTTAACGTCAATTACACACAGAAAAAATATGAATATAGTATGACGATATAAAACAATTAAAATATTAAGGAACAATAAATATTAAGGAAATGCTTTCAGTGGACATTTCAAACTGTTTCTGTTTCGAATTTCTTCGATTTTTTATTTTTAGATCTCAAAGTCATGCATACATTTGCGCTGTTTCAACAGTCAAACGAACGCCTGTACGCCATCAAAACGGTCTTGAGCGTATTCCAATTTCATTGCTATTTCAACCGATTCGAAAGGCGGAAGGGCCAAATCCGCCCGGAAACCTTGCCCGGCCCACTCCGAAAATCGTTCGCCCAACTTCGAAATTAAGTCTTGACAACGCTTTCGATGAAAATTAAAAGAAACAAAAAAAAAAAGAAATAAGCCGACTTTCAAAAGAGCGAGACCGGAGGCGTGGGGGCGGCCTCGAGAAAGAAAAGTCTTCGCGTCCAATTTAAAACGGGAATCCCACACACTGTGGACTCCTAAAATAAAACTAGTTTCAAAACGGTAAGCACCTCGAGGATTTATTACCTGCGTCAGAATCGACAGCCGGTACTGCTAATTTTCGCTGTGTAATTTCGTCGGACGCCTTTTTATTATAGAGACGTCGACGTGTCAAAATCGAAATGAGCTGGCTGAAAACCGTATTTCTTTTTCGATTTGTGATAATGTAAAGCCAACCAACCATCACTACTCTGAGAACGTCAAATCTACCAGTTTAAATTTCAGATATATATCCGATATTTTCAAAAAGCCCGCTGACCTTAAGGCGTGTTATTTAGGTTGGAGGTTGTTAAGAATCCGGGGGCTCCGGCTGTCAAAATTTCACTTCTTATTTCTTTACCTCTAAATGACAGGCCTTCATAAGTCATTTACAATGCGATATAAACTCCATGTTATAAAGTTTTTAAGTCCCCAACTGGAATTATGATCGGCCAAACCAGTTTGCAGTGAATTTCAAACATGTATTTTACTGGAATCGAACTGTTTTCAGAAACATAAATACTGGCGTTATGATAGGATTCCTGGGTAAATTGAATGAAATAT
Source organism: Lethocerus indicus (assembly GCA_019843655.1). Taxonomy (NCBI): domain Eukaryota; kingdom Metazoa; phylum Arthropoda; class Insecta; order Hemiptera; family Belostomatidae; genus Lethocerus; species Lethocerus indicus. The sequence continues at coordinate 14,989,778 of JACDQD010000009.1, read as the reverse complement.
TGAGTCGCCATTGCTCAAAGTTCGTAATTGCCCACTCTTTTTCCAAATGAGGGGGGAGTAATTAGGCGTGGAACCTCCTCGGCGCAACAATCGGCCATTGCGCAATACGATTCGGCATAACCAGACGGCTTTTCACACGGACGAAACAAACAAGAAAACGGGCGGTGAAAACCGACGGGGGAAACGAACAATGGACAAGCTGTTCCTAATCTACGAGATAAGGTGGCTGGGTAGAGCAACGTGGAGACATTTTGAAATGTAAAAATGTTATTTATTAACGAGGAACCGCATTTCACAATATGAAGATCGATCAAAGTTAGCCGCCCGTTCGAAATATTTAAAACTAAAAGAACACCAGTCTAACCAGATAACCATTACACCATTGTAACAATGCGGAATAATGATAATAAAAAAATTATGAGGTAAAAACCAAAGTATAATACATTTTCTTTATTTCTTGAAAAATTAAATTACTGAATAATTCAGGAGTATCTGGCTACAACTATTTTCCTTTGCCACACGTTCTTTTTACTAAAACATTCAACCTACTTGAAAGCGTTCTCAAGAGATAACATTTGCAAAACTCTGATGATTAGAACGATTAAAAAGGAACGAGATTGATTAAAAACTCAATTACATACTTCAATCTCCATTCTTTAAATGCACCTAAGACGGCACCTTCTAGACATCCGCGTAATTATGAATTATATGCACATATTTCGAGTGGACGGGAAAATAATACGCGTTATGTCCCGAACAATATACATAATGTCCTGTACATGTTAATGATGAACACGCGGTCCTTTCCACCGCCATGAAATTACCTGTTGGCGGGAATAATTAATTTACTGTTTCAATAAATCGACGAATAATCTATAAAATATGTTAATGGTTGAAATGTGTAGCAATAAAGCGAAGGTTAGCGAAGGGTGAAATACAAAAATAATACCTGTCCCTGTCTCGGGCGTTTGGAGCTGTTGGTCCGAGGGCGTTGTGATGGTGTGGCGATCGGGCGTGTCCCGACGTTTCGGCGAAGTCAACTGACGCATTATCGGCGCTGGAGTCCACACAGAGAAAACAAAAACGTCAAATTTCAATACCTAAGACCATCCTCCCACGCTTCCCGTCCAGCCCCTAATCATCTCTCTCTTTCTATTCTCGCCCTTATCGGTAGGACGTTCGGAAAAACGCATACCAGAAAAACGGACTCAAAAGAACATCGTTCCGGGAAATCCATAATAGGAAAAGTTCAGTTTAATATCCACACACCTATTCGAACTAGTCATGTCTTATCATAATCCATGAGTACATCTCATATGAGTATGTAGATGAAACAAAAATTAAATTAGCCGAGGAACCGCCGCATTTTGACATTTCCGAATATGCCGTATATTATAATATGGCCTTATTTCATACTAAAGGTTCATAAAGTAAATTTAAACCAACTTCTAAAGGTTGTTATCGAAGAATTTTAACTAACGGAATATTTATATACTTCCCAAAATTTAGAATTTATTAGCGCCACATACCGCTCTTGTGATAACATCAGAACATAATTAATTGGGTTAATGGCCGGAGGTGAAAAAATGTAGATCGGAAAATCATTTACTAGATATTAATTTTCAAGTTAAGTCCGGAATCAATAGACGGAGTACTCAATTAAAGGAAAACGATGATGGCGAAGCGCCCGCCAAACCCGGGTTAGAGTGAACCCGCAGGACTCGGAAATATTGCGGGCGTAGAGAGGGAGCCAGGCACCGGCTTCCACGACCGCATCGTGAGGCCTAATATAAAGCCCCCGCCACAACGTCGTTAACGGTAACTCTGCACTAAATTTTACGGCGAAAACTTCAGTTGAATTCGGGTCTCGAATCTCACGAAGCGTTAAATTAACCCTGCCGCTTTGTTCCCTTGGCATATTTTTGTTCAAACAAAAACACGGAATGGAAAGTATAATTTATAATACGCGTATTCAACGCCCAAACTAAGGTATAATTTGTCAATGAGGTAATCAGTATAATCAAATGATGATTTTGAAGATACAAAACATCTTATTTTATTGGGAGAGTTTTAAAGGTGCTATCGCAATGGCTCAAGTGCAGCCTTTGAATTAAGGTCAATGATTAAATAAATCACTATGGATATAGAGAAAACGTCAATATCACAGATACCCAATTCAATTCTAGATAGCTTACATGAAACTTCTGCTCACGTTGGTGAAGCAAATAATAAGGACTAAGGAGAAAATTGGTACCATTATTGTTGGCACGGCGTGAAATCCAAACCGACAGTTTATGGGCGGAAAGCGAACCGGATAAAAGCCGGGATTCAATTTGTTCAGGAAAAAAACACACGGACGTAAAGATGTGGCGGGCAAATACGATGGGGGGGAAATTGGGTCGGGAGGGTTAACGTTCTTCAATGGACGAGACAATGGGAAAGACGATGGAGGAAGTGGACACGAGCGAAATACTCAAGCACAATACCGGAAGACCTTGCCACGGCCACAACAATCTGCCACTACTACAGTCTCAATATTGAAAGCAGTACCTTAGCATAGCATTACGTTTAATAACCTTCATTAACCTTCCAAGTGAACAGAATATATAAAATGTACAAAAGGGTGGAAAGATATGGGACAATTCAAAAGGCACATAATATCCATAAATGGAATAATAAATGAAAATCTCATATAATCAATCGAAAACGGTATAATTACTATAACTGGTCTAGCTTACCCGATAATATCTAGTTTTCTAAAACAGAGTAAATTAAATGATCATTGAAACAGCCATACTTCACAGTAGTACTTGTTTCTATAATTAAGAGGTCGCTGTATGCCTAATTCCCTAGGCTATAGATCATCCTTGAACTGTCCTCAAGTTCAAAACGCAATTGTGCAACGTGACACGACTCCGAACAAGAATTCTGTTTTTTTTTCTATGCCAACGATTAGCGTCAGAGACAACAACATAACAAAATAAGTAATTGCCCCCGAGCTTTCAAGTTTTACTTTTTTCCCCCCGGCTTTATATTTCCGACGTTTCACTCTCTTATCGCGGCCTCTCGCTTTTTTCCCTCTCGGAAAACTGTCAGTGAAATTATGGAAGCGATAAACTCGAGCATAACCGCCTTGTCGAACAAGCTAAACTATCTGTCGGCGCTCAACGTTTGTCCTTAAGAGATAGAAGCAAAAAAAAAACCTGTTTTATACACTTATTTCCAATAGAAAATGTGTCCGTGCGATTTATACATGGGTTTGGTTACGCGTCACTGATGTACGAAACCTACGGCAGCTTACAATAAATATATAGGACAATACTGACGATGACGAGAAACCAGACGAGAACTCGACAGGGGTAATATGATCAAATACGAATTTTAAAATTTCACTCGTTTCACTCATTTCCAATGAACGAAGATTATTTCAATAATTATCCTTATGATGAATATTTTACTTAAACCATTAACCAAAGTTAAACAAACTTGTACCCATTGATGAATTAAGAATGTACCTTAAGACTGAGTTGAACGCTTTACATAAAATTATCCAGTCGGACTAGACAAGAAAGAAATTGAATTTTCCTTGTCTCCATCTCAAATAAAAATTAACTTCCTTAATGTTTTGCAACGTGTTTTTAATCAAGCAGTCGCACAACAAACATAAATGGGATGTTCGTCCAGGCATAGAATCGTTGCTAATTGTTCAAGTTCAGAAATGGAGGAAACGGAAATGAAATAATTAAAGTCACTATGAAACTGCCTTTTAAAAAGTCAGTACTAATTGCCCCAGGGCAGTTTTCTTCAGATCTTATATCGCACTCATTTCCAATTTAACTTCAAGAAAAGTTACCTTAAAGACCTTATTGAAATTAAGATACTTTTGTTTTTAAGTAGGAAAGTTAAAAAAAAAGGAATACTCGGAATAATAAAACTCCGAGTAGAAAAAAGTCATTAAGTGGAATTAGGCCAAGACTACCTGGCGCTAAGTTTGCAACGATTTTCACTAAACTTCTTTAGTTTCCTGACCCCGAGTTACACATTATTAAAAATGATATCGACTATTGAATAGTTTATTTCTTACGTTACATTACTTCAGCTGTACCCCGTTATAATAATTTGAATCTCAGTTACGGTTATATTTAATATATAGATTATATATCAAATATTTTAGGGGATGGTTTATTTTGAAACTTCGTGCTCCATTATACAAACCGAACCTACAAGTGTTACAAAAGCATTGAAAGCACATAAATTAATATAAATGTGCATATATGAATATAAATATTCGATATTTATGTTTTATGCAACTGGCACTTAAAAGAGGTGACGATATGGGCAGATCTGATAACAATTCCGTAGTCATTTATAAATTTAAAAAATGTTATTCGTTGATTAAGAAATTCATAATATTATAATTGCAATATTAAACAAGACGTGAATTATGTTTATGCCTGCCTTCCACATCTATTATATATTAATAATATAATAGGGTGATATCAATAAAATTGTGTTCACTACAACAACATTTTAAATATGTTATATATAAATATGATTATTTACTACTTATTGTTGAATACGTTTCTATAAGAATAGTTCCAAGATAGATTATTCGAGGGACAAAACCTACGATATCTCGATGTTCAATTAAACAAAAAGTTATTTATATATACAGAACTGTCAGACGGTCGAGATAACCAATTATTGCCGGCTCCGTCGATGACCTTATGAAACTGAAACTGGATCACGATACCAGAAGATTTTATCACGAGGCTGAAATATTGACTATAAAAACAAGTTTCTAGATAGGTATAATTTCCAGCTAGACAATTTGTTTCCAGCAAAGTAATTAGGTCTATTCTCGTCCAGAACTGATTCTAATTTCGATAAATTACAAATATCTTACTTCGGCTCTGGGGTTGTTTCTAATTTTAATAATTTTAGTCTTGGCGTTAAATCTTCTATTTTGGAAAAAAAATTGTGCATTCTTGTTGATTCCCTTTATAATTTAAAATGAACCAATTTTGTTGTCAATATATTTTTTTAAAAAAAGAATAGAGGGTTCGATCTACAGGGCCATTCTTTGTTGCACAACAAAAACAATGGTTACCAGCCATTGTTCATTATGGATGCTTCATCGACATTCGACAATAAAATGTGTAAATATCACAAAGGTAAATACTTCTAATTCCAGACAGATACCAGTCTAGTGAAACACGGCCAACCGCTAATCGAGAACAAACACAGCTTGTCACACGAATTGCAATATTACCGCAGCTTATGCTATAAATATTTCAAACGTTGACAACCAGAACGACCTAATATCACCCACGTTTTTTTCCCGTACGTACCGGGCAATTCTTCTAATTGATAATTATTCAGATTTCACGCAACAAACGGGACGTTATTTAATTCAGTACGACAGTAATTAATATCCAATACGGGAGGGATTAGACGATAAATATTAAATGCAAACCAACGTCCAATTATGTCCGAGCCTTAACGCGGAAAGCAACCGCGGTACAGTTGTTATAGAAATCTCCGCTGTATTAATTATATCGGACTATTATTAGAGATCCTTTTTTGAATCCTTATAAAACCCGGGAAAAAAAAGATTTTACAGTTAACATTTAATTCATAGAACCGTTAACTCATTTAACGATAGGGCGTGGGCTGTCTCCGATTTAACGCAGAGATAATAATATGTATATATATCGCATTGGTTTTATTCGAAAATTTCACCGAGTTCTTTTTTCGTTCTCGTCCCCTGCTATTATTAATCGTCGGTTGTCTTTTTTTATATAGTTGCGTGGTCGTCTGCGTGGTCCGGATGTTCGATGCGAGGTCAAAGAACACGGATCGCTTCAGATTCGAGTGCGCGTTCGAGAGCGGGGACAAAATGAAAATCTGAGTTTTCCCCGTCAAAGCGACGCCGCAATATTAACCGCGTACTTGAAAGGGCTCCTTCGGGCTATAACGGTCGCGTTTGACCGGGTGACCACCCCGACTTTTAAAAGATTAAATATCCCATTTTGGGCCCTCTGAAACACTTGAAATGATTCAGTTCTTAAACGGCAAGAATTATGACACCCCGCGCTATATTTCGCACGGCGAACAAAACCATGCAAATTATCTGAATTTTATTTCTTAAGGCAGAAAGGTATCTACCCATACGGGATATAGTAATTGTGTGTGTATTGAAACCTGTAATTTACACAATACTAAATTCTACATTGGTGAACTTTCAAAAGCTGTTAAACACAGATAAAATAGAATCGAAATAATTACTCAGATTTTAGCAATTTCAACTGACCTACATAAATATGCCACAATATATACGTATATCGTTTGTAGTATAAATATCGTAACATTTTTTTATGCAATAGTACCAAAAAAAAATTCGGAACAGGGTCAATTTTTTTCTACTTTACCATGACTGCTAAATTCGTATAACTGGGTATAAATTCGGTGTAATTATCGTGACTAAATAATCTTTTAGGGATATACACCTTATAATGAACCTGGGACCAACTGCAAGTTACGATTTACTAAAAGAGAATAAGTCTTTTCCAATATGGTAACTGTCGATAGGCCATTAAAGTATAAAACTATGTAAACGATATATATTCTTATTAATATTATATTCCGTATCAATGTACATATTCTTACAGCGGAGCACAATACGCTTCGAGGATGCTTAGATAGCGATCGGTAAATCATCGATTGGGAACACCGAAGTGTTATTATCGTTAGAGAAACAACAAGCCCGTTGAGTGGGCAGGTCCGCCAGTACAAAGGGGTAAAACGGAGGCGGGAACAAAAAAGTAGTGTGAGACGATACGGTGTCGAATGACAGGAGGGAGAGACCTGAAAAGGGAAGAGGAACTATAGAGACTTCCGGTGTTGGGGAAGACACCGAACCCCGGCGTGATCAGGAAGTCTCTAACTGTGACCGTCCGTAGTTCACACACGGATAACTGTACACTTCCCTCCCCCCCGGTCGGGTAACCAACAACGGAACGGCGTTAAAGTCACCGACCCATCGAACTTATACAGAGACTACTCGGTCGATGAAATTTTAATTCTCCGGCGGTTATTTTCAACCGTAATCCAAGCAAACAGCAATAAATTCCATTATACAATCCAAAATCGGTTGGTCGTGCGATTAAATGTGTGCTGGCTTTCAGTTCCTCATCCCTGATGAATCAATAAAACCAATATGGTTCCAATCAAAATTCATTGGAACAACATACATGTGTATTTGTGACTGTGGATCCCTCGCCTACACCATTTCTATTACGTGCCCGATGTTGAGCGTTTGTTTTGTTGAGGTTCTCCCCAACCCAATCGTTTCAGTGTCTTCACCGGGAAATCGCATCCTGAAAAATGGATTCCGCAGGAAACGGTGAAAGGGCCCGGGATCCGGTTCGTTAAAACCACTCCATTGTTCAGTCCAGCCGCGATTGTGAACCCTTTTCCAAACGGGGGCGGAGGGGAGGAGGGCGAAACGTTTGTTTGACGTTAGAGGGGATGGGGGCGCGAGCGACGGCAGGGAAAATTCCAGCTCTGAGGAGGGAGGAAAAAGGGAATTTTTCCGGAAGAAGGATTTCCCTCCGGGAGGAAAAACTGCAACCGACCAATATTGTCCTCCCGTGTCGGTTGTCCCCAATTATGGAAGCCGGCCTGGGGGGGAGTTTGTGTTTATACTGAGAGGAGTTTATACGCTCGGATGAATCAGAATCCGCTCTTCTTCTACACTCGAGCCAGTCCACGGTCGCGCCCAATGAGCGTACTTCGACCCTCCTAAAAGAGATACGCAGACGGTAACCAGTCAGAAGGATTCCTACCAACGTTCGAAGGATCAGGCCCTAGAATAAATTATGGCCGGAAGCGGGAAAAAAAATAAAAAATACATGTATATATATATATATATATATATATATATATATATATATCCTCCAAAGTGGAATAAGGAATTCTCGTGCACGCGAAATTTGTTCCGACTTTATATCAACTTCCGGTAATCGAAAACGAGGAAAACCTAGTGAAAACTTCTGCCGGGAAACTCGAGTCAATAGAACTATCCAGAAAAGCAAATTCGCGCTCCATACTCTCTGCTGTTCAGTTCTGTTCGTGTCGAATGACTTCCAATTTTTTTTTCTCGCTTTTAGTAACTTTTTTCATTTGCCATTCAGTCACGGAAACCGGGATTGTCGCATGACTCAAGAAATCAATCGGGCTTAAAAATTCTTTTTTTATTTAGTTGCCGTTAAGACCGAATTCCCCTGTAATTGGCGCGCGCGCGCGGGCTACCGTTGAATTTAATCGGGGCGAAATGAAAAAATAAAGTCGCCGAATCTCATAAATATTGCCAAAAGAAAACCACTGCGGTTTTTCTAATAACGGACTCTGATTTGTTCGGGACGAAAACAGATTCGCCTTTGAAGTTCGAAAGTAAAAGGAACTGTTGGCCACTTTCAAATAGGCCCTCGATGGGAACCGGATATGAGCCTACGGCCTCTTTGAGTCTTTTTTTTCACCGGTTACAATATTTGAAGTACCCAGGTTTAACCTCCGAAACACAATGCATGTTTAAGCTCTGCAATATATAAGAACAAATGCTATATTACCGTTTTATGGCACATTTTATTATTTATTTTATCTTTCACGAAAGTGGCGGCAATATCGCCCATATGAAATAAAACTATTGAAACGTATGGGTATGAAATCGAACTCGTTCATCATTTACCAACAATACATCCTCGGTATTTACGGACTGACAAGTGCGGTACGAGCCCTATAATGGCAAGAAATAAGGGAGGAATATCTTCTTATAAGGAATGATTCATATTAATACAGACAACCAGGAAAACCAGTTTATTAATAGAGTTAATAAGTCTCAAGGGCGGTATTCTCTCGCGGTAACTCGGATTAAACCAGCCATTACGCTGAACAGGATACACTTTAAAATTATAAATTTTCTTATAAATTATACTCCTTCCAACTAATATACTGTCCTATTTTATGATTATTTCACAAGTACTACATAGTATTAATGGCGTACAGATTTTGATCGGGTCCAGTCTTTTTCGTTTTGTGTCTCAATCTTTAATTCATTTTAATAGGACCATAAAATCAAGAACAAATCTCCAATTATAGTTCGTCAGTTGGCCAGTCGGTAAACAGCGTCGTGCAGGCACAATAAGGATAAGAAATAGCATATTATGCAACAACACAATCAGTTATTATGCAAAGACTCTAAGCCTTAATCGACGTTCAGTATCGGCCGAGGCATCACAGTATCGAGATATCCGGCTCAAAGCGAAAATCCTAAGCTTTCTGATTTTAAAATTAAGAACCGGCCGATTTGGAATTGGCCAATAATAATAACGATTCGGATCTCGGTGCGGGTACTCAAATGTCAAGGCTGGGATACAGTTAGCGCCTCCCCCCCCTCCCCTGTAGACAGGTGGTGCCCCGACCAATGAGAAATTATCGGTCACGCAGAAATCGAGAGGTTGGCCGGCCTGCCGGCGACGCAATATAACGCCTTTTAATAAATCATTCCATTGCTCCGGGACTAAAAGTGAATGTACAGGGGAGACAGCGGGCAGTGCTGACTCTATAGAAGGCAGGTAGGGGACTAGTCGAATGCGCCAATAGACCTGTAATCAACCGCCGTGGTAAACACCCCGCTGTCACGATTACTGCAAAACGGGCAATTTATATATAACACCTGCACAACTCAAATTCGAATCCATTAAAAAAAAGTCCATAACTTAGTGGCGGCGGAACGAATTTCCTTCGAATCAAAATTTAAATTAATTACCAGATGAGCTCTTATGGTATAACGCAATTCACCCATAGGGAATATCTTCGGTGGTTCGTTCTACTGAAACTTGAGTTTGGGGGTTCTCCTCATTTGAAGCTCTAATATTTTATATATACCTGTTTCTAATTCTTATCATGATCTTAACGCATTCAATACAACCGAAAATACTCCGCGTTCTGAAACTAGGAATTTAGAAGAAGATTAAGAACTAAACGTTTATGTATGTAATTTAACGACAGTTAGTCTTTCGCAACGTCAGATTCGAAAGTAAAAGGTAACTCAAGTGCTAGACTTTCAAATGGATCTATTGAAGTTTAAAAATGATTGGAAATTTTTTGCTAGGGGATTTAATTTTTGTGGTTCAATTTATTTATTTATTTCAGTTACTGTTTTTACTTTTATTTAGACGAAAGGAATACACATCGAATACATACGATTTGGAATGGAGTTTATATTTCAAACCTCCCATACGAACGTATTATGACGAATGAATGAGCGGTCATTCATTCGCTGCAACAAATAGCGTTCGTATTCAAGACGCCAATGGAGAGTTATATAAGTTATCATTTAAATTAAATATAACTCACTGATAATATAGTGACAAAGAGATTTGTTCGGATCATACACAAGCCCGTCCTCTTTTCATACGAAAAATACTTTAATCGTTGAAGCCTCTAAATTCAACCTACTGCGGGGGAAGTTCATACCGCCGAAATGTGTTACTCTAAATAGGTATTTTATCGGTCAGACGGTCAATATTAAATTATTCAATTTAACTCCCGAATAATTTAATATTTTCGAGTGCCATATTGCGTTATTTCATTTGGAAGGGAAAAGTAGGCCAGTGTGGTCACGAAGGGCAATAAACGCTAGTCAGTCAAACAGAGCGCCGCCGCCAGTGGTAAAAGGCCGCAATTACCCAAGTATTAAACTGCCGGCCGGCGAGGCAGTTTTTCAGGAGCTCCTAATAGAGCCTAATCCGCACGAAGAATGGCAGGACAAATGCCAAGGCTGCTCGGGCCGGGGCCAAAGAACCGCCGAACGGAAAAAAGGTAAAAGGTAAAAAAGAGGGAGCATATAACTCCTTTATTCTAGGCGCAGATATTTTTATAAGGCGGCTTTCCGCTCACGACTCTCCGATCGGGTGGACTGAATACCCTATAAACGGATATTTGATCTTGTATTGTGGTATTCAGTTTGATTTAAGATAAGACAAATGTCTATATCTAGAGGATCGTTCGTGACACGATTCTAAACTGAAGATATGCCCGTTTTTTATTCGTCTTTCGATGGATTTCTAATGGAATATCCCATCGATGTTAGAGACACTGTTCACATGTGAATTCCGCGGGGGTCCGCGGTGTTTGGAATATCATCACTCTTGCGATCATCTGTCTCCGCCAATGATATCCCTCACCTATTTACTTACCAAATCATCGTAATAACAGTTCTAAGGCTAAATTAATTAATATGGGGTATATATCAAATTTTTTCTGGTCAACCGTTTAGACATAGCTCAGGATGGTTGAAATAGATGTCGACTCAAGAGAAAACAAACACGGGTGTTATATATCATATTTAACTATTCAATTTAAATATTTCACGGGAAAATGGAGAGTATTCAGAAATCCTCAAATTGTTCTACATTAGTTTTCTTAAATGGTCGCACTCAAGTAATTTCTGAACTGATGTTGAATGGGACTGTTGAAGAATTAATACTGGTAATTTCTGAAACTGTTTAGGAATTTCTTACGACAATAAAAATGAGCGTGAAATAATGACCCGAGGGGGTGGGAAATTAAATATGCGAAAGCGGGACAAAGTAAAACTCACGGTTTTATTATCACCTGACCTGAATTCTAAACCGGAGCGTGGCTGTTTACAGTCAACTTAAAATGCGAACTAGATCAACGTACCTCGGGGCAGGAAACGGACAGGAAGTACGTCTCTAAGAGAGGATGAGAGGAGGCCGAAAAACGTCGACAGACTACTGCAAGTTCAAATGATTATGTCCTCCCCCCTAGAATGAATAACAGTTAAGGAGCAGGACCCGTTATAACGAGTGGACCTGTCTCTGTCGTTAGCACCAATTAACCCGAAGCAGTCACCTCAACTGTGACTTACCGCAGAGTGAACGCAGAGTTCCGTAGTGCGCTACAAATTGCAACACGGATTACTGAGTCTAATACTTGCAGGTTTGCAACTTCGTTCATGAATACTTCGGTTTGACACGATTGGCTTTTGGCCCGACAAAGTAGCGTTCGTGCTACACGCGCCTCTGTTGCCGATTGAGTGTTGACAACGCCATCATTACGAGCCTAACAAACGGTTAGTAGGAAAATATAATTCAAAGGACAACATAAGCTTCCGGCTCGAGTTGAAAACCCTGAATCAACCTATGTTCTACTCCTAAGTGCTATTTATTCTTAATTCGTGAAACGATAACATGTTTTCCACAAACAAAAGACATCGATCTAATTATACGGTAAGTCAAACATTTTCTATAAAAATTAACAAAAGTTACAGCCCAATTTAGGTGCAGACGATATAAACCTGTCCACGTTATCCGGGCCGGTTCTATACACAGGTGAGTCATCCAGGGAACAGCAGGGGGACTGGACTTGGAGGTGGAGGTGGAAGTGGAAGGCCCATAACTAGTCCCAGGACTAACTTCTGTTTATGTAAATGGGCCGAGAGAGGGAGGGGTTCACATGCTGGACTGCCCCACAGCCCCCAATAACAATTTATAGATCGTATCACAGGAACAATCTGTTGTAACAGAATGCGGGAATACGTTCGGAATCGCCGGTACAAGAGAAAAAAATTAAAATATAGACCGTCACTTATGTGTCAATAAATGCTGCGATTAAAAATGTATTTCGTTATAGACAAGTATTTATAATTAATACTAAGCATGTTTAATGGCAGTAATAGAACGGTAACATTTTTACTGAAGCACCGCGAAACCAAATAGGCGTAAAATTACAATAATGGTCCTATAACAACGTCATAACTGCCAATTAAATGCACACTTCTAGATACAAATAACAACTTATTAAATGCACTAAAGTTGGCTATCTCACTTAGATTATAAAACGCACACTTAATTAACTAGGAAAATTTTCTACAAGCAAATATCGAATTGAGAAAACGGATGATATTTGAGCTTAACAATTCGTCGCAATAGTAGTGCCGATTAGTATTCCACACTGTTGACTGTTTATACGGTGTCGTCATTGCTATAATAAAAACGAATCGGAACGGGCGGATAAAAAAAAATGAGCAATACGAAATAACAATGGTGAAAAAAAGAGCGCGCGAACCGCAGCTGTTTTAGGAGCGACAGCCCCTGGTTGGATCACCGTCCAACAGAATCGTCCACCAGTGATATCATGCATAAGTCAATCCAACCGCGTGATGCACGCTAAACATCAAAGGCCGTCATCAACACACCTATTAGCCAGGTAACTAACAGTGGGCCATCCCTTATGCATAATTATATGCATAACACGGGCGAGTATTACAGGAACTGAACTACTATCACTAATAAAGAAGGTCTTTATTTATGATAAGGTCATTATCAGAAACTATTTATAGACAGCTGTTTTAAACAAAAACTAATACCAATGTAAAATGTATAAGATTGTATATTGTACGAAAAATTCTAGCTTTTAAGAAATAATTATTAACAACCAGATATAGAGCACGACAGGGATTTAAAGCACTTTTCAAACGTATTTTTATGTGAGCTTAATTTCCAGAGCGGACGTGAGCGGCTCAGACCATAGTTGAGGTGTCCTCATTTAAATTCAAGATTTCGATAATCCCCGGTCGTGGATAAAACAAAATAATAAATAATAAAGGCGACGGCGCACAAAAAGGAAATAATTATATGCAAATGCTCTTTCCGAAGCCGGCGGGCTTATTGAGGTCATGTTTGGGCCCGGTAGGACATCCGTTCCCAGGATGAGGAGGACACGGACCGGTTCCTCTAGCTCAGTCCGTATACCGGGCGCATTCCACAACACACATTCAGTTCTGCTTTTATTATTTTCCTTTTTATTTTTTTTTTACGTTGACCAGAGAACAAATTACGTTTTCAGACCGCGTTTCACTCCGCGCGGACCGATGGCTATCTCAGAAACACGCGGCATTCCTTAATGCCCCTATTCCGATACACTTTTAAGGAATGTGGAGCCCGACTGGGATATAATTCGCGCGCTTAATTATTATCGTATATTATTTCAGGATTACAACCGGAACTATTACTATTTACTGAACCCAGCATGAAATTATCGGCATTCCCGTTGGCTCAGTCCGACCTATCCAGATTAATAATTCAAGGAGGAGAATGATAAGGATATCTTTTAAACTTATCGGCAGGGAAGGGCTTCCTTCGGATTAATAGATGGTACGAGGTCGATGGAGCTCCTTCGACTGTTCGAAATCCTCGAGGTAATGATAAAAAAGGGTATTGGTAAAATCGAAAAATTAATTGATCGTCAACCGTTATTGATGTGGCATTGAACGGTTGGTCCACACAAGTGTTTCGAATTCAGTTGTCATTGGGATTCTACCAGTTTATTTCTGTACACAGTGACTTGTTTCACAGTTCACAGCTTAGTCGCTCCTCTCGAATGGTCAGAGTAAAACGGGAACATCGATAACGCGTTGCCAATAAGAAAATACCACAATGAAACTAGCAACTATTCCAGTGTGATAACGCCAGATTTTCCAGATCAGTCACTTTGTTGCATAAAAGGAGTACGAAATATGCGTGGTTCGAAGGGTGAATTTTCGTGAAGGGGCGCGTGCCAAAGTTCTGTTTCGGAACCTCCTGGTAAATATCCTCCACCCCCGATGGTAGGGGTGCTAAAGGAGCGGGGGAAGCTGTTATTAGGGCCGGCCGGCAATGGTAGTAGGAGGAGTCCCTACCATAAACCATAGTCGAGGGCAAAAACAGGGTCCTCCCCCCCTCCCATTAGTCTGGCACTAGACCGGAACAAACACGAGACGAGAGACCGCTAACCGAAATATTAATACGGGGCTGGGGCTGCACCCCTCATCGCTACAACAGAAGAAATCATCCTAGCGTGACATCCTATAGCCATTGGAGCCACCAATCCGTGTAGAACACGATCGTTTGCAATTCCCTCCCGTCTACGGAAGCCCGTGGGAGCGTAACATTTAACCAAAATAAGAATACCCGAAGGCAATTAACATTCTACAAAGTGCAAAGTTCTCAACTCGGCGCGACCGGACTCGATTCCCACAGAAACACTTGTGCATTAAATTATTCGGTAATTTATTATTAAGATTCCAACAACCATTTTGAGGCTTCGAGGAATTTTTCGCAATTTTCCGCATTAGCCCCATATGCAGTATTAGGATCAACAAAATTATATTTGTAGTCCGCTCGGCAAATAAACCGATTGCTCCAGTTCTTCGACAAATTGAAGGCCGCTCCACTTCGCAGTTCATTTCTCGGCGGTCAATACGGAAAGTACCAATTATTTTCATCCCGCCGAAGTTAAATGGCTCCCTCTCGTAATTGAATCAAATTTGCGATTGAAAGAAAATTCTGACCGAGATTAGCGGTCGGGTCGACGGGGCATGGCGGCTTCACCGGAGCCGGGGGAAAGTAGTAATTGAAGGGGGCACAGGAATAATTGGGGCCAGCTGGTGGTTAGAGCTGCAGTGCGTTAACGAGCAGACCCGGGTTCAAACGCGGCGGCCAACTCCAATTGCAAAGTTCAACTTTTCCGATAATTACAAATCTTATTTATAGAACAAACAGCTATTGACCAAAATTAGAACCATCGGAAAAATGGAAATCTACGACCCTTCTTTTCGGTCTATAAAGAGGGAAGATTTAGAAACCGCAAATCTACCTTCGGAGCTGCGACAGTAATTCTGTTTTTCATAAACACTCAAATTGAGCTTTTGGGTGATATACAAAGTTCAGGAGGGAAAGAGAGTGAAAGTTACGGGCTCGTTTTCTGATGAAGTTTTCCACTGCCTAAGTTCTAGGGGCTTCCACCGTGGGAAAGGCAAGACCGGGCTTCTGTCCAGAAAAGGAACAATCGCTTGAGAACCGGCCAAAGCACCTCGAAACAATTCTATCTCCACAGTCCGGATACAATTAACATCCAACACAAATAATATAAAACGAAATAATAATCTTCCGAGGTGGAATAATTTCCTGGAGAAGTTAACTCGACCGTAACAGAGGGCTCCGGGTTTCCAGTGTCTACGACCGACGAGTATTCATTAGCACGCCTTTTGCTGTTTCACTTTCGTTTACAGGATTAATAGATAAAAAAAAAACAGGGACAAGAAACTACTTTTAAGAGTTTCTCAGCCTTGAAATATTGGCCAAGCTTTAAAACGGGGTTGTAAGACTCGGGACAAAGGATCCCAGGCAAAAAGTCGGGAGCAATAAGAACATTACACAAAGTATAGTAGGATTTGCATAAGGATATTTTGCTTAGTTGAGGTAATTGGCCCTTTAAGAGGGGATTTGTTTCCTAGAGACAATTCGCCTTTTACTCTCCCATCGATTTAAACTTCGATTTCAGTCTTTCATAGAAGGAAGTATTAACAATATTAATAATACCAGCACTTAAAATGCAAAAACTTTTTGCGGTTGAACTGGAATAACAATTTTCACAAGGCAGCGGAAATCAGTTCGACAGTCGAAGGCCTGTAATTGCCCACTTCCTCCGACCCGTCTTGAAAAGGTTTTTGCATCATTCTGAACTCACTACTAACAGTAATACTTCTTCGCTTCCACGTTCACCACTATCAACTGACAGTAAGGAGAGTAACAAACAATCAGGCTGAAGAGATTATTTCCCGGTGATTATTTCAATATCCGTTAGAATTCGTGACTTCGATCGGGGTCTGACAAATCAACCCGATAGAAACGGGCGAGCCAGATTTTAGTGAACGTCCGATTTTAGCGTGGGAAACAAAGTAAAATCGGACTAGGACCGTGGAAAATTGGACCGCCAGAGTTGCGAAACTACATTCAGTTGATCGCTAAACGCTTTGGGCTCTATATTATAAATCGTACACAAATAAGGCGATTCACGATCCCCGCCCATAAAGGGAACAGAAGGTCGGGCCCCCTAGGACGGTTATTTGCGGCCGATTGCCGTATTCGACGGTGGCTTACACGATGCTGAACAGAAATTGTCCCACCCATTGTATCTGTGATCGTTAGGTCCATAGGAGAATGCAAACGAGCGGGAGAACTATCCTGTAGCCGCGGATCCTTTCAGAAGAGCGTACCGCAATGTTTGAAATGGAAACGATTTTACAATCGGCACTGAATCGGACATAAATCTAATCATTTCACAACGATTCTCTCATTTACATTCACGCTAAAGACAGGGTTTTGAGGAGTACGTTCTATATTTTTAGTTTCAGTTTTAGTTTCTTATTTTAGACTAGGGTTCATTCATTTCGTCCTTTGGCGGAACTTATAATAGCAATTATTGCTAATATTGTGTGATGATTAGCACATCGCCACACATAATGTAATCTTTTGGGATTAAAAATAGAAGCAGTTGTTGAGTTTTTGAACAATACTATAAATAAAAATAAGGAATCATTTTACTGCGTGTTCCCTACTGGTAGGAAATATTGGTTAGATCGAAAAAACCACCGTCTCTTGAGTAAGAGGCTTATTTCAATATTGATCAAGAGAATTTTCATCTCGTCAACGACGGTACCGCCTGGTAATCTATATCAGCTCAACTGAAATGTAAGATTAAGTTGAATTCTTAAATTATTCTTTTTCAATGGAATAGAATTCTGTAACACCACATTCCGGAAAGGGGGATGACGCAACAAAATATTTTCTTGATTTCTTCACTTTAAAATAAAGAAATTAAATTTAATCTCTGATGATTCTTAATTGATGGAGATAGTAATATCTCCTTACGTTTTCTGTAATCCGGCCTTAACGCAAACGGTTTTTACTATTCTAAGAAAGTGATTACTATTGGCTTTAACCAACAGTAGTAGGTTTCCCGACAGATCACATCGGTTCGTACTAATGCTATCGCCAAAGGAAACGAAATTGTATTTTTACATCCTACTGCTTGATAGCGAATTAAATCACACTTCCTGACTAAGCTAGAAATAACCTGCCGAAATCACAGGAATGATTCCAGCGACCATTCCACATTATAGTGAAATAATTACCTTTTCCTAAAAGAAACGTATTAATAATCATTAGTTTCGAAAAAAAAAATTTGAATTATAATTTGGAACAATAAAAAAAAAGCGAATGAGGCGGAAATAAATTAACTTATATATAGTAATCTCATTAGTCAGAGGACTCCTACACGCGGCGATAACGACCACACGCTATTAATTCAGGAATGACTCATCAGCCGGGTTCCTTTTTGAAATTCTGCGCTTATAAACGAAAGCTTAACCGTTCTCTCGGATCGAATATTTTTTTGCCCGCTAACTCGAGCTACGCGTAAACGATTATTTCTGATACATTCGCACGAAATAATTGCAAAACAATTTTTTTTTCTCTGGATTAACGGTCGGCCCCCGACCATTAAATGTTATTAAGTGTCTGAATTATGGCGTAGGCCCCCCCCACTCTCCCTAAATCTGAACGCCGCGCAATTACAATTATAACTGCGCTCTGGATTCGCGAATTAATTGGCCCTATTGTACATTTCGAGTTGAAAAAATTGCCTCGGCAAACTACGTCTGAGAGTTAAAATCTTTTGAAATATGTCGAGCCGTTCCACTCCAGTTGTGGGGTTCAATTTATAACACGTTTTACACCTTCTTCCATTTGACAGTCTGTTACGCGCGTACCACGCGTAAAATGTACACGTACGGTTTCAACATACTGACCGAAAAGGGAAAGAATTCACTGTTACAGTAATTATTTATGAATATCCCATTTGCAAAGGAATTCTTCAAATGCGCCTTAAGTTTTGCAACTGAGATCAAAACTGTTATTAGAAGGGGAGTTTACAAACACGAGATAATGGCCGCAACGAATTTAGAAACGGAAGAATGTTTCATACAGTATAAACACATTACGTTCAGATATTTTTGGGAATTTTCCACATGTTTCAAATTACCAGCAATTCCTAACAGAATCCAGCCTCTGTTTTAAAAATAAAAAAGGAAATTAAATACTAACCTAATATAGGTTTTAGATTCCCTTCCCTACTATTGGCCAAAACCGTAACTTTGAATTTTTAACTTACATTTCATGTCCACAAAATATTTAAATAATGTATAACAATTATTATCCGGATATCTTTTTTTGTCCTGAATTAATTTCGCTACTGAATCGAATGTTTATTAGAATATATTACTATTAGGAATTAGGTCTGAATTACTATTGCGACTGTTGAATGTAACAAGACAACTCACGATCATTTTCTTTTCTCAACGTTTATATTTGCATTAATTTTCCATAAATTAAAAGAAACTGTGTTTGTCCGTTTGTTCAATTAAATGCGTATATATACATTTTTATTTCGAAAACCTCATAAATCTAATCTCGGCCTTTTAAATTTTTCTCGTAATGAAAGTGATTTTCGATTGTACCGAATCGATCCCAAAAGGCGGTACTTACTTCCAGTGGGCCCCGGTTATAAATAGAGGCCCACGGTTTATTCGCACTGGCTGTGTCGGCATACAGACTCTGGTAAACATTATAACAAACTCGCAATGGCCTCATTCTAGCTCGAGAGTTTTCCCTTTCATTCGTACCGCCCGGCGCGCCTAATCTAAACGATTCCAGACGATCCAACTTGCAGTTGAATAAACGTAAGTATATATTTCATATACAGTTTTGTGCCCAGTCTCGGTACAGTAATTGGTATGTGCTAATTGTAGCGGTTGTTTTGACAAGTGACTAATAAATTGAAACCTATCTAGGGTCTGGACCTGTCTAGAAGAAACAGCATAGTTATTACGAATCGATTTCTAGAAAATATAATAACAATATATAATATAATGATACTATTATCAAATTACTCCGGTAAGAATCATTTTACCCCCCATTAAAATTCTGAATTTGAATAATTTAACCGATAACAGTCGTGAGATGAATAAAATCGATGGGTTTCAGGTTTCGCATGCACCAGTTTTTCACGTTCGTATTCCGCCTGGAAATCCCATCCGATAGTAGATTCTTTTATACAGTCGGGAGAGTTTTTAATCGAGAGTCCGAACGGCAGAGCGGATGGGACAGAAGCGCCGGCGAAGCGTTGAAATAAGACTCGAGCGATAAGAGTTTCACGGACAATTGAGCCTAGAGAGAGAGAGAAAAAGAACTATGTAAAAATGTTCACAACAAATCCGGCCATTGTGCCGCTGATGCGGGGGACACATATTGCCCGCCGTATTTATTAATGGCCCGGTCTCTCACATATCATGAACGGGGGTAATGGCGGTCGGTTAAAAGGGAATTCGATATCTCGGCAAAGATTCACGACTTGGAAATGCGAACTAGACGATAGTCAATCAGTGTCAGCGAGTACAAGCAATATCACTATACAATGTCGGCCATCAGCCGATATAACGATTTCCGATAAATCTTAAACGGCCGTTAAGCTCATTGACTTAACCGATCTATTATTCATTCTATAATTTGAAGCTCTTTTACGAGCGAACGGGGACTTCCTCTGCACTTCTGCACCTGAGACATAATAACGGTCATTTAATAGCCTGAAACTATATTTGGGATAGATGCTGTGATAATTTGAGACTAACAGTTGATCACCATTTGATTCTTTAAATGTTTTTAATATACTACCGTGAAAAACGCAGAGAAACAAGATTTTTAGAATTACTTTACATATTACATGATTGTCAGTTTTAATGAAGGCGTCACCGTCGCTGGTACTCTTACACCAAGTTGTACCTCTAAATAATGTCTACCCCATATCCCCAGAAAATTTGTACTCTTAAGGCCATTACTAAATCGGACATCAAAATTGACCTTAAGTAACACACTGACAATATACAAAGCAATACTCAAACCGACATGGACATACAGTATAGAGCTATGGGGTTCCACCGAAACATCCGACATCGCTCGCATCCAGAGATTTCAATCAAAAGTCCTTCGCACCATCCTTAATGCTCCCTGGTATGTTTCTAACCACACAACCCACCATGACCAACAGTCGACGAAGTCACAAAATCCCGGTTCCTGAAGTTCCACTCTCGCCTTTCTCCTCATCCTAATCCACTCGTTCAGTCCCTTTCCTCTTTTACCCATCCATTATCCCCCGCGTCGTCTTAAACGCCAATGGCCTAGAGATCACCTCGGACAGTAGTTAAATAGTGTCAAAAAGCGCCATCATCGGGTGGTTTCTCTATTGAGACAAACACGTGAAAAATATACTCGTATCAATTGCACCTACAACTGTAAAGTTGATCGTGCAAAATAAAAAAAAGTTTAAAAAAACCATATATCCCTAATGAATATTTCAAGAGAAACTCTACAGGGAGATAGAACCGGAGGCATAGAAATGGTATGTCGATTAAAATCGTGTTAATATCCAGTCTGCGAATTGAGCGGGCCTATTGTACCGCAGTGTACATGTTGGGAGGGCGGCCGCCTGTGTCTCCTGTCCGATATTTGATATTTCGTCCGAGAAACCGAAGAAGCGGGAGCAAGTTTTCGGTTGGCGAGTCGCAATCTAAAGGAGACGTTTGCGTCATTTCCTCGAGTGGCAGGCCGTGGAGAGCCCAGGGTATTAAGGAGGGGAGTCGGCCTATTCCACGATAAACCAGCGGCCGCGATAAGACCCGCACTAATTCGTAGTTTTTATCGCAGGGCCCACAACAGTCTCCCCCAGCCCTGGTCCGAATTCGTAGCCGAGGAGAATTCGGACGCCCAAATGAGAATCAAAGTCCGTTTCCAATTCGTATTCGAAGCGCGTCACTTCCACCCGCCGAGATAAGAAATAGTACGACGACCCTAACCTCCCATTATATGATAACGCAGAAGGAAACCTGCCGTGTTTTTACCCAGAAATTGAAAACCGCAATAAGAGAATTTAAATGTGTCTTTAATAATCTCAAATAGTTTAGGAAAAACAAAAGTTCCATGATTATACTGAATTGGTTGTAATTTATTTTGAAATTGTAGCATTTTTAAGAGTCCGACGCCAATCAATTCATACGACCATAAGAATGGCGGAATGTAAGTTTTAGCCATAAATAGCCGGATACGATTAGGAAGGCACTGCATCAGCAATAGTTTTAATTGATAAAACAATTAGTGGCCCCATAATATAAAAAGATAAAATTGCGAATCTACAATTGAGTGTGGATCAGCAGAATCGGCCCTTCGTTCGCTTAATTTTATATGTAAATAAAATAAAAATGTGAACTGTTTTATTTATCTAATAAATATGGCGACACGCCTACGCACGATCGTAACGACATAACCAGTCTTACAACGTGCTGGCGACTTAAGTTTATGTTGGGTTACTCTAAATTACAAGTTAGAGAATGATTGTGACCCACTGGTATCGACAGAAATACAATATCTCGCGTCATATAAATTATATAACGTGAGTAAGGAAATCGGTTATGTATCGAGGAACCGGTACGACTTTTTGCAGGGGATATAAATGAAAAATCTCTATTCTCCTGGACGGGGCGGACTTTCTAAGGTCGGCCCACTAACAATAAGATCGCATTGTAACGCCGTGGATGGGGTGAAGGCGTGGAGAAGTAGCGTGCGGCCCCGAGCGGCCTTTCTTATAACAGGTGGAGAACGGCCACGGCCATTCGTGACTATACAAGACTAGATTAAGTATCGGCAGGAACACTATGACCAACGGTGAGAGGTGATAATAAAAAATACGCAAATAATACAATTAATAATTAGTTTTAATGTATTAAACTAGATCCAAGTTCGCTGTAACCGATGTTTTCGGTGAACGATACAACAATAGTGCCAATCTGCCGACAGTTTTATAAAGCTGGGAAAGGCGAGTTTTTCAATAGTAAATTAACGCCAACAAAAACTATTATCCGAGGCGTAAAATATACATACACCGCATCAAGACGGAAACCGGCGAGCAATTCGAGGGACGGGGAATGAATTGTAGACATTAAAATTACAAATTTGTTCGCCATTTAAGTTTGGACTACGTATCGGGAAATTTATAATAGAAAACTGGTAGGAGTTGAAAAAGGAGTAGAGGAGGCGTGACCCGGCGGCCGCAATTGTCATTTGCATAAGAGCCGGGGGGACATGTGGGTGCACGACACACGTGGAAGGAGCCCCCCGCTGAAACTGAAAATGTCTTCATTTAATCCAGGAAATATGAATCACGCTCAAGTTTTTTTTCAACGAAACAGTTCGGCGGAAAAGAAATCCGTTTAAAAATTCAATACAGAAGCCAGTTTAATATTTTATGAGGCACTTCGTTATTCGGAAGCTAAGAGCAAAATAAAAATAATGACTTACAAAGAAAAACATTCACCCTTAGAGCCATAGTCAAGTGAGATGAACATTTACCTAATTTATTATTAATAACCATTAAAATAGTCTCGTTTCTAGTTCGTTAATATTTTGTCCACCGGTCTTACGTTGGAATCTTTTAAACCCTATGAAAGTTTCTGTATTCGTAAATTAGGATTATTTAGAGCAGTCAAAACGGTCAGCGGATGTGCGTATTCTGTGTGTATTATATTGTGTATAAAAACAGAAAACGATTTCCCTAGCCCGTAAATCAAATTCGGCGAACATACTTTAAAGGCGAGTGTGGAGGGAAAACGTTGAACGGAAACCGATTCGCCTATTCCGAAAAAAAAAATTATTCCCGACCCTTTCGGACTTCAAAAAACATGGTAAGGGCATGAAACTGTAATGAAATGCCTGTTTCATCGGTAGTAGAAGGGTACGGCCGAGGTACAACCAAAGGGGAGGGGGAAGGGCATAAATCAAGCGCCAAACCTCTCCTCTCTCTCTCTCTCTTAAGTGGCCTCACACCGCTACCACTAGGTTTCACTTCAGAACCGGGTTCATTTGATCGGGACAGTTCCTATTTCAACATCAGCCCCAACTAATTCAAAACAAATATTCGATTTTTTTATATTTTTTTTAACTGTTTCATTTCCGCAATTGTAAAATACAATCAGCGACATTTCTTTGATAGTAGCACTGGCAAAAAGTAGAGCATAATGGAGGAGTACTCCATTCCTCCTTTTTTAAAAAATTATTTTTTTGATATTTTTAAATCACCTGGCCCAACACACTTCTAATTTTCTAACTTTTTATTACCTAAGTTGAAAAAAATTGCGTTCATAAATTTCCTTCCACAAAGAGTTAGTTGTGAAAAATTATGTTCTTGTTTTGTTATCCATGTGAATACGCAAATCTTGTAGGACATTTTTTCTTATTTCAATTCTTACTTAAATACAAATCCGATGATTGTTTAGTCACTGGTTAATGACTACTAAAAATGGAAAGGACTGGAACAATCTTCAGCTTATTTATTGATCGGTATCCGGATAGCTTCTGGGCTATATGATAACATAGCTTTACAAAATCATAGCTGCATTCGAGTGGAAGTTCCCCTAAATTCCGTTCCTCTAAATCCAATATTTGTATGTTCCGGCGGTGTTCGGAGAAGTGTCGGACGCGGAACGAAATACCGAGAGTTGAAATCGATTCGACTTGAACGCGAACTATTACCGAAACAGCGGCGGTAGGTACAACAACCCGGGTACAAGTCTGGGGCTCTACGGTTTGGTTTAAAACAAACATGGTTTTGTCCACATTACTATTATTGTAGCGGACGGTGTGTAATTAACAGGGTGTGGGTTAAATGAGCCGGGGGCCGGCGGTGAAGATCGGCGTGGGCGTCATGGCTGAGCTCACTCCCAACTACACAACCGGCGACCACCACAATCGATCCTCTCCCCGTTCAACCGAATGACGTTCCACTAGTTTTAATAAGACCCCTATAACTATTGGGTTAAAAATTTCAATTTTTCATTTCAAATTATTCGTCAAAATTTGGAAGCTGGGTATAACAATGCTTAACATAAAGAGAGATTTCAGTATCGCGATAAAAAAATAATTAAATACCGTAGTTTTCTGTCTCCTGTGTCTTTTGCTAGACCGGTTTCGGCTGCTCGCCAACTCCAGTAGCAGTGCCTGTCTTCACTTGTACTTAGCGATTGTGTAGAGCTACTGCAGATGGCGAGCAGCCGAAACCGGTAAATCGAACCAACGAGAGGAGATTGAAGAATCTAAGAAAACGGTATTCAAAACCTACGCAGACCAAGCAATCGGATATAATTAAAATCCCAACAATCCATGAGTCTTTGATCATTGAAAGACATTCATTTAACTAAAGTTGGTTCCAATTGTAGGTAAATTGTAATATTTTGAACTTTCCACACTTTTGAATAGGTTTCCACAATTAAATTATTTAAACGGCTATACATATATTCGCTAGTAAGAATTTGTACCGGGCGTTTAATAAAGGAATATTTACGTTTCCTCTAAATGCGGGCCGCTTGTAATCCAACTAAAAAAAGGGGATATTAACCGCAAAAGTAATCTCTTTTTTGGGGGAGCCAGAAGCGGAGGGAGGGGGGAAATACGGCAAAGGATTTGACTTCGCCTTTTGAATTAGGACGAAAGAAAAAAATCCAACATATTTTGAAGAGAGACGAAGCCGTTTCCAGTGTGAAACGGTTCGGAAGGGCGCCCACACAATTAAACCAATTTAAAAGTCCTGACGGCGTCAAACCGGCCAGAAATGGATTGTAATTTAGCTCACACACTAAGAGACCACAAGTTCTATTAACCCTTTGAAGATATTTATCTGACTCGGCAGAGAGTTTGTTTCCTCTTAATTCGAAATTAATTTAGGGAAAAGCTGAAATCTCCGACCCACCCTGACGGGGCCAGAATTATTTGCCCCAATCTTATTTCCCTCATTCACTTAAATATATCAAAGGAATAAATTAATTAATTAATATACTAATTCTAATTAATGAATTAATATACTTCAGTACATGAAAATGTGATTTTTAAACAATAATCTTTGCGATCAAACTTTGACTCAATATATACTATAGTTTTAATATATACTATTCGAATCGGTACCCTTAAGACATGGATAAGAATAACTGTGTTTTGTATACCTAATCATTTACTTAATTAATTTAAAAACGAGTTTTAATTATCCCGCCAATAATTTGTATCTCACGTAGTATAGTATCAGGTGCAATAAAATTTTAATTTATCATCTCTTGGAATAAAGTTCTTTCTATCCTTATTTCTCGTGTAATGACCTACGCCAACACATTTCGGCTTAATTCCCTTCGTCCCCATAAAGCGCGTAGGTCTCGAGGTTGGAAAGGCGAAATAATGCGTTCATAGGAAGAAGATACAAAGAAAACATTTAGAAACGCGTAAACGACAAGAGAGAGAGAATGGAACATTTCCTCTCGAAACGTTCCATTGAAAACTGATCTGGCTCCCTGCCAGAACCCTGTCCAGCGGCCGTTTTATTCGAAATTAAATAGGATTTTAACTGAGGATATGCCGACACAACAGGTTGCGATCAAATATATATATATTACACAATTATAGAATTGATGTCACAGCTATACAGTCATTTGACAGTATAAATGTCGTTTAAAATAAGTATAAATATAACTCGGCGAATAAGAAAGAGAGAAATGAGTGACTGGATGCAAAAGTGTGGGAGGCTGTAAGAGATAAATTATTAGCATTCATGCGATGGCGGATTGTGTGACACTTTCAATGATACGGTAAACCCTACGCCGAGGGAATAATTAATTGCGCCGAATAATTTATATTCGCAATAATCCAGAACGTCGGCAAAACCAACAACTGTGAATTAATAAAACGGCTGACATTAGGATAATAGAGAAAAAATACAAAACGCCATACAACATTTCATTTACCCACCCGGTTTCTCTAGAAGTAAACCTCCATTATATCTTGCATAATTAAAAAGAAATTAATCCAGTAGTTCTCGACGTGTGATCAATTGCACCATGTCACGAATGTTACGTATAAAAAACCATCCTAATCGTAAATATAAATAAGTGTTTACATTTTACATTTTTATTATACTTTCTTGTATAATAGCAAACCAAGGTTCAAGAAACGATTAACGAACAATATAATATCTTTTTTCCAGTACACTTAAAACATCCTTTGTTGAAAAGGCGTGGAGAAAATTGCGTCCTTCCTGACCCTAATAACGCGAGTCGGAAGAAGTAAATCGCGATATGATGGCAAAAGAATGTTCATTTTGCACGATAAAAATGAAATGTATAGTCGTTGACTATTATAAGATTATGAGTAAAAGAAGTAAAACAAAAAATTTTATATCAAAGAAACCCGGGAGGAAAATGTACAAGTGACGCACGATACGGATAACGCTCTCCAATCTCTGTTAGATTATCAAATTAACTTTTTTTCGTGACAAACCCCACAATCTAAAATATGACCGAAGCCCTTAGATCTAGTCAAAGTAAAAACGAGTAAAAAAGAAGCCGAGAATCCATTAAAGGAAGTGTGTTTGAACGGAGGATAAGATCGGTGGACACAAGAGCTTTTTTATCCGAACGGAGGAGCACAGAATGCATCGTAAACACTTCATTATTATAATTGCCTGTCTAACATTATCATTACAACGGGGTTAACATACATTGGCTCCTTATTAATGAATCCTACTTTACTCTCAAGCAATAATTTAAAACAGTTTTGTGAGATTTGTAAATTAAGGACTGCACTGAAGTTCTTAATTTCCTCGGAATAGGTGCAGCTGCTGTTATCACACGATTTTATGTACTTATCTACCAAATTACATTTATGCAACGACGCACAACGTACTCCAAAACTTTGAATTTATAAAACCAACCGACGTTCCTGTATAACTTTTGCCAACAGTGAGAGGAGAATCCAATATTATGATTATGTACGTCCAGCGATAACAAAATAATGGCTGCCTATTATGCTGCCAGTGCCTCTTAAATCGGAATTGCAGTGGGTCACGAAATGTCAGTGTAGCTCCGTAGAATAACGTAAGTGGTTATATTTTGGCATTTAGTCAGCGTAGAAGTTACTTAAACAAAATGTTCAGAAACAGACTGTAGTATTAATTGTTTAGAAAATTAGCCCCCGCTACCGCGGAGATTGGTCATGTCAATAGACCGAGTTGTGGTCGCGTCTTCTTCTGTCCCCATTACGGTTGCGGTATCTCAAAGTTGAGGAAGCGCTCCCGTCAGTGATTAAGGCGTATAACGGAAACAAATGACATAACCGAAACAGCGACTACTGTGATTGCCAGCCTATGAAAAGTTATCTCGTTAACAGTCTCATTTCGCTACAAAAATAAACCCCTTTAGGCCGGCCATTACTGATAACTAAACAGAACTACTGGTATTTTCGGCCGGATTTATTATATGTACAATGTTTGGTCAATGCCGACGAGGAATCTTTCTTAAAAAATATTACAGAACTATTAATAATATTCCTGTGGACGTTATTCTAGATTAACACGCAATTAGGTTACGTTACCTTTCACTGAATAGTATGAACTTAATCTGTAAATGAAGGGATAGAGTTTAGGTCCACGTACTTCTGGAATTGCGTCTATTGACACACGATAATTAAGTGTCAAAATTTATGTTTTCACCGAGAATTATAGTATATTAATATAATGAAAATATGGGGCCATAAATTATGGTATTAAATATCTGTAAATGAACTAGCGGTTCATTGCGCAACATAATTAGACGTTTCATTAAAATGGAAGTGTCAGCTAAGTGTCATATGCTCGGTGGGTCAACAATCCGCCATCCTTTCGTCGGTAAGAACAGTGGCGGAAAAAAAGAATACCAACAATGCGACCCGCAGTCCAAAGAAGGACTCGACTGGCTGGACTTCTTCTTTCGTCTGACCAAAGACTGCCAAACGCGCGCCATCCTCGCTGTACCTCCTCCACCACCTCCTCCTCCTCCTCCTCCTCCTCCACCAGCTGCTCCTCCAGCTCCTCCAGATCCGGATCCCGTCCCGCCTTCCAGGCTGGCGACCTCAGGCTGTCTTCGGTGCGGGAAGAGACAACAAACAAACCACACAGATACCCGAACGGGGGAAGGACACAGGGAAAACAGCACACAGAAATTCACACTTTCGTTCACATACGGGACAGATCGACGGATGACGCGAAGTAAGGAGAACTTTAAAAAAAAGCGAAGTCGACCGCTGCAACGAAACGACGAGTGTGGAGGGCGAGAGCCGACTGAGGCGAGGACGCTCTCTCCCACCACGCGCCAGACCTCCTCCCACCAGAACTACTTCCACCAAAGCACAATACTAAGCACGGCTAAGCTAATTCGTCGTTATTAAACGAACGGTCATCTTGAATACAAGGAAAAGCTCGACAGCTCATATGGGAGAGAAAAATATCGAAGGCGGAAGAATTAGAAGGTACGGACATTATAAAAATTGGACCTGACAATATGATTAATTAAAACAATTGAGTACCGGAGCGATTCCGTATATGCACCAAAGAAAACGAAGAATGAACACGATAAAGAATATAAGCCCTTTGACCAACTTGGCAGGAAAACAGAATGAATTTGAATACTCTGAAAACCGCGACACTCGTAAATTGATGCGGAGAGAAATACATCGGACACCGTATCCTGTAAACGAGGGGGATACAAATATACGAACGCAGAAACGCCAAAGAATTGTATATTATGAGCAATTATAGAAAACGGGTATCAAAGTGCCAGAGCCATATATACGTCCCCAATGCGGCTTGACAAAATAAATTAGAAACAAGAAACGTAAGCGCTTCGAACTGCCGGAAAACATAACGAACATTTGAAAACCTACATATCAAGACGAGGAAACAATTTCGGGCGGGTGATTCACCAATTATTAGTCAGAGTACTTTTATCTTAACATTACGATACTGACCCCCCTTATGCCCACGCGCTTTCATTTACGCGAACCATTCCCGAGCCGGTTTCGGACTCTCGCCGCAACGACTACTGACGCACTGTTGAAACCGGTTTCACGACGAAACCGTGGAAGAGGGCGGACAGAAAACCGCACACGGGTGATGATACCGGTTGTTGTTAGTGTTGAGAACAGTGCAACTACAGGACAATGACTAGATGAATAAGTTTTTATAACATTTTGTTATATATAACACATAATTTCTTAAAACTTTTATCTCCTTCATTTCCCTCCTATAAATACTGCAGTAAGCAATTAAAAACTACCCGCTTAAAATAAAATACAATAAAATATAATCAAAATATGTTTCATTTATATGACTGTGGAAGCCAAATGAGTGAAATCTGATATTAAATTTTAATTATTATTGAAATATTGTTTCAGGAGAACTCCGAACTACTGAACGAAAATAAATATTTCATTCCTCTCACAATTAAAAAATAATATAGGGAAATACTTTTTATATTGTATTTTACTAAAAATTATTCTTATGTTTGTTTTCCGCCCTTGTTTAATAACGTAAATGAATAATGGAAACACGAGAAGGAAGTAGTCCACATAATGTCAACTCTGAACACAATAACTTGAAAACGATATAAAATAATGAAATAAAAACGTAAATGACGAAGGAAAAAGCAGATTACTCTAGTGTCAATTCAAAGCCTTCAAAGCCTAAAAAATGAAATATCATCAGATGCAAAGTTGAACTGCCACTGAAATAAAAATATTCTATAGTAGAACATAATAAAGAAAAAGGTCTAGGTCCTAGACGGGGATCGGGTTTGTATTGCGTAACCGGGCAGACATCCGCCCGCTCCAGATAAAACCCGCTCATTAACTCATAAAACTAGACCTAACAGAACACAGAGAGAAAGGACCTTGTGTCTTCTACTTTATGAGACCATCCGTTTTAACCGAGGGAGCGCAAAATTCGGCCGAGAAATTCCCAATTCTTAGCAAACATTATATTTTGACTCACTCATTTACTGACAGCATTCTACTGAAAGTGGAGAAAGACCGAACCGGAGTCGGGATCGAATATCGCAAGAGTAATGAACATTTATGTTTCAAATATAACTGCCTATTAATTAAGGCTAAATAGCAAAAATTAGGAAAATACGATTCATTGTATATTCTCCCTGGGACTACACTAAATTGGACTTTCTGCAAAATCCTCAGTGATTTACCCAGCAATTCACGAGTTATCCTTTGTTAAATATTTCTCTCCATAGAAGGCTACTGGCCAATTATTAATCCACTCTGCCACGGAATCGGATTAAAATATCAATTAATATTTGCATTTGTGCTTTCAAAATCCAATTAAACTGGCAAAATTCAATTTAAAACAGATCTGTTTCGACGATCAAATACGATATTGCTGTTGCTGCAGGTGACGGTTTGTGAAACAATTAAAAAAAGCATCACATGTCGCGTGTGAAAGGTTAACGGTTCGTTCTAATTCGTTTTCGGCTTTATTGCAAAATGTCAAAGGCTGACAATCGTAGTAGTAGTAATCGTGGGTTGTAAATGAGGGATTTGAGAATATCTAATCCAACTCAGAATAACGCATTAATTGAAAAACTTATACTTTTAATTTAACTTATTCCTGGAAGCTCGTACTTAAAAGTTGTTATAACTGAGGCTTCTTTCGCAAATAATTACGAATGAGTAATTTCCAATTCTTAGAATTTCAAGAACTATTGGCAAAGTTATACTCCGTAGCCCTGGGATATGTAATTCTATTTATAGTGGGTGTTTGAGCTGTTATTGCCTAACCAGTAGGGGATTTTACTATCTGAATAAAACCTAATACAGAGAAACGGGCCGAAGATTTTATTATTGAGCGAAGGCATCTGGACAATATTGTCCGCATTTTGTCGCCAATGTTTAACTACCCTGGCTGAGAAATTAATACCGCAGTTTACCGCCCGGCGTTTGAGCTTTTATGAGTCCGATGAAATGAATTTTGTTCATTGACCAAGAGGCTAAAAGGGAGTTGCTAATTGAGCGAGTCTGTTAGCGATTGCTATTTGCGCTAAGTTGTAAAACCGGATACGGAAGACGATCGTATCAGCTATGTTATATATCAATAGGGACTTGAAAACTATGAAAACAGCGTCCAAAAGCAAACGGTTTGAATAAGAAAACAT
Source organism: Lethocerus indicus (assembly GCA_019843655.1). Lineage (NCBI taxonomy): Eukaryota > Metazoa > Arthropoda > Insecta > Hemiptera > Belostomatidae > Lethocerus > Lethocerus indicus. The sequence goes on along the minus strand of JACDQD010000009.1, from coordinate 14,957,755 downwards.
GCACTTTCATAAATTCAAATACATTCAGCAACCAAAACACCGCCACATTGATAAATACGGCACATAATTGTTATCATAAAAATTATAATGAAAAATTTTAAATATTAATCAATACCAAATTCCCAATTTGATTCAAAATATTAGCCTAACTTCGCTCACGTTTAGCTATCTCAGACAACGCTGAGGGTAACTGAGTTTGTAACTGATTTAGCAGGTGATTTTAGCTAACAGCATAAACTCAGAATTGCACGCATAGGGACGATGACAAGGTTAACGAGATTGAACCGATACCCTTTTCTTAATACGCATATTTATTAACAATATTATTAGCAAGAAGTTTCAAACCCATGTAATTTCCATTTAAACTAGAAAATTGGATTTCTAACTTGATTACAACCGTTACAAAAACGAGGGAATACATTAAAATGTACAGTATTACACGCATTGATTTAAATCAATTACAACTTTTTGAACATTGCTCGCTTTATAAATTAAGAATCACTTTACTCGAATAACTTGTCCTGCAAATCGTCCGAAATGCTGAACGGTTTTGGAGAGGCCTACTGTAGAGGCGGGAGCTATTTCATAAAGCAATAAAGCAAACCCCCTTCCGGGTGCGGCTCGACAAAGGAAGCAATTCCGAGAATCTTCTGCTACCTCCGCGAAGTAAGCCCTTAACAAGGACGGATACGGGATTTCAGCGTGCACCCTTTCAACACTATCAAATATACATAAGAATTTCCCATTTGAGCAACGTCAATGGCGTTTCTGGAGGTCCCCGGCTTAGCATCCTGAAGGATTAAGGCTTTTTAAACCTCTATACATCATGTTCTTATGTTAAATAAATGTACACAAAAAGAAAATCAATAAATACTGAAAATATTCTTTTCACACGTCGGTGTTAAAATATGTAATTGTAAATTAAACTTAAGTCACCACTTTCGGTTTCTCGCTGTCGCTGTCATTTGGTTCAATAAGCAATATCCTTTTCTCAACTTAAAATTATGTCAAAATTAATTTCTTTATCAAACCTTTAACAACCTGTCCGCACGGATTTATAGTGGAAACACAAAATATAAAAACTCGATCCAAAAAATGGGTTTGGTCTCATCGTAACTGTGTACGTCACCTAACATTCCCCGTACATTATTATTATTCCACCATATAATTAATATTAGATTATTTCAGTTTCTCTAATAAAAGCTTTTTTCCTTTTACCGATCTTTGTTTTCAAAAAAAGGTATCGCAAAGTTTATTGTTTTACCGTGTAAATTCATGAATGATGAACAGTAGTCCATCAACCACAGTACAACACCAGTCGAGTATGTAAAGAAAAAGGTTCAATAATTTTGTGTACTTTGTTTTTAATTCCAAGTTCACACGAAAGTGGACCACAAAAATCGGTTGGCAACTTTTGAGTACAGCAGTTGGGAAAGGCAAGCAGAAATTTCACTTTGCAAATTCTCTAGGCACTTTAATTGCCACATGTTTTGGCACTAAGGAGGGGTTAACACAACGTAACACAACGTTCCCAGGGCCAACTTTCAACCCCCCAATTACATTTTCATTAGGGAGGGCGCGCGCTCTCGCACAACTCGAAAGGCATTTCTCTGACGTATCAATTACATTTGGCTGTTTAATTCCACTAATGCGCCCCCGGCAGTGTCTCCGCCGCCGGGTATAGAAACACACTACGTACGTGTGGACTTATCTAGTATATCACCGGGAGATAATCTGGAGTGTGGGTCGATGGCGTGTATACATTATAGACGGCCGGGGGAACTAAGAAGAAATGTACGGGTCGTGGAATCGATACAGCGAACGTTCATTTCTGAGTCGGGACCGGCATACGTCATATACTACTACGCCTCTGTCGAGCCTGAAAACGATTCCTAATATAAATTCACTTTCTCAGTGCTCACGTAGAATTTTACTTTATTGACTTCGTAAAGCGAATTTTATCTCATTCAAAAGAGTACACCGTACAGAAATCTGATTTTGCACAGTTGCTAATAGTCAGTAGATTATCGTTACTTGAACATTTATTGGGTCGTCATTTGGTCTGCATAATAAGCGCGACCAAAACATTTTAAACATAAGAAATTTTTCTGAACTTCTGTACAAGAATACGACGGCTTGAATGAAGTTTAAGATAAATGCTGACAAACTCAGTACGTACCCAAATAGATGATTTTAAAATGTAACCTTTAATATTAACATTATTTCAGAAAAAAAGGCCACTTTTCAATTGATTTTTTTTTTATTTATTCAAACTGCAGTACCCAATCAGATTAAACTCATTTTATTTGTAAAATTTAGACTCTCGCCTCTGTACTAGTTCATTAGCAGAAATGTGGATGTATCTTCTGCTAATTTGTATCTGATTGTTTCAGACGCGCATGCAAGTAGACGACGATAAGGAGAACGTACTGTTTGCACACTGCAAATCAGTATCTCGGTTGCGTCATCCGTATTCTACCTCATCACCACTAAGATTGAGCTGTAAAGTATTTACTTTACAAATAATGAAAAATGAGGGACCAAATTTTCCTGTTACATTTTGTTATAATGACGATGGCGAAAAGTCGCATTTGATACTCATGTGATAGTTTTGTGATAGATTTTATGAAGCTCGAATTTGATAACATACACTTTACTTACTTGAACTTCGATAAAATATAATTTCTGTTAAGGTTAATCAACGGAAATGGTTCAGTAATGGCTGACGGGTCAAATTCATGTCCGAAACTGCAAGAACTGACTCCAGTTCCTACTGTTCCTAAATTCATTAAAGTTCCATAGATTTTCTCAATTCAATAAACTGGATTGATGCGATCTGATGGATCGGCCAAACCGATTTTAGCCAGGCAGTGGAAAGGGAAACTTTTGAGTTTCCGTCATACAACTTTTTCACTTAGTCCATCGAACAAACAGAAACAACTTAAGTCGTTACAGACGGTCGGGACGAGAAGGAAAACAAAAATCTTATTTTTTTTTAAAGATTTCACAACTAGGCGAAATTCAAAAACGAATTTACAAACAGAAAAATATACTGAAATAAATTGACGTGTACAAGAGTGGTAAAAACTTTCAACATAAAAACCCATTGAGCGTTAGCAAATAATTAATTACGAAGGTAATGAAATGATTGATACGCTGTAGACACGCTCATACTGAAACTCTAGTATAGTAATACATAGGGGCTCTTGTCTCTAAAAATTATTTTAAAAAGTTCACAGAAACATTTCCGTCCATAAGACATAAATATCGTAATTATATCTCCGAAATTTCTTATACAGAACGAAACTCTTTTTCAGGAAATGATAATTCAAAATTTAACACATTTAATATGATACGATGACAGACAAATTCCGGGCATAAATGAAGGTATTTTACGCATTTTACACTGTGATATGGACAAAATTGAAATATTCAAGTTACAAAGCGGGAATGCCCTTTGATAAATTCCGTGTAGCGCCCCAAAAAGAAGAAACGAGAGAAAAAATCAAATAATTGGTGAATTTCTTCAACCGTGAGGTTGGTCTACTATCGGCCAGTTGTTGACGGCGGTATGTCCCCCATTTCAGAGTCTAAATCCGAAAAAAACATCAGAAAATAGTGGAAACTATCGAAACTATATAAAAAAATTAACTTCTACCTTCTTCGTTCGAATTATTTCGTTGAACAATAACTACAATTTCTGTGATATTCTTGAACGAAATAGGTGAATATCAGGAATTCGAAACAACAAAAATGATTAGCATTAGTAGTTTAATATACCTGTTTTGTGGTCTGCGAGGGGTTGGAATACCGTAGGTTCCTTGTGTTTCTGTCGACTCTCGCTTTGACATTTTTAGAAAAGATACCACCACAGACACAATCATCCACCAACAATCCACCAGTTCACACCAACACAAATTAGCGGCACTAAAATACCTCACAGACAGACTAGACAAATACCCCTTATCCAGTGAATAATATGACAAAGAACATAAAACAATCCTCCAAATAGCAAAGAACAACGGATATCCCGCCAGTGCAATAACTAAACTGTTAAAAAAGAAAGAGAAGCCCACACGAACCTCACAAACCTCGAAGAACACCCACAGAAATGGGCCACATTCACATACACTGGCCGCGAAACCTACAAAATCATCAACATTTTTAAAAAACTAAACTTCAAAATATCATACAAAACAACCAATAAACTAGAAAGACATATCAACATACAACAACAAAATAGCCACAAACAAAGCGGAGTATACAAGATAAGATGCGGATCCTGCGATGGAATATACATCGGCCAAACCGGGTGAAAGATGGAGGAAGGTATAAGGAGCATATCAGAGCCATAAAATAAGCGAGAGGAGACAGAAACACCACGAACCTACGGTATTAGCATTAATAGATTAGCAAAGTGAACTAGAGATATGAAGTAATGCACTGCCACCTCCAAAATGACTACTATTTTTCCTGAAAGTATTATTTACTAAGCCTAAGAATTTAGGCGTTTTCTCGTATCTGGTTCATTGTTCAGCTTGTTTTACCAACTGATTGATTGGAAATGTTGGAACGGAGGCGGGTTAAGAGAAGAGGCTCGCTCGATAGTCTGTGACCGACAAACAATCGGTTGCCAAGCGGCCGATACCAACTCCTACTGACAATATGGCGCCCGATACGAGCCCTTTTCAAAAATTCATTCCGATAACCTTTCAACCTTTCCCCCCGAAGAAAAATTGAACACAACAAATTGAAAAACTGACCGTTGTTCCGATCAATCAACCGAATCAATTAGCGCATTGAATGATGTAACTGACAACTTTTCCTCGTTAATTTTTCTAACCTCAGAATTTCATGATTTAAATAGAATATTTCAGGTTTCAGGCGATCCTACCGCATGTTAGTTAATGATATTAAGTATATGTTTACAATATAATTTATTATTATTTTTGAGGGCATGGAAATTGTTATCATGGTCGGTACTATTCGAAAGACGTTGGACCGCATAGCACAGTACAAAAACAATATAAATAGGACAAATGTCAGTGTAAATGCTTTTCCAAACAAGAAATTTTAAACTGACGACAACAAAGAAGCTTAACTTAAAACAAATAAAATAGGACGAACAGAAAGCCGCCTCGTTACAGTCTAAACAACTTGAACATTTGAATGGAACCGCAATTCTGCGCACAAAGGCAAGCCGCACTGCTGGGGCTAAAACAAGTCGAACAATGTACACAATAAACGGGGAAAACGCGGACAAAATGTTACGGCCGTGAGGGCAATTCATAGCGACAAAACCTGTCATAACACCCGTGCTATAAATGCGGTGGGGACGGTGCTTATTGTAGTTGAATTTCAGTTTCATTTCCTACACCACGTAATTCGACCGACAGTCTGGCCATCATGTCATCGCGTCATTAATAAGTTAGACACCGACGGTCTCAAATATAAAATATTCAATAATAAAGAATCAGACTCCGAGGAATAATTATATCAGTTCCCGATAGTAAGTACTGTGGACATGTGTGGATTTTTTCTCAATTGTGAGCTGTGTATTATGTTGATAAAAGTAAATGTGTCGATGCACAAAATTAAATAATTACTGTATAAGGTATTTTTAACTGTTTAACTGTTAAACACGAAATATTGCGACAAATGTCTTCCTGGCATACGTATACATGAGTCGTTTACATCGTTGATCAAAATCAGATTTCAGGAAGCTCAAGAAGATTCTTCAGAGTCTCGTGACACTTAAGCCGACTCTTTGGCTCTAAACCGGTAAAAGGACGCTCAGGGAATGCCCCTTAAAGTAGTTCGTGCTCAAAGTGCAAAGTGGTTAGGTTAACGAGCCTCCTGGCTAAGCGTGTCGGTTTCACATCCGCCTGCACTTTAAAAGGCCGTCCCGATTAGCCTACGGCCCAATTCGGAAAGTAATAAAGAAATAAAGGCAGAAAACGACTCCGACTCGTCGACTCGAAAAATAAGGGACAGCGGCCGGTTATTACTCAGTTAAGTATATTATTAATTATAGTTCATTAACTATAATTATTTGATGAACCAGTGGACTTACGGTCCAAAACAAAAATCTTTCAAGAGAATATGAGCTCATTTCTTCCTTATACTTCTCGGTATAAATCGTTCCATTCCAAGCTAACCCATCGTTCCTATCCGTTGATCCGACAGATCTACACGCGTCTGTAATACGTCTAAATATGGAGTACAATATAGCTGTTTTTATCACAAAGTAGAAATTAGTCCTAGCGCTATCTTCGATCGGGATTTTTCTAAAATTGGCCCCAATCAGTGACCAAAAGAAAAAATCGTGTCAGTATGTCGAAGCCCTACTTGTAGAGATAGGCCGGGGATAGAAAGGTCGATCCGTTTATAATGTCGAAATCAACTCTGGAAAATTAGATCATTTATTCGGCTGTCGGGTAATGACCACCGTTGGCCGGTCCGAGGATGAGGATTAGCTGCAGCTCCTTTTTCGAGATGGCGACGGCCCCCTTCTTCTCGTAATGATACCGTACGTCGTCGCCTTACTACGGACTCCTCGCCGCCGTAAGTAGACCATCGGGCGTGAATTGATCGGCCGTAAAGGGGCCGAACGGCATGCCGATTGCGATATAGCGCCGCGTCAATAGAGAAAGCGCGACGAATGGTGACGAAAAAGGCAGTAACAGTTTTTTCCCGGTTCGGTTCCGTAAGTTGAATTTCACGGAGCTTTTTTCAAAAATACGATATTGGCACATAACAGAAAGATATATACTTCTTTACCCTCGCTTATATAGCCCATTGGTAACATCTTCCGTTATGCTCTTGCGATAAAGAGTGAGCGGTTCTTTGTACGTTCACTTTTCCTATTTACAATTACCTTCTAAATTAACGTCCATAGCATATCTTCTGGGAAATTTGAAAACTTGAAAAATTTGAACTTAGCTCGCAATGGATTTCGGTCGAAACGAGCCAGTGTTAAATGTTGATGAGCGCTGTTCCTTCATCTCATCCTTCATCATGTGATTTTTCGTCTTCATCTCAGTTCACAATAAATGTCTTCATGAGTCCATTCTTTCGATTTTCTTCAAGCCAGTAGCAAAATGCCCGGAGATATCTTCTCAAAGCGGACTTTCCACTATTCGTCTGATGGCCATACGTCATTCCACAACTAGACGTCTTGGTATGTAAATGCCCGTCGGGCCAAGTACAATCGCGGAGAGTGGAAAAGTCACGGGAAAATTTCGAAATCTCGAAACCCCCGGTCAGCGGTTGAAAAGCTGACTTTTCGCACGTCCCCGATTTTTCCCACTTTAGATTTTTCACATGGCGCTGATAAAATTCAGTATCCTAACAGATCGACCGATTATCCGAACGCTGGGTGTCCGCCTCTTTCCATTGGACCGGGGGATAACTATCCCTGCCCCCTTCGCGCAGTTCTCAGACGGCGGTGTAATTATGATAAGTATCTGGGATATCTTTCATCCTTTAAAAAAAAAATTGTAGCTACTGATTACGACATTATTCCTTTCCTTGTAATTGGCCCACGGCTTCTAGATCGGTTGCGGTTGATAGGTTTGAATTCGCATGGGAATAATAAAGAAGGTATAGTGTTTTGCTCCTATGAGATTACGTTAGACCTGTTTAGAAAAAATCGTAATCCACATCGTTGTCCAACAGTAAAATCGATTTCTTAGTTTACTATCATATTATTTGTGTAATTGAATAATGCATACTTCTTGTATGTCGTAGTCGCGTCCTTTACGCACTGCCATCGACAGTAACAGTGCAGTGACACAGTTGGCGAACACACAGTAGTTTACCGACAGCGTACTATTGAAGATGAGGAGAAGGCAGTTGGGGTGTTTTTTCATCGCTTGATTTTCCGACTGTTAACGGTCTGCCATAGGCTAGGTATAGGCTTATATTCTCTTCGAATGCCCTATAATGATGTATCTGTTTTTTTTTCTGCATTGACAGATAAGGAGAATTATTCTTAAACTTAAATTGCGGGACGCCGGAAGAATTTCTTGTTTGGACGAAACTTAGCCGGATGGCGGTGGGGCAGGACGGAGCTGGCCGCCGGCTCGAGATAACGGCAGATCTCGCACAAACACAACTCTAAGAATAAAACGCCGGATAATAAAAAAAAGACGTTTATCTTATCGCAATCTAATACTGTTTCGACCGTAAATGAAACAAACAATGTGTGGAAAAAATGAAAGAAACAAACGGGACTTTAAGCTCGAGTTAAGGGAAAGAATATTGACGGAGTTGGGACCCAAGGTTAGACGACATGAAATCAACATGAAGTACTACTTTATTTTCTGATTCTAATCGTTGATCTAAAAATATTTTCACGTTTTATCATAATTTCATCGCGAGGTATAATAGAACAAATTTCCAAACCCTATTTGCCTACAGTCTCTATTGCCCTAGATACGACGTGGCCCTGGCGGTCGGCCTAACAGCGGTTCGACGACCGCAAAATTATTCCTATATCTGTATTGCGCTGATATGAGAAACTTTATTGAAAAGTGAAAATCGCAAGAAGAGAATTCAATTTGATGTCAATACGTGAATGTGATAAATCTGCCAAATATAAAAAAAACATGCACTGTTCAAGAGTGACTTACCTCAGAACGTCGAAGTTTCAGAGCAAGATAAAGGGCAAAATGTGACTCACCTGAAACCAACAGAGTAAATTAGTGGAACATTCAATTTGAGACTTCATTTTAAAATGAAATCACTGCATGTGGAATGTGGATGAAATGAATTCAGATTTTTCTCTAATTTACATACACTGTTTTTGTTATTTTTTAATTTCTTGCTTTATATCTGATGTAATACGCGAGAGTAGGTTTCTACTTTTATATACATTAATACTAAGACTTAGATCAATTAATTTATGCATACTACTGGTTTTAATAATCGGAAAAAATGTTAGAGCTACGCTGTACCCAAAATAAATATCTCGAATATAGTATTTATTTTTCAATATATGACGAATTGTAACCTGAGAATAGAAAATGGAGGTCGTGTGCCGTGTTATTCATACGATGTTTTTTGAAATACGATCGGGCGCCGGATGTAGGCAGAAGGAATGCAAAGGGACACCATTAAAGCTCATGTGTCGATGCCACCCTACGTTCTTATTCGAGTACACGGACCGCTGTTAAAAATAAAAGAGCGGCAGCATTATAGAACTATTCGGGCGGCGAATATTCTCGAACCTTTAGTCATAACTATACTGGGCAAGGGGGAATCCTGAGCGATCACACTTTCCGCATGCCTAGTGTCAAAAATAAACTTACAGAGATAGTGCACAAAAAAAAGATATTGCGCTATTATGTACAACAATTTAACAGCGTAGATATAACTCATTTTTGGAATCTACAAAATTGTTTTCCATCTAATGCTATATAGGGAAATATCGCAGCCAAACAAATATATTAGACATCTATCCACTAGTACTTTTTCAACAGCAATTCTTCGGATAGATATCATGCCATGAAACTTGTCCATTAGTTCAATGATGAATGTTGCTACGGCGCATTTATCTAAACCTCGTAGTGTCAATTATACTTTCCTCAACTCGGTACTCGTGACAGAAAAATTGCATTACTAGGGAGCAAACAAACCTTAAATTAATGTTAAATCAATTTCACCTGTCCTTATAGCGGGAGACCTACACTTGTCATAATCTCGGTATAGAAAAATTCAACTGATATAGTTCAAAGTATTGTAAAATACTTCCAATAAGTTATACCGTAGATTTCGTGTAGGTTTCTGTCTCCTGTCGCTGGTTCGGTCTTTTAGCAAAAGTCTATAGCAAGAGACCGAACGAGCGAGAGGAGACAGAAACACACGAAATCTACGGTATTCCAGCCTCTCGCAGACCACATAACAGGTATGTAAAATTCAAATAAGTTAGTGTCTCAGGTCGTGACTGAGTGACATCATCAAATGCTTAGGCGGCGAGAAACCGTTAGTCGGGCTGTTTAACCTCATCATCCCTAGATGATTTCCCTTCGTCCGCGAGCAATAATTGCCGCTACGAATAAAAATTACTGTCGGGAGTTTCTATTATTTTCTCTCCAGTTAGGGAATTACTGCCTCAAGTAAATCAGATCTAATCCTGATAACTGACAACGTCCTGGCCACAATAATATAAGTTTGTTCTACTTATACGTACTTGTGTAAATTTTCGTTATACTACACTTTAAATGAGGCGAGCGCTGTTTTCATGCCTTTGACTCGGTTTAGTGATTGTTTCGTTGGAAAATATCGGTGAGAGAAAAAATTATTCGACGCTCAGCGACACGATATATATTCAAACATTTTTTACATCGCTAAATAAAATATTTCGAATTATACGCATTGCCAAGCACAGTACAGTAGAGCACTGTGAAATGGCGGAATGCCAATTCGAACTTGCGGTACAATTTCGTATATCGTAGAGATAGAATCCTCCGAGAACCTCCTTATCTGGGGGAAGGACAATGGGTTCGAAAGAGAGAGAGATAGAGGGAGAGACCCCGGGTCTAGGAGAATGAGAATAAACTCAGTAGTACAAACAAAAGTCGTATGGAACTGAGTTTATTTGGGACGACTGTTTTGGTTTTTGCTGCCGTCTCGACCGCGTCTCCATTACAGACCGGTGACACTGACCTTCTTTATTTTCTGCGGCTACACCAGATATCAAGTTTCTCCACTGAACAATACCCGAATTTAATCTATTCTGAACTATAAAATCTTGGAATTCCCGAAAGATACAGTCAATTTTTATTAATACAAAAAAAAGGATTATTTAGCGAGAAATGTCTAAATATGATGATTATATGATTGTACGTTAGGATGTTACTACATACGCACACAGTACGGCATAACCGAGAATTATACGTCGTTTTGAAGACATTCCTACCGATAAATTTTGCCAAGAAAGGATTGAAGAGATTCCTTCTTAATTACGTATTTCCCACCGCTTTTCATAGTATGTTTGAACAACAACGTCTTCGTAAAATATGCTTTCTTCTAAACCGATAATCTTTCCTGGACGGTTTCCAAAACAATTCTTCGATCTAGGAAAAAGTGAAAGGGCGCTGACCATTTTTTCTCACGATTTTCAACGTCGGAACGAGAATAATTCGATTGATATTACCGCCGGATCGTTTCAAGCGAAGTTAACTGCGTTGAATTTCACGAGCCACTAATTACGGTTACACGGGGTTGTTTAAAATCAGCCGTGATTTAAACATAAAAAACGATACCGGCGAAAGTGGGTTCATTTAACTATAAACCTAAAGATCACACGTATTATGATAGAAAATAGAAATCTAATGTTAGCACTAAGGTGAAGAATGGACGATTAGGGCGATAATTGGAGATAAATGAAGAAAGACAAAGGAACAGGAAGTATTTCTCAAATTTTCTGGCCTCTTGGGGTCAACAACTATATATACGTAGATATATATGTATATTAATGGAATGTTCTGCAGTTCGTTTTCTATGAATAAAACCAAAATGGTTTTCTCGATCCTCAGTGGCTGTGTCACTTCACTTTTACATGTTCTTTCCTTGTTTTGGTGTTCGGGAATGTCCTGTCTTTTTTAGATCGGTGGTGGATCGGTTTTTGGATTGTTGGGTGATCGCAGATAGCAAATTTTCTTTTGCTGAGCTAGCCGTATTAACGGGGTGAATATGGAGTCACTTTAGGAGTTTATTTTCTCATTTACTACGTTCCCCTCGTTTGTTCTTGATTAAGAGGTATTCCAAATAAAACTACTAATACTACAATTACGAGTACTTGGTATAGGTAAATGAGTTGTAGGCTACCTAATGGGGACGCCGGTGTATCGTTACTCTCCGTTGTTTCCCTGAGCGACTGTGTCTCCGAGATGTCTCCCTGTTGGCGCCGGTGGCCCTCCTCCAGGAGGTCCTCGTCCTCCTCCTCCTCCTCGATCAGCGGGGGTCTCGACCCGCAGCTCTCGTAACCCCAACGCTGCCTGAACGCCCGACCGCCTCCGTCCAACCGAACACGCGGTAAGTCCACGAACAACGAGTCCCCGATCTGCAAACATAGAAACAAAAATACATTATAGATGTTGTTCGTATTTATAGATATAATTTATAAGGGTTATTTCAGAGTATGCTCTCCTTGCGCCTAAAAACGTCGTTAACCGTAGCCTACCTGTAAAAGTACATAATTGATTGTAGTAAACAACTATAATTATCGATTGCAATTAAGTACAAATGAACTTCTATTAGTCAAACAAGTATTCAACTATTACTGGTGTGACGGAAAACTGTCGGACAACTAACGGCATCTCTCCAGATTCACTGCAACTAAAACGCCCCTCAATGTAGTTCCTTTCCTCGCTACTAGATGGCGGGACTTCGATAGTGCACTTCGATGGGAGCAAGGACTTATGAGGAATATAAGTCATAAACAAATGTTCGGGGTCTTTTTTCAGAATCTTTCTTTATATAAAGTATACGAGTTCAATTTTTTGGATTTTTTTGTGAATCAATTCACAGCCCGCAATACATTTTGTTCTGGCGTGGTGTTATTTTGTTGCTGAAGAATATCACCAGCTCCCTCCCATTTGAAGATGATGTCCCGGATATTCGATTTTATGTACGCATTTATGTAGATAGGTTGAAAAAACGTATTATACAAGGGCATACGGGCATTCCGATCTACACAACACTGAGGGCCGCTGGTATCTAAACAGGATGAACTCGTTCGAGCCATTCGGCTGGAAGGTATGACATTCGATGTAATCTTAATCTTACAGAGGGCAGTATGCGCACCTACCGAAGTATTTCACAGATTTATCGAGTGTTATCGAAGACGTGAACTCTGAGAGGTCAGACTGATTGGGGGAATCACACAGGGGGAGCCGGCCATGGCACTAAAAGCAATCGCCTATATATAAAACATAACCGTCGAGCACAGTTAACACTTCGCATCTGTACATATCGACGATAGCGACGTAAGTTCTTGTGCTATTTTGTATCGTATATATACATATTCGTGTAATGTAATATTTAAGGTATTCATGTTCGCGGTCCGTGATGGTGACTATTTTCTTAAACTAGGCAGGTTTCAGTATTTCAGCACTGAATCGCTGTGTTGACATGGTGCTTCGGGACATTATACGATATCATACTTATTACTGCTTTGAACGACGCCACCCCACACACATTGGCATAATTTAAATCACGCTGCTTCGAGTACATTCGAGTAGGAATATTAAGGGAGAAATCTTTCGTTTGTCCAGGTCAATCAGAAAAATAATGAAAGGAGGTCTGGTGGCACTGGGTTTGTTTTTGCTGTTGGCGGGAGTGTGCTGGGGAGACGTTGGACTGCCTTTCGATCCCCTTAAGCCTCCAGGTCCTCCAGGTCCTCCTGGTTCCAGGCCCAACCCCTGGGGGCCCAGGCCGCCCATCCAGCCGCCCCCGCACCACTCGACCCACCACCATGCACCACCCTACCGCCCAGCTTGAATACAGACATTCTCAACGACACCTGCAGGAAAATCCCTTGACCTTTGCGGTTTTCAAAAATAAATTTTACATATTGCGTCCACGACTTCCCGATATAAATTCTTCCATTCAAAACTATCCCATCACTCCAACACCTTCCTGAAAATCCCGCCACTTTAACGCCACATGATTTCCTATCTTGTATGGCCTGGTTCAGGTGTGCCTTCCCCATCTGAAGTACATTTATGTTATACAAATTTAAATAATTGTAGTCGTGACTTAAAAATAAAAAAATTAACGGAAATGAAAAGTTGCTAACAAAAAATAAAGTTTAACTCATCCTTTTTTTAATACCTATATCCTTTAATAATCCTACAAGTAAAAATTGCAATAAGGCTTAATCATACATTGTAACGTATAAAAACCGTAGTTAAGTCTAAACAGGAGCGAAAGTTACCAATCCCTTCTTCAGATTAATCAAGCAACCTGAATCAGGTCTCACGATGCGGATCTTCCTAACGACAGTTCTACTTCTGGTTGGTTTTGAGTTATTTGTGTCCAGTGGACCCTCCTACCTGCTCAAACATGATGGAACTAAGGAATTCTGGTTCAGTTTATGGGACAACAGGAATACGGGCGTCCTAACTTACACTAACACCCCGGTATGGACTAACAGGCAGGCTAGACAGGCTCCCACCTACACTACCAACCCGTTGGGTCCACCCGAGAGGGTCTACACCGGTGATTCGAGTAATAAGCGGCAGCAGGCTCCCACCTACACTACCAACCCGTTGGGTCCACCCGAGAGGGTCTACACCGGTGATTCGAGTAATAAGCGGCAGCAGGCTCCACCTACACTACCAACCCGTTGGGTCCACCCGAGAGGGTCTACACCGGTGATTCGAGTAATAAGTGGCAGCAGGCTCCCACCTACACTACCAACCCGTTGGGTCCACCCGAGAGGGTCTACACCGGTGATTCGAGTAATAAGCGGCAGCAGGCTCCCACCTACACTACCAACCCGTTGGGTCCACCCGAGAGGGTCTACACCGGTGATTCGAGTAATAAGCGGCAGCAGGCTCCCACCTACACTACCAACCCGTTGGGTCCACCCGAGAGGGTCTACACCGGTGATTCGAGTAATAAGCGGCAGCAGGCTCCCACCTACACTACCAACCCGTTGGGTCCACCCGAGAGGGTCTACACCGGTGATTCGAGTAATAAGCGGCAGCAGGCTCCACCTACACTACCAACCCGTTGGGTCCACCCGAGAGGGTCTACACCGGTGATTCGAGTAATAAGCGGCAGCAGGCTCCCACCTACACTACCAACCCGTTGGGTCCACCCGAGAGGGTCTACACCGGTGATTCGAGTAATAAGCGGCAGCAGGCTCCCACCTACACTACCAACCCGTTGGGTCCACCCGAGAGGGTCTACACCGGTGATTCGAGTAATAAGCGGCAGCAGGCTCCCACCTACACTACCAACCCGTTGGGTCCACCGAGAGGGTCTACACCGGTGATTCGAGTAATAAGCGGCAGCAGGCTCCCACCTACACTACCAACCCGTTGGGTCCACCCGAGAGGGTCTACACCGGTGATTCGAGTAATAAGCGGCAGCAGGCTCCCACCTACACTACCAACCCGTTGGGTCCACCCGAGAGGGTCTACACCGGTGATTCGAGTAATAAGCGGCAGCAGGCTCCCACCTACACTACCAACCCGTTGGGTCCACCGAGAGGGTCTACACCGGTGATTCGAGTAATAAGCGGCAGCAGGCTCCCACCTACACTACCAACCCGTTGGGTCCACCCGAGAGGGTCTACACCGGTGATTCGAGTAATAAGCGGCAGCAGGCTCCCACCTACACTACCAACCCGTTGGGTCCACCCGAGAGGGTCTACACCGGTGATTCGAGTAATAAGCGGCAGCAGGCTCCCACCTACACTACCAACCCGTTGGGTCCACCCGAGAGGGTCTACACCGGTGTTTCAAGTAACAAGTGGTAGACCCACACTTGTTCTACCAACCCACTGGGGTTGTTGTTGAAACCTGTTTTATATTCATCAGGTAGATGTTAATAAAAGTTACTGCGCCTAACAACTGATACCACTGCACGATTCTTCATATCGAACGTACCTTTATCCTATAAATATTATGTTACGTTTATAAATAAATTTCAAAAATATACGCCCACTATTAAACAAGGTCCCGTAATCTCGAAAATATATCGAATATATTCCTTCTTAATATTTCCTTTACAATTTATATTATTTTCAAATCCTAATACCCTCTGGTTTTAGACTTTTAACGTCTCGCAACAAAACAAAGTTTACTAGAAGATATATTTTTGAAAACAACAATATAACTTGTTACGAGCAGAAGGGTATAACTAAATGCAAACGCGCCAAGTGAACAAATAACTTGCATCCGCTAAGGGCAATCTGAACCAATTTAACAATAGGGCTCCCAAAGAACATTCTCGCCCGATATAAATCCAGCTCGTTGTTTTAATAAAAATTATCACAGTGCATTCTTCCCTGAGGGTGCGTATCTTAAATTGAGTTTGTATAATAAAGACACGGGGGGAGAAATATCACCAGGATATTTCAATAGACTAAGTGTGTCTACAAATGGGGCGGATAGAGTGCGCTTCAATCTACTCCGAACGAAAACCGATGTTCGACAACAGTCGACAGACGAGCCTAGACTTGTGACGACAGATCTTCAGAAGATAAGGTACGTCGTAAATGTCCAACTAACAATTTCCCATTTGGCATATCACATCATCGCATTTAGCACTTATTAATTGGATATCCTGCACCGCAAATTGATTTTAATAACAAGTTTAGAAAGGTAAAGTCAGAGGGAACGCTAGGATCGGTTCATTTTTCATTCCGCTTTTGCGATATTTACAAATGATTATAAGGTTAAGTACCAATTTTCCATCAGGACCATGGAATGGTATTCGATACCATTGATGAGATGAAAAAGACAGTTCCAAATTGTCGAACATTAGACCCAATATTAAATATTTTCACGAATAGTATTTAATACGAATCTATCAAAATAACCTAATACAAAATTTAACCTAAGCGATAAAACAAATTTTTAGAAACCCAATAGAGCAACAATACCAGTTTCTATTGTATACACTTGTACCAAGTGATCATGGAACAGTGTTGGATTTCAGAATGATGAGAAGAGGAAGTGGAGGCCTGTTAGTGATTCTGATGGTGGTCCTGTTGGTGACCGATGGTCTAGTTGTAAGGAATGAGGATAAGAAGGACAAGAATGAGGAGTCGGGGCCAACAGCCAGGCATCAGCAGGAGCATATCATTCGCCACGTGAGGAGCCTCGATACCACATCGCCCCCGCACCCCAGCACATAATATATCACAAAAGAGTACGCTACTCATTTTGCGATTGTTTACAATTAATCAGTTTTGCGTCATAAATTAACATAAAACTTTCGTTCGTCCATTATTTCCGACGAATCGTGCAGACGCGTAAGTTGGATAGGCGACAAAATTTCGGAGCGTAATGAGGAATAATAAACAGGCAAAGCCAGGTTGAATGTACACATTTATTAGGTTTACTCTGTACAGTTTACTTATCCATTAATCTTATGCACTAAATCCCCGTTCAGACGGTGTAATCGGAGGAGGACGGGGGCGGCGGCGGCGGAGGCAGCACCACGATGGGCACGGAAAACCGTTTGTGTCTGAGTGCCTGGAAAAAATAGGTTTCGTTTTTGGTTTTCTCCATTTGAAAATACAATCTGTCCGGTCTTTAAATTTTGACGGCCGTGTTTTTCAACTTACTTCGACGACGGGTCCGACTTGTTCGTATATTTCCATCAACTGATCCTCGGGGATACTCCTGGTGGGCCTGCCCGGCCGACGGGGAGGGTTCGGGTTGTAGGGGCCGGTGCTCCCGCCTATCGGCGGTTTACCGTGCGACCACGAGGCCGTACAACTACCGGCGACGCAAAAAACGACAACCAAAACTAACAGTTTGAAGTCCATCTTTTATTACCAGATTTAGTCCCCTCGAAAAGTCCTATACACAAAAGTACAAAAAAGCCACTTACAATCGATGATCAGTCACGAGGCAAAGGCCTATATTACTGATAGGTCCTATGAAGCGAAATGTAGGTCTTTTGCTAGACCGGTCTCTTGTAGACAGTACTAGTAACAGTAACAGTGCAGTGAGGACGCCAAAAAAACATCCAAAGTGCCAAAAGTGACTAACACCGCCACTGAAGACGGCGAGCAGCCGAGACCGGTCTAGCAACAGACCAAACCAGAGAGAGGAGACAGAAATACACGAAATATACGGTATTCCAACCCCTCGCAGATCACAAAACAAGTATGCTAAACAAAATTTAGTGTTTCGACTCTGAACTAAATTCCGAATACGAATATTTAAAAATCAAAATTATAATGCGAATATGTCAAAGAAAGAGAATTTGAACATTTCTATCGATTACCATTTTGTGATCTATGATAGGCAATAGCGAATTTCAAATAATCGTTTCTTATAGAGTGAAGTCCAAAAATAAGAAGTAATAATTTATAAGGAAAACGAATAATAGTAATAACTGATACTTTGTTAAGAATAATGTATTAAAGGTATGTATACTTACTCTGGGTCTGAACGACTGTTAGTTCTCCAAGTAAACCCAGAGCTCTTATATAGTGAGAGTAAGTGGTGGGTGGCTAAAAACTTCCCCACCAGCGGTACTTCCCCCGTTCAACACTACAGAGCAATTCTTAGAACGGACGCCGATACGCGAACCAGGGTCGAAAGGTCGACCGAGCCGAACCATTCTCTATTCAACGACAGGCTATCTATTTTCTGGTTTTAGTTACATCCGGAAATTGTGAAAAACCTTTACAGCTTCAATTGAAACATCATCCGAACGGCTGGATGAATAGTTTCCACCTTTAAGCCGGCCAGTTGACGTTTCTGTTAGTAAGCTAATGTGTAGTAAATAAATGATCTTTTTCAATCGCCGCAATCGTATTAAATCGGGTATAAATATTGATATTTTATGACCGAACGAATCGATTCAAAAAGCAATAGAATGGTAAATTCAATTGATTCATTTGATTCCAAATCTTATGGACAAATCCTCCCTACAAAGAACTTATGGGCATCGAAGGTATCTTCCTTGTTGAAGTAATGCATTCCCAGATAGAAGGAATATTTGATTTACGCAAATTCTGAACACTATATTTATGTCAAGGACCTGTGTATGAACTGTGTAATGTTAATGTATTTAATAGACATCTGTTAATATACTAACGAAGGATGTACGTTATATATCGGCGTGTAATTGTTTTATATTCGCCCATCTTGAACGACCATGGTCGGCCGCTTACCCAACAGGCGATAATCGAATTCATACAGTCAGAGTTCTGTACAATGTCATCAGAATAAAGACATTATAATAAAGCTTATATGTATTAAACTTAAAGTAATCTAATACCAAGTGAGTTATTTCTTTGACCTCAATTAGATAAATTGCCCCGAGGACATAGGACGCTGATACTCCCGTAAATCATAAACGGCACACGGAACCACAGACCCTCACAACACTAAAAGTACTTATAGGAAATATTAATTGGAATGATTGGACAAATATTAATAAACCAAATCTACTACTTATATTACAGTGGAATTTTTAAATAGGTAGGTTTTAAATCCATCGTCAAATATTTAAATTTCGGCGTTGTTAGAAACCGGCCTACCAAAACCACCAGTGGTGAAAAACAGAGGTAAAGATAATAATTCCATCTATAGTCCCACTAACCCCAACAGACCCCAGTATGACCCTTTAAAAAAATATACTCTTTGAAAAATGAGACAAATTGCATAATGCATTAGTATGTTATTGCGCTTTATAAATTTTATATATAAAAAGCGAATAAATAATAAAACGTTGAATGTATTCGTGAAATAAAATAAATATAATTTGAGATAATAAATTTATAATGGCCGGATGAGGTTGGTGACCTGGAGGGAAGTTTTGCGTGAAGTGCATCCCGACTTCTCGGTATTGGGATCGCGGTTCGCTTAGCCGGGGGAATCACGGCCTATCGGGAACTGCCCGCGGGGAGTGTCCTTTTGTTTTGTTTTCGATCAAACTACCTTGGAGTTCAACTACTGGTTGGGAAAATCGGATAGATAACAGATTGATTGATAAAGTCGTTTTATCTTGCGCAAAAACAAATTAATAATAGACAACGAAATAGCGGCTGCAAAATAATTGAAATCTATTAGTTGTCAAAACGAATTTAAACCGAAATCTCTGCAGAAATTCTGGATACTATCCGCGATTAGAAAATATTCAGAATTTTTTTAAATCTGACCCTATCGCATAATATTATCTTTAAACAAGCAACAGGTCATATTATTGAACCACGCTGAACAACATACTGCAAATTTATCTCGTATGCCGTTTAGAATTAATTAAATACTGTATAATGTTACTTTATTAATAACGCGGTAAATTGCATTGGTATAAATGTGGAAGTTTTATACAAAAATAATAAATTTCCTGGTTAAAAATGGGCGATTTGAACAGTTCAATTTATCTCAGCATCGGCTTCCAGATTTATGACCACGAGTTCTCTACATCATCCTATGTATATAGAGTGTACACTCCTAACGCATGAATATTGAATTCAAAGCATTGAGTAATTTAAAGTTGGAAGAAAACTAGTTCAATAGCGTTTTTCGATAGCCACTTTAAGTGATCAACTGATTACATCAAGTGATCAAGAGAATGATGAAAATAAGTATTAGTAACTTATAAGCAACTTACAGCAACTAATAAATATAATAGTATATAATGAATGAAAGACTATAGCTTATGTGCGTGTCGTTAAAACTCCCATTTCTTCAATTACGAATTTAAATAAAAGCTAAACCTTCTGATTGGCATAAACATTTAGTACAGTACAATTCTACGCCAACTTATCCATTGTTCTCAACCTTACTTTGTTTTAACTCTCGGCGTGTTTGTTGCGTGGGTACAGAGAGATAAAAGGAGCCGCCGTTCGAAGGTCAAAATTGCGACTCTATGATCAGAGGCCATTCCCGTACTCCACTGACGGGGTAAACCCTTCGGAATACCCGGACCCATCTCGCGGTACAATCACCCCAGTTTCGAACGGGTATATAAGCCGAACCTGTTGACCGAACCCTCAGACCATTTCGCAAGTCCGATTCGAACTCATCGTAAGTACCGTAAATTTATATTACATTTAATATCTTCAATCAGTGTAGAATTAAATATTTCTACTAAATATTTTCAATTATTTCATGACACCGTTAAAAAAATATTTTTGGGAATTACGCGTAAAATGTATTGGAGATATTCCTTGTCACTAAACCGAGATATTAACCATTCCTAGTAGAATTACAGATGTGTAAATAATTCAGTGGTATGACTATTTCTGCGTACTCAATTTTGATCTTTTCCCTACTATCCAGGAACAGGATAAACGAACTCTAAAATGGAGATGAAGCTCGTATTTCTTGTAGTGGGCTTCTGCCTGTTGGGAACCTGTTTGGGACATTGGAAGCACTCCGGTCCAATCCAGAGCAGCACCGGACCCTACAACCCGATTCCTCAGCAAAGAACTTGGTCCAGACCGGTTAGGAGTCTCGGCCCCGAAATGGAACAAGAAGTCCTCGAGTACGTCCAGCCCATTGTCGAAGTAAGTTGTAAAATGGTGTTGGAACATTGCTCCCCCTACCAATAATATGCTAAACCAATATACAATATTAAGCTACAGCAACTTTTAATGTAAAAGGAATAACTGATAATTTCATTTTAAGGATATTTTAAAAAATCTATTTTTTCTTGCAGACTATGAGACAAAAGAGATTCACATTCCCAGTCGTCGTTCTTCCTCCTCCGCCGCCGCCAGAAGATCACACTGTATAAACTATTGAATAATGTAAACTTTTAATGTATATACTTTCATTAATAAATACGTATCACAGTAATATCTGCGTTATTTGTTTCTAACCCAGTAGATATCTGGTAACAGACCTATTTAGCATATGAAATGTTATGCACATAAAAATATCTTTTTCTGAGAAATCCACACGTGAGACATGTTTTCGTGTACAGTTCGAAACGTTTTAAAATTATAACAGGTAATTTATTCTGTGCAAAATAATACAAATGGACACCACCCGGTGTTTGCATGCACGTTTCTTTCTTCACGATTAATATTACTTGCAAAATCGTAATGCATTTTGAACAGACACGCGATTCACGATCAGTTTCCTATGATCTCATGGCTGAAAATAATCGATATGCAGGCATCAATATTAAGATAACTGCGACCAATATCCGTTCTCTTATCAACCGTGGACCGATTTCATGTTGTGGAAAACAAAAACAAATATAACCTCGTATAAATAGTCGATAGTCGATCAACTCTCTGTGCGTTTACTTCTCATACGGACCGTACCATTTATCGAGAGTATTACGTTGTGTATTAATTTTCCCGTCTTTCTTTTTGTTCGTCTGGGGATATAGCTGTCAGAAAAATCTCAAGGTAGGACCATGCGTTAAAGTCTGAGAACGTAAAAGTAATAAATGCTGTGAGTGCGATAGAAGGATGATTCATTACAAGGGGACACGTTGAAATGTCGAAGTCCACGCGTTTAAGTACAACAGAAAAATATCATAATATAGTAAATAGTTTGTATGCTACATATTTCGATTGTTTTAGAAATGTTGAAGTAGGTCCGGTTAGGAGTTCGATGTATTCATGATTATTAATTTCTTTTGATTGTGTCCAGAACAAAATAGGTGCTTAAACTCTATTTTACAATCTATTATTACAGGGGTAAATCAAATTGGTCCTGCTGTATTGCTCGTAGAAGATATGTGGACGAAAGTAATAGTGTTATTCCTGGTGGTGACAGCGACAATATCACACCCAGTGATGAAATGTCCATCGAACGACCCGAGGCCCAGGGGACGCCGGGACAGCGATCAAGAGGTTAATAATAAGTGTTAACAGTTAACGATATAGATGAATTTTGGCTCTTCGCCATCATCGGGAGCGGATTCTAAATATGGCTAACCATATGAGATCTTAGTTGTATTTAATTTCTATATTTATTTTTAAATTTGAAAACAATGGCCCAGAATAAAGGGTTGATTAAAGGATATATAACATCCTTCTTATGATATATAACATTAAAGTGCAGTAAATTTAGGAAGGTAGAAAGCACCGCTACACGCTGTACTATAACAATAACTACTTCTAAGGACTACTCTTAATTGCTCCATTGCCAATAATGCTATAAATGCATATATATTACTAGGGTACCCCAACATTCCTTGTAAAAATAAAGCGTAATAGGATTAACCGAACATTTTTTTCTTTAAGAGAATTTACGAAATATTTGTTTGTTTTTCAGACTCTGAGAGAAAAGAGATTTACATATCCAGTCGTCGTGCTTCCTCCACCACCGCCGCCGAAAGATTACACTGTATAAAATATTGAATGATGTAAAATTTCTGTATATTTTAATTAATAAATACGTATCCTTATCGCTGTAATAATACGTTCTACATTCCCAGCCTAATAAATATCTGATTACAGCCTATGTTATGTTGTTGGCGAGACTCAACAGTGAAGCAATGTTTGCGAAAATTTGTCTTTATCAATCCTCGCCATCTTCGGAATTTTCTCTGCTCCCAATGCAATCCATCGAATGTACAAATCCAAATAATTGTAAGATAAAGATAATGAAGGGTATTGGCGGCCCTATCTGCAGTGGTTTTTTCCTGGGGGGCCGGGATTTACCGGGATTTAGTCGAGGGAGGAGGTATAAAAGTAGTTCTACAGCCTCTCTCGAGCAGTTAGTTATTGCATTCGACAACAGATTCATCTACATCTACGGTACGTTTACAAATAGATTTTGCACTAACTTATTGTACACTGAGGAATATTTAATGCTGACCGGCCGAAGTAAAATCCTTTGTTACGATAAATGCGGTTTAATATCATAATTCTTATAATCCACCTTAACCGGTGGTCTGAAATAGGCACCTGGCTAATACACCGAAGGAATACTAATGATGCTAAACTTCTTTGCATAATGTCCGCTTACATCACATTTTGGATTTTTTCGGAGTTCCCAGTCGTAAACATTTTTTTCCATAAATTTGTTTACGACGTCCCTTTAAAATTCTGTGGGAATTCACGCTCTCGTAGTGAAATTCGTTCGACACGTCGAAAGGTTTATCTTTGCGCGCAAATTGAATTCATTAAATCAAAATTTCCCAGCTTATAATCTATGCAAGATTTCCTCGAATGATATTGCCGAGTCCATCTCAGAAGTATTTTAATGGTCTACGACAGTTTCGCGTACCTCCTGGCATTTTTTAATACTGAATAATGTGTCTGTTAGCAGAAAGTGATATGTGGTGGACGAAGTTGATAGTTGGATGTCTGACGGTAGGATCGGTCTTGTGCCAAGAGATCGATAGAGAAAAGAGATGCGTCGGTCCCCATTGCAACACTCATCATGGGCCTGGAGTTCCACCTCGCAGGGGCCGAAGGGACATCCAAGAACAGGCACAGTACTTAGAAGGCATAGAAACCTATAGTCAACTCGATCAAGTATGTCAATGTTGAGTGTAATCCGTACTTAATGTGATAATTTCCCTACTATGATCACCCGAATCAATAAAATGGTATCCATATGACAAAAGAGGAAAAATACGTCACGTATTCTTGCTATGATTCTATCATGCTATGATTGTTGGGTCTATAATAGTGTAATAAATATTAAAATAGATAATATGACAACACATATTTATACGCAGGATTTAATAAAACATCCCCTAGAGGTGAAATCTATAATGAGTTAATTCAATAAAAATATACGTTATCAAACACATTTATATGCAGGCTGTAAGAGAGAAAAGGTGTTCGGGGTCTCACTGCAACCATCATCATGGACACGGTCCTCCACCTCCCAGAAGAGGTCGTAGGGACCTCCACGACCATGCCCAGTACTTAGAAGGAGTGGACACCTACAGTCAAATCGATCAGGTACGTTCATTACTACGACTATGATACCCCGGATAAAAGAAATGGAATTCAAGTATCTAAAAAGCAAAAATATATATCATATATTCCGGATTCTCTCCTCCCAGCTTCACATGGACCTCACCCTCATGCTATGATTCAAATATTTCCACACTAATAGTTTCCATAGACGTGGGGCCCATAAAATCGGTGTAATAAATATTTAAAAAGGGGTATATTTTATGACGCACATTTCTAAGCAGGTCGGTAGAGAGAAAAGATGTTCAGGGCCTCATTGCGGCACTCATCACGGAACTGGCGTACCACCTCACAGGGGCCGAAGGGACCTCCAAGAACAGGCTTTTTATTTGGAGGGAGTGGATACCTACAGTCAATTCGATCAGGTATGTTCATTTCCGCGATTATCATACACGGAATTAACAAAATAGAATTCTCATCTAGAAAAGGCCAAAATATATTATGTATTCCCGATTCCCAACTCCGGGACTCACTGAAAGTTTCCCTAGGCGTAAAGTCTATAATATGAGGGTACCACGTTAACACGTACATTTCTGTACAGGTCGATAGAGAGAAAAGGTGTTCAGGGTCCCACTGCGGCAATCATAATCACGGACACGGTTATCCTCCGCCTTCCAGAGGTCGTAGGGACATCCAAGAACAGGCTTTTTATTTGGAGGGAGTGGATACCTACAGTCAATTCGATCAGGTATGTTCATTTCCGCGATTATCATACACGGAATTAACAAAATAGAATTCTCATCTAGGAAAGGCCAAAATATATTATGTATTCCCGATTCCCAACTCCGGTACTCACTGAAAGTTTCCCTAGGCGTAAAGTCTATAATATGAGGGTACCACGTTAACACGTACATTTCTGTACAGGTCGATAGAGAGAAAAGGTGTTCAGGGTCCCACTGCGGCAATCATAATCACGGACACGGTTATCCTCCGCCTTCCAGAGGTCGTAGGGACATCCAAGAACAGACCCAGAACATAGAAGGAGTCTATACTTACAGTCAACTTATACCGGTATGCCATCAACAGAATAACGATCGCGATTCTAAAATTTAAACAATATTCTTAGCTATATATTATTTCACTTATATATTGGACTCTTACTGACGTATTACATCAAATATATAATTATTATATCGTATACATCTCTAATAAACATGAAATATTTTACTTTTACAGATCGAAGAAGAACTGAGACAGAGGAGACAAGTATTACGAGAGACCGGACCGCCTCCTCCATTTATTTACGTTTAAATTATATTCTGTAACTGTAAACACTGTAATTAATATTTGTGTTAATAAAAAATTTTAAAATAACTCCAAACTTTCTTTCAAAAACCGAAATAATATTCTCCCCTGATGTTAAAGGCCTACGATTTTGGATGGTAGTCGACTATATGCCGCCTGATCTATTACCGCTATCTATATTGAGATGTTTAAAATGATACATAAATAAATAATACCTGCATTCATCTATACAATAATATTTATGAAAACAATATTAGTAAATATTATAATGAAAATGTTGATCAATTACGAAATTCAATTTGAATTGACTCAACGGGCCTTCGTCATAATGAATGACATAAAAGGAATAAAAATATAGAGGAGTACATTTAATCCTTGTCTAAATTCCACTCTAAATTTATATAGTTATTTTTAAATGGTAGACCACAACTAGCCGTTTTACTACTCGAAACATTTTTTTTACAAACACAATCTGAGTATTTCAAAACATCTATTGCCAATAGTTGCCGAGTAATCCAATTCCTGCCGTGTTTTGTCATTACTTTTTGTACGCCGTTCGTGACTCACAATCGGCACTGCGGAGCTTGCAGTTTGAAACAAGATCAACAAATAATAGAATGAAGATTGGGAAGGGGAAACTCGAGGTTGGCCTTTGGGCGAGGACGTCCGTCGTTAAAAAGGTGCCATTACGGCCTCTCAGACCAACGCCGTTATTCACAGGTGAGCGAACATCATAACTCAGCCGCGCTCATAATTGTTATCGAACGTTTTATTAGCAGAAATAGTGAGGTGGTTCCAAACAATTATTGAATATCATCCGAAATTCTCCAGACAGCAACAAAGGAGACGAACTACCACATTAGGTAAAACCTATGTATATTAATATGTAGATAGTTACTACGTTACTTGGAAGTTTCGATTCACCAGGTATATTAAGCATAAATTATGGCGTTATTTATGTTTTTTCGCACACTTTTCTCAAAATTATTTCACGTATTAGGTTATCCCCCATATTATTTTCACACGACCAATAACCGATTTATCCCGACAAAAATATCGAAAAATTGAGGGAAACAAATGTAAATGACGTAAACAATTTTCAACCGAATATTATTTATAATTACATCTACACTATGTTTCACCTTAAAGGTGTGCATATACGTACATATATTTAAAGGACCATCCAGCCAACTACCTTGTAGGACAATAAGTGTTAGTCTTATTTCTTTAGTGGTTTATCCGCCAAGACACACATGACTAACATGACTCTAACAAAAGACGAAACCTGCGAGATGAGGCAGAAAATGGAGAAAACTAAGGTAATTTGTGCCCATAATTATGAAAGTGGTTTAAGTCAATTCAAACTTTAAATACAACATTTTCATATGAAATTTACACAAAATTTCATATTCATAGTAAACTTCCATTAATCAAGACTAATAAAATTCTAAATTAAAATGTTGCATAATATAAAAATATTTGTTAATTTATTCGAAAGAAATTCATTAAATATCTCGAAACCAAAAATATATGACTTAGATCACTTTCATAATTATGGGCACATTTTCTTTACCATATCGAACATTATAAAGAATGTTATTAAATGGCCGGTAACAGTTCAGTCTTCACGGATGGCCAAAGATTTTGTGATAAATCACGCGTAATTTTGAGACAACTGTAGACAAGGGAAGTTATTTCCGCGCGAGTTCAAAGACCCGCCCGAAGAGTGGAAGCGAGAGCGACCCAGATTCGAGGGTGACGCATCGGGTAAAAGCCACAGGGATAAGTCCAGACTTCACAGCTGCTCTGCTTCACAAGTACTCGCTGTCGACGGCGGAGAACGGAAAATGACTTCAGGAATTGGGTCGTCTCCAGGAAATCCGCCGGAACCTGCGCTTGTATATAAGTCCATTACGTATATTCAGTGGCCAGTCAGTAAATAGACTCTGTACCGTGCCGCTCACAACCAAAAAAGGTAACATTTCCACCTCAAAATATCGGCTGGGAGTGTAGGTAAGCAGGAGAGGTAATTTCTGGAATAATTCCATTCTATGCTGATAGTCCTAATCATTTTAATGGGGTTCCCTCAATGACCAGGAGCAATGTTTAGTGTTATAATGAGAGCTGGGACCCTCACACACTACTCTACCTCTCGTATCTTTTGTGTGTACAGTAAGGGCTGTTTTTAGTTTCAAATGCAATATCGTGTACGATTCACAGTTTGATGCACTAAATATACGATAATTAAAAAGTCATATTATTAATTTGTGAAATATATTCTTTGGGTGGTCAAGATCTTGTATATAAACAAAATGGGATGTTTCTATTGGCATTGATAGTCATTATGATGAATTATTGCGCGATTACCAAATCGTATTTCATGATCGTTAACCCAAAACTATAAAATGTAATTATGCTGGTTTAGAGAATTTGTCGTCGAAAATTTTAATAGACTACATTCGTCATGACAATAACATTATGAACATCTTGTCAGTGGAATATATTTATTATTATTACAGGATAATCTGTAGGCGATGGGCAACCCAATCTGTATACTCGTACTCTTCTTCTACGCGGCTATCACTATAGCAACCGGTTTCGATGACGAATACGTTCCATTCTCGGAACAGTCTGTCGGCTTCAGAGCAGTCCGATCTGCGAGGACAACAGCAGAACCTACAGTTAGTTGTACACTGATTCGAGAATTCCTCGAAAGTATTCCTAACCGAGAAATTAATCCACTGACTTAGAAACATTGTTTTCAAAACGTTCAATTTCAGGGAGTGACGAGACTGAGCAGACTTTCGTTGAGGGTGCCAGCAATCGCATCACTTCCCCGACCGACTCCTACACCGCCTATGTTCTTTGAATATTGAGAGACTTGTACGCCTGAAGCGTTCCACAATTTGAGATGATACGAAGTTACCAAAAATTAGTTATTATATAGAAATGCTAGGTTAGTAAACATCTCTGTACAATACAGAAATAAATAAAATATCGCTTTCGTGAAAACAATTTTTGCGTGAACTTTTTCCTCCTTTCACTCAACGAACCTACTTTTCCTCCTCAATATTCACGGACACAAAAGAGAGCTGATTTGCGTTATTTATCAGGACTAAATATCAGTGATGTCCATCCACGCATTTCAATACTTTTTTAAAATTAACTTGCCTTGACTGTCAACTGAGTGGCAAGTGTCAACGCCCCTCCCAGAGAAAGCAAGCTACTATAAATTCCAAGGGGAAAAGTAATTATTCCGATGGATTCGAGCAATATATTTATATCAAGAAGCCATACGCTCATAGAATGTGAAGAATTACTCATGTAAGAGCAATTAAGGTCGCTGAAATCGAAAACACCTGCAGGTCGAAAACTTTGCGTGAAGAACCCTGTTCGGAGAACTCGTCGCGCTCTTTAAGGAATAAAAGGCGATCAGGAAAACGGCGTCCAGCTCCAGTTTCGCCCCACAACAACGATTGAAAGATAAGGGGAGCGTAAGTGCAATAAATTTCACTTTCCTTTTTCAATTCTCATTTATCAACCAGCTCCTACACCGGCTCCAGAAGGCAATTAGAAGCGATTGATCGACCGCATCGAGTGTACATTTGCATTTATTACACCTGATCCAAATCAATAAGTTCACTTGGTGCTCCATCATAACATTTGAAACTTATAATTTAGGGATCTTCAGCCTACTACCGGAGATTGTTATGCAGATACAGCAAATAAACCCAAAATTATTATACAATAAAAATGTTCACTCGATACCGATGTATATGTTGTAATATTTCGAATATCCAAATAAATTGGACTGATATTAAAAACTGTTTCTGTAATTTATTTGAAGAAAGAAGAATTTCCACAAAACACGAGCGTGTTTCAGTAATGATCCAGAAGCTAAATAAATGTGTACGCACTGAACGTATGCGCTTTGCAGGAATTATTATATATTAAACAAGGCCTAATTCGCTTCGACAACATTTCTTAACAACTTTAATTTAATGGGCGATAAAAAGACTTTATCCAATACAAAACATTTTTTTAATTGTGTCCGCTCATTTATTTATTCAAGAACTAGACAAGTTGCAGTAGTAGTCTGCCATCCCATTGCTACTGTAGTAAAAGATTTGCTGTAGAAGATATAAACTTAGGGACTTAGGGAAAATCGCAATTTGAACTTACTGTGAGAGAAGAAGCTGTTCTGTAATAATTTTAAAATTCAATTAACGCACTGTTTACATCCAAGTGATGTAACAACAACAGTATATCTCGGCCCCTATCCTTAGAACTGGATGGAGACAAGCTTGACCTTTTCAAACTTGCGATTGTAGGCCGTATGATTATACCAGATTTTTACAACAAGATACACTAATAACTGATTAATGAGACTATTTTTACGAAGAACTGAGAGAGGACAAACAATATTCTCTTTTTTTCTGTGCCTACAGAGATAACAAAACTTGATGACTTTCCTTATTAGTTTAGTATATATCCGCCAGGATTCGGGGATCAGAGAGCGGTTTGATTTTATGGCACTATGCCAGCGTGGCGTCCGTTTGAGTGGGCCCGCTGTTCAACAGTGACAGTGTAAGTGTCAGTGTAAGTAACAGTGCAGCGTTTTTTTTTCTTATTTTGCGTTCGATTCGCTCCATTCCGTTTCTCAACACAATTAAGATCGGATTTTCAGGGTGGGTTGTTCTGTGTTACATTGAGCGGCTTGCCGAAATGATACTGACGATGGCGAGAACAAATCGGGTGGAAAACAGTCTGTACCATTCAGATATTCAAATCGCAAAAATTCATATAAAAAAAATTGTAATAATTCTTGTAATCATGTTTTTTACAACAGAAACTGTTTCGCCATCTTCAGTACCGTTCTGTTCGCTTAGTAAGGCACCTTCGCGTGTTGAGTGGGACGCCGAAAATCATGACAACCGTTTCTTATTTTCAAAAATATAGTATAAAG
This sequence comes from Lethocerus indicus, assembly GCA_019843655.1. NCBI lineage: Eukaryota > Metazoa > Arthropoda > Insecta > Hemiptera > Belostomatidae > Lethocerus > Lethocerus indicus. The sequence goes on along the minus strand of JACDQD010000009.1, from coordinate 14,926,946 downwards.
AAACTAACCGAGTGTATACGCCTGTAGATAAAGGTGCCGATAATGTACATTAATATTAAAAAAGGATTGAGAATAAATATATTCTTTATGTCGTGAACTTGAAAGCTCATTTGAAATTCAAAGGAGGTCAGCGACTGTTAGGCTAAGGTGAGCTGCGGGAAGTACACTGTACGGGGTTCACGTCCTGTATTAAACTCAACCGGTATAAAAGGTAAAGAACGGGTATAGAAAGCAATCAGTTTCGAGTCACCCTTTTGCCTGAACGGTTTGAGGAATTCAAATTCTGCTTCAATCCAACTAAATAGAAATTGTAAGTAGCGCAAACGTATTCTAAATCCACGGAATTCTGTTTCTACTATCCTGAGAATTGTTGAGTTAACACGTCCTTATAATAAAACCTTAGGAGGCGATGCGAACAGATTCGTTTATAATACGATTCATTAAAGTGTAACGTTACTAATCAATGTATTATTAAATCTGGTCGACTCAATCATCATTACTTTTAACCCTTTGACACAACAAATAAATATCTTGCCCGCATTTCATTATATTCTCTGATTGTTCGCAGATTCCTGCGTATTGGACAATGTCTAAGATAGCCTGTCTTCTGTCGCTGGTTGCTCTGGTTCCGGTGATTACGGCGGTCGAATATGGACAGTACGAGTCTCTTCCGGCCACCGTAATACAGCACAACAAGGCCGTATGTATACTACAGTGTACATGAAATCGCATAATCGAATAGTCAAATTAATTAGTAATAAATAATTTAGTAAATTAGTGTATTATGTTAATACACGCTTTAGCGTTAAGAGATATTTGGGCTGCTTGAATATCAATACGAACTCTCAAGCAGGCGATAACATATAAACTTGTCTCGTTACAGATAGCTTTTCCTCCCATCAATCCGAAGTTCCGCCGATCAATTCTTTCTGATGTAAGTTCAATTATTTTTTCGTCAATTACGCACACTTAAATTGATTAAAACCCATTTTCGGCATCAACCTCCACAAATAATGTAAATGTTAAACTAAGAGTATCTGTTCGTGATTCTAGGCCACATCACCTCCAATCAATCCCAGGTTGCGCCGATCGGCTCAGAATGATGTAAGTTAACTTCACCAATCACAAGTATCCAATCATACTTGATTCATAAGAAAAATCAAGAAATCCGTACAGAAAATATCTTAAGAAAAATCAAATTGTTAGGACTATAAACCTTAGTAGAATGAAACAATATAATTTTCAATATATTACGCCTTATATAATTGATAAAACTTGTACGTTTTGCAGGTCACCTATCCGCCTTTCATCCCCAGGGTTGGTCGTTCAATTCATTATGATGTAAGTGTAACGTTTTTAGAACAATATAGAGAGCAATATAGACAGTTTGATGTTAGTAAATTATCTTTTATATATAATACCGAATTAATGATTAAGAATAAGGGGAATTTAGATTTCGATACGAGGAGATAACCCAGTTTGTTAATAAGGAGTTGAGAAGTCTGGAACGAGTAGCAGTTTAGTTCAAATCAAAAGCTATTTTTGTAATTATCTTATTTAGTGATTTCATAGAGTAGTAATCTCAGTTTAGATCATATATATATATATATTTATATATATATATATATATATATATATATATATATTTAATTTCATACTCGTGACACATTCAATTAACGAATACTCATTCACAGGTAACTTCACCTCCAATCAACCCCAAATACCGGCGATCAATTGAAACATGGGTAAGTTCCGCATAGATAAACAGCATACATTTCTTAACTGTTTCTATTTAAAAATGTACAGAAGAATCTGATGGAAATAAGAGAGGAATAATTAAATTCCTCAAGAATATCCAATGCCCTAGAAACAATGATGGCGAAATTAACGCAAGTGTTTTTTTGTTGTTTCAGGTGACGACTCCGCCGATAAATCCCGTTGCAAAGAGATTATGAACGCCTAGAAATTAGACGCATTTGTACATAAACATTTATATATAACTGATAATTGTATAATAACTCATGTAATCAACAATCATAGTAATTGGTAATTGAAGCTGTTCCTAGCTATAAGGAGACATTGTGTCTTTCTTGTGAGTTGTATATATTGTATTATATCGCCTCTCCTTTAAATAAAGAAAATATTTTAATAAAAAAAAATACTTCGATTATTTCAATTCTCTCCGAAACCTGGCAAGAATTGTTTGGCAACGGAGACTGCGATGACCGTGCCCAATATGAAATGTTAATTGTAATTGAAAAAAGATAATCCGCTAATACAAAAAACATCGTGTCTAAAAATGAAGGTCACCGCGAGATAAGATCGATTAGAATTCGAGTTAAAGCTAATAGGTCAAACGGGCAAATAACCGATGCAGATATTAAAAATTCATATATTTTATATTTCATAATATTCTTCTATGAGTTGCATCCAATTTTACTGCAGCCGGCTTCCATTTTCTATCCGGTTTTTCGTGGTCCCGAAAATAAATGCACTTGAGTACAAAAATTAATTGTAGTCTTTAATCTCGTCTTAAAGACGATATCCACTCATTGTGTTTTACTCAAATATTGCCTGGAAATATGGACAACTTGATTTTCTAACCCCAACAAGCATCATGAACTGAATTAAATAATCTGTTACCTTAATGACAATGCGAATTGAAAATAGAAAAAAATGAAAATATAAATATCTCAATCAGTTTACAACATTCGTCGCATTTAAAAACATTTCAATATTTTCAGTCTTTTGGGGGGCAGATTATATCCGATCGGATATTCGTAATCATCGAAAAGAAGAGTTACAATACGCTACTAATAGCTGCTAAAATCACTGAGTGCCCAGAAAGACGATTTCATCATTCTCCGTAATTACACACGAAAACATGTAATAGAATACAAATTGAGTACAAATTATCCACTAATTATCTCAACTCAATTATGCTGGCGTAAATCCAACTTTTGTTGCGCAACAGAGATTCTGTCAAGCCATATGGGAGGCACACAATTCAAGACTAAAACAAAAAGTGACTAAAACAACTAAAAGTGTTGCATATTAAAATTTTTCGCGAAATATAGTAATATCGGAGGGCGGTAGTGAAAACGAAAAATTACTCTGGCTATTCACGTCAAGCAATATGCAACTGAGAAAACTTTCATGTAATTGAGGCTGTGAATGTCATCAGTAACACTAATTAACACACACACACACACACAAATATATTCTGGGTAATTTTCAAATGACTAATTGGTCCGCAATGATCGGCAAGAGCCAGACCGCCTTATACAATACTGATAAGGATATCAGATTTTTTTCATCTAAAGTGACCGTTAGTAAAATTCAAATGTTGTATGAAACGAATAAAACGTAGAACTGTACGGGGGTGAGAGGTAAAGGTGCGGCAAAAACCTTGGTAATTGGCGGTTTTTCCGTGATTTGAGTTCAGCGCTGTATGGGTTTCACGGAGCCTGGGGTATATATACATCCTGACCCGTCCGGCTGTAGTTAGTCAAAATCCGCTTTCGCTTCGACGAGGTAAGTTGTAATTGACATACATTTAATTCGTTCGTTGTAACAAGAATTTGATATTGTCTCCCTCTATATTAGCAATAAATAATGTACTTTCATAACTTAAATGATCTAATATTGAACTCAAGGAGCGATGGAGTCTAGAAATTGTCTGTATAATTAATGCGACAACTCAGTCATAACTTCTTCTTTTTACACCATGTTATTACATTTTTATATCCTCTCAAGGATTATACTCGTAATCGATCTATTGGCGCCCATCCAACGTGTTGTCGTTTTTAGGTAGTACCGTCAATCGTCAGGTATGAGGCAATTCTTCCTGATTGCTATCCTATTGATTCTCGGCATGATGGGTATGGCGATGGGTACGCTGTCAGCTCCTCCCAGGCCCCCCTCCCAGCCGAGGCCGCCCAGCAGGCCACCCCAGAACCCGCCACAGTCCAACAAGAGGGGATGATGGACCACCCCACAATAAAGGTACAAACCCCATTTAATTATCAGGAGAGAAGTTATAAAACTGACTATATATTATGTATAAATAAACAGGTTTCTTTGTGTCTAGTTATTAAAAAATTAGCAAAATTGTCCAACAATGCATAACATTTATACTTGTCCAATCTCTTGTTAGATAAAAATTTCAGAGAGTACCTAATGAATTCAATATTTTATTTTCAGGACACGCAAACTGGCTTTGAAACCTGACGAATTTCTTCTTTGGGCAGAAATCACATTCGGCCAAGATTGAAAAAGTACACACGCTCACTAAATACCTATTTCGACGAAACGGAAGAAATTAAATTAAACTGTTTTGATTGTTGTAAATATGTAAAACCTGTTTTATTTTTAATAAATTTTAACTAACCCCCAGTCGCCTAGTTGTCTTTGAACGGAAAACCTTGCCCATTACACTAATTTCAAACGAATTTGGTTAAAACAGCGTGATAATAAGGGGCCGAAAATTTTATGAAGAAAGCAGAAAAAAAATTATGGAAGTCAGAAAACGAATAAAAACATTAAACAACAATTTTTGAGGCGTTCAAAACTATGTATTTATCTAGATCTACAGCGCAGAGCTCTTTTTCAAACCGACAAACGTGACGTTCTTCTATCAAGTTGGGCGTGAAATTTGCCTCGATGAGCATGATTTAAGAAATTGAACCACGGGGAAATTCAGATTATTTATTATCGCCAAAATAAAAGCTGAAGGAAATTCAAGAAGAATTGCTACAACATTTATCCTATCATAAACGATTTTAATAAATTCACACAGATTGAAACAAACTAGAACTTTGACTGCATTTAGCTATTCTTGCTAGAACTCCCATCAGAACTATTTCAGTAAACACAAGACTTGAAAATTTAAATACAGTGATTATTGCGAGCGGAAGGATGATTAAAAAATTCTGTGAATTTTTTCAACATTTTTATGTTCTACCGCGATGGTTTCATTAATACCATATTATTCTAAAGAAAAACAAAAATAAATCATTCTTGTTCTGATGCACATTGTTTAAGGCAAAATGCTTAATTTTTTTACGTTCTAATATTTCTGTTGTTCTTTGGGAACATAAAATAATTGGTAATACTGTTCTTTGGTTTACACTAAAAATTTTACTTGCAAATGTAATTTGAAACCAAAATTAGGAATAAAAACAATAGCTGATATTATGTTGAATTGAACTTCCCCGCTAACAAAACTGAAACTACACATCTCTTGTGGTAAAACTATGAGGTGTAAACGCTGTAATGTCACAATCGTACCTGTATACACGGGATATAAATCAAATACAAATTTTGGGAACATAACAGAGTACAGCAAACTATTTGGGTCGGGTATCAATAAATTTAATCGAAATCTCATAATTATATTTACCTAGGATTACTATTAGAAAACTGTGTAGTAGCTAAACCTAGTACCATTATTAATATTAGACGCTAATTGATCAAATTACGTAAAATAATGTTAAATAAAGAAAACAGTAAATAAGAGACAACCTGTATAACCTGTTGTGTTTTTATATATTTTGTATACGTGTCTACTGGACCCTGACATTAAAATGGCAGATATATACCAAAAGTCAATAATAATATCATTAACGGATTGGTGGTAGGGCATCATTTGTATGTCAGTTTGTGATGATAATTTGTTTAGAAATTAGAAAATATTTAATTAAACAAAAAATAGGTAGGATAAGGCACATATACCGAATAATACCAATAACCTGGTCGTTGCAAACACAAGCCCAAAAATGAGTGAACACTATCGCTCATATAACTGCAACTGTCACTGTTTTCTAATGAAAAAAGATTTATTCAATGCCACTGACAATTGTTAAAGGTCCAGACGGGTATAGGTATGCACCGTATCAAGAAGAATAAGAATATCGCACAAGTGCCAATATAGGGTTACCTTGTGAACATCTCGATTTTCGATAGAATACGACTAAAAAAAGGAATCGAACAGCCTCGTTCTTAGACACGGACGAAAACTCTTCCGCGAAAGCAATAAATCGAAAATCGGACCATTATCGGGAACTTCCGAACGTAAAATACTGAAGAAGAAGAAAGCGACCCGACGTCTGGAGATCAGAAGCGAGTGACCTCGACCCCGACCGGGGAAGTACAAGGCTCCTGTTGGACTGCACCATGTGCCGGCTCGCTATATAAAACACAGAGCGGCCACAACATCATCACAGTGCACAGTGAGATCCAGCGACAAGAACACTACCAAAACATCAAGTAAGTACCGGATTACACTATCAACTATAGAACTGAAGAACTAACATAACAGCTTTGATTATTAGCCAGTTAATTTGATTTTGAATATCCTAACTTGAAAATTCGCTTCAGGAAATTATAGATTTTTAATATTTCTGAAATATTTGAAGAATAAGAATAATTCATGTAATAGCATAAACAAAAAATAGTGATAACAAAAATTTTGTTTCGTAGAAAACTAAAATGGCAGCCAAAATGTGCCTTCTCCTGGTTCTGTTGGGGCTGATAGCCGTCAGTTGGGGGTTCGATTCCCGGCCCTACGAGAACAAGCCGACCAAGCCCTTCAATCCCCCGATGCCCACCAGTCCGCCCTTCAATCCCCACAGGAGGGGCCGCAGGGACCTCTACCAACAAGAACAGCCTTCCTACCTCGATGAGCCTCAATACCAAGCCGTGTACGAACCGGTGAGTTATTCGTATATTACAGACGTTATATTATGAATAAATAATAAATTCCATCTCATTAAACAATTAAATAAATATTATAATTGTATATTGCGTGTTTTCAGAGCCCGAGACTGAGAAGATTTTCGGTGCCCATTGTGGTAGTCCCGTTGCCGGCACCGCCGCCACCACCACCGATGGCTTAAATAAAATATTCCCTATTCATTGTAAATGAACAATTTCTGCCGAAATTGTTTATTAAAACATCTACTGCCCTTAGAGTGAGAAAGCGGTGTAAACTTTATAGAAATTGTTCTTAAACAACAGCATCTGATGAATTATTTAACACTCTAAGTAAACATTGCTGTGAAAATTATTGTATAGATTGTATATACGGTATGTTATAAATTGTTACCAATAAAATCGATTATTAATCAAGAAGTATCTATTTCTGTTGAATCCCAACTGAGCCCTATCCTGCATTTCGATCGATAGATAAATGAACAACGCAGGAATTAGGCTCTATTTTTAGAATAATTATTCCCTGGAGTTCTTGAAATTCGTCCGTAAATAATTGTATATGATGAAAAAAACATTAAAATTATTTTACAATATAATTAAACATCGCCGTGAAAATTATTGTACATATTGTATATACGGTATGTTACAAATTGTTATTAATAAAAGCGTTGATTAATCAAAAACTATTTATCAATCTCATACCGAACCCTACACCTTTCATTTCAATTGATAGTCAAATGAACATCACAAGGATAAGGACTCATTCACTCACAGACCTGAATAGAAACAACTCAGAAATTAATATTTTATGAAGCAGTAAACCAATAAATATTATATTAATAAACCAAATTCAAAAATGTAATAGAACTAAATAAGAAACCCGGGAACTAACAGACAAAAGAAAACAATTTCAACAATTTTTATCCTTTATTAATATTAATATCCTATATTAAAATTAAAATCTGAAGATAAATAAGAAATTACACTATTATGAATCTCATTATGCCTCAAGCTATGCATCCAGCCAGGTAATCCCGTGTATACAGCTTCCAAACCCATCATCGACAGAATTCATTAACTACGTCATTTTTAAACTAGTTTAATTCAAATATTGTTTTCCAATCAATCGGTCAGTTCTATAAATTTGAATGACACGATGTAACTATTAGTTCTTGTGGTAAATATTCGGATTAAAGAATATGATGTAAAAACAACTTATGTAGAACCAATGGCATTCGTAACCGTTGCGAAGAGTAGAAAAATACAGGATAATAGGTGAAAATATTTCATAATTTTTAAGCCATTTCGAGCCTTTCGATGGTAAACAGTCTAACTAGGTTAGTGAATATGTCGACAGGAAAAATAAATGCACCGATGCTTGAATTATAACATTATCTCCTACAATATATTCACTAATATGAACAGCTATTCGTAATAAAGTATCGTTTCTATTCGAAAACCTCGTGAACATTTCTTGAGAAATCATTACAAATAATAATACATATAAATAATAATAACCTCTGCTTAATAACGTAAAAGCAAATCAATGTAACTAATAAATACTACTCCAGATTACTCGTTAAAGACAATATTAAGTAAACATGATAATAAATCATTTATTTGAAGTTAATTCATTGCTTAAGACTTTGATCTATTAAATAATTTGGAAACATAAGACTACAAATATAATACCAATTTTAACATCACACGTTTAAATGTCTCGGAAAAAATATTCATCTTCTTATCATTTTCAGTCAGGCTACGCTGATACGATAATTATATTAAATAACTAAATACTGCACTACTGAATCGTTTACAGTCGAAAAATAGCTGATTTTTTTCTCATAAGACTTTTTCTGGGGATAAATAATCTACTCCCACAACATTCATAAGACCTAAATCGAAAAGAGTATCATTTCTGTTCCAAAAACATCGAAGGGTTCCTGATAACATATTTCAGACAAATAAATATTTTCCGTCAATTTTATACAGGATTTTTCTAACAGAAAGCTAGACTAGACAAGACATCCCGAATACCCTTTTCACAATTACATGGTCCAACGCAGGTAAAGTTAATGACATTGCTAGGCATGGACGGGTTAATTAAACAAGAAAAGTCAAAATATACACTAAGTATATATAGAATGCCAATATAGGATCACATGAACTGGGTGCTAAGAACATATCACTGCTTTTCGATAAAAAACAACTGAAAAAAGAGATTCGGACGGCCCCGTTCATAGATACGGACGAAAACCCTTCCGTGAAAGCAATAAACAGACCCTTATTAGGGACTTCCGAACGTAAAATACTGAAGAAGAATGCGGCTCGGTGTTTGGAGATCAGAGGCGAGTGACCTCTACCCCGGCTGGGGAAGTACAAGGCTCCTGTTGGACTGCACCATGCTCCGGCTCGCTATATAAAACACAGACCGGCCACAACATCATCACAGTGCACAGTGAGATCCAGCGACAAGAACACTACCAAAACATCAAGTAAGTACCGGATTACACTATCAACTATAGAACTGAAGAACTAACATAACAGCTTTGATTATTAGCCAGTTAATTTGATTTTGAATATCCTAACATGCAAATTCGCTTCAGGAAATTGTATATTTTTATTATTTCCGAAATATTTGAAGAATAAGAATAATTCATGTAATAGCATAAACAAAAAATAGTGATAAAAAAAAATTTTGTTTCGTAGAAAACTAAAATGGCAGCCAAAATGTGCCTTCTCCTGGTTCTGTTGGGGCTGATAGCCGTCAGTTGGGGGTTCGATTCCCGGCCCTACGAGAATAAGCCGACCAAGCCCTTCAATCCCCCGATGCCCACCAGTCCGCCCTTCAATCCCCACAGGAGGGGCCGCAGGGACCTCTACCAACAAGAACAGCCTTCCTACCTCGATGAGCCTCAATACCAAGCCGTGTACGAACCGGTGAGTTATTCGTATATTACAGACGTTATATTATGAATAAATAATAAATTACATCTCATTAAACAATTAAATAAATATTATAATTGTATATTGCGTGTTTTCAGAGCCCGAGACTGAGAAGATTTTCGGTTCCCATTGTGGTAGTCCCGTTGCCGGCACCGCCGCCACCACCACCGATGGCTTAAATAAAATATTCCCTATTCATTTTAAATGAACAATTTCTGCCGAAATTGTTTATTAAAACATCTACTGCCCTTAGAGTGAGAAAGCGGTGTAAACTTTATAGAAATTGTTCTTAAACAACAGCATCTGATGAATTATTTAACACTCTAAGTAAACATTGCTGTGAAAATTATTGTATAGATTGTATATACGGTATGTTATAAATTGTTACCAATAAAATCGATTATTAATCAAGAAGTATCTATTTCTGTTGAATCCCAACTGAGCCCTATCCTGCATTTCGATCGATAGATAAATGAACAACGCAGGAATTAGGCTCTGTTCCCAACCTCCAACCTACCTCTAACTCTAACAACCAACTCGTAAACCAGAATAGAGATAACTCACAAATCGGTGTGATTTTGGCTGAATCAATGTATATTAAGGTACTTTGTGCTTGTGTTGAAAAGACTTTTCGATGTTTGGCTGCAAGGTGGCCAATGTTGAGAGCAAAACTCTCGCAAATGCCGACCAGAATGGGGAATCGAATGAAAAAAATGGAAATAATGCAAGGCGGCCGTTTTTTCTCATGTATGAAAAAGTTATAACTGTACTGACAATGGGGATTTTGATCATGTTAAAACCGATATATAATTACCACAAATTGAATAAGAAATGATGAAAATATGGATGGAACGTTGAAAATATTTTTTAGGTAAAACTATAAACAACATTATCGGATATTTGGGATTGAATGGGGGCCATCTCGCAATAGAGACCTCAGAAGCTTCCGCGAACACATAAACTAAAAATCACGGTTATCTACAATGACGAATGTATTTGATTCGTAACCTTTCTCATCTGACCAATCGATAACACCACTATCAAATATTAAGCCTTGCAAACTATATTCAGATTCGTGGGGTGATATGCAAAGTGTCGTCCCCGATACATTTCTAATCAGTACACAAAGCGCAAATTATAAAATTATAAAAGCGCAAAATGTCATTTTTTGCGTGCTAAAACATAGATAATTGCCACTATTTAACAACTTATTAAGGAGGTATATTTAAAATATTTCACTGGGCAGACTAACGCGTTCATCTGCGTCATGCACCAACATTTTTTGATGTTGTGTTTATAACTATTGCATCGAAAGATAATCAGTTTCGACAGCGGATTTTCGAAATAAACTTTTATTTCGAGTAACAGACAGTATTCATTAGCTACCTATTTTAGGTGTGGTGAACTTCTTATAAAATATCTTTCAAACAAAGTAGGGGCCATATTTATTAATAAATAAAGAATAAACATTGTCCAAAATAAAGAAAAATGCAAATAATAGATAGAAAGAATAAAAATAAGTCCTTACTCAGACAACTTATAACTGTCCACATCGAAGTAATTCTTTATATACACAAAAAAACTAAAAAAATGGTTATTTCGTTTAGGTACATGTTTAGGTACAAAACCGACTAACCACTACTATATTTCGCTTAATCAAATATTTTCTCAGATCAGATCCTTCTACAAGCAATTTGTATTGAGAGTAATAAACATATATTTCCTTGATGCCGAAGTTTTACTCGACATTTTAATATTTTTTATGTAAACCATTGAGGGACAACGTTTTTACAATCTTTCAATTACAATTTTTCAGTCACAAACAAGGTCACAAAGCTGGAGTAACTAGAATTAACGAATGAAATCTTTATTTACCTGCATATTTGAATCTAGTTGAACACATAGTCTAGCTAGAAACGCAAGCCAGCATTTTGATACAATTTCATTATACGTTTTAATTGAAGACAGTTCGCTGAATAGTACTTATTAAATACGAGAATACAAAACTAGAAATTCGTCAAGTCCACTAAAATCCTACGTCAGATCACGTGCAATGAGTAAACGGAAAGTGAAATGATTGACGATAAATATATTACATCTGGAAGATACTAGAAGATACTGAGTCTAAAAAAAAGGTTTAATCTAACATTCATTGATGTTATTCCCGAACATTGCAAAACGCATGAAGTATCTGGGGCCGTTATCGGTAAATCAATTGGGAAAACACTGGTGCAGAAATACGTTCTCGGGGCATAACCTCTGAAGGTTGTGTAAAGGCCCTGGTTTCGGGAACCCCGAGGTAGGAATCCCCAACCATATCCACAACAACTGGCTATATAAGCAGCACATCTTTTCCAACAGCTCACAGTTCGACTTGCCGTCGTTTCCAGTAGATTTATCAGCGGAAAACAGGTAAGAAAGATTTTAATATTATTATAAATCAGACATATAGCCGCAGCAAATTAATCGAATTACTTACATATGTTAATATATGTTCATAGTTGGTTATAAGTTTATGTCGGTAAACATGTTTTGTAAAACTTTAGGACGTTACCGATTAAGAATAAAGTAACTCTCTATAACGTTAGTCTTTCAATTTTCTGCCTCAATTCGTTTTAAGCTTTTCGGGCTTTTACTAGCAACAAGAAAATCAATTAAATGATTCTTCCTTTCAGTTCGCAGAGTTGAAATTAGGATGGCTGCCAAAATGTGCCTTCTTCTGGTGTTGTTGGGCCTGGTGGCCGTCAGTTGGGGGTTCGATTCCCGGCGCTACGAAAACCGTCCCAGGGGAACCCTACCCAACTATCCCCACATTCCCTCGACGCCGCCGTTCAACCCCGGTCCTTACAGGTGGCCCAGGGACCTAGGCGTCGACACTGTAAGTGTATTAATTATAATATATACCCCCAGCAGAAATTTAATTTATATATATATATACCAAATTCCACGAGTATTTACACTATAGACAGTTGACTAATGTTATCCTGACCGCTAACAGGGAAGGTACCGCAGGGATCTCTACGAACAGCAACAACCTTCCTACCTCGACGAAGCTCAATACGAAGCCCAATACGAACCGGTAATTAACATACATTTATTTTTCCGATTAGTCTGTTTGGTATAAAATAATTTAGAGTTATGAATTCACTTTTCTATTCCCGTTTCAGAGCCAGAGGCTGAGAAGATTTTCGGTGCCTATTGTGGTTGTCCCGATACCGGCCCCTCCGCCACCACCGCCGATGGCGTAAATAAAATATTGTAGCCTACTGTATATTGTAAATTGTGTGTATATTACAAATATTTATTAATATAAACAGCTATTCGCCATGAAGTATCGTTTCTATTCGAAAACCTTGTGAACATGTGTTTTGTTGCACACCCATACGTAATATCTAAAGCTGCGGTCCGAAATCTTCGATGCTTAAGTCGGTGTTCCATTTACAATAAGTTACAGGAATATAGAATGTTTGAATACCGACCGGCAAAAGATTAGAACTTTTAGAAAACGTTGGCACGCCAATAATGTACGTCTATTTTTTTTCAACCATTCTAAAACAATAATTAAGCCAAATACACTAATTACTTCCAAGCATTTGTCTAAGGATGTTATAATATCAAATTGGGGTGAGATAAAAGTCTGAAAATGACGATTATATAACAGACTGATAGATTAAAAATACAACTCGAGGGATCGAAATGGCAGAGTTGTATGTAACAACAGGGGTCGGGTAGTGAATAGAAAACCATTTTCCAATCGTTTCCTCCTGATATTCGAACACAAATGTACGGAAAAAGGAAGATTTTCGAACTAAATAAATCGGATATCCCTATCGCTAATCGGGAATTAGGTCATACAAATAACAGACTGGCACTGACCCCGACGTCTTTCGACGTCCAGGGCATCAGAGAATTACAAAGTGACCTCTGAATATCAAGACTGGCGGACTATATAAACTCCTAGCATATGCACTTCCTAGTAATCGCACTTCCATTCTCGTTCTACAATCTTGCAAGGAGAAGACAAAATGTAAGTAGACCTATCGGTAGAATTATTGACGACTACCTGACTATCTGACATCGTTAAACTAATATTCTCCTGCTGTAAATATCTATATCATACGTATAGAATTCTGTGGAAAATAGTACATATTCCCATTTAAGTGCATAAGTATAATTTTGCTGACAAACAAATGCAAATAAGCTTGGTCATTGAAATTATAATTAATATTTTAAAATCAATTTGTTCAATATGAAGACTTATATATCCATCTCCTGATGGATTTTTAAGATAGGGTATAACTCAAATTCCACCTTTCCTATTCAAAAAATTTCTTACAGGTATGTAATACATGAGTATGCAATTTAGTTTCCCTTGCTGAATAACTTCCTAACATGAAATATAACATTGATACGAGTCAAAATATATTTTGGCCTGTAACTATGTTATAATTGTTTATACAAAATTCCCACTACGATTACAATCGTAGTCAATACCACAACGTTTACTTCTGTCTTTTGCGCAGAATTGACACTAAAATGACAGCCAAAATGTGCCTTCTCCTGGTTCTGTTGGGGCTGATAGCCGTCAGTTGGGGGTTCGATTCCCGGCCCTACGAGAACAAGCCCAACAAGCCCTTCAATCCCCCGATGCCCACCAGTCCGCCCTTCAATCCCCACAGGAGGGGCCGCAGGGACCTCTACCAACAAGAACAGCCTTCCTATCTCGATGAAGCTCAATACGAAGCCGTCTACGAACCGGTGAGTTATTCTTATAATACAGTCGTTATATACCTAACAAATAATAACTTCTGTCTAATAATTAAACAACTGAATACATATTATAATTTTATATTGCGTGCTTTCAGAGCCCGAGACTGAGAAGATTTGCGGTACCTATTGTAATAGCCCTGCCGCCACCACCACCGACGGCTTAATTTTATTTTCCATATATTATAAATTTATTTACAACATACACGCATTCGTATTAATATAAATGTATAAATAAATTATAACCAATACTAAAGATTCATATCTGTCCCGACCCACAGTGGCAGCCCCGTACATTTATAGTCATTAATATCGAATTAATAATTTCCTCTTTATTCCCGCATTAATATATCAAAAATACATTCCGAAATTCTATGATAAATTTAAAATGTTGCATTCACGAAGCAATTGAAAATAAATCATCGCTCGAATATCAATATTGGTGTTTCCCGAGATAAATACAAAAAAAAACCTAGTGCTATCACTAAGAATAATAATTAACTAGCAGAACTACTTTGTTATATCAATCGCTCTACGATTACGTTTAGTGATAGAAACATTCCTGCGAACAGTAGAAATTGGATCATTTTTGCTTGTTTTCATTTACCAATTTTGCGGTTCACGATACCAACAGCCAACAGTGAACCAGGATACGTAAACTTTGTACTGATATTACATAAATAAATAATATCTCCAAGTATGCGATAACGATGAAATAAAAAGCCAGTTCAATATACTGAAACATTTAAAATACCTCGACTGGGAAAACTTAAACAGCTGTGATTCCCCGGCACAGATCGCGCTGTATATAAAATCACCAGATCGTAGAAATTATAATAGCATTTTCGTTCTAGCTTTCCGAGTGAACGCACTGTAAGTATAATCGTAGTTATGTTAGATTCGTATATTTTACACACATAGACAGTACCCATTTTGTATTCACCGACTGTTCCAACCATAGACAGGGGCAAACTCTGCTCTAGTGTATACTGAAAGCACAACTGAAGAGACTGTTCTTTTGCATCAATTATTCAAAAATCTTTTCTTATACTAAACGGCATATTCCAGATAAAACAGGAGAGATGGCGAAGATTATCTTGATTATTGGCGCCTTAATGGCTGTTGTGAGCTTGAGCCGTGCTATAAACCACAGGGGAAGTCCGTTCGGACGTCAAAGTCCCCCGACCCTACCGCCAAACAGGCCCAGGTATCCCAGGATGTCTCAACCAGTGAATAACGTAAGAATTTTAATTTTTATAAGGGGTAATAAGTACACCGGCTTGGCCATAGCTCCAAATTAATTTCTAGTTCCTATTATCACTGAAGCGATCTTACCCTTTTTTGATATCTAACCCACATTGATTCGCACCTTTCTTTCAGTCGTATAAAACATTCTTTCTTGTAATTTCCAGTTAAGGTCTCGTCGCGACGTCTACGAACAGCCGTCCTACCTCGACGAACAAAATCATTACGAACCGGTGAGTACACGACGATATGCCGATTGTAATTACAAACACGAGCGCGCTACATTGAACATATCGAATGAATATAAATTATTCGATCATTTATATTATAAATTGGTTTCGATTTTTCAGAGCCCGAGACTGAGAAGATTTTCGGTGCCTATTGTAGTAGTCCCGATGCCGGCCCCGCCGCCACCACCACCGATGGCTTAATGTAATTGTTCATATTGTACATATCGTTTATTTATAAGATGTACGCATTGATGTTACTATAAAAGTAAAAATAAATTATTACCAATCGTACAGAGTCGTATTTGTCCTAACCCACACAAAGAAATATACTAAAACCAATAACTTTACGGACCGCAGTGTGGTTCCTTCGCGCATTTATCCTGGTTCGACAAGTGGCACTAATTAGTGGACTTTTCTGTTTGAGTCATGTACAAGATGTGGCTTGGCCAGTTTCGGAAATAAAGTCTAGTGCTGGATTAATGTAATATAAGCGAGTGTGTTTTACACAAATACGCACACATAAATCGGGTAATACGGAATTATTAATAGTTATTTCTTTAGGAATGTCCACAATCCGTCAATAATTAAATTTGTACTGCGTTAGAAAAACCCGCGACTGATTTCTCGCCTGCGAGATAAATTATCGAACGAGCGATACGCAAAGAGGAGATAAGGAAATCTGAAAACGAGAACCGGTCGAACCTAGTTTGGGAAGCTCAACTATAACGGCGGGGGACTACAGGATTTGACACCAATTACGACGAGCCTTTTATATAAGGACGGCTTTGGCACAAGCTTATCACAGTTGGGGGATACCATTGCAACTAGACACATGTGAGTATTACTGGAGATTCTCTCATTTCAATCACCAAAACGTATGAAACATATTACTACAGAAATTATTTCTTTTATTGTTTCGAATTAATTTCAGCCGAAACATGGACACTAAACTGTTTGTTCTGGTTCTGATGGGACTTGTTGCTGTTTGCACGGCCGCCCGGTCGGTACCTGCAAACACTCCGCCGCCAATACCGAAGCCCTTTCCCGTACATTCATTTGTAAGTACACGCTTGTACATAGTGTGTAAAAATAACAATAATTATATGCGACTATCTCTCTGCACACCACGAGTGGTGAAATTTTCTACCGGTAGAGACAGGACGCCACAATTAAGAGGGGAAACGACTAGCTAGAATATACCAATCACAATAACTATCTACTTTTTGTTTTTCCAATTAATAAAAATAACAAGGAAACATAAAATATTCTGTGGCTCTAATACCTGTATTACATTTTGAAAAATCTGATTCAATAATACAATTATTTATAGAAACGCAGAGATGTATACCAACAACAGGCCTACCTGGAAGATGCTGAGTACAACTACAACTATGAACCGGTAATCCTTACATCACTTATTTAAAAAATATCATTAGATATAAGTCCGCGGATAATTTGTGTTCAATTAAGTAGATAGTGTTTTGAAATGTTAGCCTTCTATAAAAAGAAATTCCTTTTATGGAATGAAATCTAGAAATGTCGAATAATCATACAAAAATATCTCTTACACAAACATAACAGGTGTTTCAGCGATTTCCATACATTGTGACTCTGAAATACTGCAATATAATTACTGTATATTAATGTTATATTTATGATTTTCAGAGTCCGAGATTGAGAAGATTTTCAGTACCGATTGTAGTAGTTCCGATACCAGCTCCGCCCCCACCACCGCCCATGGCCTAATTGCAGAATATTCAGCTATTCAGTTTTTAATGCATCAATTTGACATTGAAACTATAAAAAAATTACGCATGACTTCCGAACGCGTTCATCGAGCCAGAGTCACACAAACCGGCTGTTAATTTCCTATGTATTTATATGAAATGTTTGTTGAAAATAAATAAAACCTAATAAAAGATAAGAGACCAAATAGACGATATTTTTTTTATTAATTACACCTTTTCTCAAAAACAAATCGCAGGGAATCACAGCGATTCCACTGAATAATAAATTTTTCTACTTTATAAAGTAAGTAAAGAATAAAGTTTAGAAGCGGATTAGGATCGAATCCAACTGATTCCTCAGCAAGGATGCACTTGCCATCCGCAAGTGTTTTCTATTACAATTAAAACAATTTTTAGTTCCCCATGAACAAGGTCAATTTTAATTACTCCAATATTGGTAATTCATATATATGTATAAATTATTTGTTATTGCTATGCTGAAGCTGAAATGTATAATAAAGGCCTAGTTCCGCTGTCATAAGAAAATAATATTACCTACAGATGTACGAAACGTCACTCGGTTTCATTTCGACTATTGCCTCGTCCTTCCACGAATACTTCGCGGAAATAAAATTCATAAGATTAGTGCTGGAAATGTGCTCCCCGTTAAATTTCTGTTAAACCTTCAAAACCACCAGAAACTAAATAATAGTACATTTTTCCGCGATCGCAGAACGTTGTGTGAATCAACGCTGCGGCGACAGGAAAATTCCTAAGGAAAACAGGGAAACGAAATGACACGTTTGCAACAATATTTGCAAAATAATTACACAAAAAGAACATGAATATGAAGGAAAGCATTCGCTTATATGTTAATCCAGAGCCAATTCTGGAATGCCTCCACGTTAGTATAAAAGCGTCGGTTTATCCTTAGCTACTGCATTCAGTTCAGTTCAGCTTCTGGAATCGCTTCGACTATTTTCAGGTAAATTCTCCATGTTAACCTTTCGTAATAATTAAATTAATAAGAATTATTTGATTTTTCCTCGAACTACTATTCGTATGTATCGAATAGTTTCTCACATATTCTCGTCAGCCAAGTCCAGGCATTTATTACAATTTGTTTCCTTTGTCCTACAAGTACAATTGCCTGATCGTTCAAACTCCTAAAATGCGAGTTAAAATATCTTGTAATCTTGTAATATATCTTATATAATTATATTCATGTAAGTTTCAGTATTCAAAGCACTGTTAGACAGAACTATGTTGTCACTACATGTTGAATGAATATTGGCATTGGATGTTTAGGAAAATAATCGTATTTAACCCCGTAAACAGTCTTAGTAGACCATTATGAAATCTTATTACGTAATTATTAAGTTAATGCTATATGAAATTATAATCATTAGAAAATAATAATAAAACTGTATCGGGCATAATTTGGGCATATATTAATTGTTATGACCCCTTGCTATTCCGGGATTTTTCCCGTGTTTGGAAACCACCTGAGCTGGAAGTCCATTGGAAGGGTTTTTACCTTTTCCCTTCTGGGGACCTCTCGGGCGAGTGATAATTCATGTTCTGGTAGCAGAAACCTTCGTCGCTTTAATATTAATTATTATTTATGCCCTACAACAAAACCTGAAACAAACTCATCTACTACATACTATATCATCTATATTCACTGATTCCCACTGCTGACAACGAGCTAAATAAGATAGTAATGTTCCCTTTTCTCTTAACTGCTAGAAATATTATTCTAATATTCTAGTATTATATTATAGTAATCTAATCATGGATAATTTCTAGCTGGGACATGAGGGTTACAATTTTCCTGTTGGCCTTGCTCGGTGTCATGGGCGCTAGCTTGGCCATGAGCTGTGACGATTCTGATTCTCACCATCCCGATTCCGAGGAGAGGGAGCCCATATTTTTCGACTACCTTCCGGGGGATGAAATAATACTGGGAAAAAAGTAAATATTTCACTGTTTAATACTAACACCTAACGTCCGAGATCGTGTAAAAACTAACAGAATCATCCCTTACAAAAATTACAAAATTAATAATCACGTGGGGTTAAAAACCAATCCAACAACAAATTCCATTAAAAAATTGTTCTAATTTGATTTTCGAAAAGTAAATTGTTCGTTTAACAAATATATATAATGTAACATATTTTTAATTAATTAAACCTAAGGAGTTTATTTATTAACTCCTAATTTAATCAAAATTCAAACTTATGTAAACTGCCAAGGCGCAATACCTTAAGCTTTCAACTCTGCCTCCAAAACAGACACTAACCGCTTAAGACACCAAAATTATTTCAGAACCGGTACTCAAAGACGTAATTAGGGGTCTATCAGTCTGCTGGCACTAAATGAACTTTTTAATTTAGGATAAAGTTAATACTATGTTACTAGTACTAGTAGTTAATAATAAGTTAATTATTTAAAATTTTGCAGGGACGGGCAGAAAGGATCACACGCCAAGAGGGAAGTCTCGCTCACTGGACAGCCCAGTCAGAAAGACTCTGTCGATTACATTCCGTAGATGCACGATTTAACAGCTAATGTTGAACAAATCGATTGGCTTCAAAATAACACATACAATGTATTATGACCAATAAAATATTCTTCAGAACAATGTAAAGACAATGTTTCCTATATGCTCCCGAGTTATTCCAATGTATAAAAAGTATGCGTAAAGTGTTTAGAATATAACAAGAAAGTTATTTAATTACAAGAAACACTGAGATTGATACAAGAGTGGAGATAAATTAATAAATACAAATTAATTAATAAACAATTAAGTGCTTGACTATATGAATGAATCCTAATTCATGATAAAACGCTGTCGACAATTTAATAACAGTCCCCACAACGTTCGGTATATAACAAGGAACAAGTGTGTGAGTATTGGCCACCTTTCTGAGCGTTTTTCGAGCGCGGAGGATAATCCAGGGGAAAACCCCCGGCTTCAAAAAGAGCTCAGCAAACTGGTACCAGGTTTAGAAAGAGGTAGAAAGAACTGGAAGAGGAAATATAATCGATTCGCTGTAATTCCCCACTTAGATCGAAGAACTGGATAAAAGCGAGAGGAGAACGTTCACCGTATTCAGTTGGCCCGTAAGTCCCTCACAAGAGCACAACCGACTAGAGGTATACGCGAATTTCAGTTATATATTCTATATACAAATTTTCTGCATTGCTGCTTTGCTCCATATCGACCAGATAAGGTGAGTAAAACAATAATACGAGAGAGTCTCGTCCTGTTTAACTTCAAAATCGTAAATATTTTAAATCCTATACTGTGCAATATAATTTTTGATCTGGTCAATGAAAACAAACATATACCATCCAGACAACCAAAAAAACTCATAAAAGATAATAAATAGTTGTTCAGTAGTAGGTGATATTTAGTTTACAGGGGCAAGGTATATTGGGGTTGTTACTTTATGTCTCGGTAGGGGTTTGTTCTCAATGCCTGTTTAATTTCAATTGGGATTATGTAATTATTTAAATTTATGTTCTTACAACTAATCGACAGACAAGAATCATAATATACTGTTATATTAATATAATATCGAATAATATATTCGATATGTCATAATAATTCTCTTCGAAATTGGCACGAAGCCAATTTTTACCACCGAAAGGCCTCTCTGAACACAGTATATTGAAATTTTTTTTTCCCAAAACTATAACGGAAATGAAAAAAGTGCAATGTACCTTAATTTTATTGTGAACAATATAGTGTCAACATTATTTTGCCTTTGAATAAATATTTGTTTTCATAAAAGAATCGTTTAATTCAATTATACTGGCCGTTATGGTATTCTGTCCTCGACCGTACTTAGATCTCATCTCTATCTATTTCAGCTTGTTTCCGGCCCCGAAATGGACATAAAATTAACACTTATGGTCCTTCTCGGTCTTGTGGCTGTGAGTTTCGCCTTGGAGACCCGTACCGGTCTAAGGAGGCCTCCGCCCATAACCACTCCGCCGTTCAACCCCAATCACAGGTACAAGCGCCAACCGGCAAAACCGACGACCGGTCCCAGAACAGACTATTTTCCCGGCGATGTGGACGTTGTAGAAATGGTAAATACACGGTTATATGTATATATATATATTTATATAGACATATATTAGTTAAGAATATATATGCAGGTATATGATATTTACGTACGATCCGAAATGTTACAGCTACACAGAAAGGACACGAGGCCGATTCTCACCGGCAAGAAGCCCTGAACAGTAAAATGCTTTTGTAAAATCTGTTGATAGAAAAAAATAATCATAGTCTAATTTTGTAAATACAACAAACCATTTATAACAAAACCGCTATTTTATTTTGTAATTTGTGCCCCCGTTATCGAAGAGAATTGGAACGAGGCCAATATTTACCACCTCTCTGAATACCCTGGCAAATCTGTCTTACTTTAACTTTTTAAAGAAATAAGATTTATATCGAAATGATTATGTTATCTTCCACTGGTGCATTCATTATAATTTTCACGGATCATAAACGGCACTCTATCGGTCCGATATTTATAATTTATAAAAATATTTTTAAACAATACTGGGTTGAGATTTATAATTGAAATGGATTTCATTATCAACATCAGATGTTCCAAAGTCATAATAACAAGACCATAACAGCCTGCAATCAGCTCAGCGGAGCTTCATAATAATCGGTGTATTATTTTTATCTTAGTACAAAGTCCGGATTTTTATCGTGACCTGCGGTGTTATCATCATTATAAAAAATAAAACTCGCTTATAGCAATACATCGCTCCTCAGAATAGGGCTATATTCAGAACGCCTATATCAATATAGTGAAACGAGGCCTCTAGATCGGAGGAGGTTGTTAAGAACTTAGGAATTTAAATCTAGTTTCAAGCACAGAAAACTTGTTCCTTTTTCAATTCCAGTACTCCTACAGAACTTAACACAAGCCTAATTAAAGTAATAAGCCGCATAACAGGATTGAAACCGAAAACTCAAGAACCAGATTTTTTAACACGCATAAAACGATTCAAAATCTCGTATTCTATTTGTAACCTTTATACACGAGAAAGATTTAAACTTATGTAACAACTTATAGATTATACGATTAGGTGAATACCGGTTAATCTGCGATCTTAACACTATAGTTACACCTAAACGCTATCTGTGTTTGCGAGGGGTAACTATCAGAAGAGAGCCAGGCCTATGGTGTCAGAGTTGTGAATTTATCGTAGCCGACTATTTCTTTTAGTTTTCTGTTTTAATCATGGCGATGTACAGTATCGTGTTTTACTGAACGACAGTAATGATTAATATAACTACATTTAATCATCAATGCAGGAGCATTTATGAGTTTTTCTAGCTCTGCGTTTCGCTTGCTAATTTTTTTATTAATTTCTTCTACAGTCAATCTTTATAGTTATAAGAACAATTACGGAAAGTTTATATTTATATCCCATGTTTCTCTGGAAAAAGAATGATGGCACTTCTGACATGTATCCTTGCTGCAGAAGATCTCTCAGTCGGTACAGTAAGACAGAGATGTCAGCACTGTATTTAAAAAAGGCCGGGGCTTATAAACTGAATCAGGGCTAGTCCGCATTTCTCTAAAAAATAGAATCGGAAATAGATCCGTGCCAAAAACATGTCGCCCAATATGCAAGAATAGGAAAGAATCACTTGCAGTTTTAAACACACCGGCTGTATTTCCCCCCAGCATTTCTTTGTACCGGTCGATTCCAAAGAAAAACAACTAAACATTTTACTTTCGGTGTTATTCTTTCCTTGTTGCCGAACAGAACTTGGCTGTAAAGAAAACCTTATCCCCGCTAACGATATCGCCACAATGACGATGTTGGAAGTTATGTAAGCCACGGGACAGATGGTGCTTCGGTGGTGGCTAAAAGCCTGGTTTTTGCATAGGACCAAATAAGCGAGAAGACTAACTATAACCCTCAAATATTGTAGAAGGTATGGTAATAATATACAATGATGTTTGTACAATGTTCGCCTATCGTAAAAGAATTATTTCAAAACTTATGAATCATCAATATTACTGATTTTATTCTTAAGCCCTATAATAATGTACAGCCTAATGTCTGATTTTGAAGCGTAACTGCATAAATCCAATCTATCGGTAAATTTTGATCGTATATTTTTCCGGCTTTATTTTTCTTACGATAAATATTAACTTCAACTTGGTGTGCCACCTGTTAAAGTTTAAAAAACAATGGGCTTTAGTTTTAGCCGAAGAAAGCCTGGGATTTCCAATTGCGGTTTTTCGTTTCCAGTTACTCGAGTTTTATATAAACGGGATCGACTGGTCCTCAGAGCCAGAAGTGTCACAGCTGTCCTCGGCATAGCTTCGATTCGAGAACAATTTATTCAACTGAAGGTAACCTCTTTTATAATACAAATTAGACTTGATAATGTTCGTTACAGACGATTTGAAAATGTTCGATTAGCGGTATTTGCCACCGGAGACTGTGATCTGTTATCTGAGTTATAATTATTTTCCGATTATTTTCAGCTATCTCTGAGCTATGAAGAATTTCTTGAGTTTACTCATAGCCGTCGGGTGGACACTGGGCTTCGTGTACGCTGAACAACCCCAAGATATGAGCAAATATCAAAGTCCTCCTTTGATCAATTGGGAAATTATGGGCCGATATAAAACCACCCCTCCACCAAGGTACGTATATATTCAACATTTTTTCGTGCTAAATTCTATAAATCTAATATTTTTTCCAACTCACCGAACTTTTCTAATTTTTCTTCGACGTTTCAATGTCATTGCGCGCCTGTTATTCGCACTGGATTTTGTAAACCTAACTTTACGCGAGAGGTTAGAATACTCGATATCCGTTTTAAACGCGATGATTAACCACGGATAAAGCGTTGAAAACACAAAGGACCACCGTTAAGTCCGCGAAACGAACCTTATTGTTCTTCCCCCTTGTTATGAACAATTGTCCAGCAAGCGAAAAAAATATGCACAGATCTGTTCAATAGTGTACGTTCGAAATAAATTGAAACATGGTGAAACAAAACGAACATTATCGTCATATTTAGGCGTTTTTCTTTTCGTAAAGGTAAAACTGCTGTATACGGTGATGGAGCCTTGAAAGAACGCCACTGTCAAACCTGGTCAACTACTATTAAATATTTAGCAAAATATTTTGCAGGCGCCGGAGCGACCAACAAATGAGAGTGATTCGGGAATTGAATCCACAAATGGACGCACTCTCACATTCGGACCAAGAATTCGAACCGTTGCCTCTCCTGGAGGTAACGAATTAGTGTTTTGTATCATGAGTTAAAACGAAACTGAGAGGTTTCTTGTAAAATAAAAAATATTACTGCATAGTGAAAGATACGCAAATGGATAAGTTATTTAAAACAAATTTTATATTTTAATTGTTTTAATTAAAGTTTAATTTTCTACTATTATAATAATTAATTCTTTCACTTCTCTAACGCTAATCAGCACAATTAATTATAAATTTCAGAATGTGAGATTCAAGAGGCAGTTCAACTACTACTACCCGGTCTACAAGCCGCCACCGCAACCACAAACATGGACATTTTAGACGCAATTCTGCAGTTAGTAATTCATTCATTCAAATTGATTTGTCCAATGTATTTGTGTTGTATTAATAAATATTCAGACTTACAATTGTTGTTGGTCTCGCACAGAGAGCTTTGGAACTTACCTGCAAAAAAAAATAGAGGTTGGATTACAATTTTACCTTAATTAACGAGAACGAAATTTATATTTGTTCGTGCCATTTCGGATGTATATATAATAACTACTATATAATAGCTACTGGCATGCACAGGCCACTTTCAAACGCATGGAAATCTATGGTTTGCGTGTCAGAGCAAAAGCTTTGTCACAGAACATTTCTATTACACAGTCCCACAAAACTCTGTACACTCGGTAACGGTACAAAACAATTTCATACATTAGAATACCATTAACATATTTTTCGTAAAAAGGTCATTCCATATTCCATTCTGCCATTTTCGCAGTAACAAACGGTTACCTATTGGCAAATGGAAGCCTTGATCGATTGTCAAACGCCGAAGAAACCGCGAGATGTAATAATAATAATTGTCTTTGAGTAAATAGAAACAATGTCGTAGAATTACCATATGAAACATTTATAAGGAAAAAGTGTACATAGGGCTCTCTACAAAGTAAATACTAAAATAAAAATCATATCACTTTATTTTAAACAGTTTACAAAAAATACATAAGGAAGAAACATAGCCTCATGTAAAATCGTCGCTTACAAACTTAATGTATAATATATTTTTTCACTCATTTATACAGCGCAATGCGTCTCAAGGATAAACACAATATTATCCTCGTATTTAAAATTTATACGTTTGTGGTTGAGGAGGTTGTTTATACGTGGGATAGTAGTAATTGAACTGCCTCTTCAATCGCAGACTCTGAAATGGAAAATCCGGTTGAAAAAGAAATATTTTTTCAAAATCACTGGACGGGCTGGATTTGTAATTTAACGCGTTTTCTAAACTGGATTTCATGAAAGACCAACGTCTTCTGTTTTTACCTGAGGTAAGGGCTGAAAGTGGATGTGGACCGGATACTGTTGTTCGTACTGGAACTCCTGGAGGTGGTAGAGATCGCGGCCGTGCCTATGAACGACGGGGGGCCTGTGGGTGGGAGGCGGCCTATGGACATTGGTCGGCATCTTGCTTACGGGAGGACGGCCCTGCGAGTTGTAACCGGGAGCTTTCATCCCTTGGACAACGCAGGCCGCCAATAAAACGACCAGAAATAAGCTCGGGACAGACTTCATGGCCGGTCGACTAAAGAACACCAAAGAAGATGAGCGATACGAAGAGCAACGTCCCGGGTTAGACCATTCTGTATACCTCACGCGTAAAGCTCAGTTCTACTCCGATATTTTGCTTAAGTGTTATAGGTTGCGGTTAATTGAGCCTACAAGATAATTTACTGCTTACGATTCTGCGATACCGCCGTTACGAGAATCGGCTGCAGCAAAATAAAAAAATACATAACTTTCTAGAAACTAACCCTTTCCACTCCGTTGTCCCCTCTCGTGGGACATCGTAATTCCAGCCTATCACTCCGATGACATTAAAATTGATTAGTGATTTCGGGGAATTAAGTTATTTCTGCGCAATTTTTTGAGACCTGCATGTTTTGCCCGATGTTTTCTCTTGAAATGTGGCGCGAGACATCGAATCAAAATATAGTAAAATTATTAAGATGTATAAAAGAGATGTCAGCGAGTTTTGAGTTTCAAAGCTGAGCTCAGTCCGGTTTGAAGCGTCGAGCGGTATAGGTAGATCTAACGAGTGAGAAAATCGGAAGTGATTCTTCTCTCGGTAAATAAGTTCTTTTGGTAAATATCATTTCGTAACAGATTTAATAATAACAATTAGAAATTTTCGACCCACAGATTTATTCATTTTTTTTATTAGAACAATGGCAAAACGTTCAAATAGGATTGAGTCTCATGATACAAGTAGTAGTGAAGATGAGCTCCAGATAGACGTTTATACGTTAGAAAGACTAAATCTAGACCAAAACGATAGCAGTGACAGTGACATCGGCCAACCACCAAGTAGTAGCTGGTAGCCAACATCCAGAATGGTCCGGAGTGAAAGGGTTAAACCTCTTCTGAAAGCATTGTTTAGAAAACTGCACGAATAATGAGAAATAGTGGTATTTTTGAAACTTAACAAGTCATATACTTACTACAGTCAATATGGCTATACGAAAGAGACCTCTGGAGAGCTGACGGATAGTTGGGGTTCTTTTATACGTATATACCACCCGAGAGGGGCACGTCGGGGAAATACACCACTGGTCTGTTGGGGTTCCGTAAATCCCTAACATCGGTGAGGTCCCGAAGGCTGGGAGTTCATTATCCAGAGACCGCAAACCGGTTCCCACAGTTCGGTCGAGCCCCGACCACAATTGCGCTGGTGCGAATTCCGGCCCTATTCAGGACCGATTATGCTATAATGTAACATTATAGCGGAAGATACGCAGTTCTACAAGGAATAGACTACAGTCCAATACGACTATTACACCGGGACCTCGTAAACATGCAATAACACCGACCACAGTTCGATGTTAGCACGAAAGATATCGGGGGAGCTGCTGCGATATTTCTTTAATATTATTCTAACGCACCGTCACTTACCTTATTTTGCATTACATACCGAACCGAGCTCTAGCTATTTCCAGTTTGATGATACTCCACAATTTCGGTCCACATTCACTTTTTGCACTTTCAATTGAATAAACCTTTGAGATGTTTCACAACGCAATATAAAGTTTCTTCGCAGCAAAAATGGATCAATGCTGCTTTATAATTGAAGTTTAAAGAATAAAAGACAAGATCTATGAGATTATAACTTATGCTTTCACCTTTGGATGATCTAATATTATAATTGCTAAGGTAGATCCCGGTCTTTTATGTTAGAGCAACTTTTTTCCACGGGGAAAAATCCCTGAATATAATATCGATGATTATAATCATTATTAATAACAGTTTTTATCTTTAGTATTACCTAAATGAAAGTTCACCTGCTTCCTACTCATACAGGGATTGTTAATCATCGGAATAAATCTTCAAACTGTTACCGATAATTATAGCGTCAGTTCTGCCAACCGTTTTTCCCCCCGAGTATCTTTAAAACTTTCCACCGAGTTGAAAGAAGAAAGGCCGAAAAAATCTGTTCTCGGGTTCACGCCAGCACGAGCCGACGTTAATGACAGGGAAATACGCAGTTCTGGGAACTTATCATAAATTCAGTGAACTTCAGTGCACTTTGTGAACTTGACAAAAAAAGGCGTGTGCAGCTTCAAGCCGGCGCCAGATGCATCCGAAATAAACAAAATTTATTATTTAAAATGATAAACCAAACGAGAAATTGACAAAATTTATTTTGAGCGAAGCTTAAATCATAGAATCTGCAATAAGATCACATAAAAATAAGAAAACATACAATATTCCTATTCCCAATTCACATGGGACGTACAAGCAAATACTTTGAAAATTTGAGTACACCAAAAAAATTGAGTATATTTATTTATTTATCGACTATTTCTAATAAACAAAACAAATGTTACTTTAGTCATGATAATTCCCCCATTTTGCTAATAGATGGCACTGTTCTCCAATCCGTCATCTGCTTATAAATTCATGAATGTAGTCAAATAAATATATTTTCCTAGTCAATCTCGATTTTTTGTTCCATTCGCGATATCTTCCTACAAGACATTAGACTGAGGAATACAAACGAGAAAACAGATATGAATACAAACAGAATTAACCGGAATTAAAAGATTTAAGGTGTAAGAGGTAATGATATTAGAGCCACTTTATTTAATAAACTGGAATCAAGACTATAAGTAATATGAACTAGAAAATCAAATTTTAAATCTAATTTTACAGGAATTTTTAGGTCGTTCACACCATTTTTTATTTTTTCCTTCAACACTGCACACATCCCATGACAGCCACATTCTTAAAACTAGCCGGTAAATATTACATTAAAAAATTTCCACAATACGGAATATTAATATTAATGACTAAGAAATCCGTTAGACGATTGCGTAAAAATCCACATTTCCTCCGATAAATATTTGAAACTGTGATATTGCTATCAACATTCTTGTGGAGGGAAACTAAAATGTTCAGATCTCAAAAAATAACGTAAGTACACGAAAGCGCACTTGAACTGTGGAGTTCGACCAAACCATTAAATATGAACAAAATTCAAACCAAACATTCGAAAATATCAAGGAAAATAATCGATGCACCCTACTGTGTTTCCAATCTGCCCATGAAACAAATCTTGTAGTTCTCGTTTGTCCATGACCTTACAAGATTAAAAAATATAAAAAATTTCACTCGTGAATTACATCATACCACCCTAATCTAATGATTTCGTTTATGAAAGCCTTCCATATTATTTTCTAACATGGCGAAAGTGCATAAACAAAAATTGTACACGGAAGATAAAACTTCATAAAATTGCTTAAATTTCAAATATTGGTGAACACTGATAAAATTAGTAACCAATAAAACTCCCCCCACCACGTTATGGAGGGGTCGGGAAATTTCATGGAGGGTCGGGGAATCACGGCCTCAAACTTTAAAAACCCCACTCTCCTACGTCTTATGTATATATATATATGTGTGTGTGTGTGAACGTCAACCCGATAGTCACCTATAGACCGCAGCAGGCAGACAAGTAAGTAACCATTTCCACTAGACCAAAATTCGTCCATAATTCGTACTATAAACTATCGAGGGAAATTCCGATTCAATTAACACCAGTCCATGTTTGATATTCCGAAAGAGAAGAATGCGTCTCCTTAACAAGTGTTCCTATCGGAAACCTAATATATATATATCCAGATAACGTTAAATTCTGAACTAAATTATTCATACTCTTGTGTGGTCCTCCAGGGTTTCAAATAAAAGTAGAGCAACTCCTCTCGCTGTTTCGGTCTTTCGCCAAGCCGGTTTTCCCTTTAATTATATTCATACTGCCCTATACCCTTTTTTGTCAAATACCATATAAAATAAGAATTGTTTGTTGTGTTGTTGTTGTTTCAGAATGAAGTTAGTGCTGGTTACTCTGATGTTGTTGGCAGTTGTTGCCTTCAGTCGGGCCGGAATAAGCAGACCGCCCAATCACCCGCCACCAAATTTGCCCACAAGACACGGTAGATCTATCCAACCCGAACTATTGGTGAGAATCCCCTCCAACACTATATTCAACAGGCATGGATAAAAACCGATCGAGTTAGATCAATATCAATATTATTTCGACACTATGCAATGATAGAGAGGTATTCTAAAGACGCATGGCTAGACCTGACCCGTAATCTGAGAATTATACCCATATTCTAATACAATAATTCTCCGGAATAGCAGAATCTGCTGCAACATTTTATACCATACAACACTGGTTATTTGACATAAGCCCTGCAGAATTATAAGTGTATTAACAGAGATAATTATTTTCATACTATATACCATAATTGGATCAACAAAGGGCGCGGAAAGATTCCAAATTATTAATGAATCAAGTCTAAAACAGCAAATTATTTTGCGAATGTAACCCGTTTGAATTTAATGAAATTTCTCTTAACGTAACTGTGAGACCGGGGCCGCGACCAATTGATCTGGAGTTCAAGAACGGCAGATAACAGAGGGCAGAATTTCCAAATTGAATTTTTTCTCACCCCAGGCATTACTCAACGGACGTAAAATGACTTTTGTATATTTTCTATCTTATATCCAATACTCGAAACATTTACAAAACACACACACATTATTTTAAAACTGTGAACCAAAATTTGGCTTATCGTTAGTCTATTTTTTAACATTCTACAGGACTTTCACTAGAGTAAAATACGGGATCTATAAACTGCGCTCGCTTTTATTTATAAATATTGGCAAAATCAGGAAGAGTGATAGGTTTATATTTCGTCAGAAACCAATTTTATACGGTCTCTCTATTTTAAAACCTACTAGGAAGTCATAACAATAATTTCATAACGCCATTTTCCGTATTATTGCCATACATTAAAAAGGAATATATCGGATCCACTTTCGACATTATACAATCTTCATAGCGCCCGTATCGCAATCCTGCATTATCGGGTGTCGAATCCAATTGGACTCATTACACTGGTTGAAACCAGCAAGCGATAGATTGCAAAAAATCGAATTCCTAACCGATAATAATATCATAACTACACGCGCAAGAACCTAACAATTTGATAACTGTTTTGGGAATCAATGTCTGGGATCAAATTATAAATAACTATATAATTTCACAATCCGTGCACAAAATACAAGTCATCTGCTTGTAAAATTTGTATTATAATTTTTTACTATTACTAAATTTTTTAGCAGAAACTTAAATTATGTGTGAAAATGTCTAAAAGCCTAGAAACGATTAAATAAAATATGTAGCGTGCGCATAGTGCTCAAATAAAAACTGTTTTAGTTGAGCGGTTCGGTATAGCCGAATTTCATAGCTGCCATGAACTGTTAATGATTTCTTTTTTCTTTGAAACGATTCACTCACTAACATTTTCAACGTTTACTACCGATTTAAAAAACAATAACATTTACTCAATTCGGGAGGACGTATTCGTTAACGCGTACAATAAGAAAAGATGATCGATCAAGTAGCCTTCAGTAGGGTTTAGCCAACTCCTATTCTCAATCACCGTGTCTTTGGTGGAAACACCAAAAAGTTGAAACACAATCACATGAACTCTGAACTCAACTGTTCAAAGGCCGAATTGAAAATAAGTAGGACGATTTTCAGGAGAGGGCCGAGAGGAGTCCGAAGCGCCACTACGATCCTGGCAACATAGGCGCCTACGGACCGTTCAATCCCAAGGCGAACGGACCACGTCTACCGACGAGATTTCGCAGGGAAATGACAGAACAGGTATAATTAACAAACATTATATATCTTCCGATGGTTCGCCTGAAAATTAATCGTTTTCGGTTCTAGGCCGTGTACGTCTGGTATTCAGTTGGTCCTCTTAACTGTAGCAAAAACTTTTTGCGTTTTTCCTCATTTACCAACGAACCAAAACTGCACAGAAATGGCTTTACGCATAAAGGAAAACATAAATAACACGTTCCACCTTTATAACAACTAAATTTAATTCCGAAATTCGGTACTTTTTTAAGGGTTCCTCGAGGGCGTCCTTTTGTGTTCGTGAAATAATTTTTTTAGCGACATGCAGCTCGCGAACGATAGCGAATTACGTTCGGAAACAAACTTGTTAGAAATTTACTAATACACTTTTGAACCGTTTCAGGCCGAATTCGAAGAATACGAGCCGCGTGAAAAGAGGCAGATCGATGGCAGACCGAGACATTACCAATTACCCAAATCTTCAAGCATAGGCATATCTCACCGCTTCTAAACTTAGAATAACATCGATGGACGACAGCCCACAGTTGTAAATAATGTTAACTCGTAAATTACATATAGGTTAGAGTACACGATGAAAAAAAAGAATAATTTATAGCCCGAATTAGAAATGTAAAATACATGTTAAACTACAGATCAGAAATGTAAATACCGTTCAATAAAATAGATTCCTGTCTTAAATAGTCTTAATTTCTTTATAATAATCATAACTCTCCTCTCGTCCGGTCAGTTGAAATTTATAATTTAAGGATCAAATCTTCAGTGATTCTTCTATTTCAGTTTTGAACAAAGTTTGTAGCAATTTTGATAATCTTTCCTTCCCAAAAATCGCTTCTGACGTCCGAATAGTTGGAGACACTTCAAATCGCTCAATATCGTATACATAATAATTTTGCTAGTAATATCTGGTGGGCGTAAAGGAGTAAAATTAAACCAAATAGACCACTTTATGGCTCAGACTGTGTATATATACATATAAAAGCTCGCCAATGTTCTTCAATTACGCCTTACAAACATGAAAATAGATTAAAATCTACAATCTAAGGTCATTTTCATTAAATAAAAAAATACCTCCCACTCTTCGACTCTCGACCCTTCGTGCACCCGATTTAAAAACAAACATCGCGCACCATCATTGCAGCATTGCTTCGACAGCACATCGACGAGTAAGTACCTTATCATAGCAATAACTAATCATCAATTCCTTACAATAATGTTTTCAAAACTCTAATTCCAAATTTTGGATTTATAAGCGAGAGCTAAACGCATAAATTCAGTTCATAAGAGCGCACGCTCTTACACTGCTAATAGTATCATAAAAAGCGTTTCAACTTATATAGGATTCACAATGAATTCGTTGAATATTTGACAATATCTTCGACCTATAATCGTTCCTTTCCGGGCGGTATTTCCGATTTACAGACTGGTGTACAGCGGGTATTAACATTTGACTCATAATATATTGCCCAAACTGTTATCAACTAGCACGGTATTCGTTCGCAGATAAACCATAATGAAAGCGTCACTCGTTCTTTTGACGTTGGCAGTGTTCTACCTGGTTGGTACTTACGGAACCCCATTGCCAAAAGACATATCTGAGGTAACCCTAGAAGACTTGGGGATCAACGAAGCCGAACTAGAAGTAGGTGAAAATTAAGTTAGCCGTCAGAATTTGAGTGCAAAAAAATCCCCCGCCATCAAGGAATTATCTACCAATTTGCTTACCACAAACTAAAATGTTTACGATATTATGAACCATCATACTTATCAACTGCAATGCGGTGGGTGACGTTACTTTACTTAATTATTCCTTGACAATTCTATCAAGAACTTTCAATCTATTCCCAAAATAGTGGGGTACCGGCCATAACTATAACTACAATCGTTTCGATTGTAGAAGATATTTCAATTATATATACATAAGTAATGCAGTAATAAAATTTAGACTGTGGATTATAACTTTTGACTAGACGGCTATGTATTTCCTCTGTATTTCCTCCTGCACTTATTAAACTTCTGATAGAGCTGTTGATAGAATGCAGTTTTTGCGGTAATAATTACATAAATATCTTGTTCTTTACAGGCAGCGGTGTTGGAAGAACTTAACAAATTTATGGATGAAAGTCATTTGGAGGAGGTAAGTTCCAAAGTAATTTTCGGAAAGTTTGGGACATATTTCAAATACGCAAGAATGGGACAGGAAATACAATTTCAAATAAATTAATGTGAAAAGACTAATACCCACTCATGCGTACTATAGTATGGGTTTCAGGTTGAATTAAGCCATATAAAAGCTATATTAGTATATATATATATATATATATATATATATATATATATATATATTTATTTATTTATTTATTTATTTATATATATGCTTGAGTAAATGAAGTAACTAATTAATAGCCAAAAGAGGTTTATTATTCCCATGGAGCTTCTCTGTACAATAATTTACCTATTCCAATATCGGAATGTTTCAGTTAATGAAGCAGATGGAAACCGGCGAACATGCACGAAGATAATATTGGCCCATTTTTGTGTCTGTTTTTGTAACGAGATGTATATCAGCCTATATTCTACAATCATGTTGGCATTATTCATAAAAACAATCGTATGAACCTATATAATTTAAAAGCTTGAAAATTAAAGATTCAATATATTCATTGGATTTCTAGTTTATCTAAATATGGCTTCCCAACGGACGCTATTCTCGCTAATTTCTAAATTTATTTAGAATATAAGAGAAAAGACAGTGTACGGCGTTGGTTTGATAAGTATGGTAAATAAAATAGTTTTAAGATGATGACAGCTGATGTCTCAGCTGAGCTTCTCTCAGGCAGTCCAACAACCATCATCATTGAATCCAATGAGCTATTTATATGTAGTAATAATGATAATTATTGGTCTTATTCATCAAACAATTTAGTTAAAAAGTAAAAATACATGTTTGTATCACCATTAGATTATTTTCATCACCCCTTTGCCTTCTTGTTTTCAAGCAAAACTGCCTAAAATAATATTTGAAATATATTATTTGAACTAAATAAAATAACTAAATAAAATAAAAAAACTCTATCCTTGGTAGAATTGAATGCTATTCCTAAACCTCATGCTATGGTAGCTCATGTTGTGCCTCATGTTGCCTTTTATTTACTTGGGTATATAAGTCAAAATGTAAGAACTTATTAACCAATGGCTGCGGGGAGATTATATGATTCAGTTGGCAGTTTCCAGTCACGAAATATTTTTATAACTGATGTGAAAAAAAATATCTAAAAGCAATGCATAACGAGATAAATTTAAATTCGCAGAAGGGGTGATTTGCAAGGAATTAGGTCCATAATGAACGATTTTCTGGAAGGTTTACGTTGTTCAAGCAATATGGAGAAACACTGGCACATTACAAGTTATTTCTTTACAAACCAAACCCAAATTATACTTGTAAGGATTATAATTCTCAGGCTTCCCTCAGTTAACTTTTTATAATTGACTAAATGGAGCTAGAACAATACATCGAATTAAACCGAGTGCACATCCAGAGATTATAAGGGCTACACAAGTACTACACTACACAAGTTATTATTACCACCCCGATGAAATACACATAAACAGTTTCTTAAAATGAATCTATACAGGTGAAAAGCGTACTGAAATAGGAATTGAATAATTCAAATACTGGTACAAAAATTATATAACAAGAAGAAAAAATAAAGATGAAGATACATTATATTTATCTAACTTAACAATAGAAAGCATGTCGCCTGCAAACCACCCAATAATCCTAAATGTATAATAATAAGCCACTTGACCAAATAACTCCCGATCGGGAAAGAAAATTAACAGGAAAGGAAGAACTGAACCAATATATAAGTTAAAGAGAGTGCCGCCTAAGGACAGAAGGTAGATTACAGGTAGAGGACAGAATCGGTTCTAGGAAATTCAATTTTTAGTTCTATACCAGCGTCAAGTTGGTGGGCCATCAATGTAACCGGGATACCTGCTTTCATTTCCCTTTCCTTACTGTATTGTAACATATCAACAGACAAGTAAATAAATTATTACACAGTGTGGGGCAACACTCTGATCGGCTTAGTCGACGGTGGTGCTCTGAGGCATATTTTCGTGTAATGTATTCAGGGATTGAATCCCCTCTGCCAGACGTTTTTTAACTTACATTGCAAACGAGACAACCTCCACAGTAACAGTGCAATAATAACAGTGCCGACGTGATGCCACACAGGTAATAAATACGCCCGGGTAATTCTCCACTCTGCTGATATGGAAGAGCTACTGAAGATGACGAGCAGCCGAAACCGGTCTTGCAAAAGACCAAACTAGATTGGAAAAAGACCTGACTCTCTTAAAATAATGTTGTATACAAAAGTCATACTTCATTAGTAATAATTCCTAATTGAACAGTGACACCTGGTCTGAGGTTCGATCCCTGGCGGTAAATGAACTTTACAGTCAATTATAAATTACACGTTACTTTCGACGTTATATCGCTTTCATATTGCATTTCTCCAACTAAAGTAAATTTGTTAAATAATGCATTAAATATCCATCAATTACCGATTTCATTGTTACCAACCGATCACGAGTAATTAATAGCATAATATTTCCGGGGGTCTATCTCGGGGAATGTCAAACCGTTTCATAAACTACGAATTGTGTACACCGTATCCGTTTCGATTGAGATTAGAGTGTAACTTGCGGTCGCGGCATACTGTAATATAAATTTATCCTGTTACTGTTATCCTCGTTGACATAGAGGTCAATATGACTCAGACAAGAACACGATACAGACGGTACGTGTAGAGTGGGAGCGAGCAATAGATGGGACTTGATTAGTGGTCAGTTCTCGACAGAACCCAGCAGAGAGTCGACGCTACACCACGTAAGTAATATAATAATAAAACTGAATAATTATTAATAACTAAATCATTTCGTTACGAACTGCGATGTTTCAAAAGATTTTCATCATTTTTCACGGATATTGATTTAACATTTAAAATTCAGTATTATTATCATTCGGCTGGAAAATAATTGGAAACTTCGAATTGAAACTAACAAAGGATAATACTTTCTGCATATTAACTGTTATTAATAATTAATTCGGAATAACTTATATGTGGTCTTCTGTCTCCTCTCGTTGGTTTCGTCCTTTGCTAGACCGGTTTAGGCTCTACGTGGGCCATCCACTTTTATTGCGAAGGTTAAATTCTACAGCAGAATATATGGTATCCATTCTAACCCCCGTCTCTAGATTTCCTCCTGGGTTCTTACCCCAGGTTAAAACAACTCAAGATCAAATATGAACTGGGTTGCGAGAAATATTTTTAAATTATCGGTTTGTCTGACAAATTATTACAAACTCTACTTATAGCCTCTTTTCCTCTCTTTCGAACCAGTAACTGAAGAGATGTACGCCAAATTACTTCTCTTGGTCGCCGTGGGCTTGTTGTGCTCGGACATAACCGAAGGGATGAAACTGAGGCCGGGTGCGGTAAGCGCCCTCAAGTCTCACCCCGACGTACCCGAACATCCCCCAGTGCCCACCCTGCCGCCGCACATACACCACATACACCACCACCATCATCACCATCTTCCCCCATACCACCAGAAGGTAAATAGCATTTTAGAATACCCGTTTTGTGGTCTGCCTAGGGTTGGAATACCGTAGATTTCGTGTGTTTCTATCTCCTCTCGCTGGTCTGGTCTCTTGCTAGTCCGGTTTCGGTTGCTCGCCATCTTCATTAGCGGTGTTAGTCACTTTTGGCACTTTGGATGTTTTTTGGGCATCCTCACTGCACTGTCACCGTCACTTGTACTCTCTAATACAACCGGTCTAGCAAAAGACCAAACCAGCGATAGAAGACAGAAACACACGAAATCTACGGTAAATAATATTCCTGCAATTATCCAATTCTAAGGAGAATCCGCGGTGCCCTTCTATCCGACAAGTGGAGATGAACACAATAATTATAAAAAAAAACAAAATCATTCTAAAACAACATTCACGAGGCTTGTAAGGATAGAAAATATAATATCCGTTTATTTAGTCAATTAGCACGGTATACTGTACACTGAAACGTAAATTACTGAAGAACAATAATTTAAAGTATCAAATCAAGCTATGAAGCATCAAGAAATATGCTATATGCGTCAGGGGAAAAAGAGGGAGTATTAATTACAGTTTTTAAATATTCAAATTATTTTTCCAATCGATTAATTAAATTTGGTCCGGCAGAACATAATGGAAACTTTTTCAGAAACAATTGAAATAGAAAACACGTATTATAACGAAAAATTCGTGTGATCAAATTTATCTAGATCAAATACATGAATATTTCATGTTCAAATAAATGATCAAATCAAGTCGTAAGTGTATTAATTCAGGGGGTTAATAGGGAAAGTGTTAAAATTTTAGGGGAATACCGATATTTAGAAGATAAAAACTTAAAAGTATCATATAAATTGTAATTTAACTGTCTGTTTATTATTTTCCAGGATCACTAATCGCCGGAATCTTCCGACTAGTCTTCAAGTTTTGCCCCAACAAAGAGAAAAACCTTCTGATGCAAGCGACAATCTAATTAAATGATATATAATAATAAAAATTATGAGACTCCTTCTTTTTATTCATTGATCTCCCGACCAACGATTCAAATCGCACCCGATCATTGGAGGATCAGCACTCAAAGACAGTTCGTGAATTTGTGCCAGACACGATAATGTCCTCAAGCGGAATATAAATTTAATTGCAGGGAATTATTCGAATGACTGCTTGAACAATTTTTAAATGAATAATTAATTACGTGTTGATCACTATTTGCAATCCTGAGCCGCAACTGGTTACTGACGGTAGTGGAAATTTTTTTAATTAGATTGCAACTTCTTGTTAATATTGCTTGTTAAAGAAATATCAATGTTTTGTTTGACAATATAAAATGAAATTTTTCTTTATTACAATAATTCGTCATTAATACAATGAGAAACTAGCGCTTTAGAAGCAATCTGTCTGGTATATCACTGCACTATTCCTATAGAGCGTGGTGATAAGAAATTATGAGTAAAATAACCAGAAGAAATCTGAGGATGACAATCGACTCCGGTTTTTCGGTAAGTTCAAATAGTTGACATAGAAAGTTACGAGAGTGGAAAGAGTTACACTCTGTGCAGTGTTACACAAGTAACACTGTAATAGAAACTCCCTATTTAAGATAATTTTTGACCGGTAAGATTGTTAGTAATTGTAAAGAATATTGTTTCAACTTCAAAATTTTTTTTTCGGCATTTTTAGGGGTTTCATATTTTGTTGCACTAGACGTAGAAAGAGATCCATGTACGAAATCGTCCATCGTCATTTTTATAGAATTTTCTTTATCTATAAAGTGTAACGACGAGCGGAAATAATAGGCGATGCTTAGTTGAATTTTAGGCGTTCGCAAGTAGTCCATGCATACTTACAGGTATACAATATAATACCAGAGATAAGGCGAATATTTCCGATACATTATTATTAATCATTGCCTAACCTCATGAAGGTTTGCACCAATATAACCAAATGTTAAATTCAGGTTTAAGAAATAGTCGTATAGGGGACACTAATTGTCCCATAACCCACTTTACGTGCATCCACCAGTCCCTATTTGCTCCCTGCTATTTTACATTTTGGTTTATCTTCCGCTACTTATTATTTATTGTTATTATAAAAATATTATATATACATAGTTTACAGTCAATATAAAATTCTGAGATATAATAAAACCCAACTGCTTAGCTCATTTAGAAAGAGGATCCATGATGGAGACCGACTGTAAAGCCAAGTCGCAATAGTCTGGGCGTAGAGCGGTCAAAGCTTATCAAATCGAATGTGATAACCCTATCGGATTTCTCAATAATCATTCGTTAGACTGATAACTGTATATAATAGGATGGTTGTATTCAATACCGGGAATATTCTACTGGTGATCCTTAACATACTGACCCTCTATAGATAGAAATATTTAACTGTAAACAGTTTAAGAGTTGGAAACTTTTAACGATAACATCGAGTCATAGAAAAATTCTAAATCCGAAAAGCGTACTTACAAATATAAATACACATCATTAATAATTAAATTTTATTAGATTTTAAATACGAATATTAAATTTTGATTTTACTTTATTTATAAAGTAAAGCTCGTGATATGGAAATCCCTTAGAGTTTCTCAAGTAATTACGTTTTGTTTATAAATTCTATTGTTCAAAACATATTAAATATTTCTACTGGTCCTATTTTGGGTCATGTTTGATCCTGTTTCATGTCCATACTAAAAAAAAGGAGATCTTATACTGTAAGGAGATGCGGACCTATACGTCTATAAATAATAAACCCGAACTTGAAATTATGATTTAAGATATGCTATACTCTAGCATAAAAATATATTAATGCTAATTCTACCTTCCAACATAAATTTATATTAGTTCTGCCAAAAATACATACATTGGCAAGATAGAGTCTAAAAATAAAAGATAACGAGGGACATAATTTAGCCTTCAAGAAAATGATTCCTTGCGATTTGTCTGTTTACTAGATTTGTCCTACCTACGTCTATTGCACATAGATACAGCGCCCGGTAGGTTTCAAATACTGTCCCTTTTCTTCATATATTTCCGTACATATTACTTCAGACTTCCTAGTTTGACAGTAACTGCTGTTGTACGTATGCATATTGTTACTACTCTGATAATCCGGTAAAAATAGTACTTTTGAATTCGCTTACTGCATAAGAATCGCAACTAAGTACCGAACGAACCTTAACAAGATTCTCTTGCTAGAGTGTGGAACGCAGACAGCATAAAATATTTGAATGGGGAAAACCAGTAAAACGGCAAAAAACAGTATCATAATGCAACCACCTCTAACGATAACAAGTTATCGGAAAAGGATTAGATCTTACAGTTCGAATGATACAAAAAAGGAGTATAGATTTGGCTAAGAGTCTCATAAATTATAAACAAAGAAAGAAACATTCCAAGAATCTATGAGGCCAGATCATCAGAAAGTAGGTCGGTCCGAATAATAAAAACCCCGTTCCTCTAATAACCCAGTCGGGTTCAATGTCGATGAAGTTGTTTTTGTATCAAAACAAATTCAGGATGGAGAAATCAGTTCGGAAATTTGGAAATTAAATTGGGGCGCAGCATAGGTCAAAGTTGGCACTAGGCTAGAATTGATCTCTTCAACTGGGTATAAAATGGCGACAAGTGGAATATGCAAGCCAGTGTTCCACTGGGACAGCAATAAGACGCACCACTCCAACACAAACGAGGTAAGTCCCAATAGCTATTTATTACCAAAATAATATAATAGTATTAGTATTCATTAGTGAATACATCTATATATAATGTTGCAATTTGCAATTGAAGGAAAATCTGGGCCACAGCCAGGATTTGCTTAGCCCATAAAATTACAGATTACAAATACTTTATGATTTTCTTCAAATATTATAGTACTGTTCACAATGTTGGTATGGTAATCACTATGGTAATCAATGATAAAAAATTGAAAAGACCACAGAATAGCCATTGACTTGAATAACTTCCTTCTGAGAGAGTTTATTTCGGGACAAGGCGGGAGGCTTTCGAGCCGGTGATTGGGGAACAGTCGTAAAGAGTGAAAGACTGCAATAAATCAAATACACTCACTATTTTATTTTATATAGGAGTAATAATGAAAACAGACTATTGCCCAAGTTTGTAACTTTACATTCCTTCATTTAATCAGCGAGACAACTTTTATCAGTGTCCCGGAACCGAAATTCTCTGGGTATGGCGGGTAGTGTACGCAAAAGAACTCTGCTCACATTGGTTAGAAAAAACAGTTTTTGACTTTTTGAATTGAATTTGATTTCTGTTATGGATATTGACAATGAACCGCTAAACAACGAATAGACTATTAAATATGTTATCGCGGGTTAACATTTTTTAAACCACCATGTTGATTTTCAGATGTACGGGAAATTGTTGCTTCTGTTGGGCGTAATGGCGGCCGTCTTCGCCGAACCGCATTACCCGCCGCCCCCGCCGCCACATTACCCGCCACCATACCCAAAGCCGCACGTGCCCGTCGGCCCGCCCCACGTAACGCCCCACAGACCGCCCCACCACGTGCCCCACGTACCGCCCCACCACGTGCCCCACGTACCGCCCCACGTGCCCCATGTACCGCCCCACACACCCCATAAGCCGCCCCATCATGTGCCCCACAGGCACTACATAGTGCCGCCCTACAGGTACCGCAGGGACGTCTACGACGGAGTCGACGCTCAGGAGGTAACGTCTAAATACAATCTATATAATGTACAATTGCACGCTGGACTACACATGACACACTAGACACCTTGGTTAAAATTTATATACCGATATATACGGGTAAATCGATGTCGTCAACTTGGTCAGCCATATTTGTTTTCACATCGCGTGGCCAAACAACGGTACGAGATGTGAAAAAAAAACCCGCCTAATTTGGTAAAAATAAAAAGCAGAACCCATCGGAAGTCTTTATAGAGGTACGCGTTGTGAAAAAAAAATAACCCGCCTAATTACAAAGGAATGATCGAAATAAAAAGCACAACCCGTAATAGTGATACGCGATGTGAAAACATCGATATATGTATGGAATACACCCGATTACCTCGGGGGCCCCTACAGTAAATTTTAACCGACACCGCCGGTGCATTTTTTTGGCAGCACCGCCGAGACATTATACGGCATAAATATAATTCCTTGCGCTATTAAGAAGACTCACAGCAGTCCTTCCTGATATCGCGCAGGATGATAACGATTGTTATTCGCCCGATTAATTCAGATTTATCAGTCTCAACTCCTGAAAACAGGTAGAGAGAAAGCGGATATTCAAACTCATTACGTCAGAGGACGACACCATGTTATAAAGTCAATAGATTATTGAATACATTGAAATAACTCGTCGAGTTGAAATAACTAGTGAGGGGTTGATATTTCGTAGCGGGGAGAGAGAATTCTCCTGAGACAGCATGAGCGGAAAACTTTGGTGTAGAATCGACAGAATTGTTCGATGAAGAAATATCGTAATTGTATATTA
The DNA here is from genome assembly GCA_019843655.1 of Lethocerus indicus. Lineage (NCBI taxonomy): Eukaryota > Metazoa > Arthropoda > Insecta > Hemiptera > Belostomatidae > Lethocerus > Lethocerus indicus. The sequence goes on along the minus strand of JACDQD010000009.1, from coordinate 14,883,719 downwards.
TAAGCTGATTTTTAAAACATGTAAAAATACAAAGTCTAATTTTATATTTATAATCTATTTTCAGCTTTTCTAAAACACAAAGAGCTTAGTTCATCACAAACATGACAGCTGAAATGCTTCCCTCAGGCAATCCCTACAACCATCATCACCGAATTACTCATCGAATCCAATGGGCCATCTTTTATATAATAATAATAATAATAATGATATTAGTTATTTTTTATCAAACCGTTCAGTTAAAAACGGATTTTCATCACCGCCTTTGCCTTCATGTTTTTAAATAGAACTTCATAAAATGACATTTTAATACATTATTCGAAATTTCTATTATTGTAATTTCACTTTTTATTAAATAATGTTGTGCACCACGTTACTTGCAAGATGTCTAATTTGGTTAACAAATGTTTCAAATATATCAATTTCAAATAGTACATGTTAGTACGAATTAAATAACCTATTTTATTTATTCAATGAAATATTAAAAAATATTTGTACAGTAATATTCCTATTTCCTAACTGAAGAAATAGTATATATGAGATTACAGCAATTAAAATATTAAAGAATGTCACAAAAATCTGGTTTGATTGTGTTTCATTTGGATGCCTTTCAAGACTACTAAGTGTCCACTAATAAAAGACTACCATTTTAGAGTCCAGATCCTGGTAGACCCATTTATTGTAATAGATATTATTTTAACCAAAACCTAGTACTTCTGACATAATAGAGAAATATATTTCACACACTTAATTGCCTGTTATAAAAAATATTCTGAATTTTGATGCCTTGAAATTATATTCTAATATTCCACCCGTATGTAATAATTCAAAATCAACCTCTTCCTTAGACGTCCAATAAATAATATTGACCTTATTTTTATATTTCATTAAACCTATATATAATTAATACAAATTATTGACACAATAAACATAAACATAATTCATTTCCTATTTAAGTACTTTAGCAATGAAATTAACTGAATAAATAGGTTATAACAGTGATTCTAAATAATTCCAGGGCTATATGATGACAGAGGATGAGATTTTTGGAAACGGAGACCCACTAATTCCAAAAAGCATGGACACTTTAATCGGGTGTTCCCTCAGGTGTTCGTTAAGAAAAGAGGGGTAGGTGCATTTATGTTGAAATTATTTACTGAACATGTATTAAAATTAAAGTATAGAATTTTAAGACTAGTCAAATACAAAAAAGTACGCATTAGATTTAATATGCATTATGTTCTAATTTAAAATAGACACTAGTATATAGCTCACATTATGGTCTATTTTCCCGCAATACTGGGGAAATATCTGTAATCCAAAAATTTTTATTACAATTGAAGTAACTAGAATGAAATAATATTTTGCGTTTTAATTTCAGAAAAAGGAGGAAGTAAATATGAAAATGGATGTCGAAAAAGAAAGTGATGAAAAGGCACTGGATTAAAAGGATACAAATCTTCTATTTTAATTATCTCCATCAATTACCATCACTCTCTACTACATCAGCAGTGAATAGATATTTCCGTGTTAACGAAAATAAAAATAAAAACAAGCGAAACAGAAAATGAGTGCTAGTATTGACATTCCAAATTCTGGTCCTTATAATATCTCGAAGTACGGTATATTAAACTATCGTTATCTGCTCCAATGAACACTGTATGCAAATCCTACTTTATTTATCCAATAATTATTTCTGTATCCGCTGTTCGTGCGCGATCCGAGGGTTTTCCGTGACGCACAATGAACAGGGGCGACAAAGGGATCAGAAGAGAAAATAAAGAAAGCGTTTATGCAATTAAAATGTAAAATGAATTAGGGGGAATCACAGTAGTTTGTTGCATTGACCTCACGTAGCCACTAGACCATTTACTATATAAGAGCAAGCTTGGACAAATCAACATATTCAGTCTTAACAATACAAGAACGGCATTACAAGCACTGTGCAATTACCGTAAGTACCGCTTAACAATAATCAAATATAACGGAGCTAGGCCGATTTTTTTAGTTAAGTAGGATTTGAAATATTTCTTTTTTTTCTAATTGTATTTCTTATAAAGATAGAAACTTAAAAATTTAAATATGCCAGGACTCTATTAAAGACATTCTTAGTGATAACCTTCGGGATTTTTCATTATCACAGGACTTGAAGATGTCGAAAAAAGTTTTATCCTGGATATTGGCGGTGGTGATGGTGTTGTTGGGGATCTTTTCGGTGTCTGAAGGATCACCCTGCTGGGGTCCTGGACCCTGCATCACTGGACCCCCTCCCTACCCCTATCCGCATACGACAAGACCGAGAGGACCCATAATAGAACCCATTACCAGACCACCCAGACCCAGGGACCCACTCGTACCATCGCCTTTCGCCAAAAAACAGAAATGAAAACTGGATTCACCAAGGAAATCAAGCATGGCACAATGAATATATCAATAAGTTATTGCAATTAACGTGTACACAAAATTAAGTAAAGTATGTAAAATCAAAACATTTCAATAAATAAGATAAAGTACCAACGATTTGAATGAACCTATCCGGAACTACTCAAAATTTCTGAGTAAGAACGGTATTATTTAGTATAACTGAATTATACTATTATTTATTATTATAACATGATGTATATAACTTAAAAATAACACTAGCAAGTATCATTAGCAATGGATTTGAAATTTTAATACAACGAAAATAGAGGAATTACGGTTCAGAGGCAGGCATATATAGAGCGTTTTATTGTACCACAATAGTAATAAGTACGGATGAAATTACAGTTCGGAAGGTGTCGCCCTCTGTGAGCGGACTGAGAAACTAGGTCTTGTTCAGCCCGTCAATCTGGCGGGAATTTCGAACATTATCACCCAGTTTATAGCGATTAGAAAGTGAACTAAAATGGCAAATATTATTTTTTAACGAATGAAATTGTAGGTAATTTAAAAAAACATTAAACAACTAAAAGAACTTACTGCTGTGTCCTAGTTTTATATTCCCATTAAAGTATTTACTACAAACTTATTTAGTCGCTGATCATAAGAGACAAAAAACAATTTCCATACAACGAGGATATGTGTAAATTGTAAAATATTACATGATTCTTGCTCACTATCGTCTAACTATAAATACTGTTTCGTTTTACTTTAAGTCATGCTGCGAGAAAAGGCAAATATCATCCTTTTTATGGACGAATAAAGCGAAAACAAAATCCCATTCTAGATAGGAAATGGGTACATTGCAGGCAATATTTCCTTTTCTAGGTTAAACAAATTAACACAAAATAAAAATAAAAACTCAATTAGCGAAAAAATGTGATTTAAAAGAATGAAAGAACGATAAGCCCAAACAACACAGTGCCAATATTTAAAGAAATCACAAACCAAATACATTGCACATGCAACACCGAATATTAACATTTTAAATAAAGCTAATAGTGGGGGTGGGAAATGAGTTGACAAAAATACAAGTAAGTTTTCGGTTGCAATTTGACAAAGTATGGACGAACCTTTTGTCTAGAGAGAAGACCAACCAGTGAACCGGCAAATATCTGCATCAAAAGGAATTGGTTAGAACATGGCCAACATTCTAACGCTATCTTTAATCATATATGTTGTTTCGAACGTGTCATTAGATCATACAGAATTCTTCAACTTAAGGTTCTAAAGGCGACTTATTCCGTGGCAGAACATTTATTATTGCGGTGGTAATTTCTAACATATACCAATTTATAACCGATAATTTAACATCAAAAATACTTAAAACAATTACGAACGGCACAAACACAATCTACAACTGTCCAGGGTTTAACAGAGTTAGACCAAGCTGTTTCAATTTCAAAACAAATTTGGAAATTCAAACATTACTTCTTCTCAAAACTTTGTACGAACGATCTTTGAAAACAATATTTGTTGTTGAAAATTGCAATTTGAACCATACTATTTATAAAAGTGAAACAGAACGAATAACATTGTTTATACTTACCTGTGTTTATAAAAATCGGTTAAAATTTACTGTAGGGGCCCCGGAGGTTATCGGGTGTATTCGGTATATCGATATATACGGGTGAATCGATGTCGTCAACCTGGTCAGCCATCTTTGTTTTCACATCGCGCAGCCAAACAAGGGTAGGAGATGTGAAAAAAACCCCCTAATTTGGTAAAAAAAAAACACAACCCCCATCGGACGCCTTTATAGCGGTACGCGTTGTGAAAAAATAACCCGCCTAATTACAAAGGAATGATCAAAATAAAAGCACAACCCGTCAGAGGCCGTAAAAAGGGTACGAGATGTGAAAACAAATATGGCTGACGAGGTTGACGACATCGATTCACCCGTATATATCGATATATCGAATACACCCGAAAACCTCCGGGGTTCATACAGTAAATTTTAACCGATAACACATTGAAATTTCGATTTCATTTGCATATATTTTAAAGAAATACAGCCGGGGACATTTTGGAAAATTTTAAAAGCAATTAGAAATGATTGATGCTGTACAGCGCCATCTCAAATATGTTTTTTATATATATAAAAAAATAGTGGTATAATTTTGCTTCAATATATACAGTTATATACATTTACAACGCGATTTATGTACATGTGCCAGGATAAATACAATTTGGAATTAATGCAAAAAAACACCTTTTTTGTATACTTTTTGATTTGTCTAATTATTCTTCAAATAATAATCTAAAATGAATTTAGCTTCATCAAAAACGTTTAAATGACCTCTAATTCTTCTCCAAGATACAAATCATTCTTCAGCTTTTTATACGTAAATGTAAATGTGGTACTCACCGAAAGTTCTTCGCTGCGGTAAGCTGTCAGGGTCTGTTCGTCCTGGAGGAGCACGCAGAAATACGGCTCCCAACAGACGACCGGCACTTTGTCCTCTTTCAGACTGTTCGTAGGCCGGTGCCCAATGTCGAGCTCTTTGTCTGTGAACATTTGCAGAAAAAAAAACTTTATCTCCTGTCGCTACATTCGCTTAATCATTACTTTCCCACAAATGAGTACAGTTTTTAATATCGCTTCTATCAGTATACAAAGTGAAGTTTGCTCTCGATACAAGTGGGGGGCGGGATTTTACAAATCTTCGTAAGAGATTTCGAAAAAAGGAAAAATATAAGGGGAATCCCGAACTCAACTTTGGATTGGGTATAGATTAATATGGCACCGTATTTTTAAGGACAATATTTTTATATTGAAACTGGGACCTATGGAGATATATGGTCTACTTCAAGTTATCTCTGTAGGAGGAAAGTTGTACTACCGGAATGCGAGTGGGAGAAATTGGTTAAAACTTGTCTTTATGTGTCTAGGAGTTTCTGTCGTTTAAGCGTGTTTATATAAAAAAAACTTGTATTTAAAACGGCTAATTAATAATTACAATACATTTCTAATTAGTCGCCGTCCACTAAAGCAGTGCAGGTTTACACCAACTCAAGTTGGAGTTTTATAAAATTAATAAAAGTAATTAATAAGCATTTAAGTTTATCAGGTTGTAATTCCGACACTATCGTAATGGAATAACAATTTTAAATAGTGGAAAGTTGAACGAAAAAATAATAAAAGTAATAATTAAACTTACGACGGGCAGCGAATAGTTCACAGCAGGACGGTCAAAATCTAACTGTTTACTGGAAATGGCCGGCGCCTCTTATTGTACCAACTCGGACTTTGGAACATAATCTTACTCCCGACAATAACAACACTCCTGAACTCGCCTCCGTTTTCACCTAAACTTCGTGCGAATATTCAAATTTAAAACACCCTTAAAAACCGGAGATTTTAAGATAGAAAATTAGAAAATCTTAGTCGCCTTTCATTCCACGCTGCTTTCTTTTACCAGTGTTCCGGTCACCTATTTTCAGTTCTGTTACTGTTAAACTCAATTTAAATACACTGTTTTAATTTTAAACATTTTAGAACGGTATAACTGGCGGTAAGAAGTATTAAAATCGATTTTCAAATATTTCCTAAAAAAACATAAATTCGGTGGATGGCAAGACGGCGGAGAGAAGACGAATCGGTCGAGTCTTACGTTTAAGTCACGACTATATTTTTTTAAAATTATATTTAGTAACAATGCAATTTGATTACACGAATGTACGAATCACGCAGAATCCTACTGGTAGTCCAGCTCCAGGCCTTACTAGACAGTGAGGAAATCATTTCTATCGAACTAAGGATCGAATCAAAGGATTGGATTTCAAATAATATATTACCCTACCTCAATAATGTAATAACTTTAAAGCTGTATAGTTACATGCCAAGTAATTGATACTACAGCTTGAGATAGAATAAAGGGAGTAGTGTAACATGTAAATTGTGTGAGAGCGAGAGAGAGAGAGTGAGAGGGAGAGAGAGAGGGATAGGCGGGTCGTTAGCCCAATGTAATGAACCCGAATACCGGGGTAGTTGAACTTGAAAGGGGAGAATGAGGCGGCGAGCGGTAAAATGGCCTCCAACAACCCAAACAAAGCAGGTGAACGAAGTACCAGCCTTATTGAGCCCACCAGACTAAGTAAGACAATGCCTCAAGAACGCCACAGTGGACAGGCGGACCGAGAGCCGCTGACTTTAGCCCGCAACACGCTGCTCTCAATTGTTTATCAATTATCACCAATTTAGGACTACCATATGGTGTCCGAAAGGAGGGCGTGTCCTTTTAAATTTCAAATATGACCTCCTTTTTAAGTTGTCTCATTTTACAACGCTCGTGAACATTTTCGGATGCTCCGAAACAGAATTTCGCCATGAAAAGTGCTACAACTTCGTGAAATTCAGCTTCACCCGCCTGAAATAAAGAAGAACAGGGGAATCTACGACAAATTTCAACTAATTTACAAATAATAACTGATACTACTGATACAAATAACAACTGGGAATATTAAAAACTGATATGCCAGCTGATTTTGATTTTTTTAGATGGATGGTACTTAAAGAATACAGGAACGACGATTATATTGAGTTTTTGAACAAACGTGTATTGTTCAGATTATATCAATTTTGCGATCTCATTTGCATATCTGAAACGTGTAAAGACAGTAGGCGTAGGTTTCATATTAGGTCTCAGGATATAGAGTCTCAGTTCTGTATTTTACTTTTGTATTTCTGCACATTCACATCATTCAAAATATGTCTGACGAATGCTACAAATTCCTCAACATCTCCACACACGTACACGCACATACATTTCACACGTTTTGAAGATCACATATAAACTGTTTAAACCGCTACGGGCCCGCGTATAAGAAACTTTCGTCAACCCCAACATGAACGCTCGAGAACATGAATGTAACCCCACCATTTTATTCTTAGAGTCAGAAGCTAACTGCGAGGAATTACAAATTATTTATATTTGTCCTTCGCCAGAATATGATAGTGTTTTATTTAGCGTTTGGTCCAGTGGGCGTGACGACGACGTTACGGCCCACGAGCCCGGGAGGGGGGTGTCAACTTATCCCAACATCTTTCATTCTTCCCAATTCCTCTTCGGGCTACGACCTTCATAACACTAACCCATTGTTGAATTGTTCATCTGTCCTTCAAATGATAGCATATCCCTTGTGGAACGAGTTTGGTATAATGCCTAGGGCGGTACGTGATTTACCTAAAGTTCGTTTGATCTTCAGTTGAGTACAGAACCTGAGTCGTGTTCATTTCAATTTTTAGGGTTTCATTACGAAAGGCTACCGGGTGTGTCGAGCTCCATCCACCGAATGAGTACACAATTGAGCTCACATTCAGACCATTTACATGCCAATATGTTTTTTTTAACTTGTTTTTATTACTTGTTATAGAAGGTGAAATTGATTTAAGTATTGTTGTATGGTTCTCATGATGACGAAACCTTGACACTCGGACTAGTAGATCTCTGGGCAATTGGCGTTTAAGCCGCCGAGGAAGGGAATGATGTAGGAATGGGCTTCGGACGAGAGGTTTGGGATGAGCAGAAAAACGGGAATGATTAACTATCACCGCCAGCGATTTCAATTCCTACGTTTGCGACGACAAGGAATTATTTTGGGGCATACATTTTTATTATATATAACACTGATTTCGACAATAGAAAGCGCACGTTGTAGGTGAGAAGATAACCCTTTTTTTTTTATTGGGGACCTTTTCAAGTGATACCGATTTAAGTGGGCCCCAAGTCGGTAGTTACAACTTGAATAAATCCGAACTTAAAAGTGGGCGTCGGCGCGAGTGTGTACGCGTTGGGACGCATTCGACAAGGACAACTATTTATGACTTCATTGTATTGTAATCACCAGATATAAGAGACACGTACCGAGTGCAAAGAGAGAGAGAGAGAGAGAGAGAGAGAGAGGGAGAGGGAGAGGGGTTGGAGGGGTCGCCGCCTCCACTCAATTATATACACTGGGCAGTATATAGCAGTATTATACAGCGGCTCCAACTACAACACGCGGCCGGACCGCAAAGCCCAGTTGTAATTTTCTTGCTATCCGATAGAAGATAGACACGATATTTATCGCTCCGCATTATTCGCTCCATTGTTGGACGGTTGACGCCATTTCTGAATAAGATAACGGCATCGCCGTCAATACGGCGAATACTGGCAGACCGAAACAAATTTCGGCACATATACACCGAATTAGGTTTACATGAATTTAACAAATCATATATTTGTGTGCTAGTTCAGTTGCCTTGACCGAAATTGTTGGAATAGTTTGTTCTCCTTCTCTGTGAAACTGTCTCTGCCCGATCTGTCTTCAATTTAAACCCGGACCCAAATACCGAATTCGAATGTAGGATAAAGTTTTTTGCAGAGCACCTCAAGCATCAAGCGGTTGATGGGGTGGGCTAACTGTTGCGGTCGCCTATCTGACAAGAGCCGCAGGTGGACACAGCACCACATTGTTCCGTTATTTAAATCTCCTTACCGCTCCTCAACAACGGACCTCATCTCCTTTTTGCATTGTCTGTCAGAACGGCGACGCACTGCCAACAACAAACATACCGGGCCAGTAGTGAGGGCGAAACTTTCATAAATGCCGCACGGAAACATAATAATTCTGAGCTTTTCCAACCCAGATCGGAAGGACTAACGGCCGAAGTAAATTAAACACAATTTACAGTGTCTTTTTTATGAGATTTCTCTATATTGTTCCCAAATCCGGAAATTCAGAATTTCCCTTGAAACACATTTTAAATTAAACCATATAAATTTATACATATATTTAAATGTTATATTTAATAACTTAAGAAACATGTTATGTGTGCTCATTTGAGCAATGCTGTCGTCCAAGTCTTCTGAACCGGTGTTGTAAGTAAACATGATGAAATGGTTATCGATTAATTAAAACAGAAAATAATTTAAAAAAATAGGAATAGGCAATTTTTGATGACACCAACATCAGTTCCATTGTACAGCCCTGATTTCATGTTGCACTTCAACAAAAGCTTTCTGGATGAGAGTGCCGTTTCCGGCCGGTTACCGGAAACGAGAAGCGAAAGTGAATGAATCGCGACATCGCGATTCTCTCATCGAGAAAGAGAGAGAGAGAGATGGAGGGAGGGAGTGAGAGATAGACCCCCTTTAGAATATTCATGAGGCAACCGCTCCGCACTGAGTTTTGCGTAAAGAGAGGTGGCCACGAATCACGATTAGAGCTCCAACGCGAGCTAGCGCTCCCATCCATCGCTATGCGATCCATATCACATACGCCGGAGGATATACATTAACAATCGCCGGAGTCGTAGATATGACCGAAGACCGAAGAAAGGTGAACGCAACTGAATTTCCCCGCTCTGAATCATACACACTTCGCGCGGCACAGTCAAAACATATGTCGACCGCTACTGCAGAGACGCGGAGTGAATATTCGCATTGTCAAACAGGACTAGGCAAGTTTGTTCCCCTGTAGAATATTAATAATGCCGACGATGCTTGGTGCCTTCCTAATTTAATGACGTTTGCAACTGACTGGCGAAAAAACGAAATCTAGTTGGCTGGATAAAAATTGTTAAAACGTTCAAATATAATTCAAATAGCAATTTAATTTAAATTGGATAGCAAAGCGACTAAAAAGGAATATCAATTTCCCTGGAATATAACGGTGTCATGTGCTCTCTGCATTTAAAGTTGGTCTTTGAATACATTTATAATCGAGTGACCAGCCTATACACAACTGTGCATGAAAACTCTCGGACTAATTTCATTTAACGCCACGTCCACTTCTGCTAAGGGACACTGATAAGTCATGAATTATTTAACGAAATTCATTCCACTTTCAGCGCGAAATATTCATTTTTTCATTCCCTCTCGTTCATTTCTCCCCGCTGAAAAACATGAAAAACGGCGAAGCAGTAAATTGTGGAGTTAATTGCGGACAATGAGAGGAAGCGGAATGGATTTGTCTCTACTGAAGGAAAGGGGAGAAAACAAAACTAATAAGAGAGCGTTCTTTTTATTCCACCGCCCAACGACGGATTTACGAGTCGTTCCCAGACGGCTGAAATCTTTAATTACAGACTCTTTACGGGCAGTTTCTCGATTTATTGGCCACTAACTTTGGATTATATTATAAAGGGGAAATTTGGTGATTGCGAAAAATTATCGGCCCCGAGGTTTCACAAGATTTAAGTGCTACGCTCGGGCCCCTCAATCAAATATGACTTATTTACCGAGGCATGAAAGAAAAACCTATAAAAATATCAACGCAGATCACGCTTTTTACAACGTTGAACGTACTTTCAGAATATAGGTGGAAGAAAAACATCTCGCATCCGTCGTCTATTCCAACAATAGGTGCTAAATTATTAGAATGATAACGGTATATAAAAGATACAGTCAGTACAATTCAGTCTGTATACAACCACTAATAACAAGTTACTCCAAGTGCTGCTCAAGTTACTGAATAAGAGCATTTGCCTTAGTAAGGACAAGAAAGTTTGGGAAAATACATAATATTCCTGTCTTGTTGATGACTTTTCAGACTATGGCTTGTCATAAGAGAAACTGAATTCAAATTTTCACGAAACAATGTAAAAATATAAAATTTAGGTTAAGCCATAAGTCGCTTACAGAAGTGCTTTATTTCACTTGCCAAGCGAACCATATCTAAGAGTACATTTTGAACGACAATTAGTAATCGATTTAAATCAATAGCGACAAAAAGTCGAGGCCGAACGCCCGTTCAGTACGTATTTTTTGGTTCGGGCGAAATAAATGGTAGGGGATGGGGCTTGAAGGTAGTGAGAGGAAATGGAAGCGGGTACCGAGGTCTGGGTGGGTGGGTAGGCGATACTTAATTGGTAAGGAGTAGCGAGAGCGGGCCGTAAAAAGCTAGAGGAGCTCTGCTATCCCCGGCCCTGTGATTTACGCCCAGCGGTAAGGTAACCCAACCACAGCCGTATAATATCCACCTTTACGGCCCAACTTAACAACAAACAACGGACCCGCTCACATCACAATCTTCACAGCCTCTCCACAGCGGGCGCAGAAATGAATTCGTACGTCCCGGGGATTAGAAAATAGTTTCAATAGTACAGGCACTGGAAGAAACCCGCGAAACATCCCTTCGCCTATATCTGTGAGGATAACTTCACTAATCCGGTGAGCTACTTATTTATCTCCATACGTAAAAATCTTATATTCCATACTATATACGGAAATGTAATGTGTATGTATATCCAATAACTATGAGAGAAAATATAACAAAATTCCTGAATAATGTAGAAAATAAATCACAAATACACCGCACCGTACAGAGGATAAATAAAAGGACAGCGTCCACAGATCACTTTCCGAGTCCGGCTTTATGTCAACGGTACGCTCCATTATAAATCATTTACTCCCGTCCCTTACAATGGATTAAAATTCTAATTTATAACTCCCGGAATCTCATTTTAAAAAGACCGAACCCACGGAGGATTTACCTTCTTATGATTTTGGACAAGAGAAGAGATATACTTTCAGGATGAAAACCTTGTCTTCTTCCTGCTCAAATTCAAGACTCAGAAAGATTTGTGCAGAGAAAACGCTTTATCCAAAGTCGGTAAAGACCGGGTATCGTCCAATTATGAGAAGGGTTACTCGATTAATTCGGGTGAAACTCCATTAAATAATCGAGGGCACGATTCGTCACGGCCCGACAAAAACACAATAAGTAGTAATATTTTTTTGTTTTCATCCCAAAAAAAAGAAAGATAAGAAGAAAAAAAAGAAAATGGAGAAAGATTTTGTCGGTCTGATTGAAACTGCCCGAACTAACGATACAACGATAAAACGCTTTTTTAGAAACCAAAAATGAAATCACCAATTAAATCATTTTCCCAAAACAGAGACCGAAACAACGTTACACACTAAGAAGTAATAGCATACCAAAGTGTCTTATCAGTTCGAAGATGTAAACATCGGAAAAAATAGAAATTACGCCTGCTATCGGTGAAATCCGCAATTACATAGTTGCCAACACAATATATTGAATATGAAATGTATCAATCGAAAAACTTCCTTATGGGTATTCTTGCAGAGAAAGTTCTGGTTCTATCAGACTGTACAGACTTGCGTTGGAAGTGAGACATAAACCGCGGACGATATCATCTCCCCGTTCTTTGACTGGTCGTCAAAAAGCTTAATTCAATTGTCGACTGAACTGCGCCCACTCCCGCTGTACAGTCCGAGGAGAGAGAGTGTGTACGATCTGCGACGAGAAAGAAAAGCGGGATCCCGTGGCAAATTTAAAATTGCCGCCGGTCGCGCCGGACATGAAACGGACTGAGATGGAACTTTGAAAGCCACTTTCATAAAAACGGGACACGGGGCCTCGCTTATCGGGATTCACGTATCGTACGGCGTCCGGTTTCGAACGGGTTTCTGTCTGAAGGCGGTCAAGACGTCAAACTCTGCTCGCCGGATAGCTCGGCCGAATAGTCAGAAATATGTCTTTAATTTGTTTCTATTCTTCGAAAAATAAAAACTCGTATTTAAATGAGAAAATTCAAACTTTCCTGCGGGTTGATTTTCGGCTGTATCAAATGGTTCATAGTCAATAGGATTCAAACAAATTTGAAACTAGTAAACGTTAATTTGTAGAAGCATAATAAATACTACCACGAATGAAGAAGTCGAAATATTTCTCGGCTTAACAAGGAGATTACACAGTATTTTTTTTTTAAAACGAAATTACATAAATGATTCTTTATGCTCCAGATTGCTGCCACCTGAGAACATACGTATACAGAAAATAGAAGTATACGATTTTCTGTAATGTTCATGACATTAAAACCTCCTCTTCGCCGTATTAAGTGAGGTCCGCACTGCAAAAACAAAGGAATGGACAAAGCCTCGAAATTACAGACGTCGGGGTAAAACGTGACTCCGTCCAGATAACATTGAATTGGAGCTCTCCCAAAGCGCGGGCTGTTGACTCATCGGACTGTCCAGAAAGTGGAAGTTGTATTTATCTGATACAACAGAGATGGTCGAGGAACAATAGACTTAGAGATTAGTGATTGAGGGAAAGGGAAGAAGATATGTGACCCATACATCCAAATGTGACCCATCGAATGGACACTTCACTGTCCATTAGTCGGCAATCACACTGTGCAAGGAACAGCTGTATGTTTGAGCTATTGCCAGTGGTAAACCGCATATGTTTATTTTCGGTTCGAATCAGTGAAATTTTTGCTTATATACTGCCTCCGGCAAAATCCTGCCGTTTCATTTATCCAGAGCAAAATCTTGCCGTTTGTTCCTTCAGGGATACTTCACCTTCTACTGTGTTTTAGGTTGACTGGAATTGCTAGAATTCACAAAAAAATATGAATGAGCCACCGCTTAGGGCTATCCACGAGGATAGATTCTGGTGTCACGTTTATGTGAATCAAGACCTAGAATACATTGTATGACACGCAAACGACAACGGCATCCTCATATATGATTACATAGGCTGCCAATATTACTACCTATTTCGACTTACGACGGTCAAGCGTTTACTTACTTATGAAGAACAATGACTTAATTAAAAGGTATGTAGGAAATGATTTCATTTTTGTTGCATTTTTAAGTTATGACGTTCAATGTTTTCATACAATTCTGAATAACACTGCCATGATTTAACGGACTAATGCCGAACGCGAAGGTATGACAGGTTATGGTGCCTGAGACTGGTATACAAAGTGTGCCAGAGAAGAGCCGCCGCGGCTTATAACACTTTAAACTGCTCGGGGGTCGTTCACCTCCATACACCGCATTTCTTTTTAATTGTATCCTCGCAATCACCCGAATTGTGCCTGACAGAGGTATCGAGGAAAAAATAAATAAATAAAGACAGAGTCGATAGATCACAGAGCTATTGATGTAGCTCGAACCAAGGCTCGGATGCAGATCCAGTTTAACATCTAGATTAGAATGAAACTAAATCTATGTAACTTGGAAGGGCCATAAAGGATCCATCGATCATCCATCCCAACTGTGTATTCTAAACGGGGCATCGCCCATTCAGACAAGACAATGGTTTTCAACAATGGCGATCGGTCCACTTTCTAAATATGTAACGAATTTTAATTGTAAGTACCACCACTACATCATGTAACGGTACCGTCCCCTACACGCCTTTTGTGTTACGCGCAATGTAATTTAAAATAACCACCTTTGGAACTAATTAATGATAAAAATAGAAGATCTTTTCATCGCTATTCTTATCCGTCGCTACATTCAACCAAATTATATTAACAATATTAATCAAGGGTAGGGGGGAACTTTGTTTGACTTCTCACAATCGTCAGTAGCATTCAGTTAGTAACATTAGGGTTTAAGGAACTGCGGTCCCCACTCAGAGCCGTCGGTGGGCTCTGAAAGTATCCGAGAGTTGCTGAAACAGGCAAGATTTGATTGGGGCGCCTGGAATACTAAAGACCCGAGTTCGAAAATGGATGGAGGTTGTTAACCCAGTAAAGGGAGTTTTACCCAGTGTCCGAATAGCGGAATGCAAAACGGGTTTGACGTTGTGGGACATGGGGCATGGGGCGGGCTCGGCGGGGTCCCGCCGCGGGGCCATCAGCGTCT
Source organism: Lethocerus indicus (assembly GCA_019843655.1). Classification (NCBI taxonomy): domain Eukaryota; kingdom Metazoa; phylum Arthropoda; class Insecta; order Hemiptera; family Belostomatidae; genus Lethocerus; species Lethocerus indicus. The sequence goes on along the minus strand of JACDQD010000009.1, from coordinate 14,868,690 downwards.
TTTTGACTTGAGTTATATTCGAAAAGCTTCACTCACGGGACAGTCGGCCGATGCCGTTTGCCAAATACGACAGTTCGCCATTTTACCCGTTCATCATCGCCGGACCCAGATCAGCAACTTCAGAGAGGTATAAATCAGTTACAAATCTAAAAATGAATTTTGAAAATGGTTACCCACTTCAAATTGGCAGCTTAAAGAAAATTCGATCGTCAAATCAACCATCAACGCCAAATTCACGGAATTTCACTTCATCATTACACATTGGCATGTAACGATTGTTGCATTTATATTTTTGTATTAAGTCACAATTATAAGTAACGTAAGTTATTTAACTTATCTTATGATTAAGATATGATGAGATAGTATATAAAATGAAATATATGTTCTTATAAGTTCAGGAATAAGCTTAAAATCTTAATTAAGAAAGTGTATATATTTCGATCTTGCCTGAGTGGAATAATATTATCGCTAATGAGTAAGGGCAATCATCAACGCTGCCGTAACCGGCAGAAAGGTAAGATTGTAAAGAGCAGGAGGAAAGTGGCGGCGGCTGTCATACAAAGTTAACGGGAGAGGAATAAGAAATCTGCATGGACCGATCAATTTGATGCATGGTTAATAAGGCGGCCCACCAGGCTTCCCTTTACCAGCTAAACCGGAGACAGAGACCCGGCTCTGATCGGAATATATAGTGGGGAGCTCTATTCACAGGACAGCTTCCACCCGCTTCAGAACTCTTCACTCTTCAATCCATTTCCATTTAGATTTTCAATATCCCCCCCAGGATTTAATGGACGGTGCATGAATATATGAATACGGAAATATGGAACTACTGAAAAATTAAATGGTTTGAGCGCCGCGACGACTAAGGAAAGCGACCTTCTCATTAATGTTAATGTTAGCAGTGGTCAGTATTGTTTAATCAATTTAATGGGGAAGGATATCAATATCATATTTTAAGACTCCGGGAACACTAAACACAGTTGTAAATAATATTTTATTATCATCGGGTGATTAGTAATAAAAAAGATAATTTGCATAACAATTTCTGAACATAAAGGACATCAATTAGACATATAATTTTGTCCCTATAAAGACTATTTAGTTTTTATTAGCCTAAATTATATTTAGGATATCTTAATTTACTGTGACACATTACACGCTGTCATAAGTGTGTATTTTTATACGTAAAATATTACAGATTTCAAATATATTTGCAACACATTTTTCGCGACGTGAAAATTCATTAATTTGCACGTCGCGACAGATAGACAGCGTCTGCGGCAGTGGGAAAAAGAAAATTGGGAGCCGGTTCAATAACTGAAGACGGTTAGGGGCGAATCGCGGGACGAATCACACAGAAGAGACCATTCGTCACAGTTTTATTGTTGTAGCTTATCAAAGAGCATTGTACCGGGAGGAGACCGCCAGATTGGAGAGACAGTCCCCATTAGCAGCCCGACATTGGACAACGTCCGCCAACAATTTTCCTAACTGCAATTCTAGCACCGAACCTCTTGCATTTTCATCGCCAGATACAAGTTATAAAAGGTATACAGTAATTGGTATAATTATTTTCTGTATAACACTCGTTCATACTGAGACAAGCCGAACAAAATCTTTTTGTTTGCAAAAGTTTGTTTGCGACTACTACGAGAGTCGAAGGAAGTAAATCCTGTAACTGATATTCTACCGAAACCCTCAGAAATACAGTAATAATGGAGTTGATACAAAGGTGAGGAATGAATTTTTAATTACTCACAGCGCAATAAGAAATTCTATCACTGACGATTGAGATCAGCTGTAAGTATACAGCGGGGTGTAACATCCCCGCGTGTTACGACAGCCAGGAAGTCTTCTGACGGACCAGGAAAGAAAGGGTAGTTCGGAAGATCGAAACGGCTAAACGAGAACTCGGGAGGGCAATTACAGCGTATAAGAATAAGAGGGAATATAAGATAACAAGATACCGGTCGCGAGCGCATTGTTATCCGTCATCGGAGAAGCGTTACTGACAGTGACGTAACAGAAGACCGCCGCTTGTTAGTCGAGGGAGCATTCCTGCCTATATCTGTTGTTGCTGATTTTAAGCGGTGAAAGCCCCCATACACTAGTATAGTATGGCCTACGGCCCTGGGAATCGGGACACTTCGCATGGAAATTGGAGCCACATGAACTGCAATAATAATATCATAAGCCTACATGTTTTTAAGGTCTAGTCCCTTATAAATTGTCCTCGTAGGCCTGAGTCAAATTAGCCATGAGAATACAGTTATGGACAATTCGTTTTTACATATTATTTTCGCCACCTTCAATAGAATTCCATGAGGGATGCCCTGTTGTAGGAATGCTACTGACGATGAGCATTACGGCGAAACGCCAAAGCAGGTCTAATATAGGAAGAAATCAACACGAAATAGCCGAGCTTACGTGTGTGTTTATAAAGAAAAGAAGATATCACATTCAATGAGTAACGAGGAGAGAGGACGAGGTCAGTTATTTAAAGGGTAATTACTGATAGAATGGAAAGATAAATGGACAGTTGAAGCTTTATAAGATACAGACGCGGTGGCGGGCTAAGAGTAACTTAGAGTTAGATTGACCGTGTAATTAGTTTGGCTCTGAAAAATCAAAACGAGGAGCAGTCACAGTCACATATTCGGACGGCAGATAAGATCCGAACCAACGTCTTCAGGATTAGTTATGTGAACGGGTGAATTATCTCGGCAGATGAGAGTGATGCCTCTCGGATGGGCTGCGTACAAGCATTGTTCACGCGAGCCGGCTTATTATAGTCGGCGGTTCACTTCCGGTGGGCCCACTCCCCTTCCGGCGTTCCTACTATTACCACTGGGCAATAGACAATGAAATAGAAGCACTAGTTCGGTTATCAATGGCCGGTGACTGTCAATAATAGAAACGGTTTTCGGGGGTCAACCGTCCGAAACGCCTACTGCTCAATGTTACAGTGCAATTGAGTCCTGGGAATTTTTATGTTCTCAAGATAATATTATACTTATCATATATACATGCACAGACAAACATTATATAAATCATTACCAATCTAAGCAAAATATCCCATTCCCGTACCGCCCAAACTAGTTCGTTTGTCCCAATACCTCGCTTCGAATTTCCTCTCCAATTTCTTCCCCAATATCCTCTCCTTCTCCCCGTTGCGACGGACGTCTCCGGATATTAATTGGTCGCCAAATTCATTTCCCGATTCTCTCGGGGCAAGAAAGGGGCCGAAGAGACGGGCTCCGGAGCGTTCCCGAGTCGAGTCATGATCTTCAATTAACAGAGCCCAACGGGGGACGTGACCGGGCCCAAAACAATATCCGCCGGATTATAATTTCCGTCTGCCTGTGTCCCGGGAGATTTTCCAATTTCGAAATGAGAACGAAGAAACAACAGAAAACGGGGTATTCTGCTTCGATGAAATTAGTACCGACATAATATAATGGGCATTCTTTGAAAAATAATATATCAAAAACAACCGCAAGAAGAGTTTTGTCAGGAGCTGGAATCGAAACGAGAACCTACAGTGTCTGCGATGAGCCTATAATTTTAATAATTTATATACCAATCTAGAATCAATTAAAAGTAAAAACTATAACTGTGCTGATCATAAGAGAAAGGCCGCCTAACATATAGGTAGGATAAAACATTTGCGCCTTCTAACGCGTTCTTCAGTGGGAGGAAAATAATACGGCAAGTTGAACATTAAATCGGAGTGGACCTGAGGTCTATAAGTCCCAGTCCAGGGTATTCTCGAGAGCTATTCAACTTCTTCTTTCTTCCTTATCTTTCTCCTTATGAAGATTTAGTAAGAAAAAATGAAATAATATTTGCTTCCACTGATTACCCTTCTTTGCCCGCGTCATCAAGTTGTTAAGCCGCGCTCTTCGGGCGGCGGGAACTTCACCTATCGCGACTTCGATTCCCGGTTGTCGACTGAGGGCTATTTCCGTTCCTATTGCTCGCCAGTCTGAGAACCCGTTTTTCGTATGATTCGCGACAGTTGACAGTTGTTTGATCCCGTCATTTCTCCCCCCCCCTGCCGTCCCCTCAGGATTTCCAGGAATCTAACTCCAGCGTGTTACTGTACTCGAATTTACTCCGGTAGCCTAACTGTTAGGCCCGTGTGGCGGGGCTGGGCCCGACGCACGAGACGACCGCGATCCGGACGCCCTAGCGGAATGGGAATTATCACCAGGGGAGGAATCCCGAAGATCATGACTAGGGGACGGGGAGGGAAACGTGACTGCGCCCAAATTGGCGGGAAGAATAGGAGGAGGACAACGACGGGGCGACCGGAGAAGACTGTAACGTGCATAACGACCACGGACTGTAATTGGATTAGTCCCTCCGGCCATTATAACTGCGACTCGTCCGCTACAAAATCGGACACAATACCCCAGAATAAGCCCGACTGACCTTTTTTACGATTCCATAAAAAATAACCCTCCTTTTAATAGTCCGGTTAACACTTTGAACATGAAAAGATAAAGTTATGAATGCATTAGCCTTTTATAATTACGCAAGTCATGTATATCCATAAACTTGTTTGCATATGTTTAAAGTGTACTAACATTGACACAATCACAGGTTACAAAAGTAATTAAAACAAAAATTAACTTCGTGAATCACAAATTATAAGTAAAGCAACAAGCCAGTCAGTTAGGGTCGATAAAATTAACTTTCTTTTTTAAAGAAAAACATCATCAAGTTAACGATTTGTAAACAATTCATGCTGCCACACGTAATATTGTGTGCTTAAACCAGTAGTAAATTTTTTTTAATGATCACATTTCAACAAGATGTATTCATTACAGGAAAACCAATTTTCGAATCGAAGAAAATATTATTGCAAGATTGACTCAACCCTATGCGTTACAGGAATGTCTGACTTTTGCGTAAAATAAATCAGGAATTTATTATACCGGATTCCTGTTTCAAAATATAAACAGTATAACAAAAAGTAATTGGTGCGACAAATATATTTTTCTCGGTCATAAAAAATAGGTCCGAACCTAAAAAATTAGTGCATATAAGAAAATAGCTGTAGTATTTGTGTTAACTTAGAAACAATCTTTCCACCTGCATTTCCAGTTTTACTTAAATGGATCAGCTGGTATCTGGAAGCGAGCAAGTGCTTTAATATGTTCATTATCACCCAAATATACCCAACGTAAGAGCCCATTGTGGAATTGGTTCGCATCCCGACACTTTCATATTTTACTGGCAATTCCTTCTCTTAGGCTTTTGAACTCATTACTGAAGATTAATACTTTTAATGGGCGTTGAAGAACGTTCAGGAATGTTTTACTTATCACGAGACACGCGCCACTTCGTCACGCAACACTAGACATGTGAGCCCCTAATGAATGGATTCAACGTGAAGCCTTTGGAAAAATTAATTGGAAGCTGCAGTACACAGATAAAACAACACATAATCAATTTCGCATTGTATAAAACGCAGTCTTAAGTTGGGACGAGATGAGTTCATAATGTATCACAATTTTTATGAGCGCATGAGTATAGTAATAGACATATTGGAATGATAAAGCACAAGCTTAAAATAATCTGCATAAGATAGAGGTTCCGTTACATCCCGGGAAATATCTTTGACGCATGCAAAAATCAACTATAAACGTATCGCATAATACGCACAAGTAGCTATAAGAAATAAGACCTTGTTTGCTTCAATGAGGTATGTTCGTACAAGGTAATAGATGACAGTTCTGTAATTTGTAACCACTTACTGTAATTAGACATGTAACTGCATATTCAAACGACGGAAACAGCGATTGTACAAGTGTCTTCAGCAGCATTAAACTCAACAAAAACCCGAAGAAAGAAGTCAATTTGAGAAATGTATAGTGCTTCCAACGCGCCGGGAATTAATAAACGGCCCCGTTCCAGATTTCTTTGAAATTTCAAGAGCCCAGAATTTTTCTTTTTTGAAAAGGCTTGAAAAAGATTTGAAAGGGGTAAAATGATTGGCGCTGCCTCAATGAGCGTTCAGAAGCCGGAGGCTGAATCGGGAAGGAATAATGCCCTCATTAGTGTCACAGTCGGCTTCCCCAACTCTCACTATTACCAACGGGCCTTCCGTTCCTACCAATTGATCTTAATGGACGATACCATCTTTTTTTTCCAAACTCCTGGTCCGACTAGTTTACGCTACGTAGCCGCTAACCACCGAGTTAGCGTGGCGAAATGCCAAAACGTGGGTTCGTATTAAACAGACATCTATTTGGGCTGTAGAAGAATAGGAAAACGAACGGAAAGTGATTAACATTCAAGTCATACTGTTTACATGAATCGTACTGAAATTATTGAGGAACGCGTCAATAAATTTTTTTTGTCCCAATCTGGGAAATGGGTTTTTCCTCTTTGTTAATCAATTCAAATTCACAATCGAACTTCAATCAGACTCGTTTACACCGCTGAACCACCCCTATCACTAAGCAATTTCCCTTCAATTGTCCCCGAAACCACCCTCATTATATTGTACATGGCCATCTCGCCAGTAGTAATGAGATCGGTGGGCTTACACGCGCACATTCAACAACCCAATTGAATTCTATCGGAGTTTTTCCATTAGAATTAGTTCCATTACTTCCTAGCTCGAATTCGTAGTTGTTATCTTCACTTTGGAGGAAAATAATTTAGTCGGACGATCCGTATCGTTTCGTATCCGCCGTATTTTATTTCGTTCTGACAAAGGAACAAGGATCGCGATAATCCGACAATACTGATACGCCTAAAAGATCTCTCTGGGCCCGCGTGTACTTTCTCCGCGCTTCCCCAAATGTCGATTTACTTTCTCCGCGCAAGACAAACAGAGGAAGGAAGCGGGTTCGGCGGGAAACAATTCATCCCGCTCCTGCCAAACAAAACGCATTGTGATTGTGATTCTCGCGGATATTAATTAAACCTCATGAGAACATCGTTTCCATCAGTTTGAGAGACTGAATTCCCAAACGTTCTTCCCTATTTAGAAAATGTAATTCCCAATCTATAACTGTAGAAAGGTCCGTTAGGCGATATAGATAATTCCTCGGTGAAAATACTGGAAATGACTTCACCACTTGGAAATGACAAGGCAACGTTACGGACAATAAGGAAGAGCGATTGTAAAGTTATTTCAAAGACTGTTATTGCATGCGTGCTGGATGGATATGAATAGGTGAGTACTAAAAGCTGACATTAATTCAAGAGCAGACCCCACACCTCGACCGGCCACCGGGGGGACCGGGACGTGAGCAGTCATAAAACGCGGCCATAATGAACTTGCACAACTTCGCCCCCACCCCGCGAATTAACCCTTCCCGCCGCCGTTATAAGAAAACATTATACGATTCCATTCTCGGACGGGTGCCTATTGCTTTTCCAATTCAGAAACAATAAAGACTGAGGAACTGAAAGGATCTACCAGTCGCATGGGCCATTTCCGTCGTAAGAACTTTACAACCCCACTGACGCCGCAGCGCCTCCCACGCAGAATGATGAGGTTTTAAATGCGGTCATTCCGTTCTAGACGTCCATTCCGTTCCTTTACTGCAAAGTCATTCCAGATTACTCGCCGCGGCGTTGTCCCGCCTGTCGGTAGAATATACAACTGTGCGATAAAGGATAGACGAAGCTGAAATGATCGTCGAAGAAACAAGAACTGGTCTCTTCCTCCATTCCCGTCAGATTATGTACTGAGAGACGTTCGATTAAATTAACCAACATATTTACCAGTACCTCCATGAGAATTATCGCATTCTAAGTAATATCCTGATTTGTGTGGGCCAAAGGAAGAAAAAAAGATTGGAGGAATGGAAGGATTTATATCGTGACGATGCTGCTTCAGGAACGTTTACGAACTTAATGTCCTATTTATTTCAATAATTTAAACCGTACACAGGAATTAGTGAACCGTGTAGTCGGTCAAAGTTTGCAATTGAAATGTCAGTCCGCCAACGAAGAATCGAACTTTCAGAGGCCAAAGCTTTTTCGCCGAATCACTCGAATCTCTTCAGCGGGGCCTTCCGCATTCCTTCCACTAGCTCCTTAGTCCTAACCTTCTCACATTATCTCCTTATATCTCGCCACTGGTATATAGAGGGCGTCCTTACAACTGCGTTTTACATATGAAACGGCCGTTCAAGAACGGGCGAGAATAATTTCCCTTCAATTGCAAATTTCAAGTTGTAATTTAAGAGATTGGACTCGTTTATACTCTAGAACTCGTTCAGACTTCTCCTTTCAATAAAAAAATAGCTTGACCTTAGACAAGGTATCGATAAGGTTGAAAAGTATATGTGTCGTCTGACTTCCAGTGCAAGTGCTGATTCACCAGTAACCGTTCAAACGCTCAATGTTAATGAGCGGTCGTCTGAATGAGACGGGGCGATGAAGAACAATCCTTCCGCTACCAATCGCCGTGTGGGTTTGAAAACTCCTTCATGGCAGATCCCCAAGCAAGTTCGGGTTGTATAACACTTGTCTTGTATGAATTGTCTACAATACGATCTAAGGTAAGAAGCCATTTTAGATTATTTGAACAATAAAAATTTAACCTTTCGAGACCATTTTCATCAATATTATGTATTGTCGAAATTTATTCTCTCGGCAATCTCTCTAGTGGATTATTACATAATAATTATAATTTATTACAAAATCAAACACACCCATATAATTATCCTACAGAGATATTAAAACCTTTAGATACCCGAGTGATTTACAAAACCATTAGCGGAATGGTTAAAACACACGCACATTAAAGTTGGAAGTATGTTATCGTCAACCCGATACTTTTACATGAATCAGCAAAAAAGATTTTTTTTGTTCAATATAAACGGTTATATTAAACAAATTTAATATGGACATAAAAATAGACTGGCTATACATAAAAATAGACACTGCTTTTTATTGATTATGATTAATAATAGGGCTGATGAATACGAGATAAAACGCAACTAGGAAATAATTTTACGCTCGAGAAGTACAGGCGTTGTTTGTACTTGTGGCGTTAAAACGGGCCATTAACTGCAGTCGGACACTGCAACGAGTCAAAGAGGACGGTTGAATATTCATCATATTTTATTCAGAATCCCATACTTTCTCCGTTGAGGCGCGTTCGCCGGCGAATAACCCATACAGGCTCACCAGAACAGAATATTTTAATAACAATAATAATAATAAGGAAGGCAATTTTATATTAAATGACTTTCACTCGTATTTTGAGGTAGCGTGAAGCCAATCGGCGAAACTGACTCGAGTGATGAAAACAAGTGAAACTCATTATCGCCTTCGGAATCGTTTCATAATTTAAACATAACAACCGTCTCGAGCTATTACACGTACCCGCTGAAATGCCAGTAGAAAGGAATATACTTAATAATGAGGTAAAACCAAATAGGGGGTAGAATGTTGTTATATCTCGTAATATCGCGTATCCCAACATTTTTGGCCCACTTTTCGCCCAACAACTATCGTTTTCACTTCATTGCAGGGACTTCCTCTGTTGAGTTTTGCCTCGATTAAACGTAAATATTAATGCGTTTATTTTACAGACGAGTGTAGATCATATTCTAGTTCGTGTTGTTGTATATCATAGTCTAGAAATAGCGTTACGCGGCATATATTTTTATTTTAAACATCGGAAATTCCACTCTAGTTTGGTTGAACAATTACACCTACCTGTCGTTCAGTGTTGTACAGAAATCGGGAAAATATTTAAGTTATTCGTTAAGGGGATCGGCGAGCGTTTGAAAGATCACCGTTTATGCGATTTCCAGTCTAGACTCGCATATAGGGCCTAAAGCTAGACCGGTTTGGACTGCAAGCCAGCAATAAAGTGAGGCACTTAAAGTGCTTCGTGAGAGCAGTCAGTTGTGCCTGTACTTTATTGCCACTTGTACTTTACTGTGTGTGGCCCCGGCAGCCGAGAAAAAACGGACTATGTTTTCAATACCGTCTATTCAAGCACAAGCATCGTGTATTATAAATAAACTGTCACCATTTATTGAAATATTCATTTATTAAACCTCAGTAGGCAAGTACACGAAATGCCGCAGGTTTTCATAGATTTGTACTTGAGATACACCGTTACAGACACATTTATTGCAAGCATTTAACATGTTAAACTGGTACCAAAATATTCATGAATGCATTATCATAGTTATAACTCGGTAAGGTGGAAGCGATGCGGAACGAAAGCTAAGAATGTGATCGTATCCTGCTCAATAAGAGCCCGAGGCGTCTTGCAACCCATTTAAGGCGTCCAACTACGCCCACCGTCGGCTATAGCACGTCTCCAAGCCCAATCTTATCACCTGTCTCTAATATTCAACTGGAGAAAATGGAACACAGTGCTAATTTTATAGACCGGACAAGCATTCCGGTCCACTCCGTTCGAGTGATTGTAGTCTCTTATAAACTACTTAAAACCCGATATTGGTACGCCCTTTTCCCATGTTCCAAGAAGCAGGTTCTCCCCTCATTATTAAGCGAACCCGCCGGAAGTTAGTGGATAATTCAAGTCCTGCTGGCGTAAACCTAGGCTCGTTTAAAATCTTAAATATCTGGAGTTTATTTATCATATTATCATCGTCTTAATGACAGGTAATTTATTCGCGCTCGATTAAGGAGAGATTGCATGGGGAATTGAACGCCCTATGTAATTGGATAGCGAATAGGTGCCGGATAAAATTTTATCAGATCAATTTGAATTGAATAGAACAAAATTTTCTGACGCATTCAGAATATTATTTTAAGTTTATTATTTAAATTTTTTAAGCTTCTTCTCCCGGCCAGAGCGGCTGAAACCCTTAGGATCATATACATTAACCCCTCAATAATAAAGCTCAAGCCAATTCGCTGAAAGTTTGAGTATTTGCATAGTGTGGAGTGTCTTAAGTGGCGCTGGTTGGAACCCAGTCGTGATTGAGGCGGACACGGTTCTCCATTGTCCGATAGGGGCCCCGGCCCCAGGTTCGTGAACCGCCGAACCCCAACATCAATCCGAGCCCAACGTTGGAGTCCGCAACGGAACATCGATTACTTGGAACACTATTACTTGTCCTCGGGGCGAAAGCTAACTATCTCGAATGCCCCCAGCCTGCAAATCAACTCTAGAGTACACCCCCCAAAAAAAAACTTTCAACAATGATCTCTGTTTTTATATTTCACTTCCGAGGTTAAAAATATTATGAACACAAACTTTTTGTAAGGCAGACTGTAGACTGCTGTATATAAATCTCTAGTAAACAGGATGACCAACATGGCGTAGGTGGCCTGACTGATTTACTATTAGAATGCTAGTGAAAACGGCGAAATCTGCGAAAAAATGATATCCAAGACAAGTCTCTACATCCTCATATTAAAACATGACTTTCTCTAATCTTAAGTCCATATAAATCATTAAGAAAGTAAAAATTTATAAACCTCGCCGGTTGTAAGCGGAAAAAGTTAAAAATCATCGTAACCGCTATTAATTGTATTTGTAGAATGACAAATAATAAGTAAAAGTAGTTCAGCGCTGACTAACTAATTATGATTGCCTCCTCAGTAATATTTGCACAAGTTAACACTTCGGGATTTTAGAAAAGATGCTGGCGCATTTTAAAATCGGAGCAGGGAGCGTGTAATTTATGCTTTCTGGTTAAGCAGTAGCGGCTAACGGATAGTGATTCGTAGCTAGAAACCGAGACGGGTGTCCATTCGGGAAGGAAACTGGGAGCAGGCAGACGAGCACACAAAAAAATGTTAAGAGTTATTAATCATCATTAAAGTGCGGTTATTGCCCGGAAGGAACGCTCGTCGAGTTAACAAGACCGTTTCCAGTGCTCATCATTCTGTTCTGTAGTCGGAGTTAAGCACTAATCCCTAATTTCAGTTAGTGTATATGATTATATATCAAAGAATCAACATGTGAAGGTTCACATTATTAATCGTAACTGGTACAGGCCTTGTTTCTTAAAATGAAAGCACACAGAAAAACAAGTTATAACAATATTAATTACACGAAAAGGCATCTAAAGCGTTCTACTAGGAGAATGGTAAATTATAAACCATTAGTTTTAAATACAGGACGGTGATGTAGTCGTATTTTTTCGACTATCCAGTACGTGTACAATCACCAACTTATAAATTAATACTGTTATGCCGATATATTAGAACAAATTCAGTTGTTAAGCCAGACGAGAGAGGGACTAGAAAGGGAGGTAGTCTGACCACAAAGGGAACAACTCCCCCTCTCCAGACGGCTAAAAGATGACCTTCCAACTTCAAACAATATTCCCCAAGCTAAGTTCCCTCGACTTGCTTGCCAGAGTTCGATTCCACTGGAACGGTCTGGGCTCGTCTCAGTTTCAACAAGTACCGAAACTTGTGTTGCAACATACAAATACAACTGTAGACCTACAACATTTTATGAAACACTAATGTATTCCAATTCCAGGGCGATCATTTTATATAATGATCAATAAATTGGGATATTCGACCTGGCGTCGGTAACCTTATATGCACAATTCGTTTGAAGTAATCGCAGCGGAAATAAATTCCCTGTACGATAAATCATCGATGTCATCATCAGTGAAAAACGAAATCTCCCTATTCATGCGTAGTATAAGTCATAAACTATACTATTTATGTAAGCGTTTCATTGCCAATCGACATTACTGAAAATATGAGGATATCATATATATCAATGGATTTATACATTTTCAATCTAATGATTCAATGTAATATTTTATACCATAGTTTTTGTCGATACTCTAGCCTTCAAATATCGCTAGAATCTAACATTAGAAAGTTTTGCTATGATAGGGACCATTGCCTATGCTAATCAAGGTTCTTTCATTTTCACCCGAGGATAATATTAGTTAATTAATTAATTCAGCGTCCTTCTCCTCACAAATGAGACACTCTAGCTGTGTGTACGAGGGCTTTCTGTGAAAGTCCGAGAGCGTTTTCCCAACTGGATATTCGTGCGAAAATCCGCCGGAGCGAGACCAGTGTGGTAAAAACGGGTAGCAAGAAGGAAACGTGTCTAGTGTCGACAGCCCGAGGCCTTCGGCCCGATAGAAAAACTTCTAAGTTTAGCGCCCGGCACTTCTTTCTCGCCAGAGGATTCTGTAAACACAATGAGACCCGTTCTTCATCGGATCGCCTCGAGAGGGGCCCATTAAATGCACCGTGTGGAGCTGGCACATTTGAGCATTCATCCAAATAAAAAGATATTTACCTCAAGAGTTATACCAACCACTAAACTAAATCAAACATTTTCCACAGTATATGTACATGCATACTAGTACAATGTAATACTATTATAAAATGATGACATACTTGAATCTACGCATCTGTTAAGAATTGTTCGAGTCTGGCGATTTCTTTTTTATTTCATGTTTCTACCTGAATACTCACATTTAAACCTTTTTTTTATTTTGTGCAATCAACATTGAATGTGATGAGTACCAATGCTGTATGTATTATTTTTCACGTGTATTTCGTGATAAAAGGAACCACCCAGAGATGGCACTTTTGACACAAGAACAATTATGGGCTAAGATCTCTAGGCCAGCAGCGTTTAAGCCGACGCGGGGGGGGGGGATAATGGATGGGTAAGAGAGGAAAGGTATTGAACGAGTGGATTAGAATGAGGAGAAAGGCGGGAGTGGAACTTCAGGAACCGGGATTTTGCCACTTCGTCGACTGTCGGTACGTTGAGGTCATTGTGGATTGTTTGGTTAGAAACATACCAGGGAGCATTAAGGATGGTACGAAGGACTTATGACTGAAATCTCTGGATGCGAGCGATGTTGGATGTATCGGTGGAACTCCATAGCTCTATACCGTATGTCCATGTCGGTTTAAGTATCGCTTTCTATATTGTCACTGTGTTAATTAAGGTTAATTTTGATGTCCGTTTTACATACTCACTGGAGTAGCAAAAGATGTTTACACCGCTACATTTAACATACACATGGATGGATAGTGGGAACAATATTACTGTTGGCGTTGCCCAAATTATAATTCAACATAAACAATTTAAATAATCTATGAAAAATAAGGTAGAAGAGTGTTAATTTTGCTGAAAGTAATAAGTAAACTGTTATCTACAAGAAATACGGGTTTTTTCTGACAAATTTTCTGTCTTACGGCGGAATAAAAGATGTTTACACCGCTACCGATATAGTGGGAACACTCTTACCGTTGGCGTTCTCATCCTTGCCCTTGGTGGTGAGCATATAGAGGTTCGGAGGCGGCAGTTGTGAGGGTTGCAGCCTCTGGTTGTTTATCGGCTGAGATCGGGGGCGGTTGGGCCTGCACCTGGGGCAGCACAAGGAGCAGCCCCCGGGCAGCAGGGTGGACCCGCCCGAACTGCCCCTTGGCTCGAACAGGGCCCAATCCAGGCCGGACATCAACTCCTCCTCGTCCTCTGAGAACGGCTCGAACTCCTCGTCGTCGTCGCACTCCTCCTCGTCGTCGTCGTCGTCGTCGTCGTAGTCCTCGGACAGGGGGTAGCCGGGCGGGCACTCGAGGTAGTCCCTCCAGGAGCCGACCACACGGCGAGCCTCCACCTGGGGCGACCCCGGCACCCTCACCACTACACCTTCCTCTTCCGACATCATACTAACCGCATCACAAACCCGAACACTATCGCCCCCAACTACTCTCCGCTCGGTGTTACTACTCGAACTGTAAAGTTCCCAAGAACCAATAATTTTAAACACACCTCGTCATACTAGTCTCTAGCCCACATGTTCTGTACTAACAAGTAACCTTTGCGATGACCTTTTATTACTATTAAAACCGAATTCTCAGTTTAGCTTAAAACAAAAATAGCGAGTGGAATGTGAACAGGATGTAATGTATCAATGATGTTCGGAGAAGTTGAACTGAAGCTATTCAGTCAGCAGTAGAAATATAGGAGAGCTGTCTCATGACATTGTTACAACTGACTGCGAAAATGATAATAAAAACGGCGATAAATTCATTTAAACGTCCCACGAACCCTCGCTGTTGGTATATTATTTCTACATAGTATATAACTCCAAATGTATACTACAATAATTTTCATAAACTTACATATTTGTAGCAAAAACAGTGGGCTAGACAACTTACTAAAGAGCGAGTTCCAGCGGAAACATTCCTTACTAATTTTACCATCTAAAGGAATCGAAAATAATATTTTGAAAACCGACTCTTCGAATGCCACTCACTGGGCAGGGAAAAGAACAGAAACCGGACGGTTTTTACCCATTTAGGAACAAGAAAAAAATACTTTTATCCCGGTCTATTTACGAGAAGCCAGAAATAATTGCGTTAGAGATAAAGGTATCTCGACTAGTTCAGTTAAGGCTCGAAACTGTCAATCAAAGGGGGGAATATTATCTCGAGAAAATTAGTTGGGGGAAGTTTGGAATTAATTAGTAGGGGAAAGTTGTCCCACAGGAAATTGTAAGAAAACTAAAGGTCGTTCAACTTATTTCACAAAACGCTCACTTAATATTTTCTTAGGACTTATTTCAATTAATGTCACAAATTTTTAAGTTTTACTCAAATCGTAATTTAACACAGATTTTGAATTATCTGGCATACAAAAAACAGATTTATGTTTGAACGCGATTCATTTGTG
Source organism: Lethocerus indicus (assembly GCA_019843655.1). Classification (NCBI taxonomy): domain Eukaryota; kingdom Metazoa; phylum Arthropoda; class Insecta; order Hemiptera; family Belostomatidae; genus Lethocerus; species Lethocerus indicus. The sequence goes on along the minus strand of JACDQD010000009.1, from coordinate 14,853,053 downwards.
TAGCAATTCGATTTATTAATACATATACACATGCTTCGAATAACCACGTAATAATATCATTATTTTAAAATTACTTTAAATGTTTCCGCTGTAGCACAAGCAATAATTTTTGTGCGGTCAATAGTCCGTCAGAGAGGCGAAGCGAGTGAAATTGCTTCCACTAAGAAATTCCAGGCTTTTACTATAAAGGATGCCGTAACTCGATAAAACATTGGAATACAATATAAAAAGATTGACCAATGAGATCAGTATTGTACGCCTTCTGGTGATGACCCAATGCACGTAGGATAGGGAGAATCTGAAGGAAATAGAAAACTAAACGGAGGGAAAAGTAATACCTTTTCATCTACGGTGCCAAATGATCCATGAACAACGATAAATAAAAATATATATTAAAACTAAAACACTATACACACGCTGCACTATATTAACTGTATCGACAGAATGCACAGAAGCAATGTTTAAAAGCCTTTTGTTTATATAAAACTGGACTGCCCGTTGTAGTCGCTTCGTGACTAGGTTCGTGCCCGGAGACCACACCCAACCATTATTAAACATTAAAAGAGCATTAAGCAACAAAACAACTGAGCGCCAATAAGGCTAATTACAACATTAAGCCCGATTAAACCAGGCCGTTTTATCTTTTCAGCGGACTTCAACACGCCACTTAATTACAAAAATTAAAAGGCGCGCAACATATAAGATGGTATCATTTTATAAGCGGACAGAAAAGGCTTGTTTGAGCATGTTGAAGACTTTAAATGCGCCCTCCCGCCCTAATATATAACTGATTAGACTTTGGAATGATTAGAACGTGGTTTAAAGAAATTACATAATTACACCTATCTAATATATAAAGCGGAAACAATGTATGTGTGTTTTTGTCTGGGGTTAAAACCTACATAATGTGTCCAATTCCCGCATGATTCGGGATGGGGTTTTCGCAGTGGTCTGGAGGAGGTCGCAAGGCCTATAAAAATGATGAAGTCCGCGGCTTGCGACTTAAACGTAAAAAAACACTACCACCGTTCTTTTCACCGGTTTGGCCTTTTGCTAGGCTCGTTTCGGCCGATTCGATCGATTTTCGCTCGCAAATTGCTAAAATCCTAGGGCACGCTGGTTGCCCGTGCAGCTTCCTGACCGCCAGTAAAACCTCGCTGACGGTGCAAGTTCGAGACGCCCCAAGGGCAACCAACGTGCCAAGTGACTCAACAATACACTACAACAGACCGAACGAGCGAGAGGAGGCAGAAAGTCACAAAACCTGAGGTATCCCAAACCTTTGCAGACCATGAAGCAATTATTCGAAAAATTAAGATTTTTTTACATGAAAGAATATACGAACCTTTCAATTATTCCATAGAATATGGTTTCATTCTGCCTTTTTATTATTGAACAATCCTATATTCTACTAACAACAACTTATACGCACTTACAGTTTATTATATTAAATATTATTATCCCGAGAGATCGTTGGAATAAAAGATTAAGGATGGAACCAAATTGTAAAACCTGTGTTATTAAGATAACGTAGATTTTTTTAGGTTAGCGTTTGGGACTGTCTGGTGAATGGCTAACTGAGAAGCTGAATCTGCGACCAATTACTAAAAGAAGCATATATATTGAGGATCACCTAAACAATTTCCTGTTGAGGAACATGCGTCGAAAGCCTTCAGACTTTAAGAGTAATACTGGTGATTAGTTCTGGTACTCCTCTTGGCGTTTTATTAGTATAAATTAAGGGGTTCCCTCCAGCTAGGATCAAATCTCCCTCCCCCCCTGTCAGTACTAAGGTCGCAATTAACCAAGCCATATGTCGGCCCTCCCACGCTTGAAACATATACACACAATGGTCACAAATACCAACAGTCTTCTCGGTGAGCTCATCATTAAACTTGATACAATTAAGACAAACTGTCGTCATTCGGGAAGTCGCAGGAGACGCCGGGGTTATTCGACCGAATAAGCGGCGAAAGGTCATCAGCCTGATAACTACACAAGAGGTTAAGTGACTAACCATAGGAAAGAGTGTACAGTCAGGACATGGAACATCTATAAAACAGAGGTACCATTAAATCGGTACTAATAACACTATTAAACGCAGACACGATTTCGATTACTCGAGGTTGAACAGACTTAATGTTGGGAGCTATAAAGATAAAATTTAAGCTTCGAAACGGAAATAGAAAAGTTTATATAGTCTATCTATACGTAAATGTGGATCCGAATAAGACATTGCGGAGACGAAAAGAATGAAACAACGCTTATAATAATAACAATAATTTAAAAAAACGACTTAGCGCCAGTAATTCAATTGGCCAGTGTTTCTCGAAGCGTACAAGCTGTTATGGCCACGAATGCGTGCTGTTCTAAGACCATGAAAAATACTACTTGGGAGGCAAACTGTAGGCAAATGTTTGTCCTCCACTGAGAATCGGTTAATTCTCAGACCGAGGAGAGAGTAGTAATAAAGTGAATAGGGAAAGTAGTCATTTGACTAACTAGTTCTTGAAGAGTAAGGTCCAGTTTACCTTAGAAACGTCGCATTTATACCTTCTACGATCCTGATAAAACCAAGACCGAAGGAGAAAATTTTGTATAAATGTGAAATAATAACGTTTATGTTATACTCATATAAATTAATTCCATGCATGAATTGAATACAGGTGTTTAATTGCGTTTCGCATCATTTATGCAGCTTATGGTGCTCTAATTGTTGTTCAATCATATTTTACACATTGTAAATTCAAAATTCCATGCAGATTTGCCAAAACAACTTCAATTTGAAAGGGCAGCGTATAAATTAGGACGCTAAAAATAGAAGGAAGATATAAAAGGAAACAAGGGGGTCAATTGAACCAGACTCGATTTCTACAAAGTAGGCACATCGATAGGATATTCAGGGCGAATTACTAATTTGAAACTTGTATACTTTATGATCTAGTCGAGTTAGATTCTGTTCCACAGGACCGACGACCGGATACCGAGAGAGGGATGATAGCCCAGTTTAGTAAGTCCCGTTCCAAAATCCTACTTTCGAAGTATTAATGGCCGCCCGTAAAAGAAGCAACCGCCCACTTACTCCTTCCGCCTGTCCCCCTCCCAGCGGCTCTGACAATCTCTCTAACAGTCCCTGGCTAAATATGGGACGAAATTACTGGCGGAAAGGGACTGATTATTAAGAAGAAGTGGGTGATGAGGAGTCATCAATAGTCCTGACCGAGCTGCAACGCCAACGCCGTTCACCGTTTAAAGAGAAATAGGGAATCACTTTTTTCCGGCCGTGAAAAACAAGTACAACAAATAGATACTGGGCTAAGATATATGTCAATAAAATAGGAAATATCAGTTCCAAAATTCAAATAAATAAATACGTCTATCCGGATCATCTATTGCAGTTTATCGCACGAAAACGTTTTACAGTTGTGGCAATATAATTCCCGGAACGAACATCATCTGTTTCCCGCAAAGGCACAGCATCTTACTAAAAACGCAGGAAAGGGATTATTTCAACAGTGATTAGTTCGACCGTAATTTTTAGTTAACTTAATTCTCTTTTATCAACCGTATTTTACACCAAGTAATTTGGGTGTAGTTCATCAAAGACGTCTCGAAATTTCTACAAGAATATCAACAGTATTGAATTTCCTAGATATACTTGTGCTAATTACATGATCAGACTACACAGAGTTAAAATAAAGAAAAAGAACACAATTAAATCTTAAAGGTAAGGAAAATAAGTAAGTGCTTAAAATCTCACTCAGTGAGAAAATTAGGTAATAATAATGTAAATAAATGAATACTGTGATAAAATCATCAATAATCATATATATCAAGTACAAAATAGTGCCACTGTTTTTCTCAATCTCAAAATTTTGGGAACCCCTGCACTGCGCCAAATTCTCCTCATAGTTCACGCATCCACAACCTTGACTGGGGAAGCGCCGATGACAAAAATGTTGACCAATTTTGAATCTCTCCTAATTTTTAAAACCGGTTTCATCATCGGACTGTCGAGTGAGCTGATGGCTGGGGGAACGGCACTTGGTACGCGGACCTATGTTGGGGTCTGAAACTGGAACGAGTCATGTCTGGAACTGGTCGTACCCCGGGGGTGGGGTAGGACCTCCCTCGTCGCTCGGTGTACCGCTCTGTAGTTAACAGAGGAATGTCGACCAGATAGTCCGGGCGACACAATTATCTGCCCGTACTCGGCTATTCGCGGTATCAATTCATCGGACCGACCGATAGGGTTTCAATTCTGAACTTCAAAATGTTCTCTCGCTACGTTGTTTTGTTTCAACTGGAATAATTCAGTCTGTGGCACCGAAGCGTATTAATAGGTTCTGTGAAATATGATACCCGAAGTTACTACCGTCTCCGTCATGGTGGGCCGACTACATTGTCCGGTCTTAAACTGGAGCGATAACGGCTTTACGGCCACTGTCGGATGTATTAAGCTCGGAGTAATAAAAACGTATTAAAATATTCCGTGGGCTTTCGACGCGTGTTAATGTTACAACTTGATGACATCCAAACCTATTCCCGGACCGAAATTTTAATATTTTTTCATATTAAAGTCAATAATTAGCACCACTCTACCATTTTCTGTTCCATTCAACCGAATTGAGGTAAAACGCGGTAGCCATCATACTTATATACCTTACTGGTACTGAAGTATTACCTGCATCAGTTGTACAAACTATGGTCATAATGGAAACAGAATATGGCACGAGCAGCTACCTTAAATCAGAAGATTTTTAATCTCAAGAAGGGTGTCTTCATTATACGAAGAAAAAAACTTACTCAACCTGTATCATTCTACATAATTTTTTTGGGACAAACACGCCGAAATCCTTAATTTCTGGAAAATGGTATCGAGTCAAAACTTAGGAGTGTGGACTAGACTCTGCCCATAAACTTGATTAACGCTTCCAATCGGGCATATCTGGGATCTTACTGCAACTTTTAAAAATCCTTCCGACCCCACCACGTACGGGGAACGTTAATTGGCGCGTATACCTTATAAGTGGTGTTGCGCAGTCTCCTGGTACATACTTCCTGATACCGGCGCTAATTATTATGCTCCACGCGACCCCCTTATGCTTTGATGTTGCGGCCGAAGTTAACCGCCTGAGAATTAATTCATCGTAACGGTAACGGATTTTGCCGATCGCATACGAAAAAATAGGCAGCAGTTTTTGTGTTTATCAATAACTCCCAATGAGACAACCATACCAGTGCACAGTACTAACTGTATAATTTACGTTCTGATATACTGTTAACCAGTGAAATATGATCTACGTTATGAACTTAAGCCTAGATGAATATGTCTAATAAATTATATGCGACTAACTATATTATGCGGCTTAATATATTCAGTCGCATTTGAAATTTCGCCTCATTTTAATATAGTAAACTGTCTATTAATTAACTGACATGCAATATCACGAAATCTAATAGGCCCCGGAATGAAATAAATTACATTACAAAAACAGGAAACTAATCCTTTCCTTCGGACATCAGACGATAAGGCTGAAAATTAGGATGTAATTTGTTTGCTTCCTACCCAAGAGAAAAAGGAGAAACGCGTGGAAAGAAAAACGATTAAAAAACTGTGAGAAACGAGTTTAAAAACAATGCGGGACTAATGTCATCCATGCATAAAATGTGCAGTTACATAAGATACCTTATGCTCAAGGTTTGTCCCATTCAAGGCTGTTAGGCAGCATTAATTTATCGTCAATTAAACTGCCTTACAAGCGTAAAATGCATGTGAAACTAGTTATCGCGAGTTTTACATGCTTACAAAGTGTCCTACAAGGTATTAAATCTAAAAATTATAACCACAACTAAATGATGAGTTATAAGCCATGTTAACAGAATGTGTACTTCTCCAAAAACAAAGAATACTCCAGTTACGTCATACAATTTCCAAAATATTGTCAATTGGAGCGATTCGCGGGCGTGAAAGTGAAAAACTGTGCATCCGGGCTTTCTAAAACTCGGCCAATTAGACCTACGCCGTAGGCCTCGTTTCGGAAATGTAACTTTTCCCGCGGCCTTTTTCTAAAATCAGATTTGTCGACACGCTCTTGGACTTTCAACAAGGCCCTCGCCTCGGCCGATGACCGCCTACCGAATGACAAACACAAGAAACGAAAGGAAACCTCCGGCCGGTTAAATGATACACTCCGGGTGTCCCAGATTCTACTCCGCTAACTTCACTCCAAGTATTATCACTGATGAAACACAAAAAAAATTCATTGCAGGGTTATGAACAATGTATTTTTTAAGTTAGTGAAATAAGAATATAATAATATAGTAAAGTAATTTTCTTTCGAGGGACCAACAGATTATTCCACCTATGAAATCTTTGATACAGTCAGAATCAGTAGGGAGAGTTATTCATTGTTTAGAGAATATATTAATGTCCAGAATGGGAAATTTAAATAGGAAAATTATACATTTGGTTTCCTGCCAATAATACTTAACAATTTTATTTTTCAAGGTATAATAGTTAAGAACGAATAACTTGTGCATTTGGTATTGAACTGTGAACTTGGCATATGAATTGGAACGGAGAGGCCGCGCATATTATGTTTACAATCCAAGCGTTATAAAGGTATATATCGGAATACAATTTATTAAGAATAGAGTCCCGAATGCCGCAAGAACAGCTTACTAACTTTTTTCATCAATTAGCCTATGTGGTGCTGTTTTTAAGCCATATTTTCTCAGATTATAAGGAGATATTAGGTACGACAGGCTATCGGTAACGATCGAAACCAAACTAACGATTAGTGGGACAACGACAAATAATAGGACCAAAGTTGCCTTTCCAAAAATCAAATTCAGCAACAGAACAAAGCCGAAACTGTGAAGTTAAAAACTAGGCATTGTAATTGAAGAATTAAATACACCGAAAGTACTAGGAGGGTCAATTTAACTCGTTAACTATCCAGTTAACGCGAGTCTCGACAATTAAACGTGAGCCTCTGGGGAAATTAACTGCGTGAAATTAGCCCAAATTATTTCATTGGCAGTCCTCCACTTCTAAAACATTAACAGTGGACAGAGTCAGATGAAACACTTATTATTAGTCCTACTATGATTCTCTTATACCTGAATATTTTTACTTCAATGCAGTGAAATTGGGACTAAATAACCGACTATAATTTAGAATCGACAGTTATGTTTACCTAGGTTTTATCTCAGCTCGGAGAACAACTTATCAACTTACGATTTATCAAGTGTAAGCAAGAAAATGTTCGGTATTGACGTACGAAGATTTCGAATAAAAAATCAAAAAAGTGTAAGCCGAAAAATCCCACTGCGCGTTACACCATTGATAGCTGTTCCTATCTTTAGCCCAAGCCAGATGCTGCAATCCACAAAAATATTATCAAGGTACTCGTGAAACCTAACACAAAGTAAATACCAGTCTAATCGAAAGGGTTAATAACTGTGGCGAAATGGTACCACTTGCACAATGCCCTTCACAGTTTTTCGATATTAATGTTTAAAATGCAATTATAAATACAGGGTTAAAAGTTGTGTCTATGTTAGGGAATAGATCTATCATGCCGAATAGATTTATATTGTACGTACAGTAACCGGATAGTAATTCTACTTTTGCAACCGATATATACTTGAGTCCAATTGGGAAGTGGGCGATTGGCAGAGTTTCGTGTAAAACTGCAATCCGAAACCGCCGAGAGCCAACGCGAAAGTGAAATCGGACACGAAGGTGGAGTAGTTGGCGCATTAGGAAAGAGCCTACTGCGGGCAGAAGAAGCCGCTGAATGTTTACGGATTTGGATCACGTTGTCAGGCCTACACTGCTGGGACAGAGAAAGGAAATCGTTCTTCGATTATTTGTAGAGCCAGGCAATAGAGGAGCGGAAGTCTTCGATACCACACCGGTTATTAATATCTCGGCTTTCGATGCGGCCTCGAAATACAAATGAGCCCCGGGCCCTAAGACGTGCGGGCCCACTCGTAATAATTTCTAGCGACAGGAGCGATAAAATACGGCCCCCACTCGGTCGAAATCTCAGTCGAATCTATTCAGTAAGTAAGATAAGTGAAAATTTAGTGACCTACCGGCATCCTTGATCCGCCCAATCTAAGCTTTGAACTTGAAACGCATAAATAACACCTTATTCACCTTTCCCCATAGAAAGGTATCCTAAATAACTTTAAACTACAGGCCTACCAACATGTACATTAGCCCTGAGAAACGTTCTCGATCAAAATTAAGAATTACGAAAAAATTTTGGATTTCATAGAACACGGAAATGTACGGAATAAAACAAGTAAAATATTGATGGTAAAAAACACTGGTATACTAGAAATGTTCTGAGAAAATTAGAAAAGAAGAATGACGGACCGTTGGTAAAAAATCGTTAATAATATAAAACGTTTAACACATGCAGTCCGAAATTTGTAACATTTATTTATATTCAATGAACTTACACAATTCTTAATTGACGATCCATACACTAACTATTAAAATATTATACCGTAGATTTTGTGTGTTTCTGTCTCCTCTCGCTGGTTTGGTCTTTTGCCAGACCGGTTTCGGCTGTTCGCCATCTTCAGTAGCGGTGTTAGTCACTGTCCAGTACAAGTGACAGTGGCAGTGCAGTGAGGATGCCCGAAAAACATCCAAAGTGCCAATAGTGACTAACACCGCTACTGAAGATGGCGAGCAGCCGAAACCGGTCTAGCAAAATACCAAACCAACTACGGTATTCCAACAGCTCACAGGCCACGAAACAGGTATGCTAAACTAAAATATTATAGGTAAACTAACAGCCGGGATCTTGTTCCTATAAGTGTGCAGTGATCACGTAAGTCTATAGTGGAAATATAAATCTATTTAATAGTGTCTACCATTAGATAATAATTTTGTAAACAGTACCTCCGGGATGTAATGTTAATGTTATACGAGGGTGAGTTTCCTTACAGAAGAGACAACCTTGGGAAAACACCGTATCGGTTATCTGTCGGCCTAGTAACCGTCGCTAGTAAGTTGGAGATACTCCGAGTAACGATCAAACGCCATGAAGCAGGTTAGTCAAGGCCAAATAAAGGTAATACGTGTAATTAATTTCGGGCGTACAACAGTACAATATTAGCAGAGATATCTACACTGCATCACTCTAAGAGGGGTAAAAAAACTTTCAAGTCCCTATCGCAAATAGGAAGCTACAAGCGCCGTTTGGCACACTGACCCCGACAACTTCCCACTGGCCTCTCTACTACTTTTCTGAGTAATGTCATGCGCTTAAAAGCTTCTGAAACAGATGTCTATCTTTTGATATAACAGAAAGAACTAGACGACTTAACTATACAAAATTAACCGTAAAAGTTGAAGTACAAGAATTTCTACATTAACCATTAAGCGACTACCACGTCTGACTCCATTTTCTATCTTGTTATTGTTATGATTTAGTCGGAGAAAGTTTTTTTGAAAGTAGATTCTGGCACAAAATTACATTTTTGACAAATAAATTTCATAATGTGATAATTATTTAATATAGCGACACGATTGAACCATAAGTATTCCAAGGAATATAATTTCCTACCGGAATCAAAAACGTTCCTACATTTAAGTTGGCATTAATGTAATTATACGAGTCTCCAAGACAGAGAGAGATATTTGGCTTATACCAGATATGGTCAGGAGCCGAAAACAGGGAAGAAAAATAGTTTAAGAATACTGACAATGAAAGAAACATGATTTCGTATTTTTTGAAACTTTGCACTGGATCTAAAGAAATTATTTGTTCGTTTCACCCAAATTCTTAAATCCGCCATTCAACCAGATATTCCTAGAATAAAGAATATGCGCCTCCACTAGAATTATTTACGGGGGATTATCCGGGGGAAACCTCTTTATAATCCAAAACGAAATTTTTCAGAACTCTCCTTACAGAAGGCGAATGTATTCTTCGAGGAGGAAGAACGAAAGAGATGGCAAAAAGGACGAAAATGATATCCGATGTATTCATTTGTCAAAACTTGTTACGCCCAAACCGAATCCCACACGCTTCGGTCCCGACCGACTCCACACATCTGGCCTCAATGACAACCGAAGAGTAATTTTCAAAATTAACATTACAGAAGAAGAAATAATTTTATAATACCAACGAAATCTGTTATAATTATGGCGCGCAGGAATAATTTATATTATATTTTATGACTGAGGAGAAAGAAACTGATAGGGGCGACTTCATTGAATATAAAAGGACGTTTCCCAACGTTCCCATTCATAATAGTCTCGAAACAATTAAACTACACACTTGGGCAATATGACTGTTACTGTGCTGATGCAAACAGAAGCGGGTAAAAAATTCGTCTAAGAATATCTTGTTTTTATATTATGACGCACATTTTACCATCGATGCAATGTCCATTAAACGCGTCATAAATTGAATGATACTTATATTCACTGATACATACAATCGTCATTATTCGCGTAATGATCCACTATCCGGCACAATTATGACAGCTCTAACCTTCCCATCTGGGAGGTTAATAAACATTTTCGTTTATCGATTAATGGGTTATTGCGGCAATCGGTACGATGTGAAAAAATGCGGGGGTGAATCATCCCCCTTAAAAATATTTGAAACATTCCGGATAATTTTGACGTAGCAACACAGTATGCTTCCTCCCAATTTCACCACATTACTCCACAGTGTTATGTGACGAAATACATTTGAGAATAATTTCATTCCGATTCACGCCGTGAGAGATATATACAAAAAGGTTTTACGTATGTAATGAGTTCTTAATGGCATACATAATAAAAGGCAAAGTAATGAAACGAGCGGAAAGATGATTACTTTATAAATCATGGGGATTTCTTCGGGACAATTATCATTATCGGTTTCATTCGGTATTTTACGACATCAGAAATAATAGGTTAGGCAGTTTCTTTGGCACAATGTTTTGCGCCGTTAAACCGAAGGCGAAGATCCGTATCTGTCTGCGGCCACTAAAACAACAACCTCCATTAAGAGACGAGCACTCGGAAAAAGACCTGCCATTAGAAACGAATTCCTGGAAAATACGAAATTCTCATTTGAAGAGTGGTGGCGATTTGGCTGATATATTTTCCGTTTAAATTACAACAAAAACTAAATTACGGACCGCCATCAGAACCCTGCTTGTCCCCGTTGCTAGGCAACAGGACGGCTGATTTTCGAACCTATACCGATAACGTTCAATACATTTTTATGGCCATTATTGGCCAAAATTAGGGACAAGAATTCTCAACTTAACCAGGAATATTGTATTAATTCGTTCCTGATTATCGTTTCGTTCATTTTCAAATACTAACTAGGTGAATAAGTGAATCAGTGGCATAAACAAGAATAAGAAATACATCGTAAATTGAAATAGAAATGACAATGGTGGAAACTTAATTTAACTCTATTAGTTTAGTTTCATTTCAATAGAAGAATGCTATAGTAATAATGATCATTTATCAAAAGACAAAAGCAACTTCAAGCATGTATATGACAGCTTATATTAATCATCCGTTCACAAACTCTTGCAATACTATTAAATTATCTGGGAAAAAAGAGTAATCTATGTACGTTCGGAGAAATTATTTCTTATTTTAGTTATATCAGTACCACGAATTATCTTATTAATATATTGATTCTTAATTGGTCATTAGACACTAGGATTAGGTTGGGTTGGCCTTATCAGTCACGTAAACGATAAAATTGTTTTACTGAGAAACGGCACAGTCAAACAGCCACATGTCATCGTGAAAAACAAAGCCTACAATAATGAAACCCTAAAGGGGGCCAACAAAAGCAAAAAATTACAGCAAAAAAGGTTTGTAACGATGTTACATAAAGAGATATTGGGTAAAAATACAGAAAAATGGTGTCATGTTTGCACAATGTACTGCCCCAATTCTTGACTTAACATGTAGAAAAATTAAAGCATTGAGAAATAGCAACTCTTCGAGTGCATTAGGGAATGGTTCAGTTTTGTATGAATCATAAGGAGCTTGAACAGGTTCCTAAAAAAGAACTCCGGGTACGACCCAGCGAACGAAGCCTTTCACTCGCCTAAAACCTCTCAGCGGGACGATGACCAGAATTGTAATTGAATCTTATCGAATTTTATTGAACTTAACCAATTGCACTGACGATGCTTACACTGATCCAAACTGTCTGCGCCGACAGAAAAGCAAGAACAAAAACAGTGTAATCCTTTCGGTCGAACAACGCACTTGACACTCGTACACAGAATTTCTTTGGTCACTGACACCGGCACCGGGACCTTTCGTTCAGTGGCGGATAATACGGAGGATAAATTGCGGAATATTAACGTTATTTTCAGTCACCGACAGACTGAACGCAGTGTCGATGGTATGAAAGTATCAGGTGGACTAACAGCGGGTTTGAGGCCGGGCGGCCGGCCGAGAGCCGACGATCCTGGCCGGAAACTCACGAACAGAACCGAACCGTCCCTTCGCCAGACAGACAACGGCCTAGCATTGTTTGCAACTACTTAACCATTCCTCCATACACCCCCCATCAACACTCTCCTCATACGCCAAGAAAATTCAGCCTCATAAAAAAACTATTTTCGGTACAAATAATTCTCGAAATAACACTCGACCCGAGTCTAGAAAGTGTTATGTGGAGCGGACCGCTACAGCCGAAAAAGCTGTCTTTGACCTCGCCCCGTATTAAAAGAACTGACTTTGACTAACCCGAAACCGTCAAACAAATCCGATATTGGAGTGGTTCGTACATTTTATGAACAACTCACTATGGCTATCAGTATATCAACCTTACGATAGTAAGTGTACGCGAAATAGAATTAACGCGGGGAAATAACAACCATACTGCTTTACATTATTTGAGGAAAGGAGGGAGGTAAGCAATATGGCCCAATTATTAAATTTCAACTCACTTCACATTTGTTTGTTGCTGCAATATATAGTTAAAAGAATATGGCGTTGACCCTACTTTTGTTACAGATCCAGCCTGAGAAGTAACAGTATAATTACGTCAGAATTGCAACGCATCATATAAAAATTTTGTTACCATGTATCGATCAGTGTGGAACAAAATTTAAACTTCCAATATTCCAATAAATAATTTACGCCAGGAAACCAATTATTGTTTATATTAATATATTTTATACAATATATATTTGTTGCCATTCTGTCATAATCATACAATTACTTTATATGGATGGAAGTCGCCAGTTAATTATTTATATCACGAAAAAATATGAAAGCATTCTGATGGAGTGTTGAGAAAATATTTTCCAATTTTCACCGATTTCACCGCATTTTATTTCATATATGCCTACACTGCGGGTGGCTGAGAGAACGGGAAATTTCTCAATAACGGCACCACTGAGTCATACAGTCATGAGTCGATCTTAACGCTGTCCGCAAAATCTTTCCATTTTGGTCAACGACCCTAGCAAATGATTCATGCAATGAAAAAGGTAACACTTGATTATAACTTCCGTAGGATTGTACGTCGGAGGGAAAATCAATTTTCAGATAAATTAGTGATTATTAAACAGGAACATTAATCACACTAAAATGGATTAATATATCAATGTAACCATGGTATATATTGGATTTTGATACCTGATGGTCATACTTGTCAAAAAAATCTTATTTGTACACATTAGAAATAAGTGTATACGCCAATCAAATCGCCTCTAATAGTAACTATACTGGATGAAAACAGTGAAACCGGAAGGCTATCAGGGAACGTGCCGCTCTACAGTGCTCCTCTATCTCCCTAAATTGAGTATTATTGGCCTAATCAGGAATTGCCGCGTAGGCGAAAGTTTTCAGTCGCGATAACGTCTCTAGAAGAAGAGCCGGCGATAGCTGTAGGAATTCAACGTCCGGTTGAGATAATTCAATGAATATCAATTTCGAAATTATCTACAGGCCTATTATAAAACATCCGTACAGGCGCGGATATCTACGATTCTGTAAAATCAACTCATATCTGCCGATTACAGCGGATCACTTCCATATCATTCGATGTTAACAATGGATGAAAGAAACGAGGATAGTCGTAGGTGTAGCTCCTGACTACCACGCATGTGTACGTAGCGATTCTTCAACATTTTGCGAAAGTATTTTCAATATTATACAATATTGTTTGCGACAATCGCTACATTCAGGAAATATACAACAAATTCTATTCGTCTTCAATCCCGAACATTTATTACGTTATAAGAATGCGCGTGTTTGAAGAGGGGGAGATGACATCATAAATAAAAATCGGGAAACCCTCGATTGTTTATGCCCTTTGAGGTTGAGGCGCGTTCAGATGAATACGAAATGCGAAGTGACAACAGCAAGAGAGCGCATCATCAGCATTCAACGATAGGCCCGGGGGGTTTCGTGTCGGCTCTGGATTCAGGGAGGAGTATGGACATGTCCGCCAGCCGAAATGCAGGATAAGCCAATATGTGTCATCCAGCTAGGCATATTAGAATGTGAGAATGTGTGTTTGCATTCAAGGCGGACGGCGTTCGTACGATTATGTATCGAATCTCATCAACATTACTTATAATATTATACCGATTTATCAATAACTAATAAATATGCGAAGAAATACTGGAATAAGCTTAGATATTTGTCTTTTTTCCTTTTCATTTATTGTACAATCAACCTTATTGTTTATACGTACAATTGTGCAATTATTTTATGCCACTTGATACTCCCCATAAATAATCCACCAAGTGTCGGGGCTATAGACCGGGGAGCCGCAGAAGCGTTTAAGCCGTTGTGAGGGGTAAAATGGATGGGTAGGAGAGACAAGTGAATTAGGATGAGGGGAATGAAACTTTCGGAAGTGGAGCTTTTTAAATTCTGAATTTGTTGGTTAATATAACGTTGATCTATATTTTGAGTAAACAGATTTGATTAGGACGTAATTTCTTGAAGAATTAAGGAAATGTAGTTTCGACGACGCGTTGACAAAAAACGAACAATGCGTGTCCGAATTAGAAGAGCGCTAGATTGGATTCCTCGTCCAAATTGCACCGAAATACGCAGAAAAAACGCAGAACGAGTACGAAGTACACTTCGGGTACTTGAACGCCGGTATCAGTCCGAGATTCTTCCTTCCTTTCGAGAACACTTGAGATAGTCCAGTGAAAAACTGGTTGATTCCCTTCACAGTGGAAATCCCACGGGTGTGGCACGTTTCCGACGATAGGGAAGTCTTATTAATTAGTTCCATCTGATCAGAATTTTAGAAACATGCACTGATTTAATTACACTTGGTAGCTGTAGACAGTTGAGGCCGGAACCGATTCGATGTTTTATGATTTCTGCGATAAAATTTTCTTGCAATTTGAACTTATTCAGATATTTCAAAACACAATTTCCACAGTGATTATTAAAAATATGACGTTTAATGACGTATAACGTTCAAGTAATCTTGAAACGAAATCATACTGTACACGGAATGATTGTACTCGAAATGATATGTTTCAGTGATGCATTTTAATTCTAGATATCGTAGCAACGCTACAGTAGAGAAACACGGACATTCGATTAAAAGTGCTCTAAATAACTCCAATTGTATACAGTGGAATAGAAACTACACTTTATTAATAGGTGGAGATAAAATGAATGTCGAGGTTATAAAGGACAGGAACCACACTGAATGATTCGAACACGAAACGTTTTCATCCAAGCCCAGTAGTGTACGTGATAATGGATTCAGTGTTAGAATGGATTCTAACGCTGAAGCTTTCCAATCTAGAAAATCGGTTCATATCGTAGCGTGATATCCTCTAGAGTAAATAAATTATATTTAGGTTCACCTTTGTCATGATAAAAGTTTGTTAGGCTAGGGACTTTCTAAGCATCACTGGGATAATTGACCAATTGTGCACTGTTCATATAATTCTACAAACAGATACATTTTATTCCACACTGTTTACAAGAAGCTCGTGTTGAAAAGACTCGACTGTTAGTTTTTCTCAAAGTAATTAACGGGGCGAAAAATTTTTTCGACAATAAATTATACATCTGTTCTCGCCAGGAATCCGGTTCACACGTGTGTTAAGATCGAAGATACCGGCATTGTAATAATTCCATACTTGCCTTCTTTGCAATTTCCGTTTTCAAATTCGCTCATAAATGGCAACGGTTTTGCTAAATGTTTTCGAATTAGAGGAAACCGACTGCAGTAGAATACCTTCATATACATAAATCGCGCGAACGTAAATTACAAAATAATTTATTTGAGTTTTATCATCCCCGTTATCTTGTCATAAAAGCTTTCATGTAACGCTTAACATTAAAGTATCGACGATATTTTATGTGGGTTTCTATATTGGATTGTTTCTGGAAGCAATTATAGTCTGCATTCTCGGCTGCTAATATGCAATTTAAAAACAATATCCACCATACTATTCCTCATGATATCCAATTGAAAAAAAAGATATACTATATGTGGTACTAAGCATTATACAATAGCCATATATAGAAGATGTTTAACATCTTCCTGAAGTTCAAGTGTACCAGGATCGTTTCAAGAGAAACCTGAACTTGTATAAGTGTAATTCACACTTGTTATTAGGTACGCAAATTACTGGGGGGTAATTATTCCTGCATTGCGAACACTTTTCAGTTTACAAGAGTAATAATTAACCAATTATGAATCTACGGTTTAAAATCATCTAATTAGAACCGAGAGAAAGGGATTCCCAGCATACGTGTCTTGTCAGCGCAAAGATTGCGCCCGCATCGCTAAGCGATCAGCATAACACTGAGTCAAAACACACTTAATTGTCTTCTTTCTGGCTAAACACGCCAAGAAACCTGAAGGGAATAATTTTGAAGAAATTTTAGGAGTTTAATTACCTTAACTTTGGGCGCAGAAAGGGGAAACCATAATTACGCCTAATACAAAATTACCGAAACAAGGCACAATGCCTCAAGATCAAGAGACTAAGTCTAGGCCATAAAACATAAAAACCAGATAATTATAGTGCATAAAGTTTATAAAGATTTATAAAACTCACAACTAATTAAACAGAAAGGGAAATATCTCATTATCTAGCTCTAAATTGTAAATACTTTTTGATTTACCAAAAATTGCAGGATATTAGTACCCAGTTCTCACTGTTGTATCTCTCGCGCTAGAAGCCGGGTTGGAGTAAGGTATAGCGACTTCTACCGCTTGGGGCATTTAGTTACGGCATTTTCCGACCCCGTCATTTGGACATGGTCCAAAAATACAAATCAATCATCCGTTTTGACCGATGTACCGTAGAGAGGACACCGTAGCAATGTCAGGCTAACACGGAATAAATGCTCAATATCAGAAGCCTTAGAATCAGAATACCGAAATTTCGGTATAAAAAAATAAAAGGGAATATTGGAGATGAACATTTTAAATTTGCACCTGACTGCCGATTTGATTCACTAACGACTACCAGCCGTTGCACATACCAAGAATGGGCTTCAATACTTAAGAGGAAAATAATTCAATAGACCCGTTACTCGGAAAGAGCCGATGAAATACCGGTACGAATTGTGTAGAGCCAAACCGCGTGGAAATACCGCGGGCGGCCAGAAGAACAATAATGCGGCGGTCTTGAGTGCAGAAAAACTGGTACCGGAACCACCGACATGGGGGGGGGGGGAGAGAAAGATAGAGATAAATCTTAGAACGGAACTCCTCGGGAGTGAGCTGTGGAATTAGACAAAGAAGAAGAAGAATAACAAGAGGCTGGGTTGTGTGTGGGCCTTGTGTGACGCACTTGTTGGCATCCGTGTTTACCGTTAACTGCTCGTTGGTGGGCCCCTGCCGCGAGGAGGCAAAACTCGTTTAAACCCTATAGAAGTGGGTGATGAGAGTCGTCGCCAGCAATGTCGCCATTACCGGTTAATCAATCATAAAATTAACTTCAGCCGCGAAGAAAGTGTAAGCGTGGACTTATTAAGCCTTCTGGTTTTACAGTTAATGGGTCACCGGGCGGTTTATCGGATACCAAACGTTTTGGCCCACTTAGACTGGCCCCTGTTTCGGTGTCGTGGTTAAGCCGAATAAATTTTCATCTTAAAGAAAAAACAGCGGGATTGTAGCCTGGTTCACGTCTTGAATATTGCGATGCGCAGTATGATGGTTTCACTATTTTGAATACGAGGTTTTCGAGGAACAAAAAATTCACAGCTGAAAGAGTAATAGATACAGAACGAATACCACATTATTAATTTGATTTACTTCGCGATTCGATAAGAAATTTGTCTTTACTGGTAATAATTTATGTTGCATTCAGTGTGCACAATAAATCTGGTTAGTATTTGCTGTCGTCCATTTTTATTCAAATGTTTCAAGGGATTTATAAATACAAAGAGAATTAGCACATTTAGTACGCCCTAAATATATAATACTGATAATAAATGAAGATATATCTTATATGCAGAAACAGTATTCACTTAGCAGGAGAGTTTTAGTCACCCTTAGATTACACACATTGCAACCTAAATACAAACCAAACACTCGATTCAAAACACTATTAAGACAAGTTCTTATGTAAATTGTTGCAATTATTTTCTGTGTCTTTAAGACGGCAATTTTCCTAATTCAGTCCTAATTTCGGGATCCAAAATACAGCGGACAGACTCGAAGTTTTTATTCGAGGGCCGAACAAAGAGGCACATTACCATTTTCAGCTGTGTACAACCTCCGTTTCCCACACAGCCGGCAATTCAAACTGACAACGACAAAAATGCAGACGTCCAATTTTTTTTCAAAAACAAACAGCGGTACATCGGAACGGTAGAATTGAAGAAGAGGAAACACATCATTGTGCTCCCCTTGTATTAGCGAATTTCCCAGAGGCCGTTGCCGGCCGCCACCTACTTACTGTAGGGGGCCGTTCAACCCTCATCTACTTCACTCCCGAATTCAAAATACGAATTTTTCCATAAACGAGCCTCTTATTTTTATAATTGTTTAACTATAATAAAACTATTCAATTCCCAGTTTACTAATCAAAGATTGTGCGCTAATAGCAGGGACAGTGTATTCAGTTTATCGAGATATAGCTGTTGAAATTTAGAGTATTAGAACGGTTCTACTAATAATATATTCGGTTTTATTCGGCAAAAAATGACATCGATCTTATGTGGTCTTTTGCCATTGAAGAAGGATTTAACTTCTCGTCCTGCTCCGTAGCATTCTGTCAGTAATTCACTTCATTCAATTCATTAGTGCAAATTGTAATCAAGTAATTTCCTGTCTGCAGCAAAACTAATGTAATAAAACATTAGAACAATTAAGCAGTAGATTTGAACCTGTTCTCAGGGGCTCTCCAATACGAGAATATTAAACCACATTGTTCGAACATAAAGTGAGTCTGCCTAGAATTAGCTATTAGCGTTTCCAGTGTTCACGAGAAGAGAGAAAACAACAAAATTATCGGTCCCAGGATATCTATTTTTAATTTGCATTCATCGTGATATATAATTTAAATCGGTTTCGCCTGGGTAATCCGGTAATGCGGACTTTATTTACTAGCGGGTAGCGTGGAATTAAATAGCATGAGAAGAACCTCAAGAATCTCACCGCCGTTAAAATAACAAAATGAGAAATACAGAGATGGAGAGAGGCAGATGGAATTGAATGGCCGATTGAGGAAGAGGATATTTGGCAAAAACAAATCCCCACCCCAACGACCAATCGGAGATGAAGTGGTGTGCTCAGTCAAGGTTCCAGAAACAGAGGTTCAATTGCCCAACTTCAGAATAGACAAATTGAAATTGAGAAATCAAAGTAGAAATAAAACGAATGATAAGAACTTGCCTTGAAAAATGAAATTGCTAGAGCTACGACAAGTTGTTTTTTTTCGACGACTATTCCTAAATGTTAACAACTCAGTGAAACGAACAACGCGGAGTTATTTTTCAGTATATTCAGAATAGTATAGTAGTTTTCGCTTATATTATTATTTTTATAGAGAGTTAAACTCCTTATTTCAAGTTTGGTTGGATCACATCGAAAACTTCCAGCCGCGTCGGAGATAAAACAAGGCAACTACCGGCTATCCGGGAGGAACTATTACAGTAAGTAATTTCGAACTGTTCTAAGCAGGTTCTAACACGAAATCTTTTCCCACCCTATTCACATCAAGACTTAATTAGTACGTTCATACCTGTTTCACAATTGAGCCATTGAACCTCAGTGGAAGGCCCGCTACTCGGTATGAAAGCCGAAATTGCCAAAAGTATTCCAAAATACCGTTTTAATTTAAGAACAACAGCCCGAACTAATAATAAATATTTAGTACAATCTTATATGTTTAATTAAAATATCTACCGATCTAGTGCACCGAAATAGTGCAAGGAATCAAATGATGCCGAAGATTGGGAATTGATTTGAAACTTTTTAATTCATTTGAAAAAATTATATAAATAAATTTATACTTTAATAATATAAAAAAGTTTGAAAATTTCTAAATTGAAATGATGGCAACAAGTTTATGAGGGAAAACAATTGAAGAATGCTTCTTGCTTGTAGTATACAGCTGACAGTTTGTTGGGCTAAAATTGGATTTCAAAAGGAACCCATGGTCCTTCTTCCTTCAAGGTCGTGCTCACCCAACCCGCATTATCACCAGCTATCATCATATTAAGCCTGACCCCCTACCTCCAGCCCACCCCCATCAAAATATTATAGCTCTCGCTCGCTGAACGCCCGCCTATGGCGTTTATGCGGGCCCTGAATGAGAAAACCAGCTTTTAAAGCTATTTCACCAGTCCGGAGCACCTTTATATTAAACCTATGTTGTTGGCTGTGAAGGAAATAAGATATTTTTCCACTACCTCAATCATAAAATGGAGCCAGTAAAAAGTGATAATATGTATGTTCAACGTACCGATTTCCTTAGGCCATTCTTCACATTAACCGGATAAAAGTAATTCATTTATCTTAAAAGCATTAAGTACCTACCAGAAGTGACGAAAGAGCTGTTTCTGCTTTTATGAAAGCTATTGCACATTCGTCATCTTGTTATTAGAATTGTATAAATAGTGCAAGTATCTTTTCCACTATTATTTTAAAGGCTACTTCATTTTGGAGTTCTCAAAATATTAATATCTATGTACTTTCAAGTATTTCAAATCATAGCTGATAATATATCAGCCCATAAAAAGAAGGAGAAATTCGAGGTTCGCTGATCAATTGTGGGGGAAAGGAATTTAAACTGCGAACAGGCCTCGTCGCGCTCATTTACACGGGTTAAACAGAATATAAACTTAGTACGATGAATAACATAAGTAATAATCGGGAATGACTAACGCCTAGTAACAAACTTGAATGAGGTTACCTCCTTAAATGTGTTACGTGCCATGAGATTGCGTCCATGACCTTCCACCAGCAAATGAAAAAACACGGTTACGTACCTGCAACATGCAAAAATAAAATCAATAATACAATTTATCTTCAAATAGATCATATAGCAAGTAAATAATAGATAATTCTAGATATTACAAGAGAAGCGTATCCCTCCAACCAAATAGGTGCCAAATAACCATTGAAACATTTACTTGTTATTGGAGTTAGGATTTCTTTTTAAAAATAGTATAAAAAACGTAAACCAAGGCATTTTATGTTTCAATATGAAATAACTTCATTATTTCAGACATAGGTCAATTATGTACTTACAGTAATAATCGCGACAATTGCTCTCAACATAAAAAAGTACAGAGTCTGATATTCATACAACACACATTCATAACACAATTTTTCACTTCAAGTGCACGAAACCTACTACAAACTGCCCTTGAAAATCGACGGGAGCTATATTTCGCCTGTCAGAAACCCAATAACCTGTGGAGAGACTACAGTCACAGAGTGCAACTTAAACATACTGCTTGTTCAGCCCGAAAGCTGCAGTCCCACATGCGCATGGTACAAATTCTGCCCCCTGTGTCCTGATTTTAAATGATAGGGCATCGAATGAAGGGTATAAACTGAGCCATTCACTGTAGCATCTGTTCATGATTAAATTCGTCAAATCAAAATGCATTTCGGGGGTTGACAACATCGTTCGTCTCAAACTAATCGACTTGAAACGAAAATTGGGACTACTGAGGCCGTTACTACTTACATTAAAATTGACTCCGGCTAAATAAGATTCACAATTTACAATGCCGTGGACATGCGGCATTGTTCTCGAGACATCCAACATCGCTCACATCCGGAGATTCCAATCAAAAGTCCTTCGAACCGTCCTTAATGCTACCCGGTTTGTTTCAACCGCAACATACAAACCAGAACCTCACCATACCAAGAGTCGACATATTTTTAATATCCCGGTTCCTAATTTTTCAGTCCCCCCTCACTTCTCTCCCCTGTTACCAATCCCTTATTGGGCACTTGTACGTATAATCTTAAATGTTGACTGTACAATAAATAAAATAAGAAGAAAGAAAGTATAATAGACAGTGGTTCAGAGGAGGACGAAATAGGAAGTCGAGTACAGGAGAAACAAAGCGATAAACGACTTCGAAGAGATAAAGGGGTATCTCAGATATAATCTTTTAACTCTCATTATCCCTCTTAAATCTTACAGAAGCTGGCAGAAAAACTGGAGGAAGTGACGACGTAACGCCGTTTAACGGTTGGAAAGCTCAAAAGGAGTCTTGCCGGGTGGAAGCTGTTTTTCCGGCGAAGGATTAATTAGCCCACCATTAATTATCGGTGGCAACTCTTCTCACGGCCGTTAGACCGCGCCGAACGAATAATAAATGTATAAAAATTAAATTGCCCTCTGCTAAGAATCACGCCCAATGATCCGCCTCATCGCCGCCCTCCCACAATGCGGAGTACAATCGAGAGAGAGAGAGGGAGAGGGAGAAAAGGTACGGAACCGGTCGCCATTGTGAACCTCGTCATGGGAGTCGATAGGCGGTACTCTTCCGATTATATTAATCGGCAGGTGGAAAACAAGGACAGCGAAAGTTGATCTGAAACATTGAGACTGCAACTCGGAAAAATAAAAATTATAAAAGTTTCAATAACAACTATTTTTTTGACCACGAATACATTAAACAAATATACATAAGTACGTTAGGGAAGGGAAGAAATGTTTTCAAAATTCTAAAACCCAACTCCTGGTTTTAAAACCATCAGAGTTTACCCTCTGAAACCCTTCAACTAATTCCTGTTCGTTTTTCTTTTTTGGACTCTACATCCCTTAGAACCCTAAGGGACGTGCCTACATATTTTCAGGGGGCCATAAAGTGAAGTAAGGGCTGAAAGGAACTAAGAGACACTGCCATAAGCAACCCCGTAGGGTAGGAACCACCGAAAAGAATATTCCAAGTCTCCCCAGGAAATATTTTACTCCTTATGTTAATAAAAATAATATTTCGAAATCACAGTTACACTCCATTTTTTTTAGCAGAAAGAAATGATAATTAAAAAAGTTTGATGACGAATTTGGAAATCAGGCAGGGATTGACTATTATATCAAGGTACAAGAGATGTAATAAATACCCGAAAATGTTAATTGGAACCGTTATAAATTTCAAAAGCCCTAATCTATCTGATTATTTTTTTCATCTTATTTTCTATACATCTAATGGCAAAATTAAAAGGCGATTCGCCGTGACGGCGGTCCAGTTTTGATGGTCGGCCAACCCATCAAAAGAGCCGGGCTCGTAATATGCTCACTTTCACGAAAATCGGCCAAGGCGCTACTGAAAAAAAAATCGGCTGAAAAGATGATTATTATCAGGAGAGAAAAAAGATAGGGACTTGAAAGTATGATAGGAGCATTCAAGCATAAGTTACGACTTTCCTCCTTTCACTGCCTTTTGATAATCCTTTAATCTCGCCACAGGGTTAATGGTCCGAGATCTTTGTGAAAAAACAAACTCATTTATTCCGAAATTTCCCCCTAAAAAATTCCTAATTTTGAGATCGATTTAGATTACTGGCAATTCAAACGAAAATAAAATAAATCAACGCAACTTGTTATAATTCTTTTCCTGCCATACTTGTCCTAGGGGCGTGATTAGTCGGATTATATTTTTCATACTTTTATTTTCTACTTTATTATTTTAATAACTTATTATTATTCCTTTATATATATATATATTTAAAAATGTTTCTGACAGCGTGAAAATCTGGAGACTGATGCTAGTACCTGCTGTTCCCATTTATGCCGGCATGTGTTATGAAAAAGAAAACATCTGCACTTTTCGGTAAATTCCACAAACATCTGGGGAAATATTGTCCCTACAATAAAACTTGCCTCAAAGGGATCAAACGTTCCGCGGTCCGCTGTAAACCCTTCCCACAGGGCCCAGCACAGCCTCCAAAACTTTGCCTTTTCATAGTCCCCTTTCTATTTTTAGACTATAATACCCCAGGACAAAAAGTAGGGGTTGAACTTGCCGAGACAGTCGCATAACTGAGGCACAGTTGAGCTTGGACCACCGTCGACTCCGGGTAACAGCGCTGTTGGGTAAGTGGCAAATGTTACCATTCCTGTAGTTTTAACCTCGAACGTTAAGTGCGTACTTCATGTTAATGATTCAAATATAAATCAACGAACAGTTATTAAAAGTTTGTAATATAGTTGCTCAACATCCCGGGGCCCGACTTGCTAACAGGCCGACACAACTATCATTTCATTTTTGGATTTATTTTATGTTTTCCACCGTTATTACCAATGCCAAATATTACTAGAGTTATAACTTGAACGAGGAAATGGGTAACAAAATAAGAAGTTAATATGAATTTAGATTGAAAAACAAATATCAATTCGCCTTTTATAAATGAATTCAACGAAATTGCAATATTTTCGAATACTAGCTAATTTATGCACTTGTTTCGTTTCTATTTATTACAATAATTCACCATTACATTAAATACATTACAATAAATTCCTTAGTGGGGGGATCAATGAACTTGTGATAGAGGAACGGGATTCAACGAATGAATTAGGATGAGGAGTGAGAAGGAATAAAACTTTCGGAACCGGGATTCAACTGGGTTCAAACGGTGCGATTTGAAATATCTCTTGATGCGAGTGTAATTGGTTGTCTTGGTGGACGAACGTCCATGTCCGTTTCAATATGGCTTTGTAGTTTGTTGGCTGGGGTCAATTTCGATGGCCCTTCTACTATTGGCCTCAATATTCATAAATTACGGTTTAAGTCGATTCTTTTGAGTTCTTCCCAGACTCTCCATATTCCCAATGGAATATGGAGAATGGAACGTGGTATACAATACAGGAGTTAGGATTTTCGAAACTATTCGATATAAGGTCAGGGTACGGGTACATATGTCGGGTGACAACTACCAGTCAAATTACAATACAATGACTGTAATTAGGGACAGAGTCCCACTCCTCACAATTATCCGGTAGACCGGTTCACGTCTGTATTTTCGGAACGGTCCAATAATAAATGAACCTGCGTCGGCCATTCATTAGGTCTAACATCGAAACTACAGGACTCCTGTAAACTGCAATATGCATACAGGACAAGCTTAAAACACTACGTCATTATTATTCAAAGTGATACAAAGCGGGGCCGCCTGCAATTCACCTTGCAGTTGCCATCGTAAACTACTCCTTGATCTATTTGATCGAGACAATTCTAAAAGATAATTTATCATACTGGCAGTGCAATTATATTTGATTAGAAATAGTGTAGGACGCTTGAGACTGAGTAGAAATAGAATGGCCTATTAGCGTAGGAAATCGAGTGAGATTATTTAACTGACAACTACCTTACAAAATAAAGTTCAAGACATGAGGCCAACTAGAATCTTAACAATCCTAAAACCAAATACTATAATAAAAAAAATATTTATGGGCTAGACAGAGATTAGACCTTAACTTCAAATTGAAAAGTATAATTTATGTGAAAATGTGTGTGAAAACACAGAAGGATAAGTAACAAGAAAAGTTATTGAACCATAACCCTTGTTTCACTTCATTCTTAGACTTATATTAAAACATTTAAGGGCAATTACTGACAATTACTTCAAACCCATTGCTTAAATTTAAAGATTTTTAAATTCATATCAGTACTCTCAGTACAATTCTGATCTGCTACTGAATCCTCCTGTTAAGTTTGACCTCGGGTAATAGTTGAATTAGGGCGTTGAGTCAACCCGGAGTCAATTTTTTAATTCCATCCATGAAGAACGCCTCTCCAGCGACACAATGGCTAATTGGTGATAATGACTGTTGAGATCACTTATATGTGCTTTTACCAATTTGGATTTTCTAATCGCCCGACAATAGGATAATTGACCGAAATGCCGAATATGATTTGTCCTCTGAAACAATACAGTTTAACCCAATCAGAAAACTGGTCTACAGTCGGTTCCTATAAAAGTCAATCTATCCTATGTTTCATTTTAGAGCATAACTGACAGGGATAATTGAATAATCTGGTCTGAGATTATTCAATTTCTCCATTCATAAATACTTTGAAATATTAATGCTGCCCCTGATGTTAGTCCATAGGTTGGTCTTAAGTAGGAACAAAGAGCACTTGCCCTATATTAATTCAATGAAAAAATATTTAGAAATAAACTCTGTTCACTAGATTTCTGTGCTTGGTATCCCCGTGAAGACGACTGAAATGTGTTGCGAAATACGAACATAACATTCGACATAATTATTCCCAACCACCAATACTAGCTGGAATATCTTCAAACGATTATTGAGATCCGATCGGTTGAAACGGTTTTATTTCAACTTATCATATGAAAATTATCGTCATGTAGGTTGATTTTGTATAATTTCGATAGACCGAAGTATATAAAAACTAATGGCGGGGCTTGCCGAACTTGGGGCTTGGATCATTCAATTTGGATTGTACACACTCACACGCACACACACACACACACACACACACACACACACATATATATATATATATATATATATAACAAGAATAATTGTTATGACCGGTTGACTCAGTGGCGCCCATTATATAATCCCTTATTAGAACCTATGTACTGGAATTTGAAACAAAAAGCTAGTAGGGCAGTGCTAAGCGGCAGAGCTCTCTTCATATGGGGTGGAAACTGAAGGTATTTCAATGGGCAGGCTTAAATATCCTTATCGAGGTGAATCCGATCGTATACCCTTAGCTGGTGGCAATCCTCAGAGTCCTTCCCTTACAAGGTGCAGTCGCCCAGTTGTTGCCGAACGGGGGGGTAGGGGGGAATCTTCCATTCTACTCATTTCCCGTCCCCATGATTGACCATTTTAATTAACCATAAACCGATGGCGCTCGTCCGAAATCGGAGAACGTTCAAACAACGATTCGACTTCATTCTCACAATTCCCTATTATACCAATAACTTGGTTCAATCCAGGCTCCAACAGTAACCAATTGAAATGACTCTGCCCCATTATACTTGTATAAAAAATAAAATGGATTGTCAAATGTACGACTGCATCGCGATTTTTTTTTCCAAGGGAGGTCGATTTTGGCATAACGCGATAATTAATATCCAAATACAACGGTTGTTTCAGCCTTCATTTCACAAAATACTTATAAACTTAATCTACTACTTATATTGTGTTTTTAAACTCTGCCTACACAATGAGGCTCATTACATTAGGGAGTAAAATTTGTATGTGAGTATCCATGAAAATATAATTTCAAGTGAACGTAATATAGAACTTCATAAGAACCATATAAGCATAGAACTTCATAAATTCAGGTTAATTCTATTATCCTCAGAGGTAAATTGAGGTTTTAAGTAATAAGCGTAACACAAATACAGAAATCATATTACAAAAACACTATTTTTAGAAATTACTAATTTTTAAAATTAGAGATAACTTTTGCACAGTATTGAACAGTGCCAATCGGTAACAAAAATGCCCACATGAGCAATTTGGTAGTTCGAACAGAGAATACATCACAATTTGCAACACCTGTCTATGTAGAATACTAAAATCGACGGAAACTCACCTCCACGTAGGGAAGAGTTTCAACGGCCGATGAAACACAATGTACAATGAGCGGACAAAGCACAAAAGAAGATCGGACTTAGCCTGAAGGGTCCAAAGGAGGAACTGCAGGAGTGGCGGGTGTTCAGTGGGGCAAATGCGAGGCGTTTATAGAAATGAGGAAACCGTCCAATTTTTGTTTTAAATTGGACAAATTGGTGCAACGAGGTAGGAATTGACGGAGATGTGGGCGCGCTGGTACGAAACATATCCAAGAAGTGTTGGATCCTCGTGTCGGAACAAAGTTTCATAATTCGATACGAATCAACGGGAGGATAATTAAACGAAAGTCAGTTAAATATGGTTACACTAGTAGAATGCATGAAAAATAATACTTTAGGGTTTATTACCCTGGGCACTTGGGTGAGACGTCATAATATCCAAACGTTATGCTGTAGGGGGCATAAATTCACAAAATCGATATATTCCCAAGTTTACTTTTACTCTTCTTCTGGTTTCGTTACTTCTTTACAAATGAGACTAACAAGGTGCGTTCCTGATCAGCCGGTAATAATATAATGGCAAACAATACCCTACAGATAAGGCCTGTCGTGAACGCATGGGCAAACCACCGTAAAACACGAATAAGACCCCGCGGGGATACTTCCTCCTGGCCGGGGAAGGTCGCGGATATTAATTATTAAAAAAATTGAATATTTCCTGTTTCCCAACGCGTTGTTAATTGCAATCGCCGCCGACGTATATTCGTCCGACAGAACACTGCGATCAAGTTCGAATCAAAGCCGCCAATTAAAGCCGACACGCGGATGAGAACGTCCAACAACGTTCTGTTCGAGCGAAAATATTGTTTTGGCTTCTCGCCACCGTCAACAGTATATAAATAATGTAGTCTAGAAATAATTTTCGCGATTTAATCAATCTCAATATACCGTACATAACCCCCATTAGCATCGTGGCTCATCACAAGGTACATTCTCTAATGGGTGCACTGGGTGCGATTCCGGAAATATTAAATCTATAAGAAAGAACAGATTGATACTTCAAACTTACAGACGTATTTCGTAAATCAATGGAAGGTATTTTTGTGTGGGGAGTCGGGGCAAGACTCTGTACATAAGGTTCAAGGAAAACTTAAAGGCGATTAACAACAATAGCGTAGAATCGACCTACGCGAACCACACACACATTAACTACTCGGCCCAAGAAACAGGAAGGTTTTTAAAAGCTGGCGTAAATTTATATCTGCAGGTGGAAAAACTAAGAAGAACAGACATTGGAGAATAAACATGGAAATAATGAAAAAAACATCTTCTAACTAACTCTAAAATTCCACAAAAAATTGTTCGTTTTGTTCTTCCTAAACAAAGAGAATGATACCTGCGAAAACTTACCTGAGTATGAATACAAAGGTCCCCGCCCTTATTGCCCATTGACAATTCAAAAATCATTTATATTACTATTTACCACTCATTCCTATGCGTGTGCACTTTGACTGGATACCTTGTTTACTAGTAAGATACACTACTCAAAGTTCGTAGGTAAATTATATCAAATGATCACTATTCATAATTAAAAGGAAGGTACAAAAACATTTATTGAAAGTTTCCTAACATAGTAATCCTACAAATTATCTTCCCCATCTGCTTGTCAGTCGGTAATACATAAAATACACTAGGGATTACCCATTGCACTTTACAATCGTGTGCAATGTTGAGTAATTCCCTCTACCATCAGTTTCCGTAGTGTAGCGGTTATCACGTGCGCCTCACACGCGCAAGGTCCCCGGTTCGATCCCGGGCGGAAACAAAATTTATATTTATAACTTCATTTTAATTTTCTGATATTGAAGTCTAGTACACCAAAAGAACATAATTTATTACCGATATTTTTATCTGTTTCGGTTGACTCACTGTCTACAATAGCTTCACTAAGCACAATCCTGGTTCCGAACTCCTCAAAAATAGACCGCAGTCATCGCAAATTATGCATTCCCGTACAGAGTAGAGACTAGGCTCATGCGTAGATATTTTCTTAGTATAGAGGGCAGAACGTAATGACAGTTTTTGACTACCGTATTACATGATTAGAGTGATATTTATTGCGGCATTTGGGACTACAATTGGGCACATCACACACAAGGCTCAGGCGTACAGAAGCTCAATTTACACCTGTACTTTGAAACCCAACTGGGCCTGTGGAATCGAGTTATGGGGATCGACCAAGGAGGAGGTAGTTTACTCATTACGTATTTTTGATAAACTACAAGCGGGTGCCTGTCTGAGCCAGAAGCCGGGTGAGGTCCGTGGAATGGCCATGGCACAGCCGGACGGCTGTCAATCCTGATTTATACAGAGCTTACCGTTGTCGCTTTAAATCGCGTTAAAACTGTTCAATTATTTACAAGCGGTGCTGCCGGTGGCGTCATGCTCTCTCTCTCTCTCTCTCTCTCTTCTGTTCCCAACCGAGTCAGAAGAGATTCCATTCCATTTTGGGAAAACTGCGGTATAATGCGACAAGGACAGGGTGGTGGTACCGCCATTAAATGATTTTCCCGGCCGACCGACCGGTGGCGGCCTACCGACACCTCCGTGTGAAAATAATGACTCCATAAATAACTCATAAGAGCGCACCGATAACATTGCATGTAAAATAACACACGAGTTCACTTGTCCTCGGGGTTTTATTAAATGAATAAAAGTATTTCTTTTGCGACAAATATGAGACGAGCTCGTGACCGGCCAGGAGAATAGCACGCTAGGTAGAAATTTTCCTCTAACGGACGTCGATACCCACTAACATTTGTCCATGCTTCCCTCAAGCGTCTGGGATAAGGATAGTTTCGATTAACTAGAAGTAATTATTTTGTAAGTTTGTAATATTTACTTTCTATAATTAATTAACATAATTCGGCGTATTATTATTATAATGGTTAGTTTTTAAATCGTTGATAGGTTTCTAATAGATCAACAATCAAGACGACTAGGACTCTAGGTTGCATTTCCGGTGACAACACTTAGTACATAATAATTACTCATTCAATTGTTATTATCTTTCATACATCTAATATAAATTTTGTAATTCATTTCTACAAAAAATAGTCACTGACCAACAACTTAAATGAAGGGCGAAGGTATTCATTCTTACACAATCTTTCTAAAGAGACCGATTGAGAAGGTTGTGCCATCTAGTAACGAAACTGAACAGTTACAGCTACCACAACATTAGCACTGCTGCTCCCTAGTAGACATACTTTAAACTAAATTATGTCAGCAGTTTTTAATATGTTCGTATTTCTTTTTGTATTCATATATAATGAAATGATGTGGCTTTCTTTGAAGAAAATTTTGAATAATCCAGTTTTAATTACATTGGCATAATTACATTAACTATTATTATTGTTTTCATCCAAAAGATAAGCGCTACGTATATGCAGCAATACTCACATATAAGAGTTAGTGTGTCCGGCACTCTACGCGAATTTATATAAGAAACACGTATATACAATATGTGCGTTTGTCTGCCTTTGTGAGTAAAAATGCCTTTTCTTTGCACGAATTCTATTTAGGAATAAGAGTATGCCTCAAAACCACAATCAGAACATTCTTAAAGTCCAATTGAGGTAAATTAATACAGAATACAAGTAAATATTCTATAATTGTTTCGTATGTGAAAAGAGAGTCATGTTTCTCGAAGAAAAACTGAAAAGTTTTATTATACAATGTCTGTATTCTTAATACTATACCAGCAAATTGCACAGAGCAATGAAACAGAACAATATTTAGTACTTTAGAAAAAATATGATATAAATATAGTTATGAAGAAGAACATACTTGGAATAATGATTTATACAGCTCAGAGAGCATACAGCCTACATAATATAAAGACGTGGTCCCATGGTGTAATGGTTAGCACTCTGGACTTTGAATCCAGCGATCCGAGTTCAAATCTCGGTGGGACCTTGTAACATCTTTTCGCCCTCAAACAGCTTTTAAAGAAGGAAGAAAATTGCAATGTGATACTCTCCGGT